>OY728146.1:1261704880-1263020752 GCA_963277665.1 Viscum album
CACGTGTAATTGAAAATTGATCTATTGTTAGGGGCTGCTGGGTGGAGGGGGAGGAGTTGTGTAGGTGTGGGGGGGGAGGGATCTCTCGGGGGGTGGGTGGGGGTGGTGGGGGAGCTATCCGGGGGGAGTTTGGGGGGGGGGGGGGGTCCGGGAGTGGGGGGCTATCTGGGGGTTAGTGGGGGGGGAGTGGGGGGTGTCCGTGGGTGAGTAGGGGGGTGCTGTCCGGGGGGAGGGGGGCCCTGTTCGGGGGGGGGGGGGGGCTATCCGGGGGTGGGGGATGTTTGGGGTGAATGGGGGGATGTCAAGGGGGGTGGAGTGGGGGCTATCCGGGGGTGGGGGCTGCCTGGGGGAGTTTGGGGGGGGGGGGTCCGGGGGGTGGGGGATGTTTGGGGTGAATGGGGGGTAGTCTGGGGGGTGAAGTGGGGGCTATTCAATGGTGGGGGCTGCCTAGGGGGTGTTTGGGGGGGGGGGGTTGTCTGGGGGGAGTGTGGGGGATGTGGGGTTTGAGAGGGGCTATCCAGTGGGGGGGGGGGTTAGAGGATATTCATTATTGAACATTACTCTATATAGTCTAATGTCGAGCAAATGAAACTGAATGGTTGTCTAAACCTTTCTTTCAATCCGTCTCATCATGTACGGGCAACACTGTAGGTCCCTACAAGAGTAGAGTACTGAGTCTAATGGCCTAATGTCAAAATTTAAATGATGTCAAAATTGGACTAATGGCCAATTGGATAAATGGATACTTGGCCAATTGGCCAAATTCCCAAATGGCCAAACGCCCTAATGGAATAAAGCCCTAATAGCCTAATTCCCTAACTGTATAATGCCCCAACACCCTAACGGCCTAACGACCAAATGGAAAATTTGACAAATGGACTACTGTCCTAATTACCTAATGTCCTATTAGCCCAATGGAATATTAGTCTTTTGGACTAATGACCAATTAGCCTAATGGAATATTACACTATTGTCCTAATGGAAAATTGGATAAATGGAGACTTTACAATTTTCCAAATTCACAAACTCCCAAATGGCCAAATGCCAAACTCCCAAACGCCCTAATTCCCTAACTCCCTAACACCCTAACGCCCAAATAGCCTAACTCCCTAACGTCCTAATACCCTAATGGCATAACTTCCCAATGACACAATGTCCCAATGACTCAACAACATCCCAACGACTGAACAACGACCAAACAACATCCCAACGACCGAAAAACGGCCCAACGTTCGAACAACGACCCAACACCCGAACACCGACCCAAAAGCCGAACAACGGCCCAACGACCGAATAACGGCCCAACGACCAAACAAAGACCCAATGACAGAACAAAGGCCCAAAGGCCGAACAACAGAACAACATCCGAACAACGACTGAACAACGGCTGAACAACGGCCTAACAACTGAATAATGGCGCAATGACTGAACAACGATCGTACAATGGAACAACGCCCGAACAATGGCCCAATGGCCGAACAACGGAATAATGACCAAACAATGTCCCAACTACCAAACAATAAACGAATATCCGAACAACTTCCAAATGACCTGACAATGTCCCAACAGCTGAAAAATGGCCCAACGGCCTCACAACGGCCCACCGACCTCACAACGACCCAACAGCCTCACAACGGCCCAAAGGCATGACAAAGACCCAATGACCTGACAACGACCCAATGGCCTGAAAATATCCCAACGGCCTGAAAAAGGCCTAATGGACTCACAACGGCCCAACGACCTAACAATGACCCAACAGTCAAACGACCTAATTGAAAATTGGCCAAATGGACTAATGTCCTAATTACCTAATTTTTTATTGGCCTAATGAACTATTAGGCTATTGTCCTAATGGCTTATTAGCCTATTTTCCTAATAACCAAATGGAAAAATAGCATATTAGCGTATTGGTATAATGGCCAATTAGATAAATGGATACTGGACAATTGGCTAAATTCCCAAATTCCCTAACGACCTAAAGACCCAATTCTATTATTATAATATATATGCTGACTGAATAAATATTTAAAATTTGATTTTTCTTTCTTTAGTTGTTTCTTTTGTATATTATTTTAGGTTTATTGAAGCAGAATATTGGAATGGATTGGAGCTGTTTGGATCACTGGATATGTAGAAGTATATCTTTCATTTATATATGCTAACTGAATAAATATTTACAATTTTAATTTGATTTTTTAGGTGTTTCCTTTGTATCTTATTTTATTTTTATTGAAGAAGAAGATTGGAATGTACTGGAGCTATTTGGATCAGTGGATATATATAAGTATATCTATCATTTATTGTTTTTGAGGATCCTGGTGTTTTTACTGGTTCAAATTGTTTTTTTCCTGATTTTTTCTCGGTTTCTACTATTTTCTACTGTTTGAGAAACAACACAGTAATTATTTTTAAATTTTTCCCCTAGGTTAGAAATTGAAAGTGGAGGTTTCTAATGGGTCCATTTTTTCCAGGACTCTATGACCGCCATTAGAGGTCGCTGTAGACTATTTTTTAGTTTATCTATAGTGACCCCCAATAGCGGTCACTATAGATCGACCCAATAGGTACCGCTATTCGGACAATCCTTAGGTCACCTATAGAGACGAACAATGGAAGTCATGTTTTCTCTAAAGCGATGTGCCTAATGCGACCGCCATTGGTGGTCTCAAAGCATTATTTAAAGACAAATAGAAACTGTCATTGGTGGTCGCTATTGGTCTCATTTTTAGTAGTGAAATAAATGCCCAAATGGACCGAAGGCCTTCTTTTTATTGATTTTTTGATAACCCCCTTTCAATGGATGAGGGGGAACCCTTAAAAGGACCCTAGAATCAGAGATTACTAGGCTCATAAGCTTAGGATATTACATGACCCAAAGGTCTTAGGGGATTCAACCAGACTATCTACAAGGAACTACCCCTCCCCAGCATCTGCATCGTGATAGTAGCTCTCCACCTTCGCATGGCCATCTTGATTGGCTTTCTGTGAAAGCATAAGTTGGTCCCGATGGCATATCCATACTCTCTCATTCTGAAAATCCATTTAGCTCTACTCTGGTGAGTGAACCTACTCTGAATCCTCTTCTGGGCCTGCTCCTTTTTTGTAGAGTTTGTCTAGGGAAACTGTATGTGGCCCAAAGGCCTTGAGGTGGACCGAAGGCTTTAATAGTGGCATGAAAACCTTAAAGAATCCAAGACCAAACCGATGGCCCAAGGTGAATAGTACTAGAAGCTATAGTACCGAACAATACCTGATGTAGTAACTGCTACAGTACCTGCTGTAGTGTACTGTTCTGCCAGTACCTGCACAGTCTATAGTTCTGCTATAGTACCTGCTATATTAACAGAAATATGCCTCTACCTGATTTTGAACCTGGGTCTCGTGGATGCACTTAAAGATACCTCACCAACTGGGCCGAGGCTCATGTGCAAAACGTGTGTTGCTAACACCGACTCCCAAAGGGGGGCCCTCAACAGCCCAAGTGCGTGCCACATTCTCCAACTAATAAATGGCTTTGAATCACCCAATTCATAATACGAATAGTATTAAAGATTGGTGGGACTCGATATTGCGCCAGTTCCCCTGGAGAGCGAGGGGTAAAGCCAGCGAGTACCACATGGATAACACCCCGAATGTCCTATATATGTATTTTGTTCAAGATTTCTGAAACCAAAATCCTTATCATTTATTCAGGGAGTAGGATTTTTCAGGAAGTATCGGTATTACTATTGATGTTTGAGTATGGTTTCATCATATTTAGATTCATGAATCATTAAAGTATAATATTTATACCTACATTCTTGATGTTATGAGTTTGAAGATATAGAAATAAATTATTTAGACAGAGTCATAGAATGAACACTATTAGTAGTGTCTCAAGGAAGAATTCATTTAGGTCTTCATTTTTTGATGTTAGTTTGTAGGATTTTTATATTTCATTTATTGTAGTTTGTTTCCTCCCATAGATCATGTGACATTAGGTCCTATATATTTTTTATTTTTAACTTTAGTAAATAAAATTAGAAAATTTTAAGTGTTATTGAAGGATTCTATCTTGGGTATTTAAGGATCTATATTATATAGATTCTTAAGTAATTTTTCTCATGTTTCATGTCATTATCTTTTATTGAAATGAGTTTCAAGTGTTTAAATTTTTAGTGTTACATGAATTGGTTGGAATAAAGAGATATATTCCTTGGGATATTGAAACTTTAATGTTATTTCATGCTTTATTTGTTCTATTGACTATCCCATGTGGGATATAAGTTATATTGGGAATACACTTATCTCTATTATTGATAGTGTTTCTATTTTCATGGGTTTTTGGGCCTGGTGTAGGGAATTTTTTTTTAAATGGATATTAATTGTGAATCTTGTGTAAGTGTTGTGGAAACTATGATATGTTATTATTTTTGTTGTAATATTTTGGTGGATTCACCAGAAGCTAGTTTTCGAAAATCATAGTCCTAGTTTTCCCTATCATGACCTTAGGAAAGACCATGTTCTTTTGGGGAATGATTCCTTATGATTCATTTCAAATTTTTATCACTTGTTCTCTTATGTGACATTTTTCAGTTTATTTTCTTAAGGTGGAAATCATTTTAAGTGTGGAACATGATAATTAATCATGTTGTTAATCATTCTGCTGTAATGTTTCGATGATGGAAATTTCATCTTGATATAAAGGATGATAAATTAGTGAAACCTACAAAGATTCCTTTCCATATCTATTTAGTTTTGTTCCAATGATATATTTAAGAAGAGGATAAAATTTTGTGTAGATCCAGTGGTTTTTTTGGGGTTGTAAAATTTTTGGGATACCACCATTAGTGAGTCTTTGATTTCAAAATGTTTTCTCCTTTATTTTTCAAGGATCACTAATTGGGTTTCGGTGCACCCTGAATTGAATCACGGTTTCCTTTAACATTGTTCATTCCTTACTATTTTTTAATCAACTAAGGAAACTATTTTTTGGGATAGTTCCTTGTTATTTTTATTGGTTCGGGGTGTAGCCTAGTGGTTGTGCCCCTATGGGGTGTCTGGTAGGTCTCAATTTTAAGTCTCCTAGATGACGTGTGTTGACATTAAAATAAATAATAACACACATTTATAAAATAAATGAAATATTTTCACATTGATAATATATATTCAAATGAATCAAGAAAGTCCATAAAAATAAATAATTTAAATCTAATATTTTAATTCCTATGTTGAAAACATTATTTTATATAGAAAATTGATAAATTATTTTCTCTAAATTTTTCTAAAAGGAGTCAACATAATTAAATTTCATAATGGTTTTAAATTATGGATTTACGAAAATTAAAAAATATTTAAAGTTGAATTTGAAATTAACAATGTTAATTTTAATGATAAATTGAAAATGAATTTGGTATATGTATTCTAAAAATATAGTTGAAGAGGGAATTTTAGTTTTTTTAGACAATTTTCAAATGAAATTTTGAAGAATCAAAATATATATGATAAAATTTTAAAATTCAAATGGAAAAATTAATTTCAATCGATAAAATTGACTATTTTAAAACCTCATGGATTTGGGGGTATTTTGGAAAAGATGCTTTGGAATTTTTTTATGTTTTGAAAACCGACTCTTGCATTTGTGTCCTTAATCAAGAGTTCCTAGTTGATTTTTAGTATTATTATGATAACTTTACTTTTTTCTATATTTAATGGATTATGATTCATTTACCCTAGTATTTTCTTATATTTTAGTTTTCAATTGGGTTTTCTAATTATACACCTTGTTAGTTTTACTCTATTTTGAGCTGTGGGTTTCTTATTCAATTTGATCAACCATAATGTATGAGATATTCTGGGGATAAATGGTGATATAGTAGAAGACAATTTTTATCCTTGGATGAAGGTATGTAATTTTTATCCTTGTGATGGTTTAATTTATGTGTGAGATGTTTTCGATTTTTCCTAGTTACTAAGGGTGGAATCTAAAATTTTTTAGGTGAACCATAAAAAATACCAAACTATGGTGGAAGCTATATTGTTTCTGGAGTCTTCCTGTGTGAAAAAAGGAGACCAAAACTACAAATAGTTAGGAATTATCTAAGGCATATGGAACATGGACTATCCTTATCGACAGTGATCATAATGGACTCACTATGATTTTCAAGATGGTGTGGTGGGTCTAAAATGGACAAGGATTTTTATCCACATAATGGAATGTTTCTATGGTAAATCTCTTGATAATGGGGTGATCCAATCCATCAAAATTGTGGTGGGAATCACCACACTATGGAGATACTTGTATATATTTTTAAAATTTCTAAATCATCCCCCTAATCTTTAGATGGAGTTATGACCTTTAATAAGAACATGTATGGTCTTAAAGGGATGGTTTGCAGTACATTATTAACATGATTTCTTCTATAACACTCCTCATAATTAATTTTTTCTAGTTTTTATGGATCTATATGATTCCAATTTCAGTTCTAGATAACCTATAATTGTTTAAATTATGGACTTAGAAGATCTATCTATTCTAGGTCCATTACAGGTGAGTTTTTGGAGTGTTTTAAGACTAAAGGAAACATGTTTCCCTTTGAATTATGCATCTCATTTTGTTTTTGAGAATTATATATTTTTTAGATAGGATGTTTAATTAAAATACTTTTCTTTATGAATCATTATTTATTTATCCTCATAAATTGGTCTCTAAACTATTAAAATAAATGATTTATGATTATCTAAAAGTTATGTTTTGATTTCATGTATGAAATGGATTTTCCGCCATAACATTGTTTATGGAAATGTATTTCAAAGCATGTTTTCATGTGTCACAAGGGATTCTTGAGTTTTGATATATTAAGTTACCTTAAGATGATTTGTATTGTGACATGGATTTCCCCAAGTGTAGGATATGGCACATGAGAAATAGGGTTACATAAGAGGGGGACAGATTTGAGATAGAAATTATAGTATGATTTGTGGATACTGAGCATAAATTTACTCTAAAACACTTACAAAACTGTGTTATGATAGGGGGTTCACTTTTTGTGATTTTCACTTATCAAAAGTCCCAATGTTCTATGTAATTGTTGTATACATCATGATCCATTAATAGAGTTATGATTATCATAACTAGGCTAGACCTAATATTCCCTAGGAATCAGTTTCCATGTTTCTCCCTTTTTCATAAGGTTAAATATTTATACTTTGAAAATGAGATTATTTATTATTTTTTTATAAAAATATTCTAAGAGGGTGATTTCCATGTTTTCTTTTAAAATTTCAGAAATTTTTTTTCATACCTTTATCTTACATAATTTAGAAAAATTGGTTTCTTTATAAAATATTTCTTATGATAAACTTGGTGGAATCCAACTGGGCATGTTTTTCTCAAACCTTTCAAATTTATTAGGGTATATATAGGTTTTTTTATTGGATGTTGGAAAAAGGAAAGGTGATTCATGGTGGTAGAAGGCATTCATGCTAGTGGGGTGTAGGATTTTGGTAGTGACATGGTAGAATATTGACAAATATATCACATAGATATGGGTTTTCATTTTTCTCAAGTATATTTATTTATCTATTTTGGATTGGAACACCTAATCTCCTTTCACGGTTTTACTTCTATTATCTAACATGCTTTTGTAATGTTGGCATTTTTATTTCAATCATTTTTTATTCCTTTGGTTTTTCATTATGGGAGAAACCATTCCAAAATATAGTTATTGTTTCTTATGAGATTTTCTCAATCCTATGGGAATCCGGCATTCCCTGTAGGTTTTTCTATGAGTTATCTCAAATGTTCTCTTTAGGGATAACCTAGGTTGACTCTTGATAAGAAATCCTAGAATTGAGAACCCAAATCTGCTTATTTAAAAACCTAAACCATAATTGTTTTCATATAATGTTGAACATGTATAATGTATTAGTTCTATTAATTAAGAGAAACATAAAATTGAGAATAACTCCATTGGGATCTTAAACCAAGGCCATAAAATAAAAAATGGTATAGAAACCATATGGGTTTTTTTATGAACAAACCCAATGAGTAAAGTGAAGTCCTAAGAAAAAATTCCCCAATGGTTTGAAAAGGGTACTTTAAAATGTAAGGAATAAATTTTGAAGAGACATTTTCTCTATTTATAAGGCTATAGTTCATTAGGATTCAATTTGCGTTGGAAAATCTAAAAAAATGTAACATTTTCCGAATCGAGGTGAAGTATTATTTACTAAATAGAGATCTATAAAGGGATGTTTTTTTGAGTATCACAGAGGTTATATTATTAATATGAATGGAATCTTGGTTTGGAAGTTGAAGAAACTATTATAAGACTTCAAATAATCCCCAAGTGTCTCGTACTATAAATAGGACGGATTCTTTAAGAATCTGAAATTTGCAAAAGGAATGTTTGAAAACAAGTTGTATTTGAAAGAAGACACCATTTTTACCTCATTATTATAATATATTTTTATAAAATAATAATTTAAAATGATTAATATTATTTCTATGATGGATTTTTAAATAAAATAAAGCATTACTTTGTGACGTCTTTATGGGGAGGGATAACTTATTTCTTAGGATTATAATTTTAAAAATGATCTAATTGTGTGTCTATGTTGAAAACAATATTCTAAATAATTGATAAAATTTTGTAATGAGGGATTCATATGAGGTTTCCACTCACATTTCTATTTAGATAAAATTGACCAATTATTAGGATGGAAAAATAACAAATCAGATGGAATATATTAGAATATTTTGGTAGTGTTCTCTACCTCACAAAATCAATGGAATATATATTTTTGTAGTGAAAGTTATATAATAGACTATCATATTGTATAATCTGGGATGATTCTAAGATATTTATAGGGAAGACTAAGCTATGTAATTTTTCCTAGAAACAAGTCTGATTTATAGTTTCAAGGGTACAAAAATGCAGATTGGGAAAGAGATTATACTAATATAAAGTCCTTATCTAGTGGATCCTTTTTCTTTGATGAGAATTGTGTGAGTTAGAAGAGTAAAAAGAATAATTTGAATGATCTATGTATAACTTGATTAATATAAATTACTTTTAGACATGTATGTACACGAATAAAATGGATTTAAGCGTAGCTTACTGATTTAAAAGCAGTTTTTGAGAAACCATTATTGATTTCTTATGACAATATGAGTGTTGCAGATATCTCAAAGAATAATATATAACACTCAAGATAAAAAAATATTGATATTAGGTACAATTTAATCAAAGAAACTGTTTAAATTGATGATAGTAATATTGATTATATTTTCACCATGAATCATATTGTATACATTTTTACAAAGATAATGCCAGGACAGTGATTTTAAGAGATTTAGTAGAAACATCTTGTTCAGACTTCTCCTTGTATTTGAGAAGTGACAACATTTAACCCCCAAATATTTATCCTTTGATTATATTTTGAAAGGGGGAATCTGAGCACACAACTATATGATCGAAATTTGGTTTGTCTTCTTATGTACATACCTACCCTTTTTAGTGGCTTTGTTTATTATGAAAAGGGAGTGCTCTTGAGGAGGTGAGTGAATGGATTTAGGGGGAGAGAACTTTGTCACATGGTAAAATTATATCCTATCATTGAGAGATATATTTCTCTAAAAAATATAATAAATTATTGTGTAATTTAAAGAATATTTTTATGTTGAAAAAGGTTATGACTTGCTGTTGTATGAGTGATAAGTTGAGTTTTAGGATCATTAGATAAATGTTCCATGAGATGTTAACCAATTGAAAGGTATGGATAAGTGTTCCCATATAATTTTTTTAATATTTTTTCTTTATTTTTAACCCTATACGAGTAATATGTTATAATACATAGAAGTGGTTTTTAGATGCTTATAAATGGCCAGGAAGGATTTTCAAAGATTGATGTTTATTTTGATGTTTTTCTATACAAGAGTTCGAAATTTGACAATGGGATTTATCATATTCCCATCATGTGTAAGATAATTTAAATTCATAAAGTGGATTTGACCAATCATTTGATTATTTTGGAAAATTACAAATTATTTTTACTTATGTGGGTATCCCATAGGATAATTGAGTTACGAGATACCGATGTATGATATTTATTAGAAAATATGATATATTAGAAGTAAAATAAAAAGAGTAATTTTTCCTACATGGGTGTCCCATATGATTATTTACTTACAGATAGAAAATTTTACGTACCACATATAATGATTTACGTACAAAATTTTGAGTTTTTTGGACCTATGTAAAGGTAACTCACAAAGTATGAAGGTCATGCAAAGATTATCTAGAACAATATAATGATAACAGTTAAGATATTCTATATTAATACTATGAAAAAACAATCACTAAGGAATAGTATAAATCTAATGATTATTTAGTTTATCCCAAATGGTTAAAAAAACATAATTTTAATGTGATTAAAGATTTTTCAATAGAGATTTTGAAAATGGTTCTCTCTGTTTATGACTATTTTATGTTTTGAGATACTTTATCTAAAAATTTGTGTTTTTAATGAAAGTTGTGTCTAATTAATAAGAATCAAAAGATATTGAATTTGTAAAGTTAATGATTTGATAAAACATTATTTTTCATTTCAAATAATTAGTAGCATTAGTAATTGTAGTTATTAAAGATGATTCTTTTCATGTGTGGAAGTTTAGGATGTGTATTTGAGTTCTGTATTATGAAAAATTTATTCATTTTTTGATGTATAAGAATATGAATTTGAGCTATAATAGTGAGAATAAAGGGAATAATAATTCTGGAATTCAAAAATAAATCATTTATGAATTATTTATTATGATCAATGGTGAAGAATATTATTTAATGAGTTTTTACTGAGTTACAGAAATAGAATAATGGTAAAAGTTGAATCTAACTATCAATATGTTATTAAATGAAATATAGAATATTTAAAGATTATCGGGAATGAGCTTGAGATTAATAAAATTTCAAAATCATAAGCGATCATGTAGTAAGATTACATTGAATGTAGTTTTTAAAATTTTAAAATACAATCAATTTATCATGAATTAATTTAATTTTGGGAGTTTTAAAAATTATTAAACTTAATAGAAATTAAAGAGTGATATGGAAGAGAGTTCAATTGTTATAGAAAATATATCATCCGAATTTTATGAGAATGAAAAGATATTATATAGACAAAAGCTGAAAATTTACTTCCATTATCTATTTGAGATTTAGCATTAAGGGTAATAGAATATAGATCTAGGTTTTATATATATGATCATAATCTAATTCTACATTGAGAGATAATATTATATTATCTATATTTAATCCTTAATGGGATGATCATTAATAATTTTTGAGTAATTTGATTCTCTATATATCTTTACTATATTGTTTTGATAATTATAATTCTAGTGGGATTTTGTATAAATGTTGATGGGATGCTGATAATAAAGGATAAAGGACGATACATGAAATATTCCCTTGTATTTTCTCATAAGAATTTGATGTAGATTTTATAGATAGATGGGAGTCAAACACGATAAGGAATAAGAACCTACACTAGGTCCTAATGTTTTAAAAAATTATTATTCCTCCTTTTTTACATATTCATTTTCTACACGTAATCATGAGTTAACGTTTTGAGTGGATCAAGTCTTAACTAGTATTAAAGATTTATTAATAATTAAATAAACTTTTAAAGAAAACCATAACTAATTAATACCCCCTTATCGGGGGTGTATTAGTTATTAGGTAATTTAAATGACTAAAACGTGATTAAAAAATTGAAAAATAATAAAAAATAGGATAATTATTTTAGAATTAATAATTGAGAATAATATTCTATAAAATTATTTAATAATTTTTTTTGGATCAAATTGAGAATATTGATTTGAAGTATATTGTTGGTAACAGTTGATGTAATATTAATTTGTTTGGTTGTTTTTACCTTCCTATAATGTATAAATTATTCAATATGTCAAATGAATATATTAAATATTGGATAATATTTTTGTTTCATTTAAGCCTAGTCTTGATGAATATGTGTATGTTTTCTTTAATTGATGTTTTGTTTGTGGTTTGTTGATATAAATTATTTCTAGAATTATTTTTTTCAAATGGTGACTATATTATCATAGTTCCCTTACTAAAATTTAAACATTGTATGTATGTATTTTATGAGGAGTGTTGGGTTTTTTTGTGATACTATAATGGTGGTAGTTTGATGGGTTTTATGGTTGGATGGTGTGGTTGATACTGAAAGGTGTTGTGGATGGTGTTTTGGAGGTTTTCATGTGATGGGTGTATTTTTTTATGATATTTTTTATAATTAATTTATGGTATAACATTAATTTATTTTTTAACAATTGTGTTTTTTACCCATTATTTATTAATGTTGGGTTCAAATTTGAGATTGGCCAAAATATCAAGAGGGGTAAATTGACCCTTTTAAAAATATTTAAGTGAATTGTTATCAAAGTTAATAATCAATTAATTAGAAATAAAAATGAAATTAACATAGTTTTTTTATATTATTTTGAATCACAATGACCTTATGTCTAATATATAGATACCCAATCCATTTACACATATTATTACATGATTTTAGGTATAATTTTCCATGAAATAAAAACCAAGTATTGAATGAATAATGTCTTTGGAAAACAAGGTACATAATTAGAAAACATGAAAATAGAATAAAATAGATTTTTATTAATACTCATAATGAAATACTAACTACCATTTTTCTCTTAAAACTCCATAGGATAACTAAGGGAAAACATAGAATAAATTGGTGACCTTAAATTCCTAGAAGGGGAATAAACACGGGATTGAAGCATAGAACATGAGTTAGAAGGCATAACTTGATAAAATAAAATGAATGGATTATGAGTAAAAAATAGAATCATAACATATATAACATGAAATATTATGATCATGATAAAATAGTAATGTGGAAGAAACATATAACAAGACATAAACATGTGTCATGGCTAGCTGGCAAGAATATATTACAGAGTGGACAGACTCCCATAATTTATTATTTTTGCTCTCTAATCCCAAATATAGTGTCTCACATGACTAAAACATTACACAATGAATATTATATCTATTTGGTTTCCACCAATGTGACATGTACATGTATATATGTTCTATATAAATAATCAAATATAAGTAAAAAATATAAGGGTTACCCATGGAAAGAAATGTGTTTCGTAATCAAGTCATAAGTCATAACCAAAGGGTGTATCATAATGGTATCCATGAAAGAAGATATTTAAATCATTCTTGGACTTTTATAAAGTAAATTTATTAATATATAATGAATAATTAATTTAAACTGAATTGAAACCACTAAAAAGAGTTGTTAGGTAAATTTAGAAATCTCCCACTAAAGCACGATTTTAAGGAAAATAATAGAGCCTTTAAAGAGGAAAAATGAATAATTACTTCCATAAAACCATAAATGAAATAAAATAGTTTTTTTCTGAAAAAATTATTTAATTTTATCAAAAAAGTTAGCTAAAAATAGTTAAATAGTTTTCTTGAAAATGGGTAAGAAGCAAATAAGTTCTCTTTAATCAGGGTTTCTAATTGATAGGAATTGAGAAGGGAATATTTTAAATCATGTAATTCCATATCAACGAAAGATTAATTGAGATAAATAAATATTTTTGGTATATATAAAAATAATATATAATAATTATAAATAATAATTAAGATATGAATTTATGAAATGGGAGAGAAAGCGTGACCTAAATGAAAAAGGAGTTTTCGAAGGATCTCTTACCTTATGTCTAAATGTGTTCTGCACATGCACTTAATGTCATGGACATTGAAATTAGCTTCATTGAGTACCAAATTAAAAACCTCTTACACATTTATTTTAATTATTATAATTTTATTACGTTCATTTATGTCTATTTTGTTGAGTTAAAATGTTTAATTTTGTCGTTTAAGGATTGTTTGTTACATGGTTTGATGTTTGGCTCACTTGTGTATACTAATGGAATTTATTTCGGAAAGGAA
This sequence comes from Viscum album, assembly GCA_963277665.1. NCBI lineage: Eukaryota > Viridiplantae > Streptophyta > Magnoliopsida > Santalales > Viscaceae > Viscum > Viscum album. The sequence goes on from OY728146.1 coordinate 1,261,718,878, forward strand.
ATAAAATTAAAAATATGAAATTAAATAATATTAATAAACCTAATGATGTTTAAATGACACTATATATCATATTTTTTGACAAGAGGATGATTCATTTGATAAATTGTTAATGATAATGGTTTAGTTTATTTTTGCTGTTTTTCCAGCCATCACACATTTGTTTCAATTTATTTAATATTATGTTAATATATTAGTTAAATAACATGAAGTAAGTTATAATATACTTATTACGGTATAATTTATCCATAATAATAGTTTTATGACCGTACTTGAATGTTTTAAAGAAAACTAAAACTCATTATCCATGGAGATGGTAAACAACTCTAATTTTGAAAATGTGTTCCCTTTCTCTAAATAAGGGGAGATGAGAAAAAAATGAATGGATAGAAGATATCAAATTGTCAATATAAAATTACATCATATACATGATACTAAATTTATCATTCTTTGATTTATGAAATAGATCAGGAGAAAGTAGAACCATAAAATAAATTAAAAGAGGTAGTTTGACAATGTTACATCTTGAGTATCACCTCCTTGAAGGATACCTTAAGGAACATGGAATTGGTCATTTTGTGAGACCAAAATCACTTGGACATGAGAATAGTGGGGAGTACAGTTTTTGGAAAATATTTTGAAATCTTCATGGTTTGGAAGTTGTGAAGATAGTGGGTTCCTAGGAGTGATATTTATAAGGGGGGAGATGGGTGTTTTTGGAATTTCTCAAAATATTAAAATAAAATAATAATATCCTAGAAACAAATGATTTAAAAAGGAATATAAATTAATATTTTTGGACGTTTAAGACTATATATTATAGAATTTTTTATTATTTAATATATTTATGATTTTTAAATAATTTAATAAAATATAATATTCCTGAAATATAATTATTGTCAATTTTGAAAATATTCATTACTTTGAATTTAAAAACATAAAAAAAAGTAAATTTCAAATTTTTTTTATTATATACTAAAAATGTTAGGTTCATATATATAATTCTTAGATCACCTTAAATTTCTCTAATTATATTTATTTTAGTATTTTAAATAACATTTATTTGATTTTTCCATTAATTTAATAATTACTGCATCATACACTCCCAAATAACATTATATTTTATTTTCAAAAAGTCTGATTTGAGGTGAGCGGTAACCATAACATTAGCCCAAACCATACAGTGGGATTCCACAATGGTGACCCAAATTCAAAATTAAAAATACACACACAAAATGAGGAGATCACTTTCAGGATATTCTTGCATCAGTCAAAGTCATAGTCATTATCATTTTCCTTCAAGATTGTCATCCATCATCGTCACCGTACCCATCGTCATCGTTACTGAAAAATAACCACGTTGTTATCGTCGCCGGTTCCTCACCACATCAAAAAGATAGAGGCAACCGATCGCTGGAACCATCATCACCACCAAGAAACCAGACGTCATGCTCAAAAACACCAAACATCCGAGCAAGGGAATAATTCCCTGGAGAACCCATAACTGCCCGAATGCCACCTCCCAAAACACTGATGATCCCCCATCCCCGACCGACCTAGAGAGGAGAAATGGGACTCAAGGCCAAGGTAGTGTTAAAGCAGCATAAGGTTCTGGGGGAACATGCCTTTTTCCATGAAAAAAACAAGCAAACTAAGAAATCATAGCAAAGAAAAAACCACAAACTACGCCATCTGAAAAGAGACTTAACAAACGAACCAAGAACCCATAACGAGAAGAACTGCTTAACCCGAAACAGAAAAAAAGGAGCCAAAATTTGAACTGAAGACATGAAAGGAACCAGGGATTAGAACCCTAAAATTTAACCCAAACAGATCGAGAGAAACCAAAGAATAAAGATGGCGAAACGAAGAAGCCCACTTTTCCCTAACTCCCACTGCCACAATCTCAAACCCATCTGAGGAAACAACACTCCCAACGAAGATGGGGTTGTGTGTGTCGGGTCATATCGGCAGAGCAAGGTTGGAAGGGGAGAAAGAAATGTAACTCCATAGAACTAGAATATAAATAACCTTGAAAGAAGGAAGCCGAAGAAGCTGTAAGAAGGACCCATCGCTGCAGAGAAGACAACAATACCCGAGGAAGGAAATGTCAAAGCCAAAATAGAGGCTTGAGTGAAGAAACCCTAGAAAGAGGAAAAATGAAGAAATTAGAGGAGGAGGAGACCCCCATTGCCGCCGGGGAGAACCTGAAACTTTAAGGAGAGGAAAGTGGAGACAAGGTCTGAAGCCAAGAGTGGTATCTAGGAGAATGGGGCGCCGTCCAATAATTACTGCATCATAGTTGTGTAAGAATTTAAGGTAATTACTTCTACTCTAAAAATTAAAAAAATTTATCAAGATGAAGATAAATATTTTATATTTAAAAAAATATTTCTTTTAAAATATATCTTTGGGATAATCACATATTAAAAATTTTATACATATTAAAGAGAATAGTGTGAGAAGTTTGACTTTTTTATAAATAGAATACATCAAAGGGATTAATTTCAACCATGTGGCTCCAAAAGGTCATAAATTAGACCCATAGATTATTATGGATGAAAAATTATGATAAAATGAAATTTTAGAATGTTTTAGGGTAATTTTATAATATTTATCATATTATTTTTAACCTTAATTACATATTTTACCCTTAACTGTGGTAACAATAATATCTATGGTTACTATACATATTGAATAAAAAAAGAGGTAAATTTAATAAATTTTTACATCCTGATATGAAATATGGAATCCATTTTCAAAATAAAAAACCCAATAGTGGTAGAATTTAATTTAAAATTAAGCTGGAAAAGGGAAATAAAAAGTAATGTTTCTAAAAAATTCATTCTTTAAGAATAAACTTTTTATATACTAAATTAATGTATATAATTCATTTAAGTGAATAAAATTAGATTATTTATAATAAAAAATAACTAATATAATTTCAAAACTATTTCAAAATATAATTTTACTTTATAAATTCTATAAAATAAAATATTAATTTAATGTAAATCTATATATTTTTACCGTTAAAAATTCAAATTTTTAAAAAATTCTGAAAAATTAAACTTAAGATAATTTTGATATATGAATTTGTAAAATGATTTAATTTTATCAAATACATTTTCTAAATGTTTCCAAAATTTATAATATTTATTTTCTCATAGAAATAAATTAAGTTATTTTTAAAAGAAAACATATTTTTGAAGAATAAAAGGACTTTTCTAGGAATTAAGTTTCTATTTCCAAATAATTTTTAAATAAATATATTTCATAATATGATTATTCATATTCATACCTAAAAATTCAATGTATTTCTTATAACAGTCATGTTAAAATAACAATATTTTAATATTATATTGTGATTCTTCTAAACTCCATGTTGCACGCAACACTAGATATCAATGAAATAAAATTATTTAAATATAGATATCTCTTAAAAATTCACGGGGTGTAACATTATTCCACCTTTATGGTATTTTTCAATCTAAATTTCATCTTGCATACTAAGGTTAAAATAGACAAGGGTACTTCTCGTTCATTGCTTCTCGAGGATCCCATGTCACATTTTCATATTTATGGTTCCTCCATTGTATTTTAACTAGGTGAGTAGTCTTGTAATGTAGAAAATTATCTCTAAAATCCATGAACATCACCAGTTACTGCTCATAAGAGATATAATTTTTCAACTTTACCACCTCTAAATTTAGAACATGTGAGGGATCTATCATGTAAGTCCTCAAGAAACATACATAGAATACATAATGTACTGGAGACATGGTTAATCTAAGTGTTAGTCAATATGACACGACCATGAAATGATCAAGGATCTCAAAGGGGATTATATACCTAGGATATAGATTACTTTTCTTCCCAAATCCCATTAATCTATTCCATAATGATTTTTAGAGGAATACCTTATCTCAACCTCAAAATCTATATATCGTTAATGATTATCTTAATACAACTTATATCAGCTTTTAGAATTTGTAAAGTGATATAAAAGTTTCTTAATATTTTCTACCATTTCCTTGACCATTTTTAGGTTCTAGAATCTTAGGTTTACAAACTTCATCCATGATTAATGTGTTCTATATATTTTCCCATAATGAGCTTTATATGGGGCCATTTGGTTACTTTAGATGAAACAATTATTATCAGATAACTTGTTTAATGGAAGATGTTAATCCCATCATTCTTTTAATTCCAATTTGAATTATATCAACAAGAACTCTAGTGTTTGAATGGTATGATTAGACTATCCATCATTTTAAGGGTGATAAGATGTACTGAAGTTCAACTCAGTGTTTAGATCATGTGAGAGATGTTTACAGAATAGAGAGGTAAATCTCATATCTCAATAAGATATATTAAAAAATGTTACTCCAAACATCCTCACCACTTTTATGATTTATATCCATGCAAGTTAATCAAGTAATAATTCCTCTTGAATTTCAAAAAAGTGAATTTTCTTTATAAGATTATCCACAAAAACCCATATGGCATTATTTCCTCTATATGTATTTGAATGTTTGGTGACAATGTCCATGGTTCTTTCTTCACATTTCTATGTAGGTATATGTAATGGTTAAATCATCCCCTTAGTATTTTATCTTTCAACATTAACTTTCTAATATAACAAGAACATTGATGTATATTCAGCAATAACCTTCTTCATATTGTATCACTAATGGCCCTCTTAGAGATCTGGATACATCTTTGTGCTCCCTGGGTGGATGGAGTAGGTCAAGCTATGTGTATCATTAAAAATATCACTATATATCTTAAAATTTTATAGTATATATATTTGTGACCCAAATATTACAACTCTTTCATATTCAATTCTAAACTCTGATGATTTCTCATTTCTTATAGATTGCACCATATTCTTGAATTTCGACCTCATTTCTTTGTGAATCCTTTATATTATTCATAATGGAAGGTAGAAAATTATTTTTAGAAAGTTATGATGATGTTATTTTGATTATTATTCTCATGTATTTCCATTTTAAGTCTATGAATATTGGATCCTTCTCAATTATCATCATTGATAAAGCTACATGATCCTTTTTTACTTACATCATATGCAACTTTATTTTCTTTACCAGGGTTGTAGTGGATTTGGTAGTCATAAATCTTGATGATCTATAACCATATTCAATGGATCATATTAAGAACCTTCTGTGTGAATATATATTAGAGGTTCTTTTCATCAGTTTATATCTCACAGTTCTCTATATAAATATAATATCTTTATATTTTCAACACAAAGCTCATAGCCACCAACTCCGGATCATACATGGGATAGTTTTTCTCATGATCTTTCAGCTGAATTAAGGTGTATGAAACTACTTTATCATTTTCATCATCACACAACCTAAGAACTTATTTAAAACATTATTCTATACCACAAAGAGTTCTACACTTGTGGTTAGTGAAAGTACTAGTGTAGTTATAAGCCTCTTTTTCAACTATTTGAATCAATTTTTACATTTGATGGTCCCAAAAAAATTAATCCCTTTTTAGTTAACTTGATTAGTGGATTTGATTATCGCAATAATTTCTTAAAAAATCAATAGTAATACCAATCTAGACTAAGGAAACTATGTATCTCCATTATACATGCCCTAAGAATGATACTTCCTCTAAGAAAAACTCACATTTATTATACTTTTCATATTTTTTCTCCATTATCGAAGTATTTAGCACAATATTAAAATTCACATCATGTTTTTTATTTCTCTTAGAGTATAACATAATATAACATATAAGGACTACCAAAAAACTGTCAATGTAATATATAAAGACTTTACTCATTATGTCTAAACAATTTCTAGAAAATTAGTGATTCAGAATGGAATCACTATGAAATCATAGTGTCTATACCTCATTTGAAAGGATATCTTGGGAATATATTCCTTCACCACCATCAATTAGTTATATCTAGATATAAGGAACAACATATAAAGTTACTTCACCCAATGCTGTAAATTGAAAAAGTCATAAATCTATCTAAGGGGATATTTTTTTATTTATTTTTATTTTATTTAGCTCTCAAAAATAATTTTCATAGGTGAATTGATTCATTCTTATTCTTGATATAGATAGTTGGCACACCCCACAATGAAGCACTCAGGGGGTATGAAACCCTTGTCTAGATTCCCTTGTAACTACTTATTTAATTCTTCGAACACAATAGGGTTCATACTAAAAGGATTCTTTGATATAGGTTGAGATCAAGGTATAAGTTCAATTGAGAACTCAACCTCTCGATCTGTGGGAAAACCAAAACATTGTTTAGGGTACACATTGGTGTACTCCCTCACAATAGGCATATCATAAAGCATAATCCTTTCATTTCACTCAATAATTTGAGTTAAATATTATTACTCATAAGGAAATGATATAAAAAATTGATTTAGATATTTTTATGTATATTCACCCTCCTTATAATTGTACATAATTTGAGGTTTCATCAGTTTGTGAAGGGTTACATCCCTCTTCTGAAATTTGATGTTGAAATTTTATGGAGATACCCAATCCATTCCCAAGGTAGAATCAAACTCCACTGAACAAAATAAGATGATATTTTTTGGGAGTTTTAGTCCACAAATAATGATCATGGAGGATTTATAAACATTAGATGCAATAATTTTCTCATTATCTATTCTACCAGATAACTAAACTTCTATATTTTCATATGGTGTTTGAATATTTCTTATAAAATTAAAATATATGAAATAATGTTTATAAAAAGAATAAAAAATCATATTCCCTATTCTTGAAAAAATAATCAGAGTTCCTATCACCACAAAAATGTCATGTTCCAACTCAACAGTAGTGATAGAATATTCCCCTCATTGATTCCATGGAGGTTGTTGTTGTTTTATCTCTCTAAAAACCCTTTTCTTATGGTAATAGCTCACATAATTATAATATTTTATATAGTTGAAACACTATAAAATATGTTGAGTGTTGATATAAATCACAATTTCTTCTTCCTAATTATTAGTATTCTTAAAATCCATTTGGAAAATACCAGCTTCATTCCCATCTATTTCACATTTGAAACACCTCTTAGTTCCCTTTAAACAATTCCTAGTATGCTTATTCCCACAAATTTTATACGTGGAATGTTGATTTTTATCTCCTATATAGGATTTATCATTTGATCATCATATATTAATCTCTATCTTAGACTTATTATCACTGAGCCCATGAGACCTCTGAGAGTCTCCGATATCTATCTAAAAACTTAATTGAACAATATGAAATCTCCTCATAGTGTTAAAAGTTTCAAATTGCCAAATATTTTTTTAAATGCATCCTTAATATGGTAAAGAATCAATCCACCTTACTTTCATGGATTAGGAAAAACATATATGCGTATAGTGATATCCTTGTAATGTTTTCCTCATAAGATCTAATAGACTCATCTTCCTTTTACTTTAATTTTAAGAAGTCCCTCTACATATTAAGATGAAGATTTTGGTAAAACTATTTATTGAAAAATGTTTTCCTGGTTCATTCCCAATCAATTGAGTCAATTTCCTCTTTAAAATTAGTGTTTTTTCTAGTTTTCACCACTGATTGGATTCCCCATCTAAATGGTGGACCACCAACATGAAATTCTATTCATCTGAGCATTAGAGGACATAAAATATCTACTTAATGGAGTTAACCATTATTCCACAATGAGAGGATCATAATATCCAATAAATATAGAAGGTCTTTTCCACCTAAAGGATTCAAAAAACAACTTGATCTATCCTAGGATAAGGATGGTGATCCACATGATTCAAGTTATTATTTATAACTTGTTCTAGTTGTTCCAATACTATCATGATGTTCTGATCTCATTTTCCCACCATGTTTGGTATCTCATTATGGAAATAATAAAATTTTATATCACATTTATTAAATAAAATTAACGGTATTGAAAACTTAAATAAAGAACATATATAATGGAAACTGTTAACATAAAAGGATAATCTTATAAATGAAAAGTATATCTAAACTTGTGATGCCCTAAGTTTCAATCTAGTTAATCCAATGTGGTAGAATTATCCAAGGGTTCTTACTAAAATTTTCTAATCCTAATCCTATAAAAATAACAAGGCCAGCCTATGATTTGAACTATAATAACCCAGGCCTTTTATACATATTATTAAATGACTTTAGGAAACATTATCCATTAATTAGAAACCATGGATAAAATTCATGTAGTGTCCTTGGAATACTATATATATAATTAGTAAAAAATAAATTAAAATATTTTTTATTATTAATATATATAATTATATCCTAGATCCATTTTATCACGGAAAACATCATAGGATAACATTGGGAATATATATAAAAGGGTTGAGCTAAAATCACAGTAAGGTAAAAAAAGGTATTAAAGCACAACACATGAGTTAGAAGGCATACAATGAAAACATAAAATGAATGTATCATGAATAAAAATATATAACAATAACATTTATAAAATGGAATCATATTATAATGAAAAAATGGGAATTAATGTGGAAGAAACATATATCATGACATAAACATGAGTAAAGGCTAACCTCTAAGACTATATCACATGGTGAACAATGTCCCATAATGGATTAAGTTTACTTAAGAATCTCCTACTTAAGATCTCATGAGAATAATACATTACCCAACACCCAATTAATTAGTATTTTATCTAGTCACACCCATCATAATATTTACATGAATATGTGTTCCATATAAATAATAAAAAATAAGGAGTAAACACAAGGGTTTCCCATGAAAATAAATGGGTTTCATGATGATGTCATAAACAATAACCAATGGGTGTATCATAATGGTATCCATGAAGGAAGATATTATCATCATTATTGGACATTTATAAAGGAATGATAGAAATATATCATGAATATTGAATTCTATCTAAAGTGAAAACATTAAAAATAGTGGTTAGGTAACTTAAAAAATGGTCTACTTAGGCACAATTTTATGGAAAATAATGAGTCATTAAATAGGATAAAGGCATAATTATTTCCATAAAACATGAAATGAATGTAAAATAGTTTATCATGACAAATTTTTTGATTTTCGAAAAATATTTTATACTTAAAATCGTTTATTAAGTGTACTTGAAAATGGGTAAGAAAGAGAGAAGTTCCCTTTAATTGAGTTTTCTTATCATGAGGAATTGAGAGAGTAAAATTTTAGAACATGTAATTACCCATTAAAGAAAGATGAATTAGGGATAATTAAAAATGGTTTGTACATATACATAGAATAAAGTAGAATCATATAAGAAGAATGAAGAAATAAATTGTTGCAATTAGAGAGAAAGTGTATCCTAAATAAAATATAGAGGTTAAGAGATATCTCTTGCCTTATGTATGAATGTTTTCTGACCTTACACTTAATGTATTGGATAATAAAATTAGATTAATTAGTTTATTAATTAGGAAAATATTTTACAAATATTTTATTTATTATAATTTTATGAATTCATTTATAGCCATTTTGATGAGTTATACAGTTCAATTTCACCATTCAAGGTGTATTTATTTCATGGTATCGTGGTCGATTAACTTATGTATAATTATGGAAGTTGTTTTAAAACATGAATGATATTACATAAGTCAAATGAAATGGTATTCATACACTTATAAAAGTTTTAATGGTCCCATATATCATTTTATTTTCTTATATAAGGATTATTCATCAGATAAAATGTTAATGATAAATGATTAGTTTATTTTGGTGCTTTTTCCGACCATTAAGCACTATTTTAATTTATTTAATAATATGTCAATATATTATTTTTTAGAAATGAAATAATTTATAATATTATTATCACTATTTTATTTAAATATAATAATTTTTTATGACGAGCCTAGTTGGTGATAGGGGAAAACAAAAACTTATTGTCCACGTAGACGATTAAACTTCACAATTTGGGAAGTGGTTTGATTTTATTTGATTAAGAGGAGATGAGAAAAATGGATGGATATTATATTTTTCCTTAGAAATATAAAATTATAGTATATAAAAGATTCTTAAGTAATTATGATTTATGTATGAAATAGATGATTATAAGGAGGAAGAAAAAAATAAATTAAAAGAGGTAATTTGAGAATGTTACCACTTTAATTTCACCTCCTTGAAGGACCCCTTGGGGAACATGGAATTTATATTATGGTGAGACCAGCTTCTCTTGGACATGGGGAGAGTGGGAATGATAGTTTTTGATAGAGATTTGGAAAAGGTGATGGCATGGAAGGTGTGAGGACAAGGGGTGGTGAGGGTGGTATTTATAAGGGGTGGATAGGGGTGTTTTTAGAATTTCTCAAAATATTAAAATTAAAATAGGACTATTCTAGATAAAAATTATTCCAAATGGAATATAAATGCATAAAAAATTATGTTTTCGACCATATCTTCTCTCCTTTGGATTTATTTAACATTTATTATTATTATTTTTAAGTAATTAAATATTTATTATATTAAGAAAATATAGTTATTATCAATTTTTTCATTGTTTATTACTTTGACAATAAAAACATAAAAAAATATTCAAATTCAATCCAACTATTTTACTATTTACTAAACAATTTTTGGTCATCTATGGAATATTTGGATCATTTAAAATATCTAAAAGTATATTTATTAGAATATTTTTAAAATCATTCATTTGATTATTACATTAATTTAATAATTATTGTATCATCATAGTGTAATAATTGAATGTAATTATTTAAACACTAAAAATTATAAATAAATTAACACGATTAAGATAAATATTTTACCTTTAAAATACTATTTATTGTGGAACATATATCTAACAACCCCGATCAAAATAGTCCAGATTCAGTGGTTGTTTTATTATAATGGAATAGATACAAGAGATAACATCACCAAGAATAAATTAGTTTAGTAGTCTTGAAGGACTAAATAAATACACAGTTCCCTTCTTACATTGGTAAAATAACAAGAAAAAATAAAATGGTTCCTTGAACCATATTTAAATATTTCTTCTTCATAGATTGGGAATGGAAAAAAATAAAAGTTTTAGAGAAAATGATTACTAAGGGTTACAGGAATCAATAAAAAGTGAATAAAATTCAATAATCCATAATAATTGTTGGACTCCTCATGTATTAATCATGTTTTAATGATCAAAAATCTCAAAAATAATTACAAATATTATTAATGATCACAAATCTCACAAATATTTTTAATAAAGTGTATTTATGTTTCATGTTATCTCATACCTTATAATAGTTAAGATAAATTCATTTTATGCATATTACTGTTTAAGTGTGAATACAATTATTTTCCTAAGTACAAGACACCGTGAATCTTGACACAGTAAGTCATACACTGTGATCAAGACACAGACACCGTGACCTCGAGACACCATGACCACGAGACACCATGACATAATAATCCTGACACCATGAAGCAAGACACTAAGAACATACACCGTAATCTAGACACTCTGTTTGCCTAAGTGTCAGACACAGTTAGCAAGACACAGTCATCAAGGCACCGTGAATCCAGAAACCATAAGCAAGACACCGTGATGGAGACACTATGACAAGGAGACACCGTGAAGGAGACACCGTGAAGGAGACACCATGACAAGGGGAGACCGTGAAGGAGACACTATGAAGGAGACACTATTTTCATAACTACTATGACACCGTTTCCTAACTATTTTTTCGTTTTTCTATTTAACTTTTAAATGGTCATATTTGATTCCATTAATGAACTGACATAATTAATGTTTCATTGTAGAAATAGAATGAGGTATGAGGTATGAAGAACATGGAACATGTCGGCCAAAACCCAAGCATTTGAAGATAACGAGAAGTGTGTGCCCAAGAGGAAGAAAGCAAGATAAAACACGCGACAACTCATGAAACGTGAGTGCACTGTATGGAACAGAACACCAATCATGAGAACGACCAAGAAGAAGAGATTGCATGATCTTCAAAGAAGAAATTGTCTCATGCATGAAATACAAATCTACTGAATAACACATGAAGTACATTGGGATCAAGAGAACATCCTCACTCGTGAATAACAAAATCTGAACCACGATACTCTGCTTCTCAACACAAAATCCAGAGAAGGACTTATAAGCATTTATGTCTTATCCAAGGAGTCCATAGTTGCACTGCTAGTCACTAGAGCATTCTAAACTCATATTTACTCTCTCTCTCTCTCTCTCTCTCAGTGATTTATTTATTTAATTACAAGAAGTGTGTGTAATCTATATATTTTACACACACACTGACTCCTGCGCTGAACTGGAGGATTTCAAAATCCTCACACCAAATTCTTTACTCTTGTTTACATACGACAACTGTGGAAGAGGTCCCTGTGTGGCCTGGTCATTATTTTTTTTACCCATGAAAACTGTGGAAGAGGTCCCTCTGTGGCCTGGATAGTCCATATACTATTTTTAACCCCGATCCACAGTGTGGATCAGAGTTTATTTATATAAACTACTTGGTGGAAGGTGATCACCAAGTGGAGCGGATTGGGTCTCGACTTGAGACTGAACCACTTTTTTTATATCCACTGTTCCATTTAAATTTTGTCTACTCTATTTTACTGCTTTACTGCACAATGTAGAAAAACACTAGATTCACTTTGATAGTTATTCTTAGAAAGAAGTTATATCTGATTTGTCTTAGTAGGATAACTTTAAAAGTAATTTTAATAATACCAATTAGGATTACTAAGAATTAATCAATATTATGAGATGTTGTTTAAACATTCAAACTCTTATAGCAGTATAACCTTGATTAACTGGGTTGTATCTATTTTTGGGGAAATAATTATTTGTAAAACTAATAACTTTTAAACAGAAATTTTTATAGTTACTCAATTCACCCCTCCCCTCTTGAGTTAACTACTCTAACCAACATTTGGTATCAGAGGTTTCTTTATTAGGACTTTGTGTAATTATATTCAACTGTGATTGTAGTTGTACTTTATAGATCTGTAAATTTCTATCAATTCAAAATTTCTAGCTCCTTTAAAGTAATATGTTAGTATGGATAATATATTGGAAGGTGCTGTAACAACAGAACACCATTATTTAATGGAACAAACTATGCTCAACAGAAAATTAAAATGAAAATGAATCTATAGAGTATGAGGTTTGAAATCTGGTCATCAATTATAGATGAATAAAAACTTCCTGTGACTGATAGAATTACACGGGATGAACCTTACAAACTTTCTTACAGTAACAATTTCAAATCTATGAATGCCTTTTACTTCTCCTTAGGAGATGAATAATTTAATAGGATTCCTGCTTTTAAAACTACCCATGAAATCTGGGATACCTTTTCTGTCTCACATGAAGGCACATATAGTGTAAAGGAAATGAGGATTAATACATATACTATAAAATATGATAATTTTAAGATGAAACCCGATGATCCTATTTCTAATATGTATCTTATGTTTAATGATATTGTCAACACAATGATTTCTCTAGGAAGAGAAGTCACTACCAAAGAATAGATAATACGAATTCTCAGATGTCTACCTCACAGATGGAGGGGAACCTATGTCTCAATTAGAGAGTCATGTGACATCTATAGGCTACCTATAAAACAACTCATTGGGAAACTAATGATGTACGAGGAAGATTTGAATGTCAACAAAGAAGAGGAGGATGAACCAAAGAGGAAATCTGTAGAATTAAAGACCTCCCTCTCGAAGCACAAAGACAAAGGAAAACTAAAAGCTTCTATAGACAGTTCCACTAATGAACAATCATTACCAGAAAATGATGAGGAGATATCTCAACTGTCCATGAGATTCAAACAATTTTACAAAAAGAATTTTTTTTTCCAGAAAACCTAACTTTAAGGGAAAATATGATAAAAAAGGAAACTGAAAAAAGGGCGGGAAGATAAGTGACAAAAATAATTAGATTGTATGCTATGAATGCAAGTGAAAAAAACATATAAAGGCTGACTGTCCAAAGATCAAATATAAGAATAAGTATGAGGACAAGGACAAGAATTACAAAAAGGTAATGAAGGCAACCTGGAGTGCCTCTGAGGATAGTGCAAGTGACTCAAAGACATCACATGATGAACAGGCTAACGAAGACAATCTGTGTTTTATGACAAACACATCTAAGGAAAGCTGCTTAAATATCTCCTGCATAAATCTGTGGTACTTGGACAGTGGGTGTTCAAGGCACATGATAGGAGACTACTCATGCTTCAAGAATCTGGTAAAAGTAGATGGAGGACATGTCACATTTGGTGACAATGCAATGAGGAAGATCATTGACTTAGGCCAGATTGGTAACTCTGATTCGATTCTAATTTCTAAAGTACTATTTGTTAATAGCTTAATATATAATTTTCTTAGTATCTCACAATTGTGTGATGATGGATATCATGTTAAATTTGAAAATGATGCATGTAATGTATTTAATTCTAAAGAAGACTTAGTATTCTCTACATCAAATAATGAGAATTTTTATTCTGTTAATTTAGATTCCTTAACTTCTCAAAATGTTTCATGCTTAAGTGCATTTAATAAATAATATTGGATATGGAATAGGAGACTAGGAAACTGCAATATACATTCACTTAGAAAACTGACTAGGAAGAACTTAGTTAGAGACTTACCCAAACTTGAGTTTCCAAATGAAAATTTTTTTAATGCCTATCAAAAGGGAAACCCACAAAAAAATCTTTTTCAAACCAAATAAAGAAGTTTTTACATCTCAACCTCTCGAATTGGTACACATGGATTTGTTTGTACCATCTAGAGTCTCTAGTTTAAATTGGAAGAACTATGTTTATGTTCTAGTAGATGATTTTTCTAGATATACCTGGACCTTATTCATGGCTCACAAAAGTGAAGCTTGCTCTTATTTTACTAAGTATTCCAAGTCTTTAGAAAATCTTAGTGGACTTAAAATTAAATATTTAAAAAGTGATCATGGCCATGAGTTTGAAAATCAAGAGTTTGAATCCTTTTTCTCGGAAAATTGTTATAATCACAATTTCTATGCCCATAGAACACCTCAGCATAATGGTGTTGTAGAAATAAGAAATAGAATCCTGCAAGAAATTTCTAGAACTACGCTTAGTGAATATGACCTACCTATTTACTTTTGGACTGAAGCTATTAATACAACATGCTATATAATCAATAGAGTCTTGATAAAACCAATTCTCAAGAAGACCCCATATGAAATCTGTAACAATAGAAAGCCTAAGATTAATTACTTTAGAGTTTTCAGTTGAAAATTCTTTATTCTAAACACTAAGGATAATCAAGACAAATTTGCATCCAAAAGTGATGAAGGAATCTTCCTATGTTATTCAATTTCAAGTAAAGCTTAGTAAAGATTATAGATTATTCAATAAGAGAACTAAATGTGTGGAATAACATGTCCATATCAAGTTTGATTAAATAGATCCACATGAGCCTAGAACCATCCTAGAAAATCTGGAGGATGATGTATCAAATCTGAACATCAACTCAAAATCCTCAAATACCTCTGTGAAAGAATCTGTGAAAACATCCAATTCTAAAAAGTCTCTGCAATCAAGTCATAATGAATCTGAATCTAATGATGAAACTGAATTCACTAGTCCCTCTCTCTCTAGGAAGGTGAGAACTCTTAAAAACCATCCCTTAGATGTTGTTGTAGGAGACTTAGAGAATGTAACACAAACTAGAGATTCTCTTAGAAATCAGGTTGAACATCAAGCCTTATTTTCAAAAATTGAACCTAAAAGCATTGATGACGCTATAAATGATGAATTTTGGGTAATTTCTATGAAAGAGGAAATCAATCAGTTTGAAAGAAATAAAGTTTGGAAACTTGTTGAAAGACCCAAGAACACTTTTTTCATAGGCACTAAATGGGTGTTTAGAAATAAGGTAGATGAAGATAGAAATATAGTTAGGAATAAGGTTGGATTAGTTTCACAAGGCTACAGTCAAGAAGAAGGAATTGACTATGAGGATACTTTTCCTCCAGTAGCAAGACTTGAAGCCATTAGAATTATACTTTCTTATGCTGCACATCTGAATTTAAAACTATATCAAATGGATGTTAAGAGTGCATTCTTAAAAGGGTATATAGCTGAGGATGTTTTTGTTGAACAACCCCCTGGATTTACAAACCCTCATTTTTCAAATCATATTTTTAAACTATCAAAAGAATTATATGGTTTAAAGTAAGCTCCAAGAGCTTGGTATGACAGATTAAGTACTTTTATAATTTCCAAAGGTTTTACAAAAGGAATAGCAGATCCTGAAATATTTATAAAAATATTTTCTAATGATGTTTTAGTTTTTTAAATCTATGTAGATGATATTAAATTTGGATCTTCAAAAAAATCATTATGTATTGATTTTTCTAAAATGATGCAAAACGAATTTGGAATGAGTTTAATGGGTGAAATAAAATTCTTTCTTGGATTTCAAATATTTCAAAATAATGATGGAATTGTTTTGACTCAAAGTAAGTACACTAGATATCTTCTACAACATTTTGGATTAGATAGCACTAAAAGTATTAACACTCCCATGAGTACCACCTGCAAGTTGGATCTTGATGAAGATGGAAAATCTATTGATCAAACCACTTATAGTGGAATGATTGGAAGTCTACTCTACTTAACTACTAGTTGTCCTGATATTATGTTTAGTGTGTGTATGTGTGCTCGTTTTCAAGAAAACCCTAAATAATCTCATTTAAATGATGTAAAGAGAATTTTTAAATACATCAAGCATACACCCAATTTAGGACTGTTCTATCCTAAAGTAAAATAATTTGAACTAGTTAGTTATTATGATGCTGACTTCAGTGGATGTAAGTTAGATCGAAAGAGCACCTCTGGAGCATGTCACCTTTTAGGCAACTCACTAGTATCATGGTGTAGTAAGAAAAAATATCTTTGTTGCATTATCTACTGCAGAAGCTGAATACATAGCTGCTGGTAGTTGTTGTGCACAAATTTTGTGGATGAAACACACTTTACTAGATTATGGATATCAATTCAAACATGTACCAATAAATTGTGACAAAACAAGTGCTATTAACATTTCAAAAAATCATGTTTCACATTATAGGACAAAACATATTGATATAAGACATCACTTTTTGAGAGATCATTATAAAAAAGGTGATATCAACTTGGAATTCATTGTTGCTGAATATCAACATGCTAATATATTCACTAAACAATTAAATTATGAAAGAATATATTACATCATGCATAATCTTGTAATGATCAACCACAAATAGATATCTTACTGGTCTCACTGTTTAATACTTTACTATATTTTACTTTACTGTTTCATGTTCATGGTTTCTCGGTTACTGTCTCTTGTTTGCGGTCTCACAGTTAGCACTTTCTATTCACGGTCTATTATTCACTGTCTCACCGTGACCAAACAGTTTTCTTACTGTCTCACCATGACAAAACATACCATTCACTGTCTCCCCATGACGACCACTGCCTGTCTCATCGTGATGTCCATTTACCATCGCAACGTAATGACTATTCATGGTCTCACCGTGAAAATTATTTATGCCTTTTCTTTTAAGTCGTATCATGGAAATTATTTTTTCATCACTTTTTACTTTCTCGAGTTTTTACTTTTGTGAAGTTTGACATTCCCGAATGATAAAACAAAAGGGTTTCGCTCAATTATTCACATGAAATCTCTCCTACTCACTCCTCTCGAACCCCTTAAACCTTGAAAATCCTTATTTCTTTCTCGACCTTCGGTGAATGCCAATTATGAAGCGTCCATCTTCATCCTCATCTGAGAAGCGCCGTTCGAAGAAAAAGAAAAGAGCACTGAAGCTGGCACCGAAAGGACCCTTGAATCTAAACCTTGTAAACCGTAGTGTTGTACATGAAAAGGAAATTTGCCCTGAGTGGCTATTGTCTAGAAAGTCTCTAGTTTAAAAAGTTTTAAGAGAACAAGGCTGGCTCGAATGGTTCTCAAGGAAGGATAGACCTATTTACCCAAGGTTGGTAGATCAAGTTTATCAATATGTAGATGATGGTGAAAGCTATGTTGTAAAGAGTTCTGTCAATGGAAAAAGATGCTCATTCTCATCGAGGTTATGGGCTGCATGCCTTAGGATACCTCATGGAGAGATCTATGATGATTATCAGATAGATCCCCCACCTACAACTGATTTCTTTGACCTGGAAAATGAACTAAAACCCCTAACTAGAAATGGCACCAAGAGAAGGGCCATAGCTGCTGAACATGATGGGGAGACAAGGCTGCTGTTCAAATTTGTTCAAAATGTTATTAGCCAAAGGAAATGTGACTTTGCTATCTTAAAGTATCAGGATGTATTTATGATTCATCTCATGAAGAATGGACATAAGATAAATCTGTGAAAATACATCATTCACCATATGTGTGAATTGATCAAGGTCACATCCAAATCCACATCTCTGTTTTACTCTAGACTGATTTCAGCAATGCTTGTTGCAAAAGGAGAAGTTGGAACCAATGAAGAAGTACTTGTGGACTATGAATACTATTTATCCAAACCTCTCATCAGGATGATGAAAATAAACTGGAACCCTCAGAAGAAGGAGTGGGTTGAAGATAATGATAAGCTCTATGATAATTTCAATCCTGTAGATTATCCAACAAGGCCAAAGGACATTTTTGATCTTGGTTTGGAACCAGATGAAGTTTCTGAGTATCCAAAAGATAAAGAAGAATAGGAACAGGCAGTTGAAGTACCACATAGAGAAGAAGCTGAAGCACCTTAAAGGGAAAAGGTTGTTGTCAAGGAAGTAAGGCCTATTATTCCTCATGTTGTTCTTGAAGAAGAACCTCCTATCCCTATAGATGATGTAAGTATGGAAACCCATACTGAGGCTGCAAGAGAATTAGTTGTCCCAGAACCTGAGAAGCATGTCATGGAAGAAACAAATCTGGAACAACTCCCTTTCATGGAAGAAGATATAGTAGAAGAACTCCCTGCTATCAAAAAAGCTAATATGGAAGACCTTCCTGGGGAACAATCGGTTCCTGAGATTATACCCTCTGCTGAAGAGAGGATGGAGATAACCTTTCAGTTGGCTAGGCAAGAAATGACGGAGGAAATTAGAGATGAACTAGTGGATCTAAATCAAGTACCTGAGCCTCAAGGTCCTGAAATAGAAGCACATGTTGAGGGGGAAGAACCTCAAAATACCAAGAATAATGAAGATGAGGCTGATGAGGCAGATTATGATGTAGAATCTTAACCTACTGAGTCATATTCAGTGGACAATCAATATAAATTCCCTAGTTTTTATGATGTGAGTGAATCTCAATAGGTTACTACCACTGGGATTGATCTTTCTTCTTTTTTTCAACTAAAATCAATCACAATCTTTACACCTGAACCTAAACCTCAACCAGAACCTAAACTTGATCCTCAACCTGAGCCTGCACCTATACCACTTCCTGCACCTGCACCTTTACCTAAACAACAATCTTTTGTCAGTATGATTTCTTGAAAGTCTTTGGAGACACTATATTAGCTGGTGTTAAGAAACTGTTGTCCTCTCAACCTCGTCTTGTGATCCAACTGAGTCAGGAAGATGCCTCACTGCATTTAAAAAAGATCATCTTGGACATTCAACCCCAGATGATTCATGAAATAAAATAAGTAAGGTCTGAAAACAAGTTGCTCAGTACTGAAGTTTCAACTCTAAAAAGCATGGTTGAATACCTATAAAGAGAATTGCATTCAAGATCAAAACATACTCCTGCTCCTACTTCTCTTGAACCTTCTGTTTC
This sequence comes from Viscum album, assembly GCA_963277665.1. Taxonomy (NCBI): domain Eukaryota; kingdom Viridiplantae; phylum Streptophyta; class Magnoliopsida; order Santalales; family Viscaceae; genus Viscum; species Viscum album. The sequence goes on from OY728146.1 coordinate 1,261,738,687, forward strand.
AAACATCTCAAGAGATATTGTGCCCCAGATTAACCCATACATGCTATCCTTTGATGAAACGATTGGAGAAAGGCACATGCGGATGTTGCACCGCATGATAGAGCTTGTGGAGAACCTGAATAAGCTCATAGATGAATATACTGGGTATCTTTGAAAGGTCCTGAAACAACTCAATTATCTAACCACAGTAGTTAAAGCTTCTACTTCCTTTGGTCAAACCTATACTCCTTCTTTGGATAGTTCTCTGCTCAGATCTATAGTCAAGGAAGAAATTCCGAATGCCTTCAATGCCTTTGATATGGATCCTTTATCTAATGTTGTTACAAACAATGATAGAGTGATTGACTTGGTTCAAATCCATTCAATGATTTCTAATGATGCTCAACAAGAAATCTCTAAGAAATTGGACTTCTATTTCAACTGAGTTTTCTCCAAAACTGATATGACCAATCACTTTAAATATCATGTAGAAAATCTGAGAATACCTCCTATGACATAGGCCTTCAAAGCTCAAGTTCGGAAGCTCACTGAGTTTACCAGATTGTTGTACAAGTTCATGGAAAATAAAGATGATTTTGAAAAGGCTATGCAGTATGGAGGAGAGATTATTATAGACTTCATTAAGTTTCTGAGAACGCATCTTCATGTGCAAATCACATCAATTGTTGCTCCAGTGGCTGCTCCTCTCAGACCTAGTTTACCTACTTTTACTTCTGCCTTAGCTTCCACAACTATGTTCGGCTAGGATCTTAGTCAGATCATGCCTATCATTATTGACTAGGAATGACCAAGATCTTCTACAGATCCAACTTTGGCTCCATCAGTCTTTGAAGGTCTCCGTTTAAATTCTATATCTACCACTTCTATGCCTTCTTTCACACCAAAAACTGCCCCTATGGCTTCTTCTTCTACTGCTGATAAAGGCAAAGAGAAGGCCAATCCCTATAGAAGCCCAGTGACTCATATTTTTTTGATGGTGATGTCATTGATTTTTTTTTGTATTTCTACTATCTATTGTATTCTGAACACTTTTAATGACATATGCACTGTTTTCCCTCTATTATTTCTACATTTTGATAATCCCAAAAGGGGGAGAAAAAGTGATAAGTTAGCTATTATTATATATGTTATTTTCTCTCTAGCTACATTCAATTTACCTTTTAACTGTATTTTATTTGTGATCATCAAAAAGGGGGAGATTGTTGGACTCCTCATAAATTAATCATGTTTTAATGTTCACAAATATGAATAATAATTACAAGTCTTATTATTAATCATAAATCTCACAAATCTTATTAGTCATGTGTATTTATGTTAAAAGTTATCTCATACCTCATAATAGTTAATATAAATTCCTTTTATGCATATTACTGTTTAAGTCTGAATACAGTTATATGCCTATGTACAAGACACCGTTAAGCTTGACACAGGAAGTCAGACACTGCGAGCAAGACACCGAAACCGTGACCAACGAGACACCGTGACCTCGAGACACCGTGAGCACGAGACACCGTGACATAGTAAGCCTGACACCGTGAATCAAGACACTAAGAAAAGACACCGTAAGCCAGACACTCTGTTTGCCTAAGTGTTAGACACAGTTAGCAAGACACAGTCATCAAGGCACCGTGAATCCAGAAACCATAAGCAAGACCCTGTGATGAAGACACTGTGAAAAGGAGACACCGTGAAGGAGACATCGTGACAAGGAGACACCCTGAAGGAGACACTGTAAAGGAGACCCCGTTTTCATAACTACTGTGACACCGTTTCCTAACTATTTTGTCATTTTTCTATTTAACTTTTTAACGGTATTATTTGATGCCTTTTATGCAATGACATAATTAATGTATCATTGTAGACATAGTACGAGGTACGAGGTATGAAGCACATGGAACATGTCGACCAAAACCCATTCATTTGAAGATAAAGAGAAGTGTGTGCCCAAGAGGAAGAAAGCAAGATACAACACGCAACAACTCAAGAAACATGAGTGCACTGTAATGAACAGAACACCAATCGTGAGCACGACCAAGAAGAAGATATTACATGATCTTTAAAGAAGAAATTGTCTCATGCATTCTATCTAACTCTACTGAAGAACACACAAAGTACATTGGGATCAAGATAACATCTTAACTCTTGAAGAACGCAAGATGAACCACGACACTCTGTTTTTCAACACAAAAACCAGAGAAGGACTTAGAAGCATTTCTGTCTAATCCAAGGAGTCCCGAGCTGCATTGATAATAACTAGATCATTCTAAACTAATATTTACTCTCTCTATCTCAGTGATTTCATTATTTATGTTCGAGAATTGTGTGTACTCTGTATATTTTACACACACATAGAAACCTGTGATGAACTGGAGGATTTCAAAATCCTCACACCAAATTCTTTACTCTTGTTTACCTATGAAAACTGTGGAAGAGGTCCCTGTGTGGCCTGGTCATTATTTTGTTTACCCATGAAAACTATGGAAGAGGTCCCAGTGTGGCCTGGACAGTCCATATACTGTTGTTAACCCCGATCCAGGGTGTGGATCAGAGTTTATTTATATAATCTTCTTGGTGGAAGGTGATCACCAAGTGGAGTGGATTAGGTCTCGGCTTGAGACTGAACCACTTTTTGTATATCGGTTGTGCCATTTAAATTTAGTCTACTCTAATTTACTGCTTTACTACACAATCCAGAAAAACACTAAATTCAATTTTATAGTAAGTCTTGGAAAAAAGTTATATCTGATTTGTCTTAGTGGGATAACTTCAAAAGTAATTTTAATAAAACCAATTAAGATTACTAAGAATTAATCAATCTTCTGAGAAGTTTTTTAAACAGTCAAACTCTTATAACAGTATAACCTTGATTAACTGGGCTGTATCTATTTTTGGGGAAATCATTATTTGTAAAACTAATATCTTTTAAACAGAAATTTTTATTGTTACTCAATTCACCCCTCCCCTCTTGAGTTAACTACTCTGACCAACAATAATTATGGAAATGTAAATAACTGATGAATAAATTCCATCAATAACCTGCGGATGAAAATTTAACCATAGATTTTTTTTCATAGGGATTATATCATGGAATGTAATAACTGAATACTAAATGAAGAAAATTATTAATTATTGGGCTTCTTTTATTTTGAACCTAAACCACTATCATCAAGACTTTTTATAAGATATTTTAATTTTTTGTGAATAAACTCGTCTGATTCTTATTGTAAAAAAATGTAAAGGGTTTGTCACGAAATGTTTTTGTGTCATGATACATGTTGAGGCTTCGAGGTAATATATAATTTCAATCCCCACCCATCACCTTAATTTCAAACAATTATTCCTACAAATATTTAATTCAAGAACATTTTTACCTATCAAAATATCAGTATTGAGTAGAGGATACATATTTATCAATATTTTCCCAATTAAAACAAAATTTAAAATAATCACTATAACTAAAAATGGTTTATGAATAAGATAATAATCATATCCGTGATATAATATATATGAATATTTAACGAAATATTAAATGAATGATGATCATAAATAAAAGGGTCAGTATACAAACCCCACACACATGGAATAAGTGGTGAATAAGGCATATCTCATTGAAATAAAATTTAGATGAAAAAATCCTTACAAATTTCATAACATTGAGGTGATAATTAATCAATGGAGTGATTATGTTTAACAAAAATCATATCCAACAAATGGATAATTAGGAATACAAAAAAAAACAACAGATTCCATACATAATCCTGGCATAATATAATTAACTAAGTACACGTATTACCCAATGAATAGAAGTCAAGTTAATAAATCCCTTACCTTATGTCTCAAAGTGTTCTTAACTTGAACTTAATGTCATATATAATAAAATTAGATTCATTAATTTCTTAATTAATAACCTTTTATGCATGTATTTGATTTCATATAAATTTATTAATTTCATGTTTGGACTTTTTTATTAGATATAAGATTTCATTTTTTTCATTATTGGATTGTTCATTTTCTTGGGTTTTCATGATTAGTTCGCTTCTATATAGGAATAAAAGTACATTTAAAATGGGAATAGTTCTTCCAAATTGAAATTATATGTTATTAATGAGATCTTATAAGATTAAATGACAGTATATTTAATTTTTTATAAGGTATGATAATGATTCATTAGATAAAACATTAATGAAAACTATTTCTTTATTTTGGTAGTTTTTATGACTATCATGAACTTATATCATTTCATTTAATAACATATTTATATATTAGTTCGATAATATTATATAACATTTAACATGAATAATAAAATATGATTAAACCATAATAAAGGTATTATGACTAACCTTGAATGCAGTAATGGAAAATAAAAACTCACCTTTCACGATGGAAATGAATTGATAAATCACGAACAATTTTTCATTTTTATAATAAAAGGGATGGGAGAAGGGGTTGATGATGTGATGCCCTAAAAAACTAAATTAAGAACCTTGTATTCGATAGAGTGTATGACACATGAAAAAAATCATGTAAGGAAATATATTATCCATACATTGTAAAACATATTTAAAATATATTCTATATAGTTCAACGCATGCAACACTAAGTTATTGTGCATCACAATCAAGAGAGGCCTTCCTCGAAAGCATGTATTATACGCAAGACAGAGTTTCACCAAAAAATTATATATTATTAAAATATTATTATAATGAAGGTTAAACCTATGTTCTTTTATATTTAAAAATAAGGCATCCTGATTTAGATATCTTATATATAATTACACACTTTTCCCACTATAACTATTTTTTATAACACCATTATTTCTAGTTTTAGTCAATGGATAGAATCTGAAGGTTTTAAGTTAATAATGAACATGAAGGAAAAGGTAGTGAAAATAAGAAACCAAATGATGTGTTGATAGGAGTGAAGGATATCATGTTTAAGCCAAATCAATTTTCCCAAAATTTGATTACCAATATATACCTTTTCAAACTCTCGAGTGCACCAAAAAGGGGAACGTTTTAGGTTGATAACATCTCGAGTGGTGGAGACCTTATACAAAATAATGCTCGACAGTTGACATGTGAACAGTGTGGAAGGAGACACATAGGAAATTTTCTTAATGGAATATGAAAATTATTTATTTGTGGGAAATAAGAACGCAATGAAAAGGATTTTTGAGGAAAAAGGAAGATTACGATGGAAAGAAGTGAAGCTAATCCTATGAAATACTTTATAGTTCTTTGTCATAAATTTGGGGTACATAGAAATTACCAAATTCAATGACCTCTCCTAGTGGATAAAATCTAGACCATGTAATTATCTATACTGAAATAATTGGATGAAGTATTTTTGTATTGAGGTTGATTTGAAAACCATAGTTAAAATGATATTTAGTGATTAACCTAATTTCAAGGATGTCTATCATATATATATTTGAAATTATATTAATATTGTTTTAGATAACGACAAATTATAATCTAGCTGACAACCAACCAAATTCGGTAAGGCCCTAGGTTTTGAACCCATTACTAAAGGATGATAAGTGTTTCCCACAAACCACCGACCTATGCATTATCCTTGTTAATTTTCATTGCTTTTAGTTAAATAATTTAATGAATAAAAATTAATGATGAGCCAGTAGAAACACTTTTGGGGATCATATATTAATCTATTAACCATATTAATTTTGGGAGATAGTTAAATACAAATAGTAAGACTTCTCATTATTTTATTATCACAAACCAAGCCTGGTAACCATTCGACCCAGTGCCTGACCTGGTCCACATCAAGTCTCGAAGGGAATTAATGATCCCAAAGGGTTCACACAAGTGCTAGAGTATCAAAAATAAAACTTGGGAATTATTTACCTGAATAAATAAATATAAAACAAACATCAAGATGGATAAATTAAATCTAAATTCATACAACCAAACAAGCCCTTAAACTAAATTCAAATTCAAGGTTTATAACTAAAACTAAAGATGCAAAAGAAACTACAACAAAGGAAAACAAAAAACTCCAACGCATAACTCGGTGCAACATGAGGATTCATATGCCCAAGCCACCGCCACCAAACCAACATGAGGATACAAATAACAACCTGAACCACCAATGCTATGCATGATGCCTCAACCTGGGATACAAAAGAAACATGATCTACATACACTCAATGGTGTATGTAGGGTGTGATCCAAGATCGCAGTAGGATTCCACTGAGAAAAAGGTTCCATGAATAATTATTAAATGAAAAATAAATTTTCAATTTTAATTATAAAAAATAATTAAATGATTGAATAGTGTTAAAGAAAACAGGTTTAAAGAAAACAATTTCAAATGGAAAACAAAAATTAAAACACACACACACATACTTTTTAAAATAACCAAATATCCACAACAATGAGCATAATGTAACCAAAGATCATAAAATATGGGAGATGCCTCGTGGGTGTGTTAGCTATCTTGGGTCCCCAGATCTTCCTGTTTCAGTGAAGTGTGGCTTAGAAACCATGACCCTCAAAAAACATGGCTTAGAAACCACGACCCTCACCAAACATGGCATAGAAACCACAAACTGTAGTCATACATATGTTTTATTAGTGTCACAGTCGTCAATCTTGCTACGTGAAACAAGACCATAGCCACCCCTAGATCACTAGCCCTCTAGTCTAGTCCACCCTCCTAGCTACCTGGTCTTCCTGTTTTGGGCTCAAACAAGTTTCAAGTTCATGTCACATGTCACACTTATGCATAAAATCCAATCATGGTACTTAAACAATAATAATCACTATTTTCACACTCAAACAATGTTTTAGAACCATACACACAAAAAATCATTTTAAAACTTAACCCGTATCGATTACACACTCAATTAAACCATCTACATAGTTTAAAGAGACCAATAATTAAAAAAACCAAGACTTACACACACAAATACCAATTTGAAATAAGATTCACACTAAAACATTATCCAAACATGTTTCACACCATTGATATAATTTAATAAACTATTTAAAATAAATTAGAAAACAATGTCCAAATGGTGTCACAATATCTTATTAATAAAACCAACTCAAAAATATCTTTTATGATCAAACACACACCCAAAATTTTCTAAATAGAAATTCGCAACCCTTGTAATTTTTAATAAACCAACTACACGATTTAATAGAACACTATGTGATGACAAAATGTATATTTTTATAAAAAACACACCATATCTCATATGGAAATACCAATTCAAAAATCGAGCACATAATAAACACTCTTAAAACTATTTTCACAACACATAAAAAATTTAATAAATCAATTACACACTTAATAGAACATTTCCAATGTGGGACAAAATATTTTACCACAAAACAACACTCAAATGATTCCCTTTGAAATCCACCAAACACTACAATATTGTCCACACACCATTCGCATCATTTGAACAATTTGACAAATCACCTATGATGTTCAATATATCATTTTCACTATTTAGTAAATTAATTTCTAAAATTTTAAAACAAATTAAAATAAATAATTTAACTTGAGTTTTCACAAAAACTATACTCCATAACATATAAAAAATGCTACAAAATTAAATAAGTGATAAAATTCATCAATTTCTAAAAACTAACATTTCACCAAAAAAATAATTTAAATAATATGCTAATTTAATTAAACATGAAAATTAATTCATCAATTAATAATCAAACATGGAACCACTAGTCTAAATATCGTCCACCTTCATAAATTTAGTGTGAAAACTCCAACGCACTTCAATCGCACCCCAAATAAACTCAGTTACACCCTAATTCAAGAATTTAGAACAATTATATCCTTATTAGACCCTAAAATCAAAAAATGAGACCAATTATACCCAGAATAGTACCAAAGAAATACAAAAAGAAAAACCCCTATAGAGATTGGAAGATAAATTACTAGTGTGAGCAGAAATGAGGAGAAAAGATGGGGATTTCCGGAGGTGCGGCGCATTGGAAAACAGGGGCAGTGCGCAACTCTATGAAGGGGAGAAATCTAGCGAGGTCGCTGGATGCCTGTGCGAGGTGGATGTGCGGTGTGAGGCGGATGATGGGAGGCCATGCACATGGGTAATGAGGCCATAGAGGTGGTTCCAGATGGGAGTAGGAGGGGCGTGACATGAGGGCGGTGCGACCAACGAAGTGTGCGGGCGATGGTTTGTTGTGCTGGAGGAGGACAGAAATGGTGTAAGGAGAGAGGGTCAGCGGTTCGACAAAGAGGATGGGGAGTGTGAGGCAAGGGATAACTAGGGGGAGATGCTCGCTATGCTACACCTCTGGGAGGAGAAAAAGAAGAGGCACCTCGCACTGTGGGGGAGAAGGGGGGGGGGGGTCGCGACCCCCTAGGGTTTTGACCCTTTGTGGGTTTTTTCTTCATTTTATTATAATTATAAAGGTAATGAAAATTATAATAATAATAAAACCAAGAATAATAATATTAAAAATAAGGATCATAAATATAGAAATAATAAAAATTGATAATAATAAAAATAATAATTATAAAAATAAAAATAAAAATATAATAATAACAATATTAATAATAATAAAAAACTAATTCCAATATTAACTTTAGTAATAATAACAATAATAAAACTGAAATAATAAAACCATTTGCAAAAATAATTACATTAATTATCAAGTCTGGACACCACGCATAGATGTGTGCATGGTCGCAACATAGTCGCACACCTGTATAAGATCTTAAATAACATTAAAAATATTACCGGTTCGTACCTCAACTCAAAAGTGAGACCCAAAATAATTAATTTTAAAATAAAGCATCTGTCGAGGTTTGAGAATTCTCCCCACCATGACAATTTTTTCCACTAGAAAGTCCCAAAAGAATTGGTCAACCTAAGATTCCAAGCAAGGCTGCAAATACACATTAAACAAAACCACAATCACCCAAAGACCAAGCATTCAAAACTACCACGACCTGAACCTTCAAAGATCTCAAAACTAGAATCACTAAGAAAAATAACCAACAGCTATGAATTCACCATCAAACAAAACTACAACATGGAACACCCCAAACCCTAACATAGGGATTACTAGGGCCACTTGAGATCTTCAAGAACACTGGTCAAGCAACCCACTACCCAAGCTAACCAATTACAATGGTAAAGGTCGAGCAGATCAGATGTGAGCTATTTCCCCAACAAGCACACTTTGAAGATACATTTTTCCACAAGGTTGTCCTATCGCTATATCCTCACCATACTATAATTATTGTCAAACATTGGTTCCCCAAACCCAAAACGAATCCCAAACCCAGAAAACCTCTAACACTGGCTTGACCCTCCAAGTTCCCTAAGTTTAACCAAACCAACAAAATAGGGGATTCTGATTAGACCCGTAGTGGGTATCCCCACCATTTTAGATTTTTTCTAACACCAAGACACCCGAACGGGCATTCCAAGTTTAATTTTATTGATATGGACTGAAATCTTCACCGTGAACCCATCAACGTAGGTCAACCTCCACAGATGATTCCTACAATGGACAACACTCCCCTTCATGAGATGGTTTTGATAGTGGAAACCCCTAACCTAGTGTAAAACTGGACAGGTGCATGTCAATCCCACAAGACAATAGAATCTCTGAAACGAGTACAATTTCGATCCATAACTAACCACAACAAGGTTCAAAGAGCACACCCACCAGCCTTACAAGAAAAAAAAATCAATAAAACCCCTTAGAACCCAAGAGGATATCCCAAAAATTAAGTACACAACAATGAAACCGGTACTTCATACCCCTCACAAAAAAATGAAGCCTTCAGAGATGATAGCGTAATAGGAAAATTTAATCCATCCTCATCCCATTACTGTGGACAAAAGTTGGACCGAGTTCATCCTACATCCAATGAGTTTTGATTACTTTCAAGCTTCACCCAGAGACCTATGGATGGGTCCCTGATGTCTGAATCATTTACTGCCTCGCTGTCATAAGCTAAACACCTATGACTAGAACTTCCTCCACTGGAAAATAAACCTACCTATTTCTCCTCATGTCCCAAGTGGCCACTCTGTCAATATAATAACTGATAATTGCGGCTAATGTCTTAGAGAGCCCAACTGATCATACTAGAGATAGGAGATTGAGTGGTTGGCCAAACACACAATGTGAACTGATGGAAGGGGAACTCAAAGAATAGGTTCCTTTAGTTCACACTCCTCATCAGATGAGGAACCTACATTTAATACAATATGAACAACACCAACAACTATTACGAGCTTTAAACTAATTGTTCCACACAACCAATAGGGAACAAGAAACTAGCTCATCAGAAAGGTCAACATACCTTCTTCCCTGCCTGTTGACTGGTTGAGCACCTATGATATCCACCACTTTCCCTCACCTTCACTTCCTTAGGTTCAACCGCAAAATGAAGTTAGTCTTAAGGATCCCTCAAGACATCCTCATTTGCAACAAAACAAAACGATCACCATTCACTGGTTTAGTATCTCTCCTCCAAACAAACTCGAGACAAAAAACACCCACGCTACATTTTTAGTTCCTAAAAAACTAGAGACACATCCAACTTTCCCAAAGTACTCAACGATATTCAACCGACTTCGACATCTACAAATAGTCAGCACAACCGAAAAGAACCGAACTCCATCACTCCACTAAGAATCTGGGCTAAGCCAATAACTGGGATAGACATAATGGAAACCCATGGGACATTTCTAGGAGGAATATCCTGAACAAGAAACACAAAACAACCTTCCACAAAACTATGCACCTCACCAAAAAAACATCCACATTCCAGACACAAATCCAATAATTCCAATTTAAAACATCAATTATTTTTTCAAGAAAAAAACCTTCTTGAAAAATCAATCACAACAGAACAGATAACAACAACTCTTTTGAACCCATCACATTCACTCCGGACTCAAAACCATTTTCCCATTCCAAAAACATTTAATCAAAGAACCCCATTTTAGAGAAAAACCCACTTTTCAAGAAACATGAATCTGCCTTAGAAATCAATCACTCACCATTGATATTCTATAATGCCTCGAAAATATGCATTTTTGTGCCACTCAGTCAACCATACACAAGATCCACCAACTTTCCATTAATCACATCCACATACACACGCAATCACCCATACAAATAACACTAGACAAAATAAGGCTCTTCCGCTTTCAAAACAGAACATTCCCAACATTTTGAAAATAACTTTTTCCAAAACTATTTCAAAAATTAAAGACGAATATTAACAATGATTCCCATTTTGAAAATATCTTGCTTCTATTTCAAATGTCCCAAGACATTCTTTTAGAAATTCAATTTCAACAAATCAAATACCAAATTCGAAAAATAGGGTCCAAGATAAATGCACCCCAAAAATCATGCCAAACACACACCGAAATAAAAAAAGGGCAAACCCAATGTATGATTTACTTTTAAAAAACCTCCTTCATGCCCAATCAAAACTGATGCAAGAAATCACCCACACTAAAGCACCAGGACAGAGAACTAGTGGTCATGTCTAACCCAACTACATGTTTTAGCAGACCAAGCCCAAGGAAAGCATCAACCACTAGAAGTGTCGAGCCGTACTCTCAAGCATCACATGGGTCGCTACTCCATGTGTGACCATGCACAATATCAGTTTACTCCTATTTTCACCCCCATCCACACATACCAAATCCAAAAACATAAGTCTCAGACTACCCTTGGTTACTCTAGTGTCGTAACGAGTAAGTGTTAGTGATGCTCTGACTGTACCTACAACTCAAGTACCGATAGTCCTATCTCCGATATACCTAACACCCAAAATAGCAAGAAGAAAAACCTTGATCTGATACCATTTTTCACAATTCAACCTGGGTCTCCATTCAACCTAGCACCTGACCTAGTCCGTGGCGATACCTGAAGGGTGTAACCGATCTCTACAGGTTGACACAAGTGCCTGGTAATCAAAAATAAAATATGGGAACGATTTACCCAAATAAATAAATATAAAACAAACAACAAGATGAATAAATTAAAACTAAAATCAAACAACCAAATATGATCTTAAACTAAGTTCATATTTAAGGTTTACAACCTGAACTAAAAACCCCAAAGTGACTACAAAAAAGGAAAACAAAAAACTCCAACTCAAACATTTGTATGACATGAGGAGTCACATCCCCAAGCCACCACCACCAAACCAACATGAGGATTCCACTAAAAACATGAACCACCAATCCTTTGCATGATGCCTCAACATGGGATACAAAAGAAACTTGATCTACATACACCCAATGGTGTATTTAGGGCGTAATCCAAGAGTCTAGTAGAATGCCACTGAGAAAAAGGTTCCACGGATAATTATTAAATGACAAATACATTTTAAATTTTATTTAAATAAAATAATTAAATTCTTGAATAGTTTTAAAGAAAATATGTATAAATAAAACTGTTTCTAATAGAACAACTTAAATTAAAAGAAACACACAATTACTATTTAAAATAACCAACGTGTCACACCGATGAGTGTAAAGTAACCAAGGAGCACCAAATATGGGAGACGCCTCGTGGGTTTCATCTAGCATGGGGCCCTAAATATTCATGTCTTAGTGAAACGTGGCTTAGAAACCACAAACCTCAGAAAACATGTCTAAGAAAACACGACCCTCAATAAACATGGCATAGATACCTTGACCCTCAGTCACTCATATATTTAATTTGTGTTGCAGTTTTCAATCTTTCTATGTAAAATATGGCCAAATCCACCCCCTGATCATTATCCCACTAGTCTAGTCCACCCACCTAGCTACTTGGGCTTCCCGCTATGTGATCAAACAAGTTTAAAGTTCATGTCACACATCACACTAATGCATAAAATCCAAATAGGGTACTTTTGCATACAGAATCACCATTTTCACACTCAGACCCTCTTTTAAAACCCTTCTCACACCAAAAATAATTATAAAAATTAACCCGCATAGGTTACACACTCAATTAAACCATCTTCATAGTTTAAAGAGACAAATAATTAAACAAAACACAATTTACACACACAAATAACTTTTTGAAATAATATCCACACTAGAACATTATCCAAACACATGTCACACTATTAATCTAATTTAATAAACAAATTAAATTTGATTGAAAACAATGTTCAATGTGTGTCACATGACCTTTCTCACAAACCCCCCTCAAAATATCTTTTATGATCAAATGCACACCAACACATTTCTAAAATGCAATTCAAAACCCTTGTACTTCTTAATAAACCAAATACATGATTTAATAAAACACTATGTGATGAAAAAATGTGGATTTTTTTTCAAAAATGCACTATATATCATAGGGACATACCACTTCAATAATAAAGGGCATGATAAACACTCTTAAAAATATTTTTTGCAGCACATAAACATTTTAATAAACCAATTACACACTTAATGATAAATTTACAATGTGCTCAACACTATTTTACCACAATAATACACTCAAATGATTATCTTTGAAATCCAACACACACTAGAATATTATCCACACACCATACACATCATTTAAACAATTTGAAAAATCAACTATGAAGTTCAACAAATCATTTTCACTATTTAATAAATTAATTACTCAATTTATAAAACAAATAAAAGTAAATGATTTAACAATATCTTTCATAAAACGTGGACTTCATAACATATTAACATTCTACAAAATTAAATAAGAAAATAAATTCATCAATTGATAAAAACTAACTTTGAACCAAATAAATAATTTAAATAATATTATAATTTAATTAAATGTTCAAATTAATTCATCAATTAATAATCAGACATAGAACTACCTACCTCGGTGTAGACCAAATTTGTAAATTTTGGTGCGTAAAGTCCACTGCACTTCAATGGAACCCCAAATAAACTCAGTTATACACTAATTCAATAATTTAGACCAATTATATCCCTATTGGATGCTAAAATCAAAAAATGAGACCATTTATACCCAAAATAGAACAAAAGAAACACAAAAAGAAAAACACCTATGGAGATTGGAAGAAAACATACCAGCGCGGGCAGAACTATGAAGAAAAGAGGGGGGGGGGTTATAGAGGTGCAGTGTGCCATAAAACAGCGGTGGAACACAATTTTATGAAGGGGAAAAGGCAGTGAGGTTGCTGGATGTTGGTGCGAGGTGGCTGTATGGTGTGAGGCGACTAAGGGGAGGCCGTGCACGCGGGTGAGGATGCCAGAGAGGTGGTGCTAGATGGGAGCAGTAGGGGAATTTCTTGAGGACAGTGAAACCAAGGAATGGTGTAGGTGGCAGTTTGGTGTGCCAAAGGAGGCAGGTTGCGGGTGTAGGGGGAGTGGGTTGGAGGTTCGACAGGGAGGCTGGGGAGTGTGAGGTAAGGCAGAACTAGGGGGATATGGTCACTATGCCACACTACTGGGAGGAGAAAAAGAAGAGTCGCCTCATGCTATAGGGGGGGAGGAGGGGGGGGGGGGGTCGCGACCCCCCTTGGGTTTTGACCCTTTGAATTTTTATTATAATAGTAAAGGAAATTATAATTATAATAATAATCAAACCAAGAATAATAATAATAATAATAATAAGAATCATAACGATAACAATAATAAAAATTGATAACCATAATAATAACAATACAAAAATAAAATAATAATAATAATAATAATAACCTAATTAAAATAATAAATTTAATAATAATAGTACTTATAATAAAACTAAAATAATAAAACCAGTCATAAAATAATTTCATTAAATATCGAGTTTGGAACCCATGCACAGACGTGTGCATGGTCGCGACATAGTCATGCACCCATATAAGATCCCAAATTTCTTTTAAAATATATCCCGTTCCAACCGCAGCTCAAAAGTGAGACCCAAAATAATTAAATTAAAATAAAGTGTTAGTTAGGGTGTAACTTTTATAGGCCTTACGATCCTTTAAAATTTTATTTTAGTGCTTCAGGATAAAAAAAATTCATTATTAGTAATTAATTTTTGGGATTAAAGGGATTAATTTTAATTTAATCGAAGAACAAAAAAATTTAGGATTGTTCTTATGAGATTGAAACCTATTATGTAAGTCTATTTTCTTATATTCCCGAATTACCCAACATTAGTAAAAAGTCTTAGAAATAAAATGTTTTCGTAATACCTAAATATCTATTGAACTGATGGGCTTATAAATCATCAAAGATTTAGGTACTTTAGGCCCTAAAATTTTTATTTATCATTCACTTGTTTGTAATTTATCACCTCATTAAATCCTAATAAATATTTATTTTTTTCCTCTAAACAAATATGTCTAATTTCCACTAATGTTCTCCTACTTAGAGACCTAGTTACATGGTTTTCAATGTGACAGTTATACTTTCAATTCTCTATTTTATAGAGGATTACTTATGTATCCTTCTCACAATTTAGGATATTAGACATAGGAATTATCAAAAAAATCTATCACCATGATCAAGTTTAAATTGTGAGGATGAAATTTAAATAAGGTGGGGAGAATGTGACGCCCTGAAAAACTAAACTATGAACCATGTATTCAATTGTGTGTATGAAACATGACAATAAGCATGTAAGGTAATATATTATCTATATATTGTATAGTATATTTAAAATATATTATATATAGTTCAACGCATGTACCACCGAGTTAACATTCATTACACGTAAGAGTGTACTTCTCGAAATCTTGCATTATACGCAAGACCGAGTTTCACCAAACAACAATATATTATTAAAATATTATTACAATAAGATATAAACTAGCCATTATTAATAGTATTAACTAACTTATGACCATATATGTTTTATAATAATAAAATATTAATTCATAGGTTAAAAATTCATTAGTAATGAATATATAAACCAGTTGACTTTAAATCGAATGTTTTTATATAAAATAATTTTTACGCTCCTAAAGAAGTTTTACCCTAATAAAAAAATATAATTACAATTAGTTAATTATTTTATTGGAATATATATGTTATATAGTCAACCATATATAATTGATATTCATTCATTTGTTTTTATGTGAATAAAATAAGGACAAACCCTATTTCACATATAAAAACCAATATTTTTAGAAAGATAATTTTACTGCCTTTTAATGGAAACCCCATTTTAAATTTGAATTTTGAAACATTAATTTATTTAATATGTCAAAATAAACTTCATATTTTAATGTTAAACATAATAACTAGGTTAGGGTGAAATTTGGACAATTTTTTTAGACATTTCATTTTTTATGAATAGTTAAAAATACTTAATTTAAGTTCCAAATTTCCTTTTAATCTCATTTATTTAAAATGATAAATTATAATTTTAATTGGTTTTAATGTTTAATAAGATAATATTTTTATCAATTAATTAAATATAGGTCATTGGAATCAATTTAAAATTTAAATTTACTATAAAAACATATCCAACTTTTGGATGTTTTTACTTTAGTGAAAGTGATTAAAATTAATTATAATTATTAAGGCAAAATTAAGCTAAATAAAGCGCAAATCCTTTAATTTTTTTTTGCACAAATGACTATACAAGGGTTCAAACCCAATTTTATGTACATATATCATCCATAAAACATCCATTAATTAGTTTTGTTGGTTTGGTATGACTTCTTTTAGGTAGGAACATGTGCACACCCAACTTTTTACCAAAAATTCCATGTGAGTCTTTTTCCATCTCCATAAAAGGCCACCACATTTCCCCATTATTCACACCTCTAAAACTACTTATGTTAAGAAAAGAACATACCCAACAGCTTCCAAAAAATTATACTCTCAACCTTGAATCCTCCATTGGGCCATAAAGCCTCCCAAGTAAGTCTTTTGGTATAAACCAAAAGAAGTTATCTGATTAACAGGTAACAACTTCTCTCATGTTTTTGAGTTTCATTTTAATTATCCACTACCTATAATATTCTTACTCTATGATTAAATAAAAAAAAGTATAATAAATATACTAGGTTGTTTTTATACTAAGGGTTCAACCTACACTAACACACACCTCTATCCAATGGGAAAAGAACATATTGTTTCAGTGTACGATGAAATAATGCCTCAAGAAACAATGATTGTTCTATTTTCCCCTACCACCTATAATAATGGACATTATGATGGGAACTATATTTATATACGATATATATGATATTTAATATTTTTTTATTCTTATTTAATTTTATAATATATATTTAATACTTTCTATTTTATGATAACATCATTTGAGGAAGTGTGGACTACTACCCCCTCAAAGTGATGTGATTCAGTCACACGATACATAGAATGACAAAATTAATGGTTATAATTAATCATAAGTAACATAAAAAAATAATAATATGTTAATGACATAAATATAATTTTTTAATATATATATATATATATCATCTCCTTTATTACCCTTTCACACAGTTTAAAAGAGATAACTTCGTTCGTGGACGTGAGGACTACCACCTCCATAATAAGATGTGATTCATTTTACATCAAAGAATTATACATATAAGTATATATGATTAAAATAATAATGTATTTAACATATAATCATCATTTTTTAAAGATTTTATATACTTAGCTTATTTTCAAAATGATCATTTAATAATAGGAATGTTACTCATGCGTACATACGGCCAACCATCTCCATGATTGTAACGTTGGAACATTTTCATAACCATATTTAATGATTTATTTAAAATTATAATTGATGTAAAAATAAAAATAATAATACATTATTATTATTATATATATTATATATTTAACCCTTTGACCATTTTTGACCAATAATAGTTGTTTTGACACATAAACTGAATTTGGTCTAAAACACCTGACAAAAACATAATTGTTTAAGTAGTGTAAAATACATGGTTATAAGTGAAATAATAGTAATTATAAATTAGAAAAAGGTTCTGAATAAGGTATAAAATTAACATAAATTTATTATACAGGAAGTTAAAGGATGTTCATGGGAGAGGAAACACAAGGTAAGGGCATTTCATCTGACTTTTAATTTCTGTGAGAAACATTTTATGTTCTACACTCTTTCCATTTATGTGATGTATGTACTACCATGATTGTATTATATGTATCTTATAATTAAATTTAATTGTATTCACATATCTATTTTATGATCCTTCTTTCATGGGGTTTTTGATTCAAAAGATACCGAATCAGTAAAAAATTATACCTCAATTTTCTTACTATGAACTGTTGTTGTATTATGCATCTAAACTCTTTTTCAAGGTAAATATATTTCCATTTTACTTTAAATATAATGAATCTAAATATTTTTTAGGTAATTATATGATTAATATAATTTCCCTTTATTACATGGAGAGAATGATCCCAGTGCTATGTTATAAGAGTTTATTGAGACAATCTCATCACTTTCTTGTGATTATTTAGGGTTTTGTTTTCTTCGATTAAATATTATTATCAATATCTAAAGAAAACTCATTAGTTTAATTATACTCCGTTATTTCAAGATACAATCATCTATTGGTTCCATTTTTTACTCTTTGGTACATAATATAGTTAAGAAAGTATTTCTAAGAAATCTTGACTTTACTATCTCTTTGGTCAGAAATATATTGAAACCATGATTCCCAGAAAGGTTTTACAAGAATATTATTTTATTGCCCAATAATCTTTAAAATAAATTGTGACTATTTTTTCTTTGTACCATTATTCTAGAAGAAATCGTATTATCACTTTACAACTGCGGAATTTTATACCCTTTTACCATACAAAAGGAATATTTTTTTTACCTCATATGACATGTATGGATTTATCCACCTTCATTTCATTGAAGCCTAATTATCATATTTAAAAGGTTTATTTTTAACATATATTGAGATTTTATTTTCTATGAAAATTGGTTTCAATTTTTCTTCAAAAATGTTTTCCAAATTATAAGGATTTTTTCTTCAACAATATTTTTAAATCTTAGTCTTTTATTTCATCGACGACAAAAACACTCTATGTTTCTCAACTCATGATTTGTAGTATTTATATAATACTTATTATTCCTATGGATATTTTATGATTTATTTGGACAAGGGTAGTATTCACATTCACTTCCTTGATTCATTCATAATGTCCCCTTGAAATGTCCAGATTCATTTAATCATTGAGCATTGAGTTTCTCCTAATTATCCCTATCACTTATCATGGATATTACTATTGCCTAAACTATATACCATTTTATATATTATGTTTTATTTAATAGTTATTATATTAAATGAAGTATTCTTGATAAATCCATATTATTTATCCACTATGGATATTCTATATGGATTATTATTTATTTGATTATTGAATATGAGGAATGGATTGGGCATACAATACTCAGGTTGGAGACCATTTATGGAAATATTAATGGGTTGGGGACCGATGAATGAAATCCCCTCAATGCATCGGTAGTATCATGAGATGAATTAGTTGTATAACCACCTTAAATGGGTTTTACCCAATAGATAAATTATCTTGTGAAAGGACTTTATGGTACTGGCTCTATGTACGCAAGAAAAATGACATCCAACAATTAATCATTACATTCATATTAGTTTTCATTTTTATTCATCCATGAGATTTTTCATTAAAAAATATATGGATAAATTTCATTTCAATTCATTGATTAATGTCATGTGTTTTAGTTTCATATCATTATATGTTTATTTTTCCTTATCTTTTTATTTGAATTGAATTTATTTATAGTTATTTACCTTTCTATATTGACTATTATCATTGATTAATTATTTATTATGCTATATTTTTCTCTAACTGAGCACTTGATCTCACCCATATTATGTTTATTCCCACAAAAATTTAGGATGCAGACTATGAAAGATATATAGAAATATACTAGGCGGATTAGATTTTTCCTTGATTTTTTTTATATTTTTAGTAGGAGAAAAAATATGTTTTAGTATGTGTTTTCATTTGTAATACAATTCTTATTTATGTTTATGGTTTTCCCTGACTACTAAATTAATCGGTCCTTTAGGGATTGATTCCTAGTAATTATACAAATGTAATTGATAGTAGACACCAGCTTTGGGATATCTGAGGATGGGTATCTATAGTTGTTATCAAAGGAAACTTAGTCAAAACATTGGGAAATTGATTGAGGAAAAGGTATGGTATAGAACATAAACCAAAGATAAAATTTTAGGCTAAGTATAGATAAAAACATTTGAATTTTGATAAAGTATAGATTATGTGGGTATTCCAAGAAATTCATCCCTATCTGGATACTACTATCGGATGTGGTTCTGGAACATATATACCTAGGAGTAAAAAATATGACAAGGTTTTGTGGGCATGACTTGGCGAAATCTGGTACACGACAACGGTCCTTACTATAGACCTAGTTTGACACTCCCTAGGGATACATTTTAGATAATCCATGTTTTCCTTACAAACCATTATAAAAAAATTTAATAGTATTTAACAATGAATAATAAAGGTTAATAATATGGTTTTTATATTTAAAAATAAGATTCCATGATTTAGATATCTTATAAATAATAACACACTTTTGTCACTATGGATATTGTTGGTCACACTATTTTTTTTGGTTTTAGTCCATGGATAGAATCTGATGAATTCAAGTTAAAATCGAACATGAAGGGAAAGGTGGTGAAAATGAGAAACCAAATTATGTGTTGATAGTAGTAAAGTATATCATGTTTATTCCAAATCAGTTTTCATGAAATATGATTAAATATATATACCTTTCTCAACTCCTGAGCGCACCAAAAAAGAGATGGAGGATGATAAGAGATCAAGTGGTAGAGACCATGTAGAAAAGAAGGCTCGACTTTCTATATGTGAGAAGTGTGAAATAAAACATCTAGGAAATTTATTCAAGGGGATATATAAATGCTTTATGTGTGGGAAATAAGGACATAAATCAATGGATTGATAAGTAAAAAGGAAGAGTACAATGGAAGGAAATGAAGCTAATACTAAGAAATCATTTATATTTATTTTTCATAAATGCGGGAAACCTAGACATTACCCAAATAAATTCCCTCTCCTAGAGGACAAACTCTATACCATGTATGTATCTATGTGGAAATAAGTGGATGAAGTATTTATGTATTGGGGTTGTATTGAAGATCATAGTTAAAATTCTATTGAGTGATTAACCTAATTTCAAGGATGTCCATTATATATAATTTTGAAATTATATTAATATAGTTTCAGAAAAAGACAAACAATAATTCAGGTGAAAACCAATAAAATATGACAAGGTTGTCGGTCTTGAACCCATTCTAAAAGTAGATAAGGTTTTCATGCCAACCCCTAACCAACACAATGTCATAGTTAATTTTCATTGTTTTTAGTTAAAAAATATAATAAATAAATATTAATGTTAAACCAATAGTTATAATTTTGAGGATTATAAATTAATATATTAACCATAATTATTTTGGGAGATATTTAAAGAAAAATAGTAAGACTTTTCACTCTTTTATAGGGCGTACAATCCTTTAAAAGATTCTTTAAGTGCATAAGGCATAAAAAACATTCGTTGTAAGAAATTAATTTTTGGGTGTAAATGGATGATTTCGAATTTGATTGAAGCAAAACCAAAAGTTAGGATTTTTCATATGATAATTAAACCTCTCATGTAAGAATAAATCGTTATATTCTTGTATAACCCAACATTAGTAAAATGAATTAGAAATAATTATTTTTTCATAATACCTAAATTTCTATTAAACCGATGGGATTCAAAATCATGAATGATTTATGGATTTGAGGACCTCAACATTTCCTTGATAACTCACTTGTTTTTGATTTATTAGATAATTAAATTACTATAAATATTTTTTTTTCTATAATCACATATCTCAACTTTCCACTGATTATCTCATTCTTTGAGACCTAGTTACATGGTATTCCATGTGACCTCTATACTTTAAATTCTCTATTTTATAGAGTATTACTTATGAAACCTTCTCACAATGTTGGATTTAAAAAAATGGAAGTATCGAAAAAATCTGTCACCATGATTGAGACTAAATTGTGGGGATGGAATTTAAATAAGGTGGGGAGAATGTGACGTCTTGAAAAACTAAAGTAAGAACCCTATAATCAATAGTGTGTATGAAACAGGACAACAAGAGTGTAATGTAATAAAATATATATATAATTTATAATATTTTTAAAATATTTTCTATATATTTCAATGCATGAAACACTGAGTTAGAATGAATTACAAACACGAGTGACCTTCCTTGAAATCTTGCATTATACACAAGACAAAGTTTCACCAAACAAAAATATATTATTAAAATATTATTATAATAAGATATAACCTAGTCTTCATGAATAGTATTAAAAAAAATTATAAAAAAATATGGTTTATAACAATAAAATATGAATTAATAGGTTGAAAATTATTTATAAAAGAATATAGGAATCAATTGAATTTAAACAGAATGTTTTAATATAAAACCATTTTTATGCTCACAAATCTATTTTACACTAATAAATTAAAGTAATTACATTTTTTAAATTATTTTAATGGAATTTATATTTTATATATTAAATCAAATATTTTTTATATTCATCCATAGGGGTTTATGTATATAAGATAAGAACAAACCCTATTTCACACATAAAAACCTATATTTTTTTAAAGGTAATATTACTGCCTTTCAATAGTGAACCCATTTTAAATTTGAAATTTGAAAATTTAATTGATTTAATATGTAAATATAATCTTTATATTTTAAATTGAAACATAATAATTTGGTTAGGCTGAGATTTTGATATTTTTCTGAGACATTTCATTTTTTTAACGAATAGTTAAAAATACTAAATTTTAGTTCAAAACTTTTTTCAATCAAACTTATTTATAAGGTTAAATATTAATTTTAACTTTTTTTAGAGAATAATTAAATATTATTTTTATCAATTAATCAAATTTTAGTAATTGGAATCAATTTCACATTTAAATTTACTATAAAAACATCGAAATCTTTCGGATGTTTTTACTTTAAAAACCCGCATTGTCGTCCGATCTACAAGATTAAATTTAATTTAATTTCACCCACTTATAATATTGAAATTAAAAAAAACGGATTCTATATCTTCAATGTGAATGATTTTTAAATTATTATAATACCAACTTTGTTCTTGACCAAAAATAATAGAGAAAGTGATTAAAATTAATTACAATTTTTATGAAAAAATTAGGCTTAATAAAGGACTAAGCATTTAATTTAAGTTCCCAAATGACCTACCAACTTGTACAACCCCCATTTTATATACATATATTCTCCATTAAAATTATTTTATTGTGTTTTTTGTTTTATTCTGAATTTTATTAGGCAAGAACAAGTGCACTCCTAACATGATTCCAAAAAAGTCCAAGTGAGTCCTTTTACTTCCCTATAAAAGGCCACCACCTCTCCTCATTACTCAAACCTCTCAAACCACTTAAGTTCATCCAATATCTTCCCAAATATATTCTAAAAAAATACTACCCTATACCTTGAATCCTACTTTATGGAATAAATCCACCGAAGGAAGCCTTTTGGTATAAACCAAAACAAGGTACCCGATTAAGAGGTAACGTCTTCTCTCATGCTTTTTTTGTTTCATTTCTATTATACACTACCAATAATATTCTTATTATATGAATAAATAAAAAAACTAGTATTCTAGATATAATATTATGTTTTTATACTAAGGGTTCAAGCTAAACATAAAAACACCTCCATCTAATGGGAAATGAACAGAATGTTTCTGTGTAAAGAGAGATACTGCATCATGAAACAATGACTATTCAATTTTCCGCTACCACCTCTCATGGTGGACATTGTGATGGTCACTATGTTTATATATGTTATATATGATATTTAATATGTATTTATTCTTATATATGTTATATATGATATTTAATATGTATTTATTCTTATTTAATTTTATAACACATACATTTAATACTTTCCATTTTATGATAACATCATTTGGGGAAGTGTGGACAACCCCCCCTCAAAGTGATGTGATTCGTTCACACAATACATAGAATATATAAATGAATGGATATAATTAAACACAAGTGACATAAAATAAATAATTAAGATATTCATGAAATAATTATTATTTTTTAAATTATATATATATATGTATGTATGTATGTATGTATTGTCTTTTTTATTAACCTTTCACACACTTTAAAAGAGATAATGTCATTCATGGACATGTGGAATACCGCCTCTCTGACATGATGTGATTCATTTTATATCATAAAATTATATATATAAGTATATATTATTAAATAATATGGTATTTATTAAATCACGATCATTCTGAAAATATTTGAGTTACTCACCCACTTTCCACAATGATCATTTAAATATGGGAATGTTACTTATGCGTACGTATGGCCTACCGTCTCCATGATTGTAAAATTGGCTCATTTTCATAAACATATATAATAATTTATTTTAAAAGTATAATTGACATAAAAATATTATAATTATTTCATGGTTATTATTCAAGAGATCTTATATAATGATTCCTTTGACTATAGTGGACCAATAATAGTTGTTTTGACACATAAACCACTTTTGGTCAAAAACACCCAATGTAAACTTAATTCTTTATGTAGTGTAAAAATAATAGTTATAAGTGAAATAAAAGTAATTATAAATATTAAAAATTTTGGGAATATATTATAAAATTAACATAAATTTATTATACAGGAATTTAAAGGATGTTCACACAAAAGTAAACACAAGGTAAGGGGAATTCATCTCACTTTAATTTTTTGAGATACATGTTATGTTCTCTCATATTTCATTTTGTGTGGTGTATATACTACCATGATTGTATTATATATAGCTTAAAATTAAATTAAAGTGTATTATAATATCCATTTTATGATCTTTATTTCACTGGGTTTAAGATTCAAAAGTTACTAAATCGGTAAAATGTTTTATTTCAATTTTCCTTTGTTGAACTCGTGTTTCATTATGCACATAAACTCTTTTTTAAAGTCATTATATTTCCATTTCATAGAATATATCATGAATCTCAATATTTTCATGATATTTTATACTTCATGTAGTTTCTCTTTATTACATAGAGAGTATGATCCCAGTACCAATTTATAAGAGTTTATTGAGACAATCTCGTCTCTTTCTTGAGATTGTTTATGTTTACACTTCCTTTGGTGAAATATTGTGATCCATATCTCAAGAACACTCATAAGCTTACTTATCCTATATTATTTCATGAAATTATCATGTATTGGTTCCATTTTATACTCTTTGGTACATAATATAGTTAAAAAGTATTTCTATGAAATCCTAACTTTACCCTATCTTACGTCAAAAATATTTTCCAAACCATGTTTCCTAGAAAGGGTTTACAAGAATATTTTTCCGTTCCTATATAGTATTTAAAATAAAATTTTACCCTTTTATATTTTACTATTCTCTTATAAGGAATCTTCTTATCACTTTTAAAATTAAGAATTTTCTACTATTTTACCATACAAAATGAATATTATTTTTACCTTGTAAGAAATGTATGGATTTATCTGCCATTATTTCTTTAAAGAATAATTATCATGTTTAAAAGGTTTTTTTAAAAATATCATTAAAATGGATTTTCAATGGGATGTATTTACAAAAAGTTTTTCAAAATAAAATGACATTTTCCTTAGTAATATTTTCAAAATACATTCTTTTATTTCATTTGTGACAATAACACTCTATTTTACTCCACTCTGGATTTTGTTGTATTGATATAATCCTTATTATTCATATGGAAAGTTTAAGATTGATTTGTCCAAGGATAATATTAATGCTGACTTCTTTAATTAATTCATAATTCCCCCTTGAAATGTTAAAATTCATATAATCCTTGAGAATTGAATTTTTCCTAATTATCTGTATCATTTATCATTGATATTACTATTGCCTAAACTATATAGCAGTTTACATATGGTGTTTACTTTGACAGTTATTTGATTAAATAAGGTATTCTTGATAAATCCATATTCATCATTCAATATGTGTATTTGATATGGATTATTATTTATTTTATTATTCAATATGAGGAATTATTTGGAAATGCAATACATGGGTTAGGGACCATTTAAGTAAATCCATAAGATTTTGGGACGGGTGAATAAAATCCCCAAGATGAATCGGTATTCTCATGATACAAAATAGTCGGCTAACTACCTTAGATGAGTTTTGCATAATAACTAAACTATCATGTGAAAGGTCTTAACGGTATTGGTTCCTTGTGCCTTCGAAACATGGCATCCAATAATTAAGCATTGAATTTATATTAGTTTTAGTAATTATTCATCCATGATATTTTGTATTGAAAAATATATGGATACATTTAATTTTAGTTCACTGATTAATGAAATGTGTGTTTGTTTTATACCTTTCTATATTAAATTTTCCATATCAAGTTATTTTAATGCAATGTATTAAAAGTTATTTACCTTTCTATATTGACCATTCACATTGATTCGTTATTGATTTTGATATAATTTTTCATTACTAAGAATTTGAGCTCACCCTTATTATATTTCTTTCTCCAAGAATCCATGAAGTGTACTGTGAAATATATATATGAATATACTAAATAGATTAGAGTTATCCTCGAAGTTGTTTATTTTTTTAGAAAAATATATTTTACAGTTAGCATATCCATTTTTAGGAAAATTATCATTTATATATCTGGTTTTTGAAGAATACTAAACTAATCATTCATTTGGGGCTACATTCCTTGTAATCATGCTGATGTAATTGATAATAGACACCAGATCTGAGCTATCTAGGGTTGGGTTATTATGGATTATAGATAATCCATTAAAATAATAACATTATTGTACATATAATATATATGAATATAATGAAAATTTTGATATATAAGGTAAGGAAAGGATAAGAAATGAAAATTATTGTTCGGAGTGGAATCTCAAGAGGGGTTTAATTGAGTTCCAATTATAATTTCTACTAAAATATTGTCTATTTAAAATCCCCCAATTTATAAAACAAGTTAAACTGTAGTGAATCTATATAGAGTGTAAATGTTCAATCAATTTCTCAAAGATTTATTAGGTCTCATTTAACTTAATCTGAAGATTAAAGTAAATTTTAAAACTAACTTACTGGATTACAATAAGTATAGAAACTTGCTAAATTAACTATCAAATTAGATTTAAAATAGTTTTGTATTTTAAAGTAACAGCAGCAGAATATAAAAGATATATGTAGTATACTTTAAACTTAAACTAAAGATGCACAACAAATATAACAAGAGGTTCATTATCAAGACGAGACTTAGTCCTATCAAATTCATATAAATTTGATCCACACCCTGGATCGGGGTTAACAACCATTTACAAAACTGTCCAGGCCACACGGGGACCTCTACCAGTATTCTTCGTGGGAAACAAAACAAAAGACCAGACCATACAAGGACCTCTTCCACAGTTGACGTGGGTAAACAAGAGGTAAGAGTTTTGGAGTGGGGATTTTGATATCCTCCAGTTCAGTGTAGGAGACAGTACGTGTGTGTAAGATATACAGATTACACCACACTGATCGAAAGTAAATAAATAGATCACTTAGAGAGGACAGATAAGAGTTTAGAGAGATCTAGTGATTAACAATGCAGCTTTGGACTTGTTGGATTCAGCAGAAAAGATTTTGAGTCCTTCTTTGGTTTTTCTTGTTGAAAAACAGAGTGTCGTAGTTCATCTTATGTTCTTGTGTTCTTGTGTTCTTCAGAGTTGTTGGATTGTACTCATGAGAGTTCTTTGTAAGTATTACAATCTCTACTTCATGCTCAGTATGGTTCTTCCAATTTAGCACAATGTTCTTTAGTTCTTGAGTTGTCATGCGTATGTAAGTTCTTCTTGTTGTATATTCACACACTTGCTCTCGTGTACTGCAGATCAATCTTACTTATATTCCATGAGATTTGGTAGTAGGAAAATGATTCCCTTTTCATAGGTACAGGATACATTTTCCTGAAATACAGACAACTATCATTAAATATCATTAGTTGCATTAAAACCATAAAATACAACCGTTATCATTATTTAAATAATATTGAAAAAAAGTTAAGAAATGTTGTCACAGTGATTATGTAAGCGGTGTCTTCTTCACGGTATATGCTTCACAGTGTGTGATTCACTGTGTCTCTATGTCACTGTGTCTAGCTCACAGTGTCTGGGTCACCGTTTATCCTTCACGGTGTATGGGTCACAGTTTGTCCATCACGGTGTCTGGGTCACAGTTTGTCCTTCACGGTGTCTGGGTCACGGTTTGTCCTTCATGGTGTCTAGGTCATGGTTTGTCCTTCATGATGTCTGGGTCATGATTTGTCCTTCACGGTGTTTGGGTGACTGTGACTGTGTCTTGTACACAGTCTGTCTTACTTTATCAAACATCACAGTGTCTCTATACTTAGATAGTAATATGCAGAATATGGATTAAGTTTAACCAGTAGAGAGTAAGAGAACATGAATCATAAATATAAATGCTTGATAATATAAGTGTGATTTGTGATCATGCATAAGGCTTGTAAATAATCAATAAGATTTGCTATCATTAAAATAGGATGTGTAGTTATTATTGAGATTGGAGAGCATTAACATGATGGTTAATTAAGATTGAGATTAATTAACATTAATAGGATTTGTGATCATTAGAACGTGATTAATGCATGAGGAGTCCAACAATATCCCCCTTTTTGATGATCAAAAATCATGTAGGTACAAATATATGAAATCCAACATTAAAGAAAATAACAGACATGACAATTAGAATAATAATACTTGTACATTTTAGCTTTTACTTGTACTTATTTCTCCCTCTTTTGGGATTATAAAAATGTAGAGAAAATGAAATGAAACACTACATTTGTCATTAAAAATGGTTTAGAATATAACATACAATATAAATACAAATAGTAAACAACAAATGACATCCCATCAAAAAAAAGAAAACAGTCCCTAGGCTCTTCTAGGATCCACCTTTTCCCTGCCTTTATTAGTAGCAGGAGCTGGTGGTGAAGTAGAAGAAGGTATAGATGTGGTAGATAAAGAGGGTAAGGGTATAAATTCAAAAACAAATGGAGCCAAAGTAGGATCAGTAGAAGATCTAGGCTGTGGTTGGTCAATAATGACTGGCTGGATCTGAGAAAGAGATTTGTTCACTGTCATGGCAGTTGAGGCAAGGGTAGGTAGACCAGGTCTAAGGGGTGCAACAGCTGGAGCGACTATAGCAGTACTCTGCACATGAATATACAGCTTCAAAAGTATTATTAAATCAGTAATGATTTCACCACCATATTGCATAGCTTTTTCCAAATCTTCCTTATTCTCCATAAATTTTCCCAACAATCTGGTGAACTCTGTAAGCTTCTAAACTTGTGCTTTAAAAGCTTAAGTTACCGGAGGGATTCTCAAATTCTCCACAAGATATCTAAAGTGATCTATAATATCACTTTTAGATAAAATACTGTTGAGATAGACATCAATCTTATTGGTGAAATCTTGTTGAGCATCACCGGCAATCTTTGAATGAATCCTAACCAAGTCTAATGCTCGATCACTGTTCTTAACCACTTCTGACAAAGAAGACAGATCCAACCCACTGAAGGCATTTTGAAGTTCTTTCTTGATTACAGATCTTAGTAGAGAATCATCCAATGGAGGAACAGAAGGTTGACTAGAAGCAAGAGAAGCCTTGACAGCTTCAGTTAGAACATTGAGCTGTTTCAGAACTTTTTGCAGGCATCCAGTGTATTCATTTGTGAGCTTATTCAAATTTTCCAAAAGCTCCCTCATGTGTTCCAGCATTTTTGTGTGTCTTTTTTCAATATTGTCATCAAAAGACAGTAGATATGGATGAACTTGAGACACAATATCCCTAGAAATGGTGGAATCAGTTGGCTCAGGAGAAGCAGCAACAGGTGTAGGGGCAGAAATAGGAGCAGGTTCTGATCTCAAAGACAACTCATTCTGTAAGTCTGGCACCATACTTTTCAGGTTTGCAACATTAGCACTCAGAAGCTTATTTTCTACTATGACTTCTTGAATTTCTCGGATCATCCTTGGTTGAATATGCAATATAATATTTTCCAGGAGAATTTATGCATCTTCTTGACTCAGTTGAGTCAATGGACGAGGTTGACTGGATAAAATTTTCTAAACTTCAGCTAACAGAGTCTCTCCAAAAACTTTCAGATCATCTTTAGTTACAAACAAGTGTTGCTCGGGTTAGGGTGTAGGTAAAGGTAATGGAGAAGGTTCTGGTTGTGGTTCAGAGTCATCTTCAGACTCAAATTCTAATTCAGATTGAGAATGAGGCTCTGGTTTTGGTTCTGGTTCTGGATGAGCTATAGACTTCAGTTGAAACACAAAAGAGAGATCCATTCAAGTTGTAGTAACTTGATCTGACTCATTCACATCATAAAAGTTTGGGAAAACATATCGGGTGTACACGGAGTATGGGACAGTAGGATGTGAATCTTTAACAGATCCAGCTTCTATAATATCAAGGTTTTGAGGTTCCTCCCCCTCAAATTGTGCTTCCATTTCAGAGACTATAGGCTCAGCAACATGGTCAAGATCCACAAGATCATCTCAAATATCTTCAGAAAACTCTTTCCTTACCACCTGAAAGGCAATTTCCATCCTCTCATCAGTAGAGGGAATATACTCAGGAACCGATTGTTCCACTAGTTGTGCTTCCAGACTTGCTACTTTCTCACCAGGGAGATCCTCTTCAACAAGATCTGTCTCTACCGTTGCTCGCTGCTCTAAATTAGGGAAAACCAATTTTCTTGTAGCTGTAGGATGAGTTTCTGGAATGACATCCTCACTAGAAGCAGGAGCTTCCTCTTCTCTCAAACAAACATCAACTTCTTCTCCTTGAGGTATTTCAGCAGGGACAATAGCAGGGACAACAATCCTTTCTTTTTCAACAGGATCTGTTTCCATTGGAGGTATTCCAGCTTCTTCTCGAGGTGATACTTCAACTGTCACTTCCTATTCTTCTTCTTCTTCTTCTTCTTCTGAATACTCAGCCACTTTATCTGGTTCCAAACCAAGATCAGTGATTCTTAGGCCTTCTTGGATAGTCAACAGGATTAAACTTTTTATAAAGTTGATCATTATCCTCAACCCACTACTTCTTCCAGGGGTTCCAGATAACCTTCATCCTTCTGATGATAGGATTGGATAAGTAGAAATAAAATTCCTCTAAATTTTATTTATTCGGTCCAACCATTACTTTTTCAATTAGCATGGATAAAATAATTCTTGAGTCAAAGAAGGAGGTGGATTTGGAAGTGACTTTAATAAACTCACATATATGGTTAATGACATACTTACAAAGATTGATCTTATGGCCATTCTTCAACAGGTGAATCAGGAACACATCCTGATACTTCATTATAACAAAATCCCCTTTTCTTGGACTGATCAAATTCTGAACAAATTTGAATAGTAATATAGTTTCTCCATGTAACTCTGCAGCAATAGCCCTTCACTTAGTGCCATTTCCAGTTAGAATTTCCAAGGAATTTTCTAGATCGAAGATATCAGATGATGGAGGAGGGTCTCTCTGGTAGTCTTCACTCACTCCTTAATAAGGATTCGTTAGGCATGCAACCCACAACCTCGAAGTGAAAGAACACTTATGACCATTGATCCAGCTGGTCACCATAAAGTTTTCTCCAAAATCAAAGGAAAACATCACATATTGGTAGAATTGAGATACCAATATCAGGTAAATCGATCTATTTTGTCCAGAGAACAATTTAATCCATCCTTGTTCTCTTAAAAAGTTCAAGACTAACTACTTTCTAGACAGTAGCCACTCAGGGAAAATATCTTTTTCAGGTACAACAGTACGGCTTACCAAGTTTGGGTTTAGAGATCCTTCGGGAGCTATCCTCGGTATCTTCTTCTGTTTCTTAGAGTGGCGCTTCTCAGATGAGGGTCAAGATTGATGCTTCATCCTTGGCATCCACTGAAGGTTCGGGAAAGAGGGAAGAGAAGGTTTTCAAGAATGAGAAGGTTCAAGTGAGAGTTCAGGTAAGGAATCGAATGAAACCCTTATGTTTTATCATTTGGGAATTTCAAAAGTCATAAAAACAAAAATGCGGGAAATCAAATAGCAGTGAAATAAAAATTACCACGATATGGGTTAAAATAAGAGTATAAATAATCTTCATGGTGAGACCGTGAGTAGTCATTATGGTGTGAAAAAAAAAACAGTCATCACAGTGAGACAATTGGTGATCGTCATGGTGAGACAGTGACCATTCTATGCAGTCACGGTGAGATAGTGAGTTGACAGACCGTGATCACAAGGTCTTAACAGTGAGACCGTGAGCATGAAACAGTAACTGTAAAATAGTGAGTATGAAACCGTAATGTAAAATACAGTAAAGTATTAAAAATTAAGATAAAAAAGATATCTATTTATGATTAATCATACCAATATCATGTATGATGTAATCTAACATTTCATAATTTAATGGTTTAGTGAATATATCAGCAAGTTGATATTCAGTACCAATGAATTCCAAAGTGATATCACCTTTTTGATAATGATCTCTCAGAAAGTGATGTCTTACATCAATATGTTTTGTCCTGGAATGAGAAACATTATTCTTAGAAATATTAATAGCACTTGTGTTGTTACAATTTATTGGTACATGTCTGAATTGATATCCATAGTCTAGTAATGTGTGTTTCATCCACAAAATTTGTGCACAACAACTTCCGGCGGCTATGTATTCATCTTCTGTAGTAGATAATGCAACAAAATTTTGTTTCTTACTACACCATGATACTAGTGACTTGCCTAAAAGGTGACATGTTCTAGAGGTTCTTTTTTTATCTAACTTACATCCAGAAAAATCAGCATCAAAATAACTAACTAAATCAAATGATTATCCTTTGGGATAGAAAATTCCTAAATTGGGAGTATGCTTGAGGTATTTGGAAATTCTCTTTACAACATTTAAATGTGACTCTTTAGGGTTTTCTTGAAAACGAGCACACATACACACACTAAACATAATATCAGGATGACTAGCAGTTAGGTAGAGTAGACTTCCAATCATTCCTCTATAAGTGGTTTGATTAACAGATTTACTATCTTCATCAAGATCCAACTTATAAGTGGTACTCATGGGAGTGTCACTACATTTGGTGCTATCCAATCCCAAACTTTTTAAAAGATCTCTAATATATTTACATTGAGTTAAAATAATTCCATCATCATTTTGAAATATTTCAAATCCAAGGGAAAATTTTAGTTCATCCATTAAACTCATTTCAAATTCATTTTGCATCATTTTAGAAAAATCAGTACATAGAGAATTTCTTGAAGATCCAAAAATAATATCATCTACATAAATTTGTACAACTAAAACATCTTTAGAAATTCGTTTTATAAAAAGAGTAGGATCAGCTATACCTTTTGTAAAACCTTCGAAAATTAGAAAAGTACTTAATCTATCATACCAAGCTCTTGGAGCATGAATTAAACCATATAAAGCTTTTAATAATATGAAAATATGATTTGGAAAATGAGGGCTTGAAAAGCCAGGTAGTTTTTCAACAAAAACATCCTCATCAATATATCCATTTAAGAATGCACTCTTGACATCCATTTGATATAGTTTGAAATTTAGATGTGAATCATAATAAATTAAAATCCTAATAGCTTCTAATCTGGCTACTGGAGAAAACGTCTCCTCAGAGTCAATTCCTTCTTCTTGACTGTAGCCTTGGGAAACTAGCCTAGATTTGTTTTTAACTATGTTTCCAGTTTCATCTACATTATTTATAAACACCTATTTAGTGCCTATGGTGAAAGTGTCCTTAGGTCTTTCAACAAGATTCCAAAATTTATTTCTTTCAAATTTATTGAGTTCTTCTTGCATGGAAATCACCCAAAATTCATCATTAATAGCATCATCAATGTTTTTAGGTTCAAGCTGTGACAGGAAGGCTTGATGTTCAACCTGATTTCTAAGAGAAGATCTAGTATGTGTCCCTCTATCCAGATTACCTACAACAACATATAAAGGATGATTATTTATAATCCTAGTTGATCTAGTAAAGGTAGGGATATAAATTTCAGGTTCTTCTCTTGGTTTGGGTTCATTAGTAACGGATTCTAGAATAAGTCCAGAACTGGAAGTTTTTATAGCAGGTTCATTGATTTTATTGTTAAGGTCCAGAACAGATAAATATTCTTCAAGATTTTCAAGAGAGGTTTTAAGATCATGTGGATCAGTTTCATCAAACTTGACGTGAACAGATTCTTCCACACACTGGGTTCTTTTATTGAAAACTCTATAGGCTTTACTAGTTAAAAAATATCCTAAAAATATTCCTTCATCACTCTTAGAAGAAAACTTATCAAGATTATCTTTTGTATTAAGAATAAAGACTTTGCAACCAAAGATCTAAAGTAACTAACTTTGGGTTTTCGATTATTCCATAGATCATATGGGGTCTTCTTAAGAACTAGTATAATTAATACTCTATTAATAATATAACAAGCTATATTTACAGCTCTAGCCCAAATGTAAATAGGCTGGTCATACTCATTAAACATAGTTCTTGCTATTTCTTGAAGGGTTCTATTTCTTGTGTCTACTACACCATTCTGCTGAGGTGTCCTAGGAGCAGAAAAGTTATGAATATAGCCATTGTGTGAGAAATAGGATTCAAATTCATGATTTTCAAACTCACGGCCATGATCACTTCTTAGAGTTTTAATCTTAAGTCCACTAAGATTTTCTACAGACTTGGAGTATTTAACAAAATAAGAACAAGCTTCACTTTTGTGAGCTAAGAAGTAAACCCAAGTATATCTAGAAAAGTCATCTACTAAGATATAGACATAGTGCTTCCCATTTAAGCTAGAAACTCTAGATGGTCCAAACAAATCCATGTAAACTAACTCGAGAGGTTGAGAATTTGAGACTTTTTTCTTTGATTTAAAAGAGATTTTGTGTTGCTTTCCCTTTTGATAGGGGTTACAAACTTTGTCATTTGGAAACTCAAGTTTGGGTAAGTCTCTAACTAAGTTTTTCCTAGTTAGTTTCCTAATTGAGTGTATATTGCAGTGTCCTAATCTTCTATGCCATAACCAGGACTCTTTATGAAAATCATTTAAATAGGTAACATTTTGCTTAGCTAAAGAATTTAAATCAACAAGATAAACATTTTCATTCCTTAAAGCAGAGAATACTAAAATATTTTTAGAATTAAAAACATTACAATAATAATTTTTAAACTTGACATTAAAACC
Organism: Viscum album; assembly: GCA_963277665.1. Classification (NCBI taxonomy): domain Eukaryota; kingdom Viridiplantae; phylum Streptophyta; class Magnoliopsida; order Santalales; family Viscaceae; genus Viscum; species Viscum album. Next base: position 1,261,774,027 of record OY728146.1, read on the forward strand.
ATCATCACACAATTGAGAAATGATTAACAGATTATATTTTAGTCCATCAACAAATAAAACTTTGGAAATTAAAACTAAATTAGTGTTACCAATTTGGCCTAGGCCGATGATCTTTCCTTTAGAATTATCAATAAAGGTGAAATAGCCTCCATCAACCTTTATTAAGCTCTTGAACCATGAGTAATCGCCAGACATATGTATTGAACATCCACTGTCCAAATACCATGTCTTCTTGTGGGAACTCTTCAAGCAGGTTTCATACAAAACAGTTTTAGATAGAATATGATTTTGGTACCCAGATCTTCTTGGATCCAGACAGGTTAGAAATCAATGATTTGGATACCCAAATTTGTCTTATGGGTCTCATATAATTTTTAGAGTCAAAATATTTTGAAAGATAAACTCTATTTGATCTATAACTATGTGAGTAACCAGTTGAAGCAAATGAATTTCCAAAATTTGAACTAGCAGTATTCTATCCAGATTTAGGAATAAATATATTCTTAGTAATCTGTCTCTGTCTAGGTTTGTAGCCTATTCCAATAGTGTATTTTGGTGCCACTTTCTTTCCTAGAATTTAGGTTAGTGTATCCTTTCCATTTGTTAACTTCTCTAAATCTTTTCTAAGTTTCTCATTAGACATTTTCAGTTCAATGTTCTATTTTAACAGTTGAGCATTTTTCTCTTTTTTAATAGTAAGTTCAGTTTTAACAGTTGTAGTGAGAGAATGCTATTTCTTCAATGATTTGTATTTATATTTAATTTCATTGCATGTCTCTTCCATCATATTACAATATTTAGATAATTCAGCTTTAGTTATGTCTTCAGAATCAGAATTAGATTCTGCATCTTCTCCAGAATAATAAGAATTTAAAACATTAGTATCTAAGGTTACCTCGGATGTGTTAGTAATAAAACACATGTTGGCATGATTTCTTTCAGAATCAGTAGCTTCTGATTCACTTGAGCTATCTTCTAAAGCACTCCACATTTCTTTCATCACTTTCATGTATTTATTTTCCTTATAGTCATGTTTCTTTTTGAACTTCATTTTTGGACAGTCTTCTTTTATATGTCCTTTTCTCTTGAACTCATAGCAAACAACTTCGTCACTTTTATCTGGCTTTTTCCAGTCCTTCTTCCAATGTCCCTTATTGTCATACTTTCCCTTGTAATTTGATTTTCCGAAAAATTTCTTCTTCCTATAAAATTTCGTAAACCTTCTGGATATCTGAACCATTTCAGCATCACTATCAGAGTATGAGGTTTCACTTGTTGAACTGTCAGTTTGTATTTGAGATTTTTCTTTGTCCTTACTCTTTGAAACAGTAGTCTTGTAAGCCATTTATTTCCTTTTTGGTTCATCCTCTTCCTCTTTACATACCTTGAGTTCTTCCTCATACAACATAAGCTTACCAATGAGTTCTTTGACAGGTAGAGTAGCAATGTCACATGACTCTCTGATTGAAACAGATGTGCCTCTCCATCGGTCTGGTAGACACCTCAATATCCTCATAATTTTTTTCTTTGTTGGAACATCCTTTCCGAGTGAATTCATTGTGTTGAATATCTCATTGAACCTGAGATACATATCAAAAATGGGTTCATCAGTCTTCATTTTAAAATTATCATATTTAATAGTATAAGTATTTAATCTCATTTCTTTATCATTGGTTGTTCCCCCATGATAAACTCCAAAAGTATCCCAAATTTCAAAAGCAGTTTTACAAGAAGAAATTCTGTTAAATTACTCATCTCCTAGAGAACATTACATGGCATTCATGGATTTACAATTATTATTATAAGTAGACTTAGTAGGCTCACCCCAAGTTGTTCTTTCAGTTTCAGAAATTTTATATTGTGACTCTATAGCAGTCCAAATATCAAAACCCATACTCTATAAATGAATTTTTATTTTCAATTTCCACTGAGCATAGTTTGTACCATTGAAGAAAGGTGTCCTGTTAGTAGCAGCACCCTCTAGTCTATTATCCATAACTAGATTTTAGAAAGTAAATTTAAAGAGATAAAAATTTAGAACAAACACAAATTTAAGATCTTTAAAGATGTAAATAAAATCATAGTTGAAAAACAAAGTATTTCAAAAATCCTTTAACAAAAGAAAATCCTCTGATACAAAATTTTGGTCGAATTGGATAATCAAGAGGGGGGTGAATTGAGTTCCAATTAAAATTTCTGTTAAAATATTGTCTATTTAAAATCCCCCAATTTATAAAACAAGTTAAACTATAGTGAATATATACAGAGTGTAAATATTCAATTAGTTTCTCAAATATTGATTAGGTCTCAGTTAACTTAATCTGAAGATTAAATTTACTTTTGAAACTAACTTACTGGTTTACAATATGTATAGAAACTTGCTAATTTAACTATCAAAGTAGATTTAAAATAGTTTTTGTATTTCAAAGTAACAACAACAGAATATAAGAGATATATGTAGTATAATTTAAACATGAACTAAAGATGCACAACAGATATAACAAGAGGTTAAGTCTCAAGCCGAGACTTTGTCCTCTCAAATTTATATAAATTTGATCCACAGCCTGGATCAGGGTTAACAACAGTTTACAAAACTGTCCAGGCCATGCAGAGACTGCTACCCCTATTCTACATGGGAAACAAAACAAAAGACCGGGCCACACAAGGAACTCTTGCACATTTGACGTGGGTAAACTAGAGTTAAGAGTTTTGGAGTGAGGATTTTGATATCCTCCAGTTCAGTGTAGGAGAAAGTATGTGTGTGTAAGATATGCAGAGTACACCACACTGCTCGAAAGTAAATAAAAAAATCACTTATAGAGGACATATAAGATTTTAGAGAGCTCTAGTGGATAACAATGCAGCTCTGGACTCATTGGATTCAGCAGAAAAGCTTCGGAGTCCTTCTCTAGTTTTTCTTGTTGAAAAACAGAGTCTCATAGTTCAGCTTGTGTTCTTTTGTTCTTGTTTTCTTCAGAGTTGTTGGATTGTACTCATGAGAGTTATTTGTAAGTATTGCAATCTCTACTTCGTGCTTAGGATGATTCTTCTACTTCAGCATAGTGTTCTTGAGTTCTTGAGTTGTCGTGCGTATGTAAGTTCTTCTTGTTGTATATTCACACACTTTCTCTCGTGTACTCCAGATCAATCTTCCTTATATTCCACGAGATTTGGCAGTAGGAAAACAATTCCCTTTTCGTAGGTATGTGATACGGTTTCCTAAAATACCAACAACTATCATTAAATATCATTAATTTCCTTAAAACCATCAAATATGACTATTAGCATTATTTAAATAATATTGAGAAAAAGTTAAAAAACCGTGTCACAATGATTATGTAAATGGTGTCTTCATCACGGTATATGATTCCCAGTATGTGATTCACTGTGTCTCCATGTCACGGTGTCTAGCTCACGGTGTCTGGGTCACGATTTGTCCTTCACGGTGTCTGGGTCATGGTTTGTCCTTCACGGTGTCTGGGTTACGATTTTTCCTTCACGGTGTCTGGGTCACGGTTTTTCCTTCACGGTGTCCGGGTCACGGTTTGTCCTTCACGGTGTCTGGGTGACTATGACTATGTCTTGTACACAGTCTTTATTACTTTTTCAAACATCACGGTGTCTCTATACTTAGACAGTAATATGCAGAATATGGATTATGTTTAACCAGTAGAGAGTAAGAGAACATGAATCATCAATATAAGTGAGAATTGTGATCATGCATAAGGCTTGTAAATAACCAATAAGACATGCTATCATTAAAACAAGATGTGTAGTTATTATTGATATTAGAAAGAATTAACATGATGGTTAATTAAGATTGAGATTAATTAATAGTAATAGGATTTGTGACCATTAAAACATGATTAATAAATGAGGATTCCAACAAAAATAAATTAAAAGAAAACAATAGATGATTTTACCTCTTGAATGGAGTATCCTTGAGAACCTCTTTAATGCACCTAAAATTGGTCTTTTATTGAAACAAAAAAGACCTGAACATGGTTAATAAGTTTATTATATAAATTTGAAATAATATAAACAATATTCAATTCTAATAATATCTAAGGAGAAGGTGTGGTGAGGGGTGGTATTTATAGTGGAGTAGAGCGGTGTTTTTTATTTTCTTATTCATTTTTCTTATTCTTGTTCAAGAATATAAATAGTGATAATTCTTGTAACCCATTATACTAACTAGTGCACATGAGTTAGAAATAATATTCCAAAATCATCCATACATCATCCAGACTCAATAATTCACATATTCACCTATTACTATAAATTATCGTATTTCACTATTCACCAAGATTTCAACTATTCTTGAAAAATATAAATAATTTACCCTAAATATTTTTGACATGTAGATTTGAATAAATGACTAAATATTTCAAAATAATTTTTTAAATATGATAAATTTATATTTTTATTAAAATCACAATTTTTTCAGAAAAAAACTGATTTTAAAATTATAACAGATTTATAACACTTTGAAAAATTAATTAATGTCTCATAAAATGTTTTTATAATCACAATACAAGAAAATATTATTCTATGAATAAATTTTATGAAAACAAATTTTCTTTTAAATCCTTACATTAATTAAAAAATTATAAATAAACATTTACATTTCACAAAAATAAAAGTACTTAATTTATCATTTTTGAAACAATTATTTTCTTATTCGATGATATAAATATACCATATTCTGATTCAAAAAGATACCTCAATTTTATTTATACATTAATAGGTGAGGTTATTATTCTAATGGTCACATTACTATTCGTAACACTTAAATTACAATTCCAATAATCATGTTAATATTTAATAGTATATCATGATTCATTTAGGCATGGTTTTTCATATAGTATAAGCTATCAAGTAAATTGAATTATTAAAGAAGATATGCACTGTAAATCTTGGGGTGTTATATGCATGTCTACTTTAAAAATTTCTTACTCAAAATTTATGTGAATATTTCCTTCCAAACAAATGATAGTGGTTCTTCTTCATAACATCCTTAGGTTCCCATGTTTCTTCTTACAATTTATGGTTTTTCCAAATAACTTTTACTAGTGGATTAATTTTATTTATCAATACTTGCTCCCTAGTTTCTAGAATCACAAAAGATACTACGTTGTAAGTCAAATCAGGTTTTAGTTCTATTTCTTTATAGGTGAGTACATGTGTTTGTTTGGAATCTACTTCATCAACAATGGTATGTAGAACACATCATGGGTATTGGAGATACATCATGGAATTTCTAATAAGAAATATACAACCCCAAATATTTCAATAATTTCAAATGGTTCGATGTACTTGGGGCTCATTTTCCCTATCTAACTGAACTTTATAACACTCTTCCATGGGAATACTTTCAGAAAGAATAATCTCCCACCTGAAATTCCAAATCCTTTCTCTAGTTGTAAGCTTAACTCTTTTTCCTACTTTGAGATTCTTTAATATGATCCTGAATAGTATTTACCATTTTCATTGTATATTAAATATGTTTTGGGCCTATAAGATTAATCTCATCAATATCATCCCAACAAATTGGAGCACAAATTCTCTTTCCATAAAATACTTTATATGGAACCATTTGAATACTATAATTGAAACTATTATTGCAGGGAAACTCCACCAAAGGTAAATATTGATCCCACGTACTGTGAAAGTCAAGTAAATGTGATCTCAACATGCCTTCTCATGTTTAAATGGCCCTTTCAGACTATTTATCAGTTTGAGGGTGATAAACAATACTCAAATGAACCTCAGTATCCAAATACTTCTGATGAATCGTTCATATTTTTGATGTAAACATGGATCTTGTTTTGACATGATCTATAGAGGTGTACCATAAGGTATTACAACTGTATTAATATATTGTCTTTATAGGTGATAAAGAGGTAAATCTTCTCTTATAAAAATAAAATATGCTGATTTTGTAAGGTTATCAACAATAACCCATATCACCTCATTTTTTGTGGCGGTATTTGGGAATCCAGTGATGAAGTCTATTGTCATGTCATCCCTCTTACACATAATAACAGATATAGGTTTCATGAATCCTCAAAGATGTTGTCTCAAATCCTTTACTTTTTGAAAAACTATGAATCTTGAAACATAGTCATCAATTTCCCTCTTTATTTTATCCCACCAAAACATTTCCTCAATATCTCTATACATATTGGTACTACCATGGTTTATAGAGAAATTTGAGCTATGAGAATCATCTAATAGTTCCCTTTTTATATTTCTAGTATTTATGGAACACATAACCTATTTCCAATGTGAGAATTTCACAATCACCCATAGATCATTCTATTCTACCATCCTTAACGACTTTAATTTTATTTTGAAAATTCTTATCATAAAATTGAGAAAACTTTATCTTCTCTAGTAATGAGGGTTTAACAATCATTTGAAAAACGTGTGATGTTTCTCATTCCATAAAATTTCCCTATAAATATTTAATAAATCCATAAATATAGGATATTTATCAATCCTAATTTGGGTGAGAATTCTATGATATTTTTTAATGCATCATATATCTTATATTCTTTTCCTCAGTGGTAGGATATTTAGAAATAATAATATTTGAGTAACAAAAGCCATTTTATTTTCCTAATTTTGAGTTATTTCAATTTAAAGATGTATTTAAAACTCTTTCAATCCATACATATCTCATATCAATCACCATAGATATTGTGTCTCCATATCTTCAGAGAAACTATTATAGTTTCTAACCAAAGCTCAGGAGTTTTATAATTTTTATCATGAATCTTGAACTACCTTGATGCATATGAAATAAATTTATCATTTTTTATAATAAAATTTCCCATTAATTTCTTTTATGCATCACTGTATATTAAAAAACCATCATTTCCTCAAGGTAAATTCAAAATTAGATCATTGAATAATCTTCTCTTCAATTATACAAAACATTCTTCACATTATTTTATCTATTAAAATTAACCACTTAATGTGTGATCTTGGTTAATGTAATAGATAATTAGGAAAAATTATTAATTAAACACTAATAGTAACCTTCTAAACCAATGAAACTATATAGCTCGGTCATTTTTATTGGCGTAGTCCATTCATGGGTTGAATTTTCCTTTACATAATCAATTGATATTCCATCATTTGATAAATATTTCCAAGAAAAGAAATTTTCTAAATCGACAATTCACACTTGCTAAATTTTCCATATAAATAATTTCTTTTGGGAGTCTCAAGAATCATCCTCAACTGATTCTCATGGTATTAATAGATTTTAGAATATAGAAAAATATCATCAATGAGTACTAAAAAAAATCATCAAGATCCTTCTTGAACACTCTGTTCATTAGATCTATGAAAACATAGGGTGCATTATCATTCCAAATGTCGTTACTATAAACTAGTATTATTCATACATCGTTTGAAAAGATGTATTTTGAATATCTTATTTCTTTACTCACAATTTATGATTACCAGAATAAAGTTCAATATTCAAAAAATATTTAGCTCTATGAATTTGATCAAATAAATCATCAATGCATGCAAAGGATACATATTATTTATTGAAATAGTAATACTTTTTCAATAGTCAATGGAAAGCATCAAGGATCCAAATTTCTTATTATCAAAGAGAATAGGAGAGCCCCATAGACAATCACTAGGGAGAATAAAACCCTTATTACTAAACACCTATATCTATTTCTTTAGCTACACTAATTCCATAGTTTCCATCTAATAATGAATCTTTGATATTGGTATTAAATCTAGGATTAAATCAATTGTAATATCAACTTCACACTCTAGGGGGGGTGTCAAGCTAATTCCTTAGGAAATACATCAATGTATTCCTATAAAATAAGCTTATACTCAATTTGAAGATTACTTTCCTCATCCATGATGTTGTTTTCTCTTCCTCCATAAGGACTTCCTTCTGTAGAGATACTGGGGGAAGATCTGGAAAAGAATTATCTAATGAGCTTTCTTCTCTAAAGATAATGGAATAAACATCTTCCTCACAAATCACAATTTCCTTTTTATTCCCATAAATTTTCAAATAATATATTTAAATCCAATTAATACCAAGGATTATATCAAATTAAACAATAAGTATGATGATAAGGCCAGTAACTAAGAAAATTTTATGTTTCATAAAGAGGACTAAACAACATATTTTTGTGGTAACGAGACTTCCCATTTGGAGTTTTGACTGAAAACTACCTTGGTAAATTAAAATGGAACTGCCTTATCATCTTATAAAATTGGGTAAATATAAAATAGTGGGATGATCCATAATCAAATAATGAATTGGTTAAATTTGAAGATATGATTAATGTACCTACCACCACATTATTAAGGACTTGCACTTTAGTTGTAGTGATATCATAAGCTTGGCCATATCCCCTTAGCCTCTTATTTGGTATATTACTTTGATTATTGGGGCATTTATTTGAATAATACACATTTAATTACAGTTGAATCATTGAACATCAATGATTCATTCCTTCTCCTTTCATTCGTTATCTCAATGATCATTTTCTCTACACTTATAATAAACCCCAAGCCTTCTAATCATTTCCCAGGATAATTATTTTAAAAAAAATTCATAATGGAAATTAATTCATTCCCCTATTCTTATTCTACAGTTTATATTTTTAATTTTTATCAAAATACCTCTTCTTCTATTGATTTCCCTTGAAAATATATGATATAGAATATTCCTTCTATGTTTGGATAAAACTTATCACTATTTCATTATATGATGAAAATTTTTGTGAAGCCAACTCCCTTAAAATATTTGGATTAAAACCTCAAAATAAATTATTAATATTATTTTCAAAATCATGTAATTAATCTTTATAATACATTTATATACTTTTGATGTTAGATTCTTACACTACAACACTCTCTTCTTCTATTTTCTTTAATCTACGGAATTTTCTCTTCATTTCAGTTCATTTCTCATGAGGGAAATATTTATTAAAGAATTTTTATTAAAGATAATTCTACTCCATGCATTCTATGTAGTATTCCCCTTTAGTATCCTATATCAACGACCATCATTTATAAATATCTACATTGAGATAATATTCTACAATTACTACCATTTCATTTTCATTATATCTCAATGCCAAAAATATCATTTCTAGGGAATTGATCAACTACTCAGCTACCACTGGATTAGTATTCCAACTAAACTATGGAGTTTTATTCTATATGAAACAATAAAAAAATAGTTTTAGTATTGTTATTCATCATAACCTGAGGAATTTGTCCTAACATAGTCAGGATTTGCTCAACTCCAACACAAAATCTTTTGACTTTCTCTATGGGGAAATCCCTACATTGTCTACAGGTATTCATTCTCTGTCTTCCATTAAACTCTATCAAAAAATAATGGAACACATTGATTTAGTTCATAACCACCAAGATTATTATGCAAAACAATCACTATAATTAATTATTATAATTATCATGTTTATTCAATATATAGTTCCCAAGGATTTTTCTAAACGTTCTCTAATAAAAACTGTAACAACCCCGACCCAAAATATCCAAGATTCAGTAGTTATTTTATTAAAATGGAATAGATAAAAAAGATAACATCACTAAGGATAAATCATTTTAGTAATCTTTAAAAACTAGATACATACATGCTTCCATTATTACATTGGTAAAAAAAGGAAAATAAAATTATTTCTTGACACTTATTCAATGATTTTATCTTCAAATCCTAAGGTGGGAAAAAATAATATGGGGAAATAAAATGATTAATAAGTGTTTCATGAATAAATATTAAGTTAAGAAAAGTAAATAAGGAATAATAATTATGGAAATACAAATAAATGAGAAACACATGCCATAAAAAACTAAGAATGAAAATACAACCATAGATTTTGTTAGAGTGAAAATCCTAGGGAAAGTAATAAATGAATACTAAATGAAAAAATGCATAATTATTGGACATAATGTATATATAACATGAACATATAAAATCAATATACTTTACAATTCATTTTAAGTCTTTGGGTAGAAACTCATTTGATTCTTCTGGTAAACAAACATGAAGGGTTTGTAGCCAACTATTTTTTATCATGAGACATATCGATGCATCGGGGGGATATATAATTCCAAGTCCCAAAATTCACTATAATTCCAAATATTTATTCATAAATATATTTAATTTAAGAACTATACTCCTTCTCAAAATATTTTTATTGAGTAGAGGGCATGGATTCCTCAATATCTCCCTATTTAAAACAACATTAATTATAAACACCATATGTAAACATAGTATACGACTAAGACAATTATCATATCCATGATAAAATAAATATGGATATTTAATGAAATATTCAATGAATGATTATCATAAAAAATATGGGTAGTATACATACAACACACATAATGAATAAGTGGTGAATATGGTATATCTCATAAAAAAGTGATATGAGAAACTCCTTACAATGTTCATATCATTGATGTGATAAATAATCAATGGCATGATAATGTGTAAAAAAATCATATCCACAAAATTGATAAGTGTGAATAAAATATGAAGGAGTGAATAGGGGATTACACACAGAACCTTGGAAGAATATAATCAATGAAGTAGATGTATAACCTAGTGAATGAAAATTGAGTTAAGAAATCCCTTAACTTATATCTCAAAGCATTCTTGACTTGTATTAACATTATGGATAAAAAAATTAGATTAATTAATTAATTAATAAAATTTAATACATGTATTTCATTTATTATAATTATATTATGTTCATGCATGGAATTTTTAATGAATTACAAGATTCAATTGTTTTTGTTCCTGGAGTTTTTATTTTTCTGGGTTTTCATGATCAGTTTGCTAGAATACAAGTATAAAAGTTCATATAAAATAAGAATATCTCTCTATAATTTAAATTTTATGTTATTAATGAACATTAATATGTTTAAATGATATTATATATCATTTTATTATATATTATAATAATGATTCATTTGATAAAACATTAATGAAAATGATTAAATTTATTTTGGAGATTTTTGCGACCATCAAAAACTTATATCATTTTATTTAATGTCATGTTAATAAATTAGTTCCAGAACATTATATAACATATAATATGTATAAAAAAAATATTATTTAACTTTAATAATCGTTTTATGACCATCCTTGATGGTTTTAAGGGAAAATGAAAATGCATCATCCATGATGGTGGTAAATCAACACATCACGGATGATGTTTTAATTTTTTGAATAAAAGGGAGAGGAGATGGGGTCTAATGATGGATATTACATTAAAATAATAATATTATGGTATATATAAGATTCTTTAGTAATCATGAATGTTTTTAGGGAGGATTTAAGGATAGGATAAAAAAATAAATTGAAATAAATATAATGAAAAAACAAAGTATTTTACCTCTTTTATAGAGTCTATTTGATAACCTCCTTAAGGAACTTGGGATTTATCTTTTGGTGAGAACATATATATCAAGATGTTGGGAAGAGGTTTGGGAGATAAATTGGGTAGAATGTAATTCCCTGACCCCAGAATCCTAGATTTGGGGCATTATTTTATTACATTGTTATGATTACAGGGAATCAAATCCCGAAGGACCGAATAGTTAAGTAGTTAAGGAAAACAAGATACATACACAAGTTCAAAATTACAACTTGAAATGAAATAAATTATATAATTTCCACTAGAAACATCCACAACTACTCAATTATACCTAAAATTAATTCATAATATACCTCCTCACATCCTGGAGAAAAATAAAACATAACAAAGGGATGAGATCAGATGATCAATAAGGGTAATAAATAAAATGGAAGATATCATAAACATAAACATCATTCATGGTGAATATTTAAAAACACATGCCTTAAAAAAATATTGTGTATAACATGGCAGGAATAAGAGATGAATAAATAATTACATCATAAAACAAAACCACAAGTATGCTACTAGTCAAACAACTATATGGACTATCAATTACTAATTTCATAACAAGGGAATTAATAATTTGGTACAACATAACCATTCATCCAAGGCCTCATTCCATAGACATATAGAAATAGCTATAAACCCAAACTTGTTTGTCTAATGAGACCTACTGATGCATTTGGGGGCTATAGAATGTCCCACCCATCACTTAATAAGTAAAGTTCATTCCTCATATGAAATGGGTGAAAATAATCAACATATAAATTCAAATTGAAACTATCATATGAAATTTAAATAAAATTCCCCAATCAATAAACATAAACACTAAACATTCAGAGTAATATGGTGAATTGTATCAAGATAAAAAATCCATAATAAAAATAATTAGAAAACCTTCAACAATATATTGTAGATGATATCATAGGAGATAAACCTCAATAAATTAAAATATTTAACAAAGGATGTTTACATATATTAAGATACTTTTAAATGAGATCACTGAAAAATTCTGGAGGAAATAATCCTTAAGCATTCCAAAGTGTACCATACCATATTGAAACATTCAAATAATAATACCTTATATTATCATAAGAATAAGAAGACTCTTGATATGATATACTAAAGAGAAGTACATACACCACATTCAAGGAATAAGTGGTGAATCATGCATATAACTCATAAAAGTTAAAGTGATACAAGAAAAATCATTTTTACTTTGGAAAGAATAATTATTTTGGAAAATAATTTATTTTTATCATTAAACCAAGTTATTGAACATTTATATCCCAAAAAATAAATTTTAATCACATTTAAATTATATTTGAGGAATAAATTTTTTCCCACTTAAGTTAAATAATGTAAAAAGAGTTTATAAAGAAACATTAGAAATAAAACATTTTAGTGTGGTTTAAGGAAAATATTAAAGAGATTTTGAAGAGGAAGGGAATGTTTGTTTTCATAAAACTGGAAATAATCCAAGATTGTTTTTATTTATAAAATAATTTAATTTAAAAAAATAATTATGTCTTAAAAATATTATATAGAGAAATTGTAAATGGGTAAAAAATAGAGAAGTTCTCTTGAATCGGGGTTTTTTATCAGGAAGAATTGAGAAGGAATTTTTTTTAAAACATTTATATCCCCATAAAATGAGTATGATATGATATGTATATATGATTTGAGATATATAAACATAAATTAAGTGAAATATGAAAAATAAATAAATAATCATTATATTTTAGTAATGGTAGAGAAAGAGTAACTCTTTGGAAAAACGAGGGTTCAGGCAGAATCCCTTACCACTTTCTAATCAATGAAATCATATGAACCATAATTAATAACCATAAAATGATACATTTAATACCATGAAAATAAATATATTCATGATATGATACAATAATTAGTATTCTTAATTCACTATACACAAGAAATAGTGGTGAATAAGTAATATCTCACAAAAATAGAAGTGACATGAGAAAACACTTAACATATATATGAATGTATTCTACTCTTGAACTCAATGTAATGGAAAATAAAATTAAATACATTAATTAATTAATTCATAACATAATATATATATTTTTTTCTTTATAGTTTTTTAAGTTATTTTATGTCCTTATTGACAAATAACAAGATTGAATTTTTTTTCCGAAGTGTTTGTCTTCTTGGTTTTCATAATCCGTTCGCTTGTTTATATGTATTTAAGTTCATTTGGAATAAATAAAATTCTCATGAATTGATTTTATATGATAATAGTGATCATTAATTATATTAAATGGAAAATAATTCATTTTTTATATGGTATGAGGATGTGTTATTAGATGAAACATTAATGAAGATTATTTTTGCGATATTTCAATTATTTCAAATTAGTTTTGTCGTATGAATTAATATTATGTATATATACTAGTTAAGAAATATTAAATAGTTTATAATAAATATATTTTAGTTTAGTTCAAACATAAAAATGGTTTCATGACCATAATTGAAGAAGAAATTGAAGAATAAAGGTTTGTCGTCCATGAATGTTGTAAATCGGCACCTCTCAAATGATGATTTCATTTATAATGTAAAGGAGAGAGAGTAAGTAGATTGGTAATGGATGTTCCATTAACATGATATATTTCTAGTTTATATATGATACTAGATTTTAAATTATCATTTGAATAGATTAGGTGAGGAGATAATAATAAAATACGGAACTTAAAAGAAATTGAAAAAGAAAAAAGGAAGAGAATTTTATCTCTTGTGTACTCCTTCTTCAGAACCTCCTTAAGGGAAGGGGTTTTGGTCTTTTGGGAAGACCAAAGACTCATGTATGTGTGGATGAAATATGGAAGAGTATATAGATATAACATTGATAAGATTCAAGGCTTATACGAGTGAATAGAAGAGGGAGTGGGGGTGATTTTTATAGTGAAGGAGAGGATGGTTTCTCTATTATTTTAATCATTATTTCATTATTTTGTCTCAAGAATGTGATTATTGTTGATTATTTTGGCCTAAAAAAATAAGTGCTTTTTATTTCTAATAATTATCCATTCACATCAGGCATGACTCAAGCATGATGCAGAAATTCATTTATTTAGCATATTTTGTAAATTATCAAATTTTACTACTGACAAAAAATTTATGTTTTCCAGAAAAAAACAAAACTACACCCTAAAAATTTATCAATGTTTATAAATAAAAAATGAACTCTATTTTATCAAAATAATTATATAAATATGATCAATTTTATTTTTAATTAAATTCATTATTTACTTGAAAGATACAGTTTTTAAAAATTAAAACTGATTTTATAACATACTAAAAATTCCCTAATGTCTCATTAAATTATACTAAAATAATTGGAAGCAAATATTGATTTAGGAATACATTTTTTAAAAATTATTTTTACCCTATTTATATTATTGATTTATAATTTTAATTAGATATTTATTACGTACAAAAATACGAACACTTAACTATTTATTTTTAAAACATTTACTCTCATTTATAAGGTGCCTAAATTTTATTTATACTTTCATGGGTGTGGTTAATATTAATATGGATTAAGTTACTTTTCATAATGGTAACATGACTATTCGTACTCGTACATTACTATTCATAAGGGTCAAGTTACTATTCACCAAAATATTAAGTTGATCATATTAGACACTAAAAACTTACTAATTGCAACGGTGTATGTCTGTTTTTCAAAATTCAAATCCCAAAAATGGAAAAATTAAATTTAACAGCTGTGTTATAACTATAACAAAGTTTTGTTTCTTAGAGTCTCAGTATAGTGTGCATATAAGCTATCTAATGAATTGATGTTATTTATGAATAAATATATCATAACATCTTGAGGTGTCATATTAATAGTGATTGTATTCGTAATATAATTTAGTATTTATAAAAATAATAATAGTAGTAAATATATATATTATTATTTAAAATATTTTATTAAATTATATAATGATAATAATGAATCAAATACATATAATTATATTAAAATATTATTTTACATAAAATAATACTATAAAACAATATTTGTTTTTTTAAAATATTAATTAATTAATTAGAAATATGTAAATTTTAATTATTTATAAGTATTATTATTAATTAAAAGGATTAATTTTAAATTATTATTTTTCATAAAATAATATATTTAAAATTTTAAAACAAATTACTAGGGTTTTACATTATTTCCCCTCCATCAGAATTGTGTCCTCGCAATTTGAAATTACACATCGAAAGTTAAAGGCTTATACTTGAAAATTATATTGTGGGAAACCCACATCGGAAATAGAGTTAATAAAATATCCTCTTAAAATTTATTTAGGGAAATGATTTTGTCACCACAAAAATTATGCTTTCGAATGGGGTAACATTAGTTGGATGAAAAAATATACATTGAAGAAAATAAAACTATGAAGTTCTGAAGGAAAATGATATAGAACACCTTCAGATGAAATTTGATTACTACAAAATTATAAACTAATATAACAAAAAAATTTATACTATAAAATATTATGATAATAATACAACATTATATTAAAGACTATTTTCCTTGAGTAAAGGAATTATTCCACTCTAAAATAGTATAAATATAAATTTCTATTTTAAAAACACAATCTTATCCTTTGATTGTTCCTTTAACTATCTATACTTCATCTCTTAGCACATGTTGCATCATGTGGTGAAGTAATACAATAACCTCTAAAACCTCATACAATGATTAATTTAAACCATTCATTAATGGTTATGCTTTCCAAAATATAATGATCCAACACCTTTAAAAGAAGGTCCCGGAATTTCCAAGACGAACTTATCATTATCCCTTAATCAATATGATGAATATCTAAAGTTTCATACTCCAAACATGTGAATAACTTCATCATGTATCCTCTTAAAATATTTTAATAACTAAAATTACCATAAAAAGATATTGGAAACATGCATTCTTCCATATTCATTAAGTAAGATACATGTTATTGGATATATTCCTTATATCCAAAAGTGTTGTGAACTTCATCAATGATAGCATATACTACTTATGGACAAGTCAATAATAAATTCTAAGGTAGTCATTACTTATCCAAATAAATCATTTAGTAATCATTAACACAACACCAAAAATATATTAAGGGTTGTCTTTCCCTCAATCTTGTGTTTTCCAAAAAGTTAAACTTTCTACTAAATATCTTTTCTTGGGAACATTCAACATATTGTCTCAAACACATAATGAAAACGTATTGATTAGATATATTAATTATTCCTCTTTATATGTGGTAGTAGAATAACATGATCATTACCCAATAAAATCATTTTGGGAATATTTTATTGATGCTTGGGACATTGTTTTCCATAGTGTATAATCTCACCAGAGTTGAAAAATTCTACACTAGAAACCTTTTTCTTACACTTGTAATCATGAACATGGTGTCCTTTTTCTGCAGACTTATAAAAACCTCTCATTACCTTCAATTATTTTCTCGTGTGATTCTTTCTATATTTATCACATATAGGAAATCCCATCATTCCATTCTTCTATTTATCCATATTTTTATCTTCACCCTATATTCTCTTGATTATATTCAAATCCACATTTCTCAAATAATTCTTTACTTATATTGTTAACACATGATATTATTTTCTCATATGATGATGATAACTTTGTGACTATTTCACTTTGGTTTTTTTATTAAGACCATGAAAGATATGATCTTTCTTACTCATTTCATCACATGCATTGGCAGTGTTCTCATTCCTTATGCTAGGTTCCATTTATAAATTATTTCTTATACAATATTATCTCAGAAAATTATAAATATTCTATAACTATAATCATTGTATAGCATATAACATAAATTTATACATCGTAAATCCTAGAACAATATAATTTGGTTACATTGGAAGAATAAATTTCTCATAATGGTTGGTAAATTAAATGTTAATTTTCCTAATAATTCCCTTCAAGAGTTTCAAACCAAGTGTGCAGTAAGGCCCATTTTTGTGTACCAGGTTACCCTTAGTCAAACCCAGAACACCTTGTCAGGTTTGTTACTCCTAGGTATATCTGTGCTAGAACCACATCCACTTCCAGTATCCAAATAGTTCTATGTTTTTTATTAATATCCACATAATATATTCCTTACCAAAATCCTTGGATGTTATTGTATACTTATCCTCAATGTCTATCTTTGGGTTTTGTTTACTAATATACATTTTCTAAACCTAGTTTCTAATGATTCTACTAAACTTCCTCTGATACCATCTATAACGCCCTGACCCCAGAATCCTGGAGTCAGTGCATTACTTTATTACATTTGGATGATTACAAGGAATCAAATCTCTAAGGGAATAATTGTTTATTAGATTTGGAAAAGAAGATACATACATAAGTTCAACATTAAAACTTGAAATGAAATATATTATATAATTTCCACTAGAAACATCCACAAATCATAGATTATCCGTATAATTCATTCATAATGTACTTACTTACTTCCGGCTGAAAAATAACACATAATAAGGGGGTGATATCAAATTATTAGTAAGGTTATGAAATATAAAATAAGATATCATAAAAATAAATATTATGCAAGGTGAATAACTAAAAGCACTTTCCCTAAAAAAACCATGTGTGTCGCATGGAAGGAATAGGAGAAAAATAAATAATTCCCTAATAAAAAATAAAAATGAGTATTATACAAGTCAAATAACCACATGGAATATCAATTAATAGTTTCATAATGAGGGAATTCATATTTCAAGACATCATAACCATTCTTCTAAGGAATCATGTCTAGGCCATACAAAAAAGGGTAAAAACCCAAACTAGTTTTTCTCATGAGACCTACCGATGCATCATGGGGATATAGCAGGCCCCACCCATCCCCTAATAAATCCAATGAATTCCTCATATGAAAGGGGTGAACATAATCAACTTAATAATTCATATTGAAACTAATATATGAAATTTAAATAACATTCCCTAATCGTTAAACATAAACACTAACCATTCAATGTAATATGGTGACTAATATTCGGATAACACATACATAGTCAAGCTAATCCGAAAACCTTCAAAAATATATTTTACATTATATAATAATAGATAAACCTAAATGAAGTACAATATACAACAAAGGATGTTTACATATATGAAGATACTTTTAAATGAGACCATTGAAAAAATCTTGAGGAAATAATCCTTAAACATTCCAAAGTGTCACATACCATTATGAAACATTAAAATAATAATTTAATAGAATATTATGATAATAATTAGACTCTTGATATGATACAACAAAGGTAATCACATACACCACATTCAAGGAATAAGTGGTTAAAAATTCATATATCTCATAAAAGTTAAAGTCAGATGAGAAATATCCTTTTTTACTTTGTAAAGTTGAATTATTCTAGAAAATCATTTTATTTTTCATGCAATTATATTATAAAAATTTATATCCCTAAAAAAAGTGAAGAAAATTTAAATTATAGTAGAGGCATAAAATTTCTCCCACTTAAGTGAAATCATGTAAGAAAACATTTTTAAATAAGATTTTGAAATACAACCTTTCAGTGCGATTTAAGGATAATATTAAAGAGATTTGAAAGTGTAAGGGAATGTTTGTTTTTATAAAACAAGAAATAAAACAAGATATATTTTCAGGATAAAATTATTTATTTTAAAAAATAATAATTATTTCTTAAAATATATTATATAGTGTACTTCTAAATGGGTAATAATTCGAGAAGTTCCCTAGAATCGAGATTGTTTACCAGAAAGAACTGAGAAAGAAACCATTTTAGAACATTTATATCCCCATAAAAGAAGGATTATATGATTTGGATATATGATTTTTATAAATATACACGTAATTTAGGTAAAATATATAAAAAAAATTTACATTTGAGTAACGGTAGAGACAGAGTAACCCGAAAGAAAAACAGGGGTTCGAGTATAATCCCCTACCACATTGAAATCAATCGAATCAGTTGACCCAAAATTAATAACCACAAAATTATATATTTAATACCATTAAAATAAATATATTCATGATATGATAATACAATGGCCAGTAGGAATACACCATACACATGAAATAGTGGTGAATAACTAATATCTCACAAAAATGGAAGTCAGATGAGAAAACCCTAACCTTATGTTTAAAAGTATTTTGATCTTGAAATTATTGTCTGGGATAATCAAATTAAATCCATTAATTAATTTATTAAGATACATATTTACATATATTTTATTCATTATAGTTTTTTAGGTTCATTTATGTATTTTTTGGATATTTTATAAGATTAAATTCTATCGTTCTAGAGTGTTTATTTTCTTGGTTTTCATAATCAGTTTTCTTGTTTACAAGTAATGGAGTCCATGTGTAATGGATAAAATTCTCAAGAATTAAATTTATAAGATAATAATTAACATTTATGAGATTAAATGTTCATATAATTTTTTATGGTATGAGGATGAGTTATTAAATGAAAATCTAATGAAGATCATTTTGGTGATATTTCAATTATTAAGAACTAGTTTTGTTGTATGAATTAATATTATGTATATATATAGGTTACAGAATATTAATAAGTCATAATATATATATTATATTTATTTTCATCAATTAAAATGGTTTCAGGTCTATACTTTAATGATAAATTGATTAACGAAGTTTCCTCGTAAACGATGGTTGTAAATCGGCACCTCCCAGATAATGATTTCATTTTTAAAATAAAAGAGAAAGAGTAAAGAGATTGATGATTCATGATACATTAACATGATATAATTACAGTATATACATTATAATTGAGTTATAATGATAATTTTGACATAAGAAGTGAAGATATTATAATAATATAATAAACTTAAATGAAATTTAAAAGGAAGAGGATTTTACCTCTTTAGTACTCCTCCTTGAGAACCTCCTCAAGGGAAGGGGTTTAGGAATTTTTTAATGACCAGGGGATAATTGAAGTGGGGAGGGACTAGGTAAGGGTAATTATGAATAAATTTTAGATGTTTTAAGTATTAAAGATGTGAATAGAAGAGAGATTTATGGGTAGTTTTTATAGAGGAGGAGAGGAGTGTTTTCCATTATTTTAATCATTATTTTATTATTTCAGCTCAAGTATATGAATACTCTTGATTATTGTGACCTAAAATAGTAATAAGTGCACGTGAGTTAGAAAAAATTTCCATTTACATCATCCATGACTCATGCATGATACATAAATTCATTTATTTAGAATATTTCATAAATTATCGAATTTCACTACTCACAAAAAATTCATGTTTAAAAAAAAAATAAAAACAATTCACCAAAAGATTTTTTTGATGTTTTTTTTTGATAATGAACCCCATTTTTTCAAAATAATTTTATAAATATGAGAAATTTAATATTTAATTAAAATCATGATTTAATAGAAAGAGTGATTTTTTTAAAAAATTACAACTGGTTTTATAACACCCTAAAAATTAACTAATTTCTCATTAAACTATCATAAAATAATTGGAAAAAATTATTTATATAGGAATTTTTTTTATAAAAATTAATTATATTTTAAATAAATTTATTAATTTAAAATTCTAATTAAATATATATTACTCACAAAATTACCAACACTTAATAATTAATTTTTAAAACATTCACTCTCATTTATAAGGGGCCTAAATTTTATTTATACATTCATGGGTGAGGTTACAATTCATAAGGGTTAAGTTAATATTCATAAGGGTAAAATTAATATACATAAAGATACATTACTATTCATAAGGGTAAAGTTAATACTCACCAAAAAATTACATAATTCTATCAGGCTCAATAAAACATACTGACCATGACGGTGTATATCCGTTTTTCAAAATTCAAATCACAAAATAAGAAAAATTAAGTATAAAAGTTAGGTTATAACTATAACAAAGTGTTTTTTCCCAGAGACTCGGTGTTGTGTGCAAGTAAGCTATCTAATGAATTGAAATTATTTATGAACAAACATTCCGTAAAATCTTGGGGTGTTATGTTAATAGTGAATATAATCACAACATAATTTAGTATTTATCAGAATAATTATAATAGTAAATATATATATTATTCTTCAATATATTTATTTAAATAATATATTGATAAAAAAGAATCAAATACATATATTAATTTTAAATTATTCTATTCTAAAAAATAATACTATAAAATTGTATTAGTTTTTTAGAACATTAATTAATTAATTTGAAAGCTATAAATTATAATTATTTATAAGTATTATTATTAATTAAAACAATTAATATAAAATTATTATTTTTCATAACATAATGTATATAAGATTATAAAAAAAATTACAAGGGTGTTACAAAGAATATATGAAATCCCCCTGGATTATAAGAAGTGAGGATAAGGAGTGGTGAGGGGTTATATTTATAGTGGAGGAGAGGGGTATTTTTTGATTATTTTATTCATTTGTTTATTATTTTTTCTCAAGACTATGAATGGTGATGATTATTTTTACAAGGTATATTAACTAGTTCAAGTGATTTCTAACTAATGGTGCTTTCATCACCCATGAATCATCTGTGACTTAATTATTCATGTATTAACTAACACTAGAAATTACTATATTTCAGTAATCACCAAAAATAAACTATTTAAGAAGAATAAAAAAAATTCACCCTAATAAATTTTGAAGGTTTAGATTTTAAAAATGAAATTAATTTTTTTGAAATAATTTACTAAATATGAGACATTTAATTTTTAATTAAAATCATCATTTATTCAAAAAATTCTGATTTTAAAATTATAAAATATCTTTTTGACACTTGGAAATATTAGTTAAGGACTCATAAAATTATCATAGAATCATTAAAAAAATATATAAATTAATGAATATATTTTCAAAAAAAATTCAAATAAATAATTATTTTAATTATAAAATTGTCAACAGATATTTACGTTTCACAAAAAAAACCAACGTCGGTCTTCATGGTCTTGACTTTCGTATCTTTCCTCACCATTTGCTGGTCCGTTCCACGCCCATTGCCTCCTTCGCTCGCTAAGGATTATTTCGAAGTGTGGTTAGATTTAGTGGTCAAGCATCATATTTTATTTCTAAGGGTTTCCATCACGGTTGTTGGCTGGGAGTGTGAGGGGTGGTTCGTGGTGGTCACCATGGTGGCTATAAAGGTGGCAACAATTGGCAGTTTTGACTTGCTGTGTGGATTCTTCTGTTTTGGCCTAGCATTCTGATGAATTGTGGTGATGGTTTATGTTTCCATTTTCTCCCTGTGTGATTTGGATATGGATTTTATTGTGCCTGATGTGTGATTTCACAGAGGAACTGGCAGTGATTTTGGTTTTGACAGTGTGGTTTTATTTTCTTAGTGGTATAAATTTCTTGATTTTTTCCTATGGCCTGTGATTCAAAGTGTTGGTGGAGGATGCAACTTTAGATTTCTTATGACTAAGGGAAGGTTGATTTGGTCTATGTTTTTGTGCTTTTATGATGCTTTTGTAGTTTTAATTTTGTGCGTTCTCTTGTGGTACTGCGACCTTGGTCCATGGGAAATTGCATCCAGTTTACTTTCAAGGGACTAATCAAGAAGATTTTCATAGCAACGAACATTCTCTTTATCATCGCTATCCAGAATTTGATGTTTTGAGAGGGTACGGAGTTTACTATCGGTCAATTCCCAAGCATCCTTTTATGGGATTGCTATCCAAGAATTGATGGGAAGGTGGATGTTGATCATATTATTTTTGTTGCTAGGGTGGGGCTTTTCCATGCTTTTGAATTTGATTATTTTTTGTCGTGATGATCATGGTCGTGAAGGCATGGTTTTGTTTTATGTCTTTTATGTCATTATGATTTCCCAATTTTTCCTCAAAATTTATTTTGAAATAAAAATTTATTTTTCAGTCATTCATATATGAGGTTATTATTCTAATGGTATCATTATTATTCCTATCAGTCACATTACTATTCCAATGGTCATATATATATATATATGTAATAGAATATCATCATTCATTTAATATCAGTTTTTCATTAAACACAAGATTTAAAGTAAATTTAATTTATTTAATAAGTTACTTACCATAAATATTGGGTTGTTATAACATCTTCTAGATAACCATATAATAAAAATGTAATACATTATAAAACAATAGTGTGATATATCTGATTTCTCTTAAAATAAAATACTATAAAAGACTTAATGTATATAAAGTGGCTCCAAAAGGTCATAAATTCAACCCATGGATGATTATGGTATAATCTTACCCATCCAATAAAATTTGGGTAACTGTTAGGGTCATTTTATATTTCTTATCATATTATTTTTACACATAATTACCCAATTACCCCATAACGGTGGTAATAAAAATTACTAATTTAGAATTCATATTGACCAAAAAAATAATAGTGGGATGTTTATTAAATTTATATCACTTGATTGAAAATAAATAATCAATTTTTCAAAATTCAAAACACATAAATTTCAGAATTTAATTTAAAATTTAACTGAAAAAAGAACAACGAAGAACATTTTTCCGAAAAAATTTCCATTTAATTATAAAATGTTTCTATACTAAATTTTAGTATAAAATTAATTTAAAAGACCAAATTAATATTATTTATAATTAAAAAAAAACTAATAACTGTTTAAAACTAATCCAAAATAGAATTTAGCATTATAAATTCTTTAAAAGAGTATACACTTTTCAATGTAAATATGTATTTTTTGTACTATTAAAATATCCTAAAATTTAAAAAATTAAAAAAATTTCATCTGAATTTAGTTTTTATATGTTCATTTCAAAAATTATCTTCATTTTATCAAATAATTATATAAAATATTTAAAAATTTATATATATTCATTTTCCCATAGAAACGAAAAAAATAAGTTTTTGAAGAAAAAATATTTTTAATGAATAAAATGATGTTACTAAAAACTACGTGTTGATTTATGAAGAATAAATAAATAAATAAATATACTTCATAAGATCGTTATTCATATTTATCCCCTCCAATTAAATGTTAAGGATATAAAATTATGTTCAATAATATTATTATAATAACATGTCAAGATTCATTTCAAATAATTGTTTCGAGAAACAAAATATACTAAAGAAATTAAATTATTTAAAGGGAAACGTGTCATAAAAATTATGGGGAGTTATATACTCTTTAAACCTCTCAAGAACATAGAGATATGGTACCCAATATAATGGAATATATAAATTTTGAAAGAATATGACAAATCATTATAATGCCTTTTAAATCCCTAGAGGATTAACCCAATACAAGTTTTTTGCACAACTGGTGGATTAAAAATATCACCCTACATTTTGTAAACCTAGAAGAACAACCAAGATGACACCATTTGAATTAAATGGGGGAAAACCATTCCTTTTACTTAGACCAAGGCACAACCGATCCTCTTGTCTTTATCTGGTTATGGTGGAACCTATACCTTCTATATAGGGTAGTATAACCCAGACCTACTAATTGTGGGTTGTACAACCAAACCTGATTACATAAATATAAGAATATAAATAAGTATTAACTAAAACATAGGTAAAAAATAATGGATTTGAGTGTCGATGAAACACATTTCTCTCTATAAGTGATGGATCAAATGATTAATGTTCAGCAGAAAACAATATTTGATCACTAAGGTGTATCTCACAGTATGATTAAATAATATACTCAAACTCATTCACTTGATTTGGTTCTTCCAAACTCATTATATAATATTCTTCTATTAAAATAATATTCAAAGAATAAATCTTGTTCAATTTCATCCTTCCAAAATAAATATAGTATTTCTTCATTCAATGTGAAAAAAAAATTGTTCCACATCAGTTTACTTTGACAATCTATAAAAATAAAATTGATTGTAAAATAAAACATATTATAACATTTAATATGGTCGTAAAATAACACAAAAAAACTAATATAAATGTTTATGGAGAGATATCATAACACACGTGAGGAAAAATTTCCATATTTCTAATAATTTCAGTTTAAACATTTCAATCTCACTATGGCTGGTAATATTATGTAGAGATATTACACCTAGAAGGATTACGTTTCACATAAGCTTACACTCACACTTAATGTCTTTTTCTAAAGAATCATAATGCATAAAAATATTATGCTATGCGCTATAATGGATTATTCTCATTACTTTTTCATTTTTTAACCTCAATGGAGTCTTACACTCATGAATGAAGACTTACACTCAAGTCATTCAATTATACCTTTGTTATTTTTCTATCTTGAATTCAAAATGAAGACTTTATAGTGTGTGTATAAATACATGTATGATCACATAAAATGCAGTTAAGATAAAGTATAAAAAATATCCAAATAAATTTCCATATGTTCAATATAATTATTGTTTATTTAATTAATTGTTAAACCAAGAGAAACGAATGAATAAAATATGTCATAATTTTTAATATAAAATATTGAAAAAAAGTATATTTTGAGATAAAATATGAAAAAATCATAAGGTGACTATATGTCATAATGTTGGTTCAATACATCGCCAAAATTTTACACTTAGATAGTTAATTTTTATTCATTTAGTTAGTTCATTATTCATCTTCGAGTAGGTTTATTTTTATTCTTTTGATTTTTCATTTTAATCTTATGGTAACTTAATTTTTCTTCTTATATTTAATAAATTTTTATTCTGTAGGTTAATTCATTTTTCTTCTTTTAGAAATTTTATTTTTCTTCTTGAAGTTGGTTTATTTTCCTTCTTGTGTTCATTTAATTTTTATTCTTTATAAAAAATTCTTTTTCTCCTTGTGATCAGTTCATTTATATTCTTCCAGCTAGTTTATTCTTTTACTTATGGTAAATTCTATACTTTGTCAAATTTTAATAAAATACAAATAGATGATTCATCATATATGTGATTTAAATATCAAATAATTTTGTTAAATAATATTAGAGGGAATGAATTATTGAAATAAAATCTATGAGAAATTATTATTATGAAATAAAAAATTGTAATTATCAAATTATAAATAAAAAATTAGATCAAGGAGGTAATTTGACATTTTTCCCATTTTGATGATTACAATAAAAATATAAAAAGAAAAAATTTATGCTTTTTTAACATTGATCAACAATATTAAAAAATTGTGTCCATAAATGTACCAATAGGTTAAAGATGCTCCTGTAATATAAATATGAATTAATGAGAAATAAACTAAACTTTATAATTAAATTCTAATACACAAATCCCCTTATGAAAGATACTTTATATAATAGTATAAATTTCTTTTGAAAAAAAATAAAATACTAAAGGATCCATGAAAATATTTCAATATATTCAAAGAATGACCTATAATTATTTTCAATTAATTAAATGGTAGCCAACTATTATATAATAATCTAGAGAGAAGAATAATTTTTTTTTCAAAAAAATGGATAAAATTAACCGATTAGAAAAACAAATATATTAAAACACCATAAAAAATATCTAAATTTATATTTTTATAATACGATATTCAAATTTGATTCAATAAAACTTAGCTAAATTAAGGGTTAGGTGAAACCTCAAACATATTTAGAATCTCTATAAATAGATTCTCAAATAATATTTTCTTTTTAAGAATAATATCTAAGAAATTTATATTTCAAATCAAGGTGTTTTTTCCTAGAGTTCCACAAAGGTTTCCTAAATATAAAAATTACTGAAGTATTATCATAATAAATTGAGATCTTCTATAAATTAAATACCAAATTAGAAAGTTTTTATTATTATATAAAACCCAGGAATAACATAAAGTAGGAGAAACTTATTCACTCTCAGAAGTTTATAAAGCCACTAAATGTTGTTTCTTCCAACTCCATGAAACTAAAAATTTACCATGAAAGTGGAAAATACCGGATGTTATTTTTTTTTCAGTATTACAACCAGAAAAATTAGAATCTAAAAAATGATTAGGTTAAATTAATTATGTAGAGGATAAAATAATATTTGATTGAAAAAACCCATAGCATACATAATAAATAATTTTTCTTCTTTTAAATTACTTCTTTTCGTAATAGTTTCAAATCAAGAACATATAGACACTGAAACCATCAATGTTTTCAAGATGCTATAAAATAATGTGAGTTAACAATAAAATATATAATCATGTTATTATTAATAGGTTATCCATATACATAATGATTTATCAAACAAGAAGTATTCATTAGAATATTATATCTTTTATGACCATCAAGACTAAAAATTTTAATTGGTTCTTTAGAATATTTTGAATGATTAAGAAATATATCATCTTTCCTTTGAACTATTTTCAAGACCAAAAAGATATTAGTTTCATACATAACACTAATATAAAATATTAAATACAATATATTTGAAATTTAATTGCAAAGTAAATCACTTTATGATGAAACTATAATATCAACAACATATATTTTAATAAAAAATCAATCCTTTCAATACATCTTAATAAATAAATTTGGATCAACTTTTCCCTTCTCAAAACCATCATTGAGAATAGATACTTAAAACCTCTCATACCAATATCATGGATCTTGTTTTATAAAAAAGGAGAATTGAAAAGTTACAAAACATCATTTAGTTTTAGTTTATTAAAAAACCTAGGGTTTATTTAACACAATTTATTTTTGAAATATATCCATTTTAAAGTGCACTTCTGAAATTGATTTGAAAATTTTTAATTTTACAATGTGTTTTGGATACTAAAATAATTATTATAGATTGTAATATTGTAACCGGAGAAAATATTTCTTAAAAATTAATTCCTTTTTATTTATTGTAATCTCAATCTTCCATTAATTCCATGTATCTTATAAATTTTCCCAACTCATCTAAATTATTTCTAAAAATTCATTTGTTGACCATAATGTTTTGCTCTACAGCGGATTCAAATAACGTCAAAAAATTATTCCAATCAAACTCATTTAATTCCTCATGAATTTCCAAAATTTATATTTAATTTATAAATCTATATCCGTATCTTGAGGGAAAAATATAAAATAAAAATCACGACAAGAAAAAAAAATATTAAGGAATTTTTTATCATAAAAAAAATAGTTATATCATTATATATATTGTCTGCGAAAAGTTCTTTTTTTATTTTAAAAGTTTTTTAATGAGAGGGGCCGTCCCCCTAAATAGATGCATCTAATAATGAATATTAAGGATCATGATATTTAATGTCTCTAAACACTTATTCAAACCATACCAAATTAGATATTCTATTATATATATTATTTTTTATCATTTTAACATAGTGATATTTTGTAACAAATAATATTATTTTTTTGGTTAAATCTATATATATTATAATAATTTTAATAACCTAGAAAAATTCCTTCATCTATATTCGTATAATATATTTCCCAAGAATTTTTATCATTAAGAATATATAATATACACCTAAACATTCTAAAAATAAATAATTCTTGGATTTCTTCACTTCTATATTTCATAAAGTGTTTTCATTAAAAATGGACTATGTAAATTTCTATTAGAAAGAAGATAAGATAATATAATTTCTTCTAGAGAAAAATATTTTAGAAAACAATAATCTATTAATATTTTCCTAGACATTTCTTATAAAGGCATACCATTCTTTTATAACACATAGTTTTTTGTGTGGTTTACGAGGAGAAAAAATATTATGATTACATTCATTTTACTTATAAAATTAATAAAATTATATATTTGAAAAATCCCCACCTTTGTCACATATAATTAGTAAAATTAAATAACCTTTTTTATTTTGAACCAATCTATAGTAAAAAATACATTTAGATAAAGAATCATATTTACGTATAAGGAAATACATCAACATAAATATACTATAGTCATCAACAGTGACAAACATATAACTTTTTCCTCTAAGACTAAAAGTTTCCATGGTTACAAATGAATCCAAATGCTAAAGTTAAAGGAGTTTGAAAGTTTATATCTCATGAGCAGACTCTAATTACTCTTTACATTACAAACATTTTAAGCATAAATCTGATAAATATGTGTTGTCCAGTATCAAATCAGCCTGATCCGACACATTTTTTCATATTGAATGATTCTTTAAAAACAAAAAAATATTTAGGTTCCAATATTATATTCCTCAAAACTTTTTTAGATTTTAAATCATTTAAAAAATTGATGTTATATTCTATCAACTTATAAAAAATAATTAAATTTATCATGTCCTTTATTTTTTAATAAAAAATATATTCTTATTTAAAAACAATACATTATTCATTCTCAAATTCAACACTCATATAATAATTACAATTTTGTGACAGAATTATCAAATTATGTTTTTATCCTTCAATACGAAAAAAATTAAAATAATAAAATCATTTGAAATTCCAACTTCTACCAAAAATTTTCTTTTCCTTCCATGTTATCACTAAAATTAGAATTATCATCATAGCATCCATTAAACAATAAAAACATAGATATATCACCATTCATATGCTGTGAAAATCCATTATCAAGGTACCACACATCTTTATTGATGCTTTTGATACATTTTTTCTACAAAATAATATTCAAGAAAAGTTTAGTACTCATGAATACATGGGTCTAATAGGGTTATAAGAAGACTTATAGGGACCCAAAATGATTTGAAATGTGTATTTTCAAGTAATTGAGAGGGAAATGATTTTTAAATCAAATCCTTATTGTGACCTCGATACAACAGAAATTATTTACATAATATTATTTCATTTGTTATTTAAAACCTATATCACTTAAAATATTTCCACTTAAAACATTAAAAAAAATGTTTTATAAATTTTTGGTAGAGAATTATCATATTTAAGGTTGTTTTTATTTCTATTTATTTTATTCAAACATATCATTTTATCATAGCTTTTTCTACATTGTATAAAAGAAGATATATATTATTTCAACCTTTTTAATTTAATTTTTAATCTACATATTTTCATCCAAAATAGAAACAAACTAAATTTATTTACCTTCATTATATAAAGAATTTAAAAATTTAAGTTTGATATTTTAAAGTCGAACAATTTATATATCTTCACATAATTTCTCCTTCGGCCTCCAAAGAGTCAATTTTACTTTTTCATATCCAATAAGAATATAAATATGATTACATTAAATATAATTTATTAATTTGGTAATCTTATTAACATAATGATGAATTCTATTAATTTCATTATATAAATATTCTTTATTATGATCATAATAATATTCAAAAAAAGACGAATAATCCCATTCACTTACTTGTTTTGATAAATTCATTAAAAAAGGTTTTCTGATTCTTTTTCAGCACCTAATTAAGAACTTGTATTAGAGACTAGCATATATCCCCAACTAGATAACAATTATTTCTTCTCTTTCTTGTATTGATAAATTTTATTCTTATCATTGTTTAGTCCTTGTAAATTAGTCTTGATGTGCCTTTTTTATCTGCATTCATAGAAAAAAACGTCATCATATTCATTAAATTTCTTACTTCCTTTATTTCAAGTGTAATTCCATTTGTTCCTTTTATAATATCCATTCTTTTTTATTTCTTTAAAACCCTATAAAACATATTCACCTTCATTTATTTTCAATTCAAAATCATAATAATATATAGTAACATGTAATTTTTAATTTAAATTAATACCTTTCTTTTTTAATGTTTATTCTTAGGAAATATTTTAAAATTCTAACTCATATTGCATTAAATATCCAATAAGATAATGTAAATTATATTCCTTTAAAATTTTACATTAATCAATAAATACATTTTTATCTTGCTAATTATTTTGTTAATCTCTCAAAATTATTTCAAATAGAGTTAAATTATCTATAATTTCTCTGAAATGGATCATTCCATTCATAATAATTGTAAATCTATGAAACATTTGATCCACTATTTTTTACTCTCCCATTTTATTTTATTGTTACTTGGATATTAACTTTCTCAATTAAGCTCTAATAATCTTATCTTAACCTAAATAAAAATTTAAATAATACATTAATTTAATTTGTTAATTTACATTCAAAAATAATGATTTATATATTCCTACTAATTGCACAATATAAAAGATTTATTAACTTTAAATTCAAGATGTATCTAATAACATAATTACTGTTCAGTGATTTAGGATCATATTTTGGTAGTTTTATGGTCTCACAATGATTTTAA
Source organism: Viscum album (assembly GCA_963277665.1). Classification (NCBI taxonomy): domain Eukaryota; kingdom Viridiplantae; phylum Streptophyta; class Magnoliopsida; order Santalales; family Viscaceae; genus Viscum; species Viscum album. The sequence continues at coordinate 1,261,805,637 of OY728146.1, forward strand.
AATTATTAATTTTGAGGTGATTATGAAGAAGATGCCATTTGAAACTGTTAGTAACCATAATTAGTTCCATCAAATAATCAATGATTTTTATGTGTCAAGCCATAATTTACATTTATTTTTACCATATTACAATATATATTTTACTATTCACTATTAAATCAATATCTACTAGAAAAAATTAATATCAATATACTAAGACGCAAAGATTTTCCATGATACAAATTCTTATGTTCAAATGTGAGATTTTTTGAGTTTTTAGGGGGGGGGGTGAATTGAGCCTTTTAAGAGTATTTAACTGAATTATTATCAATGATAATTAATAAAGAAATAGAAATAAAAAATAAATAAACATACATATTTCTATGATAGTTCAGATCTAAATTATACTATTTCTACTCTCCACCCTCTTAAGTATAGAGATATATGACACCCACTATAATATAATCTTCTACTTTTAGAGGGAGATCACAACCTTTTATGGTGACTTTTTAATTCCTATAGGCTTATTGGATGGCAAGATTTTTTTCACACTTTGTGGCATAATACGATCACATTTCCTTTTTCACACCTTTAGGGACTAAATAGAAGCTAACTTTTAAATTGGGCATTTAAAAACACCATATATTTTTTCTAAACCAAGGAACAGCTGATCCCCATTCTTTTTAATATTTATATAAGAATGCGTAAATTTTGTATGCAGTAATATAACCCAACTCCTTTCTACTATGGTAAGTATAAACCCACATAATTATATAAATATAATAACACAATGAAGTAATCCCTACAAAAAACTAGATGAACAAAAATGGATTTGAGTGTAAACTCTACAAGGTTCACTCCAGAAGTAATTGATGAAACAATTGACATTTAGTTTAAAGTAGTATTTGAACACTTTGGTGTGTTAGAAAATACAGTTCAATAATATCTTCATCCTTGTTCACATGATCTAGTTCTTTTTAACTCCATTTATAGTGTTCTTTACTACATTGAATATTCAAAGCATTAATCCCATTGTATTTTATCCTTCTTAAAGATACATTGGATTTATTCATTGAATGTGCATGAAAAGTATTCCATCATTGGAATACTTCGATAATTTATCAAAGTAATGTAGGATGTGTAACACAACATGTTATGAAAATTAATACAATAATAAATGAACTCATCAAACAAATATAAATTTTCATGAAAAATTCCTATAAAACATGTGATAAAAACATTTCATATTTCAAATAATTATAATTTAAATATTTCATGTCATCTATGTCTTGAAGTTCTATACAGAATTATTACACATAAATGTATCACCCTTCACAAAGGCTATTACTTTATCTTTATGGAATATACTCAATCCAATTTACTCTTAGGATCCTTACAATCAATACTCCAAAGGCTTATGATCTTGCCCTTGATATTTTTCTACCTTGGTAAAGTCATACAATTATGAATGAATACTTACAATCAATTTATATGCTCAGTACTTTGTTATTTATTTATGTCTCCTCCCAAATATAGACATAATAGTTTCTATATTAATACACATATGACAACATTTAATGGAATTTAAATATACTATAAAATATCTCTAAATAAATCTCCTTCGGTTCCAACTAATTATTGGGTATTTAAGGGATATTTAAATCTATAGAAATATATCAAACCGAAATGCATTCAATTAAAATATAAAACAATAATAAACAAAGAGTGTTTTGTGATAAAATAGGATAATGTTATTAAGAAATCATTAGTCATAAGGTAGGTTAAATAATTTTCCAAAATTTGAATCATGTTCAGTTCATTTTTATCTTTGAATTTAGTTCAATTTTTTTTCTTGTCTTAGGTTTATTTTTGTTATTACAACAAGTTTACTTTTCCTCTTGTGGTCTATGTTTCCCCAATCACACACTCCCAAATCTGGTGTGAATAAAAACGAAATTTAAAAACTAGAATCGATACCAACTATAGATTTATAGGCATAACTATCTTATAAGTACATAAACAAAAGAAAATATTGAATGAATTATATTTATAGGAACTTTGGTGTTTGTATCTTTGTAAAATTAAGATATGTATAAAGTAACAAAAATAATTTCTTTAATAATTTATGGATATTTGTTTTTAAAAATAAAAGAAACAAATTAACCCATAGTATTTCTTCAAAATCTCCAAAAACTTATTTACACAAGTTATCCTCTAATACATACCCAGTTTAATACATTTTATCATAAACTGTGGAAATTGAAACCTGAGAAGGGTTGAGCTCAAAATATTAGTAAGGGGTATCATAAAAATAAGGAATTAATGGAATATATTTGACATAAATATTAAGGCCAGATTAGATAATAAAAAATAATTCCATGATAGAATGAAACTGAAATCTTAATGTACCCATGCATACTAATAGAAATAAATAGATCACATGGAAATCAATAAAAATTTCCTTAGAGATGAAATTAATAATGTTAGATAGTTAAACTTGTATCATAATCCAAGAAATCATGATCTTAGACAAAATTATCTTACCGTTAAAGAAAAAACCTTTTCTGGTTAGGCATACACCAAAATACCCATACATGTTTGCCCTATCAGACATACCAATGCATTTAAGAACAATAAAATGTCCGGCCTACCCCTTACTTTTTAAAGTTTAATTCATTCATCATAACATAAAATGAATAAAAACGTCATTATAAACATTTAAAATAATCATATGAATTGGTATAACAACATATGGAACAAAAATACTCTTCCCCATTCCATTAAAAGGGATAACATGATCAAAACCCATCTTGAAAAATAAGGTGTATGGTTAAACAATCCCTCGCGAACATTCTAATAATCATCTGTATTAGAATAAAAACATATGAAATATCAATAATTTTCCCAATGTTAATAAAATAACATTAATCTTAATTAAACATCATCAAATATGAATTATAAAAATTGTGATGTTCTCATCATATAGAGATATGAGTATAAGACTACCTCAATATTGGCATACATTATCATAATCTATCCAAATAAAGATGGTGTATCGTTAAAAAAAACATAACCCAGGATGTGAGAAATATTTTTAAAGGTTTTATGTGGTATGAATGTATTTAACTAGAAAACAATGAGAGTGTGGAACACTATACAACGAAAGATATGAATGTACCTAACTTATATGAAATAAGATCTATGGGACAATCGTAAATCAATGAACGAAAGATGAGTTACCAAAATTACATACAACTAGGGAAAAAAAGAACTAAAATAAACATGAATGAGGGAACATGGTTTTATAATAAATCCCCTTAAATTAAAGTATTTTGATACACCATAAAAACGAAACATGGTGTATAACATAAAATGTCCCAAGAATTAAATGTTTGATAAAAATGTTTCTTGATGCTTGAGTATAATTTTAATTAAATCCTCGTCGAAAGATAGGGATTTAAGTTTAAATTATTATATCATGATTAAATAATAATTAAGGAGATGATATTTCAAATAGGTAGTATATAGGCCACAAAAATTAAATTATGTGTAGAAAACCAAACATGTCTCAAAGAGTGGAATTTGAAATTAAAACCCTTACCTAGTATTTCCGCTAACTTTACCATTATCTAAAAACTTGTTTAATGAATATAAATATATTAATAACCAATAAAAAAATTTAATATAAACATAATACCCTTTTAAAAAACTTTTATATCCATATTATATATAGATATATTAAATGATTAAAGTTTTTTTTTCATTATTGGTTGTTAAATCTTTTGGCTGTTTATTTCATACAAACTTCATAAAGAAGGGCTCAATTATCACTACATGGTTACAAGTTCAACATTTATATATTATTTAAGATAATTTAATATTTAACAGAAAATGTTTTATAATTTCCCACTTTAATTCCATGAGAGTTTTAATTACGACTCATGAAGATGAAATCAATGATAAACCACATTTGACAATTTTAAATAAAAGAAAATGATATCTTAATAACATGTTTAGATATTAATATACAAATTATAGAATATTAAAAAAATATCGAATAAATTATTATTATATTTTATTTATATAATGTAACATTCCATAATCGTAAATTACATAATCATTACCACATCATTCTTTTATGTAGTAAAACCGAACAAAAAAAGAGTGTGTTATAACATTTGAATGAATAAGGCTATGTTATTATGTAATTTTTAAATAAAATTTAATGAAAATTAAACATTTAATATATATCATAAGTTTATATTAAAACAATTCATATAACTATCCATTTTTTTGTGATGAAAAAGGTATCGTGTTGATCATGGAGGCAATTGTCCATACGCACACACAATTCATGATATCATCTCCCCATGAACGGACATAATGATGGTATATGATATTTTTAAATTATGGAATCATAATTATATTATATAAACTAAATTTATTCATTAATAACATGCTTATTACCATCTATTATACATGATTATGATAAAAAGAGCATCTTTTGATGGATCCATTAGTCTTTATGTACACACGAATGGTGATTTCAATTTTTTTAATGGATATGAAAGGTTTATAGAATATGATTGTATCATAAATATAATAAAATCGTAGTAAATTAATTATAAAAATTTAATTATATATGTTCATTTAGAATAAATTTTCATCTTTAAGATTGTAACACCCCATAATTTTTTGAAATATTTGTTTTGAGTTATTTTAATCTTATTGATATTTTTTATTTCACACAATAATGAATATAGATTTTGTTATATAAAAGTACTATGTTTGTCTTGTATTATAAGAAAAGCAATTTAATATTATCCTACACACAACACCTAGATGAAATTTTGGTACACACAACATTGTGTTTAGCTTTTGTTACACACAATGATGAGTTCCTTCTATGTATTGCATTACATGCAAGGCTGAGTTTTACCGAACTACAATATACTATTGATATTGTTAGTATAATATTATTATAGTCACCCCTAAGCCATTGGAATGGAAGTTATGAATAATATTAACTAAATTTTGAGACTTTTATTTTTACATGTATATAAAATGAGTCCTTTGGTTATCAGTTAGTTTGAAATGAAAGTAAGAACTGTTTGAAAATAAAGAAATTCCTTTTCCAAGAAAATTATTTCTTTGTTCAAACACCATTTTATCTTAATAAATTTGAAAAACTATTATTTAATAGTGTTTTAAATAAAACTTATATATTATATATTTAATAAATATTCTTGACACTCATCCAGTAGGTTTGATAGGCATAAGATAAGAATAAAATCAATTTTATGAATAAAAAGATGTATTTTTTTTTCTAAAAGGTATATTTACCACCTTTTAATAGAGAACCCATTATATATAAATTTTTTCACAATTTTCTAATTTTTATTTGAATAAATAAAAATGATTTTTTAAATAGGGATATCAAAATTTACTATGGGTGAATTTTATCTATTTTTTATTGATATTCTTTTTTTGATTTATTGTGAAAAACAATCGATTTTAATTGAAAACTAATAACTCGTATAACTTATTTATATAGTGAAACTATGTTTTAATTTTGTTTAAAGTAATAATTATATTAATTATATATAAATTATTACAATTTAGGTCATTGTAACCAATTTCACTTTGATATTGGAAAAAAAAATTCAATCTTTTGAACTTTTTCACTTTAAAAACATGTTGTCTCATCCCATCTCTGTAATTAAATTTAAATAGATTTATGCCACTTCTGTGATGGGAATTTAGAAAAATGGATTACATATAGGTAAGAGAATTAATTTATATTGTATAATATGTTAAAAATAGTTTTTGACTAAAAAAATTAGTGATATTAATTTAAATTAATTATAGTTATTAAGCTAAAAACAAGCTTACTAAAGGATTACACATAGAATATGAGGTGTACAAATGGACCTACACATTTTTAAAAATTATTTTATGGAATTATTTCGACCGTTAAAACTATAAATATCTATAATGTTCAATTTTTAACCATTATGGGATAATTAAAATGTTGTAAGCACTCATATATTTTCAAGAATACCCAATATATCCTTTTCCCCACTTATAAAATGCCTCCTCTCCTACTCCTATAATCACACCTCTTAAACCACTTTGTCTCATACAAATACCTTCAAAATAATATCTAAAAATCTATCGTAAAATATTTTAGGCCTATCTTTGGTAATAAATAAAACAAAGTTAATCCCGTGGTGCAAACCAAAAGTAATTACCTAGAGAAGTGGTAACATCCATCCACATGCTCTTTTCAATTATTTTCATTCTTCACACACTCAATTATTCTTATTACATGATTATATAGTAACCTTATTATCCTCAATATAATAATATGTTTTTATTATAATTTTTATACATACATCTACACACACTTCTTTCAATGTGTAACAGACTTACCGTTCGTGTGTATGAGAAAGTACCGCCTCGAAAAACGATGTCAATCATTTTTCCTTTTCCACCTCTCATGGTTGGGAATTATGTTGTAAATACTATTTTTATTTGATATATATGATATATATGATGTATTTATTCTTATATTGTTATTATATAACACATAAATTCATTCTATCCATTTTTTAATACTAAAACTTCATTCGAGGATGTGTAGACTATTGCCTCCTCAAAGCGATGTGATTCGAGCACACATTCCATAGAATGTATTAATGATGTGTTTAATTAATTTATATGATATATATGAAATAATATTTCTACTGAAAGTATATTATATATATATATATTTCATTTACTTTCTTTCATTCAATATTCTATGTAAATAGAAACGAAGTTCATGTGTAAGTATGACATGTTGTCTCCATGAAAGGTGTATTTAATTTCCTTTTTATATCTATTATAGATTATTATAAATAAATATGTAATGAATATATATTATGTTTTTATCATTTTATAAATTATTTAAGTATTTAAATCATAATTTATGTAAGAGAATCAAGAATAAAAAGTCAAAACATTTACAAAAAACAAAGCAGTTGCTACCTAAAACATAACCTTAATATAGAACTGTTAATAAAATGGTAATATAAGGTCATAAAAAATCATATATGGTATGAAATATTAGAATATGTTTCTATGTTATATTTATAATAAACTTAAATTTATTTTACATAAGGTTTGAACATTTACAAATAAATTCAAGACAAAAGGTAAGAGTTATCTCATCTCACCTTTATTTCTATAAGACTTCTAATTTATTCACCACACGTTATTTTTGTATGGTGTGCATACTGCTCAAAAAAGTATTATATGATTTTTATAATTAAATTTAGGTGTATTTTAATATCCCTTTGATAATATTTATTTCATGGGGTTTTTGGTTCATTAGTTACCAAATTGGTAAAGTAATTCTGTCTCAATTTCCCTTCTTTGGTACACATGCCATGTTATGCAACAATATATTTCTATATGGTGTATATACTAACATTTGATAACCTAAATCATGAGCATACTTAATTTCAATATTTTTTAAGCTTTATGCAATGTTATTATTTACATAGTATTTTTATTTAATGTTTCCAAAGTGGTAATGGTTTATTACTATAATCTCATTGTTTATCGAGATTGATTATGATTATGCTTCCATTGAGAAAATATTTTGATACATATATCAAGAAATATATAGAATTTTATTATCCTCTATTTATACATGGTATCTCTATGTATTGGTAAAAATTTATCACTCTTTGGTACTTAAAATAATTTAGAAAATGTGTTTAAGAAATCTGACATTATTTTTCTCTATAATCAGATTTTTTTCAAAAATCAATGTTTTCCAAAAATATTTTCAATTTTTTTACTATGATGTGTAAAAATAATTTTACCCATGATTTAACTATTTTAATAAAAAAAGGGTTTTAAATGGAGTCTTCTTATCATTTTCTAATCAATGCATTTTTCGAAACTTTTTATGGTACAAAATGAATATTTGGATTTTACAGATTTACATGTTGTAATTTCCTTGAAGATTACATTGAATGTTTACAAAGTTATTTTAGAATAATTTTTTTTATAGAAATTAATTGGTTTAAATTTTTTTTTCATAGAAATTTATTATCAATTTTTATTTATTTTTTGATAAAGTGTTTAAATTGGTTTTAAAAGATTATTTTATATGTTTTCAAGGTAATTTTCAAAGAAAAATATTTTCAAATGTTTTATGTTATAAATAATGTTTTTCAAATAGGAAAGGATATTTTCCTCTAGAAATATTGAAAATGATTTTTCATGATTCGTATATATATTTTAAAAGTTGATTCTAAAAAAAGAATTTTCAAAATGATATATATTATTAAAAGTGATTTTTGAAGAAATGTTATATTACAAGTGGTATTTTAAAATCCTTCTCCAAATAAGATGATAAAATTTAATATAGTTTATTTTTTATTACGGTTTTGATCCAAGGACATCATTAATAGTCTATCTTTTAATGGTTTTTGTTTAATATGATAAGTTGTTTATGAAACTAGTTTCTCTTCCACAGGTTATATCATGATAAAATACTTATGAAACCTCCTTCCTTTTACATGTTATTATACAATGAAATGATTATGAAACATGTATATTTTTCACAAGTTATGATACGATTAAATTTTTACAATACCCATTTAATTTCGTGGGTTATTATATGATGTTTATGAAACCCATATCTTTTTTTCATGTTCATGATATGTTGAATGATTTATATATTATCAAACATATATGTATGATTTCATTATGCAATGGGTGATACCTATATCTCCCTCTAATGATTTGGGTAATGATTTATATCTCATGAGATAAAGATGGAAAATAATTAAAAAGGCTTGATCAATAAGGGTAAATAGGTTTGGCCTAATCATCAATGGGAAATAGATGTGTTCTGATACAAAATTGGAAATATGTGTGTCTAAATCCAAAAAGAGAAACACATGTGTCCTAGTCTACTATGAGAGGTGTGTCTTGATCCAATGTGGGAAACAGGTGTGTTGTGATCCACAATGTTGATTGTCTTGGTAGTTAACAGTGACACATGAAATGGATTCATATAGTTATATTGGTTCCACATTTATGTCACATGAACTTATGGTTCATGGTTGATTTATGATAATATATAACCCTTATGATTCATGTCTTTAAAACTTCCAATACTTATAAAAAGACTTTTGATTATGATATTTGATATGCAGGTTATGATCTTATAATGTTAATAGCATGTTATCATACCCTTTTTCTTATATTATGCTTATATATCTCTCTCTTTTTTACCCTTATTGAGAGTCTGATCCCACCACTTCTTCAGTTTCTTTTCCCCATATTATAAATAAAGGTGTGAAGTAAAAATAATATAGGGGAAGATCTTTAATCGATATGTTTTATATCTTTTACCAATTTAGAATATTATTCTTGAATTTTCTATAGACACTAACCTATTACAGTCATAGGGAATGTATTTTTTAATGTTCTAAATATTAATCTAAAATGGCACAATATCTATGCATGTTAAGCATGGGTCACTTTATTTGGAATCAGAGGAAAGGTTTAGTAAATCTATGAAGACTAGGATGTGAAAAATTTAGTGGAATTTCTGGTGATATTTCTAAATATATTTCTATGGATGTGTCTAGGTATAATCATAAGGTGTAATTTATTTGAAATTAGGTTTCATGATATGGGAATCCTATAAGTAATTTTTCATTTTTATGTGTCTTTCTACAATATTAACTGTTTTTCACACTTTTCCATTTGGTTTTATTAAATGGTAGGAACTAGTTGAAATTAGGTTAACATTGACTGTTTTAGATGTGGAAAGTATGCGCATTATGAAAATCTATTTCCCATGTGGAAATATCATTAATAGAATGAGGAAGTTGGTATAGTATTGGTTATACAATTGACGATAAAGACACTGCAAAATATATGTAAACTGTATAGAATATTCTAACAGTATTGTTTACATTCAACATAAGAAGCATGACTAGATTGAGGATGAGGAACCTTAAGACATGATTCATATTTAATATTCTATGAAATCGAAATTAAGGATTAAGATTATGTAACCTAAGTAATGGTTTAAGAATTAATTTGTATGATTGAAGTGTAAATGTATTAGAATGAAAATATTATTTCATAAGAATCATGAAATATATTACAATTTATAATGAGTTTTCATTAAGGATTCAAAATTATATGTTTAACGGTTTTGAAGGCATAAAAACCAGATTTAATGGAAATGATAAATTTTTACTAATGTAAGGATACCCTTAATGTGTTCCGGATTTTGAAAAAAATTGTGTTTATCTTGGATAAAGAGATAATTGGTACGAACAAATTGAGTTAGATACTACTGATTACTATGGAACAGATTATTGATTTGCTGATAGGATGGTCTATGTTATAATGGATGAAGTTTAAAACTTCTTCGATTTAATTATATTATCCAGTGATCTTCGGAATAAGGAAGCATGAATTTTTTACAAAAGGATTTATGGAAATTTGGTTTATTTATAAGTTTTAAGAGAATATACGATGAGGGCATTCAAATGTTTGAAATGTTACAACAAAGAGATACTTTATGATATATGGGTTATCGATGTTAATATGATTTAGTGACCATATTTCCTAAGTTTTGGATTCTCTCCTTTTGTAAGGGTTATAAGTTTGACGGTTTATAGAATGGTTTAATTTATATTTCAGATGAGGTTTTAGAGATTAATGTTTTATATCTTTATATGAATATTTATACATATTGGATAAACTATTTTAACCATTTTTCTATTATTATAACTAAACATAGATTGAATGAAATTAAAATTATACCCCATAATCTGTTAGTACTTCATGGATGACAAATTCACCTTTATTTCATGGAGTAAGAGATGAAGTGGAATTCGAGAAAGGCAAGACCAAAGGGTGAGATTGTGCATATGAAAAGTAATAAAATCTCGTAAATATAGTTCTACATGTTCTTGGATAGTAAAATAATTCCTAAACTTGAGGAAAATGATGTTGAAAAATATTTATCCTAATACCATCATTTTTGTTGAACTGATTGTCTAATAAATCATCTCAAATTTAATGTTTTTTGGCCCTTACCTTAACATTTATCATTCACTTAATAATGACCAATGATCATTATTACTCCATATAATTATTTATGATTTTCTTATATGTTTAATTTTCACTCCCAAACGATGTCATCCTATATGAAAACCTAGTTGTTAGTTAAGTTGGGAAACCATTATGGTTTCTACTTTACCATTTTAAAGGAAGTTTTAGTTTTCATATTTCTAACATCGGTTTATTAGAATTTAAATTTCATGTATTGAAATTTTGATAATAGAGAAAAAATGCTAGGTTTAAATTCATTTTAAGGGGGGTATAATGCATCACCCATATTTTTTGATAAATATTTTTTCAAATTAATTTAATTTTTCTATGTTTTACATTTCAATCAATTGAAAATGTTTCTTTTTTATATGAAATCATTAATTTTGGATTGAATTATACAAAAAACCAACTTAATAATATGCTACATGAAATAAAATTATTAACATTAGATATGTACAACACAATTTCTAGCTTGTTTTACACAAAATGTCGACTTCCGTCAATAGATTGTGTTACATGTAAGGCTGAGTTTTACTGAACTACAATATATTATTAATAATAATATTAAAATATTTTTATATTTACCACCTATTCATTGTAATGTAAGTTATGAATAAGATTTTCTAAATTGTGAATATATTATTTAAACATGTATATAAAACGAAACATTGGTTATATATTAGTAAGAAATTAATGTAAGAACTATTTAAAAATAAAGATATTCCTTTTATAAGAAAACTATTTTTCAATATACAGACACCATTTTATCCAACTAAATTAGAAAAACCACTATCTATTAATTTTTTTTAAAAAATTTATATATTATGTATTGGATCAAATTTTATGACACTCATCCAGTAGTTTTGATAGGCCTTAGATAATAATAAATCCAAATTTACGAATAAAATGTTGCATTTTTTCTAAAAGTTAATCATACCACCTATTAATAGAGAACCCATTTTAAATATAGTAAATGAATGTTTTATAATTTTTATTTTATAAAATAATAATCTTTTTTGAAATCGAGAAATCATGTTTATTTTTTTGAATTTTCGGAAACTTTTAGAGAAGTTTCATATTTTCATGAATAATTAAAAACACAGAATTTTAATTGAAATTAATTTTTAATATAATTTTTTTATATAGATAAATTATGATTTAATTCGGGTTTGAAGTATAATTAGATCAATTATACATCAATTAATACAATTTAGGTCATTGGAAAAAATTTCATATTGAAATTTAACATAAAATCGTTTCAATCTTTTGAACTTTTTCACTTTTAAAACTTGTTGTCTCACCGCATATGGGAGATTAATTTTAAATTAATTTATTACAATTATGTTATTATAATTTATAAAAATGGATACAATATTTTGAATAAAATTAATTTATAATATATATTAATCAAAACATATTTTTTTTAGAAAATTATTAGTCAAAGTAGTTAAAATTAATTAGTGTGATTCAGGTAAAAACAAGGTTAATTAATGATTAAACATTTAATATAAGGAGTAAAATGTCACTATACTTGTATAATAATTATTTTATGTACAAATTTATACCATTTCACCTATAATCATTTCATGAATACCCAATCTTTCATTTTCCCCACTTATAAAATGCCACTTCTCCTCATACTCTCATAACACCTATCAATCCACTATGTCTCAACCAAAACCTGAACAAATATGATACCTAAATATCAAAATCTCAACCAAGAATCATAACATTGTTCATAATTAAAACCAAGTTATTCCTTTGGTAAAAATCCAAAGGAACTACCCAATGATGAGGAAGCATCCTTCCACAAGCTCTTTTGTTTGATTTTCATTCTCCATCCCGTCAATTATTATTAATCGATTGATATATAATAAACATAGTATACTCAATATGCTGGTATTTTTTTTATTCTAATGGTTATCCCTACACCAAAAAACACTTCCATTAAATTGGTAATGAACATACCATTTGTGTGTACGGAAGACTACCGGTTCACAAAATAATGCCATTTATTGTTCCTTTACGACTTATCACAGTTGGTCATTATGATGGAAATACTATTTTTATTTTATATTTATGATATTTATTATTTATTTATCCTTATTTAATTATTATTTAACACACACCTTTATTATTTATATTTTTTGTAAATATGATAACATTGTTTCTCGACGTGTGGAATATCGTATCATCAAAGCGATGTGATTCAATCACACATTACATGGAACGTATTAATGACATGTTTAATGAAAATATATTATATATATGACATAATAATTTTACTGGAATTATATTATATATATGTATACCTTTATTTCATTCACATTTTTTATTTCAATACGCCATGAAAATCGATAACAACATTCATGCGTGCATACAACCTACCATCTCTATAAATAGTGTTTTTCACTTCCTATATCTATATTTTATAAATTATTATAAATACATATATAATGAATTTAGATGATATTTATATCATTTTTTATATTTATTAATTATGTAAATCCTGTTCTATGTAAGTGTATCAAGAATAATAACTCAAAACATGCACGAAAAACAATGTAGTTATTACCCAAAACATAACCTTAACATGGAATTATTAATAAAAGGGTAATATATAGTCATAATAAAATCATATATGGTATGATATATAATAATAAGGTTATTTTTTACATGTATTATAAAATTACATATAGTATAAAATATTTTTTAATGTATACTAAGAAATCTTAGAGTTAATGAAAGGGTTTTCTCGTCTCTCTTTTATTTCTATGAGAGTTATTATTTATTCACCACTCACTTCATTTTTTGTGGTATATATGCAAAACATTAATGTATTATATTAATATTAAACTTGAATTTGATTTTATTTACAAATAAATTAAATTATCTTTCTTTCATGGGGTTGATGTTTAAAAATTTACCAAATCGGAAAAATAATTTTGTCTCAATTTTCCTTCTTTGGGCCACCTCATTTAGATCATGCAGTACAGATGCAACCAGAAAAACTAAAGGAACTCGTTCTTGATGAGGAATCAGAGTATGTGGCTTCACCAGAACTAAGCTATCTGTACATGGAAGAATTATAGGGTACGTAAATTTCTTTTAGAACTAAGCATTTTTACCTATGCATAAGCAATGTAAAGGTGGGAAGCTGACTTCATGATCTAGAAGTTGGGGAGGAAAATATCAAAGTATTCATGTCTAGGATGAATTATTATAATACCATAGGGTCATGTAATCCACTAATCATATGGTCCTTGTAAGGGTTCCCCCACATCCGTTAAAAGGGGTCATCAAAAATTAATAAAAAAGGCCTTTAGGTCATTCAGGCGAGACACATGCCATGTTTTTCACATGTATATTTTTATGAGATATATATAGTGTCCTTAGACATGTTATATAATGAATTTACTTATTTTAATGATAATTTAAGATTCATTTAAGGTTTTAATTTCCATATTATTGAGATTCAAATATCCAAATTGGTAATGGTTTATTTATATAATCTCATCTTTTATCGATATTATTTATGATTATGATTTCATTGATGAAATATTATCTCAATTACCACCATTAAATTTCTTATCCTCTAGTTATCCATGATATTTATTTGTTTTGGTACCAATTTTTCATTTTTACATAATATAATTAAGAAAGTGTTTTTAAGAAAATATGACATTATTTATCTATGCCGTCAAAATAAAAAATATATTCACAAAACCTCATTTTAAAAAAAATCAGAAATGTTTTATTATGATGTGTAAAATAAAATTGTAACAATGTTTTACATTTTTAATAAAAAAATTGAAATTTAATCTACTGGTTTTTTTAACCACGGAACATTTATAATGTTTTTATGGTGAAAAAGGAATGTTCGACATGTACAGATTTACCCGCTTTCATTTACTTGAATCTTACTTTTAAATATTATAAGTTTAATATCAAAATAAAATGTTTTTTCTTTTTAAATTAATTATATTAATTTGTTTTCAATGTAAAAGGTTTTATAAAAAGTATTATATTTTAAAAAAGTTTATAAAATGGTTTTCAGAGCCTCCTTTATATGTTTTTAAGGTTATTTTCATAGGAAAAGGTTTTCAAAATTAATTTGTTTTAAAAATAATTATTTAAATAAGAAATTATATTTCCCTTATGAAATTCATTAAATTAATTTTCAAGATTCCAATATATTTTTTAAAGTGGTTTTTAAGAAAATTGTTTTGAAAATGTTATTTGTTTTAAAAAGTGATTTTCAAAGAATTTGTATATTCCAAGTGATATTTAAAAAATATTTCTCTAACTATGATTATATCATTTGATATATATTTTTCTTTACTAGGGGTATTATTCAAGGACACTATATTTATTATTTAAATGATATTTTTATGATTATATTGACAAGTTATTTATCAAACTCATATCTATTTCATGGGTTTTACCATGATCAAATGATTATGAAACATGTTTCCTTTCCTATATTTTTATATAATGAAATGATTATGATACCTTAATATTGTCCAAAGGCAATGATATAATGAAAGTCATATGATATACATTTCATTTCATGGGTTATGAAATGTTATTTATGAAACCCATCTATTTTTTCGCAGTTAATGATGTGATAGTTATTTTATTATCTTTTGGAACACATATTTATGATTTAATTATGTGATGGGTGGACATATATCTTTGTCCAATACATTGAGTAATGATTTATATCTCATGATATAATTATTGTAAACAAGTTAAAGGGCCTGATCCACAAGGAGAAATAGGTTTTTCCTGATCCATAATGAGAAATAAGTGTGTCCAGATGAAAAGTGGTAAATAGGTGTATCCACATCCACTCTGGGAAATAGGTTTATCCTTATCCACTATCAAAAAAAGGTGTCTTTATCCAAAAAGGGGAAACATGTGTGTCTTGATTCACTATGTTTATGGTGATTGTATTTAAAATTGAAACTTGAAATGGATTTATATAGTTACAATAGTGTCATACATATATGACATAAACTTATAGTCTATGATTGATTCATGATGATTTATCACCATTATGATTCATATTTTATGAACTAAACATATTTATGCTGAAACTCTAGATTGTGATCTTTTACATGTAGGGTATGATCTTCTAATGTAAATATCATGTTCTCATACCCTTATGATCATGTTATGCTTACACATCTCCCTTGTCTTCCATTACATATAATACTATCTCACCTATTTGTTGTGTTTTCCTTCCCCCATTATGATTTTTTTCCAAATAGGATTTCTAAAGGGAAAGATCTTTAAGGGATATTTTTAAGATCTTTCACCAAGTTAGTAGATTATGTGTCCATGTTTTCAAATACATTAAACTTTTATGGTCCTCAAGAATGTATTTTTATAATTCAATGAATATATATCTAGAATGATGTAATATCTATATATTTTAATATTAGGTCACTATAAATATTTAAAAGAAAATATAGGTATTTGATAATACTCACAATAGATACTTGATCTTTCTATGGAATACATATTGGAATTTAAGGGATTATACTGACATAGTGTGACTACATGCTTATGTTAATGAGATAAGGATATATATAGAGAATAATTGAAGTTTTTAAATGACTAATTCATGTAATATGTGAGTCCTTATGTTGAGGGAGTTTTACCTTTTTACAATTGAATAAAATGAGACTTTTGGAATCACCATTAACAGTTTCGATAATTTGATGTTACTATTTTGAGGTAAATGGATCAAAAATAAAAAAAAAGAGAAGGGGAAGGTGATTTATTGTTTCAATTACCTCAAACAATAAATTATACAGAAATTTTGAGTGTTTTGGGAATTTTATTTTGAATTTTTAAATTTTATCCAAATTAACTTTTTTCCTTGTTAATTAATTTTTAAACATAGTTATTAATTTTAATGAAAAATTAATATTGAAAATTTTTACTAATTATAACATTTTGGTTTCAAAATTTTCAATGATTTCATCAAATATAATTTCTAATGTTTTGCAATTTTTTATTTTATTATTAGTTAATATAAAGCATAAAAACAAATTTTTGAAAAAGTGTATTCTTAAGAAATAAAATTATACGTAATCCATTTTTATTAAAATTACAAAATTAAATGACATAAATTGGTTTATTATAAAATAAAATAAAAGTTATGCGGCATTCATGGAAATATGACACTGAATCTCACCTTGAAATTACTTCATTTAAAGTAAATTCTAAAAAAAGTTTTTAATAATATAATAATTTAATGTAGATATAAGATTGATGGAAATAGGATTTTAAAGCTCAAATAATATATTAAATTTAATAATATTATTTCTTAAATTTATATATATTTGCTTAATTATTTTTTTAATTTTCTAGGATACACAAAAATAAATATAAAACCATAAAATTAAATTTTTTTAAAACCATACTTTTTACTAAAAATAAATAATTTTGTAAAAACCCAATATTTTATCTTAAGATATTAATATTATTATAAATACAAATATTATTTCCTTGTTTTCATATTTTAATTATACAATTTATAAATCCAATATTTGAAGAAAATCATAACATATAATTAAAAAACATTTGTATTGGAAAATAAAATTTTAAAATATCAACTATTAATATTTTTATTAAATATCACATTCCATATATATTAGTGATAAAAAATTATTAATAAAAAATTTCTCATCATTAGTGATGTGTTTCTTAAAATGAAAATGCATATCGAATAAAAATGAACTATTTAAAGAAATACTTTTCTAAAGAATAAATGATCATACTAGTTACTTTTGTTAAACTAATTGAATTTCATTCAAATTAAAAGTGGCCTTTGTTTTCATTATAAAAATGGTTCATAAACTTGTATATCTTATTTCTTCCATCTAATATTATGGTTAGGTTTTAGTTTTTTAACTTTAAAATTTATATTTTATCGAAATATTTTGTGGTACGATTTGATTTTGGTCTCATGTGTGGAGAAAGATATCAAAAAAATAACCTATTTAAAGGTAATAATTTATTTAAATCTTGGGTTGTTATATGATTGGTTCATTTTTCTTCTTGTGTTCAGTTCATTTTTAATGTTGTGGTCGGTTAATTTTTCATCTTCTTGCTAGTTTATTTTTCTTCTTTTTCTTAGTTTATTTTTTGATCTAGTTATTAGTTCTATACATTTACAATTTTTTAATCATGGTCAATTCCAAATGTTACAAAATTTTAAATCAAGGTAAATTAAGGATTTTCAAAAAAAATCACTTGCAGTTAGTTCCCATCATTTCAAATTTTCAAGAACAAACCAATAGTAGACTTACTGGATATGTGATTTATGCATGTAGTTTTTTTTAACAAGTGTAAGAGGGAATAAATGATTCCTGTAAAATTAGGAGAAATAATAATTCTATAAAAAATCATTTATTTATAAAAAAATACACAAAGTGTATCAATGATCTTCTTCACCAATATAATGTCAAATAGTATATGAATTAAAAAATATTCTTGTATTATAAAGACTTGATAAATATTTAACAAATTTAAATTTATGAGGTTTATATTTAAAGGATTGATAATTATAAAGGAACTAGTAAATAAGGATTATAGAAATATAATTTATGATGTTCAATAAAACATCATGGTTTTTTTGGAAAATGTGAATTTTTTTACTAAATTTTACAATTATGGGTAATAAATTGATAAAAAATGATATAAGAGATAATAATAAATAAAAATTCAAGTTTTTCTAAGAATATTTTTATCTCTATAGTGATTAATGCTGGAAATAGGGTTTCTATGTGGGGAATTATTTGTATATTGCATCTTATATTTCTCTAGTTTCTCTTAGGATGGTTTGTGCTCTAATGTTTTTTCGTAATGGTTTTTGTATTTATTATGCTCAACCACTCAAGTCAGATAATATGACCCATTACCAAATTTGGATTTGGGTATCCAGTTTCTTCATTATGTATACTCAAATGGGCTGTAATGTCTTATAGATAAGATAAATTTGTATGTTTGGATTGTAATGGCTTAATGTTATATAGTATATATATTATAAGTAATTACACTGTGTTATCACATGTGTATATATGCATATGATGTAATGGGTTAAGGTACAATGTGTATTGTCACTAACTATAATGGTTTTAGGCTATATTATATGATTATGTGGATGTGATGGTGATGTGTGATTATTGCTTTAAATATATTTATGTCACTATATTTACATTATAATAATATTCATCATGACTTATAGAGTGGATGGGAGAACCAGGATTTGTAACATTGGTGTTTAAGACTACTAGTTCCATGGGAAATTACATTTGGGGATCTTTCTTCTCAATATTATTTTTTATTATGTTACATACTTCAATGTGATATTTTGTGAGTGAGCCTTAGAGTGGATTAAAATAAAGTTCACCTGATTTGGGTAATGGGTAAGTTCCAGTGTTTATTCCTCATGAATTTAGTATGCTTCATCAACATTTTCATGATTGGTTTTTGGGAGGATCCTATATATTATATTTTTACACTAAACCCTAAACGTATACATATTTACATATATAATTATATATATATATATATATATTAGGTCCATGTAAAAGATTTAGTGATCGATCTAGTCATTACAAGATCGTGGAGTTAGTTCATTGTAATACCGGGATCGTGGGTCTTTTCCTTAAGTGTTTCTCAGAGTATCTTTTAATTTCTAGTCTCTATTTAATTTACATTACCTATATTACGATTTTTTATTTATATTATAGTCTTGACAACCAAAATCATTATCTTTTCAAAGGAATAATATGGGTGATGTCGATGTTATATATTTTTTTATAATCTCAGTGATTTTCTAAAAACCCATGGCCTATTTAAGGTAGACTTTTGGGGTAACACTCATATTTACTAGTGACCTAATATAGGTTTTAGGGGTTGAAATTAGTTATAATAATATATTAGTTGTGCCTTAAATTATTAGGAGAGTATTAATGGGTGTGATTTGGAATATGAATTGATGCATTATTTATAGAATAAAGTGGTTATTCTTTTGATTTTAAAGGAATGCGTAATGATTAATTTTTATAAATATAGGTAGGTAATATATCTCAATGAAAAAAAATATCATGATAAAATTAAAAAAATAGGGATGAATTAATAGAGAAATAGATAATTATTTTACGTAATATTTGGTTTGGAATATGGTGAATGGTGATCAATAATGACATGTGGGATTTTTTTAAATTTTTCCTACACAAACATAAAAATGGGTGGATATGATGATTGTTTTCAAATATGTCCAACAAAAATATCTATGGAAGAAAAAATTAATCAACGTGACCATGGATTTTATTATGAATTTTCCAAACTTCTTACCCATTTAAAATATTTTTCCAAAAATATTTATGTATGTTATGTGAAAATTAAGTGGAGATACATCATAGAGTTTCTATATTTATCATGTTAGATAGTGATCTGTTGTTAAAACTGAGACTGTAAAAAGGACTTAAAAATATAGATGGTTCTCAGTTAAAGAAAAGTGCAGCATATCATCCTTAGATTGGATGAGTAATTATATTTTACCACTTGGACATTATATGATATTCTTTAATACTATATACTATATTTTGTGAGATTTTAGAAGGATCGTATCCATTTAATAGATTTTTTTTATATTAATACATATCAAAAATAAATTTATAATGAAAATTTTGAATTTTTATATAAATGATTATTTCAATCACTGTTATATTTGGTATAAGAAAAAGAGAAGAATAAAAAAGAACCTAGATTAATTAATTTCAATATCGATCAATTGTATTTAACTATCAAGTGGGAATAATGACATATGAGACATGAAATAAGTATCATATGGATCATATATGATGTATCTTGGGGTATATAGTTAGTGATAGATTCATTTTTTGAGTATTACCTCTATTGTGATATTGATGAATCAAGAATCTGGGAAATTTTTCACCCACTTATGTAGGTCCTTTTGATAACGGTGAATAGACTAGAGAAATGGTCTTTTATACATTCAAAAAAATTATATTTCAAAACATTATCTGTTTCATGTTTCATAATTAAGGAATTACCAATCTGATCATTCCCAAGTTCTTTATTGTGATATAGTTAACTTATATCTAAATGTGTCATTTTTTGTAAGTGAAGTGGTTATTTTAAATTTGGATACTGAATATTTTAAGGGTATAGATTATTCCCTTAGAGAGAAGGTTATAGAAGAACACAATGATTCAAGAAGAGTATTAAGGGATTGATAATCATATACAAAAATAATGATTAAATCTATTTTTTAAATACAAATAACGATGAGTCCTTATTTATGAAAATTCTTAAAGTGGGAAGAATTGTGGAACCTTCAATATGTTTAGTTATTAATTCATTCATTTTTAGTGGATTCAAGGTTAAAAATAATGTGTGGGATAATTATTTGCCATATTTATAGTTTCGGTTCACATTTTACGATCTATATAGAATAATCATGAATCTTATGATTTGTGGTAACCTTTAATAAAAATATAGTTTCATTGATATTTATACATTAATTTGAGCCTTATATTCTAGGAAAAAAATATATAATAAGGAATACATGATTAGGTATATGGTTTAGGAAACCATGAATTTTAACAATACATTCAACTAGAATGTTCATGATTTTCCTTTTAAAACCTCAATTTGCATCATTTACCACAATTAAGTTCCTATTACAGTTCTGACTAGGATTTAAGATTTTCTATATGAATTTTTTCCTTACCCACTAGCATTAAATGGATTCTAATTATTTATTGAGTAAATTGAATCCAAATCATAAGTGAGTAATCCTAAATCAGTTTCCCTTATTATTCCCCCATATATCTCTCTTTTCTCTCTTTAATATCTAATGAATGATTATATATTGGTGGATTTAATCTTGAAAGATAATATTATAGATCCTGAATCATGAATGGAAGCTCATGATTCTTATTTATTATTGATATAATTTTAAAGTTCAAATCAAGAGAGTGTTTATCAAATTTAAATCCTCGAGTATAATAGATTTCATCATATAAGGCAGGTAACTCCAATTACATCCTATATATATTATTTTACATTGATGTGTGATTATAAATACTTTTCATATAATTTATATTAATGTGGAATTTATAGAGAACAATTATATATGATATGGATTTAAGAAATATTTTTTTCGATTTGTGAAAAATGAATTGGGATTGGGAGAAGCCATGTAATTTGGATTTATAAATCAATGGATTTGATTTATAAAATTTAATATGTTTTTTGGAAATCTAAAAAATTTGGTTAAATTTAAATTTTAAATAATTGATATTCGACGTTAAATTATGTGATACATAAAATATAATAATTTGTTAACTTTTATTTGAAACTCTTTAGGAATGAAATAGGTTGTTTTAGTAAAACTAAACCATGGATACGAGAAATGACAGAAAATTATAATAAAATAATTGAAGGAATTGGTAATAAAGATACATTTTAGAAATTTAAATGGATTGGGAGATCCTTGAGATAATATGGATGGTGATGTCCATTAATGGTAAATACGTGGATAAATGATGATCCATTTAAATTGTTTTTATTATTTTAGTCTAGTATATTTATTTAATTATTTATAAATATTACTTAATATGCCTGTAATTGATAATGAATATGTTTTCTCTTGATTTATATTTAAATTAGGTAGGTTTTCCAAGTTTTTAAAAAATCTGAAGTAAGTTGTTTGGTATTATGATTTTTGCATTAAGTGTAACTATTTGGTAAACTATAATTTTAAAATATGAAAATAATTTTCCAATGGAATTGATTATATATTTATAGAAATATTATACAAGTGAATACATTTGACTGATTTGGTGATATGCTGATGAGTATTCTTTTATGCACCCAAACATACATACATCAGTGTTCATGTAAATGTTCCATGCCAGGATGGAGGTAAATGGAATTATTGTTTTTCATTAATGATGTATTATAGATTGTGTGTTGGAGGAGGGGATAGTTATTGTTCATATTTATATCTAAGGAGGAGTCATACTATATATGATATGTTTTCCCAAATGATTATATTTTAACCCGCAACACTTGTTTCCAGCCTCAAGTGATCAGGGAATCCACCTAACATTGTGCTCCATGCCATACATCTATGATTAAGAAGTTAATCTATGTTTGGATATTTGACAAACTCTATATTATATTTATTTATATTTACAGGGACACAATATCATGAGACTCATAGTAAGGTATACTACTTCATCACCTTTATAGATGAATTTTATAATGAAATTTGGATTTATATACATAACAAATATGATATCATTAAGACTTGTAGAGATCGGAAGGATATCATGGAAAAATAGAATGATAAAAAGTAAAAATACTTTTAAAATAATAATGTTTTAGATTGTATTTAAATTGAGTTTTTAAAATTAATAAAATATATAGGTTTTTAAACATAATGCTCTTAAAAATTTCCTTCAACAAAACATTCTATTTAAAAGGATAAATCTTACTATTTTTGATAATGTTAAAAGTATATCATATTTATTTTGTTTCCCAAAATTATTTTGGGAAGTTTCTTACAACATTAAATTATTCCTTATAAAGATATAGTAAATTACTATTATTGGTTTTAATATTTGGAATAGAATATTGAATAAGAATCCCTTTTTTAAACACTACATGAGATTATTTAGGTGCACTGCCGATGTGAATTCTTGAACTGATAGGCTTAAACCTAAACCTCTCAAGTGTATTTTTATAATATAACCAAAGGGTATAGAGTTTTATAAAGTATTTATAGACAATATATGTTTATAAAAGTGTATCATTAAACGAAACATCACTTTTTGTGATACTTTTATTGAAAAATCTAAGTAGCCTAACCATGGTGAAATTATTGCAACTGAAATTGAAGATGTTGTTAATAAATCACAACATGAATCAAAGTATTAAACTATGAAACTTTAGATTAAATTAGTATAGTAGTTAAAACAAAAATTATAGAGTTATGATCCAGGTGTATTCCTTGATTATTAGCTCATACTGGATTGAGTTGGGAGGGTCATTTGACTTTTCTAAATTTGACAACGATAATCTTGTGGACTTTATGTATTTTATATCTAAGGATTTAATTTATAATTATCATAAATATAAAAAATATATTAATTATTTGTTAATGAAATAAATAATTTGTTAAAATTGATAACAAAATGGATCTGTTGTTAAAAAACGACACCTGGAAGGTTGTGAATAAACTGAATGACACTAAAATATAGAGTATAATTCTATATATAAGAAAATGGAAAAATAATATAAGAGGTATAAAAATTATATTTGAAACTCAACTTTTTTCTAATGGATTTTACAATGTTAATATATTATGTATGATAAAATATACAATCATTTTAAAAAAACATTGCTATGTAATATTTTTATTTTCCTTCAATTCATATAATGATTTTCATCCAGAACAAACAGATGTTATGTATGTATTTTAATCTATTTAGCTTGAGTAAAATATTTAATTGATCCCTTAGGATGTTTATACCCAAAATCCTAAACCAAATCATGTTTTTTGATTTATTAAGTCACTATATAGTTTCAAATAATCATCTAAATAGTTGTATAATAAATTTTTTTCATTTATTCTAATTAATGGGTTTAATAATTGTAAATGAAATTCATGTGATAATTTTTAATTTTTAAATCGTGATATGATTTTACATTTATTTTATTTCAGTGACATGATAATAATATGTAAAAATATGAGGTTGGTAGATCATTTAAAATCCTTAATTAACTCTTCTTTTGAAAATAAGAATTTATGAAATTTTAAAAGGATTATTGAAATATAAATTATTAGAGATAGAAAATGTATAATACTATAGTTATCACAACACGTTTATATTAGTAAAATCCTAAAGTATTGTCTATTTAAAAATTTGGGACTCATGAGCACATATTTATATTAATACTATATATTTTCTATGAGATAATAACTAATTATATATTATACAATATCATATATGATAAATATTCCCAGTAATGATATTTTTGGGAGAATTATATACGTCAAGATATATTCAAGGATGGATATGAAATTTTTTATACATAAACAGGTTTTAGGATCAACCCTGGAAAACCTCAGTGGTCTGTACTGAAGAAACTACTTAAGTATATTATAGTATATTATAAGCTAGATTTATTTCATGGTAAATGTTTAGATTCCAATAAAATAATTTTGGTTTATGGTGATTGAAATTATACTACAGTTATAAGTATGAGAATGTATCTTACAAAAAATTTATTTATTTATTGTAGATATATCATATCATATTAATGTAATATGCAATTGGTAATGAACTTTCCAACTATTGAAATTAATTATACAGTTTTAACATGATCAGTAAAATATATTATATGGTTCAAAGGTTTAATAAAAAAACTTCCATTCTCATCTTGAAATGTTAATGTGATCTATGGAAATAAATATTAATTGAATTTATCTAGAGATAATTTTTAATATTGTTTGTCTAAGAATATATAAAAACTATTTTTTTATCTAAGAATTGATAAAATTTGAATAATTATATGTTAGCATGACACATATTATAGAAAATACAACGGTCGACGGCGGATGGGCCCGTAAGGGGCGATTCCACCAGGGTTTCACTCCACTGCCGCCTCCATCTACCTCGGCACATCTCGGCTCTCCTACTCGATTACTCAGCACGACTGTGGCTGCAGTTCATCTTTCGCGGAGGCATCGACGACATCATGGACTCGGCCGACACGACCATTATCTTCGTTGCTAGCCTATTTCTGCGTCACTGCATATTAACTGGATAGGGTTTCTTCTGGCAGCATGAAGATGGTTCCACGACCGAGATCCAGGCTCCGCAACTGAGGCTTGAAACATCGTCTTCTGTCAGATCGTTGGGTGGTATGGTGTGGTCTCCGAGGTTTTTTTTGGACAGCGGTGGCGGGACATCGGTTCTGGCTTGTGGTGGGGTTTTTCTTACGATTTGGGTGCTCGAGTTGCTAATGTTCCGGTGATGGAGTTCTTCTTCTGAAATGTTTTTCTTCTATTGATTTTAGGATGATTATTCTCATTTTTTGGATTTTTTCTTCAATTATTTCTGTTAGAGGTGCATAGATTGGGAGGTTCGTGATTTGGTTTTGGGGTGTTCTGTGGTTTTGGATTTGGAGAAGCTGTGGTTCTGTTGTTGTGGTTGTTTCTGGAATTTGGGTTCGCTCTGTTTTCTGGAATCCTTGATGACTATGGAGGCCGTACCAGTTTGAGAGACTTCTGTTTGGATTTTCTGTTCACGAAGAACTGGTTTTTGGGAGTTTGTATTGATTTTTTTTAATTTCATGGAGGATGTGCAGTTATTATGAATCAGTGTGTAATGTTTTGGGTTATTGTCTCTGATGTTGGTGATCTGTTTGTGGATGAATCCTGTTCAAATCCGCTATGATGTTTTGATGTGCTTGAAACTGGATTTCTACGGGTATCTGCTCCAGGTGAGGTTCAGAGAAAGAAGCTTCCACCTGCGCATGTCATTTGGATATGGAAGTTTGAGAGGGTATGGCTTTTCCATCGGTTTCGTGCCCGTACCATTCTGTACGGGACTACTAGCCGAATGTTCATGTGATGGTGAAGCTCTTCAGAAGGTGTAATTGCTTGGGAGGAGAAGATTCTGTACCCTTGATCTGTTTTATCATTTTAATGGTTTTTGGTTGTAATGATGGTTTTTGGGGTTTCTCACTTTCTCCTAAAAAGTGTTTTGATAATAAAAAAATTTAATTTTCAGTCAGTCATAGACAATACAACTGACATTTTTTTAAAATCGCTTTCCACTTTTGAAATTTAATAATTATTTTGGATTATATAGCATGAGAATATTTCAGTGTCCAAAGTGAGAGAACACCATAATATTTAATAATAAATATATATTTTATCTATAAGGTATATATTTTTGGAAATTGTTTTATAATATTGAAAATAAAATTTAATTATTAATTGAATTTATTTTATATGAATGGTTTCATAAAAATATCATGTATTTTTATTTTTAATTATTAATGTAATGGGTAATTGTTTTTATTTTGAGTCAATAATTTCTTATTATGCCTCTTTATTCTCTTTGGCCTTATATATTTTTCATTCTTACTCATTCATTGGGATCGAGATTTTTGTAGTTTTTTTCCACATGAATCCACTTACTTATTATAGGATTTATCTCAATTATTGTTCAATATAATCAAATACCTTTTCTAATATCCATGATCTATGTTAGCCTATTTGGATACCAATTTCTCATTTCTAAGTCATCTATTCGGTTTATCTCATTTTATAATCCTTAATATATAATGGTGGTGACCACTTCAGTCCATTCCTTTGCTAAAATATGGTGTTTGAGGTGTTTTGAGAGGTCAAGGTGAGTTATCTCCAACACATTTCCCAAATTTATAGTTCTGTGAATAGTGTTTGTAGTTTTGTGAACAATATTTTCAGTGAGACATTTTTACTACAAGTGTTTCATTTTGAACTATTGGTGTTGGCCTTTCATTTTGAACTGTTGGTCTCGACACGCCATTTTGAACTTTCAGTGTTGATGTGTCATTTTAAACTATCGGTATCAGTGTGTCATTTTGAACTATCAGTGTCGGCAGGTCATTTTGAACTATCAGTGTCGGCATGTAAATTTGAACCGTCGGTTTCAACATTTCATCTTGAACTGTCAGTGTCGGTGTGTCATTTGAACTGTCGGTGTCAATGTTTCATTGTGAAATATTAGTTTTGGTGTACCATTTTTATCTGTTGGTGTCAACATGTTATTTTTAACTGTTGGTGTAAACACGTCATTATGAACAATTAGTGTCGGTGTTTCATTTTGAACTGTCGGTATCAACATTTCACTTTGAACTGTCAGTGTTGGTATATCATTTTGAACTTTTGGTGTCGGCATGTCATTTTGAACTATCAGTGTCGACATGTCATTTTGAACTATTAATGTTGACATGTCATTTTGAACTATCTGTGATGGTTATACATTTGGGAATAGTGTTTCCATCTTCCTGCAATTTCACCCTTTCGATGTTTTCTTTCACATAAAATGTAGTCAAGACCTTGTTTTAAGGGATTTATTGATGATTCAAATCCCATAACTCCTATATTAATATTCCTAAGTTTCCAAGCGCCTTTACTCAGTCAAACTGCATAGTATTGACAAGATCCTCATTTAATTGAAAATCTAAAATGTATCCAAATTACTTCCCCGTTTAGATTTTCAAAATGCCAAGATATATTCTTCTTTATTATTCGTTCTCTTTTCACTCTATGTGAGGCACCCTAATACTTTATTCCAAAATTATTGGTGTGATTGAACCATAATCCTTGGATCGTTTCCCCTTGAAGATTCATCCTGCTTCATGTGCACCCCCTATTTTGGTGTAAGAAGTAAGTGTCGATCCATCATCGATAAAGGTATGATATACCTTAGTTCTTGTGTTTCCTTCAATCCTTCTTCTCCCATTTGTCCTTTAAATGTTATGGAATGTGATATACATGTTTCTAATGGAGTTTTCTTGGGTGTTCATTGGTGCGATCATGCCCCGATGTCCTTGGGTGGATTCAGTTGTTGTGGGGAGAGGTGACTGTGATCCGTTGTGCTGGCATGTTCATAAAGAATGTCAATAACCTTTTAAGGTAGGGGGTTTGTGGATTCTCTATTCTTTTATGTGTAATTATAGAGTTACCATGTTTTATCCCACTGGATCACAATGGAATTGAAATAATAAATATTTGAACCAGATAAATAAATTGTTATCGATCGTATGTTATTGCGTCTTATTTTTTCTAGATAGTGTGATATATATTTTTTCTTGGTTTCACATGTATTTCTTAACTAAAATTGGCAATGGACGTAAATTGGGATTAATTATAAATAATTTGGAAAAACATAAAGAGGCATGTAAATGAATCTGGTTGTTGCTGTTGTAAATTGATGACAATTAGACTGATGTAGTAGGAATTTTTAATTAATTTTTGATAGCTATGATTGCTTGTTGTTTAGGATGACCATAGTTGAAACCTACATACAATGAATCATCTAATTCAAGATTGATTAAAGACATGGTTGATAGGTAAATGTTAATTCCTTGTAGGCTTCCAAGTTACCCTCTTTCTTTTAAGGTAGAGTTCTCTCTGCTTTGGATCTATGAGAGCTCATTGAGTGTGAAGAAAGAATTCCTTTTTTAGGGACAAGAGCGCATTTTCTTTGTTATTTCCTGCTACTTGTGGTGTTTAATGAGTTTTTATAGATGTTGATAGATGTGGGGGTTGGGAGCCCTAGTGGTTGTGGTAGGAGTTGATTCCTAGAGTGGTGAGGTGCATCGGTTTATGCATGTGGGTGTTAGGGAGGACACCAAAGATGATGAAATAGGTTGGATGTGAATGTTGGATGCTTATTGAATCTTGTTGATTGTTTATCTGGTTTACATTACCCATTGCTTAAGGAATTTGGTCTTACTTACCCTCTTTCCAAAATAGGTGAAGACCTGTGGGGTATGCCACATGATTTCTGTGTTTAGCTTCTTGATGATGGATGGGTCTATGCTCTTACTATAGGTGGTAAAAACTCAACGGGTAGTTCACCTACTCACCATGTTCATCACCTTGTGTTTGGTAGCTTAGAATGTTTTTCATGAATTCCTGGGAATATGGGAAAGTAAAAATGCTATTACTAAATGATTGAATAAATGATGTTAACCAATGGGGTTGGAGCTTTCTGGGATGCAATGTTGAGGTAATATTTCTAAGAAGCTGTGGACTTGGTTTGGTTATTCCTGGAGGGCATAAAACTTTGGTGTGATTCTAATGAAATGTATTTTGGAATTAATAATAGTTACTTAATGGTTAAATAATTAAATAAATTAAAATGAAACAAATAAAAAGGGATAAGTAACTTAATATATCTCTTTAAATGGTTAAATACTTATAGGATATCCAGTCTTAGCAGTGGAAGATGGGAGTTCGAGAGATGTTAGCTTTAGTAGAGTCTAAGACTAGGTTTTTTCCATAGTGTGGTTGTGAGATATATTATATTCTATAATTTTTGTGTCTCTATATGATACTCCACCCTATCAGTTAGGGAAATAGAAACCTTTTGGATTCTGAGCCCTTGGGGGTGTTTTCCCCAACATTTTGGCGGGAGGATGGATGAATGACTACCCCCTTTGGCTCCACTCTCTTCTCTTGGTAGGTACTTCTATGGCTAGGAATGGCGGTTAGTTTTTCCCATATATGTGTGTATAGGGTTTTAATGGCTTGTGGCTATTCGCACACATATATTATAGATATAGTTTCCTATGGAATACTGTTAGTGTAACGTGTATAGGTTGTGATGGATTGAGGATCCTTACTCGGTGTATGGGTTGTAATGGGTTGAGGTATAATTCTTGACATACGATACATGTTATGTGAGTTTCGGCGGCTCTTGGAAACTACCTGGTTCCTTTGGTTACATGTACATAGTGGTTGTGTTTCATGAGGTGCAAATTGTGGTGCTATGCCCAGTTGTCTATCGACAAGCTTTTTGGAGAGAGAAGCTTAGGATGTGCGGTGTTGGGTCATAAAATAAAACTATTGGGGAAGTGGTAGTGGGGTTCCCTCAATATTATTTATTATATTATATACTATTGTATGTGGTACTCGGTGAGTGTAGCCATGGTGAGGCTGCGGACTTAGTATACATGTTTAGGTGATGAGTTAGTTTCACTTGTTGTTCACTATGCTTTAGCATACTTTCCTTACATTTGAACGAGAGGATCCAGGGATGATCCTACAGAGTATACTGTTATACTCACCCTATGTTATATAAAATGTTTTCCAGGTCACATAGAGTTGGTTGGAGATCTGGTTAGTTACTATTAGAGAGTAGGTTCTACTAGAGCTATTCAGGCTTCATGGTCACTTTCAATTAACTTTCTTTTGATACTTGCAGTTTTCCATTTTAGTTGTAGTAGTTCTTGCATGACATTACATATGTGTACTTGGGATATTTTTTTATTTCATTCTGAGTCGGATTTGGTTGCTTTCTATCTTATCCCTCTCTCATTTCATGTGTTCTCTTAGAGTGTAATGCCTCCCATTTGTGTGTTTACTATTCCCTCAGTGCTAACTTCCAATTCGGGACCTACTGGAGCGGGGAATCAAGGGTCACAATCTACCTTCTCACATTGTTGGCCCAGGAGGGGTACACTTTATCGGGAGGGGTCATGAAAGAGTGGTATCATAGGCTTTGGTTGAGGGATAGGATTAAGTTTGGAGTTAGGAATAGGTGAGGTTTCATGGGTTGGAATGGAAATGTTTCCAGTCAAGTTTAGAAAGTGCCATAAACACTAGAGGCTGGATGAGACATAAGTATTTTGGGCCACCTATGGTCTGACACACTGACCTTTAAGTTTACAACGACTTCTAAAAGAGGTGATACTTGTTGCTGGTAGATACCTAGGAAAAGATCATTAATCATTCTTCTTTGTGCCTATGTTTTAATGGGTATACCTTGGGAAAGTTTAACATAAAATAAATAAAATAAAATAATTAATTAATTGATGTCAAGTCTTTTGTATTCCTGGTTTAGGATCTCTTACTATTTTTTATTTTTTAGGTATGGCTCTAGGTCAACGTCCTGGTCAAATTCTCACAGAAGATGTTCAGCAGGCTGTGTCAGTCAATCACAGTAGAGTAGAGGTTGACAATGAAGACACATAGAAGAGTAAACTCTGAGAGTTTCAATACCAGAGTCTGTAGAAGTATAATGCCTCCATCTCATATATAGTCATAGAAGACTGGTTGGAGGAGGTTGAGATAGATCTAATCTCAATCCATGTTCGGAATGAGCATAGGGTATTGTTGGTTATGATGATTCAGTGTGGGGAAGGGAGGTAGTGGTGGTTTTTTCCTTAGGGGTTTTGAGGAGTCATAAGTTTCATGGGTGGAGTTCTGAGACATGTTTAGAGTTGAGTTTCTTTCTTCAACCGTGGTGCTGACGAGGTGTTCCTCTTTATGTTCCTAAACTGAGGAAGTTCTATATGAGGTAGCAGCAGAAGGTTTCACCGGCTTTGGATCATCAGAGAGAATTTAGGGCAGGCAGAGGATATCCCTAGTATGCTCCTCATCCTCAGATAGAAGATCGAGGCCATGGTTGTGGTTTTTTCAGGGTCATAGAGGTCATGGAGAAGGTCATGGTCAGATTCATGCTTTAGCATTTCCATATTTAGGAGAGATAGATATTGTTTGAGGTGACCTTTTCTTATTTTCTAATTAGGAGTATGCCTTTATTGATTTAGGAGTGATGTACCCCTTTATATCACATACCCTTATCCATGCTTTGGTATTTGAGGTAAATAGGATTCCAGTTCCCATTCAGTTGACTACGCCAGTTGGAGGTCGAGCTGACTTACTTGAAGTATGTAGAGATTGTGACCTAGTACTTGGGAAGCACCTCCCTTAGGGAGATTTTATATGTTTATGGATAAAACCATATGATTTCATCATTATCATGGGTTGGTTGTATTCAGTGTAGGCTATTATGGATTTCTTCAGACGATAGGTGGTGTTCTTCGAGGATGATGGATATCTAGTGGTGTTTATTGGAGAGCGAGACCATTATATGGGTCGAAGGCATGTTTTATCCTTGTCATAATTAATGGCCAATCCAATGTTGAGTTCATCAGAGGTTTAGAATTTTTAATTTCCTAGGGTCATAGAAAAGTACACTGAAGTCTTGTCAGAAGAGGTCGTAGCATTACCCCCTCTATGTGAGATCCAGTTTGGGATTAAGTTATAGCCAGAAGAATATCCTATCTCTATGTATCAATATAATATGGAACCTTCTAAGTTATGGGAGCTACATATATAGATTGATGATCTATTATAATGTGGTTTTCTTCGGACGAGTGTGTCACCATGTGGCATACTAGTTTCATTCATGAAGAAGGCTGATGAGAGTTTACAGTGGTGTATCCATTATCATCGCTAGAACAATGTGAAAGGGAAGAATCTAAATCCTCTTCAACAGACTAATGATTTATTTTATCAAATGAAGGGTGAAAGTTGGTTCTCTAAGATCTAATTTCTGTCATGATATCATTAGATTTGTGTGAAGGATGAGGATATCCTGAAGACTACTTTCCGTTGTCATCATGGGAAATATGAGTTCATCGTAATGTTTTTTTGTGTGATGAATGCTCCAGTCATGTTCATAGGGTTTATGAATGTCGTGTTCCATGTGTAGATGGATATTATCATGGTGGATTTTATTGGGAGTCCTTCGTCAACATCATCTATTTGGGAAGTTGTTTAAGTGTGTATTTTGGGATCGAGAGTATGTTTCTTGAAAAATTTTGTATCCTAAAAGGGATTAGTTATGGATATGTCAATGATATATATTAGTTGTGTCTTGGGAATCCCCTAAGATTGAGGGAGAGGTGTGAAGTTTTCTTGGTCATGCAGGCTATTACAAGAGTTTCATATCATTTTTCTCTCAAGTTATGACTCCTTTAATAGTGTTGACTATGAAGGATTAGGTGTTCATGTGGACTGATTAGTGTGAGGTAGCTTTTGAGTATCTGAAGGAGAAGTTGTTCAGTTCTATAGTTCTTTTTCTACCAGTCAGAGTTCAATTTAACATTTTCTATGATTCTTCACTTCTGGGGTTTGGATGTGTTATGATGCACCATAGATCGGTCATTTCTTATGGTTCTCGGCAGTTGCGTCCCCATTAGTATAACTATTCCACCCATGATCTTGAGTTTCTAATAGTTTTGTTTACCATTATTTTGTGGATACATTACCTCATCAGAGAGTTCTTTTTGGTCTTCACCGATCATAAAATCCTGAGGTATGTTTTCTGTTAGCATGACATGAACTTACGACAACGTTAGGGGATGGGGTTATTACAAGATTACGACTTTGAAATATTGTATACAACTGGAAAGGTAAATATTGTATGTGATGAACTGATTAGGATTTTTCTTAGTGATTCATTTCATGAATCAGGAAATTCTAGAGAGTAATGAATGAACTTTTAGCATTACATCTTGATATGAGAGATGATGGGGGGTAGAGTTTGTCTTTTTCAAATGATAGTGTAGTCATCTTTAGTGAAGAAAGTGGATGACCCTTAGTTGGGGGATCTTGAGGTGGAGGTCTAGAGAGATCATGTTGTTTGTGGTGAGGCCACTGATGGTTGGTCTAATGATTAAAAACACTGAGTGTTGTATAACGGAAGGATTTTAGTTCCTTTGGAGAAGTGTGATACGGTTCTCAGATAGTTCCAAATATCGCCTTTTGTGGTGTATCCTGGCATGAAAAAGATGTACCGAGCCTTGAGGAGTCAATTTTGGTGGATTGGGCCGAATCATACAGTTTCAGAGTTTGGGTGTCATGTTTGGTTTTCTAGAAGGTAAAGACTGAGAACTGTGTCTCTAGTGGGTTTCTCTAGCCGTTAGATGTTCCATAATGGAATTGGGAGGATATCTCATTGGACAGTGTTAGAGGGTTACCTTGTGCTCAAGGGGGTATGATGATATATATGCAGTAGTGGATCATTTGATGAAGTCATCCCACTTTATAGAAATCAAGGAGTCGATCTTAGTGGAGGTTTTATTGAGGCAGTATCTGGAGGAGGTGGTGATACTCCATAGTGTTCTGAGGATTATAATTTCTGATCAAGATCCTCATTTTACCTCCAAGTTATGGAGAAGTCTCCATCATGATTTCAGTTCTCATCGATGCCTTAGAACTACTTTTCATCGACGTATGGAAGGTCCGACAGAGTGAATCATCCAAAATCTTGAAGACATGTTGCACTCTTGTGTCCTGGATTTTGGACGTTCATGGATGCGGCACTTACCATGTAACAACCCAAAGTTTAATTAATGGAAATCCCTCTTGATCTAATTAAATGGCTCTTTATGTTTATATAAAATGTAAACTTCTTGGGTTTTATGTTAAGAATTTTGATCGTTGCTAATATAGCCATTGAACAGTTATCACATGATTAGTATAAATATAGGGCTTTAACAAATCCAATTTACTCAGAAAAAAGAAGCGATGGCCTCGTCCAGTAGAATTGCTCTGTACGAAGCCCATTTGACAAATCTCGGAAAAGAGTTGGCATCCTTGGGCTTCGCTCTTGACCATGCCCAAGATGAGCTTCACCATGTCAAGCTCGAACATGACCGTCTACGGGAAAAGTGGAATTTGATAGAGATTACCACTCGAGCGATGTTATCCGAGCCACCCCAAGAGTCTGTCACCATCACACACCTTACCCTTAGGTCTTATGCGGCTGTTTTAAGGGGTTATGTAACAAATAAGTAGTACTATGTTCATGTACAATTTTTTTGTATATAATAATGAATATAATTTCTAGTCATTTTTGATACATTGTAAATAGTTTTTAGAGTAAAAATATTTTTTTAGTTATTATTTAATTAAGAATTCTATTTTTTTTAATTAAAGTATTTTTGAATGAAATAATATTTTAATAAAATATAATAATTATTATTAAAAATAATTTTTATTAAATATAAATTATCTTATAATTTTATGAATGCAATTATTATTTTTATTAAGGTTTGAAAGCCATTTCTGTCAAAACCCGTGAATTTTCAATAAATGTTGGTTTTTATTTTGAAATAGAAAATTGAAATATTTAAAAAATTATTTAGATAAAATAAATGTTATTTCTAGAATCAGGACGTTGAAATTATCCAACGGTGAATTTTTCATAATTTTCTGAGACAGTCAAATTTTTGGGTAAAAATTAAATACCGTTTAAATATATAATGTGTTTTATGATATCATAATGACCCAATAGTGATGTAATAAAATACTATAATATTTCTGTTCGGCCAATATATGTTTTTTTGTGGGAAAAGGAAAATTTCGAGGGCGGAATTTCTTAAGGGGGGAATATTGTAATGACCCAAAGTTTCATTAATGGAAAATCCCTCTTGATCTAGTTAAATGTCTCTTTATGCAAAATATTTTTATAAGATGTC
Source organism: Viscum album (assembly GCA_963277665.1). Taxonomy (NCBI): domain Eukaryota; kingdom Viridiplantae; phylum Streptophyta; class Magnoliopsida; order Santalales; family Viscaceae; genus Viscum; species Viscum album. The sequence goes on from OY728146.1 coordinate 1,261,841,865, forward strand.
AACTTCTTTGGTTTTATGTTAAAAATTATGACCGTTGCTAATATAGCCATTGAACAGTGATCACATGATTAGTATAAATATAGGGCTTTAAAAATCCAATTTACTCAGACAAAGGAAGCGATGACCTCATCTAGTAGAATTGCCCCATATGAATCCCATTTTTCAAAGCTCAGAAAAGAGGTGGCATCCTTGGGCTTCACCCTTGACCAAGCCCAAGATGAGCTTAATCATGTCAAGATCGAACGTGACCATCTATGTGAAAAGTAAAATTTTATTGAAATTACCACTCGAGCGATGTTATCCGAGCCACCCCAAGAGTCTGTCACCATCGCAAACCTTACCCTTTGGTCTTATGCAGCTGTTTAAGGGGTTATGTAACAAATAAGTATTACTATGTTCATGTACATAGATCCAACATAAAGGGTTTATATTCCCATGTTCTTCACCATGGGGTGCACCAATCCTCTTCATCAAGAAGAAGGATGGGTCAATGCGGCTTTGCATCAATTATCGTGAACTTAAAAAAATCAAGATAAAGAACAAGTATCCTCTCCCAAGAATTGTTGACTTGTTCGATCAGCTGCGTGGAGCACAATATTTCTCCAAGGTGGACTTGCGGTTGGGATATTATCAAGTAAGGGTGAAGAAGGAAGATATCCCCAAGACTGCTATTCGCACAAGATATGGGCACTATGAATTCATAGTAATGCCTTTCAGACTCACGAATGCTCCAACAATCTTCATGGACTTAACGAATAGAGTCTTTAGAGATTACCTCGACAAATTTGTGGTAGTCTTTATAGATGGTATTCTAATATACTCTAAAAACAAGGAGGATCATGAGGAGCATTTATGAAATGTACGAGAGACTTTGCGAAAGGAGAAGATCTATGCAAAGTACAACAAGTGTGAGTTCTGGTTGAAGGAGGTCTCATTCTTGGGAAATAACATCACAAGCAATGGGATATCTATGGATCCCTCCAAAACAGATGCAATTGAGGGATGAATTGACCCCTGATTCTTTACAAGTGTCAGGAGGAAGATGAATCTCCTTTATCTCCATTATCTCAAGCATGGATATTACTTCCCTATGAGCACACGTATCTGGCTCAGATGGTTGAAAAGGAGGCTTATCTCTGCACCCGTGCTCTCTTTACCCACTAGTGGGGAACTTTTTGTGGTATTCAGTGATGCTTCGAAGAAGGGATTAGGCTGTGTGCTGATGCAGAATGATAAAGTGATATTCTATGCCTCAAGGCAGTTGAAAATCCATGAGCGAAACTATCCAACGCATGATTTGGAGGTAGTGGCGGTGATCTTTGCCTTGAAAATCTGGAGGAATTATCTCTATGTGGAGAAATGTGAGATATATACTGACCACAAGAGTCTTAAATATATATTCACATAGAAATAGCTTAATATGCACCAGAGAAGATGGATAGAGCTCATCAAAGATTATGACTGTTCAATACATTACCACCTTGGGAAAGCAAACAAGGTGGCATATGCCCTAAGTAGAAAGGACCCAGAAATTCTATCAATGATGAGAATTGAGAAGGATCCAATATTCTTAGACTTGATGAATATGGACGTGGGAATCATAAAGAAGGGAACATCATTAATCCTTTCACAAATGATTGCTCAACCATCTCTTTTGGAATGGTTAAAGGATGCTCAAAAGGATGATGTGGGAATTCAAGAAAAAGTGGAAGCTATCAAAAAGGGGAAATCCTCGGAGTTTAATGTTAATGAAGAAGGAATTTTGAAGTTTGGGAAAAGACTATGTGTTCCATCAATTCTGAAGCTGAAGAAGGAATTTTTAGATGATGCACATAGTTAAAATTTCTCTATTCACCCAGGGAGCACAAAGATGTATCGAGATATCTGAGAAAACTTTTGGTGGGATAATATGAAGAAGGAGATCACTGAATATACATCAAAGTGCCTGGTGTGTCAGGAAATGAAGGCAGAGAGGCAGAAGTCTAAGGGGATGATGCAAACATTTCCAATACCAAAATGGAAATGGGAGAACATCACCATGGACTTTGTCACCGGACTTCCAAGGACATCCAAAGGCCACAATGCAATCTGGGTTGTTGTGGATCATCTTACAAAGACTGCACACTTCATTGCTATTCAGGAGGATTTTTCTTTGGATCAACTGGAACGGATATATATCAGGGAAGTGGTAAGGTTGCATGGAGTACCACTATCTATTGTGTCTGACCGAGATCCAAGATTCACCTCTAAGTTTTGGAAGAGTCCTCAACATGATCTGAATACTGAACTGAACTTCAGTACGGCCTATCATCCTCAAACTGATGTCCAATCCGAGCAAACTATCCAAACACTTGGGGACATGTTGAGAGCATTCTTAATGGACTTTAAAGGAGGATGGGATCAACATCTTCCTCTGGTTGAGTTCTCTTATAATAACAGTTTCCACTCGAGCATACAAATGGCACCATATGAAGCCCTGTATGGGAAAAGGTGCAGAACACCGGCATGTTGGGATGAGGACGGTGAACGTAAGCTTCTTGGACCAGAAATGGTCGAGGAAATGGTGGAGAATGTGAAAACTATTCAGCAGCATATCAAGGCATCCCGAAGTTGACAGAAGAGTTATGCAGATAATCGTCATCGAGACCTTGAGTAAAGTTGGAGACATGATGTTTCAATGAATATCTCCGTGGAATAAGGTCACGAGGTTTATAAGGAAAGGGAAGTTAAGTCCAAGGTACATCGGCCCCTTCGAGATTCTTGATCGTGTCGGGGCTGTGGCCTATCGACTAGCACTTTCATCTACCATGGCCAAAGTACATGATGTGTTTCATGTATCCCTCTTAAGGAAGTACATGTCGGACCCTTCACATGTACTCTCTTCTGAGGTGGTACAATTGGAAGATGATCTTTCTTATGAGGAGAAACCAGTGAAGATCTTAGATCGTAGAGAAAATGTTCTACGAAATAAGACAATGCCCCTCGTCAAGGTGTTGTGGAGAAACCACATGTTTGATGAAGCGACTTGGGAATCAGTGGATATGATGAAACAAAGTTACCCACATTTGTTTTAGTGTGGGAAAATGAAAATTTTGAGTGAAAAATTTCTTAAGGGGGGAATATTGTAATGACGCAAAGTTTCATTAATGGAAACCCCTCTTGATCTAGTTAAATGTCTCTTTATGAAAAATATTTTTATAAGATGTCAACTTCTTTCGTTTTATGTTAAGAATTTTGATCGTTGCTAATATAGTCGTTGAACAGTGATCACATGATTAGTATAAATATAGGGATTTAACAAATCCTATTTACTCAGAAAAAGGAAGCGATGACCTCATCTAGTATAATTTCCCCATATGAAGCCCATTTTTCGGAGCTCAGAAAAGAGGTGGCGTCCTTGGGCTTCGCCCTTGACCAAGCCCAAGCTGAGCTTCATCATGTCAAGCTCGAACGTGATCGTCTATAGGAAAAGTGGAAGTTGATTGAAATTACCACTCGAGCGATGTTATCCGAGCCACCCCAAGAGTCTTTCACCATCACACAGCTTACCCATAGGTATTATGCGGCTGTTTTAAGGGGTTATGTAACAAATAAGTAGTACTATGTTCATGTACATTATTTTTGTATATAATAATGAATATAATTTCTAGTCATTTTTGAAACATTGTAAATAGTTTTTAAAGTAAAAATGGTGTTTTTAGTTATTATTTAATTAAGAAATCTATTTTATTAAATTATGGTATTTTTGAATTAAATAATATTTTAATAATATATTATTATTATTAAATTAATGTTTATTAAATATAAATGATCTTATAATTTTATGAATGCAATTAAAATTTTTATTAAGGTTTGAAAGCCATTTCTGTCAAAACCCGTGAATTTTCGATAAATGTCAGTTTTTAGTTTAAAAGTGAAAATTAACATATTTAGAAAATTATTTAGATAAAATAAATGTTATTTCTGGAATCAGGACTTCAAAATTATCCAATGGTGAATTTTTCATAATTTTCTGAGACAGTCAAATTTTTGGGTAAAAATTAAATACCGTTTAAATATATAATGTGCTTTATGACATCATAATGGCCCCATGGTGATGTAATAAAATACTATAATCTTTATTCTCGGCCAATATATGTTTTACCATTAAAATAATGTGATTTTGGGTTTTTTTGACTATCTTTTCAAAGCATTAATGGACCCATCAAGACTTATTAAACACCTTGTCTTTTTAAATTAATTTCCATGGGAGTGTGACTCACCTCCACATAAGAAACCTCATTATTTTAAGAAGTTCGGACATAGGCCTTATAAAATATTTTTTTCCTCTTCCCTTTGCCAAAATCCATGGGCAATTACCTTGGGATGGTTTGTGGTTTGGATTAATTTAATATAAGGGGTCCCAAACCTAAATAATAAAGAATTCCCTCACCTTTCCTATATAAACCCACCCAAGCTTCCACTTACTCCTCACTCAAAACCCTTCGAGTTCGTCCAACATCTACCCTACTCTATCTAAAATCCTCCCAAGGTTCCCCAAGCTCCCAATAAGCCTCTCTCAAGCCTCTCTCAAGCCTTTGGAAGCACACTTCCAAGTAAGGGTTTTTTCTTCCTTTCTCTTTTTTGTCCAATTTTCTTTAAGTTGTTTTGCCCTTTAAATTTCAATTATGAATATTGGGGTATGGTTTCTCACCTCCCTCACTTTACCCACAAGTCGAGAACTTTTTTTGGTATTCAGTGATGCTTCAAAGAAGGTCTTAGGCTATGTGATGATGCAGAATGATAAAGTGATATCCTATGCCTCAAGGCAGTTGAAAATCCATGAGCGAAACTATCCAACGCATGATCTAGAGTTGGCGGCTGTGATATTTGCCTTGAAATATAGCGGCATTATCTTTATGGAGAGAAATGTGAGATATATACTGACCACAAGAGTCTAAAATATATATTCACACAGAAAGAGCTTAATACGTGCTAGAGAAGATGGATAGATCTCATCAAGGATTATGACTGTTTAATACATTATCACCCTGGGAAAGCGAACAAGGTGGCAGATTCCATAAGTATAAAGGACCCAGCGATTATATCAATGATGAAAATTTACAAAGTTCCAATCTTCTTAGACATGATGAAGATGGACTTGGGAATCATAGAGAAGGGAACATCATCAATCCCTTCACAAATGATTTCTCAACCGTCTCTTTTGGAAAGGTTAAAGGATGATCAAAAGGATGATGTGGGAATTCAAGAAAAAGTGGAATCTATCGAAGAAGGGAAATCCTCGGAGTTTAATGCTAATGAAGAACGAATTGTGCGGTTTGAGAACAGACTATGTGTTCCATCAAATCGGGAGCCGAAGAAGGAACTTTTGGATGATGCACATAGTTCAAATTTCTCTATTCACCCTGGGAGCACAAAGATGTATCGAGATCTCTGAGAAAACTTTTGGTTGGATAATATAAAGAATGAGATCACCGAATATACAACAAAGTGCCTGGTGTGTCAGAAATTGAAGGCAGAGAGGCAGAAGTATAAGGGGATGATGCAACCATTGCCTATACCAGAATGGAAATGGGATAACATCAGCATGGAATTTGTCACCGGACATCCAAGGACATCCAAAGGCAACAATGAAATATGGGTTGTTGTGGATCATCTAACAAATACTACACACTTTATTTCTATTCGGGAGGATTTCTCATTGGATCAACTAGAACGAATATATATCAGGGAAGTGGTAAGGTTGCATGGGGTACCAGTATCTATTGTGTTTGACCGAGATCCAAGATTTACCTCTATGTTTTGGAAGAGTCATCAACATGCTCTGAATACTGAACTGAACTTCAGTAGGGCCTATCATCCTCAAAATGATGACCAATCCGAGCGGACTATCCAAACACTTGAGGACATGTTGAGAGCATTCTCAATGGACTTTAAAAGAGGATGAGATCAACATCTTCCTCTGGTCGAGTTCTCTTATAACAATAGTTACCACTCAAGCATCCAAATGGAACCATATGAAGCTCTATATAGGAAAAGGAGCATAACACCGACATGTTGGGATGAGGTCGGTGAACATAAGGTGATTGGACTATAAATGGTCGAGGAAATGGTGGAGAAGGTGAAAACCATTCAGCAACAAATCAAGGAAGCTCAGAGTTGACAGAAGTGTTATGCAGATAACCGTCAACGATACCTTGATTTTAATGTTAGAGACATGGTTTTTCTACGCATATCTCCATGGAAGAATGTCATGAGGTTTGGAAAGAAAGGGATGTTAAATCCATGGTACATCGGCCCCTTCGAGATTCTTGATCGTTTCGAGGCTGTGGCCTATCGACTAGAACTTCCACCTACCATGGCCAATGTACATGATGTCTTTCATGTATCCCTCTTAAGGAAGTACATACCGGACCCTTCACATATACTCTCTTCTGAGGTGCTACAATTGGAATATGATCTTTCTTATGATGAGCAACCAGTGATGATCTTAGACCGTAGAGAGAAAGTTCTACGAAATAAGACAATGCCCCTCATCAAGGTGTTGTGGAGAAACCAAAAGTTTGAAGATGAGACTTGGGAATCAGAGGAAATGATGAAGCTAAGTTACCCACATCTGTTTTAGTGTGGGAAAAGGAAAATTTTGAGGGCGAAATTTCTTAAGGGGGAATATGGTAACGACCCAATGTTTCATTAGTGGAAATCCCTCTTGATCTAATGAAATGTCTCTTTATGTTTATATAAAATGTCAACTTCTTGGGTTTTATGTTAAGAATTTTGACCGTTGCTAATATATCTGTTGAACAGTGATCACATGATTAGTATAAATATAGGGCTTTAACAAATCCAATGTACTCAGACAAAAGTAGCGATGGACTCGTCTAGTAGAATTCCTCTGTACGAAGCCCATTTATCAGATCTCGAAAAAGAGGTGGCATCCTTGGGCTTCGCTCTTGACCAATCCCAAGCTAAGATTCACCTTGTCATCTCGAACATGACCGTCTACCGGAAAAATGGATGTTGATAAGGATTACCACTTGAGCATTGTTAGCTGAGCCACCCCAAGATTCTGTCACCATCGCACACCTTACCCTTAAGTCTTATGTGGTTATTTTAAGGGGTTATGTAACGAATGGATAGTACTATGTTCATGTATATTATTTTTGTATATAATAATGAATATACCTCCTTGTCATTTTTGAGACATTGTAAATAGTTTTTAAAGTACAAATAGTGTTTTTAATTATTATTTAATTAAAAAATATATTTTATTAAATTAATGGATTTTTGAATTAAATAATATTTTAATAAAATATTATTTTTATTATAAAATTAATTTTTATTAAATATAAATGATCTTATATTTTTATGAATGTAATTATAATTTTTATTAAGGTCTGAAAGCCATTTCTGTCAAAACCCGTGAATTTTTGATAAATGACGGTTTTTATTTTAAATGTGAAAATTGACATATTTATAAAATTATTTAGATAAAATAAATGTTATTTCTAGAATCAGGACGTCGAAATTATCCAACGATGAATTTTCCATAATTTTCTGAGACAGCCAAATATTTGGGTAAAAATTAAATACTGTTTAAATATATAATGTTTTTTATGACATCATAATGACCCAATAGTGATGTAATAAACTACTATAAGCTTTATGTTCGGCCAATATATGTTTTAACATTAAAATAATGTGATTTTGGGTTTGTTTGACTTACTTTTCAAAGCATCAATGGACCTCTCAGGACTTATTAAACACCTTGTCTTTTTAAATTAATTTCCATTGGAGTGTGACTCACCTCCACATAAGAAACCCTATTATTTTAAGAAGTTCGAACTTTGGCCTTATAAAATATTTTTTTACTCTCCCATTTTCCAAAACCATGGGAAAAAACCATGGGATGGTTTGTGGTTTGGATTAATTTAATATAAGGGGTCCCAAACCTAAATAATAGAGAATTCCCTCTCCTTTCCTATATAAACCCACCCAAGCTCCCACTTACTCCTCACTCAAATCCTTTGGAGTTCGTCTAACCTCTACCCAAATCTCTCAAGAATCCTCCCATGGTTCTCCAAGCTCTCAAGAAACCTCTCACAAGCCTCTCTCTAGCCTTTGTAAGCACACTTCCAAGTATGGATTTTTTCTTACTTTCTCTTTTTTTATCCAACTCTCTTTAAGTTTTTTTGACTTTTAATTTCAATTATGAATGTTGGGGTATGGTTTTTAACCTGCCTAATACTTCCCTCTTTATGTTCGAATGATGGTAGACCCATTTCTCTCTCATTAAATGCCTATCATGTACACCCGTTACTATGCCGAAATTCCGAAAGGAACTTCTCTCTCCTCTTTTACAATCAAGAAATACTTTTGAATCATGAATCTAAATTCCATTAAAATTGTTGGGACATGTATCTATATGACCTACTTACTTTCCATTACATGTACATATGATGAGGAATCCCTTTCTCTCTCATCAACCCTTTTTATGAATTCTTATGTCACGCCGTTACGCTGTTGAAATCGCACCGATTTTCTACGCCAATGCCATTGTGTAGTGGATATCATGCCCATTTCTCCATCAAGGGTATTCACCTTTATGAAAATTTACTTTTTTATTACAATATTTCATGTATTAATTCCACATTCATTTATGGTGGAATAAATGATTATGTTTTATGCATCCTTGGGCTTCGCTCTTGACCAAGCCCAAGCTGAGCCACCCCAAGAGTCTGTCACCATCGCACACCTTACCCTTAGGTCTTATGATGATGTTTTAAGGGGATATGTTATAAATGGATAGTACTATGTTCATGTATATTATTTTTTTATATAATAATGAATATACCTCCTTGTCATTTTTGAGACATTGTAAATAGTTTTTAAAGTACAAATAGTGTTTTTAATTATTATTTAATTAAGAAATATATTTTATTAAATTAATGGATTTTTGATTTAAATAATATTTTAAAAAAATATTATTTTTATTATCAAATTAATTTTTATTAAATATAAATGATCTTATAATTTTATGAATGCAATTATAATTTTTATTAAGGTTTGAAATCCATTTCTGTCAAAACCCGTGAATTTTCGATAAATGACAGTTTTTCTTTTAAATTTGAAAATTAACATATCTATAAATTTATTTAGATAAAATAAATGTTATTTATGGAATTATTATGTCGAAATTATCCAATGGTGAATTTTCCATAATTTTCTAAGAAAGTCAAATTTTGGGTAAAAATTAAATACCGTTTAAATATATAATGTGTTTTATGACATCATAATGACCCAATAGTGATGTAATAAAATAAAATAAGCTTTATTTTCGGCCAATATATGTTTTAACATTAAAATAATTTGATTTTGGGTGTGTTTGACTTAATTTTCAAAGCATTAATGGAACCCTCAAGGCTTATTAAACACCTTGTCTTTTTAAAATAATTTCCATGTTAGTGTGACTCACCTTCACATAAGCAACCCTATTATTTTAAGAAGTTCGGATTTTGGCCTTATAAAATATTGTTTTCCTCCTCCCTTTTCCAAAAACCATGGGAAAAAACCATGGGATGGTTTTTGGTTTGGATTAATTTAATATAAGGGGTCCCAAAACTAAATAATAAAGAATTCCCTCGCCTTTCCTATATAAACCCACCCAAGATCCCACTTCCTCCTCACTCAAAGCCTTTGGAGATCGTCCAAACTCTTCCCAACTCTCTCTAGAATACTCCCAAGGCTCCCCAAGCTCCCAAGAAGCCTCTCACAAGACTCTCTCTAGCCTTTGGAAGCACACTTCCAAGTAAGGGTTTTTTCTTCCTTTCTCTTTTTTGTCCAATTTTATTTAAGTTGTTTTGCCCTTTTAATTTCAATTATGAATGTTGGGGTATGGTTTCAAACCTACCTCATACTGGCCTCTTTATGTTTGAATGATGGGAGACCCATTTCTCTCTCATTAAATTCCTCCCATGTACACCCGTTACTATGCCAAAATTCTAAAAGGAACTTCTCTCTCTTCTTTTACATTCAAGCAATACTTTTGTATCATGAATCTAAATTCCATTACAACTGTTTGGACATGTATCTATATGACCCCCCTTACTGTCCATTTCATGTAAATATGATGATACACCCTTTCTATTAGGACCAATAGGGGCCTATATACCCTGAGAGGGGGGGGGGGAATCAGGGTATGGATATTCTTTTTCAAAGTTCTTCCCGCCCCACTAGATCTTGACCTCTTTATTACAAGGGTCACATCATGTGAACCTGTGTATTTATTATGATCACTTATTTTCTTCTTTATCTGATGATGATGCTTTAAATGAAACGCAAGAAAGTAAGAAGGCAGACACATAGATCTTTACTTGGTTCACCCTCACTAGGCTACGTCCATGGAGCATATGCCGACAGGTGTCCAGTCATACCTAATTCCCCTATTCCTCACTAGATGTGGATACAATGGTTCAGGCTAGATCACTTCTATGCCCAGGCTCACTGCCTTTACAAAGTTTAGGGTCAGCTCACTACTTTCCCAAGGTTCACTCCCTGTTTCTCTCTCTCTGGATCACTGCCGGTGGAGAGGATCACCTTCTTCCTCTTCCTTTGCTCACTACTCCGGAAAGGATCCACTCACAGTTTATAGACCTATAGGTCTCTTCACTTGCATGAAGAAATGAATCTTCCTCTATATGTAGATTCTCTGTTGAAGCCCAACTTTCACCCGTATATGAATTTCACTTTTCACCGAAGGTATCGGGTAATCTTCTAGCTTCCACGTGGCCCCAAAATAAGGGCGGGGAATCAACCTTACTTGGCGCGCAAGTCTACCTCGGCGCGCAAGTATCGGCGCGCAAGTCACAACTAGCACACAATTCCTCCTTAAAAACTTGTGCAACACAAGCTTCTCCAACTCCAAACTTGCGCGACTCACTTCCCTTTAGGCCCAAACCATCATTGGCGTGCAACTGCCAACAATCACACTTCTTCAAATATGACGTGCAAGTCCCACTTGCGCGACACACCACCACTTGCGCGACCACCACACCCGCGCGACAAGAGATCTTATTTCTCAATGTGTTGAAATCCGGTTGAGAATGAAGAGGGGTGGTCTAGTATTTATATGAAAATTGACCACCCTGCACGACGGTGCGCAAGTCACCTGCGCAACCTCATCTCGACGTGCAATTCTTCTGTCCTCCTAGACACTTGTGCGACTAACTCCCAAACTTGTGCGAACCTGTTTCATTTTCCATATTTTGATCTTTTGATATTGAAAAACATATGGGGCGCAAGTTTCCTATAATCTAAGTCCTCGGCACTCAAGTCCCTTTTCCAAAAACACATTTCTTCCTTTGTTGATTTTCAGGCCCAAAAATTTGGCAAACACTGGAAAACGGCGCCACCTTGTATCTGTTCTTTTTGTACCGCCTATAGATTGTCCATTCCATTATCAACATTCTTGAATCAAACATGGATCGTTGACCACAGCTCTTGAACTCGACATTCCACCATGAAAACCACTTTGTCAACAAATTTTTATGTCATGGTTTGCGTTGTCAATAATCACAACACAGATGTTCACTTTTTCAACAAACACAATCACCTCAAAAATACTTTAATGATGCGTTGAGGGATTTTTTTCCCATCAATATTCCCCTTTGGGTTTGTTGACAACTATTCTATAAAAATATGCATCATTAATTATTCAACCACCATTCTATTTTTGCAATTCTGATAGTGATCAAGGATTTACTCAACACATACCCTAGGCCCACATGAGCAATGCTCGGTGTGAGAAACAAGAGTAAATGAAATGTTCATCAATGAATCACTTCATCTCTAACTCCTACTGTTGACACCAAACTGATACCAATTTGTCCTAAACTGATACCAATTGTTGAAGGACTTTTTAGAAGACCAATTTTTGGTTTTTAAATATTCTTACCACTCACCAACACCACTCTTCTTCTTTTATCACGATCCTCGGCTGTCGTGATATCTATGCTTTGATCGATCACTTCTAGCATTGTCAGATTTAAAAATCTCCCCCCTTTTTCATTTCTCCCCCTATCTAGCTACTTCACTGGTCAGCTTCTCCCTGTATCAATCATGATTTATCAAATTGCCACACTGTCTCCTCCTTGAATAATCACTATTTTCTCCCCCTTTGTCAACAACCCCAAAGGTCACTCCTTTGTAATCTGTAACAGAGTAGAGAACACATATCAGTACATTAAGGAAAAACACATCATACCTCAGGGAGAGGGGGTGACACATCCACACACTTTTAAGTGAGGGGAATCGACTGAACTCCCAGATCCAGTCAATGCTTTTCGAATGCTTCCTTGGGAAAGGCCTTTGTCAAAATATCTGCAACCTATAACTCTGTAGGCACATACTCCAACTTCACAAGCCATTTCTCCACTTTCTCCTTGATAAAATGATATTTGATCTCAATGTTCTTTCTCCTTGAGTGATGAACTGGATTTTTTCTAAGATTGATAGCACTTGAGTTATCAAACTGGATTCCGATCGGAGACTTCACTTCAACTCCCATATCGTCAAGCTGTTGTTTCATCCACAATAACTGTGTGCATGCTTGAGTGGCCTCAATATACTCAGCTTCTGCGGTGCTTAATGAAATGAAATACTTCTTCTTGCTCAACCAAGCAATACATAGTCTGCCAAGATAGAATGCACCTCCATATGTTGATTTCAGGTCATCCGCTGAACCGACCCAGTCTGCATCAGTATATCCCAATAGCTCTATCTGAGATTTGTCGTTATATGTCAAGACGAAGTCCACTATTCCCTTGATATACTGAAGTATTATTTTCACTGCAATCATGTGGCTTTCCTTGGTATTTCTATGATATCTCGCTACTTGGAATGTGGCGAAAACAATATCAGGCCTTGTTGTAGTCAAGTACAACAAACTTCCAATAATTTTCCTGTATTCTGTGATATTAACTGCCTTTCCATCATCATCTTTTGATAATTTCATCCGGGTAGCAACCAGAGTCTTAATATCCTTGGAATTATCCATTCCAAACCTTCTTATAACCTCCTTGGCATATTTGTATTGAGAAATGAAAGTTCCATTACTTCATTGTGTCAACTGTAAACCAAGGAAATTTTTTATCTCTCCAATCATTGACATTTCAAACTCATTTTTCATGAATTCAGAAAACTGTCTGCACTGAGCTTCATCTGATCCGCCAAATATTATGTCATCAACATAAACCAGCCCCATCATCCTTTGATTACTATTGTTGCTGAAATAAATATTTTAATCAACTCCCCCACGCTGGAAACCAAGCTTCTTCAAGTATTGATCAAGTCTTGAGTACCATGCTCTTGGTTCTTGTTTCAGATCATACAAAGCCTTATTTAGCCTGAAAACTTGGTTCTCATCCTTATGAATGAGAAAAAAATATGACTGTTCAATATAAACCTCCTCTTCCAGAACACCATTCAAGAATGCAGATTTGACATCCATCTGTAACACTTTGAACTTTCTTTGCACTGCTATGTCCAAAAATAATCTAAATGTCTCCAGCATTGCAACTGGTGAAAATGTCTAATCAGCATCTATACCCTCAATCTGGGAGTATACCTTGCACACTAGCTGTTCTTTGTTCCGAATTACCATGCCATATTCATTCATCTTGTTGCGATAGACCCATTTAGTCCCGATGACATTCTTGTCTACTGGCCTCGAAATAATCTCCCATCTATGATTCTTCCCAATCTGATTCAGCTCTTCATTCATGGTCTGAACCCAGTTTTCATATTCAGCTGCATCAGCAAAGAATTTCGGCTCAACCATCAGTATCTTCTTCTGAATCATCGTTAGCCACTTCTACTCTCCCTGATTCTCTTACCACTTCATCTCTCTTAAAATAAAACTTATCACTGGGTCATTGTTCAATGATGTCTTTTCTTTGAACTTCTTATCTCATATTTCTATTGACACGCCTTTTATTTTCTCTCGCAGCATCTTGGTATCCTGAAATCAGTCAGCTGGTACCACATTGTTAGAACAAAATAGATAATCATGAAATCTTGTGTGTTACTACTTGGCCCCCAATCATTCTTCATGAAAATTAACATTCATCCTTCATATCGCATTGTGATCTTGCATCTGATTAGGATATAGAATTCTCCCCCGGTGTTATGCAACTCTTCCATCTGTTAGGCCCAAATGTATGGACCCATAACCATTATTTTCCTCATGAATCATTTATTCTCATATTCCAATCGGAATTGAGCCATTAACAAAATCTCTAAGCCTATTGAGTTGGCACTCAGTGTAGGAAACAAGAGACAAAGTAAATAACACAATCAATTCCTGTTGTGCTCTATTTCTCCCTTTAATCATCAACTTTGATACATGATTTGAGTCAATCAAAACACTAAATCATATCACATATCCATTTTTCATCTTTAGACGCCACTTCCCTTTGGATCGTATCTCCCTAAAACCTGAAACACCTAAATCATCAGTTAATAGCATTTATATACATATGGAGAGGGGTAGCTTCTGGAATCTTCAAGATGAGGATGATGGTTGATCTTGATGGGTCAACCCTTTGATTGTTTCTTGTAGACTGTCACACTCTTTCTTTGCTTCTTCTAACTGCCTTGACAACTTCAATTGTTCTGGCCATATGACTAGGCATTCTTTACCCGCATGCTGAGTCTTTTTCTGATATGTAGATTCTTCAAGCTTGGTATTTTTCACAATCTGGGGTTTAAGTCCACTTGTACCCACTTCTGTCTTTGATGTACTACCAAAATTCCATTTCCCTTGATTCCTTCTCTGACCAGGAATATCTTTTCTTTCCATCTTCCCTTGCTTCTTCCACCATTTCAAGGATCTTGCACCTTCCTCCACTTTTCGTTGTGGAACACGACATGCAAATTTTTCAATACATTCTACGTTCATAATTCTTTTATCAGAGGTTTGAGTCACCACACTCTTTTTCACTGGTGGTGAGTCCTCTATTGGACATTCATTCTTATTTATCACAACTGGAGTGGATCTCCCCTTAATCTTCCTGGTTTGTTCACATTCTCTCCTTGAGAGCGGTTGTGAGTATGATAGAGGAGGTGACTAATACACCTTTCATTCAGCTCCATGTGATTCCCCAGAGGCTCCAAGCCTATTCACAAACTTTCCACTTTGTCTCCCAATGTAAGATTTCTATTTATACATCACTGGAATCAAGAATCTCTTTTTGGGCTCCTTTTCCTTTCCTGCTTTCTTCTTACTGCTATGTCTTTCCATATTCCCATAATGTGAACATACAAAACATCTTCCATCAAAAGCATACCTCATTTCAATATTTTTCATTTGAGATGTTGATGCAGCTTGAGTTATTCCTTTGACATTGATCTCCTGAGCTTCATGACACATACTCATTGTGTGTCCCTTTCTTCAACAGTAATAACATCTGATTAATTCTTTCCTCTGAGAGACTCTTCTCTCTGTTTTCTCATAAGGCTTTTTCTTATTCTCAGATTTATCAAAGTTTCTATTTTCACAGCCTGAAATGTATTCCAGAGCCTCTAAAAAGAAGCTTGATGTATGTCCATGAATCCCGCAGAAATAGCACATGTCGTCACTTCTTTTTGTAACTGTCCTCTTAGGCCTATCTTCAGCACCTGTAGGGTTTTGTTCTCATCTGGAACTATTCACAGCTCTCTTTCTATCATGCATGGGAGGTGATTCATCAAATCCAATACCAGTATTTCCCAAACTGTATGGTCTTTGAGCTGAGAGAATTTTTTCTTGCCTCTTTTCAGAAATAGAAAATTTTCTTTTCATTTCATCATCCCCTTTTTAAGGACAATCGAATAGTAAGTGTAGTGTATCCTTCACCTTATGATTTACTTTGTCCCTTGATATCTCCATTTCTTTTTTGGATTTCACTATTACTTCCTCCAATTGTTGAATCTTCTTATTTCTTGATTCAAGTTGAGAATTGAGTTCTTTTCTAAGATTATTCCCTCTACTCAACTCACCTTCTAGTTCATGTGTGAGCTTTTCTACCTTTTCACCTTGCTTCATTACTTTCAATTTTTCCTCCGAAACAGATTCAGTGACAGATTCATTCTCTTTTTGTACCCTTTGATTCTTCTGAACTTCTTCAGACAACTGTGTTTCTAGATCATCATTTCTAGCTTTTTGATTCTGAACTTCATCTAAATTTTGATTCTCTTCATAATCACCAGCCTTTTGTTTTCCTTTCATTTTAGCCACCTTTTTTAGTTCTTCACCTTGAGAATCATTCTTATCCTTTAGGTCAGTAGCCACATAAATAAGCCTTTGATTTAAGCCTCTTAGCTTGTTGACCTCAATATCCAATAATTTTATCTGGATATCTTTATATTTTACTTCTTCATTCAATTTCCGGTGAAATTTCTTTGTCATGTTGACAACAACTATTGGTGTCTTCCTTCTCAAAAATTCTTCATCATCAGTTGTTTCGGTATCACTTTGATGTTCATGTACTTCACTCATTCCAACATCTTGATTGTGTGAATCAATATTTTCCCTATCAGATTCATCCAGGCCTTATTTCAGTAAGCTGTTTGATTCTTTTAATTGAATCACACCTTTTCGTTACACACTTCCACACTAAGGAATACCACCTGAATTATGATTTTTCTTTGATGTTTTTTCCTTTGACATGGAACACCTAGATAAGAGCAGACAGATTCTTTAACCACAAAGATCGACTACAACAAGTCCAAGCAAACAAATCAGATAAAATCAACCGTCCCTTTGATACCAATTGTTTGGACCAATAGGGGCCTATATACCCTGAGAGGGGGGGGGGGGTGAATCATGGTATGGATATTCTTTTTCAAAGTTCTTCCTGCCCCACTGGATCTTAACCTCTTTATTACAAGGGTCACTATGTTTTCACTTGTGTGTTTATTATGATCACTTATTTTCTTCTTTATCTGATGATGATGCTTTAAATGCAACTTGGTAAAGTAAGAAGGAAGACACATAGATTTTTACTTGGTTCACCCTCACTGGGTTACGTCCAAGGAGCATACACTGACAGGTTTCCGGTCGTACCTAATTCCACTATTCTTCACTAGATGTGGATACAATGATTCTGGCTAGATCACTTCAATGCCCAGGCTCATAGACTTTACAAAGATTAGGGTCAGCTCACTGCTTTCCCAAGGGTCACTCCCTGTTTCTCTCTCTCTGGCTCACTGCCAGTGGAGAGGCTCACCTTCTTCCTCTTCCTTTTCTCACTGCTCCGGAAAGGATCCACTCACAGTTTATAGACCTGTAGGTCTCTTCAATTGCATGAAGAAATGCATCTTCCTCTGTATGTAGATGCTCTATTGAAGGAAAACTTTCACTTTTAGATGAATTTCACTTTGCACTGAAGGTATCAGGAAATCTTCCAGCTTCCACGCGGCCCCAAAATAAGGCCGGGGAATCAACCTTACTTGGCACGCAAGTCTACCTCGGTGTGGAAGTATCGGCGTGCAAGTCACAACTGGTGTGCAAGTCCTCCTCATAGACTTGCGCGACACAAGATTCTACAACTCCAAACTTGCGCGGCTCACTTCCCTTTACGCCCAAACCAACATTGGCATGCAACTACTAACAATCACCCTTTTTCAAATCTGGTGCACAAGTCCCACTTGCGCGACACACCACCACTTGCGCGACCACCACACCTGCATGATGGAAGCTCTGGTTTCTCAATGTGTTGAACTCTGGTTGAGAATGAAGAGTGGTGGTCCAGTATTTATAGGAAAATTGACCACCCTGCGCGATGACGCGCAAGTCACCTGCGTGAGCTCGTCTCGGTGCGCAAATCTTCTGTCCTCCTAGACACTTGCGCGACCAACTCCCAAACTTGCACGAACCTATTTCATTTGCCATATTTTGATCTTATGATCTTAAAAAACATATGGCGCAAAAGTTTCCTATACTCCAAGTCCTCAACGCTCTAGTCCCTTTTCCAAAAACACATTTCTTCATTTGTCGATTTTCAGGCCCAAAAATTTGGAAAACACTGGAAAACGACACCACCTTGTATCTGTTCTTTTTGTACCACCTCAAGATCATCCATTCCATTATCGACGTTATTTAATCAAACATGGATCATTGACCACAACTCTTGAACTCGACATTCCACCATGAATACCACTTTGTAAACAAATTTTTATGTCATGGTTTGCATTGTCAACAATCACAACACATATGTTTACTTTGTCAACAAACACAATCACCTCAAAAATACTTCAATGATGCCTTGAGGGATTTTTTCCCAACATTGTCTCTCTCATCAAACCATTTTTTATGAATTCTTATGTCATGTCGTTACGCTGTCAAAATCGCACCGATTTTCTAAGCCAATGCCATTGTGTAGTGAATACCATTCCCATTTCTCCATTAAGGATATTCACCTTTATACACATTTACTTATTGATTATAATGTTTCATGTATTAATTCCACATTCCTTTATCATGGAATAAATGATTATGTTTTATGAATCCATTTTTTATGATCCATGTGGCACACTTATGCATGAAATTAAATGTTTAAGAATGGTGCGCCATTATAGCGCTCTAATGCATTGGGTAAAGTATAGTATCATGATATGTCATGTGCAATGAGTTTTGACTCATGCTAATTCAAGTGAAACGAGGGTTTACTTGTGCTTCATGTGCAATGAGGATTTACTCATGCTATATGTGCAATGATCCTTGGCTCATGCTAATTCCTTGTTAAGTATTGTTGCCACATTTCCATGTTATGATTATCATGATTTATCATACCTTTATGTTCATGTTTCTTTTTTTCTCTATTGATATGCCTATTTTCTAACATGGATTGTAATCCTCATGTTATTCCATGTGTACTCCCTTAAATGGGATTTATAGCTCACCCTTTTCTTATGCATGTCCTCAGGTTATCCCATGCAATGCTAAGTAGAAAGGAATGTAGTGGTCATGTAAAGGAGGTTTTCAATAAAGATGTTGTATTTCACATTTTAAGTTTTTATGTAATGATCCTAATCCCCAAAGACACTAATCCTCTTGATCTTCTTTGTTGTATCAAGTGATGTTTTATGTAATAAATCATGTTTAAGTTTGAAATAAAAGTAGGGTTGTTATCAATAATGACAAGAAAGTATATACATTATTATATACAAAAAATAATGTACATGAACATAGTACTATTGATTTGTTACATAACCCCTTAAAACAACAGCATAAGACCTAAGGGTAAGGTGTGAGATGGTGACAGAGTATTGGGGTAGCTCGGATAACATCGCTTGAGTGGTAATTTCAATCAACTTCCACTTTTCCAGTAGACGGCCAAGTTCGAGCTTGACATGATGAAGCTCAGCTTGGGCTTGGTCAAGGGAGAAGCCCAAGGATGCCACCTCTTTTCCGAGCTCTGACAAATGGGATTCATATGGGGTAATTATACTGACCTTCTTCCATAGAGATATGCGTAGAAAAACCATGTCTCTAACTTTAAACTCAAGGTATTGTCGATGATTATATGCATAACTCTTCTGTCGACTATGGGCTACCTTCATATGCTACTAAATGGTTTTCACATTCTCCACCATTTCCTCGACCATTTCTGGTCCAAGGAGCTTACGTTCACCGACCTCATCCCAACATGCCATTTTTCTCCACCTTTTCCCATATAGGGCTTCATATGGTGCCATCTGGATGCTTGAGTGGAAACTATTGTTATAAGAGAACACAACCAGAAGAAGATGTTGATCACATCCTCCTTTAAATTCCATTGAGCATGCTCTCAACATGTCCTCAAGTGTTTGGATAGTCCGCTCGGATTGAACATCAGTTTGAAGATGATAGGCCATACTGAAGTTCAGTTCAGTATTCAGAGCATGTTGAAGACTCTTCCAAAACATAGAGGTGAATCTTGCATCTCGGTCAGACACAATAGATAGTGGTACTCCATGCAACCTTACCACTTCCCTGATATATATCCGTGCCAGTTTGGATGTGTGCTTCCAAAGGCTTGAGAGAGGCTTGAGAGAGGCTTATTGGGAGCTTGGGGCACCTTGGGATGATTCTAGAGAGAGTCTGGTAGAGGTTGGACGAACTCCAAAGGTTTTGAGTGAGGAGGAAGTTGGAGCTTGGGTGGGTTTATATAGGAAAGGTGAGGGAATTCTTTATTATTTAGGTTTGGGACCCCTTATATTAAATTAATCCAAAACACAAACCATCCAATGGTTTTTTCCCATGTTTATTGGAAAAGGGAATAGGAAAAAAATATTTTTTAAGGCCAAGGTCAGAACTTCTTAATAAAATGAGGTTGCTTATGTAGAGGTGATTCACTCTCCCATGGAAATTAATTTAAAAAGACAGAGTGTTTAATGAGTCTTGATGGTTCCATTAATGATTTGAAAAGTAAGTCAGACAAACGCAAAATCACATTATTTTAATGGTAAAACATATATTGGAAGAACATAAAAATTATAGTATTTTATTACATCATTATTGGGTCATTATGATGTCATAAAACACATTATATATTTAAACAGTATTTAATTTTTACCCAAAAATTTGACTGTCTCAGAAAATTATGAAAATTTCACCATTGGATAATTTTGACGTCCTGATTCCAGAAGTAACATTTATTTTATCTAAATAATTTTCTAAATATGTTGATTTTCACTTTTAAAATAAAAACTGACATTTATTGAAAATTCATAGGGTTTTACAGAAATGACTTTCAAACCTTAATAAAAAGTATAATTGCATTCATAAAATTATAAGATCATTTATATTTAACAAAAATTAATTTAATAATAATAATAATACTTTATTAAAATATTATTTAATTCAAAAATCCCTTAATTTTATAAAATATAATTCTTAATTAAATAATAACTAAAAATAGTATTTGTACTTTAAAAACTATTTACAATGTATCAAAAATGACTAGAAATTATATTCATTATTATATACAAAAATAATGTACATGAACATATTAATACTTATTTGTTACATAACCCTTTAAAACAACCGCATATGACCTAAGGGTAAGGTGTGCGATGGTGACCGACTCTTGGGGTGGCTCAGATAACATCGCTCGAGTGGTAATTTCAATCAACTTCCACTTTTCCCAAAGACGGTCACGTTCGAGCTTGACATGATGAATCTCAGCATGAGCTTGGTCAAGGGAGAAGCCCAAGGAGGCCTCCTCTTTTCCGAACTATGAAAAATGGGCTTCATATGGGGAAATTATACTGGATGAGGCGATTGCTTCCTTTGTCTGAGTAAATTGGATTTGTTAAAGCCCTATATTTATACTAATCATGTGATCACTGTTCAACGACTATATTAGCAATGATCAAAATTATTAACATAAAACCAAAGAAGTTGACATCTTAAAAATATATTTTTCATAAATAGACATGAAATACAACATCTTTATTGAAAACTTCCTTTACATGACCACTACATTCCCTCGTACTTAGCATTGCATGGGATAACCTGAGGACATGCATAAGAAAAGGGTGAGCTATAAAGCCCAGTAAGGGAGTACACATGGAATAACATGAAGAGTACAATACATGTTAGGCAATAGGCATATCAATAGAGTGTAAAAGAAACATGAACATAAAGGCATGATAAAGAATGATAATCATAACATGGAAATGTGGCAACAACACTTAACATGGAATTAGCATGAGTCAATGTTCATTGCACATAGAGCATGAGTAAATCCTCATTGCACATGAAGCACGAGTAAACCCTCGTTTCACTTGAATTATCATGATTCAACACTCATTTCACATGACGTATCATGATACTATACTTTACCCAATGCATTGGAGCGCTATAAGGGAACACCCTTCTTAAACATTTCATTTCATGCATAAGTGTACCATATGGATCATAAAACATGGATTCATAAAACATAAAAATTTATTCCACGATAAAGGAATGTGGAATTCCTACATGAAACATTATAATCAATAAGTAAATGTTCATAAAGGTGAATACCCTTGATGGAGAAATGGGCATGGTATTCACTACACAATGGCATTGGCTTAGAAAATCGGTGCGATTTCGGTAGCGTAACGACGTGACATAAGAATTCATAAAAATAGTTGATGAGAGAGAAAGGGGTTCCTCATCATATTTACATGTAATGGATAGTAAGGAGGCTATATAGATACATGTCCCAACAATTTTAATGGAATTTAGATTCATGATACAAAAGTATTGCTTGAATGTAAATGAGGAGAGAGAAGTTCCTTTCAGAATTTCGGCATAGTAATGGGTGTACATTGGAGGAATTTAATGATAGAGAAAGGGGACTCACATCATTCAAACATAAAGAGGGTAGTATAAGGGAGGTGCGAAACCATACCCCAACATTCATAATTGAAATTAAAAGGGAAAAACAACTTAAATTCCAATTTTCTTTACGTTGTTTTGACTTTTAATTTCATTTATGAATTTGGGGTATGGTTTCACACCTCCCTCACACTTCTATATTTATTTTTGAATGATGGGAGAACCCTTTCTCTCTAATTAAATCCCTCCCATGTACACCCGTTACTATGCTGAAATTCAGAAAGGAACCTCTCTCTCCTCTTTTACATTCAAGAAATGATTTTGTACCATGAATCTAAATTCAATTAAAATTGTTGGGACATGTATCTATATGACCTCCTTACTGTAAATTAAATGTAAATATGATGAGGAACCCTTTTATCTCTCATCAACCATTTTTTTATGAATTCTTATGTCACGCTGTTACGCTGCCGAAATCACACTGATTTTCTAAGCCAATGCCATTGTGTAGTGAATACCATTCCCATTTCTCCATCAAGGGTATTCACCTTTATGCATATTTACAAATTGATTATAAAGATTCATGTATTAATTCCAGATTCCTTTATCGTGGAATAAATGATTATTTTTTATGAATCCATGTTTTATGGTCCATGTGGCACACTTATGCATGAAATGAAATGTTTAAGAAGGGTGCACCCTTATAGCGCTCCAATGCATTGGGTAAAGTATAGTATCATGATACGCCATGCACAATGATTTTTGACTCATTCTAAATCAAGTGAAATGAGTTTTCACTCATGCTTCATGTTCAATGAGGATTTACTCATGCTCTATGTGCAATGAGCCTTGTCTCATTCTAATTCCATGTTAAGTGTTGTAGCCACATTTCCATGTTATGATTATCATGCTTTATCATGCCTTTAGGTTCATGTTTTTCTTGTGCTATATTGGTATGCCTAATGTCTAACATGTATTACAATCTTCATGTTATTCCATGTGTATTCCCTTATAGGGCTTTATAGCTCACCCTTTTCTTATGCATGTCCTCAGGTTATCCCATGCAATGCTAAGTACGAGGGAATGCAATGGTCATGTAAAGGAAGTTTTCAATAAAGATGTTGTATTTAGTGTTTCAAGTTTTTATGTAATGATCCTAATCCCCGATTACACTAAAGAACTCAATGAATATCAATAAAGTATAAATGAAACATGAACATAAAGGCATGATAAAGCATGATAATCATAACATGGAAATGTGGCAACAACACTTAACATGGAATTAGCATGAGCCGAGGCTCATTGCACATGGAGCATGAGTAAATCCTCATTGAACATAAATGATGACTAAAACCTAATTGCACTTGAATTATCATGATTCAACACTCATTTCACATGACATATCATGATACTATACTTTACCCAATGCATTGGAGTGCTATAAGGGCACACCCTTCTTAAACATTTCATTTCATGCATAAGTGTGCCACATGGATCCTAAAACATGGATTCATAAAACATAATCATTTATTACCTGATAAAGGAATGTGGAATTCATACATGAAAATTTATAATCAATAAGTAAATGTGCATAAAGTTGAATACCCTTGATGGAGAAATGCGAATGGTATTCACCACACAATGGCATTGGCTTAGAAAATCAGCGTGATTTCGGTAGCATAACGACGTGACATAAGAATTCATAAAAAAAGGTTGTTGAGAGAGAAAGGGGTTCCTCATCATAATTACATGTAATGGACATTAAGGAGGACATATAGATACATGTCCCAACAAGTGTAATGGAATTTAGATTCATGGTACAAAAGTATTGCTTGAATGTAAAAGAGGAGAGAGAAGTTCCTTTCGGAATTTAGGCATAGTAACGGGTGTACATGGGAAGAATTTAATGAGATAGAATGGGGTCTCCCATCATTAAGAAATAAAGAGGGAATTATGAGGGAGGTGAAAAACTATAACCCAACATTCATAATTGAAATTAAAAGGAAAAAACAACTTAATGAAAATTGGACAAAAAAGAGAAAGGAAGAAAAAACCCTTACTTGGAAGTGTGCTTCCAAAGGATAGAGAGAGGATTTTGAGAGGCTTATTGGGAGCTTGGGGAACCTTGGGAGGATTCTAAAGAGAGTAGGGCAGAGGTTGGACGAACTCCAAGGGCTTTGAGTGAGGAGGAAGTGGATGATTGGGTGGGTTTATATTGGAAAGGTGAGAGAATTCTTTATTATTTAGGTTTGGGTCCCCTTACATTAAATTAATGCAAACCACAAATCATTCCATGGTTTTTGCCCATGTTTTTTGGAAAAGGGAAGAGGAAAACAATATTTTATAATTCCAAACTCTGAACGTCTTAAAATATTAGGGTTGCTTATGTGGAGGTGAGTCACACTCTCATGGAAATTAATTTAAAAAGGCAACGTGTTTAATAAGTCTTGAGGGGTCCATTAATGCTTTGAAAAGTAAGTAAAAGAAACCCAAAATAAAATTATTTTAATTTTAAAACATATATTGGCCGAACATAAAGATTATAGTATTTTATTACATCACTATTGGGTCATTATGATGCCATAAAACACAATATATATTTAAAAAGTATTTAATTTTTACCCAAAACTTTGACTGTCTCAAAAAATTATGAAAAATTCACCATTGGATAATTTCGACGTCATGATTTCATAAATAACATTTATCTCATCTAAATAATTTTTTAAATATGGTAATTTTCACTTTTAAAATAATAACCGACATTTATCGAAAATTCACGGGTTTTGACAGAAATGGCTTTCAAACCTTAATAAAAATTTTAATTGCATTAATAAAATTATAAGATCATTTATATTTAATAAAAATTAATTTAATAATAAAAATATTATTTTATTAAAATATTATTTAATTTAAAAATACCTTAATTTAATAAAATATATTTCTTAGTTAAGTAATCACTAAAAACACCATTTGTCCTTTAAAAACCATTTACAATGTATCAAAAATGACTAGAAATTATATTCATTATTATATACAAAAACAATGTACATGAACATAGTACTAATTATTATCATGATTAAACACTCATTTCACATGACGTATCATGATACTATACTTTACCCAATGCATTGGAGCGCTATAATGGCGCACCCTTCTTAAACATTTCATTTCATGCATAAGTGTGCCACATGAATCATAAAACATGGATTCATAAAACATAATAATTTCTTCCACGATAAAGGAATGTTGAATTCATACATGAAACTTTATAATCAATAAGTAAATGTTTTTAAAGGTGAATACCCTTGATGGAAAAATAGGCATGGTATTCACTACACAATGGAATTGGATTAGAAAATCGGTGCGATTTCGGTAGCGTAACGGCGTGACATAAGAATTCATAAAAAAATGGTTGATCAGAGAGAAAGGGGTTACTCATCATATTTACATTTAATGTACAGTAATGAGGTCATATAGATATATGTCCCAACAATTTTAAAGGAATTTAGATTCATGGTACAAAAGTATTGATTGAATGTAAAAGAGGAGAGAGAAGTTCCTTTCGGAATTTGGGCATGGTAACGGGTGTACATAGGAGGAATTTAATGAGAGAGAAATGGGTCTCCCATCATTAAAACATAAATAGGGAAGTATTAGGGAGGTGATAAACCATACCCCAACATTCATATTTGAAATTAAAATGCAAAACAACTTAAAGAAAATTGGAAAAAAATGAGAAAAGAAGAAGAAACCCTTACATGGAAGTGTGCTTCCAGAGGCTTGAGAGAGGCTTGAGAAAGGCTTCTTGGGAGCTTGGGGCACCTTGGGAGGATTATATAGAGAGTAGGGTATAGGTTGGACGAACTCCAAGGGCTTTTATTGAGTAGTAAGTGGGAGCTTGGGTGGGTTTATATATGAAAGGTGAGGGAATTCTTTATTATTTAGGTTACAGACCCCTTATATTAAATTAATCCAAACCACAAACCATCCCATGGTTTTTGACCATGGTTTTGGAAAATGGAAGAGTAAAGAAATAATTTATAAGGCCATGGTCCGAAATTTTTAAAATAATGAGGTTTCTTATGTGGAGGTGAGTCACATTCCCATGGGAATTAATTTAAAAAGACAAGGTGTTTAATAAGTCTTGATGGATCCATTAATGCTTTGAAAAGTAAGTGAAAAAAACCCAAAATTACATTATTTTAATTTTAAAACATATATTTGAAGAACATAAGGATTATAGTATTTTATTAAATCACTATTGGGTCATTATGATGTCATAAAACACATTATATATTTAAACAGTATTTAATTTTTACCCAAAAATGTGACTGTCTCGGAAAATTATGAAAAATTCACCGTTGGATAATTTCGACATCCTAATTCCAGAAATAACATTTATTTTATCTAAATAATTTTCTAAATATGTTAATTTTCACTTTTAAAATAAAAACCGACATTTATAAAAAATTCACGAGTTTTGACAGAAATGGATTTCAAACCTTAATAAAAATTTTAATTGCATTCATAAAATTATAAGATCATTTATATTTAATAAAAATCAATTTAATAATAATATTATTATTTTATTAAAATATTATTTAATTCAAAAAACCGTTAATTTATTAAAATATATTTCTTAATTAAATAATAACTAAAAACACCATTTGTAATTTAAAAACTCTTTACAATGTATCAAAAATGACTAGAAATTATATTCATTATTATATAAAAAAATAATGTACATGAACATAGTACTAATTATTTGTTACATAACCCCTTAAAACAGCCACATAAGACCTAAGGGTAAGGTGTGCGATGGTGACAGACTCTTGGGGTGGCTACAGATATCTGTTACCGATGTTGGCCTCGTCCATTCCTCAATTGCATCTGTTTTGGAGGGATACACATATATCCCATTTTTTGTGATGATATGGCCCAAGAATGAGACCTCCTTCAACCATAACTCATAGTTGATGTACTTTTCATAGAGCTTCTCCTTGGGAAAAGTCTCTAGTACAGTTCTTAAATGCTCCTCAGGATCCTCCTTGGTTTTGGAGTATATTAGAATATCATCTATAAAGACTACCAAAAATTTGTCGAGGTAATCTCTAAAGGCTCTATTTATTAAGTCCATGAAGATTTCTGGAGCATTGGTGAGTATGAAAGGAATTACTATGAATTCATAGTGCCCATATCTTGTGCGAAAAGCAGTCTTGGGGATATCTTCCTTCTTTATTTTGTTTGTTTTTTTGATTTCTATTTTTGAGATGTATATCCCCTAGAAGTGTTATTTGGAGATGTTTATGGTTTTTTTGTGGTCTCGCATGTCCCCTTTTTGAAGAAGTTGAACTACTTTGGTGGTGAGTTCCTTGAGTGGTATCTCGAAGGGCGGTTGTTCGAACCCCTTTTTTATTTCTTATTTGGGTTGGTTCTGAATTCCTGAGGATGATAATGTTTTGAGAGGTATATGATGTAATGGCCCTAACCACTCCCATTCATTCCTTTTCTAAAATCTTGTGGTTGAGGTGTTCTAGGAAGTCAAGGTGACTTAACCCCAACACTTTTCTAAATTTCTAGTTCATGTGAATAGTGTTTCCAATTTTTTGAATAGCCCTATCAGTGACACATTTGTAATGATGGTGTGCCATTTTGGAATATCACTGTTAGCAAGTCATTTTGAAATGTCAGTGTTAATGCGTTATTTTGAACTCTCGGAGTTGGCATGTCATTTTGAACTATCTGTATCAATGTGTCAGTTTGAACTGTCAGTGTTAGCATGTAATTTTAAACTGTTGGTGTCGGTGTGTCATTTTGAACTATTGGTGTCGGTGTGTCATTTTGAACTGTTGGTGTCAGTGATTCATTTGAACTGTCAGTGTCAGTGAATCATTTTGAACTATCTGTGTCAGCGTTTCATTTTGAACTGTTGGTGATTGCATGTCATTTTGAACTATCAGTGTTAGTAAGTCATTTTTAACTATCGATTTTGCCGTGTCATTTTGAAGTGTCGGTATCGGTGTTTCATTTTGATCTGTCAGTATTAGAATGTCATTTTGAACTGTCGGTGTTGGCATGTCAATTTGAACTGTCGGTTTCAGCGTGTCATTTTGAACTATCGGTGTCGGCGTGTCATTTTGACTGTCAGTGTCGGTGAGGCATTTGTGAACAGTGCTTCTATTTTCATATAGTTTCACCCCTTTGAAGTTTTCATTGATGTAAAATGCATTCAATGACTTGTTATATGGTATTTAAGGATGATTAAATCCCCATAACTCTGATCTGAATATTCCTATGTTCCTGAGTGTCTTTACTCAGTCAAAATACATAGTATTGATGAGATATTCCTTTAATGGAAAATATTAATTGTATCTAAACAACTATTCTGTTTAGATTTTCAAAAAGAAAAGATATATTTTACCTTGTTATTCCTTCTACTTTCTCTCAGTTTGAGGCACCTTGAGACTTTCTCCCCATAGGAGTGGTGTGATTAATCTATAATACATGGTTCATTTCTTCTTGATTTTTCTTCCTACTATGTGCACACCCCCTGTTTAGGTGCAAGAAATAAGTGTCACTTCTTCATTGATAAAAGTTATGATCTACCTATGTTCTTGTGTTTTATTCGATCCTTATTCCCCCATTTCTCCTTTCCATGTTATTTCATGTCATCTCTATGTTTTAATGGAGTTTTATTAGGTGTTTGTTGGTGGAGTTGTGCCGTAGCATCCTCAGGTGGATGCAATTTTCATGGGGAGAGGTGACCGTGATTCATTTGGTTGTAATGTTCGTAATGAACATCAAGAACCTTTTGAGGTAGGGGATTCATGTCTTATCTATTATTTTATGTGACTCAATAGAGTTATCATGATTTATCCCAATATATCACAATGGAATTTAAAAAATAAATATTTGAACTGGATAAATAAATTGGTATCGATCATATGTTATTGCCTCTTGTTTTTTCTAGATAGTGTGATATCTATGCTTGATTAGTTTAGCAAGAAATTCTTCAGGTAAATTGGTAATGAACATAAATTGAGATTAATTATAAATTATTTGACTAAGATAAAGTGGCATGTAAATGAATCCTGTTGTTTTCGTTTTCAATTGATGATAATCAAATGGATGGAGTAAACATGTTTAATTAATTTGTGATAGCTATGATGGCTTGTTATTTACGATTCCAATTTAAGGAACCTACTAATAATGAATCAGCTAATTAAAGATATATTAAATAGTTGGTTGGGAAGTAAAAGTTAATTCTATGTAGGGTTCTGAGTTCCCCACTTTCTTGTAAGGCCAAGTACCTTCTGCTTTCGAGCCATGAGAGCTCATTCTGTGTGACGAAATAACGGCTTGTTTAGGTCCAAGATCCAAGTTTCTTTTTTATTTCATACTACTTGTGATGTGTTATGCGCCCTGATGGATGTTGTGAGATGTGGGGGCTGGGAGGCCCATTGGTTTTGGTAGTAGTTGACACCCAGATTAGCGTGGTTCATTAGTTTATACATGTGGGTGTTAGTGAGGACATTAGAGATGATGAAACAGGTGGCTTGTGAATTTTGAACGATTGTTGAATCTTTTTGTTTATTTATCTTCTTCACTTTCCCCACTACATAAAGAAACTATTCTTCCTTTCCCTCCTTCCAAAAGAGGTGAATATGCATGGGGTATTCCAAATTATTTTCATTATTAGCTTCCCAAGGATGGATGGTTCTAGTCTCTTGCTATAGGTTGAAAAGGCTCGATGGGTACTTCACCTACTCACCGTGTTGAGCAACATATGTTTGATAGCATACAATGTTTTTCTATAATACCTCAGAATATGGAAGAGTAATAATTATGTTAAAAAATGATTGAATAAATGATGTCTAACCATGGGGCTCGAGCTTGTTGGGATGCAATGTTGAGGTAATATTTTTGAGAAGATGTGTACTTGGTTTTGTTATGCTTGGATGGCATGGAACTTTAGTGTGATTATAGTGAAATATAATGTGTAATTAATAATTGTAAATTAATGGTTAAAAAATTCATTAATATAATGTGAAACTAATAAAAATGGATAAGTCACTTAATATAAATCTTTAAATGGTAATATGCTTATAGGATATCTAGTCTTAACAGTGAGATTTGGGAGTCCAAGAGACATTAGCTAAAATTGAGTCTAAGACTAGGTTTCTTCCATTTCAAGGTTGTGAGATGTATTATATTATGTAATTTTTGAGTTTCTATATTCTACTCCACCATATCGGTTAGGGAAACTGACACCTCATGAATTCAGATCCCTGGGGGTGTTTTCTCCAACATTCAGGTGGGAAGATGGATGACTGGTTACCCCCTTCATCCTTGCTCTCTTCTCTTGGTATTTACTTGTGCTGGTAGGCACGACAATTAGTTTTTCCCATATATGTGTGCATAGGGATGTAATGTCTTGTTTATATTCACACACATATATTCTGGATATACATTACTATGGAATAATATATGTGTAACGTGTATAGGTTGTGATGGATTGAGGATCCATTCTCAATCTATGGCCTATAATGGATTGAGGTATAATGCTCGACGTATGATAGATGTTATGCGAGATGTTGTGGCTCTCATAAACTACCTAGTTACTTTGTCTACATGGACGTAGTGGTTATGTTGCATGAGGTGAAAGTTATGGTGCTATGGCCAGGTGTCTACGGGAAAGCATATTTAGAGAGAGATTCTTAGGATTCACGATGCGGGGGAAAATCATCAAACCAGTGGGAAAGTGGTAATGGGGTACCTTAGATATTATTTATTATATTATATAGTATTGTATGTGGTAATTGGTGAGAGTATA
The DNA here is from genome assembly GCA_963277665.1 of Viscum album. NCBI lineage: Eukaryota > Viridiplantae > Streptophyta > Magnoliopsida > Santalales > Viscaceae > Viscum > Viscum album. Next base: position 1,261,873,043 of record OY728146.1, read on the forward strand.
AATAGTGATGATGGAAACTTGGTATATATGTTTAGGTGACAATTAGTTTTACTTGTTGTTCACTATGCTTTATCATGCTTTGCTTACTTTTTTACGAGAGGATCTGGGGAGGATCCTAATGAGTATACCGTTATACTCACCCTATACTATATAAACAATTTTTTTGGCCTTTTGGATTAGGTTAGATATGATACTAGTTACTACTAGCTTGTGGGTTTTGCAGAAGTATTTTGGACTTCGTGGTCGCTATCCTGTAACTTTCGTGTGGTGCTTGTAGTTTTCCCTTTCTGTTGTAGTAGTTCTTGCATGGGATTACATATGTGCACTTAGGATTTATTTTATATTGCATTCTAAGTAGGATTTGATTAGTGACTTTCTTATCTCTCTCTTTTTCATGTATTCTCTTAGAGGTTAATGCCTCCCATTTGTGTGTTTAGTATACCCTCGGTGCTAGTTGCCAACCCGAGGCCTACTAGAGGATGGACACAGGTGTCACTATCTCCCTTCTCGCATTTCCATCCCAGGAAGGGTACACTTTGTGTGGAGGGGTTGTGACATGAGATGTGTTTCTAGATACATGCCTCTAACATCAACCGAACTCCCCATGATTTTTTTGTTTTACTTTTTGTTTTAGTAAGAGACAGAGATAATTAGAAATCGAGAGTCTTTTATTCACCTTTATTCATGTTGTATTTTATTCTACTGATTTTAATCACTAATGTTATATATATAAATTGTACATATTAGATGGATAAATTCATGTGAACCTATATGATTTTACAACATCAAATATGTATATGTACCTTGAATATAAATGTTTTTTTATTCTTTTTTGTATAATTTTAATCAAAATTTTCAAAAGGAAATACGACCCTGTAATATTTTTTTCATAATTATTTTTAATTTATTTGTAAATATTTTTTATAAAAAATTATATATATAGTTCATGTGTTTTTAGTGGTTACTATTTGGATGGGATCATATGTCATTACCTCATGATTAGGTCCATCAATATATCATGGTTTTTCTAATAACATTAACATGAATAATTATTCTCTTAATACTTTATCAGTAGTGACCTAGAAATTTAAATCTTGAGAATTTGTTAAATTCTATTTTTTTGGCTATAAAGGGTGAAATGTTTATTTTACTAGTCTCAAAATTAAATATTTATATTTTTATTGGGTTTGAGATCTGATGTTTACCCTTTGGTGATATTTTTGTAATTTTCTATGATGGTTGGAAATATTTTTAAATTATAGCCATTGGTGAAATGGAATTATTTATTTATTAATTTAAGAAATTCATTTTAAAATAGACTATTTTCATATAATAAGTAATATAGGTATTGTGATAATTATATAATAGTGATTAACCACTGATATTTCAAGACAAATTTCTCTTTATATAAATATAGTTTATTTTATAGCTTTCTTTACACCTAATATTGAGTCTAACCAAACCTTGATAAAATATTGAATAATTTTTATTGAAGTGTAAATGTTTTAAGATAGTCATTAAATTGAAATTATGAATATGTAATGACTATATTATAAATAATATGTACAAGTTATTCATATAATGCAATTTTATTGATAATTCATAATAAATAGGTAACCAATTTTTAGTAAATTTATTTTATGCTTCAAAAAAAATATTTTTCAATAAAAATGGTTTATATTGCATATTGTGAATTGAAATTATAAATAATTTCCAAAAATTTCATAAAAAATAATTTTATAAAAATGATATATTGTTTAAAATAAATATATCCTAATTATATTATGGTTAAAATTTCATATTTGTTTTGAAAATATTAATGTTTTACTGAATAGTGAAAAATAATTTTATTTATAGAAATCATTATTTTCTATTGAAGTATTTACAAAGTAACTTTTTTTAAATGTATTTTAATATATCATTAGTTATTATTAATTTAAAATATTTCAAATAGTTTCATTTGAATTCATATTATGCTTAAATTTGGTATATTTTATTATAATCAACAATTCATTTTATGGAGAGATGTTTTTCATTGCCTTTTGTGGGTTTATTTCAAAATTAATTTATGAAACTTAAATAGAGTAAATTTGATAAAATGGATTCCTTATTTTTAATCATCATTTTTAATATTATATAGTATGAGAAACTTGATTGTTTTTCAGGATGAATTTTAACCGAGGTATAAATTTATTATTATGGTGAAGGTTAAAAGGGGTTAAAATGAAGAGATAATAGTTAAAATAAACTAAAAACATATCTAAATCTCTCTTAATTTTAATATATGAACCCTATATAATATAATAATCCAATATCATTCATTTTAGATCCATTTGTATTGAATGAGAAAATAATATATTTTAATATTTTTTTAAAATTCCAAAAGTGACATCTTTCTAACTTATAAAAGCACACCCCTTATCCTATATTATCCACATTTCTAGACCCTCTTATCACATAGAACACCTATTCAAATCCTTTAATACCATTATACCCACATCCTAAATGTAATAACACTAACTCTAGTAACCCAAATATGATGTATACCTTATCACATTGGAATAAGAATGAATTGATCAGGTCAGCGAGGATCGATAAGTTTTGTGGTCTCAAAGAACCAGATATAAACATGCTTCCCATTTTGATGATTTTGGGATTAGAAGAAACACCTTGGGGTAGAAGTAACAATGATTTTTTTTCTATTTGGTGGAAAATTCACAATATTATACAATATGTGAAGACTATGACCTTCGAAAATTTTCCACTGATTATTGACGTCAGAAAATCGAGTACCATTAGAGTATCTTTGAACATTTAATTTTGAATTAATTAATTTATTATCAGATGAAATGATTAACTAATCTCCAGAAGTTTCTCATATGAAGATTTTGTTGTTCATATAAAACATGTCTTTTATATTACCTTTGTTGCACTGTAAGGATACAAGTATATAACCTCTCTAGAGGTGATCCACATGTGTTCTTTTTATCTCTGAACGATGCGAGATGATTTACGGGTGTCGTCATAGTGAATCAATTTTGTTTTTTTTTCATGTTGATCACTTGGAGTTCCATTGAGCTTGAAAGAATCTTTCCAGTGATTCTCATTCTTGGGAAGAAGAGAGGAGTAATAGAGAGATAATTTTTTGTGTGTAAAGATTCTCAAATACTAATTAAACCTACACAATATACATAAACATCAATTTATAAACTAGGGTTTTTGTTAAAATAGTACAGAATTATGTACAAACCACGAAATTATATAATAATAATTATTAAACCCCATTATATATAATATTATTATTATTTTTGTTATTCTATATGTGTTGTCTCACACAATGATAAATAGTATTTACCATTTTGCAAATAAATATTCATTAATGGATACGATCTTGGTACGCTTCAAATCCACAACATTTATTGAATTCCCAAATAAATATTTAATTACATTTTATATTCATCAATAAATAAAATAAATATTTTATGAAAAATATAGTGAATATTTTTTTTAAATATTCACATAATAAAATAAATTATTGATTATTGAATAAATTATTATTTATTACCTTGTGAATATTAATGATCAATAATAATTGAATGAAATTATTCCTCACTCTTGAGAAAAATATTTATTCTAAAAATGAAATTAAAATAAAATTTAATCTAGATCAATGGAAACACATAGTTTGTGACCCTATAGTCTTCATTTATTTTAGCATGGGGCATGCCTACCTAAATTCCTAGATTAAATTCTAAAAAACGTTCACAAAACCCAAGAAAAAAACATAAGTTCATGATGATGACAACCACATATGAATTATCATTGTGTTATATAATCCCATTTTCTCAATATCCCATCATGCAGGTTCCACATATCTATCATCATCTTATATTCTTGATACAAATTTCTTCGAATATCTGAAATAAAAATTTCATTACACCATGTCCATGGAATTTAATGAGATGTTTTTATTAAAACCAAAAGTATGAGATTCTAGGATCCATAAATATAGAAGGGAAAAATACTTTTTCAAATTTTCCATTAAAAAAATTTCACTCGTGATGCAAAAAATGTATCCAATGTCATTATGAACTGTATCATCAAGGTTTATGAAATACATGTCTATGGGTGAGTCATAACATGCATTTATAATAATCATAAAGTATTAGGAAAATTATGCACACTCATAAATAGTTATATCTAATGAAACCAAAACACGTGGAATTTTTACTGGTGGGCATGTTTTCATATTTCTCCATCATGGATATTATTATGTAGGGAATTCATGAGAAAAAAGTCTCATCATCTAATGAGTACTCACACATAGTAGTAACATTTTATCTATACCATCATAAATTATTAGTAGACTATAGAAACATATTTAATAATATCATTCTATAATTTCAAGGTTCTCATCATTTTGGGGAACTTCTATGACATTATCAATATGAAAAATACTATAAGACATTATTACATTAAAGTAATGAAGAAAAATGAACAATATGTAACAAATTTATTATATTAAAATTAAAAAATATATCATAAATGTAATGAAAGTGAAAATAGTTTCTCTTATAAAACCATCTCTAGTATACTCCCACTTACACTATATCCAAATTTCTATAGAATTTAACTCGTTGGACATCATATGACAATCTTGTTTTGGTTGAGTTAAGGGTTTAGTAAAGGGGTCTACCACATTATCTTCTATTGATATTCTGCTCACTATGACTACACTTCGTTGAGAAAAACATATCAAAAGATGATACTTCTAAAGTATGTGCCTCGACTAATGTTGTGACCTTGGATCTTGGGAAAGGTCCACCACTACAGTATTATCACAATAGACTATGACATGATCTTTACTCATTGGTACCACATCAAAGTCTTGGAATAAGATCTATATCCAAACTTTTTATTCAGCTACCTTAGAAGCCTCGATATAATCGAACTCTACTATAAAATCTCTAACCATAGGTGGATTTGAGCACTTAAAGCTCATAGAACATCCATTTAGAGATAAGATTTATACCATATGTGATTTATGATCATCTATATATATTTGGAAACTATAAACTACATAGCCTTTTGTGAATTGTTCCTCATCTCTTCCATAGACTAGGAATAACTCCTTAGTACACCCTATATAATTAAGGATAGTATTTAGTACCATCCAATGGAATCCACTTAGGTCATATTGATATTTTCTTAACGGACACAAGGCATAGGTGACATCAAGCCTACTACATTGAAAATAACACATGACTGACCTAATCAATAACATGTAATGTATCCATTCCACTGTATAACATTCCTCAAGTGTCTGGTGTCACATTTTCCTAAAAATATGAATTTCCTGTGACATCGTAAACAATCATCTCTTAGATTTTCCAATATTTATCTATTTTGTATCTTGTCAATATATGTACCTTGAATTAGGCCGACCGGTATCTTAGATCTGTCAGGACAGATATTGATCCTAATAATATATGATGCTTCTCCAAAGTCCTTCATGGAGAATCATTTATTTAAATTGGAATTAATAGACTATAAGATATGTATTTAATTTCCAATAGGTAAAATTTAAGTAATATATAATATTAATATAATTACCACACACCCACTAAACTGCTCGTAGACATAAGGGTCATGTTTATTCTTTATGAGACCAAATTCTAATATGGCTGGATCAAACTAAATATTCCACAAACTCGATTATTTCACTATTACATAAATATATTTTTGAAATTTTAAAAAAAAATTAGAAACCATTGGATCCAAAAACACTTCGGGCTATGTCATATTGATATATTTATGAAGGTTACCATTATGGAAGTTTGTTTTGAAATACATTTTTCTAACACCATAGTCATGGAATACTGAATGATCAAGTATGATCGTGATGGATTTTAGTATTGTAACTAGGGAAAAGGTTTTTTCATAGATAATGAATTCAAGATATTTAAACCTTTTATAAAATATTAACACCTCATAAGACATAAAAATAACACCAAAGTATAATTTCTTCTTGAATACCCATTTAAAACCAATGGTATTTACACACACTTGATGTCCTTTCAAAATCTAGACTTGGTTTTAGTACATGGAATCTATTTCATAATTCCTATCTTCTTTTTGCTTCTAAAATAGATGATCCACTTATTTATTCTTTATAGGATAGAGGATCATTATTATTAACTAATAATGATTCACCATTCTCAGTGACTAGAAAAACATTGAATTATGGTTCTCTAACCCTTATTGTACTTTTACAGAGTACTTGTGCCTCCAGAACATCTTCTTTCATATTCATTTTTGGAATATGTTCTTATTCCAACTCATTTTTTCTTGATATTTTAATTCATCAAAGTATATCTCCCTCAAAGTATTAATTTTAGTGATATAATCCTTATGAATGAATGTGGGGAATGTTTATGTAACCAAATTTTTATCTAAATGATTATTTATGTAGTATCCCATTGATCCAATTGATATCTTATAAAGATACAATTTATGACATAAGGTGAAATTTTGTTAGATGAAGAGGAATTAATAAATACTTTTCATCCACACACATGCAAGTACAACAAAATTATTTCCATTCCATAATTGGTATGGTCTACCATATGCCATTTTTTATGGTTCTTAGTTTAGTAAATATATTTTTTATAATGAGTATCCCCAAAAGTATAATGGAAGTGTTTCATGGATCATCATTGATCTCACCATGTCTAATAAGACTTGTTTCCTCATTTCACTTACATCATTCAACAGAGGTGCATAAGGGGATGTGAGTTGATATAGAATCACATAATATCATAAATAATAAATGAAGTCTTTATTATTATATTCTCTACCATTTTTTGATCAGACTTCCTTAATCATCTTACCAAGATTTTTCTGAAATTCAATATTGTATTCTTTCAACCTCTCAAAGGAATTTAACTTATACCTCATCATGTAGACATACTAATATCTACTAAAATCATCATTAAAAGTTATAAAACATGGGCACCCACCCCTTTATTCAATAGGAAATGGTTCACACACATCGACAAAAACTAATTCAAGATGATCTTTGGCCCTTTCACCTTTTCCACTAAATGGGGCTATGGTAATTTTTCCATGTAATGATGTGTGACATACACTAAGTGGTTTCCGTTTAATGAAATATAAATATCTATATAGTGGTAATTTATTCAAATAATTTTAGTTTTTATGACCAATCAATTGATAAAAAATTTGGGTGTGGTATGAGTCATGTGAAGTGGTTTCAATATAAATTGCAATTACTTGGTATGTATAGTCCAACACAAAAAGACCGTTACTTAAATGTTACTCACCAAAATAAATACTATTATTATAAAAAGGAATCATGTGTTCCATTATTTTAAAATTAATCAATCTGTATCAAATCTAGATACATAAATAATGTTTTTGGAAAAAGACATTACATAATAACAACCTTTTAAAACTAAGATCATTCCCATAGGTATTGTGAGGTGGTAGATTTTGATAGTTATAATAGAAAATTTAGTTATAGTGGATGGATGTGTTCTAACTCCCATTGGTCAATATATATTAATCTACTTGGTTCATATAATTTAATACATTAGTGATCACAAAAAGATATACATAATACCAAATTTATAGAAAAAAAATTAATTGAACTCAATAAAAAATACACCTGATTCTTACCCCAACTTCTTTAGTTGGGTGTATTTTTACTTCCAATAGACCATCTTACCACATTCGAAACAGATAGAATCATGCTCCATTACTTTTTACACGATCCTTATCTTCTTGGAAGGGAATTGTGAAGAATATTTGGGATTATATCTCTTTGCTTGGCCATTTCGTTTGTTCCCTATAAGGACAAATGAATTTTCATTTTTCATCTCATTATACACTTTCCAAAGAAGAGTAATAAAATATTTGAGAGAATTATCAATTTTTTTCATATTAAAACAAAACAATCTAGAGAATCACTGAGGGAGTGATGAAATAATGAGATTATTTCATAATCCATCATGAAATTTAAAACCAAGAACATCTAGGTGCTCAATAATTCTAATGAGTTTTACTATGTGAGGCCAAGATGGCACACCCTCTACAACAATACTCTGAAAGATTAATTCGGATATCTCAAACTAATCATATCCTTCTCTCTACAGGTAAACACTATGGAGTTTCTTGAGCATTCTATAAGAATCCTTGTTTTCATATGACATCATGAGTTCACCATACATAGATTCTATAACAAAACATTAAATGTCAAGTACATCATTCAAATTTTTTTCATAGAAAAGGAAATCATCATCACATGCCTCTTTAGTGGGTGGATCAGGTAATGTGAATTCTACCACATAAGATTTTCATTCATGGTGCAACACAACTAGAAAGAATTCAAACCATTCATAGATGTTACTAACAATGAAATATATACCTTGTATAATATTGATCATATGGATAGTGTAGATGGTGAACATTCTATTTATTATACAATTATAATAGAGAAACTTATTTGTTTTTTTATTGATTTGGAATTATGTTAGACATAATAATAATAATAATATTAATAATAATAATAATTTTATTATGTCTCCAACTATTTTATCAAGTCCCAATAGTCCTCACTGTTGACCTCAGAATGTCTCATCACACAATACATTATAGTTGAAAGGATCCATATTTACCTTCATTATGATTCAGTATTTGGACATGAATATCATGAGTAAGTATACAGGTAGGTGTTCTTTCTACTGTGGGCATGGAGTTACTTTATCCATTGAGTTAACTCCCTAATCCCTAAATCCTTATTCATATTTCCCTAAAAATGACTCAAAATTAGTACCAAACACACTTTGGCCTTTAAATTAAATACAAAATTGGTTAATTCAACCCAAAACACTCATGATAACTCCCAGATAAAATAAAATGTCTAGGATTTTCCATGTAAACACTTGATTATATGGTTGCATTGTCAATCAAGTAGTAGAAGGATTAGTATAACTTAACACTAAGTTGAGTAATTTTAATTAATTATGTGTAAAGATTTATTTTTCATCCTTTAAAATTATTCTTAATATTATGCAGAGATAAAAAATATATAAGCAAAATACATTTATTTAAATTCCAAATTTGAATATTAATTCATTTATTTATGTGATCATGGTCTTGTATCCATAAAATAAAAATTGAATAAGGTAAAAATCAATAAATTACCAGGTCAAGAGCTTATCTTTTGGTTGATTTATTGAGTGGAAAATAAGTAAGAATTTTACCTAAGAAAAAAATCTCAATGATCGAATTGGAATGACTTAAAATGTTCCACATGTCCACCTATGTATCACTTGAGTTGGAATCATCTTGGTTCCATCTTGAACATACTCCACATTACTTTAGATACTCCATTTATTAAAATTATTTATAAATCATGTACATGTGAGGGGAACAAAAGTATTTGTTAAATGGATTATATTAATCACCTTATAAATATAGGTCTTTCATAATAATAGAGGGAGAGATGACTCAGAGATCATCATATTTAATAATTTAAAAGTCATGAAATAAATTAAATTAAATAATTCCTACACATAAATAGGTCTTAGTCAAGCTCATGATAATTCATACATATAAAACAATTATGAAAAATTATAATATCTAAAATTTATTTCTATTCATTATTTATTATTAAGAAAATATTGATTGAATTAATTAATTAATTAATTCTCTTTCATCTTAATTCCCATCCAAATTATATTAGAGATACCCATTATAAATGAATTCATGGAAAATAAATGTTATAACCAACAATTCAAAAAAATTATAATATATTAAATGGGAATTTATTAATTATTTAAATCCATTATTAAATTATCAAACACAACATGTGAAAAATAATATTGTAAGGTTTTAATGTTTCAATTACTAATTTAATGTAACTTATTTATATTCTTTATTGGGAGACTACACAGTGTGTACTTAAGAGTTATTTTTCATTTATCTTGATTGTTGTGTAATTGGTATACATTCATATGAATTTTATGTGTACCTCAACTAGACTATATAGAATATACAATCCAGATACATGGAATGTACAATCCAATTACACACCATATATCACTCTTATCATGTGTCTGCACAACCTACCAAAGGACTTGGTGTGTCCATCGGATGATGGACAACACGATGTAAATAATACCACTACCACTACAAAAAATAGTACATTATAGGTGGTTATTTATAGGGGGTTTTTCACAACCCCCTATAAAATCATTTTTTGTAACATTAAATGGGGTTCTTCACAACCCCCTATAGTCATCTAATTTAGAGGGGGTTATAACCCCCCCTAAATTATTTTCATAGAAAAATTGGAGAGAAATTATGTGCAACCCTCACTAATCATCGAATTTAGAATGGGTTATGTACCCCCTATAATTTCATAAATTACAGGGGGTTTTGAACCCCCTCAAAAATTTAACATTATTTCTTTAATATCTAGTTGGATTATACAGGGGGTTTAAAACCAGCCACTAATTTATTAAATTAGAGGGGGTCCAAAACCCCCTCTAATGTCTTTAAATTATAGGGGGTTCAAAACCCCCAATAATGACTTTAAATAGATGGGGTTAAATACCACCCTCTACTTTCATAAATTAGAGGGGGTCCAAAACCACCTCTAATGTATTTAAATTAGAGGGGGTTCAAAAAAACCTCTTATTTATAAGATTAAATGGGGTTGTGAACCCCCACTATTAGAAAAAAGAAACTTCTATAATATATATATATATAATTAAAACACAATATATAAATGTATTTAAATACATTATATGAACATATAATAAAAAATATTTATATGATTATATTTTATTGTATTTATATGTATACATAAATATAATTGTATAATATTATGTATATTAATATATATTTATTTGTATAAATTTCATTTCATGTAATATTATTTATTTTTAATATAAAAGAAAAAACATATTATATAAATATATACATAAATATAATTTATTTAAAAAATATATCATATAAAATCCCAAGCTTGTAGTTACTATAAATTATATAATAATAATAATAAATGTGTTTTTATATAATATGGTTATTCCTTTGTATTATATATAATTAATATTATATAAAATATAATTTATACAAATAAATTTATATTAGTGTACACAATATTATAGAATTGAATTTATTGAAATACAAATATATATTAATATAAATAATAATAAATATATGTATTGAAATAAATTATATAAATATTTTTAAATTGTATTTCATATATTATTAATTATATATTAAATAAAATTGTATATAATATAAAAATGTATATCACATAATATTGACCATATATAATATACATATTAATTATATATAATATAATATTATTTATATATAATATTATTTATATATAATATTAATTATATATAATATTAATTATATATAATATTAATTATATATAATCTTAATTTAATATAATATTAATTATATATAATATTAAATATATATAATATTAATATTTGTTTAAATTGTATTTTAAATAATATTAATAATATTAATATACTAATTTTATATAATATTATATAGCTTATACAGATAAATATATATATCAATATATATAACAATAAATATATGTATTAAAGACATCATATAAATATATTTTTAAAACAGTATATAAATATATTAAGTAAATGCTTATATAAATATGTGTGTATGTATGTTTTTAAGTATATAATTAATTTACATAAATATATAATACAAATGTATTTAATATAATATATGTTTGATATAAATCATTAATTAAGTTTAAAGTATTTATAAAACCAACATATAGTTTTTATAGGTTAAAAAATAGATGTAATAAAAATAATAATAATTAATAATAATAATATTATGACACAAAAACAAAAACACACACACACACACACACACACATATATATACATATATATGTGAAATATATACATATATACTTGTGTAATATATGTAGGTGATATATACATATATAATATTGAATACATATATTTTCATATACATATAAATATAGTAAATAATATATATCATTTAAATGTATTTAAATATATTATGCTAATAATATTTATTATATTAAATAGTCAAATATATATTAATACATTCATGTGTAACATAAATAACATGATGTATTTTTCAAAGTGTTTGGACGGTTTGGTTTCAATGGTATTTGGTCCATGTGGTTCTTGGTTCGAATCTTACCCCTACTATTTTTCTATATATCTTCATGATGGGGAGGCTGGGGTCGAGATCAGGGGAAATAGAGGGAGGCTAGGGTCAAGATCAAGTGAACCAAAGTTAGTGTGGGGCGGTACTAGGGAGTACTGGGAGAGTGGGAAATAGGGAACATGAGGGAGAAGAGAATGAGGAGATCAGGGAACATGGAACATGATGGAGCATGGGGAGAGTAGGGAATGGGAGGGAGGGATCATGGGGAGAGTGGGTAATGAGAGGGAGGGCTGTGAAAATTATAAAAAAAGGGATTTAAAATAAAAATTAAATTCTTTAGGTGAGGCTTAAACACGACCTAAAGCATTTCATATAGTGGCAGTTACTTCTGTTGCCCCCTAAAAAACAAGCTTTTTGAGTGAATTTAATTCAAGATTAGAGGGGGTTTAAACCCCCTCTAATGTAACCGCTGCTAAATTCTCTATGACATTACTAGTGCTTTCTCAAAACCACCACTAATGAAAATAGGTGGCCACATTAACGGTGGTTCCTCAAAACCTCTGCAAATGTTTTTAAAAGGGGTTATAACCCTTTATAAATTCAAAAATAACCCCCTCTAAAGTGGATATTTTTTGTAGTGCACATGCCATTTATATCACATGTCATGTGTAATTATAACCCACCAAAGGACCATAATATATTTTGGACATGGGAATTAATTTATTACATGGTTTATATGCTAGCTACAAGTCATGTCATTCATTATTACTGTAGGATATCAGTCACACATGTTTCTGACTGTATATATGACCACACAGCTTGCATGAATTTCACCAGTAAACCAAGTATACTAAAACATGTATCCTAACTACATGATGTGTAATATAACATACCATGTTACATGTTAGGCCAATTTACACATGGTGTACAATAAAGGAAACATGTGTAGTTACTTTTTGGTACGTAATGCATCCTATGACAAGACCAGGTGTAGTACACTATGGTAAACAATGTGTACTCTGAATACACATCATGTAATCCCATGTTATTCATACAGAATCCTTGAATCTTTCTAGTGGAATATATGGTCATTCTTCATCTGTTCATAGTACTTTATGAAAATTTTACACTAAATGATGATTGTTAATATGTCAAAAACATGTTAATGAAAATCATACTAAAGAACGAATAATTATTGAAATGAAAATTTTACCATTCCTAATAATATATATCAACAATCAAATGAAAATTTATAAAGTTAAAACGTGAAAAATATAATATCACTTGAAGGTTTTGGGAACCGTGTAAGTTCCGTGGTGGGTTAGATAAAGAAGAATTTTTTGATGATTTGGTGGATCATTCACAATATTTTACATCATGAGAATGTCATGACTAACAAAATTTATCCATCGAATATTAATATGAAGAAACCCAAATCCGAGAGTGGATATTAGAATGTTAAATTTATAATTAAATTATTTATAATTAGAATAAATTGCTACAATATATTAGGAACATTCCTAGATGAAGATGTTGTTCATCATCAGAAAACCATTTTCAGGATTACCATCATTGCACGGTAAGGATCAAAGTGTAGAACCCATTTAGTATTTATCCACACATGCTCATTCGATCTAAAAATAATGTCAATTGGTATATAGTTTCCAGAATAGAAAATAATATTCATATTTATATTATCATATATTATCCACAGATAATATCTTATCACCCATTTGTCAACAATCTTTTAGTGTTATCACTATTTCACGTGTTCATTACTTAGTTTTCCCATGTATATTTCACCATGGATGTTTTAGTTATTGTGAATATGTCATAGTTTTATAATAGATAGAATTTTATTAAATTAAATAATATAATATTTATTCATTAGATATATTTTTAGAATCACTCATGATAAGTGGACATGGAAAATGAATCACATCGTTTCTTAGAGATGATAAGTTGTATATACACATGAGTTATGTTATCAATTTTTAATGAGTGAAAGAATAATGAAATAGATAATATATTAAATTTATAGTATAAATATTATATTATATGTATCATATATTTTCATTATTTTTTTCATTTTGAATATCCATGTAAGGCAGTGATGTAAAACAAATTACATCAATTCAATATGCGGAACTCATCCATACACACAAGCGATGTTTTGGCTTTCCATTTGATGGAGAAAGAGATGGATAAATAATATGATTTTAATATAATAAATTTTTTGTATATGGTAAGTAATGGTTTAATTATATTGTAATTTTTATGACATAATTTAATGTGGTAAAAGAAGAAATAAAAAAAGAAATATCTTTTTTAAAATGATTACCTTCTCTATAATAATCTTCATTTGGATCTCTTTTAAAGGACTTTTGGGATGGTATTTTTTGGAATAAAGATAATTATAAAACGTTTATAAGTATATTGGGGATATACTTTGGTGTGTTTTGGTCAAGATAAATGTTGCAAAATGTGTGATGAAGTGAGTGGAAGAGGTTCCCTGTTATAATTAAGTTGACTAGCACACTTGTAATTTTTTAATGTGTTAAAATATTTTAAAAACATTTGAAACAAATGTCTCCAAAATGAGTCATATTCAAATGGGATAATTATAATTTTAATATGTATACACACTATTCAGTTTCATCAATTTTTAAGTCATATTATTCTTTTTCTATTTATATTCACCCCTGGTAAACCTGTTTTGACCATAACTGTGGTAACAAATTTTTACAATTTTTACTATTTATTATGTTGAAAAATTATGTTTTCCTAATTACATAATAGTAATTATTATAAATAAAAATATTTAATCCATTTTATCAAATACAATTCATTTAATTTGAAAATTTTAATTGAAAACTAAACTCGTAAAATGTGATGAAAAATGGGTTTTTATTAAAATGAATTTTTCAAGCATGAGAATATATTACATTAAAAATATGACTATTAATCATAATTATATGGATTTAAATTCTAATAGAAATATATATAATATATACATTATATTTAGGTTATTCATTGTTAAATATTATTTTAATTAATTAAATTCGATATCTTTATGCACTTTTGCCACCATATGATATTATCTTTATTTCTATAAAATTAATAATAATTACATGGTAAATAATATGTATTATAACACATTATTGTAAATAAAAGGATAAATAGTTAGTTTCTATATTTTAAAATATTCTTAAAACCATATTTTTATGGGAAAATTTCAAAAAATCATTTTATGCTTATTTGGACCTTTTAAGTTCAAAATCAGCATTCATCCAATAAAATTAGAATTTTTCCCTTGAAATATTAAAATATTTATTGTATTATATTTTTAGTAAAAATTAAATTTTCACTTACTATAATTGAAAATCTTGATTTTTATATCATTACATCATTTAAAACATTCATTCCTAAAATTTCTAGGGATATTATAGTCTAAACAAATAAGGGTCTTTCTTCTTCATAAAATCCTCTGGTTCCCATGTTTCTCCCTCCATTTCATGATTTATCCAAGGTACCATTACTAGTAGAGTCAAAAAATTTCTCAAAAATTATTTTCTAGCATCAAGAATTTGTATTCTATCTTCCTTGTAAGATATATCACATTCCAAATCTCTTTATTCAGAGGTGAGAAAATGTGATGGTTTGGAATTTATTTACATAACAATTAGATATAGAACACATTATGTATATTAGAGAGGATTGATGGAATTACTAAATGGTATTCCATAGCTCAAATTATTTTTATAATTTAAAAAGTCCTGATGCATTGGGTGTTTAGTTTTCCTTTATTACAAAACTTTATAACACCCTTCCATAGAGATAATTTCTAGAAAACATGATCTCTAACTTGAAATAAAAAATCATTATTCAGTTATTGACACAACGCTTCTTTCTTTCTTGATATTATTTGATATGGGTCCTTTAGTGACACCGGTTTGACCTATAAAACATTAAAAAATTCATAATAATATTTCTAAAGTTAGGTGCTGAGTGAGAGCGGTGTTTCAGGTCCCGAAGAGCCTCAACACATTCATAATAAATATACTAAATATATTTTATTACACATGTGTTGTTTATACTGATATGTGGAATAACCCTTGAGCATAGTATCAGATCATAATTTTGAGACCGTGGATGATTTTAGATCATCATGTTTAACCTTAACATGACATAAAATTTTTAAGAGTCGAGTGATTGGTCAGAGGAAAGTTGGTGGGGCATGTGTTAGAATGGTATTAAACTAGAGGTTTTATTGAATCAAAATTAACTCAAACCACCTCGCCTCCCCCCTTTAGTGTGCACAAAAATATCACCCTCTACTCTTCCCCTTTGAGCAGCAGATGACCTGAGGACCGAATCGAGGAAATTTGGAACTGTCAATCTCTGATATTTATGGTGATCTCTCCCAGATTATTTATCATTAGCTTTGGAGAAACTGTTTGACCTCAAAACCTCGTTATTTTCTCCACAATTAATGTGGTTTGAGTTTTAATATTGATTCATTTTTTCACTGTTTTAATGTTTTAGAGACCTTATACTCTTTATAAGGACCCTTTGAGGGTCAATCTATGTGTTTTGGGGTGAATAGTGGTGATTCGTATCGCTTGTAAGGAATTTTTTTAAAGATTTTCCCATATACGCGACATTTAGACTGGTTGAAATTGTCGTGTGTTCTTATCATTTGTGGTAGATGAGCTTTAGGGACTACACACCATGCATTGGAGTTACAAGTCAAGTAGTGACACGATGTTGTGTGGGCTAAGGAAAAGGCCAGGAAATCTGTGTGGATGACATGAGAAATAGACATAGCCAATGGGTCGTGTAGTTGAGATACGTCGTGTACTAAGGGGTACATGTCATGTGGTGAACATGGTAAGCTGAAACGTGTGAAGGAAATATATGATAGGGGATCAGGTGAGGTAAGACACACCATGTTTCATTAGAACACGTCATGTGGGGCTACATGACCAACCAATCCGTGTGGAAATAGAACATGATCTGGTGTTAACGCGGGGTCACCAACTATGTATACCCGCTTAAAAGTTGTCTGGTATCATATTGGAGGAGATTACAGATTTATTATCTCCTCTTTTGGAACATATATTTAGGCCTATGATTTTCTTATCCTAAGCAATTTTTCATGTAAAATGTGGTGGTGGTCATGGTTTGGGTCTATGAGATGTGAGGTGATCTTTTATTGTGGATCGCTTGGGTTAGTGATGTTTGGACCCAAATCAGTTGAGTTAGGTCCCTTGGCTCATCCCTATGAGGGTTTCTTTGGTATTATGTCCTTGGTACATGATTATAATTATATTGAAAGGAGAGAGATTATATAGAGTCTTAGTGTCCCTTGTAAGAGTCTAGGGTGGTATTTCTATCATTTTTTAGAGTTTTCATATCCCTCTAGAGAGGATGGGGTGGGATCCTCTAGCATATTTCCCCTAGATAGGGTTCTTGGAATCGCTGTGACCAACACTATATGGGAAGTGATCCCCTATATAGCAGGTTAGCCCTGTAAGGGTTGTGGTATCATCCAGATAATTATCCCTTATACAACAACCAATTTTAATAGGGTTAAGACATCATCGATTATAAAATACCCTACTCAGAAAACGTTTCATGCAGGGATTTTGGCATCGCTGGGAGTACGGTCCCCTACAGTGCGGATTATATCATATGGGCTCTGTGGAATCTTCGTGAACAACACTACAAGGGTGATGATACTCTATCTGATTGTTATGACCCTAGAATGGAATATCGGGTTGTGGTATCCCCAGTAGATCCAGGGAGAGATCCCAAATCTGAGAGAGATCCTTGGGTAAACAAATTGAGTCGTTGTATCTCTTAGATGATCCTAGGAGTGATCTCCTATCCTCGGGGATGAGGTTTATAGTTTTTTAGTCTATCATTGAAGTATCACCCAACAGACCCTCGGAGGGACCCCCTTTTTTAGGTGTGTGACCCTTCATGGTTACATAAGGGTTTGTAGCGACCCCGATATAGGATGGATGAGATCCCCTATATGTGAATCGATATCCACTGAGTTACATAATGGCATTATTAGTGGTGTAATCCAATGAGCATGTTCTCTTGGATGCATTCCCTTGGGATGGTTTTGTTGTGCCACAAGGTTTTGAGACACGAATGAGTGGTATCTATTAGATGTTCCATTAGAGATGGAAGTTTTATACCTAATGCAGTGTATCTCTTGAACGAGTTCCATCTGGGATGAAAAATCTCGTGGACTATGTGCTCCTGGTCGTGAGTTTTATAGAGCCTCATGTAGGAACGAATCACTGGATTTTAGGACAGAACCACATGAGACTATAATTCTAAGAATATTATAACTCGGTATATTTTCTGGTTTCCTTGTGGTGTCGTGACATCTTTGGATAACACACCATGTGGTAGAAGATTACTAGTTTTGTTTAGCTGAGAATGGTGAGGATATGAAGGTTCTCTCTCATTTAGATTTCCTTTGGCTGGGTCGAGTAGAATTTTTCCTTTCAGTTTATCCCTTTTATTTTTGGGTATTTGGGGAACCTATTGAGTATCTATATACTCACCCCTACCTGGGATTTTCCTACACATGTTGTGTCTTGTGAAAACCACAGGCCTTTCAATGAAGACCTAGGGGGACCCAGAGTAGGCAGCGATTAGTGGGCTCAGCTGAACAAGGTGTTTAATTAAGATTGATCACGGAGATCTATGGTCGGTGAATTTGATATTTATCCCCTCCTAATGATCATCTTGGATGAATTTACAGTTTTATTTTGGGTGGATATGTATTTTTTCCTTTTTTTACTTCTTCTGCACTCTATTTGGGATAGATGTATGCTTGCATTTAACTTTCAAATTTCATATATCTCATCATTGTTTCATGAATTTGTATGTGGTTTCATGCATATAGGTACTGATTATTCAATTAATGAGGATAATATTAATTTTTTATATTAAAATATTCATGTGTTTCAGTATTCATAAACCCCATTTTTAGTGCATTTTACAAATTGAACATTATTTCACATTATAATTGTAATTCTTTATTAAAGTTCACTATTACTTGGCTTGAATTTGAAGAAATACTAAAATAAAAAATGGTATTGATTTTATTTTCAGGTCTTCTATTCTATAAGTAACAATTCATGATTTTGGAGAACATGAATAGTATAATTGGAAGACCACCAAAGTGGGCCTTAAACCAACAACATTCTGGGAAAAGTGAACATGAGATCACCCCAATAAAAGTACTTTAGAGGAAAATGTTAAGGCCCAATGATTCTAAATATTTTACTTAATATAGAGAAGATCATGGGGAATATTTCATTATAAAGTGGCCCAAGAAGATTTAGATGTTTTAATGGAGTTTCAGGAATCCGATGTTGAAGACGAAATTTTGGGCCAGATTATGCATCCTTGAAAAACAGTCCACCATTTAAATTAAATATCAAAACAAAAAACTAGTTTTGGTTGAACTTTTACAAGATATTAGGGGACATCTGAGGCTTCATTTTATACTTCTATGGAACACTCAATTTCAGCCATCTAGAAGTTCATTTCCGCACCTCTTTTTGGTGGATGCAAGCTAGATGCCACTTCAGGTCAAGAATTGAAAAGTCTTCTCTCCATTAATTTTCCACTGACCTGGGCTCACCAAAATTAATTAAAGAGACTTGAAAATATGGGGTCTCGACCAAAGACTTCCTAAATGACTATTTGTGGTAGTATTGGTGGAGGATTTAGGGATATTGGAGCTTTATATTTATTATAATGTTATTATGCCTATTTGTCTTTGTAACGTTCTTTTTTCTCATGTACATTATTTGAATCAACTTAGTTTTTAATAAAATTTTTTATTCTTATCTTATTCTATTCTTATTCATATCAAGTTGATACCATTTCCTTAAGGTGTGAACTTATTCACACCAAACCTTGTGATATTCTTCACCCAATAGTGGAGTGATCATTAGTTTATAGTTTTTACTTCTTCAATTCCGCCCTTATGAGTCTACTTCCTCCTTCCGTTAAGAACATGTCATCAATGGAGGGCTAAATATTTTAAGGGTTGATCCAAGGGAGTATGAATGGGCTGTATTGGATGTTATTTCTCACTCTATAATTTTTTTTAATTTATTTATTTGAGTTTCTTTTATTCAATGATTTTCTCTCTTCCTATTCCTTATTAAATTTATTTTCCCCACATTTATGTGCTAATAAGATCCTTTACCTTGTTGTTCTCAAGAAAACAACCCTACAAGTGTATAAATGATTAGCATTTGTTTGTAAAGGTGTTTAACCATTATGTGCTGATTTTTGTTTGAATTCATTACATGAATCCTTCATGAGTTAATGAAATTGAAATCATTATAAAAAGAATTCATCCAATACACTCAGAGCAATAACTCAGGATCAACTCATTTTCTCATAATTTGAATGCACATAGATCTCTTAATTCTCATTTAAAACAAAATAAAAAAAACCCAATTTGGACACTTCATAGACAAAAATCCAACTCTTTATATTTTGTTTCTATATGTTCTTCTTAGGACTCAAAGGATTCGACAACCCAAGCTACAATGCAATCGACCGCTTAACCCTTAGAGCTCGGGTAAATTTGGGTGAAACCATATTTTGGCACTATTTCTGGGAAAAAGTAAGTTCTTTAGACCAAAAAACTTATTTCCTCACCCCATTACTCTATTCTAAACTAAATTCTCTTATCTTTTCCCTTTATCTCTTTTTTTGAAGCATGTCTGCCTACACCTGCTATAACTCAAACAGATTAGTTAGGGTGGAAAGTCTTAGGATAGGGGAGAAAAGTGCACAAAAGGGATTTTTTACATTTCATCCAAATATTATTGAAACTCCAAAGTCACTAATTAAAATAATTACAATGGATGGTGTTCTATGAAATCAAATGGTAAACTTTGTGGTGGGTTCAAATGGGACACCCAAACCAAGAAGCTCCAAACATAGTGAATGTAGTCGATCAAACCATGAACGACTCTCTTACTCTAGCTTGGAGAAATATCACCTCATGAATTATACACAATTCCCTATTTGCACAATTTGTGACAAACATGACCACAAAACAGAAAACTGACCAACCATTCCATCCATCAAGGATGTTATTCTCGGAGGACCACCTACTAAAGTCAATTCCCTAAAAATTCAAAATCCCCAATACCAAAACACATTCAACCCAAGGTATAATAACCACCCAGGCTTCTACTGGAATGATAACCAACAACCTATCCAACCACAAGGACCAAAACTCTACCCTACACAAAATTTTAAAAACCATAACCAATTTCAAGAACAAATAGTTCAATACCAACATCCTCCTATCCAATACCAACAACCCATCCACCATCCCAAGAATCCTCCTAGGATAAACCAACCAACACAAGCCCCCACCCAATCTATCCCTCTCCCAATCCTTGAATAGTTGTGTAAAAAATGGATAAAATGAAATCAGAAGTCATTTCCCTTAAACAAGAACTTCGAACAAAAAAAAACTGGAAAGGAACCCATGTATACACAGGACATTCAACAAAAATCATCAACGGGGGAGTCAAGTTTCACTCAAACAACTCATAAACAACGAAAGAAGTGACATGTTTAAGAAGTAGGAAATCAAATGAGAAAAATAAACAAATAATTTAGAGGCAATATAAAAATTCTAAATCTAATGAAAATTAAAATAAACCACATGATAAAACTGAAAAAATAGATAATAAGGTGAAAAAACAACTCTTAAACAAACAATCCCACAACCAACATCATTTTTTCAATGCATGAGGGGGAAAACCAAGCCTGAATTGTGTGAAATGTTGAGAGGAATATTCTCACAATTCAAGTTGAACATTCCCCTACTTGATGCTATTCAACCCATTGTCGAATTATCAAAATTCCTAAAGGACCTATTCACATTTAAGAGGAAATTATTACATAAGAACCAAGTCCTTATAGAATAAAATGTTAGCACGCCAATACAAGGAAACATTTCACCAAATATGAAAGACCTAGGATGCCCTTAAATAAATTTTGAACTAAGAGAGAATAAAGTTTCCAAAGCGTTGTGTAACCTAGGTGCCAGTGTCAGTCACATTCCCAATGATGTGTACTACTAGTTAGGCCTTGAATACTTCCAACCCACATCTATCACACTTCAACTTTCTAATCATAGAATTAGGGTTCCAAATGGGAATTTAAAGGTTGTTATGGTAAAATTAAAAAACATCATCTACCCTACTGACTTCATTTCCCTTGACCAAAATCCAAACATATGTAATAAGGAAGAAACCCCAATAATCCATGTACATACCATCCTTGCAACAATCAACTCTGTTATCCATGTATGAAATGGGAACATGACCATCACATTTGGAAACATGAGTTTAGACTTGAACATCTATAATGAAATCTCAAAAAAAATAGTGGATGATGAAGATATTCATGAAGTAAACATGTTTAGAAGAACTAATAATAAATCCATAAAACATCATTGAATATTTGATGAATTTTTATATCCAGACGAGATTAATTTCTTTTTTTCACATAATATAACTTTATCTTTTTAGCTAGAATCACTTTCATATTTCTCTTATGATGAAATCTTAAGACCAAAAATCATTGAAATATTTCAGGAAACCACATTCATGGAGCCCACACTACTCCAAATCCCTTCCCTAACACTGATCAAACCAATCTAGTAACAAAAACCTCTACACATGGGGAGTCAATCCTATATAAAACTATAAAAAATAAATTGATCTTGAGAAAATTTCTAGAAATTCTGCTAAAATTTGGAACCAACCTGATCTTGAATTAAAAGAACATCTTACTACACTTAAGTATGCCTTCCTAGGAGAAAATGGAACACATCCAATTTTTATTTCTTATTATCTTCAAACTTATCATGAGAGGATGCTTCTAGTTGTCCTTAGGAGATCCATTAAAGCCATTAGATGGACCCTATCTGATGTTCATGGGATTAGACCACTTATCAGGACTCCTAGAATTGTTCTACAATTTGATTCAAAGACATTTTGTCAACCTCAGCGACGAGTAAACCCTAATCTCATGGAAGTAGTGAGAAAAGTACTTCTGAAAATTTTAAAAGCAAGTATCATCTATACCATAGATAAGAGTGAGTGGGTTAGCCTAATATATGTGGTTCTAAGGAATTATGGACTCATAGTGATAACCAATAAGGATGAATAGATTCTTCCAACAAGGATGAGTATTGGATGGAGAGTCTACATTGGCTATAGTAAGCTCAAATCATTTACCAAGAAGGAACATTTCCCCTTAAAATTAATAGACCAAGTCCTTAAGAGAGTCGAAGTTCATGAATTATACTATTTCTTAGATGGGTACTCATGGTACAATTAAATTGATGTCTCCCAAGAGGATCAAGGGAAAAGTACATTTACCTGTCTATTCAGAACCTTTTCCTTTAAATGCTTCCCCTGAGGGTTATGCAATTCCCTTGGAACCTTCCAATGGTGCATGATGAGAATCTTCTCAGACATAGTACTGGATTTTCTAGAGGTGTTCATGGATGAATTCTATGTGTTTGGGAATACATTCGAGGAATGTATGAGGAATATGGAGAGAGTTTTGTCAAGATGTGAAGAAAAGAATCTAGTCCTGAATTGGAAAAAATGTCATTTCATGGTTAAAGAGGGACTAATCATAATCCATCTAGTCTTAAGTTGGGGTACTAAAGTCGATAAATCAAAGTTTGACATCATTCATCACATTACATCACCCAAAAATGTCAAGGAAATGAAGTCTTTCATTAGACATGCCCGTTTCTATAGAATATTCCTTAAAAACATTAGTTCAATCACTCAACCCCTTTGTGGTATTCTTTTAAAGGATGATCCATTTGTTTGGACTGAAATCTTTGATGGTTCATTCTCAACCCTCAAATCATCTCTCACCTCTCCTCCCATCATGAAATCCCAAAATTGGAACCTTCCTTTCAAACTCACATGTGATGCTATTGACTTTTGTTTAAGAGATTTGTTAATACAACGTTGTGATAGAACTCTTTATGTAATTTATTATGAAAAAAAATCATTAAATGATTCCCAAATCAACAACACCACCACTTAGTAGGAGTTACATGATATTGTGTTTTCCATATAGAATTTTAGTTCCTACCTCTTAGGATCCCCCATCACTATGTTCAATGACCATTCTCCATTGAAATACCCCTTCCAAAAATAAGACTCTAAGTCTAAACATATTAGGCAGGTCCATCTATTATAAGAATTTGACCTCACAATCAAGGAAAAAAGGGGTGTTGAAAATTTCGTAGTTGATCATCTATCTAGAATAGAATTTAATGACAAATAATCTCACCTTTATCTGTCTGATTCATTCCCTGATGAACACATATACTATGTGAGTGACTGTCCTTGGTATGATGACATATACAACTTCTTGGTTACATGATTAATTCAAAAATTCAAAGGAACTCAAGAATGAAAGAAATTCCTTTCTGATGTCAGACACTATGTGTTTGATGATCCATACTTCTATAAGTTCTGCCCTGAACAAGTAATTAGGAGGAGTGACCCAGAATCTAAACAAGATTCCATCCTTAAATTCTATCATAGTTAGGCTTGTGGAGGTCACATTTCCTCTAAGAAAACATCTACTAAGGGTATTCAAAGTGGTATCTTCATGACCACCCTCTCAAGGGACTCCAACATATTTTTCAAATCTATCCTAGGTGTGAAAAAGTAGGTTCTATCATAAGAAGGAATCAAATTCCACTCACTCCCATAATAGTGATTGGAATCTCTGACTATTGGGGAATCGATTTCATGGGTCCCTTACAAAACTATAGTGGATATTTGTATATTCTTTTAGCTATCGATTATGTCTTTAAATAGGATGAAGAAATTATTAAAAAATAAAACTCTCATCAAACTATGATTATATTTCTCAAGGAAAACATCATCTCTAGTTTTTTAATTCCTAGGGTTATCATTAGTGATCATGGAAATCATTTTTTGAATCGTCTTTCCATAGCAGTCATGGAGAAAATTTGAATTTCTCACAACGTTTCCACAGCTTACCACCCACAGACCAATGGTCAAGATGAGTTATCCAATCTTGAAATCAAAAACATTATTGAGAAAATAATTAATTCATCTAGGAAGGATTGGTCAATAAAATTCTTATATGCTCTTTGGGCCTATCGAACAGCCTATAAAACCATTTTAGGAATGCCCCCATATAGGTTGTTTTATGGTAAAGCATTCCATTTTCTAGTAAAGATTGAACCTAAGTCCTTTTTGGAAGTTATGAAAGTCAATTATGACCATTTATTGGCTGAAACAAAAAGAAAATTAGATATAAATGTACTTGAAGAACTTAGGATGGAGGCTTATGAAAATTCAAGGATCAATAAAGCTAAAGTACAATCCTACCAATCTATAAATCTTAAAAACAAACACAGTGTACCAGGTGAACCTATTATTTTTCATAGATCTATACATCATTTAAACTCAGGAATGTTGAGGTCCATATGGTTTGGTCTATACATAGTGTATAAGGTGTACCCCCAAGGGGACTTAGTAATTAAAGGTCCCACCAATGGTAAAACCTTTAAAGTTAA
This sequence comes from Viscum album, assembly GCA_963277665.1. Taxonomy (NCBI): domain Eukaryota; kingdom Viridiplantae; phylum Streptophyta; class Magnoliopsida; order Santalales; family Viscaceae; genus Viscum; species Viscum album. Next base: position 1,261,898,910 of record OY728146.1, read on the forward strand.
TGGTCATAGATTCAAACCATTCAGTGAACCATTCTAAAAACAGTAAGTTGATGAATACTTGTGTAAACCATCCATTTATGAGGAAAATACTTAAACAATTAAGGGTCTATGTCGAGCTAGATAAGTTAAATAAAAGCGATGCATGAGAGGCAACCTGTGGTTTTCTGGTTTCCTACCATTGTGAATCATCTTTATTTTTCATTTTGATATTTTTTTTAAAAAATTACCTTTGACTATTGACATTTTATTCTTTTATGAGTAAGTATGGGTTTGAAAGGGGAACTCCATATTCATCCATGTCACACGGTGTGATCCCTATGTAATACCTTACCCAAAAAATTTAAAAGAAGAAATTATATCATCAGTTTATTTTATTTTTATTTGTTTATAGGTGAAAGAAAAAAAAAATTACCTTATAATGTTGAAATGTTCTTCTTTTATGAGTTAGGAAGAGTATGAAAGGGGAGCTTTATATTCAGCTATGTCATGTGGTGTGATACCTGGGTAATACCTTACCTAGAAATTTAGAATGAAGACAAAGTATCATAATTTAATTTTATTTTATTTTTATGTGTTGGTAAATTAAAAGAAAAATACACAAAAAAATGAAATAAATAAAAGGACACATCGTAGATCATGGGAAAATCCTGTCATAACCGGCAAAGCCGCGGGGACTCAAACCCAGGACTGAAGGGAGACTGGGTTATGCGCTTTCAAATTAAACCACTGGGTGACTTCATTCCATAATTCTAATTTTAAATATCCTCTTTGAACACCTCTACCATACCTCTTCTATGTTTTTCTAAAAAACTGGGAACAATGTAATTCTATGTTGGGGGGAGATGAAATAATTTTTTTTTCTTTTGTGTGTGTAAATTATGTATGTTTAAGGAAATTTTTTTATAACATTGAATAAGATAATACACATTGAAAACTCTGAAATTGGATATCAAATAATTTTTCATGTCTTGATTCAGATTTTAATGAAAGTTTATGTTGATGGGCAATGATTTTGGAAAGTGTGGTTATCCAATGTGATTTTTCAATGTTTATGTTTTCATGTATTTCATAAAAAAACACAATACACATACTATGGATTGTGGGGTATTAGTTTGAGTTCTTGGGTTCCTGTAATAAATGGCATAGGTTTGGTGGTCATTTTAATTTTAACATGAGTATTCTAAAAAAAATCAAAAATAATATAAAAAAATCAATTGCACATAATGTAATGGATTGGCCTAATGTGTGGATTTCTGTACTTGGGGATCGTGGATCCATTTTTCTCTATCCCGGAGTTGGGAATTTTATTTCCATTTGTGGTAATTCGAATTTTTTTATTGAGTAAACTCGAAATGATGCCCGAGTATGTGAGCTTCCCTTTGTTCCCTAAGGTCTTTGAGCCTGGGAGTCATCGGAAATGTCTTGCTACATGGGTTGACTCTATTGATTTCAATTTCAATTACCATGGAAAAATTAGAAAATAAAAATAAATAAAAATATAAAAATATAAAAATTATAAAAAAAATGAATACTCATCTTAATATTAAAATTTGATTCCTACGAGAGCTTCAATATTTTCACCCTTGAATGAAGATAGACCCCATGTCTATAGTGACACACAAAACTTCATCATGCTTAATTAAAATTGGATGAAGCATGACGATGAATTTGAACAAAGGAATGGTCTTGGATTGGGATATGACTCTAGATGTATCTTTTTTTAAATGGTTTTGATTGGATTCATAATTTTTTTGGTGTGAGATCTTTGGGTGAGCAATGTGTATTAAAATGTTTTTGGAAACAAGAATTCAAATTTCATATTTTGGAGATATATTTTTCTCAGGACTATAAAACACAAGTTGGGGGTGTGATTATCCAATGAAATAGGATAATATTCTTTTCATATATTATAATATTCATGTGTTTCATTATTCATAAACACCATTTTACTGCATTTTACAATTTCAACATTATTTCACATTATGATTGTAATTCTATGTTAATGTGAACTATTAATTGATACATATTTTAACACCTCATAAATAATGTTACTGATTTTATTTTCAGGTCTCCCATGATATAAGAAACAATTTATGATTTTGGATCACTTGGAGATTCAAATTGGACGACCACCAAATTGGGCCTTGAACCAACAACATTCTGGGCGAAGTGAATTGGAAATCATCCCAAAAAACGTATTATAGAGGAAAATATTCAAGCCAAATGATTCTGAAAATATAACTGAAGATAGAGGATATCATTGGGAACATTCCATCCAACAGTGGTGCAAGCTAATTCAAACGTTTTAATGGAGTTCTAGGTGTCCCAATTGGAAGAAAAAATTCTGGGCCAAATTCTGCTGCCAAGAAAAACAACCCACCATTTAAATCGTTTCTCTCAAACCACATCATATTTTTGGACTAAAGTTTACTAGATATTAGGGGACATCCTAGGATCTATTTTATCCTTCCATGGACCACTCTATTTTGGCCATCAATAAGGCTATTTCCCAGCCCTTTTTATGAAAGATGGCTGCCACTTTGGGACATGAATTTAAAAGTATTCTTTCCATCAATTTTCCACCCACATAGGCCCACCAAAATTAATTAAAGGGACTTTTAAAGATGGGTTCTTGAACAAAGTCTTCCTAAAAGCCTATTTAAGGCAGTAGTAGTTGAGGATTTAGGGATCTTGGAGCTTTGTTTTAATTGTGATGTTATTATGCTGATTTGTTGTTGTAACGTTCTTCTTTCTCATGTATGTTTTTCGAATCACATTTTTATTTAATAAAAGTTCCTATCCTTATCTTATTCTGCTTTTCATTATATCAAATTGATACCATTTCCTCAAGGTGAGAACTTATTCACACCAAACCTTGTGATATTCTTCACAAAACAGTGGAGTGATCGTTATTTTGTTGTTTTTACTTCTTTAATTCCACCCTTATGAGTCTACTTCCCACATCCATTGATAACATTTCATAAATGGAGGGATAACTCTTTTATGGGTTGATCTAAGGGATTAGAAAGGGGATGAATTGGATTTTATTTTTTACTATATAAATTTTATTAATTTCTTTTATTTGAGTTTATTTTATTCAATGACTTTCTCTCTTCCTTTACCTTATTGAATTTATTCTCCACACTTTTATATTCTAATAAGATATTTTACCTTGGATTTCTAATGAAAATGATCCTATAAGTGTATATATGGTTAGAATGTTTTTTTAAAGGTGTTCAAATAGTATGTTATGAGGTTAGTTTGAATTCATTTCATGAATCCTTCTCGAGTTAATGAAATTGAAATCATTAAAAAATGAATTCATCTAATCCACCCCAAGAAATAACCTAGGATCAACTCATTTTCGCATAATTTGAATTCACATAGATCTCTTATTACCATTTTAAAATCCTCTTAAATCAACCCATGTTGGGCACTTCATAACCAAAAATCAATCTCTTTATATTGTGTGTCTATAGGTTTTTCTTAGGTCACTAAGGATTCGACAACCCAAGCTACACTGCAAGTGACCGCTTAACCCGAACGGGGTATTTACCAGAGCTTGGTCAAGTAGATATTGGATGGGGTTATTTAATAGTGTTCTCCTCCTAATGATTAGTTTGGATGAATTTACAGTTTTCTTTTGGATGGATATGTATTTTTTCCTTTATTTACTTCTTTTGTACTCTGTTTGGGATAATTATATGCACGAATTTACTTTTTAATTTTCATATATCTTAGTGTTTTTTCATGAAGTTTTTTGGAGGTGCGTGCATATAGGTACCTAAGAGTAAGACCTCTCATGTGTGTTATATCCTACTCGGCACTGGACACCAGCTTGTTTCCTATGGAGGCAGGCTTGGGGAGTCACAGCTCGAGCAACATTGGGTTGGGTCATGACAGAATAGTATTATAGATTGTTTTCACATTGGTAATGTAGTGCCATTATCTTGGTTTTGGTCTCATAACAGTAGTGTTCGGGTGTTTTGAGTTTAGATTTAAGTCTATAGACTACAGTGTTGTTGTGGTGGGCAACATATAAATTCACCAAGACTCTGATCACCTTCTTTTCGACTCGATACATTAGGGAACCAGTCACATGGGAAAAAATGGTACATGCATTATATATGAGTGAGTTTTGGGTTTTTAATATCCTTATTGAGCCATCTCCACAGATATACACTTTTATCATGGTGCATCTTGATTGTATTTTAGGATACCTACACCATGACAGCTAGACAGGGTTATGTAGTAGGATTGTGGTGATGATCCACCTCGAGTTGAGGCATCAGTGCATGGCACTGGTTTCTAGGATAGACCTTCCTATGTTCTACCAATTGAGCCACTACCAATAGAGTAGAAGGTTGTGCTAGAAATTTAGGCCGAGGATACATGTAGTTTGAGTGTGTTGTAGGAGTTCCATAGGTACTGAAATATGAGTTTTTGGGGTGTTACAGATCCCCATTAATCTGATTACTTGCTCTAGGTTGTGACATGTGTTTTCTGTCTTGTGAGGAAACCTCCCGATCAGATGGTTGTAAAAGTGGAGAGCCTTTTTCATGGTTTGGATGAACAATGGTGGATTCTTGTGATGTGGAAAATTGATGAGGTGACACTCACTTGGTATGAGTTTGAGCAGCTCTTTATGGAGGAGTTCTATCTGACCACATTAAGGTTAGTGTGTATCTAGGAGATTATGTAGCTTTGATAGGATAAAGGATTGTGGTGGAGAACTCCACGAGGTTCATAGACCTCTCATGATACCCCTAGATATATTTCGGTATTATTTCATCAGAGCATGGACCTTTGATCAGGGTATGATCAGGGAGATCAGGGCATCATAGTGAAAATGTGCATCCCCATTAATGTTGGAGTACTGTAGAAAGTCCTGGTGGGGGAGATATATCTAGTTGAATATACATGGGCCATTAGTGCTAGGAATGCTAGTTTTGATACCTTGGTAGCTGGCGTGACAGCTAGTAGACAATAAAAGTATTCGGGATCTAAGGATTCATGACACTTTAGGAAGTGGTCCCAGGATGGAGGGTCTGAGGCTCATGGCTTACAAGCCAGTTTTGGTCATCCAGCAGTGATATAGTTCTATGATTGTGATAATAGAGGGTATCTTTATATAGATTTTATGAACCTATGTTCTTCTGAGAAGGAACCGTTTGATAGACCTCTTTGGAAGATGTTGTGTTTCAATCATGGAGGTTTGCAGGGCTGTAGATGTGCTGGAGGAGTGGGTAGATAAGCTGGGGGTGACAGATGGTATGAGTTGCCATAACCACCCCTCATGTGTTCCATGCCATGATCAGGGAGCTATAGGATGTGGGTTAAGATAGTTTAAGGATTCATATGTATTTATTTCAAGAGGATTCAAGGGATAAAGGTACACTCTATGTCTTTTCTACTTTCGATAGTATTATTTATAGACATTGTTGTGAGGTACCCTCTTCTTTTCGCTTCTTACTCGAGGGTTTTGTTCAAGGTGATTTTGGGAATCAGTAAGACCATGTGTTAGTATTTTTCTATGTATCATGGAAATTATTGGGAAATAGGGATCCCTCCCCCACTAACATGTGCTTTTTTAATGTGATTAAAAACATGGGATCGAGTCAATGTCGACCAAATTGGACAACTTCGATGTGTGGTGGACAAGTCCCCCTGACTTGTAAATTTGGGATGGGGTTGTGTGTTGTATTTTTTGCAAAAAGGACCTAGAAATATCCGATGTGGTTGATTGGGTAGCACTACTTATTCATTGGAACCCTAGTGTGTTCAGTGTCATCATTTCTGTGAGGTTCTTGAGGAGCGTGTCGTTCTATTTGTTATGGATTTGTACTAATGAGGATGAGGGACACTTTCCCCACTAATAAATGTTATAGAGATGAGATCCAAATCTATAAGGGAGAAAAAATGACACCCAGAGTAGATCGTATCATAGTGCGGTGGATGATTTCCTTTGACATCTTTGATCAAAGTGGGGTTTCATTTATCTCTGCATCCGGTTAGTGAGGGGGAATTCTGCTAGACCCTATGAATGTACATGGACCAGGTTCTTGGTGTTTTCAAATTGTCACAAATAAAGAGACATGTGACCACTTGTTACAGGATGTTGAACTATTTGAGATAGACATGGGTGTGGTAGCCCTTTTTGTTCCACTGAGATTGTTCTCATAGGAATCACAATATCCCTTGTTGGCGTGTGGTGGTCTTAGTGAGAATGATGGTGTGGGAGTCCCAGTTGAGATCTCATTTTCCTTCCATATTCTTAGTATTTCTCTTTTAATGGATGAAAATACTAAATATGGGGAAGATGAAGTGGCTTGGGTTTGAACTGTTTGACTATGAAATACTAATAATAATATTTTTGAGACAAAGTGTTGAGTCGGTATGGAGTTACGAGGACCATAGATCCTTGGCACGGTGATAAAAAAATATTAAATATATTTAATCATGTATGCATCGTTTCTCATAAGGATTTTTATAACTCCCAATTGGAATTATGAGACCCTGATTGAGTTCATAACTTATTGTTTACCCTAGGTGTGACATATTTTTTTTGGGTTTTGGGTGTTCAGTTGGAGGAAAGTTGGTAGGGAATGTGTTGGTAGCACATTAAATGGGAGGATTGATTTAATAAAAATTAACAAAATTCCCCTACCCCTCCTCCTTTGGTGTGAACAATAGGAGCCCCCTCCCCTCTTCCCCTTCAAGCGAAATATGACCTGATGACTGAATCAAGGAAACAAGGTGTCTTCAGTCTCAGATCATGAGGGAGATCACTCCCATATCATACAGTAGTAGCTTCAGAGTGATAATTAGACATTAACGCTTCATTGTTTTCCCCATAAGATAGGAGGATTGAGTTATAAGTATATATCCACTTGTTTTTTATAATTTTAATGTTTTATATCACTTATACTCTTTCTAGTGATTCCTTGAGGGTTAATCAATGTGTTTTATGGTGAACGAGGGTCATCTAGGATGCTCGCATGGAATTTCTGATTGATTTACAATCTATGCGGTATGTAGACCAGTGGAACATGTTTTCTGTTATTCCTGTTTTTTTTAAGATAATATTTGGGGACTACACACTGTACACTAGAGTTTCACATAGCGTAGTGGCCCTATATGATGTTTCCTAAGTACATAGCTTGGGAATATGTGTGGATGACATGGGAAATATACACTACTAAGGGGTAATGTAGCCGGGACACACCCTATACCAAGGGATACACATTTTGTGGTGAGAATGGTTGGATGATCTGTCTAAAATAAATAAACATTCAAGGCTGGTGTGAGGTGAGACACAACATGTACCGCTGGTACACATTGTGTGTCCGACATTCCCATCCATGTTGTGTGGAAAGAGGACCTGACTAGGTGTGAAGGTAGGATCACACACCGTGTAGAACCCCTTACATGCTATGTAGTCTCCTCTTAGAAGAGATTAAAATTTTCATATATCCTTCTTCAGGGATTTTATTCAATCCTAAGAGTAGTTTAACCTAATTAGTTTTTCATTTAGAATGTGATGGTGGCCATGGTTGGTACCTATGAGATGCAAGTTGAGGTGATGTTGTTGATCAGTTGGGTTAGCAATGTTTGGACCAACAGTGGTTGAGTGAGCTACTTTGGTTCATCCATATGAGGTTTTGTGTCATATTATATTTTAAAAATAGTATTTTAATCCCCTCAATAGATAGATCTCTAATAGAGTAATATCATCCCTCTGAAGAGGCTGAGTAAATATCCTCTATTATTTTGTTTTTGTTGTTGTATCACTAGGGTTGGTGTATTTGGAAGACCAGAAACTATAGAAACTTTATGAGGATTTTTGGGAGATATTTTATCAAGTTTTTAGATAAATGGATAAATATTTGTGAATAATTTAGGGGAGTGGGTGCCCTTTTATAATTTAGGTAAGTCGTACAATTGTAATTTTTCAAAGTTTTTTAAAAATAAATAAGTAACATTCTTGAAAGCATGGCTCAAAATGGACTAATATTTTATATTTATAATGATAAGGTCCAAATTCAACCATCCAATTAGGTTTAAGAAAATATTTAGGTCATTTTAACAGTAATATTTTTAGATTAACCCACGGTAAACATGTTTTGACATTAACCATGATAAATAATTTTTACATTTTTACTATTCTTTATGTAAAAAAATTAAATTTACATTATTAAATAATATTAATTATTCTAATTTAAAATAAGGTATCCATTTCTTCTAATTTATTTCACATAATTGGTTCAATTTAGTTTAATAATAAACATGGAAAAGTTGATGAAAAAATAGTTTTTAATGAAAATGCATTTTTAACGAACAAGATGACCTTAAATTAATTATATGACTAGAAATCGTCAGTATACTGATTGAATTCATATATATATATATAAAATATAAATTTAATTTAAATTTTTCATAATAAAATATTATTTTAATTAATTAAAACTAAAAAATAATATGCAGTTAAAAAAGAGTTTACTAGAAAAATAACCCTTTCATTTCTAAATGATATTATCTTTATTTTTTTCCAAATTGATAATCAATAAATTATTAATTTTAAAATTTATAATAAATTTTTATAAATAAAGGTAATAATTGTAAAATACTAATATTTCAATTATTCATAAAATCTCATTTCTAAGAAAAATTTATAAAATTTGTACCGGGCTTATTTTGTTGCAGTAATCTCAAAATAGATATTCAAACTAACAAATTTGGATTTTTGTGCCTAGAAAAATTAAAATGTGATTTTTTTTTGAAAATTTTATTAAAATAAAATGTTAAATTACAATAATTTAATCTAATTTTTTATACTAGAAGTCCTGTTTTTATTATAATATCATCCTAAGAAGGCTTTAAGTATGAACCAAATGAGGTTGTCCGAAGAAGAGGTATAAATATTAACTAAGATCGTTAAATTTTATTTCATATTACACCATCCCAAAACATATTGTGTTCCCCATAACATAATGAATCCATTATAATCAATATACTACTATTTTATTATATTGATTAAACTACCATTATCCACCTTACTTCTATCAAATTAGAAAAGAAAATACCGCTTGTTCATACTTGTGGACTACCACATCCATGTAGAGATTTGATTAATTTGAAATCACCATATTTTATTGTTGGTTATTTTAATGGAGTTAATTTTTATATATGTAACTTATGAAATAATTATTCCACTATAATTATATGATCTTATCTACATCTTTACCTCCCATCTATTAGAAAACAATAATGTCGCTCATATGTATGTGTAGACTACCAGCTCCACGAAGCGATGAAATTAATTTTTCATTTTTTCTCTTCATTAATTGTATTAATGATTTATTTTTTAATATATATTATATTTATGTTTTAAAAATATTATTTAATGCAGAATTATTATTTAAATTTCTTTTATTTTGTCCATAAAAATCTAGAAACATCACCCATGCATGAATACAGACTACTGACTCCATGAAGTGATGTAATTCATTTTTCAATACCGCTTTATATTGAAGGTTATCAAAGTGTGTATAATGAATAAATATGATTACTATTTCATTATAGAAATGATTAAATCATTACCACGGTGAAAGTTCCATAAAAATTAAACCAAAACATGCATGTAAAATGAAAAACTTTTCACACAAATATCCATGTTATTGAAGTATTATTAAGAAAGGGATTATTATAAATTATAATGGAATGATAAATAATTTTTTATATATTAATGTTGTTTTGGAAAAAAATTATAGTAAATATATATTTATTATATAGCAGTTTGGAATCTATACGGAGAAAGATGAGACTTGAGTTATGGGATTTATTTTATAATATAATTTTTTTGGGGATTTTTTATCTTGAACTTCCATTAAGAAAAATTATATTATCCTTATCTTATTATATCCATATATTTTATTATATAATGTTTATTAATATATTTTTAATGTAATATTACTATTTTCATCGATTTTTTACTTAATATGATTAAAAAATTATTTTTAGAAAAACTAATCATATTTTCCATTTGGTCAGGAATCATTTTAATCTATGTACATATATTCATTAAAATTTTTTGAAGAATGTTTATACTATTACACAATAATTTATTAAATTAATTTTTACCCATATTTTAATTTCTATAAAAAGGTGTAAAAGGAATATTTTTTTTATTTTCTAAAGATGGTTCTTTTCACCAATGGTGTGAATAGAATATATTTTTTAATGTATACCATATGAACAACTTTTCCCATTACGACGAATAATAAATTATTTAAAACCAAATTTAAATGTTTTGGTGGTTTCTTTATAAGGAAATGTTTTTTATAATATTGTGGTTTTTTTTAGATTTTAAATAAATTAATTCAAAAATAAAAGTTTATTTTCCTAAAAAAATATTCTTGTGGCCTTTTAAATAAATTTCAATATATGGAAACATCCTTGGATGCTAATAATGCTTCATTAGGAACATGAAAAAATATTACCATTCTTATTTTTTCTATCTATGGTTGTAGATTTTTATTATTAAATCTGGATAAAACTTTTTTTCTTTTCTATGGGTTAATCTATGGAAGAAATGATAAATATGTTCATATAAAGACCCAAAATTATCATTCATAAATATTTCATATTAAAAAACAAATATTGATTACATAACATAATTATAGGTCCCATAATTCTTTAGTTCTATCACCATTGGTAATTTAGAGACATAAATAAATTGTACATAAGTAATTTATGTCATCTTACACTGAGTTCTTTATAATTAACAATGTTCTTCAACATTTCATACATAATATATTTCTTTATGTCTTTGGAAAAGTGATCATAGGAAAGAGTGAGCTCAGATTCTTAGTAAGAGTAAATAAAATGGATATCAATATAACATGAGCATATGGGTATGTGTATAGCTACCCAGTCATTAAATACATATATATTAAATATTTTTATATGAATATTCAACACATTACCTAAACATGATTTTTTTGGAGACTAGATACAAAATATTCTAATTTGGAGAAATATCTTAAACACTCCCAAATAGATATTCCCCTTTAGTACACTTCAAAAACATACCTTACTTACAAAAATTCTTCGTAACCTAGTGAAATTAAACATACAAAATGGTGAGCTAAGATGCTCAGTATGTTTAAACAAGGAAGATACGTAATTATAACATGAACATAAGGTTATGAGAACAAGGGTATAAATTTTTAAAACCATACCCTACCTATAAAAGATCATAATATTGAGTCATGGAATAATTATTATTAGTCAATAAGAAGTTAAATATAAAGATCTCACTAATATGATCCATGAGAGAATAACATTGGAATAATATGTGGAATTGTGGAATACACAAAATCATATAAAATATTTTTCAGAGCAGTCAAGTCTCACTTCCAAGGATATCATATTTGAATGGGTTCACACTCCAAGCTATCATAATAGTCAAGGTTCACCACCAATAACATCATAATAGAAAAATTTCCTTACTTAACCATGTTCAATTCCCATTATATTCTAATTTATCTCATGATATATAATTCTTTCCCTAATGCATTGGATGGAGATATAGGTCCCACCCATCACATTATGAAAATAAATTATATGTGTTCCACAAGATCATTACACATTCATCATATCATAAACCATAAAATAAAATGGGTTTCATTAACATTCCATAATATTATAACCTATGGAAGAATGAAAGATTTCATAATCATTTAATCATTTCATCATTTCATAACCCATTTAAAAATAAGTGGGGTTAAAAAAAATATCATGTAATAACTCATGGAAGGAAAAAAGGTTTATTAAAAATTTTATCATCATAAAAATAAACTATTTAGAGAAATTATTAAAATAATATCCTTGGATCATATCACTAGTGAATAAAAAGTAACATCAATGGAAGGCATATTGTAAAGAAAATGATTTAGAAAAGAGACTTGGAACATTTTTTAAGGTAAATAATGTTTCTTTGAAAATAGATTCTTAAAACAAAAAATATCTAAAACATTTTAAATATCCTTTTCTTTTAAAATAAACTTAAAACATAAAAATGAATCTTTGATTGTAATTTAAAAAATTTCTTGCATAAAATATCTTTTCCAATTTTAAAAAGATTTTTAAAACATATAACATTTTCAAAATACGTTTTACTTTGAAATCATATAATTAAATTATAAAAAATATTATATATTTGTAAATATATTTATATTGAAAATAGATTTGAAATTTTTTATGTAATCTTTAAATAATTGAGTGTTTATTGTAGAATGGATGTACTCTTTAGGTCCATTGTGTTAAAAGAACAATGATTCTTTCACATTTTTGGTAAAATCCAAATGGTCATAGTATAAGAAATGACATAAATTTTCCATTCAAAACATTTTGTGAAATAATTAATATAAAATAAAAATTAACTTTTATAAATAATTTATATAATGTAAATAAATTTAATGCATTTTTAGAAAACATTATTTTGGAATAAAATAATCCTTCGACTGAAAAGGGAAATAAAGACAATTTTTCTTAAAAAAAAATTCTCAATTATTTTAAGTACCAAAGAGTGTAAAAATGGTACTTCTACTTGAATGTTTCATTAATAACCATAGAAAAAGAAAATTTATGTGTTTATTTAGATATAGATCATAATATTTCATCATTAGAGACAGAATCATAAACAATCATGAAAAATGATGAGATTGTAACATAAACTCTATAAGACAGTGGTAAATTTGAAACAAAAGATCCTTGAAGAAATATTTTTAAATCAAAATTATCATGAAAATAAATAAATTCCACATTTTAAATTTAAAATGGTTTGTATATAAACCTCATAAAATAACATATCTTCATAACATAATCATATATCTCAAAGAAGGCAAATCGAGACAAAAACCCTTATTGATTTGGAGACTATTGAACCGTAAACACATTGAAGTAGATATATTTAAATGGATATATAAATACCAATAATTTTATTTATTATATTCATAAATAATATTCATGGTCATTATATATATATATATATATCATAAAAACATGTGGTTAATATGTCATTTGTCTCACAGAACATAAAAGTGAGACAAAAATCTCTTATCGTTTTAGTAATCCTTTTATTCATAAGCCCCGATAAATCATAAAAAATGAAGATTTAAATTTTACGAATATGGGTATATTAAAATATGACATATCAAAGAGTTTAGTATATACACCACACGAAATAAATGATTGGTTAATTTTCATATGCCTCCAAGAAATAAAAGAGATAATAGAAATCCCTTACATTAAGTCTTGATATCCCTCGTACATGTTCGAACTTCCCATATAATAAATATAATTTTTTCATAAATATATTATATAACCCTAATTACATATATCATACCATATATCATATACTTATGACCATTTTATTAGTCATTTTCTAACAATTCCATGTTAAAGTCATGTTTTTGGAAATAACTACATTATATTTCATGTATGTTTTAATGTTTTATTTACAGTACTATTAATTTTATCATGGTTAGATAATTTCAATAATTATAATTATGAAATAATTATAATATTTATGCATAAATTAATATTTCAATACAAATCATGAAATATGGCTTCGTGAAATGGTGTACTTAGTGATCATGGAGACACTAGATTGTATGCATGCATGAATAACATTTAAATTTTCAACATTAATTATGTAAAATGTAATTAATATATTATCATTCAAGAACAATCATAATATCATATATAAAATTTTATTTATTTATATAAATCATTCATGAGTTGTGGTGATGAAAAGTGGGTCTGATCACTTTGTAAAGGTGGCAGTCCACGTGCACCCGAACAAAATTATCATATTTAAATATTTCCTTAATATTATAATTAATTCATTTATATGACATATATTTATCTTTACTATCTTCCATGTAATTCATTAGTGAAAAACAAATCACATCGCTTCAAAATATGGTAGTCCACCGAACACACAAGTGACATTCTCGTATCCCCTATGAAATGTAAATTAAAATATGTATATACTATATAATGACTTGATAGATATAATCAGGTTATAAATATCATATATATACATGATTTCCATCATTATATCTAACCTTTATAGGTGTTAATAGAAAAACAAATGAAATCAGTTCACGAGTCGGTAGTTTGCCGTAAACACGAATGATGATTTCATAACCCATTGCATGGAAGTGGGGATATTTGTAGGTCCTAACCTTAACATAAAAACATATAATTATATTTAATATATTTAATTTATTATATTAGGATGTTTTAATAATAATTTAGTTAGGTGGATAAAAGATTAAAATAAAAATTCTCGTTGAAGAACGTTACTTCTTCTCCAGCTAAAATCATTAAGTTTCCACCATAATCATTACAAGGTTTGATTTATGACAAAAAAATAAGTATTATTTGATAAAATGAGGGAATTTGAGAAGTTATTTTTTCATATTTTGGTAGAAACAAAATGGTTTTACTGTTTGAAGAAGAAATGAGAGGGGGTCCTTTATAATTTACGTGAGTGGCACACTATTAATTGTTTGAAAATAAAAAGGTGTCCCCATGATTTTATCATTCCAAAAAGCTAAAAAATTTAGAATTCATAAGAATTAAAAATTATAGGATCGATATATTTTCATAAAATATATATTATAAATGATTTTTTATCATTTTAACCCTTATCATTTTCATTTACCCCCCCCCAGTAAACCCATTTTTACCATAACCACGGTAAATAATTTATACCATTTTACTATTCATTTTATTAACAACCCAAAATAGATGTACATGGAAATTACATTTATTTTGTGGAATACATAATACATTACATAAATAGATTCCCAAATACTATATTATTTTAGTGTCTTTGGAAACTCAGAACCCATTCTTCTAGCTTGGTGAAATATCTTCATCATCTCCCATAAATATCTTCCCCATTAATTTTCCTACCAAAAAGATTTATTTATATCTTAGGGGAAAGAAACACATAAATAGAGTGGGATAAAATTATCATTAAAGTAAAAAATAGAGAACATAAACTTAATAATGTAAAAATATGAACATATATATTGAATATCAAAATATTGATTCATAAAATAAATCATGGCAGCACGTAAGGCATAAATAAAAAATAAACATTAATGATGATAACATAGAATTGGAATAAAACATTAAATTGTGGAAAACACATAAGCATAGAAAATCATTTCAAGGTTATCCATGTATCATTTCAAAGATCATAACTGTGGAAAAATTATTTTAGGAACTAGGTTTACATTCCATTTTAGCTATGTATTACTAAACAGGGTTTACATTCCTTTCCAGCCCTGTATTACTGAACTAGATTTACTTGTCATTCCAACCTTGAATTAAAAAACTGTAATAACATTTCTTTTCTAGTCATTCATATCTCATGATATATAAATCTTTACTCAATTAATTGGAGGTAAATATAGTTCCAACCAACCATATAAAAAAAGCATACATATGTGCTCTAATAAAATAACAATTATTCATCAAAACACAACCCAAAGTATAAAATGGGTTTTATAAACATCATTCCATCATAAGATAATCCCTATAAAATAATTGGATTTCATAAATAATATAACATCATAAACATAATCATACATAAGAATAATAAGGATATGATACATGGAAAAAAATCCTTAATCTTAGATGGAAAATAATTTTGATAAAACACTTGAAATTAATTATTGAGAAAAATAACCTTTATTCATAGAAAATGTTTTCTTTTCTTAAAAAAATAGCACAATTTTAATTGAAAATAATTTCTTATAAAATAATATTGAAAACATATAACGTATGTTTCATGGAAAAAAGGAATTATAAAGGGGTAAAATTCCAATTATGCAGTATTAAAAAACATTCTCCTCGTACATTTACCAAAAAAGTAAAAAAGTACCCCATATGAAAAACAAAGAAAGATTCCTTCCAAAAAATATAGTAAAAGTCAAAATTTGGAAAAAATAACTTTAAACATCTATAAGAGAATATTAGAAATTTTATGAAAACATATTTTTTTATAAAACATGAAAATGAATGATAAATATACCTCGATAAATAATTACGTATAAACACTCTCAGAAAATATTTAGATCGTGAAATTATCCTTTACCAATTATAATCAGTCGAATCATATGACTCAAAAAATAATGAAAATTATATGCATATGTAAATATCATAACCTTCCTAATAAGAATCATAAAACATTCATGGGATGAATAAAGACCTCAAAAAAGAAATTGATGGTGTGTAGGGCATATGTCCCATATAAATAAATGTGAGACAAAATAATCCCTTACCAATTATAATTAGTCAAATCATATGTATCATAAAATAACAAAACTTATATTCATATTTAAATCACATAAATATCATAATAAGAGTCATAAAACATTCATGGGAAGTATAAATGTCACGACCAATCCTTGGGGCCCGTGCCGTGACTACCCCAAGCCCGCCTTCCATAGGCCAGGGGCTAGCGACTAGCACCAAAGGCGTAAATCAAAATAAAAATGGAAGGAATTTCTTTTATAAAAGTAAACAACAAAACATAATACAAGCCGGAGAAAACACTAAGTAAAAAAGAAAGTGCTGAAAAGTAAATGGGCCAGAATACAAACCCAACTGAAAGGTACAGTTATATCTGAACAAAAGTACAACATGAAGGACAAGTATTTGGAAGAATAGAAGTAGCTCCTGGGTCGTCCACCATGAATCCTACCTGAAGGGTAGCTACAGATAGCCTCCTCAATGCTCTCTCCCATCAACCTCCTCCGAGTACCATCTCATCGTGAAGTCCACCGCCGGATACTGACTCATCGTGAGGTCCATCTCCGGGTACTGTCCAGTCCTCAAACACTCAGCCTCTGTCTGCGTTGTCCATCGTCTGCATCCAAAACAATGAGGTACGGGCATATCCCGTGCAGGGGTGAGTATAATGATACTCAGTAGGTACCCCGAGACCCTCATGGTATCACTAAATACAATAAGGATAACCATAAAGCATGATCTAAACAGATAACCCTTACTTAGGTATAAGCCCATAATTATACATAAATTATCAAGTAACCCATCTCAATAAAGAGGTATCACATAGATATGAAATCAAAGGATAACCAATACTTAGGTATATGCCCATACATATACCTAAGTTATCAAGTAACCCATCTCAATCATGATGAAATCACAAAGGTCAACGACTTATCTTAAAATAGGATTTTCATTAATGTAGGATCGAAATAGTGATGTAGATGCTCAATATACAAGAGGGGGGGGGGTGAATTGTATACTTTAAAAATTCCTTTGGAACCTTTAAAGTTAGTTACAATTAATTATGTTTTCCTTAAGCAAAGGAAAGGGATAAGTTTAACAAAGTTAAACTAAGAAAATTCACAACACCTCTAACACAGAATGAAAACTTGGAAAGAGATTCCGAATGTAGGTTTCGGAAATTAAAACTTAACAAAAGATTACAATATGAGATTCTACCTTAAAGAGTATAGAATCTAAATGAAACAGAGTACAAGTAAGGAAGTATAAGAAAGTTATACTTTCCTTATAATAAAAAATACAGCAGAATATAAACAAGTAGTAGAACTACTAGTAACAAGATATAAGTCTTTTAACCCAAAGAGAAGGGTATCCAACAACTTTGGATAAAGGTCTCTTGATTTATACTTTCAAGAAAGTATGTCTTACCCACACTAGGGTAAGCCCTCGATACGAAGATCAGAGTCTCTGTCTTGCTATCCCCACAAGCCCTCAACTTCAAGGTAGTTGGAAACCTCTGTCTTCCTTAGCAAGGAAGCCCTCGAACTTCAAGGTAGTCGGCACCTCTGTCTTCCTATCCCCGGAAGTCCTTGAATGTAATCACCAACATTCGGAGTCGCACAAAGCATTTAGAGTTAATAAGAGCCTCTCTCTAGAAATCACTTCAAGAATGTAATCACATGAGTCGAAGATCAGTCAGCCTTTCAGCGTTCAGTATTTTCAGCATATAGCTCTTTCAAATGAGCTCTTATTTATAGGTAAGGTCGGCCTCCTTTCCAACGGTCATATTTTCCTTAAAAATTGGAGGGACCTGTACACGTGTCACTTAGACAACGGTTAGTTTATAACAAAATAGATGACATCGTTTTGTAACAAAACAAGTGTAACAGAATGTACGACACCGTTTAAAAACCTAACTCAAAATTTCGTAATGAAAACTTCAGAGTGAAAGTTCGGAGTGTAAGGAAATACGGAGTGTATAAAACAAAGATGATCAGATTCTATTTCATAAATGAATTCGGAATGACAATTCTTCATTAGAATTCGTAATGATAATTCCTCATCAGATTTCGGAATGAGAATTCATCATCAGAATTCATAATGAGAATTCTTCATTAGAATTCGTAATGAGAATTCATTGTTGAACTTCATAAGGATTCATATCCTGAGTCTGGAGTTGGACTTAACCAGAGTTCATATCCAGAATTCAGAATGAAACTTCCTTACAGTTCTTATCCAGAATTCAGATCCTAAAACAGAATGCTTCATATTAAAGTTTCAACGATTCTGAGAAAATAGAAATGAATCTGAATCTCATACTTAAGAAAAACATGGATGAAAATAAGATAAGGATAATTTTTCTTATAAAAGCGATTTTCCTTATAAAAGTGATTTTTCCTTATAAAATAAATTTTCCTTATAAAAGAAATTTTCCTTATAAAAGCAATTTTCGTTATAAAAGCAATTTTCTTTATAAAAGCAATTTTCTTAAAGATAAGGTGTTTGTGATTTTCAAAATAAGAAGGAATGGAAAAGTCATAAGGAAAACTTTGTTGACTCAATAATATCCCCCTTTTTGGAAAGCACAAACATCCTTACGAAAAAGAAATTCTAAGAAGAAAAAATCATATCTCCCTTGTTTTAAGGATATAGATGAATATGACTAACTCCCCATTAGGCTTTGAAACTCTAAGGATCATATTCTAGATTTCTGGAGTGATATTTCATTTATGAATAAGATAGTCTTATTTAATGAAAACCCCCCTTAGATAAACTTCTATTAGAGTTCTTTTTCCTTAAGGATATTTTCCTTCTCCCCCTTTGTGATTTTCAAAAAGAATTCGAGGGAATGGAAAAAATAACAAAGTACCTGAAAAAATTAGTAATAACAACAAAAGAAACTAGAAGCAAAATTTTCATTAGATTTGAAATG
The DNA here is from genome assembly GCA_963277665.1 of Viscum album. Taxonomy (NCBI): domain Eukaryota; kingdom Viridiplantae; phylum Streptophyta; class Magnoliopsida; order Santalales; family Viscaceae; genus Viscum; species Viscum album. The sequence continues at coordinate 1,261,918,177 of OY728146.1, forward strand.
TTGGAAACAAAGAAAAATAGATACAACAAAAATATCAGATTTAGTTATTTCGGATCTTTTTCCTTCGACATGAGTCCCTTAAGAATAGTCTTGATCTTCTTCAGGTCTTTATGATCTTTTCCGCTTGCTTCTCTAAGACAACTATTCTTGCACATTGAGCTTCAATTCTTTCTTCCTGGTCTTGAAGCTTTTCTTCCTGAGCTTTGATCTTTTCTTCCTGAGCCTTCAACTTCTCTTCAAACACAATCCGATGATCTCTTTCAAATTTCCAGTTCTGAGAAACAGAATTCAACTTCCCATTCAGATCTCTGACTTGTTGAATCTGGAAGTTCTTTTCATCTATCATCTTCTCTTCAAAGGAAGAAGATAGCTTATTTATCTTTCTGTCCTCAGTCTCAAAAGAGTCCTTGACATTGTCTTGGAATTCATCAAATAGCATCATTTATTCTACAGTCTTCCTTGACCAGTTTGTCATCCTCTTGCAAGATTTTCTATGAGCTTCGTAGCAAAAAAAAAAAGGTTTTGAACTGAGCCTCAATCTCAACTCACTTGTCCATAACCATAGACACGGAGTCTGTTTTCTGATTCAAAGCATTTTGGAGCATCTGGCATCTCGAATCAATATTTGAGAAGGTCGGAATGGTTCCCACCAACTTCTTCAAAGATTTAACAACAAATTCATGTCCCAAGGAGGATGACTCCGAATCCGAGACTCTTCTTGGAGAATTTTCTTCTTCAATAAGGTCAAGATTTCTCTTTGAAGAACTACCAACTTCCTTTCTCTTCCTGACTTCTGATCTCGGAGTATCAGTAAGAATTTTCTTTCCGTTGTCTTTTTTCAGAATAGAATCCTGCTCCGGAGTTCTCTTTTCACTATCAGAAATGTGGACAACAATATCTTCCTCATCAAGAACTTTCTGAGGACCAACCTCTATGTTTTCCATCTGAGAAATATCATGTATAATTTTTTCTTGCTCTCCATGATAAGCTACTTCTTCTTCTCCTTTCTCTTCTTCCATTGCTGGAGTAACTAGCTTCAAAGATTCAGCTTCTGAAGTTTAGAGTGATAAGTGTTACGAAGGTGTCCCTTTATAATAATCTACTTGTTTCAACACATCTCCGGTTTCACCACTTCCTTTAGTACCATGTTCTTCTTCTTCCACTTGCTCAACTTGCTCTACTTCCTCAGCAGTCTTAGAAACAGCTTCTTCCGAAGCAACGAAATTTCTTCCTCGAGTCTCAGAAAGTGATTCCAATGAAAAAGATCTAAGAACATGAATATTTGCAGAAACCATCTCATTGAATTTCAACAAAGCCTAATCTACCTCAGCCTCATACATCTTCTTCTTGAGATTCTTTTCTTTTTCTTGTTTTTCTAGCTCATCCGCAGTTCTCTCCTTCAAGGCCTTAGCCTCCGTAGGGTCCAAGCCGAACTGAGGCTCCCCTTCACTACTGGAATGTTGGGTTTTCCCCACACATACATTCCAACGGTTCTATGAAACCATTGGTGAAGGAGGTTTTTCCCAACGGTTCATTAGAACCGTTGGCATAGATGTGTCCTGGGAGGTTTTTTCCCAACGGTTCTCATGAACCGTTGGTATAGATGGGTTTGGGGAGGTTTTTTCCAACGGTTCATCAGAACCGTTGGGATAGATAGCTTTTCCCAACGGTTCTCATGAACCGTTGGGATAGATATATACATATTCCAACGGTTTTTAACAACCGTTGGAAAAGTTCTCCCCAAATTCCCAGCCGGCTGTTCTCTCCCCCATTCGCGATACACAACCCTAAAACGGGAGCAACAGCCGATTTAGGCGATTTTGGAGGTACTGTAGGCCGGACCTTTCCAGCTCTTCTTCAGGTTATTCTCTTCTTTATCTGAAAACGTATTCAAATGTTTGGATAGTATTTAAACGTATTTTCATTTTTCCCATCAGTTTAGGCGATTTTGGAGCTACTGCCGGCCGGACCAGCCTAAGGGTGAGTTTTCTTGAAAATTCCTTTTTGGATTTTACCCCTTGAACATGGGATGTCATTTGTGAAAGGTTATATAAATCGAATTGATTGTTCGATTTCTGAATTGAATTGTAAATTAAATTAATTAAGGGTATTTTATGGTTTGCATTCCCCTTTTAACACATGAATGCCAATTATTTTTTAACACATGTTTTAATTGTATTGTCTTGCCAATGTGAGTAAAGTAGAGACTATGCTATGAATCTATGAAATTGTATTGAATTTATCTTATATTTTATGTTACCATGTTAGATATATTATAACTAATGCATGTGATATCTTTATAGTCTTTTTAAGAGTGTTCTATTAAAAATTCCCATGTGAGTGCTTGAATTTTCGTTGAATTGCTAGCCATTATGAGTTATGTTGAGACCATGATATGGAATTGATTGATTAAGCAAGGGAATCTCATTATCTTGTCATTACAACATGAGTAAATGAAGCTTCATTCTTTTCAGGTTATTATTTGATTGAGTCGCCATTTTGAGGTGAGTTGTATTAAATACCTTTTTTTTTTGACCTTGGTATGTTTAATGAATTGTTTAAATGAAATGGAATTCATTAAATGATTAATAGTAAATAGTGATACATGGATTCTATTAGGATGCCAGGTATATAATCTTGTTTCTATTAACTTATACGCTTTATGTGATAAATGGATTCACAGTGGAATTCCACGGATAGACTCATTTCTTTGAATATTGATTAAGCCATGGGTGATACATGGATCCAAGGGAGGGATTCCATAGATAGACTTATTGAATGTAGAATTATATTCCAATTGATACATGGATTCTTATGATAATTCCATAGATAGACTTATTGAATGTAGAATTATATTCCAATGCTATGCGTCTTGTGTGGTGGTGGTGTGGTTTATGTGTTTTATGGTAGTAGTGAAGTGTGTGATTATGTAGTTAATGTGAACCCATAGGTTGAGTATTTTGTGCTATCTATATATCATGTATTTTTATGTTATTTCTACTCATTCCCAACCAGAGTTGGATAAACTTACCAACGATCAGAGGTTTTGAGTTATGAGTATTTTTTCTAATATCTAGGATGGTGGTTATATGTTTGGATAGCTACCATGTCTTCCCTACTCTTCCTTCAAAAGTGATTGACCATGTGTTTTTAGTCAAGATGCGATGTGATTGTCCATGTGTCTTCAGGTGAGATGTACTATGATTTCCCTAGTGTTTTTCGGTGAGGTGTGATGTGATAAGGCTATAATAAGATGTGGCATGTGGTTGGGGTCATGTAGGGTAGGAGGATGGCACAAGGTTGATGTTATTCATGTTCATGATACCCTACTAATATGGTTATGGGATGAGTCATGCTGTTATTTTATATAACACATTAAGTTCTTGTTGGTTTTACATTTTTTCAATAACACATTTGTATGTTTTTTTGACATGTGTAGTTGATACCTTGATTATTTTCTTCCTTTATCGTTTACTTAAATGTATTTTCTATTATAGTTAATGCCTATTGAATTGTTTATGACAAAATGACTTATATAAATTCTTTTTACAGAATGGACAGAAGTTGGATGTATGAAACCGATCGGATCTCAGACGATTTTCAAAACAATTTAGAGAGCTTTATAGATTTTGCATTTCACAATGCTTCAGATAGTGGTCGCATACACTGCCCATGTTCCAATTGTGTTGGTAGACCTTGGTTGAGCCGTGAAGAAGTCAGCTACCACATAACCAAAAATGGGTTTCAAGCAAACTACTTTCTGTGGTATCACAATGGGGAGAAAACGAAATCTCAAATTGGTGATGATCAAAATGAAAAGACTGGAATGGAGAATTTGTTAGATGATCGGTTTCCGTTTATTCGTCATCATGAAAAAGAAAGGATTTCGACTCAAGAAGACTTCGATATGAGGACAGTTGATGCATATAGTAAAAATGATGATATTGATAGGGTGAAAAAATTGAATGATGCTGCCACGACTCCAGTATATCGACAATGCGATAAAATGAAAAGGCTGGAATTTTTAATCCGATTATTTCATGGGAAAACTATGTATGGGATTTCTAATACAGCAATTGATTACATTCTTACCCTCTTGAAGGATTTACTTCCAGATGATGCAGATATTCCCTCAAACCACTATATGGCATGGAAGTTAGTTGAGGAACTTGGATTTTCAAGAAACAAAATTCATGCTTGCCCGAAAGATTGCAGTTTATTCTGGGAGGAAACCGCTGAACGAAATGAATGTATAAAATGTGGCACATCTCGATGGAAGTCAAAATCTGATGGAACACCATCCCACGTTACACAGAAAGTAATGTGGCACTTTCCATTGATCCCCAGACTCCAGAATCTTTTTATGTCTGATGACATATCAATAAAAATGAGATGGCATGATACCGAGAGAAAGAAGACTGATGATGAGTTGGTTCATCCTGCAGATGGATTTTCATGGAAGAGATTTGATGCTCGACATCCTGATTTTTCAGCTGACGTGCGTAATGTGAGGCTGGGTCTTTCATGCGACGGTTTTAATCCGTTTGGGAAGATGCTTACTTCGCACAGCACATGGCCCATTTTTATACACATTTATAATCTTCCCCCATGGTTGTGTATGAAAAAATCTTTCACTTTCATGAGTATACTCATATCTGGTCCTTCTGATCCTGGCATTGATATTGATGTATACATGAAACCTTTAATAAAAGAGTTGAAACTTCTTTGGGATGTGGGTGTGCGCACATACGATGCATGTTCGAAAGACATATTTCAGATGCGCGCTACGCTTATGTGGACAATCAATGATTTTCCGGCTTATGCAATGATGTCTAGATGGAGCACGAAGGGGAAACTGTCATGTCCAGTTTGTATGAAGAATACACGATCCAGAAGACTGAAACATCGTTGTAGTTTCAGTTTTATGGGACATCGACGATTTTTGCCAAAGGATCATCCATATAGAATGAATCGTCGAAGATTTGATAATACTATAGAGACCGATGATCCACCTCAGCGTATGTCTGGAACTGATGTGCTTAATGAATTGAAAGATTTCAGTTTTTCGTTCGGGAAGGGTCAAATGAAATCTGGAAAGAGAAAGAATGTTTCCACAGAAACCTGTTACAATTGGAGGAAGAGGAGTATCTTTTTTGATTTTCCTTATTGGTCAACCAATTTGCTACATCATTGCTTAGACGTAATGCATATTGAAAAGAATATATGTGAAATGTTGCTTTCAGTTCTTCTAAATGTCAAGGGGAAGACAAAAGATGATTTACGATCTCGACGTGACTTGGTGGATTGGGGCATCAGACCAGAATTGCATCCTGTGAGTATCAGTGAAAATAAATGGCAACTTCCATGTGCTTCTTATGTGATGACACCTACTGAAAAAAAACAATTTTTGGAAGTATTAGAGACTATTAGAGTTCTTGATGGCTATTCAAGCAACATATCTAAACGGGTCAACAGAAGAGAGTTGAAGCTAAAATCTTTGAAGACTCAGGATTATCACGTTCTACTGCATGAGTTGCTTCTAATAGCAATCCGTCATCTTTTGTCCAAAAATGTAAGGGTGGGTGTTATTCGGTTGTGCCATTTGTTTAGAGATCTTTGTGCTAAGAAGTTTTCCAAGTATTTCTTGCAAAAAATGTAGATAGATGCCCCATTAATTTTGTGTGAGTTGGAGAAAATATTTCCCCCATCATTTTTCACATGCATGCTGCATCTGACTGTCCATATTCCAACTGAAATACTTCTCGGAGGACCTGTTTCTTTTCGTTGGATGTATCCGACTGAAAGAAAAATGTTCACATTAAAGTCTTATGTTCGAAACAAGAATCATCCCGAAGGTTCTATCCTGAACAGTTACTTAGCTCAAGAATGTATGGATTTATGTTCAATGTATTTGTCTAATCTTACTACAAGAATGAACAGACCAATGAGAAATGAAGAAGAACAATATGAGCAAATTGAACCCAGTTTTCCATCACTTCCTCAAACAGGAGGAATTCCTGGATCATATACATTGAAGACATTAATCCATGAAGAGCGGGAGATGGCACATCGCACAGTTTTGTTCAACTGTGATTTGTTCGATGACTATATCAGGTAACAAAATTGAATATGTATATCTTACATATATATCTGTTAAACTATTCATATTTTTTTATCTACAGGGAACATAAAACAATGATAAATAGGAAACATCGTTCTTTATCTTTGAGAAGGAGAGAGACTTTTCATAGCAAAAAGTTTTCTTCTTGGTTAAAATTGAAGGTAAAAATATTACTGTTTAAATTAATTATTTCAATATTTACTTAAGTTTAACTGTCATTTATATTGAAGGTATTGAGTTTGTCTGCTGACTCTGTCTCTGAGGAAATAAGAGCTTTGGATTTTGGTCCTAATACCGTGGTTCGTGACTGTAAATCAATTGTTATCAATGGGTACAGATTTATTGTCACTGAACGAGCCAAAAACATGAGAACACAACATGATGGTATTATGGTTAATTCCACAACAGATTGTTATGCCAGTGCATCAGATAGTAGACCGCGACTTGAAAATGTGGGTTATTATGGAGTCGTTGAGAAAATAATAATATTGGATTATTACTCTCATGGACGAGTCACAATGATGAAATGCCATTGGTTTGATTCGATGACGAGACATGGCACATTTATTGATGATTGTGGATTTCGAGTAATTAATATGACCCGCACTCTTGCAACCGAAGAACCATATGTTTTGGCATCAATAGATAAACAAGTTTTTTATGTCAAAGATCAACTTCAACCTGAATTTGGTGTCATAGTTGAAGTAATTCCAAGACATATTTTTGATGATGCTGATGATGGAATTGACACTGTCCCTATTGCCATTGGAACCAATCCATTTATTTCTTTTGATGACTCCAATAGCTCAATTGTCAGAGTTGATTGTGAACCTGAAGTTGTGGTTGGAAATATATAGAATCATTCATCCATGTTCTCAATTCTTTTGGTTTACCTCGAGTTGGGTTGTTAAGGTTGGTAATATTCATATTTATTTAGTATTGATCACAAATATGTTTTAGCTGACTTGACCGTTATGTGAATTTTCAATGTTTATTGGTTGCTGTTTTATTTGAATTGCATTTTCTAATTTGGAATTGAACTGTATTCAAACCAAATCAAACAATATTTCTAACTTGGTGAACATTACAACTTGTATGTTTTATTAAATTCATTCAATCTCTTCTAAAACAATTGATAGCTAAATTACCAATGAATCCCCTCATTCCCTCATATATTTAGTTTTTTGGTTTACACATTAATTTTCTTTTTCTAATTAATTACATATTTGTTTTCCAATGCAGAAAATGAAGCCAATTGAAGAGAGACGAAGAAAAAAAATGGCGGAGAACAATCGTCGGATGGAGGAGATGGGCATTCCACCATTAGTGCCTACAGTGAGTACTTTATTTCAAATATATATATATATATATTTACAGAATATATAATGTCATGTGATTAATTTTTTTGTAAACTTTTTTGTAGGATCCACCATTACGTCGACAGTTATTCGACGAGGAGCCTAGTACTGGTCCTAGTACTCAGGCCGGTGGTACGAGGAGGGTTCGTACCAGAGGTGGACATAGAGCTGCGCGTGCCTGACTAGACCCTGCCCCTCCCACTGACATTTCAGCCTTCCCACATTCTGATCCCGGTGTGTCGTTAGGGACACACGGGATATTTAGACCTCCCATGTTATCGCTACCTTCTGCATCTTCTGCCCCATCATTTTCACATCCCATGATGATTCCCACTCCCCAGTCAGCATCAGGTCATACAGTTGTTCCATCTTCTTTTCCTTCTACTTCTGTCTCTCCGAGCTTTTATATTCCATCGTATTCGACTCTTGTTCCACCAGAGGGTGTTCCATCAGGTTTTGTGGATCCGGCACCACTCATTGATCAGACTAGCACAGGTATATTTATAAAACCCTAACAAATTTTTATAGCAATATTTATTTTCGTTATAACATGTTTTGATAAAATATTTGTTTTTCTTTCATGACAGATACATTACTGACAGGAGGCGGGGGCGGGGCCGTACACGCATGCGTTCGGTGTGGAACCGTCGCACACAGGTTATGGTGGAATATAATGAAGACAATCAGATGGTTGAGAAAATAGGGCAGCAATGTCGGAGTTTTATGGCGACGCTTGCCAAATACTCCGACATCATTCCCGTTAGCCCACTGTCGTGGAGACATTTGCCACATGAGGTCAAAGATAGAGCTTGGGCAGAGATATGGGTAAAAAAATCTGTTGTATTTAATGCCATGAATGTTTTTTGTATTTATATAAATTAATATTTTCATTTCAGCTTCGATTTAATTTTCCTGATGGTGAGTGTGCACGACTGGAACGTCTAAAGGATTTAAGCGAGCTTTGGAGAGCCTACAAGCATGAGCTGTATATTGGCTGGCGTGCTAGAGTTGGCACTGAGTTAGAGGCGGTACCAGTCGTGGATGATTGTCCTATAGAGCAGTATCGTCAGATGATTACTCATTGGACGAGTACCCAGTTTAAGGTATGAATTACATTTGAGCTATTTAAATAATAACTTTCAAGTTTTGCATTAATATTATCCTTTGCATTATCGAATTTTATGTAGGAATCATCTGGAAAAAATAAAAAAAACATTGATGCAAAAAAATACCTCCATACACTAGGACGCACGACGATGCCGGATCATGAGAGGCAGCAGGTATGACAATTGTTTATAAGTTTTCTTTACGACTTACATTTTCTTTTTTTTCCTCAATTATTTAATTATTTTCTGAAGTCTTTATATAACTTTTGTTTTCAATGTCATTGTAGAGGAAAGTACAAAATATTGAAGGATGTGTGCCTCGAGAAAAACTGTTTTGCTCGAGTAGACGAAAAAAGGATGGAAGTGCTGTCAACGAAGCGACTCAGCAGCAGATTGTAAGTTTTAATCTGTTGATTTTATATTTTAATATCTATTTCGTAACTTAATAATATATTTATATTTGTAACAGGATGCTTTAGAGGCCCTCGATGCCCAAGAAGCAGACAATTTTGGGCCATCTGATCACTTACATCAGGTGTTGGGAGAGGATCATTCTGGCAGAGTACGCTGCCGACCTAGGATAGCCCCGACGAGGTATTGGCCTGCCTCAGGTACGAGTTGTAGTGCCACCGAGCTGCAGCAAGTTAGGGCACAAGCAGAACAGGCTGAGAAAAGGGCCACATAGACGGCAGAACAGTCTGCTAGGGCAAACAGTGCATTTATGAAATTTATTGAAGTTCTACGTCCAACACTTTCAGCAGAGGCCAGCCCAACGATTGATGAATACATGTCGTCGATACATTCTATATATGGTGCACCAGGTGGCAGTTCCAGTGGTGGTCAGGCCGATGTCCAGCTTGAAGATGATGATGGCGAGCAGTCTGATGCGGAAGAGGAGGGAGATGAGGAGGGCGAGGAGGAGGGCGAAGGCGAGGAGGAAGGCGCTGTGGAGGGTGAGGACGATGAGGAGGACGATGACGAGGGCGATGATGATGATGATGATGGTGATGGTGATGCTGATGTGGGACATATTGATCCGTTACATTTTTGACTTGAGATTTGATGTTTAATCTATTCTAGTTGTTGGTTTTATCTAGACTCGTAGTATAGTATTGGAGTTGAGTTATTTTTATATATTGTCTGTTTTTATGGATGTTGTTGTCTTTTAGTGGTTGTGTGTTTGAGAACTCCCTGGACAACCCCCCTCATTCTTGGACCCTGGACAACCCCCCCTCCCCCTTGGACCCCGAACACCCCCCAAACACCCCCCGGACAGCCACGTGGACATCCCCCTGGACAGCCCCCCGTATAGCCCCCAACCCTCCACCCTGGACCCCGGATAGCCCCCTGGACAGCCCCCCGGACAACCCCCCAGACAGCCCCCCGGATAGCCCCCCCCCGTACAGCCCCCCACCCCACCTTGGACCCCGGACAACCCCCCAAAACCCCCCGAACATCCCCCTGAACACCCCCGGACAACCCCCTGAACAACCCCCTGAACACCCCCCTGAACAACCCCCGGACAGCCCCCTGAACAACCCCAGACAACCCCCTGAACAACCCCCAAACACCCCCCGGACAGACCCCGCACAGCCCCCCCTCCCTCCTCGGTCCCCGGACAGCCCCCCGGACACCCACCGGACAACCCCCCCGGACAGCCCCCCGGACAGCCCCTCCACCTTCCTTAATTTCATTAGCTCTGAAATGTTTCATAGCACGATCAACTAAAATCTAATCCATACTAAATATGATATAAAAATATTCTATATGAATTTCCATAAGATTTTAAGTGAAAACAAAAAGTGACATACGAAAAACTGACCAAACGCATTCGAAATGTGTTGATACTTTAGGACAACGATCCATGGGTCATATGTGACATGTACGAGTCATCCCCGCCTCAATCCGAGGCGCAGTGTGGTTGGAACAACTCAAAGTGTATGTCTTTTGTTTCAAAAGGACATCATTTTAAGTGAAAAACATCAACTGGAATACGGAAATCCGGCCAAACGCATTCGGATTGTGTTGATACTTTAATACAATGATACATGGGTCATTTTAGACGTGTACGAGTAAACCCTGCCTCAATCCGAGGTCGTCCGCTATGAATTTGACCGTTTGACGCCCGTTTTGGCCGTTTATGACACCAGAACTGCGTTGTCGGTCACCGCGGGCACACGACACGTCCGATTGACGTGCCGTCTGCTCGACCACTTCATAAATCAGTCACCCGTATTTTTCGTCTGATTTCAGGCCATTCTGAAATCGTTCGTCCCGTTTGGACCCCCCTCACGCGCGTTTACGAAGCGCGCGCATCACTTAAAACACGAATATTGAGCCGTACCGCGCAAACCGCACGTCTGATGGACGTTCCGTTTGCGCGTACATGTCACGAATAATAATTAGAATGTTTCCCGGTGGTTTCAAGTCAATCCGAGGTCGGCCGCTATGAATTTGACCGTTGGACGCCCGTTTTGGCCGTTTATGACACCAGAACTGCGTTGTCAGTCACCGTGGGCACACGACACGTCCGATTGATGCGCCGTCTGCTCGAACACTTCAGAAATCACTGTCCCGTATTTGTCGTCTGATTTCAGGCCATTCCGACTTCGTTCGGCCCGTTTGGACCCCCCTCACGCGCGTTTACGAAGCACGCGCATCACTTAAAACACGAATATTGAGCCGTACCGCTCAAACCGCACGTCCGATTGACGTTCCGTATGCGCGTACACATCACGAATAATAATTATAATGTTGCACGGTGGTTTTAGCTTAATCCGAGGTCGTCCGCTATGAATTTGACCGTTGGACGCCCGTTTTGGCCGTTTATGACACCAGAACTGCGTTGTCGGTCACCGCGGGCACACGGCACGTCCGATTGACGTGTCGTCTGCTCGACCACTTCAGAAATCACTCACCCGTATTTTTCGTCTGATTTCATGTCATTCCGACTTAATTCGTCCCGTTTGGACCCACCTCACGCGCGTTTACGAAGCGCGCGCATCACTTAAAACACTAATATTGAGCCGTACCGCTCAAACCGCATGTCCGATTGACGTGCCGTATGCGCGTACACGTCACGAATAATAATTAGAATGTTTCACGGTGGTTTCATCTCAATCCGGAGACGCGGTGTGGCCTGCACCACTCAAAGTGTCCGTCTTTTGTTTCAAAAGGACGTCATTTTAAGTGAAAAGCATCAACTGGCATACGGAAAACCGACCAAACGCATTCCGAATCTGTTGATAATTTATCCCAACAATCCATCAGTCATATGTGACATGTACGAGCCCACTCAGGCTCAATCCGAGTCGCGGTATGGCCTGGATCAGTCTAAGTGACTCTCTTTTGATTAAAATGGACATCATTTTAAGTACATACGAAAAACCGACCAAACGCATTCGGTTTCCGTTGAACCTTTAGAAGAACGATCCATGGGTCAAATGTAAGGTGTAAGAATCATCCCCGCATCAATCCGAGGCGCGGTGTGGCCAACACCGCTCTAACTGTGTCTGTTTTGTTTAAAATGGGTAGGATTATAAGTGAAAAGAACTGGCATATGCAAAACCGACCAAACGCATTCGGTTTCCATTGAAACTTTAGGAGAACGATCCATGGGTCATATGTGACGTGTACGAGTCATCCCCGCCTCAATCCGAGGCGCGGTGTGGTCGGAACAACTCAAAGTGTATGTCTTTTGTTTCAAAAAGACGTCATTTTAAGTGAAAAACATCAACTGGCATACGGAAAACCGGCCAAACGCATTCGGATTGTGTTGATACTTTAAGACAACGATCCATGGGTCATTTGAGACGTGTAAGAGTCAACCCCACCTCAATCCGAGGTCGTTCGCTATGAATTTGACCGTTTGACGCCCGTTTTGGCCGTTTATGACACCAGAACTGCGTTGTCGGTCACCGCGCGCACACGGCACGTCCGATTGACGTGCCGTCTGCTCTACCACTTCATAAAGCACTCCCCCGTATTTGTCGTCTGATTTCAGGCCATTCTGAAATCGTTCGGCCTGTTTGGACCCCCCTCACGCGCGTTTACGAAGCGCGCACATCACTTAAAACACGAATATTGAGCCGTACCGCGCAAACTGCACGTCCGATTGACGTGCCGTCTATGCGTACACGTCACGAATAATAATTAGAATGTTTCCCGGTGGTTTCAGGTCAATCCAAGGTCGGCCTCTATGAATTTGACCATTGGACGCCCGTTTTGGCCGTTTATGACACCAGAACTGCGTTGTCCGTCACCGCGGGCACACGACACGTCCGATTGATGCGCCGTCTACTCGAACACTTCAGAAATCACTGTCCCGTATTTGTCGTCTAATTTCAGGCCATTCCGAGTTCGTTCGGCCAGTTTGGACCCCCCTCACACGCGTTTACGAAGCGCGCGCATCACTTAAAACACGAATATTGAGCCGTACCGCTCAAACCGCACGTCCGATTGACGTGCCGTATGAGCGTACACGTCACGAATAATAATTAGAATGTTTCACGGTGGTTTCAGCTCAATCCGAGGTCGTCCGCTATGAATTTGACCGTTGGACGCCCGTTTTGGCCGTTTATGACACCAGAACTGCGTTGTCGGTCACCACGGGCACACGGCACGTCCGATTGACATGCCGTCTGCCCGACCACTTCAGAATCACTCACCCGTATTTTTCGTCTGATTTCATGTCATTCTGACTTCATTCGTCCCGTTTGGACCCACCTCACGCGCGTTTACGAAGCGCGCGCATCACTTAAAACACTAATATTGAGCCGTACCGCTCAAACCGCACGTCCGATTGACGTGCCGTATGCGCGTACACGTCACAAATAATAATTAGAATGTTTCACGGTGGTTTCATATCAATCCGGAGATGCGGTGTGGCCGGCACCACTCAAAGTGTCCGTCTTTTGTTTCAAAAGGACGTCATTTTAAGTGAAAAGCATCAACTGGCATACGGAAAACCGACCAAACGCATTCCGAATCTGTTGATAATTTATCCCAACAATCCATGGGGCATATGTGACGTATACGAGCCAACCCAGGATGAATCTGAGTTGCGGTGTGGCCGGGATAAGTCTAAGTGGCTCTCTTTTGTTTAAAATGAACACCATTTTAAGTACATACGGAAAAATGACCAAACGGATTCGGTTTCCGTTGAAACTTTAGGAGAACGATCCATGGGTCATATGGGACGTGTACGAATCAACCCCGCCACAATCGGAGACGCGGTGTGGCCGACACCACTCAAAGCGTCGGTCTTTTGTTTCAAAAAGATGTCATTTTAAGTGAAAATCATCAAGTGACATACGAAAAACCGACCAAAGGAATTCGGACTGTGTCGATACTTTAGAACAAGGATCCATGGGTCGTATGTGACGTGTACGAGTCAATCCCGCCTCAATCCGAGGAGCGGTGTGGCCGACACCATTCTAACTGTGTATCTTTTGTTTAAAATGGACAGGATTATAAGTGAAAAGAACAACTGACATATGCAAAACCGACCAAACGCATTCCGAATCTGTTGATAATTTATCACAACGATCCATCAGTCATATGTTACATGTACGAGCCCACTCGGGCTCAATCCGAGTCGCGGTGTGGCCGGGATCAGTCTAAGTGGCTCTCTTTTGATTAAAATGGACATCATTTTAAGTACATACGGAAAACCAACCAAACACATTCGGTTTCTGTTGAAACTTTAGAAGAACGATCCATGGGTCATATGTGAGGTGTATGAATCATCCCCACCTCAATACGAGGCACGGTGTGGCCAACACCGCTCTAACTGTGTCTGTTTTGTTTAAAATGGGTAGGATTATAAGTGAAAAGAACTAGCATACGCAAAACCGACCAAACGCATTCATTTTCCATTGAAACTTTAGGAGAACGATCCATGGGTCATATGTGACGTGTACAAGTCATCCCCGCCTCTATCCGAGGCGCGGTGTGGTCAGAAAAACTCAAAGTGTATGTCTTTTGTTTCAAAAAGACGTCATTTTAAGTGAAAAACATCAACTGGCATACGGAAAACCGGCCAAACGCATTCGGATTGTGTTGATACTTTAAGACAACGATACATGGGTCATTTGAGATGTGTACGAGTCAACCCCACCTCAATCCGAGGTCGTCCGCTATGAATTTGACCATTTGACGCCTGTTTTGGCCGTTTGTGACACCAGAACTGCGTTGTCGGTCACCGCGGGCACACGGCACGTCCGATTGACGTGCCGTCTGCTCGACCACTTCATACATCAGTCACCCGTATTTGTCGTCTGATTTCAGGCCATTCTGAAATCGTTCGGCCTGTTTGGACCCCCCTCACGCGCGTTTACGAAGCGCGTGCATCACTTAAAACACGAATATTGAGCCGTACCATGCAAACCGCACGTCCGATTGATGTGCTGTCTGCGCGTACACATCACGAATAATAATTAGAATGTTTCCCGGTGGTTTCAGGTCAATCCGAGGTCGGCCGCTATGAATTTGACCGTTGGACGCCCGTTTTGGCCGTTTATGACACCAGAACTGCGTTGTCGGTCACCGCGGGCACACGACACGTCCGATTGATGCGCCGTCTGCTCGAACACTTCATTAATCACTGTCCCGTATTTGTCGTCTGATTTCAGGCCATTCCGACTTCGTTCGGCCCATTTGGACCCCCCTCACGCGCGTTTACGAAGCGCGCGCATCACTTAAAACACGAATATTGAGCCGTACCGCGCAAACCGCACGTCCGATTGACGTGCCGTATGCGCGTACACGTCACGAATAATAATTGGAATGTTTATCGGTGGTTTCAGCTCAATCCGAGGTCGTCCGCTATGAATTTCACCGTTGGACGCCCTTTTTGGCCGTTTATGACACCAGAACTGCGTTGTCGGTCACAGCGGGCACACGACACGTCCGATTGACGTGCCGTCTACTCGACCACTTCAGAAATCACTCACCCATATTTTTCATCCGATTTCATGTCATTCCGACTTCGTTCGTCCCGTTTGGACCCACCTCACGCGTGTTTACGAAGCGCGCGCATCACTTAAAACACTAATATTGAGCCGTACCGCTCAAACCGCACGTCCAATTGACGTGCCGTATGCGCGTACACGTCAAGAATAATAATTAGAATGTTGCACGGTGGTTTCATCTCAATCCGGAGACGCGGTGTGGCTGGCACCACTCAAAGTGTCCGTCTTTTGTTTCAAAAGGACGTCATTTTAAGTGAAAAGCAACAACTGGCATACGGAAAACCGACCAAACGCATTCCGAATCTGTTGATAATTTATCCCAACAATCCATGGGTCATATGTGACGTATACGAGCCAACCCGGGATGAATCCGAGTCGCGATGTGGCCGGGATAAGTCTAAGTGTCTCTCTTTTGTTTAAAATGAACACCATTTTAAGTACATACGGAAAAACGACCAAACGGATTCTGTTTCCGTTAAAACTTTAGGAGAACGATCCATGAGTCATATGTGACGTGTACGAATCAACCCTGCCACAATAGGAGACGCGGTGTGGCCGACACCACTCAAAGCGGCGGTCTTTTGTTTCAAAAAGACGTCATTTTAAGTGAAAATCATCAAGTGACATACGAAAAACCGACCAAAGGCATTCGGACTGTGTCAATACTTTAGCACAAGGATCCATGGGTCGTATGTGACATGTACGAGTCAATCCCGCCTCAATCCGAGGAGCGGTGTGGCCGACACCGTTCTAACTGTGTATCTTTTGTTTAAAATGGACAGGATTATAAGTGAAAAGCATCAACTGGAAAACGGAAAACCGACCAAACGCATTCCGAATCTGTTGATAATTTATCACAACGATCCATCAGTCATATGTGACATGTACGAGCCCACTCGGGCTCAATCCGAGTCGCGGTGTGGCCAGGATCAGTCTAAGTGGCTCTCTTTTGATTAAAATGGACATCATTTTAAGTACATACGGAAAACCGACCAAACGTATTCGGTTTCCGTTGAAACTTTAGAAGAACGATCCATTGGTCATATGTGAGGTGTACGAATCATCCCCGCCTCAATCCGAGGCGCGGTGTGGCCAACACCGCTCTAACTGTGTCTTTTTTGTTTAAAATGGGTAGGATTATAAGTGAAAAGAACTGGCATACGCAAAACCGACCAAATGCATTCGGTTTCCATTGAAACTTTAGGAGAACGATCCATGGGTCATATGTGACGTGTACCAATCATCCCCGTCTCAATCGGATTCCACATATAATTGTCATCTAAATTTTAAATTGAATTCTATATGAATTATGTATGTTTATGAATTGTAATTTAATTATGGATGTGTATACTTTCAAGATCCATTATATGTTAAATGTGTATGAATTTTTTCGTAATTGTATATGTATGTTTTATTTTATTACAGGTACAATAGTTGGATCAAAAATGAGGTGAAAATGAGGCCTGAAGATGAGAGGTGCCTGATGTACAGGGGAGAGGGGCTGTCAAATTGCAGGCTGCTGCAATTTGCAGCATAGGGTATGCCAACGGTTTTAAACCGTTGGCATATAATTCTAAATAAGTTTTTACCAACGGTTCAATGAACCGTTGGTAAATATCTCTTTTCCCAACGGTTTAGAACCATTGGGAAAGAGTTCACCCATGGAAAACTATCCCAACGGTTCTTCAAAACCGTTGGGATAGTTAAGGTATATTTGGTTTTTCCCAAAGGTTTGGGAGAAACCGTTGGGAAAAACTATCCCAACGGTTCACCCAAACCGTTGGGATAGAGTGCCTTCTGTGAGCCTACCCCAACGGTTTCCAGTAAACCATTGGGAAAGGTTTTCCCCACGGCTTACTTCCCAACGGTTGGGAGAACCGTTGGTATATTATATACCAACGGTTTGAGGGGCTTTCCCAACGGTTCACAACCGTTGGGAAATAGTGTATTTCTAGTAATGCTTGCACTCTCTTCTCTTTCATCTCCCTCTATTTAGCAACTACCTCATCCGGGTAAGCTTTCTTTTTCTTTGGTTTTGGAGGTGAGGAATGGACTTCCTTAGACTTGGGATTCTCTGCTTCTACTTCCACTTCTTTCAGCTTTCTCTTCCTTACTGTCTTAGAGGATTCCGGATCAGTAACTTTCAGAACTGCTTCTCCTTGAGCAGGTAGATCAATAAACTGTCCAGAATCCTTGTAAAAGGCTACATCTTTTCTCTTAAGAGTACCATCGCTCACCAGCATAATCTTGAAAACTCTTGGATTAGATTTGCAAGCCTCCTTGATAGAATCAAGGCCCCGAACTATCAACTTGGAGAGGATTTCTGGATACATAATAATTTGAGCTCTCAGATTTCCTTTCTTCAAATTATCAAGAGTGATAATAATTTTCTTCATCAAGTTAAATTTCCTCAGATTTATCAGAAAATCTAGGATGTAGATCTCACTCTTCTTCAAGCTGTCTTTGCCACCTTTCCTCGGTACGATAAGTCCCTGTACCCATAACTCCAGAATCCGGAAATTTGTAGATAAACTAGCAATCTTCGGAGCCTTGTCATCATCCAGTCTGAGAGTTTTTAAGGCTTTTTCCTTGTTGAAGATACCCTTAGAATCCGGCAACACATGAGAAATAAACTCGGCTTAAACTTCATTATTTAGCACTACCAAGCTGGCTGCCTTGGCATATGAAAGTTTATAAGTCTTACCATAAGACTTAAAAGACAACTTGTTCTTTCCATCTTCCTGTAGAAAAGAAACTGTCTCATAGAATTCGATAAGCAAATCTGAATACACTTCATCTTGGTTCCCGGGTTTTGACACCGCAACATCTTCCCAACCATTAATCTTTATATTCTTGGAAATAAGAGAGTCGTACTTGTTGAATAAATCCAGAAGAACCAGCCTCTCTCTGTATACTAACCACTTCGAAATTGGATTAGAATAAGACATGTCTTGAGAAGCTACTTCCAAAGATATTCGGATATGAAGACATTTGAGAAGTTCGGAATGGAGAAATCTGAGGTTCGGAATGGACTTAAAACAGAGAGACAGAGCTTCGGGACGCGAGAGCTTGAAAAATGATGTGGGACAACTATTTGGGTCCCCTTTATATAGGCAATGAAACGACGGTTCAACTTCCTCGGTTGATCGAACAGTTGTGATAAGCTGAGATCAGATCTGACGGTTGATAACGAATTCTCAAGAAAAACTGAATCCGATCTTTTTGAGGTTTTTATTAAAAAAAATAATTAAGAAAACTATAATCCGAAAACATAATACAAGAAAATGCTAGCCAGTAAAATATGACTACGAAAACTTGAGTAAGGTAATCATACCTTTCAGATTGGATTAGGAGGATTATTCGTAATGGGTAATATAAAAATGACTAAAAAAAACTTTATTATGAAAAGACAGAGTTCACAAAAAACTTTACTACAGAAAACAAACTCAGTACAGAAAAATCATTACGAAAAACTCAGTACGAAAAGCTTAGTATGAAAATTTTCTATTCCTGATGTTTTTCAATATGAACACTTCCATTCCAGAAGTATTCTGTATGAGAATGTCCATTCTGGAAAATTGTAGTTCCGGAAATTCCATTCCGAAAATCTTCGTTCCAAAAAGTTTGAAAACAAATTTTGAAAAACTTTGCTATTCTATCAGACAAATGTACTCCCCCTATGAAAAGGAGTGTATTACTGTAAGGAGACTTTTTCAACAGAATGTTAATTAAGGAGGATTAACTTACGGTTATCATTCTTAACTTCTATTTAATAAATTTAAATCTATCAGAAGGCAAAGATTTTGTGAAAATATCAGCAAGTTGATCTTGCGTTCCAATAATCTAAAGAATAATATCTCCTTTAAGTGTGTGATCCCTAAGAAAGTGATACCTAATATCTATGTGTTTTGCACGGGAGTGATGTGCATTGTTCTTACTAAGGGAAATGGCACCTGTGTTATCACACAAAATTTGAGTTTTAGTAAAACTCAAGCCATAGTCTGTGAGTGTGTGTTGCATCCACAACACTTGAGCACAACAACTTTAGCTGCTATATATTCATCTTCAGCAGTGGAAAGTGCTACAGAATGTTGCTTCTTGCAAGACCAAGAAACTAACGAATCTCCTAAGAAATGACAAGTTCTGGATGTACTTTTTCTATCCATTCTACATCCACCAAAGTCAGCATCAGAAAATCTTTTTAGAACAAAATCATTTCCATAAGTATAAAATAATCCTAGATCCATGGTTCCCTTAAGGTAGCGAAAAATTATTTTTACCGCCTTTAAGTGATATTCCTTAGGATTGGATTGATATCTTGCACATTATCATACTGAAAACATTAAGTCTGGTCGACTAGCTATTAATTAAAGTAAACTTCCTATCATACCTCTAAAAGATGTTTGATCTACTGATTTCCCAGCTTCATCAAGATCTAAAGAGTTTGAGGTACCAATGGGAGTACTTATACTCTTAGTGTTGTCATAACCATACTTTTTAAGAAGATCTTTAATATACTTATATTGAGATATGTAGATTCCTTCTGGTTTTTGAGAAATTTGAAATCCAAGGAAAAATGTTAACTCACCCATCATACTCATTTCAAACTCAGATTTCATTAGACTAGAAAAAGAGTCAGTCAAAGATTGCTGAGTTGAACCAAATATAATGTCATCAACATAAATTTGAACAATCAAAACATTTTTCTTATCTTTCTTTATAAAAAGGGTTGGATCTGAATTTCCCTTAACATAGTTATTTTGAAGCAAAAATCCAGTGAGTCTATTATACCATGCTCGTGGGGCTTGTTTAAGACCATACAAAGCTTTGGTAAGTCTAAAAACATGGTCCGGATGTTTTGTATCTTCAAAGCCAGGAGGTTGTTCAACAAAAAATTCCTCTTGAACATAACCGTTAAGAAAAGAACATTTCACATCCATTTGAAAAAGTTTGAAATTAAAGAATGCTACAAAAGAAAGTAGAATACGAATAGATTCAAGTCTAGCTACTGGAGCATAGGTTTCTTCATAGTCTATTCACTCTTGATGATTATAGCCATTAGCAACAAGTCTAGCTTTATTTCTAACAATGACTCCATTTTCATCACACTTATTTCTGAAGACCCATTTTACTCCAATAACATATGTTTCCTTAGGTCTTTCAACCAAGGTCCAGACTTTATTCCTTTCGAATTCATTTAGTTCATCTTGCATGGCTTTGATCCAATCATCATCACCTAAATCTTCATCAGTGCTTTTTGGTTCTTATTGGGAATGAAATGCTAGATTTTCTACTTCATTTCTTAAGGAACTTCTAGTCCTTACAGGTTGATTTACATCACCAATGATACCATCACTGGGATAATTCTTAAGAAACACCTGATTTGGGTTTTGTAAAACCTGTTCATCAACATAGGGGAGAAAGTCTTCTGGGGTAAATATTTCAGAAGTATCTTCTAGAACATTATCCTTATCAGAAGGTTCTTCTATCAAAGGTTAATAATCAGTTTTTGAAAACACATCAGAGGATGTAGGTAGGGATGTTTTAAAAACAAAACGATATGACTCATCAAATTTTACATGTACTGTTTCTTCAATAGTACAAGTATTTTTGTTAAAAACTCTATAAGACTTAGAGGTTGTGGAATATCCTAAGAAAATCCCTTCATCATATTTAGGTGCGAATTTATGTAAGTTATTTTTATTATTCAAAATGAATACTTTTCAACCAAAAACCTTGAAGTAGGATAGTCTTGGTTTTCTGCCATTCCATAACTCATAAGGAGTTTTATTAAGAAAAGGTCTAATCAAAACTCGATTTATAGTATAGCAAGCAGTACTTACAACTTCAGCCCAGAAATGTATAACAATAGAATATTCACTCAACATGGTTCTAGTTATTTCATGAAGAATTCTATTTCTTCTT
Source organism: Viscum album (assembly GCA_963277665.1). Taxonomy (NCBI): domain Eukaryota; kingdom Viridiplantae; phylum Streptophyta; class Magnoliopsida; order Santalales; family Viscaceae; genus Viscum; species Viscum album. The sequence goes on from OY728146.1 coordinate 1,261,939,658, forward strand.
TCAACTACACCATTCTGTTGAGGAGTTCTAGGTGCTGAAAAATTGTGAGTAATACCTTTTTTACTACAAAAAGTTTCAAAATCAGAATTTTGAAATTCTCCTCCATGATCACTATGAATAGTTTTCAATGGAAGGTTTTTCTCATTTTTAACTTGAGATCTAAAACTTTTGAAATAGGAAAAAGCTTCAGATTTCTTTGCTAGAAAATAGACCCAAGTAAATCTAGTGTAATCATCAACTAGAACAAACACATAGTATTTTCCTCCAATACTTCCAGTTTTTGTTGGACCAAATAGATCCATGTGCACTAACTGTAATGCATCAGTTGTTGAGACTTCACCGATTGACTTAAAACTAGATTTATGTTGCTTTCCATATTGACAAGGATCACAAACTTTAGAAGAATCAAATCTAAGATCCGGTAGATCCTTAACTAGTTTCTTATTAGAGAGTTTACATAAGTTTCTAAGATTACAGTGTCTTAGTCTTCTATGCCATAACCAGGAATGATCTTCCATTGCACTTAGGAAAGGTAAATCTTGACTCCTGAGGTCTTCTAGGTTCAAAGTGTAGACATTCTCTTGCCTATTGGCTGAGAGAATAAATTCTTCCTTGGAATTGTGAACTATACACTTATCATTCCTAAAATTCACAAGGTAACCTTCATCACATAACTGACTTATGCTAATGAGGTTGTGCTTAAGACCTTTAACAAAAAAACATTTGAAATAAAAGTTTTACTAAGAAGAACAATATTACCAATACCAACAATCTCTCCCTTAGCATTATCTCCGAAAGTTACCTTTCCTCCTTTAGTTTTGATAATCTTTTCAAAATAGCTTTTGTTACCAATCATGTGTCGGGAACATCCACTATCCATGTACCATGTATTGTTGCTGGTACTCTCTTTATTTTCCTGAAATCAAGAAGAGAATTAGATTTTCGGAATCCAAACTTGTTTGGATCCGAGATTTCCTGATAATAAAATTTTAGGTACCCACATCTTCTTAGAGAAATAAGCTTTGTGAAAACCTAAGGATTGGGATTTGTTTAAGGAACAACTCTTTGCCCAGTGACCACCACATTGACATTTAGTAGAAAATGGGGCACTTTGAGGAACAAAATAATTGTTACTAAAAATTGGTTTTGCATGGGTATAACCAAATCTAGATTTATTTCTTAAAGGTCGCATATGGGAATACATTTTATCAAAATTTTCCTTACCATGGGTAAAGTTTGATAAACACTTATTTAAGGAAAAAATTTCGGATTTGAGTTTTACAACCATGTTTTTATCCTCAAAATCATTAGTTTTTGAACTAGAGTTAGGCTCAAAAACATTTTTCTTAGAAATTACTTTATCTAATTCTTTAGAATGTTTGTTCTTCTCAGAACTTACTTCCTCAAGATTTTTTGAAATACTTTAAAAATCAGCATTTTTCTTATCAAGATCTTTAGAAAGATCTGATATCTCTTTTGTAAGAATAGAATTCCTAGAGTTTTCCTTATCATGTTTCTTATTGAGTTTGGAATTATCAATCTCAAGAAGTTCAGCAAACCTAGAGACTTCTTCATAAGTAGGTAAAGTATTTTCTTCATCAGAAGAAGATTCTTTATCTGAAGAGTTATAATACTTTCTATCATTAGAATTTAAAGAAACATTGGTTAATGATTCATCATTTCGTACCTTAGCCATAAAAAAATGATTATCAATAGGTAATCTAGCTATAAGGCCAATATTCTTCTGTTTTGAAGATTCATAATCAGAAGATTCATCTGAAGTGTCACCACCACTGTCACTCCATGTTTCATTAGCTTTCATAACTTTCTTAGCTTTGGCTTTATAATACTTCTTTCTATTCCTTTCTGAATGCCTTTCTTTCCTTTCATTCTTTTTGAGAAAAGGGAAATCTGGTCTAATATGTCCAGCTCTCTTGCATTCATATCAAGTAACTTCTCCATCATTATTATCTTTCCTTTCCTTTTTCTTATACTTAGATTGAAAATTTCTCTAGCCAGCTATCTTGTTCATTCTTCGAGCAATATTTTCTAGTTCATTTTTTGAGACTTCACTCTCACTAGATTCGAATTGGAAAATAACTTTCTTAGACTTGGATCTAGTTACTCTCTCAGGATTCTTAGCTTTCATATGATTTGATGTTGTTGTAAAAGCAACATTACCATTTCCATTTTTCTTCTTGATGTTGTCAGCATCTCTCTTCATCCTGGTTTCATGTTGGAGAAGAGTTCCAAAAAGCTCATCAAGAGAAATTTTAGTCACTGTTCTGTTCTCATCTATAGCTATTCTCTTGGACTCCCACTCATTAGGCATAATATCAATTATCTTATCCACAAGTGCTTCATCATCTAGACCTTTCTCTCCCATAGATTGTAGATAGTTGACTGTAGTCATAAATCTCTGTTGAACTTTATAGATAGGTTCTCCATAAGGAAAATTGAAGCCATGATATTCAGCTCTAAGAATAGCTCTTCTAGTCTCAATCACCTTAGAAGTTCCAAAGTGTGTAACCTCTAACTTCTTCCAGATACAGTTAGCTGCTTCATAAGAAGAAATTTGGCTATATATATTCCTAGTCATTGAACACAGTAAAGTATTGCGTACCTTATAATTGAGTTGATATTCTTTCTTTTCCGTGTTAGTAAAAGTTCTTACTTCCTTGTCAGGAATTTTATAACCACCAGTAAGCATGATGAAGTTATCCACTCCAGTGTTGATAACAAAAGTCTTCAGGCGATCTCTCCAATACTCATAATCATTACCATCAAAGATTGGTGGTCTTGTAGGATTCAGATTATCAATTGAACCAACATTGACTCCTGCCATACTTAAAATAACTTTTCACACAAACTTGTTAGTAGCAAAAGTTCGTATCAACAAATTTCGTAATGGGATAGTTTGGAATGAGAAAGTTCGGAATGATAAAATGATCAAGAAAAACTTATTCGTGAGTATAAGTATTTCAGAGACCTTCTCTGACACCAATTGTACGATCGAAATAGTGATGTAGATGCTCAATATACAAGAGGGGGGGGGGGGGTGAATTGTATACTTTAAAAATTCCTTTGGAACCTTTAAAGTTAGTTACAATTAACTATGTTTTCCTTAAGCAAAGGAAAGGGCTAAGTTTAACAAAGTTAAACTAAGAAAATTCACAACACCTCTAACACAGAATGCAAACATTGAAAGAGATTCCAAAAGTAGGTTTCAAAAATATGGTTTTAGAAATTGAAACTTAACAAAAGATTACAATATGAGATTATACCTTAAAGAGTATAGAATCTAAATGAAACAGAGTACAAGTAAGGAAGTATAAGAAAGTTATAGTTTCCATATAATACAAAATACAGCGGAATATAAACAATTAGTAGAACTACTAGTAACAAGATATAAGTCTTTTAACCCAAAGACAAGGGTATCCAACAACCTTGGATAAAGGTCCCTTGATTTATACTTTCAAGAAAGTCTGTCTTACCCACACATGGGTAAGCCCTCGATACGAAGATCGGAGTGTCTGTCTTGCTATCCCTGCAACCCCTCAACTTCAAGGTAGTTGGCAACCTCTGTCTTCCTTAGCAAGGAAGCCCTCGAACTTTAAGGTAGTCGGCACCTCTGTCTTCCTATCCCCGGAAGTCCTCGAATGTAATCACCAACATTCAGAGACGCACGAAGCTTTGAGAGTTAATAAGATCCTCTCTCTCTAGAAATCACTTAAAGCATGTAATCACATGAGTCGAAGATCAGTCAGCCTTTCAACGTTCAGTATTTTCAGCATAGAGCTCTTTCAAATGAGCTCCTATTTATAGGTAAGGTCGGCCTCCTTTCCAACGGCCATATTTTCCTTAAAAATCAGAGGGACCTGTACACGTGTAACTTAGACAATAGTTAGTTTATAACAAAATAGACAACATCATTTTGTAACAAAAAAAATGTAACAGAATGTACAACACCGTTTAAAAACCTAACTCAAAAGTTCGGAATGAAAACTTTGGAGTGAAAGTTCGGAGTGTAAGGAAATACGGAGTGTATAAAACAAGGATGATCAGATTCTATTTCATAAGTGAATTTGGAATGAGAATTCGGAATGAGAATTCTTCATTAGAATTCGTAATGAGAATTCCTCATCAGAATTCGGAATGAGAATTCGTCATCAGAATTCTTAATGAGAATTCCTCATTAGAATTCGTAATGAGAATTCGTTGTCGAACTTCATAAGGATTCATATCCTGAGTCTGGAGTAGGACTTAACCAGAGTTCGTATCTGGAATTCAGAATGAAACTTCCTTACAGTTCTTATCCAGAATTTGGATCCTAAAACAAAATGCTTCATATTAAAGTTTCAACGATTCCAAGAAAATAGAAATGAATCCTAATCTCATACTTAAGAAAAATATGGATGAAAATAAGATAAGGATAATTTTTCTTATAAAAGCGATTTTCCTTATAAAAGCGATTTTTCCTTATAAAAGTAATTTTCCTTATAAAAGAAATTTTTCTTATAAAATAAATTTTCCTTATAAAAGAACTTTTCCTTATAAAAGCAATTTTCTTAAAGATAAGGTGTTTGTGATTTTCAAAATAAGAAGGAATGGAAAAGTCATAAGGAATACCTTATTGACTCAACAATTATGGATATCGAAACCGAAACTACTGAAGAGCTACCTCTCTATCGATTACACAAATACTGTCATGACTCTGAGGCGCTGCTCACTAACCTAAGACTGCTGAGGTACTCTTCCTGTCGAGTACCACAGGTCAGCCACCCAAACACAATAGTGCTCCCCGCCGGGGTCTTCCACCCAAACACAGTAGTGCACCCCCCTAATAGCCTGCAGAGGTACTCCTTCTATTGAGTATCGTAGGTCTGCCACCCAAACACAGTAGTGATCCCCGTCGTGGGTCTACCACCAAAACATAGTAGTGATCCCCACTGGACTATACAAGTCACTCCGACTCGAATCAGACAAGCAGTCTTCAGGTCTCAGCCAGCTACAAGGTCTCCGTACTCTGTATGCTCGTCTCCGGGAGGATCCGCTCCATGAGATACTGGTCGATACTCCAAGTATCACAATTTCCCATTAAGGAGTATCTCAAAGGACCGCCTCATCATATGGGTCTCAACGCAATAGACGGCGCGTCAATCAGACGCCCGGTCTGTGAGTTATTATCCTTTTAGTCCCGGGGCCCCGATTGGTTTCGTATACGAACCAACCCGTTTGTATCTCAACTGTACCCCGAAATCTCATTAGGTATAATCATAGGGACCATTTCTCAGTGTGAATAAAAACCTGCTGACAGTTCGCCAAACGGTCGTTCGGTCTGAAAGTTATCGGTTTTTCTGTTCCACGGGCCCGGTTGGATTTCGTGTACAATCCAACCCGGCTATACTCCAACTACTTCCAAACCTCAGGTTAAGTATGCAAAAAGATCCATCTTACAAAAAGGAATCCAACAAAGTTGACGACACGTCAATCAGACATCCGAAACTCAAGTTATAATCATTTCCTCTATGAGGGCCCGGTTGGTTTCAGGTTCGAACCAACCCAGCCATAAACAAACTTCACTGAAACATCGAGTGTAATATACCAAAAAAACTATCTCGATCCAAGGATCCCAACGCAACTGATGGTGCTTCAATCAGAGGTCCGTAGTCCATGTTATGGAAGTTTAAACGGATCTGTCCGAAAGTAGGGGGTTCGGGCCCGGTACGACCCGGCCCGATACCCCCTGGGTCAGCCCGAACCAGGTCGATCCATCCTGGGTCCGGGTCTGGCCCAGTTTGGCATGGCCCAGACTGGTTGGCGCGGCCCGGCCCAGCTGGCATGGCCCGACCCGACGCTGGCCGAGCGAGGCGGCTCGGCGCTGGCCGAACGAGGCACAAAGGGGGGCGCGGCCCCTTGCATTGGCCGGGGGTTTCAACCCATGGCTTTTCTAGAACGAATGGAAATTAAGGTCATCCAATTGATCCATGCGGGACCCGCGGGGGTCCCGCCTCCATGGGGTGTCCGGGGTCGGCTTGACTGGCCGCCTCCCGCTGTCTCGCCGCGGCTCTTCCCCGATCAGTGCGACGCATCGGCGCCCCGCCCTTTACCACGGCCCGCCCCGGCCGCAGCCTCCCTCGGGTCCTCCAGCGCGGCGTGACGGCGCCGCGCACCACTTCCGTGGCCTGCTCTGGTTGCGGTTCCTTCGGCTTCATCAGCGCGGCGCGATGGCGCCGCGCACCTCCTCTGTTTCCCGCTCCGGCCACGGTTCTCTCGTTCCCGTGTGGTGCAACGACACCGCACCATCTTCGCCACAACGATCCACAAATATCAAGAAAGAAATGGGAGGAGGATCGTTCGTGTTTGTGCATTCTGACATCCTCCCTTTATTACGGTAACAAGTGGTTATATCTTAATTCATGAAGATAATGAACAAAACTTGTTCGAAGAAAAACCCCTACCTCGACACAAGTTGTCAAACGAAGATCGTCGCGGGAAACGACGTCGTGGGGTAAAGCTCCGTATACATCGACGGAGAACGTCCGAGGAGGAAGCGATGTCTCCCTAACATTGTCTTGGATAGATGATTGTATTGCGACGTCGATGGTGAGTTTCCGCATCGGTGCCTCCTCCTTGGTCGTGGAGGAAGAAGATGACGGAAGAAACCGAGTCGCCGAGTCGATGCACTCCCTCGGAGAAATAGCGTTCTTCGTTGAAGTGGGAACATTCTTCACCGAAGAAGATGAAGTTATTCCATGGGACAAGAGCTCTCTCTCACCCAATATCCTCAAACAACTAGCCAACCTAATAAAATAAGGCCTCCCCATTATTTTATTATGTTTTCCATGCCTTTTCATAAACTCAAAATTCAAAAACTAAACCATTTAATTAAATGATATTTAGTTGTCAAGTTAAATGGGGTGTTAAGTTGGAAAGATTAATGAGGGCGAGAGGGAGGCGTTTCTCACATAAAGGGGGAGTTAAGAAGTTTAAGAAATGTGAAGGGGTGGGGCTCGTGTGGGCCCCACCTCACCTTTATCCTCTCAAGGGTTGTTAGTAACCAGTGGGTCTCACCCCAACTCCCACACATAGGATTAAACCACTTTGAATAAGGAAATAAAATTTTTACACAATTTTATTTTACGTTACATTTAATCCACAATTTTAAACAACTCCTCCCGAGAAAATGCACTTCCAGGAAAGGTCCTCTTAATAAAATATTGCCGATGTGGTTTCATCGGTGCTCTAATATTTCAATTCCGAGCACCGGTTCAAAAGATAAATAAACCCGCTCGTTCGTTCACTGAACGTACCCGAGCTTAACTTTGGAAATTGATTCCGGGCACACCAGGCCACAGAATCAGGTGCCGTCTGAAACCGGGCACTTAAAAAATTCCAAATAAATTAAGAAATTTTTTTCCTTGAAATGTCTAGGTCTTTACAATAAAAACCACATAAAAGAAATAGGTGGTGTATAAGGAATACATCCCACAGAAATAAAATTGAGAAAAAATAATCCCTTTCCACAGGTATTCAATCTTTCTGCCTATACAAACCTAATGTATATTTATTTAAAAGATGTCATTGATTTATTCCCAAATCATATTCATTTTTATTATATCATATATGATCATATTATCATCGATTTGGTAATAATATATCATTATTACTCGTTATCTGAGTATAAACTTCTTCATAGGTCGAATAAGCTTGAGTTCTCATTCTTAAGTCATATTTATATCATTAAAAACGATATTAACATAATAAATGTTGTCACGACCCATCCTCAGGGCCCGTTTCGTGACTACCCCAAGCCCGTCTTCCATATGCCAGGGGCTGGCGACTAGCACCAAGGCATAATTCCTGATAAAAGGGAATGAATTGCCTGTGTAAAGTAAAAAAACACCACAGAGTAAGCAAGAAGAAGTAAACACTAAGTAAAATTGGGTACAATAGTAAGTGCAGAAAAGTAAGTGGGCCAGAATACAAACCCAAACTGAATGTAAATTACAACTGGAATGAAAGTACAACAACTGAAAAGTAAAGTCGCAACGTCGAGCCATCCACTGGAAGTCCCACCTGAAGGGTGGGTACAAATAGTCTCCTCAGCTCCACGGGTCCAGCCGTCTGCTCCGTGTACGTCCCGCCCAATGGTCCACCTCCAGGTACTGACTTGCTCCACAAGACTCCACCACGATCAGTTTTGTCCGTCGTTTGCATCCAACACAACGAAGTGCGGGCATAGCCCGTGCAGTGGTGAGTATAAGCTACCCAGTAGGGACCCCGAGACCCCCGAAGGTCTCCCATAATCCACAAAGGGTAATCCAAAATGGAAAGATACAATCATGAAGTAAAATCCAATGCTACTTAGGTATATGCCCATACATATACCTAAGTCATCAATTCCAGATTGGCTCCAACATCTGAGCTCAAGTTCGATCACGTCCACACAGGATAACACAACCCAATCCACATAGGAAAGACAGTCAATAATATAAAAGATAATGATTGGAACTCAAGACTCAGCTCATACAGGTATACCTCTTCGTAAGACTATAGAGATGATCAGATGTATCCACTGATTCATCTAAGTCATCGGACCCACACAGGATCGATAGGTACTAACCCTCGCAATGACCCACAAAGGATCGATAGGTACTAACCCCCGCAATGACCCACACAGGATCTGACCCACACAGGATTGGTATGCACTGGCCCACACAGGACCACTGAGCGCTGACCCACACAGGATCTGACCCACACAGGATCGGTACCACTGATCCATGTAGGATCACTGAGTGCTAAAGTCGTCGCCATCTAATCCATGGAGGATTTATGTACAGTCTTCATCGTCATCACAGTTGCAGCCAACTCTAAGGTTCCCGGACACAGCAAGGTCGTTTTGGAAGGGTCCGCTCCATGAGGCGAGGGGATGATACATCAACTAACACGAAGTCCGAAGTTGATGCATCCCAAAGATTCGTATCGTCAACAGGAACTCAACGTGATAGACAACACGTCAATCGGACGCCCGGTCTGAGAGTTATTGGATTTTTCGTTCCAGGGGCCCGGTTGGTTTTTAAGTCAAAACCAACCCATCCATACTCCAACTGTGTCCATACCTCGAGTGGAGTAATCCAAAAGGTCCGTCTCACTAAGAGGAATCCATCAAAGTCAAAGGCACGTCAATCTGACGTCCGGAGCTCATGATGGATTCCTCTTAGTGAGACGGTCCTTTTGGCTTACTCCACTCGAGGTTTGGACGCAGTTGTAGTACGACTGGGTTGGTTTTGACTTAAAAACCAACTGGGCCCCTGGAACGAAAAAGCCAATAAATCTCAGACCGGGTGTCCGATTGACGTGTCGTCTGTCACGTTGAGTTCCTGTTGACGATACGGAACTTTAGGATACATCAAATCTGGACTTCATGTTAGTTGATGTATCAGCCCCTCGGCTCATGGAGTGGACCCTTCCGAAACAAGCTTACTGTGTGCGGGAACCTTAGAGCTGGCTGCGATTGCGACGACGATGACCACTGTACAAACATCCTCCGTGGATTCGACGACGACGACTACAACACTCAGCGATCCTATGTGGATCAGTGCTACCGATCTTGTGTGGGTCAGATCCTGTGTGGGTCAGTGCTCAGCGGTCTTGTGTGGGCCAACGCATACTGATTCTGTGTGGGTTAGATCCTGTGTGGGTCATTGCGGGGGTTTGTACCTATCGATCCTTTGTGGGTCATTGCGGGGGTTAGTACCTATCGATCCTGTGTGGGTTCGATAACTTAGATGAATCAGTGGCTACATCTGATCATCTATATCATCTTACAAATAAGTATACCAGTGTGAGCTGAGTCTTGACTTCCAATCATTATCTTTGATATGATTGACTTGAATTCCAATGTGGATTGTGTTGTGTTATCCTGTGTGGATGTGATCGAACTTGAGCTCAGATGTTGGAGCCAATATGGAATTGATGACTTAGGTATATGTATGGGCATATACCTAAGTAGTGTTGGATGTTACTTCGTGATTGTATCTTTCCTTTGTGGATTACCCTTTCTGGATTCTGGGAGACCTTTGAGGGTCTCGGGGTGCCTACTGAGTAGCTTATACTCACCCCTGCACGGGCTATGCCAGCACTTCGTTGTGTTGGATGCAGACGATGAACATCATTGATCATGGTGGAGGCTTGTGGAGCAAGTCAGTACCTGGAGGTGGAAGACTGGGCGGGACATACACGGAGCGGACGGCTGGACCCATGGAGCTGAGGAGACTATCTGTACCCACCCTTCAGGTGGGACTTCCAGTGGACTGCTCGACATTGTGGCTTTACTTTTTAGTTTTTGTACTTTCTTTCCAGTTGTACATTACTTTCAGTTTGGGTTTGTATTCTGGCCCACTTACTTATCCGCACTTACTATTGTACCTAGTTTTACTTAGTGTTAACTTCTACTTATTTACTCTGTGCTGTTTGTTTACTTTACATACGCAATGCCTTCCCTTTTATCGGGAATTACGCCTTGGTTCTAGTCACCATCCCATGGACCATGGAAGGTGGGCATGTGGTAGTCACGACACGGGTCCCGAGGACGGGTCGTGACAAATTGGTATCAGAAGAGTTCGGTTCAACCGCAGAACTATGAACTCTAATATTTTTCTATGTGAAGCAATAATGTTAAGAGTATTGAGTGTCGTTATCAGTCCAGGGAGTCCAGTGTTGGTGTGTCGGCTGACGTATCCGTACACCAAGACCCTGACTTCTGATTTCAGACTTAGTGCACGAAAACATTGATTGCAAGTGTGTTTCATGTTTTCTTTGTGATTACTTTGTGTCAGCTCACAAGGTATACTGTTTTGACCATGGCACACCTGTCTCTTTTCAAAATGGCCCCACGACGGCAGCCAGCTAGGGTTCCGAGTTTTGTACGTGACGACAGCCCACCGAGCGGTGAGGCCTCGGTGCAGGGCCCTTTAACAGCAGAGTCACCGGCGATACCTCTACCCGCCGAGCCACCGATACTACCAGCCCCAGCCGCTGAGAGTGCACGTCGCCTTGGTGCACTACCCGAGTTTCAGCATCAATGACCGCCTAGGTTCTGCAGGGAGATGGACCCTTAGGCAGCCGAGGATTGGCTGGAGGTAGTTGTACGAGTTTTCCGTTTGGTAGGGACACTAGCAGACCTCATGGTAATCCTTGCAGTGAGTCTCCTGCACGCGGCAACATGCAGATGGTGGAGATTGATGCTCCAGGTACACGATGAGGTATCTCTCCTCTGGACGGACTTTGAGAGACTCTTATTCTCGGAGTTCATCCAAGCCACCCTCCGTGCGGTGCGCATCAAGGAGCTTTTATAGCTTCGTCATGGCAGCTTGACGGTCGCACAGTACTCAGCAAGATTTTCCAATCTCTCACGCTATTCGACGAACATGGTTCGGGACCCATTCTTCCGAACCCGGACCTTCGTGAAGGCATTGAGGCATGATATTAGGGCATCACTGATCTCCCTCAGCATTCCGAAATAGGCATGGGTACTACAGTGAGACCTTCTCATCAAGATATTTCTTGCTGAGCCTACATCAGCAATGGGACCTACCGCAGGGCGACACATAGTAGAGTCTTATGAAGCTTGTAGTCGAAAGATGACACATGGGTATGGAGGACCAGACCCTTAGGAAGACGACCTCAGGACACTAGCTCAGAGGTGCGGGGCACACAGCGCAGACCTAGTCTTTCGAGAGGCAGACAGTTTTACGCATGCGGCAGGCAGGGCAACAAGGGCCGTGACTGCCCGGCCCGCCGTGTGGAGGAGCAGCAGACGGTTGAGGGACCACCCATGCAGAGGCAGAGGGTGGACCATGGTGGTCCTCATGGAGCAGGAGGATGAGGCAATGGAGCTGGCTAAGCAGCAGGTGGTGGGCGACACTTTGAGGCTCTACCACCACCCCCACCAGTAGGTCCATCCCGACCACTAGGAGCTGGCGGGAAGAGACATGCACAACTCCAGGCAGTGGATGCCTACGACCACGGCGCACCCGAGTTGATTTGAGGTACTATCTGTATCTACTCCACCCTTTATACAGTTCTTATAGACACAGGAGTGAGTCATTCTTTCATAGACGCTGCCCTTGTTCGGAGCTCGGAGATTCCGACGGAGCCGTTGGCTCGATCCTTACGGCTAGAGACTCCTACGGGAGCAGACTCGACGATTACGCCTTGGTGCTAGTCGCTATCCCCTGGTCTATGGAAGGCTGGCTTGGGGTAGTCATGGCACGGGCCCTGAGGACAGGTCATGACAAATGTCATGTTTATTTATTATGTGCATTTGTATAATCATTTTTAATGGATATCATGTTGAATGAATTTCAATGCATCATGGAGATGGTAGGTTATACGTACGTACGGGTGATGATATTGTAACACTTTGAGATTTTATGAGATAGATTCTTTTTAATTTAATTGATGTCTTATGTTGTATGCACCACCAAAGATTATCCGGAGCTATACACAACGCCGTATTAGATGACAGTATATGCAACACTATTCTTCATCTGATCAATACACAATTTCAAGTTGGTTTGATAGGATTTATTTCATGAAATATTAAGTCAAGAGTTTGTTCTATGTTTGGATTATGTTTTATGCAACACCAAAGTAACCTTGCACTATGCGCAACACTGACTTGGCTTTCATTACACGTAAGAGCCACCTTCCTCGATAGCTTGTGTTGTACATAATACCGCATTTAACTAAACAATGATATATTGTTATAATATTATTTAAACTAGCTATTATGAATAGTATTAACCACATTTTAAAATTTATATAACACATGATATGAGAACAAAATCAATTTTTCGGATAAAAGAATAATTTTTCAAAAAAATACAATTTTGCCACCTTTTGATGGATCACCCATTTTAAATATAGTTTTCAACACATTAATAAGTTCAATTTAATGGAATAAACTTCTTCTTTTGAATTAGGATATAAAAATTTACTTTGGATAAATTTTTCATATTTTTCTGACAAATTTCATATTTTGATAAATAGTAATAATACGATAAATTTTAATTAAAAACAAATTTTTTCATTAGTATAATTTATATGGTTATATTATAATTTTGAATGGTTGTAAAGTATAAATAGAATATATTTTCACCTTTTAATATAATTTATGTCATTATCATAAATTTTAAATTGAATTAATAGGTAAAAACTTTTCAATATTTTTCAATGTTTAAACTTTTAAAACGCTTTTTCTCAAAAATGGGATTGATTTTAAATTGATTACTGCAACTTATGTGTTTTGAATTTTGAAAAAGGGGTTCCATATTTGGAATCAGTAGGTCCAAATTAAGTTAATATATTACTTATTTTTTTGGGCATTATGAATAGTAACTTTGGTAATTATTTTATTACCATAGTTAAAGGTAAATCATGTAATTAAGGGTAAGCATAATATTCTATAAATACCCTAACACTTTCCAAAATTCTATTGGATGAAAAAATGTAGTCCCATATCACATAAGGGTCATAATATATCCATTCCATGGAATTTGTTCCATTAAAATGATGTAATTATTATCAAAACCAATGATAGTGACACCATGTCACTCTATTTTATCTTATAACTGTGATAATCTTAATTTAGTGATAAAATTCATAAAACATTGAAATTAAATAATCACTAGAAATTTAATTAAATTTTCTATATTATGAAAATTTATTTATAATATTTAGAGATAAATTAATTATCATTAATGATGACACAATAGATATTTAAAAATTATTTTATTGATAGAAATATCAAATAAATGGTATTAAAAATTTTAAAATAAATATCATATGAATTAAATAATGTGATACATGAATTTTATAAGTGACTATGACATTTTAGGATTGTATTAAATATTTTTTTAAAAATTTATCTTTTGTGGGGATTTTATTTAAGGTCATATAAATGAATAGCGTCAAAATTGAAAATATTGATATTTTCAAAAAATGACATTTTTTTAAATTATTTAAAAATCATAAAAATATTTAAAAATTACAAAGATATAATTATAAGGTCTAAAATGTCATATATTATCCATTTATAGTCAATTAAAAACACAAAATTAAATATTCATTACCATTAAATATTTAGAATTTTATGACCAAAATAAACAATTAATAGAATAACTAAGTGTCAATTAAAAGGATAAGGCTTAAATTGACAAAATAAGATGTCCAAAATTTATTTTTTGATAATATTACAACCCTATATCATTGCATCTTCTAATATTTTACACTTTTGAGGTTTTTGGGTAGGGTTTTATTTTATTATAAATTAATATTTTTGAGAGTTTCCTAAAGTTCCCCTATCTTCTCTTATAAAAGGGTTCCTAATACCTCTCATCTTCACTCCATTTTAAGCCTTAAATCTCAGAAAAACCCTCCCCATTTCTCTTCTAAATATCCCTAGTTACATTCTAGAGGTTCTGGTCTTCTCAAATGACCAACTCTACCATCTCAATGAACAGTGTATTTCATTCCATTTATCAATCTATTATATATATTCAGATACTGAATATATATGATATATAAATCAAGTTTTACATTCTCGAAGTAATTAAATCGTTATGTATATAATAATATCAAGAATAACAAGTCCAAACACGTATGATGAATGAAACAATTTTTCCCAAAACATTTCTTTAACATGGAATTAACAAAAATGGATGGGTAATATAAAGTCATCAGAGAATCATATATGATATCATAAATGTTATTATGGTTTTGTTACAAGTTAATAATATGTTTAAACCCATTATATATGATTTTCAGACACATACAGAAGAAACCAGATCTATGGTAAGGGATAAATTTTCAAATCTCGTTTTTATCCAAGATTGTTTATTCGTAAGTATTTACTGGGGTTATATTTATCATCCATGTCCATGTTTTCTAAAAATGTTTCCATAAAATATTTAATATTCATAAATGTGTGTTTAAAGTCATTTTTAACATTTTTTACTTTTACTACATGGTATTGAAGGAATCTTTCGATTTTTTACCATATGAGGTACTTTTTGACTTTTCTGGTAAATGTATGAGTGGAAAGTTTTTTTTAACTTATACGGCATGAACAAAACATTACATCCTCTTAATTCCTTATTTCTATGAATCTTTATCTATACTATTTTATGTTTATTTTTAAATAAATTCTTTTCTTTTAAAATTTCATGACATTTTGAAAAAAGAAATCATTTTTTGAGAAGAAAGGATATTTTCCTCAAGAATTAATTTCAAGTGTTTTATCAAATTTATTTTACATCTAAGATGGCATAGGGTTATGTTTATATCTCTATTATTACTTTTATTTGATCGTTTTTGTTATGAAATTACTTTTTATGAATTCAATTTTTCTTATATGGATTATGTTATGATGAAATGATGTTTACAAATCCCATTTCATTTCATGGGTTATGCTATGATGAATGATTTATGTTATTATGGAACATGTAAGAATGATTTCATTATGAGATGGGTGATACCTATATCTAACTCTAATGCATTGGGTAAATATTTATATCTCATGAGATATACATCTCTATAATGGAAAGTAAATCTGGTTATGTAATACAGGGCTGGAATGACAAGTAAACTTGGTTCAGTAATAGACTTTGTCCACTATGAGGGTCTTGGAAGCAA
This sequence comes from Viscum album, assembly GCA_963277665.1. NCBI lineage: Eukaryota > Viridiplantae > Streptophyta > Magnoliopsida > Santalales > Viscaceae > Viscum > Viscum album. The sequence continues at coordinate 1,261,955,357 of OY728146.1, forward strand.
TTCCTTGGCTAGTATGGAAATAATAATATGTGCATATTAGTTTTACACAATTACATGTTTTATTCCATTACTATTCTATCATGGTTAATGTTCTTTTATGATCCATGCCTTACATAATGCCTAGATTTATGTCATTGCTCAAGGTTTTTATGTTTAAACTTTATGTTCATGTTTTTACGTTCAAATATTTATGGTTTGTTTTATGCTCTACATATTTACCCTTATAAAGAATTTGATCTCACCCTTTATATTTTTTATTTTCCCCAAGATATAAATAAAGGTTTTTGGTGGTAAACAAAAAAGGGAAGATCTTTATGAGAGATGTTGAAGATCTTTCACCATGATTAGAAGATTATGTTTTGAGTTTCCAAAGACACTAAAACAATATGGTATTTGGGAGTATGTTTGTAACATGTATTAATTATTCCACAAAAGAAATATAATTACAATGTACGTCATGCTTGGGTCTCTACAGTTGGTATCATAGTAAAGGTTAATTCAACCATTGGAAACTAGGATTTGAAAATTTTAGTGAGATACCTTGATATATTTCTATGGATATGACTAGGGATTTCCCTAAGGTTAAGAATAAGTATAGGTTATAGTCTTAGAATTGTGATAACAATCATGAATAACCTAGGATTAATCCTATGATATTGGTGATTTAAAGTTCTCACCCATGATAATGTTGTTTTTATAGTATGTTTTTTGTCCTCTCACACTGTAATTTTTGGGTTTTAGAAGATGGATGGAACTCGAAGAAACCATGTTAATGATCAATGCACGGGGAAATGCAATGATTTTCCTCCTGAACAAATAAATTTTATGGTATATGGAATGAAAAATATTAATTCTATACTTACACAAGCTATGAATCATTTTGGACACCCAAATGAGTAGAGGAGGGAACTACATTATATTGAGTCCATGCGGAAACATCCACCTTCTTTCAGTGTGTCTTTTGATCCACTTGTTGCTGAACAATGGATCTGTACTATTGAAATGATATTTTCCATCCTTCATTATTTGGAACATGAAAAGGTCATTTTTTATGTCTATCATATGGAAGGTGAAGCAGATCATTAGTGGACTCTAATTAAGAATACAAGGCATCAATATGAAATTGAATCCATGGAATGGGATGAGTTCAAGAACTTATTTTTCAATATATAATTCCCTCAAATTCTTCAAACAAATATGGAAAATTAGTTCCTTGAGCTTAAGAAAAAGGATGATGAATATGTGGGTATATACGAGGTGAATTTTAAATTACATGTAAGGTACACATCTAGCTTTATCATCCAACCTGAATGTAATGTTGATCAATTATTCAGTGTCTTAAAACCAAGTCTTCCAAGGGCATTATGTATAAGATACTTTAGTAGCTATAAATAAATTGTGTGTTCTACTATCAAGGTAGAACTGGAAGTTGGTGTTGGATATCTATCTCATGGTTTTGAGAAGAAACGAATGATAGAGTCCAAGGGAAAAACTCAAAAAAAAAAAGGTTAAAAGAAGGTAAATGTTTCCATATGCTCAAAGTATAGAGAGAAAAATGATAGAGATTGTCTTAATGGGAATAGAAAATGATTCAAGTGTGGAAAAGAAGGACATCGAGTAGTCGAGTACTGAAGTAAGGGGAAACAGGTTGTTGATGACGTGAATGGAGAAAAGACTACAGAGAACGCACCACTAACACTTCAATGCTATAAGTGCAAGGAAATGAGGAATTATTCTAACCAATTCCCTATTCTAAGGGTTAATGGTGATCAACACAAACAACCTCTTAAGGTAAAATAAAAAGGGATGTCACATGCGTTCACTATTGGCGATTTTGAGTATGACAATGATGTAGTGGAATGATTAAGTGTTTATGTAATGGGATTTCAAAATAGTGTTGGGGAATATCATTTATAGTATTATAGAATATTGGAATATCAATGTATTGGTCTATTATGGTTTTCCATAATTATATGGTATTTGTATCCATGAAAAGTGATTGAAATAATTTTGGAAAAAAGATGTTATGCGTATAACGAAGGGATAATGAGAAAATAATATGTTTGATAGGTTTAATGAGATCATGATTGATAAAAGGAAAAAGAGATATCATGGTTTTTGTATGTAGAATTTTTTCTGTATAGAAAGAATTAATTTTTATAGAATTCATGTTTTTTCTAAGGTTTTATAGTAATTTATGTTATTATCATATTTCATAGGAATGCATGATTAAGTTCATTAATTTTTTGGAATGTTACCAACATGATATATCTTGTGATATATGGAAGATAAATGATGGAACTCACATTCTTGTTATATGACATTTCTGGTAATTTGTTTCTTTGTACTGTGATATTTGACAGAAGTATTTGGGATAATCCTAAAGGTTATAATGGATTAAGTTCAACATCAGATAGTATTTTTTAAGGCTAGAACCCTTTTTTATATTATTTTTGGAATGTTATCATAGTATAGTTTTTGAAAAAGGAGAACCTACATGACGGGAGACAACCCATCGCATCGGACAAGGTTGTTGGAATTGAACCCACAAATGAAGTGCAACAGGCCTGTATTTCCTACCACTGGCCTACAGAAAGTCCCTGTTAAGTGAAAATTATTTTTAGTTTATTCAGGGATATGATAAATGATGTATAAGTCCATTTTTGGAAGCAGATACAATTAATCTCACCATATATGGACTTATGTATATTTAATAACTTTTTCTAATCCTTTGTGATAGAGATAGATGGAATGACCTATAATTCTATTGCATGATCAGCTAACACTTTAAGAATGACAATTTTGACTTCATTTCTTTAAATAAGAGATGAATTTGAAATTGATCAAGACACGAACAATAGTGAAATTGTACCAAAATCAAGTAAGTATTTATGAAAAATTATTCACATTTAGGGAAAGGATATTAAAAACCAAAAAATTTAACCTATTACTTTTTTATCCGATGAATCAGATGGTTCTTTAAATCATCACAGATTTATGGCTTTTGGTAGTTAACATTCTCCAAACCTTATTCTCTATCACTGTCCATTAGAACATGATCCCCAGATTTCTCTTCCATATCCATGTTTTCACTTCCCACCTATGTTATCCTATGTGGAAACCCAATGATGAGTTACGTTGGGTAACTGTTACATTTCTAACTTTCCTTTTTAAAATGATGTCTTTGTATCCTTTTATACGTTGTTGGTTTCTATGAAATAAACATTCATGTAGAAAACCATTTATAACCTCGATGAATTTTGGGGGAAAATTAATTTTAAGGGGGGTAGAATGTAATACCCCTAGATTTTATGAGATAGATTACTTTTATTTTCATTGATTTCTTATGTTGTACGCTGCACCAAAGATTAACTTGCACTTTACACAACTCTGTATTAGCTTGCAGTATACGCAAAAATATTCATGGTTTGTGTTACACACAATTTCAAGTTGTTTTGATAGGATTTATTTCATGAAACATTGAGTCTATATTTTGTTTGATGTTTATAATATGTTATATTCAACACTAAAGTATGCTTTCACAACATGCAACACTAACTTGGCATGTGTTACACACAAGAGTGACCTTCTTCAATAGCTTGTATTGTACTTAATACTGTGTTTAAGTAAATAATGATATATTATTAAAATATTATATAAAATAGCCATTATGAATAGTATTAATGACATTTTGAATTTTATATAACACATGATATGAGAACAAAATCAATTTTTTGGATAAAAAAATAATGTTTCAAAAAAAATACATTTTTACCACCTTCTGATGGCGCACCAATTTAAAATATAGTTTTTGACATGTTTATAAGTTCAATTTGATAAAATAATTTTCTTATTAGGAATCCTGATATAAAAATTTACTTTGGATAAATTTTTGATATTTTTCTGATAACTTTCATATTTTCACGAATAATAAAAATATGCTAAATTGTAATTAAAAACAACTTTTTCCATTGAGGTAATTTATATGGTTAAATTATAATTATAAATGTTTTAAAGAATAAATAGAATATATTTTTAACATTTAATATAATTTATTTCATTATATTTAATTTTACATTGAATTAATAGGCAAAAACATTTCAATCTTTTGCAATGTTTTACCTTTTAAAACCCGTTTTCTCAACAATGTGATTAATTTTAAATTTCATAAAAAACATTTGTGTTTTGAATTTTGAAAACTAGATTAAATATTTGGAATCAGTAGGTGTAATTTATTTTAATAGAATACTTTTATTTTTTGTTCATTATGAATAATAACTTTGGTAATTATTTTATTACCAGAGTTAAAGGTAAATCGGGTAATTAAGGGTATAAATAATATTATAAATTTACTCTATCACCTGAAAAAATTCTATTGGATGAATAAAAGTAGACCCATATAACCTAAGGGTCGTAATATATTCATTTCATAGACTTTTTTTCTTGAAAATAATGCAATTTTTATAAAAACCAAAGAAAGTGATAACATGTCACTCCCTTATATCTTATAAGTTTCATAATTTTAATTTACTAATAATTTTTATAAAACTTAAAAATTAAATATCCACTAGAAAGTTAAATAAATTTTATATATCATTTAAATTTATTTAGAATTTTTAGAGATTAATTAATTATCATTAATGAGGACACAATAGTGATGTAAAAATTATTATTTTAATAGAAATATCAAATAATTTATTTTAAAAATATTAAAATAAATATTATATTAATTAATTAAAGTCATCCATTAATTTTATAGGTGAATATGAAATCTTATGAGTGTATTAAATATTTTATTTCTAATTTATCGTTTGTGGGGATTTTATTTAAAGTCAAATAAATGAATAGTGTCAAAATTAACACTATTGATATTTTATAAAAATAAAATTTTATTAAATTATTTAGAAATGTAAAAAATAATTAAAAATTAAAAAATTTGATATTTATAATGTCTAAAATGACATAAATTATCTATTAATGGTTAATTAACACCACATAAATAATTATTCATTACCTTTAAATATTTAGAATGTTATTACCAAAATTAAATATTAATAGAATATCTTTGTGTCAATTAAAAGGATAATGTTTAAATTGACAAAATAAGTTGTCTAAAATTTATTGGTTGATAATATTATGACCATATATCATCTCAACTTTTAATTTCGGACACATTGGAGGTTTTTTTGTATTTTTTGATTTTATTATAAATTATGAGTTCTGAGAGTTTCCTAAGTGCCCCTCCCCTCTCTTATAAAAGGGAACCACCTTCCTCTCCACTTCAATTAATTTAAATCTTTAATTCATGTCCAAACCCTGACCATTTAACTTATAAACTTCCCTATTTAGATTCTAGAGGTTTTGGGATTCTCAAAAGACCAAATCTTGTGCCCTGAGAAGAAGTTTAAAAGAGGGACACCGAGGAAGATGTAATCTCTTCTACCGATTCATTCAAATTTATTTCTTCTTATACTTCTTCTTATTTAGTTTTTTCATTATAAAGTAATAACATCAGTATCACTCATATAATTATATGTTATTATAAATATTAAACAACCCTATTTAACCTTCTACCAATCCTATGAAAAACGAAATCACTGCACGTGCATATGTATGAATTACTATCTCCACGCTGTGGTGTAATATGTTTTTCACCGCCACATTACCTAGATGGGTATAATTGTTGAAATAATAACTACATATGATAATTATAACATGATACTTAGTTTGATATATTATACACCATCCAATTAAATACCGTTCAAAAAACTATGGGAATGATATCGTCGCTCGTGCGTACGTACGACTTACAATTCCACGATGTGATGAACTTCATTCTCCATATTAACAATTATAGAATGATTATAAAGTATATATAAAAATCAATCACGAAATATATGACATAATAACTCTACTATATATATATATATTTATCATTTACTTACTTCCATTCAATTTAATGAGGAAACGAAAAAAGTGTTCATGTGTACGTACGACCTAACGTCTCCATGAACAGTGTATTCCATTAAATATATCGATCAACTATATATATATATATATATTTACTGATTATATATGATATATAAATAATGTTTTACATTATTTAAGTAATAAAATCATTATCTATGTAATAATATCAATAATAACAAGTCCAAACATGTACGATAAATGAAACGATTTTTACCGAAACTGTTACTTTAACATGGAATTGACAAATAAATGGGTTATTTAAAGTCGTATGTGAATCATATATGATATAATAAATATTATTATTATTTTTTTTAAAAGTTAATAATTTTTTTAAACCCACTATACATGATTTTTGGACACATACAGATGAAATCAGATCTAAGGTAAGGGATAACATTTCCAATCTTGTTTTTATCAAAGATTGTTTATTCGTAAGTATTTATTGGGGTTATATTTATCATTCATTTCCATGTTTTCTAAAAAAATATTCATAAAATGTTTAATATTCTTATATGTATGTTTAAAGTCATTTTTATCTATTTTTTACTTTTATTAAATGGTATGTAAGGAATCTTTCTTTTGTTTATCATATGAGGTACATTTTGACTTTTCTTGTAAAAGTACGAGGAAACTGTTTTTTACCTATAAGACATGAATGGATTTTTACATCTTCTTAACAAATTATTTATAAGAATTTTACTCTAAACTATTTCAAGTTTATTTTAAAATAAATTATTTTCTTTTAAAGTTTCATGACATTTTGAGAAAAGAAATCGTTTTTGAAGTAGAAAGGATATTTTCCCCATGAATTACTTTCAAGTGTTTTTTCAAAATTATTTTCCATCAAATATGAAATAGGGTTATATTTCTATCCTAGTTATTACTTTTATTTGATTGTGTTTACGATGGAATTAATTTTTATGAATTCCATTTATCTTATATGGATTATGTTATGATGAAATGATGTTTAAGAATCCCAATTTGTTTCATAGGTTATTCTATGATGAATGATATATTATTTTTGGAACATGTAAGAATGATTTAATTATGAGATGGGAGGACCTATATCTCCATAAAATGTATTGGGAATGATTTATATCTAATAAGATATACATGGCTAGAATGGAAACTAAATCTGGTTCAGTAATACAGGGCTAGAATGACATGTAAACTCGGTTTTGTAATGGAATTCGTCCACTATGATGGTCTAGGAACAATTCCTTGGCTACTATGGAAATCATAATATGTGCTTATTAGTTTCCCACAATTACATGATTTATTCCAATTCTAGTCCATTTTGGTTAATGTTCCTTTATGATCCATGCCATACGTACTACCAAGATTTATGTCATTGCACAAGGTTTTGATGTTTAAACTTTAGGTTCATGTTTTTTTGTTCAAATGTTATGGTTTGTTTTCTGTTCTACATGTTTACCCTTATTAAGAATTGGAGCTCACAATTTATATCAATTATTTTTCCCAAGATATAAAGAAAGTTTTTAGGTTGGAAAACAAAAATGATATGATCTTTATGGGAGATGTTGAAGATATTTCACCATGATTAGAATATTATGTTACAAGTTTCCAAAGATACTAAACCAATACGGTCTTTTGGAATATGTTTGTGTCATGTATTAATTATTCCAAAAAATAAATGTAATGTCTATATACGTCAAGCTCGGGTCTCTACAGTTTGCATCAGAGGGAAGTTTTAGTCAAACTTTGGATACTAGGATATGAAACTTTAAGTGAGATCCCAAGAGATATTTCTAAGAATATGTCTTGGGATGTCCCTAAGGTTAAGAATAAGTATAGAATACAATACTATAATTCTGATAATGGTTAGGAAAAACCTAGGATAAAACCTAAGATGTTAGAGATTGAAAGTACTCAACCGGGATAATGTTGTTTTCCTAGTATGATTTTTTTCTCTCACAGTATTCTTTTTGGGTTTTAGATGATGGATGGAACCTGAAGGAACTGTTTTAGTGATCCATGAACTGAGAAATGCAATGATTTTCACCCTGAACAAAAAAAATGTCATGGGAGATGGAATGAAAAATCTTATTGCTATACTTACACATGAAATGAATCATTCTGGACTCCCAAATGAGCAGAGAAGGGAACAACATTCTATTGAGTCTTTCACGAGGCAACATCCACCTTCTTTCAGTGGGTATTCTGATTTACTTATTGTTGAATAATGGATCCATACCATTGAAAATATATTTTCCATCATTATTTGTTCGGAACAAGAAAAGGTCATTTTATATGTCTATTGTTTGGAAGGTGAAGCAGACCAGCGGTGGACTCTAATTAAGAATACAAGGCAGCGAGATGAAATTGAATCCCTGGAATGGGATGAGTTCTAGAACTTATTTTTCAATAAGTACTAACCTCATATTCTTACAGAAAAGATGGAAATAAAGTTACATGAGATTAAGAAAAAGTATAATGAATTTTTTTCTACATACGAGGTGAATTTTTCAACACTTGAAAGGTATGGTTCTTGATTTATCATCCAATCTGAAAGTAAAGTTGATTGATTCATCAGTATTTTAAAACCAAGTCTTCAAAGGGAATTATCTATAAGAGACTTCAGTAGCAATGAGGAGACTCTGTATTGTGCTATCAAGGCAGAACTGGAATTTGGTGTTTCATATCCATCTCAAGTTTTTGACAAGAAACAAAAAATGGAGTTCAGGGGAAAATCTCAAAACAATAGTGAAAAGAAGATGAATGTTTTGTTATGCTCAAAGTATGGAAAGAAACATGGTGGAGATTATATTAAAGGGACTATAAAATTTTTTATGTTTGGAAAAGAAGGTCCAAGAGCAGTTGAGTGCTAAAGTAATGGGAAAAAGGTTGCTAATGATGTGAATGAAGAAAATACTACAGAGAACGCACCACCAACACTTCAATGCTATAAGTGCATGGAAATGGGGAATTATAAAAACCAATGACTAAATCCAAGGTTTAATGATAATAAAAAACAACAAACTCTTATTAAAAAATACAAAGGGAAGTCACATGCGAACACTAATGGTGATGTTAGATATGAAAAATAAGTAGTGGAATGATTAAGTGTTTATGTAATGGGATTTCAAAATAGTGTTGTGGAATCTCATTTATAGTATTATAGAATATTAGAATATATATGTATTGGTCTATTATAGTTTTCCATAATTATATGCTATCAGTAATAATGGAAACTGATTGAAATATTTTTGGAAATGAGATATTATTCTCATAAGGAATGTATAAGGAAAAAATAATATGTTTTCCAGTATTAATGAGGTCATGATTAATAAAAGGAAAAATTGATATCATTTTTTGGGTATATAGAATTTTTTATGTATGTAAAGTGTTAATTTTGATAGAATGCATGTTGTCACTAAGGTTCAACGATAATTTATGTTATTATCATATTTCAAGGGTATGAATGATGAAGTCCTTAAAATGTTGGGAATCTAACCGACAAGATATATCTTGTGATATATGGGGGATAAATGATGGTATTCACATGCTTGTTATATGACATATTTGGTAATTGTTTTCTTTGTACTATGATATTGGACAAAAGTATTTTGAATAAGCCTAAAGTTTGGAATAGATTAAGTTTGTCATCAGATAATATTGTTTCAGGATAGAAATTTACTTTATATTATTTTAGGAATGTTATAATAGTATAGTTTTAGAAAAAAGAATACTGATAGGACCAGTGACAACAAGTCGGGTCGGAAAAGGATACGGGAATAGAACCCACAACTGAAGTGAAACATACCTCTATCACCTACCACTGGCCGACAGGAAGTCCCTAGATAGAAAAAATAGTTTTATTTTATTAAGTCGTATAATAGATGATGTATAATTCCATTTTTGGAACCATATACTATTAATCTCATAATAGATAGACTTATGTATATTTAATAACTTGTGCTAACCTTTTTGTGATTGAGACAGATTTAATCACATATCATTCTATTTCATGATCTGCTAACACTTCAAGAATAAAAAATTTGACTTCATTTCTTTAAATAAGAGGTGAATTGGAAATTGTTCAAGGAATGAACAAGAGTGAAAATGTACCAAAATCAAGTAAGTATTTATTAAAAAAATTCAACTTTAGGAAATGTATCTTCAAAACCAAAAATGTTATCCTAGTACTTTCTTATTTGATGAGTCAGATGGTCCCTTAAATCATGGATGATTTATGGCCTTCGAGTTGATAAATTTCTCCTAACCTTTTTAACTATCACTATCCATCATAAAAATATCATTAGATTTCTATTCCACATCCATGTTTTTACTTCCCACCTATGTTATCCTTTGTAGAAACCCAGTGATGAGTTTGGGAAACCATTGCATTTCTAACATTCCGTTTTAATATGATGTCTTAGTATCTTTTTTATGATGTGGGTTTCCATGAAATAACCTTTCAACTAGAAATCCATTTTAACCCTGGAAAATTTAGAGGGAGAAATTCATTTTAAGGGGGGAAGAATGTAACACCTTGATATTTTATGAGATAGATTCTTTTTAATTTCATTGATTTCTTATGTTGTACACTACACCAAAGATTAGCTTGGGCTATATACAACACCATATTAGCATGCAGTATATGCTACACTATTATTGGTTTTTTACACACAATGTCATGTTGTTATGATAGGATTTATTTCACAAAACTTTGAGTCTATATTATTTTTTATGTTTGGATTATGTCATATGCAACACTAAAGGAATATTTAGCTACACACAACACTGACTTGGCTTGCGTAACACAAAAGAGTGACCTTCCTCAATAGCTTGTGTTGTACATAATACCGCGTTTAACTAAAAAATGATATATTATTAAAATATTACATAAACTAGACATTATGGATATTATTTTCCAAATTTTTAATTTAATATAGCACATGATTTGAGAACAAAATTAATTTTTAAAAATAATAAAGTATTTTTCAAAAAAATGCAGTTTTACCATCTTTTGATGGTGCACCCATTTTAAATATTGTTTTGAAATTTTTATAATAATATTTTGAAAAAATAAACTTCTTCTTTAGAATTAGGATATAATTTTTTTTTTGGATATTTATTTGACATTTTTATGATAACATTCATATTTTTATGAATATTAAAAATACGCTAAATTTTAATTAAAAACAATTTTTTTTCATCCAGATAATTTATATGGATAAATTGTAATGTTGAATGGTTTTAAAGTACAAATATAATATATTTTTACCATTTAATATAATTTATGTCATTTCCATTATATTTACATTGAATTAATAGGCTAAAACATTTCAATCTTTAGCAATGTTTTAACTTTTAAAACCCGTTTTCTCAAAAATAGGATTAATTTCAAATTAATAATTGCAAATTATGTGTTTTGAATTTTTGAAAAATGGATTCCATATTTGAAATCAGTAGGTCCAAATTATGTTAATATACTACTTTTATTTTTGAGTAATATGAATAATAACTTTGGTAATTATATTATTACCACAGTTAAAGGTAAATTGGGTAATCAAGGGTAAATATAATATAATTAAATAAACCTAACACCTGTAAAAATTTTATTTGGTGGATAAATGTCGACCCATATCACCTAAGGGTCATAATATATTCATTTAATTGACTTTTGTTTCATGAAAATGATGTAATTATTATTAAAACCAAATAAAGTGACAACATGTCACTCTCTTTTATCTTATAAGTGTAATAATTTTAATTTAGTGATAAAATTCATAAATCATCGAAAGAAAATAATCACTATAAATATAATTAAATTTTATGTATCATGTAAATTTCTTTACAATTTTTAGAGATTAATTAATTATCATTAATGATGACACAATAGTGATGTAAAAACTATTTTATTAATAAAAATATAAAATAAATGGATTTAAAAATATTAAAATAACAATCATATGAATTAATTAATGTGCTAAATAAATTTTATAGGTTCCTATGATGTGTTTTTAGTGTATTAAATATTTATTTTGAATTTATATTTTTTGGGTATTTTATTTAATGTCAAATAAATGAATAGTGTCAAAATTGAAACTATTGATATTTTATAAAAATAACATTTTAGTAAATTATTTAAAAATTATAAATATAAATAAAAATTACAATTTTATAACTATAAGGTATAAAATTTCATAATGTAACCATTTATGTTCAAATAACACCACATAAGTAAATATTCATTTCCATTAAATATTTAGAATTTTATTACCGAAATTTATAATTAATAGAATAATAAAGTTTCAGTTAAAAGGATATGGTTTTAATTGACAAAATAAGCTGTCGAAATTTTTTTGGATAATGATATTACAACCCTATCTCATATCATATATCTATTTGGGAAACTTTGGGTGTTTTTTGGTTAGGGATTGATTTTTTTATAAATTAATATTATTGAGAGTTTCCTAAAGTACCCCTCTCCTCACTTATAAAAGGGAACGTCCTCTGTCTCATCTTCACTCCATTTTAAGCCTTAAATATCATCCAAACCCTGATCATTTCTCTTATAATATTCCCTAGTATCCTTATAGAGGTTCTGGTCTTATCAAAAGGGAAACTCTAGTGCCCTAAGAGGTTGTTTAAAGGAGGCACATCGAGGAAGAGGTAATCTCTTCTACGGATTATTTCAAATTTATTTCTTCTTCTACTTCATATTATTTAGTTGTTTCATTATAAATTAATAACATCAGTATCACTCACATACTGATATGTCATTATAAATTTCATACAACCCTTTTTCAATTTCTATCCATCCAATGAAAAACAAAATATTTCCACGTGCGTACGTACAGATTACCATCTCCACACCGTAGTGTAAACTATTTTTTACCACCACCTTACTTGGATGGGTATAATGGTAGATATATTAACTATATATGATTATTATAAAATTATACTAATTTTGAGATATTATTCACCATCCACATTAATACTGTTCAATGAACATGGGAACAATATCGTCGCTCGTGCGTATATACGCCTTACCGTCTCCACGATGTAATAATATTCATTCTCCATGATAACTGTTCAAGAATGATTATAAAGTATATATAATAAATAATTATTAAATATATGACATAATAATTCTACTGAATTTATTTATATATATATACTTCATTTACTTACTTCGATTCAATTTAATAAGAAAATGAAAACAGTGTTCATGTGTATGTATGGTCTACCATCTCCATGAACGGTGTATTGCATTCCATTTATCAATATATTATATATACTTATATACTGAATATATATGATATATAAATAATGTTTTACAATATAGAAGTATTTACATCAATATCTATGTAATAATATCAAGAATAATAAGTACAAACATGTACGATAAATGAAATGATTTTTACCCAAAATGTTGCTTTAACATGGAATTAACAAATAAACGGGAAATATAAAGTCATAAGGGAATCATATATGATATTATAAATATTATTATGGTTTTTTTAAAAGTTAATAATATTTTTAATCCCATATACAGGATTTTCAAATACATACGGATGAAATTGGATCTAAGGTAAGGGAGAACTTTTCCAATCTTATTTTTATCTGAGATTGTTTATTTGTAAGTATTTACCGGGGTTATATTTATAATCCATGTCCATGTTTTTTAATTTTTTTCATAAAATGTTTACAATTATTCTATTTATGTTTAAAGTCATTTTTACGCATTTTATACTTTTACTACATGGTATGAAAGTAATCTTTCTTTTGTTTACCATATGAGGTACTTTTTTGAATTTTCTGGTAAAAGTATGGGGATAATGTTTTTTTAACTTATACGAAATGAATGGATTTTTACATATTATTAACAAATTATTTCCATGATGATTCCTCTATGATATTTCAATTTTATTTTTAACTAATTTCTTTTCTTTTAAAATTGCATGACATTTTGAGAAAAGATATAATTTTTGAAGAAGAACTGATATTTTCCTCAAGAATTAATTTAATGTGTTTTATCAAAATTATTTTACATATAATACAACACAAGATTATGTTTCTATCCCTATTATTACTTTTATTTGATTGTGTTTAAGATGGAATTAATTTTTATGAAGTCCATTTATCTTGTATGGATTATGTTATGATGAAATGATGTTTAAGAATCTCATTTTATTTCATGGGTTAAGCTATGATGAATGATTTAGGTTTTTTTGTCACATGTAAAAATGATTTCAATATGAGATTGGTGGGACCTATATCTCATTATAATTCATTGGGTAAATATTTATATCTCTTGAGATAGACATGGCCGGAACGACAAGTAAATCTTGTTCGGTAATATAGGCCTGGAACGACAAGTAAACCCGGTTCAGTAATGGACATCGTCCACATTGATGGTGTCGGAAAAAATGATTTAGATACTATATAAATCATAATATGTGATTATTATTTTGCAATAATTACATGTTTTATGTTAATTCTATTCTATCTTGGATAATATTCCTTTATGACCCATGCCTTACGTATTGCCAAGATTTATGTCATTGCTCAAGGTTGTTATATTAAAACATTATGTTCATGTTTTTAAGTTCAGAAGTTTATGGATTGTTTTATGTTCTACATTTTTACCTTTTCGGAGCATTTAAGCTAACCCTTTCTATGTTTTCTTTTCTCTAGGATATAAATAAATCTTATAGGTAGGAAAAAAGGGGGAAGATCTTTATGGGATATATTGAAGATCATTCACCATGATTGGAAGATTATGTTATTAGTTTCCAAAAACACTAATCTATCACAGTCTTGGGGAGTCTATTTTTATCATTTATTAATTATTTTGAAAAGGAAATATAATGTACTTCTACATCAATCTTGGGTCTCTATAGATATAATTCTAATAATTTTAAATTGGTATAGAAGTTGAAGGTATATATTTTTCTCTATAATAAATATCATTTTATAATAATCATATATAGTTATTATTTATATCATTATATCCATCTATGTATTGTGGTTGTGAAAAAAATACTCCACGACATGGAGACTATAACTTGTATATACGCTCGCAGGTTGATATCATTTTTTATAGGATGTATAGAAGGTGGAATATGGTTGTTTCATAATTATAATATCATATTAGTATATGAGTGATACTTATGTTATTAATTTATAATGAAACCACTAATTAATAGTATCTAGTATAAGAAATAAGTTTTAAAGTATTGGAAGAATAGATTGCCTCTTACTCGACGTGATTCCTTTAAATCTCATATTAAAGGCAGAAGAGTTGGTATTTTGAGAAGACCAAAACCTCTATAATGTGAATAAGGAATTTAATAGGGGAAAAGGGAAGGGTATTTCCTATATCATAGGATCAAATTAAAGTGAATAGGTGAGGGTGGAGGTTCCCTTTTATAATTGAGGTGAGGGGCACCCTTGTAAATACATAAAATATTACATTAATTTTTTAATTCATAAGCTTCCAAATTCAATTGTTTCTATGATAAGATGATAATAGTTCTAAATCCTCTCATCCAGTAATTTTTAGATATTTATTGATTTTATTTTAAACATTATCTTTTTGGTTTACCCTTAATTATTCTCTTTTAATTTTAATTCTGGTAACTACCTATTAAGTATTAACAGGTTATTATTTTTACTTATATGTGGTAAATTTCACATAATTTGATAGTTAATGAACTTATAGAACCTTATCATCGTCACTTTGTGATTTTCAAAGATTTTTAATATTTTTGAATAATTTATTATTTTTACAAAATATCAATAGAGTCAATTTTTACAATATTCTTTCATTTAATTTAAATTAAATTAAAACAGAGAGATAACTTCGATCCAAATCATTTAATAGTATTATATAATTTCATAATCTCCATGAAAATTCATGTATGGCATAAATTATGTGGTATTATAATTACAAAAATAATAATAATATCATAAATATCATATAAAAACATTAAATATGTCACTATATCTATCTATGAGAGGTGTTCTTGGAAAATTAATAACATCGGTTCATGAGGTAGTAGTCCCCCCAACACTCGATGGATGGTTATGCTACCCATTTGATGGATGTGTTGATGTATATAGGTTATGAGATTAAAATAATAACATCTCAACATATATTACAAACCAGTGTTAGTATTTTATCATATTTGTAAATATTTTAAGGATTAATAAGAATAAGTAAAAAAAAATTCATATTTAATAACATTACCTCTTCTTGTAACAACATATTTAGATTTAACATAAAGTCATCCGAGATTTAATTTATGATTCCAAAAAGATATCTATAATGTGGGGAGAGAACTAAGGAATAATGTTTTAAAGGTATTTTTTGAATCAAATGGTTATGGAAGGGTGAAGAGGGGAGGGTAGGGCTGGACTTGTATAAGTGGGGGAGTGGAAACACATGGAATATTTGAAATGAATAAAGTGAACCCACATTTTTCACATGCCATAAGGCACTATAATGGGTAATTAATGAACCTAGGAGGTTATACGGTTGATATAAATCCATTAAATGTATTTTGGAAAAGTTTATAGGTAATTTTACCCACTATTAATTTAGTTTAATCTCCGGTAAAAATGTTCTAACCTTAACCACGATAATTAATTTTTACTATTTTTACTATTCATTATGGTCATGAGTTATGTTGAACTAATTATATTATAAGAAATGTTATTATTCCAAATAATTATTCAATTTTTTCTAATTCCATTCACAATAGTGTAAAAGTGTATTTAAAAATTAAACACATAGAATGGATGAAAAAATCATTTCCCAAAGAGAAAAGATTCAAAAGTTCAATAAATATTTACATAAAAATTCCAAAGGAAATTGATTTAAATGAATTTAATTGGATTAATAAGAATATAATTTAAAAATCAATCTTTTAAAATAATTTTAAAATAAAATTTTACCTTTAAATTAATTGAATTAAATTGTACTTTTATAATAAAAACAATTATTTTTAACTATTCACTAAAAATTTTACCTTTTAAAAAAAATCTCTAAAATTAACTCGATGAAAATTTTGATATTATGATTTAAAAAATGAATTTAATTTTTCAAAATACATCTTCTAAAATTTACAATAATTAATTTTAAAATAAGTGTGCAAAACGAAACAAAGCTACTTTTTAGAGAAACAATGTTTTTAAGAATACAATTTAATTTATTATTATTTAATTCCATGAAAATACATAAATGGATTTTAATTTTTTTATTAAATATATAATAAATAAATTTCATTAAAATAATGCACCAAATTTTGTTTATCTTATTAATTGAGATAAAAAAAGTATGTGCGCATAAAAATAGTTTTCCAGAAAAAGATTTCCATTATTTTCAAATATATTTTGTTTTATTTTTAGTTAATTAATCACCGAATAATCAATTTTATAAAAGTATTTAAAAAATTTATTTTGAAAATTTAATCAATCCTATTCATACCCACCATTGCAACTCTTAGTCAATAACTAAAACAATAAAATTTTAATAGTATGTAATGTTTCTTTTAAAACAAATGCTGCGTGTAATACAAGTTATCAAAAAACTAAATGTATAATATTTCATAAAATATTTTGGTGTTATAATTCGTGACTTTATGGAAAAAAATATTCATGGATTATGATAATGTGATGGTTATGTCGATTGTAACCTACAATACATTGGGTATTTTGATATAGATCTCTCATGAGATGATGAAGTTGATAATGGACATGATTGTGAATAACTATTTTCGCATTTTGATGTGCGAGTAGGAACACCCCTAGCTATGATCACAATATGATGTGTGTTAAAGATTGATAATGTATATGTTCAAGTTTCCTGGAATTTCATTCTTTTTATGTTCATAAGATTATGTATGGACATGATTGCAAAGGGATATGTGCATAATATTATGATTTCCCTAGGTTATGATTCCACATGCCTATGTTATGGCTCATTGAAGATGATTTTTTACTTTGACACCCTTATTAAACATTCCCCAATATATGACTTTATTTTTGTATTTTTTTATCTAATATTTTCAAGGTAAGAATATTTTAAATTGAGAACATGGACTTGATAATGTTATCATTCCATTTTGATCATCTTATGATCTTATGATTGATATCTCCCATTATAACCAATACTAAGAATATGATCTCACCTATTACTATGTTTCCCATACCTTGGTTTTGATAGAAGGTTCAAAGTATGATATTTATATAAGGATACTAATATGAAGATCTATAAGAGAGATGTTTAAGAACATTTATTAAATTAGTTGACAATGTATCTAGTCTTTAAATAAACTTACCATTTATAGTCCTTCAATATGTATAATTTGATATGTATTGAATATGCATCTAGAGTGATATAATATCTATGTATTCTTTTTTTGGGTTGCATTATATTATATCATAGGATGGTTTAGTTATTTTTAGATATAAATATTATAAAATATCATTGAGAACCATAGAAAAAGCCTACGTAAAGGAAAATATCCAAACTTTTCATAAAAAAGGTGTGTGATTTCTTTAGAACATAAATCCATGCATGGATATTAGAAAGTGGGTGATGTTATGGAACATATGGGCTATAATCATCCTAGACTCGGATTTCACTCCATAGTTCCCTGAGCCCGACTAGCTACATGGCCTCCAGCACATCTCCCTGAACACTAGAAGATTCCAACTAGTAGCGAGGTCCTTAGGTGTGTCTGTGGGTAGACTTTTCCCTCATTACAAGAGTGGAACATAGTGGGATATCAATAAAAACAATAGTGAAAGAAGATATAAAAATCAGATATCAAATTATAACCAATATATTAATATAATACAATGCTCAAAAGGATCTCATATACAAAATATGATGACACATGTGTCTACAAAGAATCTAAAATGGGTACCTATAATTTCAATACAATAAATGGATGAAAATACAAAAAAGAGTAATAAAGTGTGTCTATAAATAGAATCACTATCCTCAGCTTAGTCCTATGGCCCCTACTCTTACGTATGGCATAAAATGAAGAATAAAACTATGGGAACTTTCCCCTGTCCTTACCTACATCCATAATGTCTTTTAGAGTACCCCATGGCATCCTGAATAGGGTGTGAGATACACTCCCAGTAGGTAACCACCCAAATATCTATATCAATCCATTCTATAGAATATGATCTAAAAATGTGAAATAAACATGCTTGGTAACCAATAAATAAATCTAAAATGATCATGGCATGCTACTACTAAAATAATTATCTGGTATTTCCAAATAAGGATCCCTAAAAAACATGGGCAGGTCTCATAATGAGGACTCTCTATGAAATATGAATAACTAAAAAATGCTTCTTCGTACATATACACATATCATGACAACCATAGTCTGGAAATATAACCAGAAGTTTCATATCCACCAAATTCATGTTGTACGACCATGCTTATCAAATCCCCACACTCGTACCATATTAACTATTTTCTATATCCCACAGGGCCAAATCCAAGGTATAGAAGACCAATGAATCCTCCCCGAGTCCCATGAGAATCTCGATGGAAACTATATAACAAAACTAGTGAATTCCATAGACCATCCCAATAGATAATTTCTGGTTGAATGTATAGTAAGTCAGATCCAATGTATAAAAAATATATGGGAATCCTATGGAATCAATATCTAAGGATCATATAGGTCCAAGGGATCTTCTACCATAAAGAAACATCCATGGTGAAGTAAACATGACATCTAAATGGAGTCAGGACCCAAGGTTTTCCAACCAAGGCATCCAATATCATTTCAATTTACATCCCATTACATTTAACAATTCAAATTCAATTTAAATAATGAGTATACCCACTCATTCAACCATTCATATTAAAAAGTAACCATTGAGTTATCCCACTCAAATAACATAATTGACATAATTCATTTCATCAATATTGAAAAACATTTCATGGAAAATCATACAATGGGAGGAAAAAAACTCCTAATCTGGATATTCAATTCCATTTAATTATAATTGGGATTCCTCAAACAAAGTAATATATAAAAGACACCACTTGGGTGGTTTAATAAGAAAATGAAAAAAGTTCACACACCATGTATAACCATGGATAGGGAAATAACCTCCTACTGAACTCAATAAAAACTAATTAGAATCCCTAAAAACTTCAATATATATTAATTCAATTATTCAATTAAATTTTCAAGCCACTCCTAAAATTCCATTCGGTGGGATAATGGTGGATATCTTAATAAAGAAAAAAACCTCAATGGAAAGGTATAGACCACTTACAATAGGTTGGTAGTAGAGTGCTCATCCAGTATCATCTCTTGATTCCACTCGAATAAGAAGAAAAAAGAAGAACAAATGAAGAACCTAATATTAGGGCATATTAGATTGCACCAAAATTTCATAGATGATACCAATAAGAATGAGGAATAAAACAAAATGAATTGTGAAATCACTAAAATGGATCTAATAAGGCCAAAGATGTTCGATTGTGATATCAGAAAAAAGAATTGTGGAAAAGTTAAGATTTAGATTTCAAAGGGATATTCTCACATCATATGTTCTGTACACTAAAGGAAAAGTGAAATAAAATTATTCGTAATAGATTAATTAGGGATAATTTGACAATTTTAACTAATTTATCATGCCACATGGCTCGGCCACATGGTTGGAAAAACTGTGCACTAATCGTGCACCCTTTTCTATTAGAAAGGGGTACCCTACATAGTTTGTACTCAATATTTGACTTACCATGAAAAAATACCTCTCAACCCATTGTAAAAAACTAAAGAGGGTGTCTCAGGGTCAATTTCCTCAAATTACACACTTTTTCTAAGTGTGATGCATGTAGGACTCCATTGTCCAGCCCCTAATGGTTAGAAGGAACCATGCAACCTGGCCCGTATGGTTTCCACTAACCATACAACATGCCTTTTTCTCAAAAAAATATTGGGTTCTAGGCTCCAAAAAATCCACAAACACCTTAAAAACACCCATGATCAAATTGGGTAATCACATTAGTCCACAATTAAGTATTTTATCCCAAAAAGGATCCATACCTCATACAAAAACCTAGAATCATATAATACTCCCACTTATAAAAATTAGTCCCTAAATTTCCCTATCATGGATAGTCAAGATTCATATGAGAAAAATATGTCCAATGAGCATGTACATCTACCTCCCACTCCCACGCATCATCCTATAAAAGGTCGTTCTACCATATCATTAGAAATAGAGGAACTAAAATTCCTCAAATAACCTTTGTGCCCCTGTCTAAAATTTGAATCAGATGATCCTTAAAGGACACATCAACCTAAAAACCACCTTCCTCATGCTGAAGACCATGATAGAGGTCTGAACCCACCACACTCTCATGTTTGACTAAACCCTCCAAACCTGATAGATGCCTCATTATTACACTATCCAGTAGGGTATAGGTCACAACTAACGATGATATAAAAGTCTTCCTCTAAATATCATGAACCTCCAAGTGAATATTAGGGGGAAAACCATAAGCTTCCACTCACTACTATCCTACTAAACATCCCATATCTGAGTTCTCATTCTTAGTGCATTAGTCATAGCATTTCCATTTCAAGTTGAATAGGTAAGATCGAATTAAAATATTATAGGTATTTAACTCACCTTCACTACCTAAAATTCATATCACACAATTTAAATAGGTAATTGAGTATTGTTTGGTCCATGTACACCACAAAATTCTCTCCCAGTAAGTAATATATCCAACAATGTAAAGCATTAACAATTTTAGTTATCTCCATATCACATGTTAGGTAATTCCTAGCATGTGTCCATAGTTTCCAAGACCGTTATTCTAAGAAATAACTTATCCAAACCTGATATTTTATGATTCAAAAAATATAATGTATCTATTTCCCTCCATTGTATGTATCAGGACTGGGACTGAATTTAATCGCCACTTTATCTCTTGAATGGATATTTCACAGGTTTCTATCCATACAAACTTCACACCCTTCATAGTCAAATTTCATAAATAGAACTGCTACACATTAAATTTCCTGTATGAAATTCATGTAATATCCAGAAATCCCCATGAAAATTTGTAAATAAATGATGTTCTAGGGATTATCCTAGGAAAATATTGCTCTCACTGTATCTAGGTCTACTGATACTTCTGTTTCTGAGATAATGTGACCCAAGAAGTAAATTTTATTCTTCCTAAAGTGGAACTCTGTAAGATTATCATATAAATGATACTCTCTTAGTGTATCCAAAATGAACTCAAGATTTTTAGCATTGTTGTGTCAATTGTGCGAAAACACCATGATATTGCCTATGAAATCTACCACAAACGAATCCAAATAAGGATGTAAGACTCAGTTCATCATCCCTACAAAAACTACTGGCATGTTCGTGAGACCGAACGGTATAATAAAATACTCATATACACAATAACTTCTACAAAAGGTTATGTGATATATGTTTGTAGGTCAAACATGTACCTGGCCATATCTCAACCACAAATAAATTTTCAAGAACACTCGAGCTCCTCAAATATGATCAAATAGTTCATCTATCTATGGAAAGGGATACCAATTCGTAATCGTCAAATGGTTTAATTTCTGATAATCCATTCTTAATTGAATGGTACCATATTCCTTTTTCACAAAAAGGACTGGCAAACCCCACAGATAAGTATTGGTCTGAATAAACCCATTTTCCCAAAAATAATATAGTTGCATCATGAGATCCTATAACTCCATCATAACCATCCTTTATAGAGTAATGTATATTGATATAGCTCCTAATAAAAGATCATTGGAGAACTAAAACACTATCTCAATAGGTAAACTAGAAAATTTTTCCATGAAAAATCCCCAAAATAATCAACTACTAGAGGAATGTACACCTGACAGGCTCCCTGATCATCTTGATACAAACTAATGATCTGAGCTATCATCCTGACCAGACCACAATGTTGTGGTCTATCTCAGCTTACCTTGACATCCCACTCTCCCTTGTGAGTATGAATTATACCCTATAATGATGTGAAAGTCACCCTACGACCATAGTAGTCAATGTAGTCTCAATAATATACTAGCCATTCCATTCCAAATAGGATGTCAAACCTAACCACCTTGAGGACATAAAGATACTATAAAAAGTAACATCCCCCAACCTAAAGGGGGGATTCCCAAAACTAGCATACACTCTTTTTTCTCATCCCCAATAGAGTGTCAAGTGTCATGAAATCCTACTAAAATAGTGTAACTATCCCAAGTCATTCAACAATAATATATATATATATATATAATTATTTGATTCACCTATGTCAAATGGAAAAGATACAAGAGTTCAAGCCACTAAGATCGTACCTCTCACAGTAGATGGTACAATGCTCTACTCCTCCAGGGTAGGTTATACAAAATGGATCTAGACCAAACTGTGACCCTATGATAGAACCTCACAACCTAGAGTAGGCCCACTCTATTATCTCGAGCTAACATGTGTTTGGATTCAAAGCCACGACCACCACTACTGCATCCTAATCGATCTATATTTCTCCATTTACTAGCCTGATAGGGATCTATGAAACAAATTCCTAAACACAGTTCCAGAGTTGACCCCCTATCCCTCACTGTTGGAAGGAAGGACATGCAGAAACGTTGCACATGACACATCCTTCCTTAGTCCAAGAACATGACTGGGTCATAATCTCACTAATTCCACATGTGGCCCCATCCACACTGGTGACAGAATAGTGAACTGCTAACACTAGTGGCCTATCTTGTTCTCATCACATATGCATCCTCAAAACGATTCTTATTTTCCGATGACACATAACTACTAGGTCGAGATACTACACTAATGTACTCTATGCTCCCAAGTTCCCTGAGGTTATTCTCTATAATCAGTGTGTGATTTACAATTTTAGTAAAATTCATCAACTGAAACACATTGACCTGAGATTAAATAATATTTTATAGACCTTCCTCAAATAGTATTTCCCTCTTTTACTCATCAGTAAGGTACATCTGTTGGGAATTCTATAGCTCTGTAAAACATATTGAGTACTCCATAAATGTCACAATTCCCTACTACAGACACATGAACTCACTATCCCGATCTTCCTATAAAGTGTTGGGGGAAATTAGTCATAGAAAATGATTTTAATGTCCTTCCAAACCATATCACGAAGTGCATCATCCTGTTTTAGAACATCACACTAGAAATTTTCTGATCCACAATGAATATAAGTAATGAGATTCACAATCCTCTCAAAAGGTGTCTCTTAAAGATCAAAGATTGATAGTGTAGTCTCAGGCCACATCTCAACATCATGTTGACCATCATCCCCCAAAAACATGGGAGGTTTCTACTTCTGGAACACATGCGTCATCTTATCCATTGACCTGGCAAGATGTGGTTCTCCCTAAAAAGACATCATGAACCAATAAAAACTTTTAGAACTATACACTTAGAAATTATGTCTAGAAAAAAAAATGGTGTTGTAGCTAGAACTGAAGGAGGATTCATTAGTATCCCATGGAACACTGCCTCTAGAGCATGGTCATCTCTTCTCTCTTGGCGTACAATTGCAGTTCGTTGTGGTATAATGCCTCTAAAATTCTAAAACACACACCTCATAAAATAATAATAAAAAATTTTCACCTCAAAATAATAGGATGGGTCAAAATATTTCTATACATAGGGAATAAAACACAACTTTCATCTAAATCCAAGACTATAGAAAAAGAAACAGTTACAAAGTCACTAAATAAATTGCCTCTTCCCCACTCAAAACACATGTCTAGGTTAAGTCTCAATTTCAAAATTTAAATTTCCATTTAAATTTCTTATTCATTTTACATTTCATTTAAATGGTTTAACCAAATGGTGTGTCACTTTCTAATCCATAAGTGACCATACTCTTTATGAATTAAAATATAGAATCCACCTAATCAACCCCATAACACATTCTAGTCTATGAGACACATTATCCATGACTCATTGTGCCAAAATTGAATGATCAGGGTGTGTATTGGATCATAATTAGGAAAACAGATCTTAGGTTATGGGAGGCACTCTGAGTACAAACTATGTTTCTCAATCCAATACATAGGAAGCTATCACAATATAAGGTCTATTTATCACAACACATATAACAACATCATGAAAACAAGAAATGCATCCTATATGGAACGACATAATGCATGATATGTGATTTATGACAAGTACCTAAGGTGATTCATGAGATAGTGTACCCTCATATCACTAGGTTGCAACAAAATAGAACCCATAATTGTATCAATACTGACATCACAATACAATTGAATCAACCAATATTAGAATCAAATAAAATATAATATCCAAAATTCAGTAAACAAAAATTTTTATTCAAGGAAATTTGAATTTTTCCTACATGTGCGTTAGTTATTCCTATGAACTTCTCATTACCAACTTATAATTACTTTCTATCTCCATATATCATCACCAAATAATAAACCAGAAGATAAAAACTGCCTCTGATACCACATGGTAATATATTGGACCCAGATTTTACTCAAATGTTCCCTGATCTCGGTTGGCTACATAGCCGCAAGTGCATCTTCCCAAAATACAGAGGCTTCTAACTAGTAGTGAGGGCCTGATGTGTGTTAGTGGGGAGAAAATTCCACCATTAATATAGTGTAACACTACAAGATATCAATAACATGAAATAGAGGAATTATATATAACAATATGATAACAAATAAAAACCACGACGGTAATATACCACAATGCTCAAAAAAATCTCATATACAACATTTGATGATACATGACTCTAAAAAGTATCCAAAATAGTTACCTAGTAGTAAAGTACAATACATTGATCACAATACAAAAAATAAAATTAGTTATATCTCTGAATTGTGTTATGAGTCTCATATTAGTCTTGTTCTCCAATACTCAAAAGCATGGAACAAAAATCGATAATCAAACTCCGGGATCTTCCCTGGCCTATACCCTCAATTATTTATGGGTACCAAATGGTGACACAAAGAGGGTGTAACATACAATCCTAGTAGGTAACCACCCAAATATCGATATCAATTCGGGATGTTAAATATAATCTAATTAGTGTGAAATACATATCAGATGTAAGCATTAAATAAAAGTAATGTTACCAAGGAATGCTACAACTAAAATAAGAGATATGGTATTAACCAGAAATGTTCCCTTTAAAACATGGGTTAGATATTATATCAAGGTAGCTACAAGAAATAAAAATAACTAACAAGACCATGTCATACATCTAAACATATCATGTCAAACACAACCTTTTTCTATAACCAAGAGTATCATATCAACCACAATAATTCCTTAAAACCATGATTACCAAATTCCCAAGGTCATGCCAAATAAACAAAGTGTCTGACCCCTTAGGGATAGATCCAATCTAAATAAGACCAAGTCATCCTCATCGAGTCCCAGGATAATCTCAATGGAAACTTGGTAATGACACTGGTTGAGTCCATGGACCATCTCAACAAGAATATCAAAAACCGAGTCCATCATGTTAGATACAAGGGGTATGAATTCCCATGAAATACTAGGAAATTAAGATCCAAGAAGCATACAGGTCCAAATCATCTTCTATAAAAAAACTATATCAATGGTGAAGCAACTATGGCATCTAAATGGAATCAAGACACAAGTTTTCCTAACCAACAAATCAACTACCATTTCAATTTATATCCCATTCCATTTACTAATTCTCATTCAATTCAAAAAATTATTATACCCACCCATTCAACAATTCACAATAAAAATCAACCATTGAGTATTCCTACTCATAAAACATGATTCACATAATCTATTTCTCCAAACAAGAAAAGCATAACATGTAAAATCATGGCCTGAGAGTAAATACATATCTTAATCAGTAAATTTAATTAAATTTATTTATAATTTCGTTTCCTCGAACTAGTAAATCTCTAAAACACTCCCATTTTGTGGTTTAATAAGGAAATGAAAAATGGGGCACACTGCATGGGTGGCCTTGGTTGGGAAAAAAACCTCCAACTAAACTCAAATAAGGAAAATGAAATCCCTTACAGGTTCCAAATCATTCAATTAAACTGTTAAATTCAATTTATAGGTTTTTATATAATGTATACATGGTGAAAAAATATATAACTTAATAAAGCCCCAAAAATAAATGGAATGATATAGACTACCAACCATAGTTCAGTAGTAGAGTGCATATCCAGTATCAGCTCCTGATTCGACTCAAATAAGAATAAAAATAATGAAAATATGAAGGAATTGAAATTATTGGATATTATATTTCACCAAAATTGAACACCCAATACCAAGTAGAATGAGTAATGACATAAATGAAATTTAGAATTCACTTAGGCAATTCAAATGAGACCAACGGTGCTCGATTCTGATATTAGACTAAGGAATGGTGGAAAAGCCTAGATTTGTCTGTCGAAGGGATTATCAGATAGGTGGTTCTATCTACTAAAGTAAAAGAGAAATATAATTAGTTTTAATATATTAATTAGGTTAAATTTGAAAATTTTACCCAATTTACTAGGCTATAGTATTTGGCCGCATGGTTGGGAAAATTGTGCCCCATCGGTGCGTCATTTGTTGTATGAAAAGGACACCCAACATAACTTGTAAGAATGGTTTAACTAAATATTCACAAACCATGTCACATCCCACTATAATAAAATAAAACAGTTCTATATAGCCATTCACCTCAAATAGAATTATTTTTCTTACCTTGAAACCTATAGGACTCCACTATCCAGACTCAAAAAGTTATAAGTAATCATGCGACCTGCCCTGTATGATTTCTTAAAACCATGTGATCGGCCTTTTCTCCTAAAAGGATGGGTCCTAGGCTCAAAACAAGCCTAAAAAACCTTTGAAATAGCCATTATCAAATTCGGTACCCACATTGGGAAATAATTAAGCATTTAAATCTAAAACAAAATGATTTTTTACTCATATGAAAAATTAGGTTTTTATATGCACCTAGGAGTAAAAACTTTGAAAGTGGTGGTCTTTGTGTTAACTTGATCATCACCAATGCATGATAAGTGGGCCTAAAACTATACACATGGATAAAAATTTATAAGAGATATTATTTGGTTAATTTAATGTCACTTTTTGAACTATTATGATAAATTAGACGATAAAACCTATGAAAACTGATGGCAATCAATAATGGTAATATATTAACTTATATTTCCATGGGGTGAAGGAATGCATCCTAATTTTCTAAATAAAAAAATTATTTTCAAAATCATATGATTTTTTACTCTAATTATTCATTTTTAATAATCACACTATGTTTTATGGGTTTTGTCAATGGTTGGAACAATAAGGAACGATGTTAATGTTGAATGTGATGAACAATGAAATAATTTTCCACAAGAGTAACTGAATGAAATGGGAGATGGAATGTGAAACCTTATGATTATTCCTAGCAACCCATATCGATATATTATTTATAAGCTCTACTTGGGGAAGTTTAATGACACACATAATAATATAAAAATTGATTTTAATATGAGTTTTGTTGATGAATACCATGAGGGCAAGAATATTTTTCTTTTAATAGGCCAGAATGTGGAATGTTTCACCTAGGGAAATGTATTAAAGGAATGAGATTAGGTTTTATTTGAGTAAAATAAGGGCATAGAGAAAGTAATTTCTGAGTAAATATGAATATTTCATTAAGGGTAAATAAATTACATCCTATGCTACCATTTATAGTTCAATATTTTATATGTGGGAAACATGGTAATTATCTGAGTCAATTCCCTAATCTAAGGGCCCACTCCAAAACCAAGGAAGCCCTTAGGATTTTTCCATTAGTAAACTGGGAAATTTTGGTTAAGTAATTCCCTTCCTCTACTCTATATTTGATGATTTGACATTAAATATTTTAATAATGTTCCTTATGTAAATATTTGCATTCATCCTTTAGTATGATTTGAAGTGATTTTGAGCATTTATTATCTCTCTATACATAGATTTCATAAAAATTTCAAGAATAAGTAAATTTTTATATTCTGAATCAACATATGAGTGGCAGCCAGTGTAAGGATGGATATGAACTTCCAATGGGAATTACTTCCTTTATTTGGGTCTTACTACCTATTCATTATGGATATTTATCTCAAAATTTTAGAAATATAGGTAATATTATATATTTACCAATAGTATGAGAAGGCATTGATTTCATTCTGAAATACTTTCTAAGACATCCCTCGAATCATGAAGTTGATTTTTCAATAGAACTCATACCTTACTCTACAATTATTTCAAAGACTCTTTATAAAATATCCCTAATTGAGATATAATAATTAAAGAATAAGATATAATAGAATCTGAATAAAATATTTAGATACCTGAGTGTGTTATAATGGGGTGCACTTATTCTTTTTTATAAGAAAAAAGATGGGTTAATGCATCTTTGTGTTGATTATCAAGAACATAATAATATCACAATCAAGAACAAGTATCATTTACCCCATATTAATGAATTTTTTAATCAACTGTGTAGACCTTAATACATTTTTAAAATTAGATATAATAAATCAAGGGTCAAGAAAAAGAATATACCAATAAAAAACTTATGTACAACATATAATCACTTGAATTTATTGTAATTCCATTTGTACTTACCCATGACCCCAATATCTTCATTGATTTAATGAATATAGTGTTTGGATATTACCTTGATCATTATATACTAGTCTATATAAAGGACATTCATATATATTAAAAGTGAATGTTAGTGCATAAAGTTCATTTATGGATTGTATTAATGACCTTGATTAAGGAGATTATATTTAGAAATTATTTTTAAGTGTGAATTATTGTTAAAAAATGGTTCATCCTCGGATTATATAGTCTCATGTGAGGTTATATTGGTAAATCCATCAAAATTGAATGTTATTGAACAATATCCTAGACCCAACACATGGAATAAGATTTATAGTTTTCTTTTATTTTCTGAATCTTATCATTTCTTGCGAATAATTTCTCACTCTTATCTAATCTTCTAAACAATCTAACATATAATTGAGAAAAGTTTCTATAGAAAGATGAATGTGAGAATAATTTCAATGTGTTGAAAAGAAGGTTGTTCAATGCACTTTTTCTCATAGAACCCAAAATTGGAGAAGGGTTTGTGATACAGAGTGATGCATTAAAGAAGGGGAGATAATGATTCCTCATGCATAATGATATACTTATAGAATATTACTTATGCTAATTTAAATTTACTAATAAGAATAACATGACTCTTGATTATTAGTTTGCATTATAATATTTTTCATTGAAAATATAGAGATTTTATCTTTATGAAGAAATATTTGACATATATATTAATCATAAAAGCTTAATGTATACATATAAACATATAAATATCATAATATTTTCCAAAAAATATAGTTGGAATTGATTAAATATTTTGACTACTAAATACACTACCACCCTAGAGGTTGAAGATAAGAAAAAAAGGTAGAATTGTTCATGAGTTTAACCATGATTTTGATTGAATAATAAGGTTAAAAATGGAGCCTATGTCTCATAGATATTTGAATTGAATAAGGAGTTTTGGGATGAATCTCATAGTACATCATTATCTATTCATACATGAAGTAATAAGATGTATTGAGATATTAAAGAGTATTTATGGTAGGATAATATAAAAAGAGATATTGATGATTATGTATTTTGATTCCTAGTGTGTCCAAACGTTTTGGCGAAGAGACAAAATTATAATTGGATTTTAAAACCATTATTCATACAAGAATAAAAATGTGAAAACATTACCAAGGATTTCACCATCAAACTCCCCAACTAATCAAAAACCAAAAATTTAATTTGGGTTAAAGTTGATAATATTATGAAATTAGTGAATTTCATTTCAAAAAATAAAATTTTTCCATTGACCATATTTCCACGATATACATTAAGTTAGTTGAAAATTTTTATGATGTACCATATTTTATTATATCAGATTAGGGAATATGTTTTACCTGGAAGTTCTTGATAAGTCTTCAATAAGAATTAAATATGGAGTTAGACTTTAAAATTATATATCATCCTCATATATATCTTCAATAGGATAGGAACATTCAAACCATTAAGAGTATATTAAGATATTTTTCTATATATTTAAAAGTTTTTTGGGATCAACACATTCACATAGTAGAATTTTCGCACAACAGTTTTTCCACTCGAGCATCCATATGGATCATTATGAATCACTCGATTTGAGGAAGTAAAAAAATAAAACATGTTGGGATGAAGTTGGAGAATGAAATATATTGGGACATAAGATATCTAAAGAAATTATTGATAAGGTTAGATCAATTTGGTATCATATCAAGTTAGTTAATAGCCAACTGAAGTCTTTTGTTGACACTCTTCTATGAGATAGAGAATGAAAAACTAGTATTATATTATTCCAGTGAATTTATCCATGGAAGATGATATGATATTAAAAAATAATTGAAAGATAATGCCAATATATATTTTCCATTTTGAAATTCATGATCATATTTCTATGGGTTCTCATTTCTCTGGGCTTTGACTGAATCTCTCTCATGTTCATAATGTGATCAGTGTATCTCTACCAAATAATTACATAACAAATTACTTTAATATATATAATTTAGAGCTTATAAAAATTGATAATGTTCTCTATTATGAGAAATAAGAGGTGGATATTCTAAATCATATATATAAACTTTTACTAAATATGACAACTAAGATATAAAAGTTTTCGTGGATAAACAATAAATTTGAGGAAGCTACATGGGGACCTTAAGGTGTGACGAGGAATAAGTATCCTCATTAATTTTCATCATAGTGACTGAATTTGAGGTTGAAATATTTATGATGGGGAAGAAATTAAATCCATGATAGATTAGTATATATTTCTCTTTTTATAAATTTAATTTCCCTCATGACTTTCTATACATGAAACACCGAGTGTAATCAAACTCTGGCATTCTATGGAGTTATTTTTATTTAAATGTTAAAAATATAAACCATTCATTAAATTGTCACTATGAATAGTAAAAACCACATTTTAAAAAAATATAATTTCTTATTTAATGAAAATTTATTGATTAATTCATAGTAAATATGTACTCAATATTTAGTAAAGTCATTTTATGCTTCAAAAAATATGTTTTCTTTAAAAATGGTTTTTATTGCATGTTGTGTGTGGATATTAAAATTAATTTCTCAAACTATTATAAAATTAATAATATAAATAGTATTTAATTTCATAAATAAAAATATCAAAATTATCTTAAGGTCCAATTTTGGTACTTTTTTATAAGATTAAATTTCCAATTAATAGGGAAAAAATATGAATTTTTAAGAAAATTGTATTTTCCATTAAATTATATAAAAATATCCCTTTTTTAATTTATTTTAAGACATAATTAGTTCATTTTTATTAAAAATAATCACGTTAATGTCATTTTAATTTAAAGTATACTTAATTTTTCTATAAAAAATTTCATACTTAAAAAAACATTTTATGGAAATCTATTTTTATTTTCATTATGTGAGTTTATTTTAAAATGAATTTATTCCACAAATAAATATTGAATTAGATAATGTATTAAATATTTTAAATCTTAATATTTAATATTATATGATAAGATTAAATTAATTTATATTCATTAGGAATATTAATTGAGAAAACAATTCATTACTACGGTAAAGGTTAAAAGAGATTAATGATGGGTTTAACTAAAGAGATAATGGTTAAAATGAATTAAAAACTTAAATAAATCCGATTTTATGGTCATATTTAGAACATATATCATCTAATTTTTTAATATGATTCATTTTGGACCAATTTTTATGGATTTATAAATTAATATATTTTAATCTTTGAAAATAATTCCAAGTGTGTCCTCTCCCTTAATTATAAAAGGGAAGCTCATATTCCCTATTATAAAAACATTAAAAGCCTATTATATCATAAAAATCATTCCAAAATACATTTCTAATATATCTACCCTCATCCTAGTGGTCCCAGTTTGAACATAATACCCTCTTAATAAAGTTTTAGGTCAAAATCTAAGTTGGTTGTCAGAAAAAGATGTATAGATATTAACCGATATCATTCAAATTAATTTCTTATTCACACTATCAAGATATGTTATATCCATCATAACGTTATTAATCTAGTATCATAAATATACTAAGATGATATTATTATGATGGAACAATAATTATTGATCTTATTTCAATTAAATTTGAAATAAAACTATTACTTGTGTGTATCTGTGGACTACGACCTCCACGTATAGATATCATACATTTTCTATAACCATCATTCATCATTGGTTATTATGATCAATTGATTTTTCATATATGACATTTATGAAATAAATATACTTCTGAAATTATAGGGTATTATATACCTTTTTAATGTACTGTTTGTTGGAAAATCATAACTCTGCTCGTGGAGATGTATAGACTAACCCCTCTATGAAGTGATGTGATTCATTTTTTATTTTTTATCTACATAGAAACTAATATGGAATTATTTAATTAATATATATAATATTTAATATATATTAATTATTCCGTAAATTTCAATTATTATTTACCATTATTTCTTTCCATCCCACAAAAACTTGAACCATCACTCGTGCATGTGTGTGAACTATCATCTACATATAGTAATGTAGTTCATTTTTCATCATCTTTTCAAATAAATGGTTATAAAATTTTATATAATAAATCACAATGATAATTATTTAATTCTATATATTATTAAACCAGGACCTAGGTGAAAGTATTGGAAACATCGAACTCAATCATGCATCAAAAATGTACCCCTTTTTACTTGAATGTCTTATTAAATGAAGAATTTTTAATAAAATGATTACTGGAAATTATAATGGAATGGTACATAGTAAGTTATGTATAAATATGGTTATATAATATATTTTTAGTTAGATTATATTTTTCATATAGGATGTTTCCATGCATACGATGCAATATGAGACTTAAAGTAAGGGATTTATGTCACAATCTCATTTCATTTTGAGATTGTTTATCTTAAATTTACATTTGGGGAAATTATATAATCCTTATAATTTAAACACTATATATTTTATCATTATCCAGTTATTCATTAAATTTTCAAGTAATATTACTATTTTCATCCATGGTGTTTAAAATGATCGAGAAAGTTTTTTTAAGAAAAAATAACCATATTTCCTCTTCAGTTGGGAATAGTTTTCTTCCATGCCCATGTTTTCTTTAAAATATTTTTAATTTTTTTTCAATATTATACAAAAATCGATTAAATAAAATTTTACACATATTTTACTTTACATAAAAAGGTTGAACATGAGTCTTCTTGTCATTTTCTATGTGCGGTACTTTTTACAAAATCTGTGAATGCAATCTTCGTTTTAACATATATAGCATGAATGACTTTTCTACTTCATGAATAATCCTTTCACTAAATATCAATTTATAAATTTCTTTTCTTATTTTGAAGGAAAATTATTTTCTTAATATTCTAGAAATTTTTATGTTTTAAATAAGTGATTTCATAATAAAAATGTTATTTTCCTTATGAAATTTTTGTGTGGTATTCTAAATGTATTTTCATCTATAAAAACAAAATTTGTTGTTACTTATGATTCATTTGGGATTTTATCCATTCTACCATCCTCATTATTTTTATGGATGGTTTTTTATTATGGTTATTAAATCAGGATGAAACCTAATTTCTTTTCCATTTGTTAATACATGATAAAATTATAAATGTTTTGATGAAATTATAGATCACATATGAATAGATTGTGATTATGTGATGGTTGGATCTGTTACATCCCTTAAATTAATTGGGTAATGTGATATATATATCTCATTATAGGATGAAGATAATCATGGACATGATTTTAAATATATATTTTTACATTTTTATTCGTCATAGTGAGCAATTCTATAAATTCTCAGAAACTTATATGGGAACATGACTGTTTATAGATATGTTCACATTTTTATGCATTAGTATAACCACTTCTATCTATGGTTACAATATTATGTTTATAAAATATTGAGAATGGATATGTTCTCAAGATTATAATTTCTTTTAGTTATCATGATATATTCCAATGTAATGATTCATGAATGGTGATTACTTATTTAACACCCCTATTAGTCATGATTCTAGAAATGAATTTATTTTGGAGTTTATGATATAATAATTTTTTGGGTATGAATATTTTACATTGATTAAATTCACTTCATTATGTTATCATACACTTGTGATCATATAATGATCTTATGATTTATATCTCCCATATTTACCCTTGCTAAGAATTTATGCTCACCCTTTCTTATGACTTCCTACCCTATGTTTTATTTTATGGTTATAAGTATGATATGTCTATAAGGATTATAATATGAATATATTTATGGGGATATTGAAGATAATTTAATAATTAAAATTAGTGTGTATCTAGACTCTTATGGAACTAAACCTTTATGGTTCTCAAGTGTATATAAGTTTGATTTGTGTTGAATATTTTCCAAGAATAAATTAATATTTATGTATATTATTCTTAAGCTACCTCAATGGTGATATTAATTATTAGAGGAAGAAGATATGATATTTTGTTATGTTATTGTATATCTTGTTAGTAGTGTTGATAGTGATTTTTAATAGGGAAGATAAAGAAAAATTAAAATGTGGAAATATATGGGTGACTATGACTTATATATATGTGGGATAATTAAGGATGGATTGGTGTTATGTCACATGATTTGATATTCCCCCACTTGATCAGATCAGAATCGTTACATGACCTCAACAATGCCTCCCTGTATTCCAGGGCCTGTCAACTAGTAGATGGGGTGTGCTATGTATTGTGAAGAGACTATAACCCCTATTTACAAAGTTACAAAAAAGCCCAATAACCATAGAAAACAAATATCAGAGTGTGGAAATAATGGAAACAATTTTATATTGTGGAAAAAAATAATAGAAGCCAACTAAAAAATTTAATAAAAAATAAAGGAATAATGTAATTTCATTCTAGAATGAAACTAAATTTCTTGCTATAAGTAATAAAAATAAAATACTAGCAAACTCAAGTAAATACTAATTAATCATTACTACTTAATGTTGTGTTAGTCCCCTCTCCAAATCCAATCCCATACAGTATGAAACAATCAACAACAAGGTACCTTTCCCCTGTCCAAACCTGCATCTATCTAATTTTCTCAAGTACCAAAAGGATAATTGAACAAGGTTTGAGTATAAATTTGTAGGTTGACACCACTGTGACTAAACATAACTAGTCTGATAATAAGTGCATGTAATAATTCAATAGTTAGGTGTAATAATTAATCAATCAATTAAATTAATACCACACCATCTTGTTTTAGATCAATGTTGGGATATCTCTAAGAAAGTCTCAAAAAAGATCCTACCATAACCATATAACCATGGTAAAACATAACCTGCCACAGAACCATTCCAGAATGTCTTTGTGCATGTCTCAAAACCATACAAACATAACCATAACTGTATAAGAATGGTATAAATCATAAAACGTTGGGTCAAAATAACTATATAAGAATTAAAAAATTAATAAGGGATGATCCCAATATATAATCATTACATCTTTTATCAATTCCATGCATGGTATATAATCATTTCATCATGTTTCACTAGGAATATCCAACTATATAAGTATTACATTATGTCTCAGGGTATAGCCTGATATATAATCATTTCATCATGTCTCAAGGCATAGACCCGTTTATAATAATTTCAGCATGTATTAGGGTATAGCCCGATATACAATCATTTAAACATGTAAATTGGGATAGCAACCTATATAATCATTTCATTATATAAATCACATCACATGTACTAGAAATCATGATATCACAATATAACATCATAAGGCTCAATTGTTTACTATAAAAATTACCATCTATCATTCAATTACACATTAAATTTATCCTTTCGTCATAAAATGAAAACAAGTAAATTATTTCTGCATTCATGTCAATCCAATGTGAATATATATCAATAAAATACCCAAATAACATTTCATTCTAAGAACAATTTAATCCAATAAATATCTCATTTTTAATCAAGGGTTTTCTCACCCGAATGGTAACCATAACCGAGGTCAAAACCCAATTGAATCAAAAGTAATTACAAGGTATATTCCAATAAATCGAGAAATTAATTACTATGAAACATTTGTATTTAAAATTGAAATATTTCACATATTTGAAATTAGAAAAAAAATATTGTTAAGGTTTATACCCTCAACATTTAACAGACAATCAAAAAAAGATTCGAGTAGTATTCTCTAATGAGAAGGAAGGCACAGATGATCGTCAGAAGAATCCTAGATCATAACGGATCAAGATGAAAACCCAAAAACACAACATAATAAAATGATTACACCACAATGACCAGAGAACAAAGGGAGAGAATATAATACTATAGAAAAAGAACTGACCAGGTATCAAATACATTATCCAAACATCTATAATGAAAAGAGGCCCACTAAAATTACCAAGAAGCTTCCCTAGGGTTGATAATAGGAAGCTTCATGCATATTGAGAATAAAATTAGTCATGAGAAACTATTTATAATTGAGGGTTAAGAAATTACATGGCATGTAACTCCATTACACATATTTTATTTATTATTAGAGGCATACACTGAAAACCCATCATCTCAGCTGAATATTTAATTATCCCAAACATTACACGATGTGTATTGTTTACATGACATGTGACCCATTCACAACCAATATTTGTTTGACAACAGGTTCTTTAAAAAGTTTACACCATCTATAATACCTTAACATGGTGTGTAATTATATTATAGAAAACTTTCATGTCACGAACCGACCCGTACTGGGGCTCAAGCCGCCGCAACCCCAAGGCTGCCTCCGTAGGCAAGGGGCTAGAGGCTAGCGTCGAAGGAACAAAAAACTAGGGGGGGAGGGGCTTTTCATATGTAACTCTACACACACACGTAGCTAACTCAATGAAAAAGTGTAGAGAAAAGAAAGAAAGATACAACACTTCTACAAAAGGGAAACCAACATACTTGCATTGACCTCTAACCAGTAAAAGTAAAGTGCTGAAAAGTACTGACAAGTAAACTGAACAGAATAGGGAAAAAACCCATGCCCAACCAGAAGGGTGCCACAACCCGACAACATGTAAAACGAAAGTAAACCGCTGGTGAGTCTCACACCCGAAAATCCTCCTACGACCATTGAATGCAACCCAAGCTCCTATGTCCTCTACGCTTCTTCATAGTCTCGATCGATCTATCCATCATCTGTAAGGCCACACCAAGTGCAGGAAAATCCCAAGCGGGGGTGAGTGTAAATATAATCAGAAGGATGCCTCGAAAGCTCGAGGGAGAAAAAAAGGAGATACTAAAACAGTGACTAGTAGACATATCAAGAACAATGTAAGATTATAATAGAGAGAGTACAACTCAACCGAACAAAAGGAAGCAAGTAGACTCTTCCAATCTAAGAGGAGCTAGACACGGAAATCATGTGGCATACACCACGCATCTTCACCCCTCCTAGAAGGAGAGTAACCGAACCCAAAGAGTGGGAACAAAAGTAGCTCGTATATATATATTCTCAACAAGAAACCCAAACATGTGCATAAGGGGATCTCTATCTCCATGCTCAGCCCAAGAAAATCCACCAACCGTTCACAGGATATCCATCACTGATGCCCATAATTCCTGCATGCCCAAGCTGTCTCATCGCTGAGCCATACAATCAAGGGTCCCACATGCCCAAGCTGTCTCATCGTTGAACCGTATAACCAAGGGTACCACTCTAGTAACCACGGAGAAAAGTAAATTACTAGCCTCATAGAAAGGGCCGAGTCTGAAAGAAGTCATCGGGTAACCCACTACCTTGCCCTGCTGGAGGGTAAACCACCAGAGGTCATCAGGAAACTCACTGCCTAGCCCCGCTGGAGGGTAAACCACAAGAGATCTTTAGGTAACCCACTACCCAGCCCCATTGGAGGGTAAACCAGAATTTAGCATTAGGTAACCCACTGCCCAGCTCCACTAGAGGGTAAACAAAAATAGATCTTTAGGTAACCCACTACCCAGCCCCGCTGGATGGTAAACCACAAAAGGTCGTTGGGTAACCCACTGCCCAGCCCCGCTAGAGTGTAAATCCTAAAGTCAACGGGTAACCCAATACCCAGCCTCTTTAGAGGGTGAACCCTAAGAGGTCAATGGGTAACCCACAACCCAGCCTCACTGGAGGGTAAACCCGGAATTGGTCCGATAACTCCGCACTTCTCGTGCCATCACAGGGTGTCACTAGCACCGCTACCGTGCGTTGGTTCAGAGTGTGTCAAAGGAACCTCCGTTCAACACCCTTACATGTTTCTGCATTTAATGAGATCTCAAAAAAGGCTTCTCTCTCCAAAACATTTTACACCCTTGTAATCCACATAGAAAAACACGCAAGATAGACTACTTACTCGCTGGAAATGGGCTCTCGGTGAAAAAGTTATTCAACATCGCGTTATGCCCATACGACGTCTCGTGGGGCCCACACCTCGGTCCTGAAATAGGTCTGGGGAACATTTCCACCATGATGATCTTAGAGAAACACACCAAAACGACCACTCATACGCCCCAAATGGGCGCCTAATGAAAAAGTCACAGAATGCTGTACACAGCTTAAAAGATGGCTCATGGGGCCCACACCTCAACTCCGGCTTCAACACCTGAAACCACCCTGGTCAAATTCGCCCCATTTCCAGGGTCACAATGCTGCTGACAGCGCCTAAAATGGACTCTGGATACAGAAACTGCAACTCCCGACATTAAATGAAAATGGGGCCCTATGGGGCCCACATCTCGACCCTGAAACATGCCATGCAGATCATACCATTGCGTTCCTTGCAGATAACCATGCTGCGTAGAATAATAATTTACATTGAATGAACTAATGAAGCATAAGTCGTAAAAATGTAGCATACGTCTCAAAGCCGGCTTGTGGGGCCCACACCTCGGGCCCGAATTTAGGCGAACAGATTGCGCTATTTCAATCCCCTGAGAAAAATATCAGAAAGGATTATTCAAACAACCTAAATGGATGTCGGATGAAAAGGTGGAATTTCACCATAAAACTTGTGAACTAGTCCCTTTGGTTCCGGAACCTCGTCTCCAACCCGAACGCTTCAGAAGGTGTCTCAAAAAGTCTGCATGAGTACTGGGGTCATTCGGCCACTGACTACGTGTCAATGGGACATCCTAATCAAGATTTAGGTCCGGCGCAAGAATAATGAATGAATGAATTAATTAATTAATTAATTATTCACATTAATATTTTCATGCCACCGGGCAATGAAACGAACCCGCAAAGGTCCCAAATCAAATTTGAAAGGACCGTCTCAACTCCAGGGCCACATCGCCTCTGACTGCGCGTCAAACGGACGTCCTTCTCGCGAATACATCCATTGTAAACATTAATAATAATTTAATTTTATTATGTTAGAGCGTTCCGGGTTACCCGCATTTGGATGCAGATCCCAAAATCCCTAGAACCCACTTCAAACAGTCTGCAACGCTAACACGAACTCTCCGCCGCAAACCGCGCATCAAAAGAATGCACCGTTTAGAAGTTACGTCCCCCCGAACGAAAGGGGGCCCAAATGGCCGGTTCACCATGACCGGCGCAGTCCGAACCACCTGCCCGCGGCCCAGCCGCGGGTCCAGCCCGAACCGCTGTGGCCTGCTCCAGCCGCACTGGACCTCTCGGGTACAGTTCTCCCCAGCAGAATAAACTTTTGGCCGGTATTTGCCGCATTGCCCAACAAGACCCGCAAAGCGTCGGTCCTTTTTTGCTGCTCCCCCCCTGAGGCACCGACCTCAGAGCTCCTCCCCTGACCGCGACCAGACAACACCTGTGCCCTCGCCTCCTGCAGCACACCGCCGCGATTCTGCCACCCGCGCGGTGGCCCCCTAGGCTCCCCCTTCACTACTGGGGTTCGCCACACCGCGCCGGACGCTCCCGCCGCCTGGTCCTCCGTCCTACGCCATGCTACTGCCACGACAGCCAGCTCTGGATCCCCACTGCACCACTATGTCGCGACAGCCAGCTCCCGTGACTGCTCCTGGCCACACCCCATCCAAGCCGGCCACACCGGACACCGCCGCACCAGACCGGCTCCTGCGAGCTCCGCCTCGCCCTACTCAGGTCCTCCACCAGACACCGCTACTCACCAGAGTTGAACCTTCAGCCGGTCCCCCCGACCACTCCGGTGGTTGGAAAAATTATCCGACACCCGTTTCAGGTT
Organism: Viscum album; assembly: GCA_963277665.1. Taxonomy (NCBI): domain Eukaryota; kingdom Viridiplantae; phylum Streptophyta; class Magnoliopsida; order Santalales; family Viscaceae; genus Viscum; species Viscum album. Next base: position 1,261,996,709 of record OY728146.1, read on the forward strand.
CCTCGGGGCCGGAGCTTCACAACGACGCCCCTCACTCGTCGATCCGTCACGGTTTGGCGTGTCAAAAAATTGGGATGAAAAACACCCAAGAATGAGAAGTAAAAAAGGAGATCGGACGATGTCCGTGTTCATTCATCCATCGTCCCTATTCTAATATTATAGAAATTAAACAGAAAATTTTTACAAAAGTGTAGAAATTTAATAAGAATCCTACATCGATCCGGCAGTTCGTCATTGGTGACGCCTTTGCTGCGATCCCTCTTCGATCCACCGGAGTTCGCTCCTCAATCCAGAGAAGAATGGAAAAGAACACCGAAGAACATGGGGGAGAGAGAGAGAGAGAGGAGGGAGAAGGGATAAACCTAACTCCAACTCCTATTCTTCTATTTATAGAAGAATCCACTTAGAGCGGAATCTGAAACCGGTGCGCCCTCTCATTTTAGGTCGCGCCCAGGAAAAACGCCCACTTTCAAACTCAATGAAAGTCTCAAATTTCCATTCTGAGGCTTTGTTAGAAAGTTATTCAAAAAGAACTCCATGATAAGAATCACTAAGTCATTATTTCAAAATGACGACTTTGCCCCTGGGTGACATCTCTCACAACAGGCCTGCGCCCGCAACCTTTACACCCCGCCTAGGGTAAACAACACACTCTAGATGCAACTCTTCCCTCAGATTTATGATCCGAGATACCATTTAGGAGGAAACACAACCCTGGTAGGTGCATAATACAAAAAAAACTTTACATTATTATAAAATTTATTCTGGGCACACCTGGCCTTGGAAGCGCACGTCGTCTTCGCGCCTAGATCTGGAATTATATGTAGAAATATTCCAAAGTCTTACAGAGAAAAAACCGGTTCTCTACATCATTCCTTCATTCAAGCTTTTCTTCCTTGAAAATAAAAACTAAGAAAAATAACTCGGGATATAGAGCTCACACCTAGCTCTCCCACTCCCAAGAAAACTTGCACAACAACATGCTGGCACAAAAATGAACCAAGGGATGGTTCGTACCCATAGGGTCTTCTAATCTTGATGACATGCGTATGAATACGCACACACCTCATTAACTGCGACATGTGAAAGACATCGTGTGCCCACTCCTACTGTTGGGAGGATAGGGCAAGAAGGTAGGCAAACTCTCGACTACTTGCACGATTCCCAAACAGACCAATGAATCTCGGGGTACTTCTCCGGCCGAAACTCTACTTTCCACATTGTGACCGAAACCACAGTTTGTTCCTAAAATAGGATCTCGTGATTCCCTCCTTCAGAATACCCATCGGGTGCGTCGCCCGTGGATATCTGATCACGCAGTACCTCGCTGTCGACATCCCCCCATCTGTGACTCTCTCACACACTCGAGGAGCGAAGGAGTCAACACCATCGACGGAAGGGAAGTTGTACCCTCCTTCTCCACCGAGGTCAACCGTAGGGAAGCTAACTACTACGAAACTTCCCGTGTCTGATGAGTTTGGGACTTCCTACTAAGGGAACCTACTATAACACTACCACTTTCTAGAACATAGACTACATCGAAGTCATAGTCTGGCAGAAATTTCAACCAACACCATAGCTTGAGGTTCATGTCTCTATGGGTGAGGAATCACCTAAGAAACTATTTTTCTGGGAAACCCACAAAGCGTTCTCCCAAAAGATAGCATCTCCACACTCTCAAGGTTAAAACAACCACCAGCAGCACCACATAGTGAAACACGTAGCTCTACTTATAGGGTGTCCATCACATACACCTGTACTTGATAACAATATCAATATTGACGTTTAGCATGAAAGGTTCTAACAAATAGGGCATGTGAGAAAACTCATCCATCCTCCAGAGGCTAGACACAGAAAGCACATGGAATACCCCAAGTGTCTTTTCCCCTCTCGGAAGGAGAGTAATCCCCAAAATAGGCACTCTGCCAAACCCACTAGTGGCACCTCACGAAAAGGGAGGTCAAATAGAAAAGCCCCACTGGAAAATCCAGAACCTGCCCTGACACTCCACCACACAACCCCGCCATGAATTCACATGTTAGAGAGACTCATCCTCCGCACCTCAATACTATCCTCTTTGGGTGGTACTGAATCTCCCTCACAATTTTGATTGCATCACAAAAATGCATCTTAGTGGGGGAAGAACCCCTCTTCGACGTGTATTCAAAGCTACATCGGACAACACCAACACATGGTTACACTGACGCCCTGTGTCACCCTCGGTAACCCCTCGAACAAGGAGTTAGATGAAAAGAGAACCTCACATAGTGTCTAACAAGTTCTACTAGGAAATGTAGAAAAGGACATAATGATTACCTTTTATCATCCTATGCGTTGCAAGATTCTAGACATCCATAGCATACATCCACCCGTGGCCCCGTCCGTCAGCTCCATGAGCCTGACATGGGCCACCCAGTGGTGGTGGAAGGACCTCGAAACGTCATCCGCCAACCATTGTTCTTCATAATTTTCTACCAACACCACCTCCCTAGGGACCTCCCTTTCCTCACCTTAGAGTTCTCTGATCACAACACTACCTCTGTCATAGCGGTGCATCTACCAACTATCTAGAAGAGTCATCACATTTGGTCGGATAATCTCACGCCATGTGACCTCACACATCACAAACATAACACTAGTCCTCCTTGGGCTGTCTCAGTTCCCTATGATGTCCCCGACCATGTGCCTGAGTCTCATCAAGAGGATACCTCTGGCTTCAAGGCCCTGCAAATTGATGTCCCTATGACAAGAATTTCTCTGTCACCAGTGGCTTCTCCAGCACCCTGAGATGGGTGAGGATACAAAAGAGCACTATGATGGCCCGAATATCCTCTACAGAGATCTTGCTCAAACTTATGTGCTTGGAAGATTCCATCATAGACCACATCCAAAGAGTACTGAGTAAGGTCTATGAACCTAGTCGCGTACTAAGCCACTTCCATCACTCCCCGTTGAAACCCCAATAGCTCCCGAAACCGTAAAAAGCATAAGTAGTAGGGGTAGTAATCCTCAAGAAACAACTTCTAGAAGTCATCCCACATGAGTACTGACTCATCGTGTATCTGAGTAACCCTGGCTCCACTAACGCCAAACTGCTTGGTTGAAAGACTGGCTATCAAAGCCACCATCAACCTGTCAGTTTCCAAACAAACCTGAATAGGAGAACCACCGAATCTAGCCAACCCTTCACTTTCTAAGGGTATGGCTCCCCGTGGAACCTCAGCTATATCTGACGTTGGAACTCACATAGTGCGCCCATCCTGTGCTCGACATCGTCCCTCACTGTCAGTACTATCTTCTAATCCATAGGTGGAGGTTCTACTTCCTGTCCTCATGGAGAAAGGTTAATCGTTTGATGGATCTTGAACTAAGGCCTCGTCGCTCGTGGAATCATCATCACAAACCGGAGCTAGTATCCTGGCTGTCTATCATCACGGAGACATACTGAATTCGATCAAGGGGTATTGCAGTCAAGTGAGAATATATATACCAACAAAGAAGGGGAGATGACTCAAGAAGGACAATCAAATACTCAATACTATATGATGCATGAACCCAATTCCCTACAAAAGGTGTCTCAGTGTGCCGAGTCGACAAGCGGGTTTTCAGGGTAACCGACTGCCCAGTCCCGCTGTAGGGTAAACTACAAGAGTTCATCAAGTAATCCACTGCCTAGCCCTGATAGAGGGTAAACCATAATATATTATTAGGTAACCCACTAACCAGCCTCGCTGGAGGGTAAACCACAACAGATCATTAGGTAACCCACTGCCCAGCCCAAATGGAGGGTAAACCACAAAATGTCGTTGGGTAAACCACTGCCCAGCCTTGCTAGAGAGTAAACCCTAAAGTCAATTGGTTAACCACTACCTAACCTCGCTAGGGGTTGAACCCTAAGAGGTCAACAGGTAACCCACTACCCAGTCTCGCAAGAGGGAAAACCCAGAACTGAACCAATAACTCCGCACTGCCCGCGCCATCAATGGGTGTCACTAGCACCGCTACTGTGCGTAAGTTCAAGTGTGTCAAAGGAACCTATGACCAATTCCCTTTCATGTTTCTATATTTAATTAAATCTTTAAAGAGTCTCCGCTCTCCCAAACAGATTACACAGTTGTAATCCTCATGAAGCAACACGCGAGATAGACAATTTACTCGCTGGAAACGGGCTCCCGATGGAAACATTATTCAACACTCCTTTATACCTATACGACGTCTCATGGGGACCGCACCTCGGTCCATAAAGAGGTCGGGAGAACTGTGCCACCACGATGATCTTAGAGAAACATGCCAAAATGACTACTCATATGCCCCAAAGGGATGCCGGATGCAAAAGTCACAGAATGCCGCACACAGCTTAGAAGATGGCCCATGGGGCCCACCCCTCAACTCCGTCATCGACATCTGAAACCACCTCGGTCAAATTCGACATGATTCCAGGGTCAAAAAACCTATGACGACACCAAAAATTGAATCTAGATGCAGAAGCTGCAACTCCACGCGTTAAATGCAAACAAGCCCCTGTGGGGCCCACACCTCGAGCCTGAAACACGCCACGCAGATCGTACCATTGAGTTCCTTGCAGATAGCCACACAGCGTAGGCTATTCATTTTCCCTGAATGAACTTATGAAGCATAAGTCGTAAAAATGTAGCATACGTCAGAAAGCCGCCTTGGGCCCGAATTTAGGCGGGCAGATTGCGTCGTTGCAATCCCCTCATAAAAACACTCAGAAATGAGTACTAAAACACCCTAAATGGATGTTGGGTGAAAAATTGGTGTTTCTCCGTAAAACGTGCGAACTAGGACCTATGGGTCCTACACCTCTTCTTCAACCCGAACGCTTTGGAAAGCATCTCAAAAAGTGCGCACAAGGACTGGTGTCACGCTGCCGCTGATGGAACGTTAATCAAACAGCCCAAGCCGGAGTTAGGTTCGACACAAGAATAATTTATTAATTAAATAATTAAATAATTATTCTCATTAAGCATTTTATCCCACCGAAAAATGAATCCAACCAGCAAAGGACCCGAACCAACATTGAAAGGAACCGTCTCAACTCCAGGGCCACAGTGCCTTTGACGGCGTGTCAAACGGACGTCCAGCTCGCGAGTACGTCCATTGTAAACTTAAATAATAATTTAATATTATTAAGTTAGATAGTTCCGGGTTACCTGCCTTCAGGCGTAGAACCCAAAATCACCGGAACCCACTTCAAACAGTCCTCCTTGCTGACACGAACTCGCAGCCGTAGACGGCCCGTCAAATAGAGATGCAGTTTAGAAGTTACGCCCCCCCCCCCCGAACGTAAGGGGGCCCAACCGGGCCGGTTCACCCCGGCCGTCCCTGTACGAACCATCGGCCCGCGGCCCAGCCGGGGGTCCATCCCAAACTACCGTGTCTTGCTGGCCGCGGCTCGCTCCAGCCACACTGGACCCCACGAGTATGGTTCTCCCTAGCGGACCGGCCTTTGGGTCGTTCTTCGTCGCGTCGCCCAACAGGGCCCGCAAAGCACGAGTCCTTGTTTGCTGCCCCCCCCCCCCTCGTGGCGCTGACCTTGGGGATCCTCCCCCGACTGCGACAAGACGGAGTCAGCACCCTCTCCTCTTGTAGCGCACTTCCGTGAGCCAGCCGCCCACGCCACAGCCACCTGGGCTCCCCGCTTCGCTGCCGGGGTTCGACACACCGCACTGGCTGCTCCCACCGCCTAGTCCTCCACACAACGCCAGGCCACCACCACGACAACCGGATCAAGCTCCCCACTACACCACACTGCCCCGACAGCCGGTTCCCACGACTGCTTCAGGCTGCACACCGTCCGTGCCGGCCACACCGGACACCGCCGCACCAGACCGGCTCCTCTGAGCTCTGCCTCGCCCTGCTCGGGTCCTCTGTCGGACGCCGCCACTCGCCGGAGCCGAACCATCGGCCGATCCCCCCAACCACTCACGGAAAAATTATCTGACACCGGTTTCTGGATGCTCGGGGATGGAGCTTCACAACATCGCCCCTCTCTCGTTGATCCGTCACAGTTCGGCGCATCCAAAAATTGGGATGAAGAACGCTCAAGAACGAGAAGTAAAAATGGAGATCAGATGATGGCCATGTTCAATTGGACATTTTCCCAATTACAAAATTATAGAAATTAAACGATAAAAACTGAAAAAGGTTCAGAAATTTAACAAGAATCCTACCTCGATCTGGTCATTCTTCGTTGGCGACATGTCCGTTGCGATCCCGTTTCAATCCACCGGAGTTCGCTCCCCAATCCGGAGAAGAATGGCGAAGAACGCCGAAGAAAATGAGAGAGAGAGGGAGAGAGAGAGATAGAGAGAAAGGGGAGAGAAGAGAGAACCCTAACTCCAGCTCCTATTCTTTTATTTATAGAAGAATCTACTTAGGGTGGGATCCAAAACCGGCGCACCCTCTCATTTTATGTTTCACCCAGAACAAACACCCATTTCAAACATAACGGAAGTCTTGAATTTCCATTCCGAGGCTTCGTTCGAATGTTATTTGAAAAGAACGCCAATGATAAAAATCACTAAGTCATTATTTCAAAATGACGATTTTGCCCCTGGGTGACTACTCTCACAGCAGGCCCACGCCCGCAACCTTAACACCCCGCCTTGGGTAAACGACATGCTTCAGACGCAACTGTGCCCTAATATTTCCAATCTGAGCTACCTTTTAGGATTAAACACCACCTCGCCATGTGCATAGTACAAAAACACTTAACATTTTTATAAAATTTATTCCGGGCACACCGGGCCTCAGAATCGCATGCCGTCTTCGCTCCTAGCTCTAGAATTATATGTAGAAATATTTTGAAGTCTTACAGGGCAAAAACTAGGTCTTTAAATTTCATACCCATTTTCCCTGCATAAGGATCCAAACACCTCAAATCCTTCTAATCATGGAAAAAAACCATCATAATCCCATTTATATCAGGACTCCATTAATTCAAAATAACATATATTCATGAATTTATTTTTATCATTTTCCCAAAAAAGGCTCTCCATCTCCAAACAAGACTCATCCACTAAGGGTCAAATGAAAAATTCAAGGAGGTAAATACCAAGAAAAATATTAGATCTTACAGACTCCCCACCATATAACATCTCATCCCCAAGCTTATCAAAGCATCATTGTGTTTTTTTAGTGAACTGTTTGGCCACTATGCTCACAAATCAGATTCCCTCTCCCATGTATCATCCTATCCACGCCCATTATACCACTTCACTTGAACCAAAGTTATATTTCTACCTTGGAAATAATTCTCACTATAGACCACAATAAGTATTGGATTCTATTAAAAGGATAGGTTATCACTAAACTGAACGTCTTCTACATCAATATCATGATAAGGTTCTGAATAATATCATCAAACTTGTGACATGTGAACAATATCACACATGGAACTATAGCATTGTGGAAGGGATAATCGGTACCCCCCAAACCAACCCTATTTACTATCTCAAACGGCCTAACAAACCTGGGTGCTATCTATCTCTATTTCATGGTAAGGCATTTCCCAAACCTAGGTTAAAATCATATGGAAACATGATGAATGACCTTAAAATATAGATTTTATCCCAGATGGTTAGTGTAGAATTTCCACCTAATCTCTATGGTGACCAACTGCCTCCTGATCAACTGAAGCTACTAAGATGTCTTCTATATGAGACTAGTCCCAACAAGTGATGGTTCACTTACCACTAGCCAACAAAAACGTGAACGAAATAGAATTCCATACAATGCCTCTAAATTTTACATTAATATTGATGTATGGAATCTATTATTATATGTAAACATCATGATTTGAATATTTTTCTGCAACGAACCACTGTAATCCAAAACAAAGTTTCACAAAATATCCACCAGAACCTAAATTGTCATATCAAACAAGCCATCAGTTTGAGGAAGATTGTTCATACTCATAAGAAATTGTGATCTCACAGCATCTAAAAGACCCTTCCAGAACCATGATGTAAAGCAAGGTTCTCTTTATAAAATTATAATCCTCAAAACACCATTCAAATGAACTACCTCATGCACATAAATAATTCCTAGATCATCAAAATTCAAGGTAATCCTAGTATGAAAAAATTGTGATACCTTCTTTAATTGATCCACAATCTCCCATACAACATCATTATTGTGGGTTGTACCAGATAATCTTGTCACAATATCCATAGTGACATTGTCACATTTATACATAGGAATGGGTATAGACTGTAAGATCCCACTTGGCCTCTTATTCTCAGATTTCACCTGTAGATAGGTAAAACATCATCCCATAAATCCTGTTACTCCCTTCTTCATTCCTGAACACTAGTTATTTATACAGATATAATGATACATCTTTTTTGAACTAGGATGTTCCACACATCTAGATGTATGAAACACTCTCATTAACTCCTCACATAATCCCATGTAAACTCATACATGGCCATAGAAAGGACGATAATTGTCACCGCTAAGAGACAATCATGATGGCGTCTCCCCACTATATAAGCTATCTATCAGAACTATTTCCTCTGTATCAGATAACTAATATGTCTTGATTAGGTCCAAAATAACATGTATAACCGTTTTCTAAGTCATGGATACTCATACTTGAGACTCTTGAACATTTATATGCATATCTACCAAATAGTCCATCATTTTCCACTTATCGCCAGACTCCTGCACTACCTATATCTGCATGTTTTTTATAAATTCATCTACAAAAATGTTTCCCTTTCCAATTTTATAAACTAACTAAAAGAAGAAATATTGTAGATAATCAACCCACAAACTCTCCTAAATGTTCATGTCCCACTAAGAAATGATTTACCTAAGGATATTGTGGTCTTTTTATAACATAAACCTCTCAGACGTGAGATAATTCCTCTAGCATCTTAGCAAATGCACTACTGCTACAAACTCCAAATCATGAGTAGGTTAATTCCTCTCATGAGGTCACAAATATCTAGAGCAATTACCCTCCTGTATTATAACTAATCTGATTTAAACTTTTTATGTGTCATAGTACATATTATATACATTACCCATAATATATAAAGTGAGATATCTGCTAATGTTATCCTAAATTTCATTTCATGAAAATCTATCTTGAAAGAATCTGGCCAATTGAACATCACCCCTTTCTTGGTAAACCCAAAAAATGGTGCTACCAAATGGGATAAATCCTGGATAAATCCCCAATAATAACATTTTACATGCATAAATATTTGAATATTGATGACGATCTTAGGATTTTCCAAAAATACAACAACTGCAACCTTCTCTTGGCCAACTAACAATCCTGCCTCTGAGATTAAATAGCACATGAAGTGCACTTTATTAAACAATAAACTATATTTATCTATCATGGAGTAAATCCGATCATATCTCAATGTACTCAAGATGGTGTCAAAATGTTTTGAATGACCATCTGTTGACAGAGAGTACATTAATATTTCATCAGAAAACCACCAAAACACAATCCAAAAAATGATGAATAGTTTGATTCATCAATTCTGTGAAAACCACTGGTGTGATAGTCAACCCAAACTGCATCACTATGAATTCATATAAACCATTACTGCTCCAAAAAATTTTCTGAGGCATGTCCGATGGTATCACCCTAAACTGGTGCTATCCAACTATTAGTTCAATCTTAGAGAAGATCATAGCACCTCTCAACAGTATGAAAATATCATCAATATGCAGAAGTGGATAACAGTGCTTGACATTCATCTGGTTCAATTCCCGATAGTCCACATATAAGTGAAAATTCCCATCATCCTTCAGGTAATTGAGACCTAGATAACCACAATTACATACACTAGGTTGTATGAAACTGTTATTTTCAGGATCTTCCAACTGAAATTTTAACACCTGAATCCTTACTGGTGAAATTCTATAAGGAGCGATAGAAACAAGATTTTCTCCCAACACTAACTTGATCAAAAACTCAATATCTCTCTCAGGTGGAAATCCAAATAACTATTCAATAAAGACATCTTAAAAATGGTGTACTACTAGAGGAATAAAATACTAATACAGCCCATCATAATCTAGAAAAGACTAATTATCTAAGCTGTGAGGAAATATAATGTGCATTGAATTGGTCCTCCATGACCAGCTTGAGGATCCCACACACCCTAGTGAGAGTAGATGGCCCCTTAAAGATATAGAAATGTAACTCTCCTCTGGAAAAAGCTAATATGATCCTGGTATAAAACTATCCAATCGATACCAAGAATATAATCAAAACCTAACATTTCCACCAAAAACAGTTCCAAAATGAAATGGTAACCACTAATCTCTAGAGAAGACTGCTTGAAACATTGATATTCTTTTATGGCACTCCCAAAGGTGTATTGATAGTAAAAACACCATCCATGCTTTCCCTTTTGTAATAGGCTCTAGCCTGGATACTCTAAGATATTCCCTTTGCCTGGTAAAAATATTCCTATACTAGGGTACCACATCCCCTGCTTCAGCCAAAAAGTTCTATGGAACTCCAACAATCTAACTGCTAAGGAGTAGCTGAGTCCCTCCCTAAATTAGTTACCTGTCTCGATCCCATTCCACTAATATTATACTGAATTTCCCTACAAAACCTCTATAGGATTCCCAATCTTCAACAACCATGACACTCCAGAGTGGGGTATGGATACTGAGGTTAGTTGTGGACTATTTTTTAACACTGATTCAACTAAAAAAGATCCTGAGATATTTTCCCACTTACATAAATGATTTAACCAATTTTCCCTTTCCAAAATTGTCATAGTGATTATTCCTTACACTAGAAAAGGAGTTCCTAGTTTGCCCAACCAAAATAGCCAAGTTGTTTCTTGGAACATATCTCAGATTCCCTTCTGTAATGAGTGTATGATTTATCACATCTATAAAACTTCTCAGACAAAACATGTTCACCTAAAACATGATATCATAGTGAATACTATACAGAAAATGAATTTCTATATAGATTACATCAGTTACTAAAGTGGGAGCAAAGCACTATAGGTCAGTGGAATGTTTAGTGTAGTCCAGCATTGACATGCCCTCATGTTTTAGGTGTGAGAACACATGAGCCTCCTCATTCCTCAAGGTAACAAGAAATAAATAACTTGGGAACTTAACCATTAATCCTTCAATGATATCACCTCATGCTATACGTCCTACTCAAATATGTCCCACCAATGCTTAGCTAGTCAATGAAGCATAACTACAGAAAGATTCACCCTCTTATCTATTGGAGTCTTGAGATTATTAAAGATCACCTCGAATGACTCAATTCTGAAATACAATACCCAAGGTCCTCCCTCATCAATTAACATAGGTGTATGCTACAATTGGAACTCTCTCTTCGGCTCAAACATCGAAAGCATGATTTTAACAGTCTCTATTTCCATGGATCACATGACCCTCAAGGATTTTTCACAAAGAAGAATATATATATGATCCTTAAAAGATACCAAAATCCCCAAATCAGTTGCGTTAGTAGTGTGATGATTTCAACTATCCTGACTCTCAACTCAAATACGATGAGGAGTCATTTTCTCAATAAAAAACACACTCTTTAGAACTCTAGCTATAATAATAGGTTCTACCTCAACATGTGAAAACAACATAGAACAACTTATCATGGCCTCTCTAAACATGTCTTACAAGTGTTTTAGCATGACATATAAATTTATTTATTTTTTTATGAAATATAAAAGGTGTCTGGTATCACAATTCAAATTGGAATGTATAATCACATGTAATAAATATGTCAATATCTTGAACAATGCATGTCAATAAATATCCTTACATGCCTATCCTAATTCATGCATAACCATTTTATTCCATACTGAGCTATGAGTATAAATCTAAAGAACCAATAACATCATGAAATAATATTAACATCATACAACATGTGAAATACCCAAGGTTAAATAACATCAACTATAACAAGTGAACATGATAAACAACAATATCATCCTTGGGAACTGAAATTTTCCCACATGAAAGGGTTAAACACTCCCAATAAAAATTTCATTACCAAGTACCGACACATCCAAGATTTCATTAAAACTTTCCCAACTTGTAAATAAAAAAAATAAACCTGGTGTGCTCTGATACCACTTTTTAATATCCCCTAATCCCGTACTCTATTCCATGGAAGAATCATGTTTTTTAGGAGACCCCAACGATGTCTCCCCATATTCTAGATAATGTCGACTAGTATCAAGGGTGTGATATGTATAGTAGAGAGACTATACCCCCTTGTTATAGAGTTAAAAAAGAACAGAATAATCATATATAATAAATATCCAAGTGTGAATATAAGGGAAAAAATACCATACTACAGAAAACCAAATAATAGTACCCAATTGAAAAATAAATTAAATAATAAAGGAATAATGTAAAGTCATTATGTAATGTAACTAAATTTCATTCTATAATCAATACAAATAAAATAATAAAAGACTCAAATAAAGACCCAAATATATCCATTCTTGAACCCCATGTCTGTTCTATATCTAAATCCCTACCCATCCAGTAGGAAACAATCAACAACATGATCCATTTTAACTTTTCAAAACATGTATCCATGTAATCTACTCAGGTACCAAATGGTATCCATAATATGTTGGGAGTATCAATTAGTATGTCAACACCACCAAGTCTAAACATAACTAGTCTGATAATAAGATCATGCATTAACGTAATAAATAGGTGAATTAATTTATTTTGAAATTTAATTAATACCACATCACCCTAATTTGACACCATTCTAGTATATATCTAGGCATGTACCACCGCCACTCCAACAATAACCATATAACCATGTAAACACAAAACCTTCCTCTGTTTCATTCCCTAATGTCTATGAGAATGTTTGAAAACTATACCAACAAAACCATATCCACATAACCATGGTATAAACCACAAAAATAATTTCCAAACCCACTATATAATAATTTCATCAATAAATTAGGATCAATCCCAGTATATAAGAATTACAACATTTATTAGCTCCAACCTCGATATATAGGCATTTAGTCATGTGTCACTAGGTACAGATATATATATATATATATAAGAACTTCACCATATCTCAACGAATAGACCTCTATATAATCATTTCATCATGTCTTGGGGAATAGCTCATTATACAGGAATTTTAGCTTGTATCGAGGAATAGTCTATTATATAAGAATTTTAGCATGTAAACTAGTGCAATGACCAATATAAACATTTATTCTAAAAATCAAAACACATTTCATAGAAATAGGGATAACAACATATAACATCATAAGGATTAATGGTTGATTATATAAACTACCATTTATATTTCAATTACTTGTTTCATTTATCCTTTGGTAATAGACAAACAAAAAATAAATCAACTCAATAATCAGGCCAAGAAAAACAAAATCTATATCATTAGAACACCTAAATACCATGTCATGATAAACAAAATTTCAACACTAAATAGTTCATTTATAATCAAGGGTTATCACACCCTAATGGTAACCATAATATATTTAAAACTCCAATTGAATAAAAATGAATTTGCTGGAATTTTCTAATTCAACATTGAATTAATTCAAACAGACAATGTGTTTATGTAATTTTATTATTGTACTTACTTGTAATTAAACAGGCCATAGGGTTCAGTTTTAAACCCACTAACTTTATCTTATGATCAAACCATTCATCCAGTAGGACTTTTCAAGGAGAAAGAAGGAACAGATGATTGGAATAAAGATCCTAGTTCATAACTGATCATGATCAAACCCCAAAACAATCCACAGTCAAAGGATTACACTTTAATGACTAATTAACAACGGAATAGAAGTGAAAACCGATGTAAAATAACTCACTAGGGATCATATGCATGATCCAGATGTCCGGAATAAAATGAGGTGCTCCAAAATATCATTTATGATTCCTTATGGGTTGGAGTAGGAATATTCATAAAATTTGAAGAGATAATTCTCTTTATGTAGTGTTTAAAATTATAGGATGGGAAATTACATGATGTGGGACTCCTTTACACATTGTGTATTTATTTTTAGATAGAAACACTGAAAAACCAATCATCACGTATGAATACATAATTAGCTTGAACATTACATGACATTTGACCTATTCACAACATGTTTTTATTTCATGAAATTTGTCTTGAAGAGTTTACATGATGTGTAATACCTTCACAAGGAATGAAATTTGATTTCAGACAACTTCTAGACCATGTTTCCCTATATAAGGATATGAACACCTCTAAAGCCTTCCAAGAATAGAAAAAACCCCTCATAAACCAATTTATATCTAGAATCCATTAATTTAGACAAATATATATCATGGATGTTTATACAATTTTCCCTAGATAAGTCTCTTCAATTACGAACAGGACTCTACCACCAAGGCTTAAATGAAAAACTCATGGAGGGATATACCTACGAAAAGATAGGATCTTACAATTATACTAAAATCATTTTTTAATATCAGGGAAATATAATTTATATTATCTATTATCTATATTTTCCCATGATTTTAAATCCATTAGGGGTCAACGTGCTTCAATGAATTGAAGAAAAATTACAAAACATTAGGATTTAAGAATTTATTGGTATAGATCATAAAAGGATTATTTATTTTTATCATGTATCTGAGTTATGTGGCGCAAAATTATCATCTATTATTTATCCTAGTGAATTTAAAGTGAAATATATTTTCAATGTGGGTAAAATTTTCTTTATAATCGAATATAGAGATTAAGAAATTGAATGAAACATTAAATCTTGAAATGTGAAATTAATAATTAATGGAGGAAAAAGATGAATAGTGGATATAGATAATTAATTGATGTAATAAATATTCTATATGAATATTTGAATATATTTACTAATTTTTGGGTTATTCATGAGATTTGGAAATAGTGGAAATAATTTCTAACAATTTTTTAATATAATTCTATGATAAATGAATTTGAACTATTTTGGAAGAAAATGGATTGAAGCTATAATTAATATCATGTGAAAACATTTGATTAAAGGAAAAAATATAATGATTTTTTATTTTTATAAAATTGGTGTTGATTATTTCGAATCATTTATATATGAATTATTTAATAAATTTTATATGGTGGAAAATTTTTTGAGAATTTTTTATGAATAATTATCAAATGTATTTTCAGTCCACATATTTTTTTGATCATGAAATAAAGAAATAATTATAAAAAAACATTAGTGATGAGAGTGATAGATTTATGACTTTTGGTGTTGTTAGTCCTAAATCAAAAGGTGGCCATGCCACTCTTTTTATAAATTTACTAAAATGTTGATGATGGTGTGATATTAAGTGGTGTTGAGTTTTACTAGGGTTATTCTACTTAAGTATTGGAAAATTATATATTCTATATTGAATGAAATTTTTGGTTGATAGTTTCATATAATTTAACATTGTTCATGCCACCTTGGAACTAGGCCATGCCATACTTATCATGAGACATGTTGCTTTATTCTTTCTTTTAGTTTCTAGGAGGTGTCTGGTAAAGAATGTAGAATTAATTTATAGTGGTGATGATAGTTAAATAATTTATTATCCCTTAAATAATTCTCTCTTGTGTGAGTATATAGATGTGTGAAGGTGAATAGGTAGGGTGGAAGATATGACTATGTTAAAATGGATTTTCTAGTTTGTGTTAGCTTATGGTAAGGTAGTCAAACTTGATTATTACCAGGATAGGACGAATTATAGTAATGTGGTGAATTGCTTCATAGGATATATTTCTTAGTTTACCTAGGATTCATCATGTTATATAATTATGGTGTGATATATTCCCTATGAATGTTCTTTTAAATTTTCCTATGAGGGATATTAAGTGGATAGTAGTTGACTAAATCCATCCATAATTCTGATCATCAAGATGGCGTTGGTTATTATTTATAATATATTTTAATCCATTGTAGATATGTTTTGTTATAGTGAATATTATACATTTTTATGATGGGAGAGTCCCAGAGTGTGGAAAACAGATAATACCATGAGAGTCCATGATGATTTATAGTTTCCAAACCTATACAACATGTGATAGGGAAATCCTTTAATGGCACACTTGGAAAACTATCAAGTGAAATTATGGGTAGACATCATCCCAAAAAAATATTTAATGTGTCCCATATTGGTGGAGTAATACATGAATATTTTATAGAAAGGTATTTATTGGAACATAGTTATATGTGGATACTATAGTGTGGTCCCTATGATTAGATAACTATAAGCACATATTTCAGTGTGGTCCCTACATGTGGATAGTAGCATGGTTTTTTAAATCTAGATAGGTAATGAATTTTTTATTGAATGATGATATGTGAATTTTTATATGATAGGAAGTGTATGGATGATGTGGTAGATAGTGGAATAGGTTTGGATGGCTAAAATGGTGGTATTAATTATTGATTTCTTATTTTTATTTGTTAATCCCATATACACATGCATTGGTATTATTCATTAATATAGATTTCTGTGATTTTTAGAGGAACCTAATGAGTATTTCTATATGCTCACCACTGATTAATATATTATATTTTTTATATTACCTCAATATATTTGGAGGTAGTGTTGTGAAACCTCTTCTATAGACACAAGAAGCATGTCGGTGAAGGAAAATTGAATTATACCTTTTTAAGGCATATATGAGATTCTTTATTTTTATAGCTCTATTACCACATATAGATTAGATTTATATGATTTTAATTTTATCTTTATCAATTATTCATGTATTATGGATTTGACTTTCATTTATAATGTTCTTCATGTTGTCATGATTTATTTTAAAAATGGAAATGACTTACATATATATATATGTGTTGATATACCCTTTTTGATAGTCCCTAGTTAATAAAATATTAATGGATAGCTTTAGGGTCACAAATTAACTTATTTACAACATATGAGGAGTCATGATATAGGATGGTATTGATATAACGTTATTAAATAAATTGTTTTTAGGATAAATTTTTGAGTAGGAACTATTGATGATTTCATGGATGCTAAGGTAGTTATATACCAGATCCTAGTGTTAAAAGTAGAACAGAGAAATAGAGTTGATAAAAAAGGGACCTTGTAAAATAATTTTTGACTTTGTAACTTATGTATCAAAACATAAGGGATAGTATGTTAACTATATGGTATCATGATAGTTGTGGAATCCTGAATCATGTTGTTTCTGGTCATCATTGTTTTGTATAAATTTATTGGGATGATGGTCCATTTAGGGTTAAATTTTTTAGAAATGTATTTATCTATAATTATTATTTATATATCATTGGGATAAGTTAGGTTTATCTATTTTTTATTATAATTATATAATTCCAATGTGATGTTCTGTGAGACAGGGTGAAAAGAGCACCAGAGGCTGTGCATTAGAGAGAAAAACTATAGGCTACATAGGATTTGATGATATCCTAGAGGGAGTTATAGAAGCATATATTTTTGAATTACGAGGATTATATCACTATTAATGAAACAAAGTATTGGTTGGATGAATCTTATATATATTTTCATTATAATTAGATTGGATATTATAATTGTTATAATTTAGTAGTGAGTTTTTAGGGGGTTTGTTGTTTCTGTGGGTGATATTTTTCCTATGAGATCATAATGAGTTTTTGATATAATGAACCCATTTTAAAGAGATTTTTATTGAAGGTTTTACAACAAATACTCTTAGACTCTAGTGTCAACAATATCTATAGGTTATAAAATAGGTGATTCCTTTGGTTCATGTGTTTAGTATGTGGTTTATGGAGTTGATGAGATATTATCCTAGATTTATTACTCTTAATAAGATAATAAAATTTAATTTTCAAAAACATTTATATCTTGGGATCATGATAAAATTGATAATATATTCTCATATCACATTTACGAATATTTTAGGGATGTATGATATGGTATAGAATTTATTAATTAGAATATGACCTTTTCTATAGAGTAATTTAAGGTTATTGTTCAAAGTAGAAATATCAAATGGTGATCTTAATTTTAAAATAAATCAATGTTCAGGATAGTTCATGGGACTTGGTTACTATTAAAATATCAATTATTTAGTGTGGGTAGTCTGTTTTCATCAAATAAAACCAAGGTATTTTTATGTGTCACTTATGGTTGTATAGATCATCACTAGTTTGTATTACCATCATCCAAGGTGTGTAAGAGAGGTGTGAGTGTTTCATGGATATTTATGGAATTCCCCCATTAGTTTCTTCAACAACCATAATATATTTTTTCATAAAATATGTGGTATAGACAACCATTTGGACTACCGGTATAAGGTTGTGTTTCATGAGGACATTATGGAGGGTCTCATTCTAGATTTAATAATAAAAATGTAGAGTTAGGAAGTGATGATGATTTAGAGGTAGAGGATTTAGTATAAAATAGATTCAATAAGAACAATTTTATAAAGTTGGGGAACATATGTAATTTATGTTATGATTAGAATTTGATTTAATGTAAATTTTCATTTGATTTATACTAGTGTTTCATATTCATTTTCCATCATTGATTACTATATGGGTTTGATTTTATATCATTGGACCCTCAAAGGCTATGGTGGTTGATTAGATTAATGTCGTGTCATATGATGTTTTATGAGGGGTTAATTTTGAGAGAATTATTGGATGGTATCAATTATCTTAGAACCAATTACTTTTTCTTATGAAACCACATGGTTTAACTTTAGAGATGGATTAGTTCTACTCTGTATGAATGTGTGATGATTATTGGATAATAAGGGTCATTTTCTTTTGTTTTGATAGAGATTATCATTTATTTTTTGGATAAATTGAATTCCATTTAGATATGATATGGATTCAGTTACAGAGTATTAAATATCATTTAATGAGATTTGGGATTTTTAATTACACTATGTAGAAGTACCAATCCCTCGTAGTTATGAGGGATTATATTGATGTGAATCCAAAAGATGATATGTTCTTATCTATGATATAGTATATATTGTTTGGGATGGAGTTTTATTCAATTTTTACGATTTATATGGATTCATGTGATATAGAAAAACAATGAATTTGATATTTAGGATTCATATTTATATGTAGAGGGATTTTTTTCCGCATAATTTGTTTCTATGAGCCTCTCTATAGTTTTTTATGAAGAAGGTGGGTAGGATCTTGATATTTTATATAGATAATATTCAATTAATTCTAGTTAATATAAATAATCATTAACCTCCTCCACAGATAGTTGATTTTTTTGACTAGATGAAGTGAGAGAGATTGTTTTCTCAGATTGATTAGTGATGTAATCAGGAGTTATAAATACACTAGATATGTTTATTAGAAATATGAATATGATGTATTAACCCTATACTGATGACTTACTACTGATCCTGATGGCCTTTAATTTTTTATTTATTTTCCTTTTTTTTAACATGGTTGATGGATTCATGGCTCATAATCCCATAGGCACTTAGGCCAAATAGATGACCCATAGGCCACCACAGACCATGAAACCACAAAGACATATCCCCCCATCATATTATAAATTAAACCAAGAATCCAACCATTCATGGTTGCACAACTACAATTTCACCATGCATAGCACAGTTCCTAGAACTGATGATAAATGTCATACCCTCCCATTCTTCCAATATTCAGGCCTGTAAGGATGTAATCTGCTTCTCGGAATCGCACCTCTATATTTTCACTATAGGATAACCATGCCCAAATACTTCCCCTCATCAACAGTATTGCTTCTCCCCTCGTCCCATAATAATTTTTTGGCCCAGATATAGACAACTACTCCTTCTATGGATGGCATCCCCGCATTACCCGATCGATCCCACACCACCCTCATGATGTCTGCTAGAGATCCCACTCATAAACCTCTTTGAGGAGGTCACCTTCTTCCACTGATGGAAAATACCCTTCTATTATAGCATCACCAACTAAAACCACCCTATGCCACATCCTTCAACATCCAATGGTCAAGACCCATCCCAAAAATGGAATGTCACTCATTTATTTAGGAATATTTCATCCTTTTGGATTACTTGTAATGTCACATTTGAAGACACCCATTTTGGACATCCAACACAAAATGTTTTGGGCAAAGTGAACTAGATAGTAACCAAATAAAATCTCTATAAAGGCCATGATACAAGCCCAATATAGAAAATTTTTAACTTAATATATATTAAAAAATTTGGAACATTTAATTGAATGGTTTTTAGTGATAATTATGTGTTTTATTGGGTGATATAGGTGGCCTATGTGGAAGATGATATTTTGGGCCAGATTCAAGGCCTTAGAAAAACATCCCTTAATTTCAACCATAAATACTATTATATGAGTTTAAAAGGGATGAAATATTTACATAAATTAGATAAAATATATATATTAAATTTATTACTCTATGGACCACATACATTCATCCATATAGAAAATAATTTCGGCATAATGTTTGGGTGGATGCAATATCTGATTTTTTTTCAAGGGTAGAAAAGTCAACTATCCAATAACTTTAAACCCACATATGCCTACCATTATTAAATAGGGTGACTTTTACTATTTGGTTCTTGATAAAAGGCTTTAAAAATTTCTATTTAAGTTAGTTTTTTAGATTATTTCGGATTAGGTGGTGTTAATTTCAATTATAATGTCATGCCTCTATTTTTGTATTCAAAATTTTGTTTTTCACTTGTAAGTAATTTGAATCACCGATGTTTCTTAATAAAATTTCATAATATTATCTTATAAATTTTTATTCATATCATATAGATACATTTTTCTTGAGTAATTAATCTATTCACAATAACTCTTTGTGAAAATATTCACACAATGGTGGAGTGATCGTTATTTCACTATTTCCATGTCTTCAATTCTGATTCAATGAGTCAACATTTGACTTCATTTAAAATCATTGAATCAATTGAAGGGTAACCCCCTTATAGGTTGATCCAAGGGAGTAAAATGGGTATGTATTTGATGTTATTTTATGATCTATAATGAATTAATCATTTATGTTATTTCAGTCTTTCATGTGATGATTTTCATTCTTCTTCATCCTTGTTGAATTTTTTCACCACAGTTTTCAATTGTTAATATGACATATTACCATGGAGTTCTCATTATAATTATCCTATAGGTGTATAGGTGATTATAATTTAATATTTAAAGTGCTAAACTATTAGGTTACATGGTTATTTTTATTTTATTAAATGAATTATTCTCGAGTGAATGAAATTAAAATAATCTAAAAAGAAACCCATCCAATTCACAATTATTAATAACTTAGGATAATTAAATTATCAAAAAATTAATTCACTTAGGTATATTAGTGTTAATTTAACTCATCTAAAATAAAAAAAATCCCACTTTATAGCGAAAACAATCCGTAGAATGAGTTTATATAGGTTCTTAAATCTTGGAGGATTTTACAACCCCTTTTGTGATATAAGTGTATGCTTCTACCTTAGGATAAATTTGGGAAAGACTAAATTTTTTCACTATTTAAAGGGACACAAGTAAATAGTATTGATACTTATTATATTCCCTCACATTTATCTTTTTTAACCTAAATTTCTCTAATATTTTACTATTTAGTGTTTTCAATTTTCTTGTTGAATGTCCACTAATACTCGTGACCAATCAAGCCTTCCAGAAAGGGATGATAGTTTGGGGGTTTGGGAGTTAAGAAGAACAACGAGTCTCTTTAAATTAGATCATAATCTTCATAAGAATCCAATTTCAAAAATTTATCCCACTTAAATGGAGGGTATTCAATGAAATCAACTCATAAACCTAGGAAGAAACAAAAATGGAAATCCAAATGAGACAGCCCCAAACATGTGGAATATTTTTGATCAAACCATGAATGACTACCTCACACATTCATATACCAATTAATCCACATGAATTATTAATTATTACCTAAGAAAAATCCATTATTTCTACAAAACTCATGTCTTAAATCACCTTCAAACATTAAATGGGAACGATTCAGAACTATCATACATTCATGTTAATGAATTTAATAAAATTTTAGAAACCACATTCCCACCACATCAAATTGAATAAGATAAATGAAAATATTTTATTTATCACTAAATAATATACCCAATAATTGTTTAAACAATATAAGACCAGAATAATTCCATTTATGATAACAATTACAAATACAATTCCATAAAACATACTTCCCCCATCACAAAATAATTGCACTTAAAAGGGGGATCCGAATATTTTCAAAAAATAATGAGAGTCATTTTATGAATCAAGGGGAAGATTCAAAGACAAAATTAACATTGTACCCCACAATATATTTTCAATCCCATAAAATTTAGAATATTTTATGTAGTATTGATTCTAAGAAAAAAATAGATCATCAGCAAGATGTGTGATGGAACCTTAAAAAATAAAGCCTCAAATGATGCCTACGATAAAATAAAAAATATCTATAAAAAAACAAACATGGGGAACATCACCTTACTATGATAAGACATCAAAATATTATTTAATACACACCCTTATAGAATAATATATCCTTTGGAAAAACGTTTTTAGACTCACTAGGACGTTTGAGGAGACTAATCTTAGGAAGGTCCTGGAAATCAAAAACAGTTAAGCATGTTTTCACTATTTATGACAAACATGAACACAAGACTAAAAACTGCCTAACTATCCATTCCATAAAATATTTTGTTTTAGTAGGTTGTCCAGTAGAGTTCAATTATTTAAACATTCAAAATCCACAGTACCAAAAAACATTCAATCCATGGTACAATGACTATCCAAGATTCTGTTGGAAAGATAAACAACAACCCATCAAAAAAAACAAGTCATCCACAAGGACCAAAACCCTACCCTAAAAAAATATTCCCACTGATAATCAGTTACAACCACATCTAGTCCAACACCAACATCCCCATTTCCAATTCCAAAAACCTATCCAATAACCTATTCAGTAGAACACCAAACAACTTAAATATCCACTAGGTTTAAACTGACAAAATTAAACCCTTTTCCAAGCAGTCCCACTAAAATTACTTGAACAATTTTGTAAAAAATTGAAGGAATGAAATTTGAAGTTTCAACCCTTAGAATGAATTGAAAACTAGTAGAACTGGAAAGGAACCAATTCTAACTCAGGCTGTCCCACCAAAAACCATAAGGGTAGAATCCAGTTACCCACAAACTCTTAACAAAGAACTCAATGTTATTAATATTTTAGCGAGAGATAAAATCATTTAAAAAATTAAACCAAACAATAAAAATCAATTATAAGTTTCAAGAAACCATGAAAATAATGAATCTAAAATCATTGAATCTAAAAAATATGATGAGAATGTGGAGAAACAACCCCCTCCCAAAATAATTCAACAACCTTCTCCATTCCCATGATGCATGAGAGGCAAATCCAAAAATTAACTTAATGAATCATTGAAGTAAATCATTTCACAAGTTATGTTTAACATACCCCTTATCGATGAAATATAGAACATACCTACATACATGATGTACCTAAAGGACTTATGAACATTGAAAAGAAAGGTCTCAAACAAAAACCATATCCTTTAGGATGCTAATGTGACCACCACCATCCAAGGAACCATTACACCTATGTTAAGGGGCCCAAGTTTTCATAACATAAATGTTAAACTTGATGAGAAAAATAGTTTCAATGCCTTATGTGATCTAGGAGCTACTGTGAACCACATTACATATACAATGTTATTTTTATTAGGGATCAAGGAACTCTAACACACAATTGTCAGTCTTAAACATGTCTATAGTAGTGTTCGAATTCCAAAGTGGGTATTAAAGGTTGTTTTGGTGAAATTTAAAATTTTCATTTAACCCACTGAATTCATTTTGATTTAAGTTTTTTAATTTGTTTTCATTGATAATCACCAAAGATTAGGTCCTAGGGAGAACCCCCCATCATCCATGGGTTTTCATTCTTTGAAATAATATACTCAGTCATCCGAGTTAGGAATGGGAACATGACAATAACCTCCAAAATATGAACATTGATATCAAATTAAATTACCAGAGCTATAAAGTTAGTGATCAAGATTATTTTTTTGATGTAAATTGGATAGGTAGAATTGAAAATGAACCCAAGGATGATCATGGAATTTCTTATGGGATTCTAAGTCATAAGGAAAATATTATTTTATATTCACAAGAAGAAAAATTGTATCCAATATTTGAATATATTTTATATGAATCCAATAGGGATTATTCAATATCACTAATCAATGTAACCTTGGAAAAAATCACAAACTATAATTCCATACCCATTCTCAGCCCCAATTTAGCCAAATTGGTTACCAAAACATATTCTCAAATGGAACTAATTATTTATGAAATTTTGGAAAAAGAAAATTATTTTTAATTGATTATTTAGAATCCTTATGGAAGTTTTAAAATAACTAAGATTGAACTCAAAGTATCACCTTCCTCACTTAATTATTAATTCTAAGGGGATAATCAAACCTCACCTAATGTCAAATCTTCCTATGTTGAATTCGAGTAAGATATAATTCTCCTGGTTGTTGTGTGTAGGAATAAGAAGGAAATTGTATGGAAACTATTTAATATATATAGTATTATATCACTCATTGGGATGTATAATGTTTTTCTTGAAACCAATTATAAACCATGTTTTCAGCCTGAATGGAGAATCAATGAAAATCTAATGAGAGTAGTGAAAGAAAATATACATTGTATAGTGAAATATAGTATTGGGTATGTTGGGTGGGGGGTAATCAAATGAAGGAAGTTACAATATGGGATTTCTAGGATGAAACATAGAAAAAAATTAATTTAATTTAACTGAATTGAATTTATTTTAATTTAATTGTATTTGTGTTTTTACAAATAAAGATAAAAATATTCTATGTTTCCCTCTTTCTTCAGTTGTTCGTATTTTTGTTTCTTTTTTTAAAATTTCATCTCTTCGATATAAAATTAAATTAAATTTATTTTATATTATGAATTAAAAAAATTAAAAAAAATTGAAAAAAATCCAAAAGGGCTCCTCGTAGGTTGTTGGGAAAACACCGTCATGACTGGATAAGTTACGAGAATCAGACCCATGACTGATGAGAGAGAGAGGAGTGCACGTTCCACTGACCAATGTCCTATAGTTCTTTCATTTTAGATTTTATTATTATATATACTTGTATTTAAAACTTTTTTATTATATATATATATATCTTGCTTTATTTTATAGTTTTTACTTGTTTCTAGTATCAGTCATTCATGTTATAAAATAAATTTTTATATTTTTTATCATTTACTATTCTATTTGTTTGTTTTTACTTAAGGTAACCTCAAGGTATTTACATTGTGTACTAATTCAGTTGGAATGTTGGGTTTAGTGAATTCTAAGGATTATGTATTTTTAGTAAAATCATATTTCATCCAAGAGTTCAAACATAATATTTTTTTCATTGATGAGGTTTCTATGAGTGACATAGAAATAAAAATAGTAATTAGTTTCAATATGGACATATTATTTGAGATATAAGGTGACTTTTATTCAATATTTTTATTCCAAATTTAATTTTTCGAACTCATCTCTTATACTTCATCCCCATAAATATTTTCATTTATTTAAACACTAGGGAAAAAGTTATTCTATACTGGGGGAGAAAAGAAAGAAAAAAATGTGTCAAAGAAAATATTGTGTGCATAAATGGAAAGAAAATTTTATTTAACCTTGAACATGATAATACACATTTCAAACCTTGAAACTGAATATCAATTTTTTTTTCAGGCCATGATTCAGATTTTTATCCATGTCTAAGTTCATGAGAATATATTTTATAATGATTATCTATCTAATGTGAATTTTCAACGTCTAGATTTTCATCTATTTAATAAAAATTCCCCAACTCATATACATTGGATTTGGGGGTATTATTTTGTGTTCATGGGGTCCCACAATATATAACATATTTTTTGTGATTGTTTTAATTTTAACATTTTTATTAAAAAAATAAAAAAAATAACATAAAAAAATAATAAATTTTCAAACAGATTAATGGATTGACCTAATGTATGTCTTTTGGCCCATGTGGATCTTGAATCCATAGTTTTATGGACCATAGTTCATAATTTTATCCCTATTTTTTGTAGTTTGAAATTTTTTAATGAGTTAAAGCGAGATAATTATGTGAGATTTACTTGGTTCCATAAGGTCCTTAAGCCTGGGAGTCATTAGTAAAGTATCACAATAAGGGTTGACTTGATTAAGTAAAATTTAAATTACTATGGAGAAATTGGAAAAAATAAGAAGAAGAAACACAAAAAAACCATTAATACTCATATTAAGGTTAATATATGATTCAACCTAGTGCTTTCATCTCCCCCCCTTGAATAACAAATAACCCCATGTGTTTTGAAATGAAAAACACATCATTTTTCAAAACTGAGTCTCGATGAAATGTGATGATGAATTTTAACAAAGGAATGGTATTGGTATTATGATATTATTTTGAAACTATCTTGTTTTAAATTATTTTAATATGTTTTATGACTATTTTAGATGAGGTTAAAATGGTAATCACTGTATGTTAAAAGGTTTTGGAAAAAGGGAATTCAATTTTCAATTATTTTTTTGATACTTTTTTCTCAAGACTAGAAAAAATAAAGTAGTTGTTGAGATTATCCATGTAAATAGAATAATATAAAATGTTTATATTATTATTTTCATGTAATTAATTTTTCACAAATACCGGTGTTATTACATTTAACATGTTGAACTTCCTTTCCCATAATGTTTGTAATTCTTACTCAAATTAACTAATACTCGGTAAATTAATTCATTACCTTGTAAAACCAAAATAGTGTTTATATGAATTTAATTATTCAATTTAAGGTCAAAAATGTTTTGAGGAATATTTTGTAAGAACCCAAACTTTCTTTTTAGGTTTTTTTCCTTTTTCGGGAGTTTTTGAGAAAAGAGGAGTTTCTGTAAATTTTTGAAGTACACATCGTGTACTTTGTTGCCGCGCGAGGCCTTGTGCTGGACGTGTAAGGGCCACACACATGGTCGTGTGGGGTGATGTGGAGGCCACCTAAAGCGGAGTACGGAAATAGTAAGTACACACTGTGTACTCCAAAAGTACACGCTGTGTACTTTGTTTTTTTTTCATTAAACTCACCGAGGTCACGTCTAACCCCCAGAAGCTTCTTCTTCTAGGTTCTGCTCGGCCAAGAGAAACCATACGAGGCCCAAAATTCTCCAAGCCCCCGAACCACCGTCTATTTACCGAATCGACTGCCATAAATTGCGTTAGAACCACATCGGTAATCTCTTCCTTCTTCTTGAGTTTCATTCCATGATTACTTCTATTTTCCATGTTATCGTGGGTTGAAAATTTTATATGTTTTTAGATCTACGACGTTCTAGGGAAATTCAAGCCTCATGGTTAAAGTATATCTATCTTCTAGCATCAAGGTAGGTGGTTTGTTCCTTTATGTAGAAATTCATTGAGTATATTGTGAAAATTACACCAATACCGTTGAACAGGGTATTGCATGTTTCCTATTTTTCCCTTTTTGTCTTCCTGCTTTGCTTATATGCCTTTGTAGAGGTTATTACTCATGAATAGGGAAATTTTACTATGATTTGGATGTTTTTCCCATGCATGTTTTTCTTTCTTATGACCATTTGTTCTAGTTTTTCCTGTTAAGCAATTTGAGAGTTCTATGCCTAGTTGGTATGATGGTGTGACTGTTCTTCCATGATGAGATGATGTAGAATTATAGCCAAGTAAATCTTGAGGTTACTTTGGTCGTTACACGATGTGATACTTGCTGACTTTACACAGGGCTGTGGGAACCTAGTGTAGTAGATCATAGAGAGAATGAACATAAGGGATTCTCCAGAGTGTCTTTATAATACGATGCGAGACCATAGGGGGGATTGATGTTGAGTGATTCCTCAGAGTGTCTGTAGTTCCTCGACGTGAACCACATGGGGAATGAGATGTTGAGTGCTTCACCAGAGTGCCTTTAGTACGATACGAGACTATAGGGGGGATTGACGGTGAGTGCTTCCACAGAGAGTCTATTCTTTAGCTGAACCAGAGGGGTGAGACTGTGTGTGCCTCCCGGAGGGTTGTTAGTTATAGTTGGTTGAACCATAGGGGTTAGGTTGTGAGAACTACCTAGATGGTTACCTGTTTGTTCTACTTTCTTGAGTGTCTGCTTGCTTGTTTGTAAATTATATGCTTGAAACTGTGGATTGTTTGCTACTGAGAACTTTCATGTTTACTGTATTCTGTACTTTTACCTGCCATATATTCACTGATTGTTAGGTAAAAATTTTCGGGTGGTTTCCTACTGTTATTTTTGTCTAACACCATGTTTGGGTCATGCTTTTGGGTCCAAACAGATTATATTATTGAAGGTATAGATAAGTGAAAGTGACCTTCTAATTTAGTTTCTTGATTGCATTGGAGCTGGAGAGCATGGGACCAAGATGAGGGTTGCGATGCTGAGGAGTTGTTTATTTGTTTTCCTTTTGTACTTGGGTTTAGTACAGTATTTAGAATTGTGACTTGTTTGGTTGTTATTCTAGACACATATTCATCACACATCATTTATATATTTTTCTCCAGTTGTTTCATTCATCAATCTTTCGCTGTTACAATTGTTTGGTACTTTATGCTTCCGCTTTTGTATGATTTTCTATCTTCCTCTATGTTACTCTGCCAATGAGGGAATAGTTTCTCCATTATCACACCCAAGGCCCTTGCTGTTAGTCGGTAGCCTCTAGCATTCGGGGAAATGTGTTTAAAGCCATGTGACCAACAGGGTACGAGGCGCCTCTAGGTGGATTCTGAAACTGTGATGTTACATATTTCATCCTTCTGAATCTCTTGGAGATTCACATTGGAAGAACACCATTTTGGAAATCCAACATAGAAAATTTTAAGAAAACTGAACTGGATAGTATCCCAATAAAATAATTGTATATGATATGATACATTCCCAATAATGTTAAAATTTTAACTGTAGATATATGAAATCATGGGAAACATTTATTTCAATAGTTATAAGATATAATGCTAAGTTTTACAGGGTGATCTAAGTAGAATAAGTGGATGTATAAATTTGGCGCCTGATTCAATGGTCCAGAATAACATCACACCATTTTTTACCATAACTCTTAATACATAAATCAAAATGGAATAATTTTTTAAAAAAAATTTAGAGTAATTATAAATATTAAATTTATTATACTATGTCCCACACAAATTCTGCCATATAGAAGCTCATTTCGATGTGTCTATTGGGTGGATGAAAGTTGGATTAAATTTTTGTCTAGGGTTGAAAATTCCACTCTCAATAAATCTTCCTCCCACGAATTCCTACAATAATCAATTGTGGTGAATTTATCTATTATGGGACCATACCAATGCCTCCAAAATTCTTATTTAATGTATTATTTTAGGATTATTTCATAGTAGGTCGAGTTTAATTCAATTTTAATGTTACTCTTCCATTTTGTATTTGCACATTCTTTCACATGTGTGTTATTCAAATCATCTATATTTATTAATAAAAGTTATTCATATTATATTATTATTTTCTTATTCAGATAAATTCGATACCATTACTTAAATGGGTGAATCTATTCAACACCGACTCTTTTGAAATTCTTTATAGAAATATAGAGTGATAGTTATTACATTGTTTCAACTTTTTTAATTACACTTAAATGAGTCCAATTCAATATTACATTGAAATAATTGCCTCAATGGATGGATAACCATATAATGGTATGATGTAAGGTAGTTTCATGGGGATGTATTTGATACTATTTATTGATATATAAAGGTTTAATCATTTCTATTATTTTTGTGTCTCAGGAGATTATTTTATTTCTTCCTCTTCCTTGTTAAATTTTTTCACCACACATTCCACATTTTAATATGATCCTTTAGCTTAAATTTCTATTGAGAATGAACCACCCAATGTATAGGTTATTTTCATGAATATGTGAATGTGTAATCCCAATAAGTGATTAGAGTATTTTTATTTCATTAAATAAATTACACTCAAGTTACCAAAATAAAAATAATTTAAAAATAAATTCATTCAATCCACCCTTAGAAATAGATTTGGATAAATCCTTTCTCAAAAAATGAATTTACTTATGTATATTAGTTTCAATTAAACACATATAAAATAAAAAAACTTGGATACTTTGTATCCATAAAAATCTATATAATGAGTGTATGTAGGTTATTCTTAGGTCTTTGAGTATTTGAAAACATCTTATGTGCTGCAAGAGACCACATCTGCCTTATGGGATGTTATTGAAAAGGACAACATGAGGGGTGAATTTTTAGGACATTATATTTTTAATAACTGGGTACTAATGGTCCAATTAAATATTATGAATTCCATTTCATGAAATCCACCAATTAATTTTCATGAATTGACGTTTTTTTTGGTTTGGATAGTTTTTATAAGAAATTCATGGTTAGGTTTTCTTAGATTCTAACTCCATTATTATATTTGACTAACAAAATGAATTTTTTTCTTAGATAGAGGATTTTTATGTTTGTCTTGTTTATTTTTAAGGATAATTTGACGAGTTATCCTATTATTAAATTAATTGTGGGCTATATTCCTTATGATATATTTTGTGATGCATCTCATCAAGGACTTGGAGACATTATTTTCATGGAGATAAATTTAATGCTTAAACCAATAATAATATTGTGATATATATCCTTTTTATAAATATTTAGTTTTTTTACAATAATAAGTGTTCAATTTTATAATATTATAATTTTCAGATTACATATGCCCCTATAATTGGTAATTTTGTTGGTAAAAAATTGTTATAATTTTAGAATGTATGTAATATAATTTATAATAACCCATGAAAAATACAATGAGGCCTAGAAATAAAATATCATTCCCTAGAACTCATAAACATCTAAAATGATCCCACAAACCGACACACCCAATCAAGGAAAACATTCCAAGGGATACAAAAAAATATAATATGAGTCATAATTCATAGAGTGATGTGGCTTAATGTGTGATCAAGGAATAGAAAATGATAGTGATGTTGGAAAAATTATAACATGGATTTAATGAAATAAGTTATAAATCTAATCATTATCATATGAAGATGAAACATTTATTTATATGACAGGTAGTGGAGTTTTTCTTAGGAGGCCATGATATAGAATTATAAAGACTTTAAATCTTGGATGGTGATTTATTTAATGATTTTAATGGATATGTGGAGCATCAAGTGTTGTTGCCTCGGGAGTTGTATATCGTTTATACTATATGGGAATCAGTTTCATGTGAGTTTCATATTTCATATTTTGAATTATATCATAGTATTTAAATCATTCAGTTTTATTTCAAGAGGTAGTTTTAGTGTCTGGGGATGATTAAATGGTGGATTATTTTGTTTAAAAATTTTAATATGTACCATTGAGGGAAAGTAAAACATGTGTTCTAAGAGGGTTTCCATATCTCTTATAAATTTTCTTATGGATGTGGTATGATGTTTTTAATAATTTTTTATATGTTATATTCATTATTTGAAATAACTTCATTATATTTAGGTTTTCAAGGGTTGATAGACTAATTTGGATCATTTTATATTGATTAAAGAATCAATATTAGTGGGTAGTTTGAAAACGTATCATATGAAGGATGCGACTAAGCTTCATGAATTTCCAATGACTGTGATTATTGTTTACATCATTAATTTGGAATGGATTACAATGTACTTTCAGTACCCAATTATGAATTAGAACCACATAAAACCCATACAATGATTATCAAACTAAAACGACTATTCTGAAATTGGATGATTTATTTATAGCATGTATCATAGGTTTTCAAGGTTTATAGGATAATCATTTACTATTGTTGGAATACTTTTATATTAAAAAGTTATAATTCCTTCAAAACAAATGGAACCATATTGGGATTTATATAGGGTTAAATTTAATTCACCGCTATGTTGTGATGAGGTTGGTTAGTTTTTTAGAGATGTTATAGGATATAATGAAATATGTAACAACTCACATTGTTACAGATTAGTGAAATTCTAAGTAAGTTTAAAAATTTGAGTCCTAGAAAACCAATGTTTTGAGAATTAGAATTTGTGTTGGATTTATGGGAGTTAGAAACTTCCAAGCGGTTTTTTATATGAGATTGATGGTTTAGGGGGAATTTCATAGGATTAGTCAATGGTTAGTGTTGGGTGGTGTTTCATATTTGTGTTATAGACACCATTGGTAACCTGATGGTGGTGTATTTGTTACTTGGTGAGGCCAAGGTTGATCATAAATTTTTTCAACAACCATCGGGTACCCAGAAGAGTGGTACCAAGCACCTATTGGTGTGTCTAGGATAAATTACCTTCTTCTTAAACTGTCGGGATCCTAGTATAACTGAAATAGGTGCCTAATAAAATATCAATATATTTTTATGAGTTCCTTGGCTATAATTTTATAGTCAAAACCCTTTGAATTGTGGGGGAAATGTTTTTTAGGTATGGGTTATTCTATCAGCTCCTTCTCATAAAATCCCTCTCATGGTCCCACCTTGATGAGGGGTGTTTATTTTTGTTTTCAATAGTCTTTACATGGCATGGTTATTTCATCCTACATTCTAATTTTTTCCATTTGACTATAATTTTTTGTAGTTTTAGGTTAGAATTGTAATGAAAATATCATAGGATCATAGTATAATCATCCCAAACCTAGGGGGTTTTTTGTCATGGGGATAAATTACACTATGTAATGATTAATTCACATCATTTCTTTTTAGGTATAAAATTTGGTAGCTGATATTAATTATATTCTTATAGTTGTTAGGGTTTTTCAATGGACATTTTATATATCTTCAGTTGATGTTTCATGTGAGGGGGAAACACTCAGTCATATTTCTAGGATATTATTCTTGAGTTTAATTTTTTTTATTAATTATTAATTTTATAATTAATTTTTTGTATAATTTGGGTTATATGTTGGATTATATCATTTTGGTATCATGGCATGTATTATCATGGTTTTGGCCAAGGACGTATAGATCATGTCTTGAAGAATATAAATTTATTAAGGAGGTAGGTGGTAATTACAATATTTTACTATAATATTTTATATATATAATTTTTTATATCAAAATGGGGTTTAATATTTGGTAATTTAGGTAGGTAATATGATTACACGTAGTGGATAAATTAAGAGTCATTGATGATCCAAACAATAAAGTGACTTCTCTACTACATGAAGGCAATATAATATTTCCTGGATACTTTGTCTCCAAGGGGAGAAGATAATAGTGATTATGAGAGGGGACTAGTATTGATCTTTGGACTCTGAATGAGTCTTGAAAGTTGAGGTTGGATCCCCTGGGGATACAATGCTAGTATGGTTAGTCTTAGACAAAGATAATTATTTAGACATTCATTTATATTATGATTTATTTAGAGGATCCCTAAGAATATGAGTGATAGACTTTTTTATTTTGATTAATATGATATGTCCTTATAGGATTGGTGTATTGTACCATCTAATATTTACTTGATATGAATAGTTTGAGATTTCTCATATGGGATATGTGTTTTGTGAACCAATTCTTAGTTGTAGTAATTATTTTACTGACTTGGAGATGAGTTTCCAAGGGGTCCGGAGAGTACTTGGATTGGGATAAACCTTTGTATCTTTTCCAATATTTTGATGAAAGAATTTAAAAATTTTATACACACTTATTGAGGCATGGGTTAGATATGTCCTTCAGGTTGTGGGGTCTGTATGGGGAGAAATATATGGGATAGTATTAATGGGAAACAACTTGGTTGGGTTTAAAGATCATTCATGATTCCTTTATAGTAATTATTGTTATGTTACTAGGTTTAGTCTGTTGTACCCAGTGTTAAAGGATATTTATTGGGGTGGTTAGACTTTGATTATGTATAAACAGCAAGCTTTGATATAAATAGAAGGGATTTGTCATTCATAGCTATAACCCAGGTCTTGATTTGGGGAAATAAATGCATTGGTTTTATGGGATGTTAACCAAGGACCAGTACTTTTGGATTTTAGGCCATGTTGGATTGGTTTACCCTATATATTTTATTTCCTAGTGCATGTGAGATAGACATAAGATCTACCCTAATGAGGATCATTCAAATCATTCCAAATTTTGAATCTATTTTTTCCCTCCTCTATATCCACAACCTCAATATGAGATATATTCCTGGGATCCACCGCAGAAGGGATGATTTGACACGTGTGGGAGGTTTTATTCATTGTATCCCACCCCAAGATCGTTTAACTATACATGGAGTCTTTCCATGATGGTTACCATTAGGGTAATAGTTGGGATTGTTTAGGGGGTGGGGTTTATTGTTTCCCTCTTTAGAATCTATTATATATTTACTTGATTATCAATGGGACCTACCTGGAATTAGTGGTTCTGCAAGTGTGGGAGGTTGGATCTATTATTTCCTTCCTCAAGATCTACTTATTTACAACATACTAGTTATGATGATTAGGTTTTATTATTGCTCAGGGATCACTGAGAGTGAATCCCTAATCACATGTATGCTCGGTTTTAATTGTATGTCACCTTTATCAAGATGGGATTCATATTACATTATATGGAAATGAAATGTTTTTCCATAGTTGATTAGACTATGTAGAGTCAGATGTCATGGTGGATAGGTTAACACATGATGACATGATATGTATGTTTGTGTATAATGTGTGTTCTACTTATTTATTTCCCATGAATAAACATATATATGATGAGATATATTATTTTTAATTGATTAGACACTACAAAGATATATTTTTTTCACCTCATATGGGAATACTACGACATGTTCAGAAATTTTTTTTGGCATGTAGGTCTAGGCATAGGTTACAGAGTGGGTTTGGCTAGAGTAGACAAATATTTTTTGGGAAAGAGGTGAGTCTTAGAGATATTACTATTTTCTCTTATTATTCAATTCATTTATCTATTTTTATATATGGTTGTACTAGTGGATATGTTTTTTGGATGATTAAATGTATGATTTTATATTCAACTATTATAGAATGGGTGTATAATTGTAATGCTATGGTTTGGTTTTGTTAATAATTATATATATATTCTTATTTTTGATGGTGTATAATGTTTGGTTATTTATTTTTTATTGATGGGAATGATATTAGTAGTATGGTCTCCCTCATGTTTATTATAGACTCTCCCAACTGGTCAGCATCCTCTGGTGCGTGAGGAGGAACAATTTAGGTCAAGTAGTGCCCCTTGCTTTGGTGTTCTATGGTAAATTTGATTAAGGGTTTTGAAAAAAGGTATCCGAGTATTTTTCAATTTTATTACATTTTGGGGACTTGTGTGATGGAGATAATAAATTTTTAGAGCTTGAGATGGACCTTAGTGTAGTGATCCATGAACACTTATCTAGTTGGAAGTCCATGTTACAAGGGAATGGGATTGTGTTTTTTGGTTTTATATAGAGTTATAATTTTTATTCAAGTTTTATGTGTTGATTTCAAACAATTAGTTATGGTTTACTCTTGGATTAGGGTAGAAAGAGGAATTTTAAACACATCATACATGGAATTTATGATTCACATGACATTTGGGTTATTGTGTGTGATTGGTTACTAGTAATGAAATATGGTTAAGTGTTATAATGTTTTAAATCCATATATATTATTTTGATATATAAATTCTTAGTGGCATTATATGCAGTTTTACCATGATTTTTCTGTTGATACCTTATGTTTATCTTTCTATAGAACAACATCTAATTACAACAATACAATCTTTTTGTGCATGTGATACATGGATACCCTTGGAGGTCCAGATTGGGAATTATATCCCCATGTGATGTTTTTATGTTAGTGGGGTGTGAGTTATATGGTCCTTGAAATGGTTGTGAGCTTCCATGATGATTTTTGTAGCCTTAATAGCTTAGATTAAGGAATGTAGGATACCTTATCTATTGTTCTGAAAATCACTTAGAGGTTGTGGGGTCATGGTCATGTTCATATGTAAGGATTAATGGGATGAATAACCTAGTTATATTGAGAAGTGGTTTTATGGGATAGTGAAAGCTGGTCTTATATGGTTAGATCTAGGATAGGTACAGTCTGTGTAGATTATTTTTTGGTTTCATAGTAACCTCAAGTGGTGTGTGAAGTGTGATTAGGTATTGGGTCTTAGCATAAGAGAAATATAGTTGGTCATTAGGATAGGAATCACTAAGAGTCCTTTTAGGATATATATCCTGACGTGTGTGGCATATAGTTATATATTATTAGGCATATAAGATATGGTTTGGTGAATGAAACTTGTAGAAGTGTGAGTTTGGTTTTATGATTGGGTGGTACAAAAGTGTATAACAATTTTTGGTTTGGAAGAGATTGATAAGGGTGATCGGGTATGAAGTAATGACAAAATTATTTAGAGAGTTCACATAGGATTTTAACGGGTAGATTGGGTGACAGATGACCCTCAACTAATGGAAACCTGATATGATGTAAAATCCATTTTGATAATGTGTGATTCCATTATAGTGTGTGCCATGTAGAAATATACCTTTTTATGGGTTCATTTTTAATTATTTGGGTTCCCAAATATCCCTAAAGTTGTATTGATAATGTTATGGTGGTGAGTACACCTTAATTATTGACAACATTGTGAAAATTTGTTATTCTATAGTTTTTGTTAGAAATAGTTCACCCTTGGGGTGTGATTGGGTATAGTTATTTCTTCTTTATACCTAATTATGGGTTAATGACCAAATATTTTAGAGAGGAACCAAGGATAAGGGTAACTCAGATCCTATAGTGAAGAATGTGGGTAGGGTTCTGTGTAAGTGATGGGAAGAAGCTGTTGTGCATGGAAATGTAGGATTTTCTAAAGAGTTATTTCTTTTCTTGGTCTCGTGGAACCGTTGTGTTATAGACCCTAGCATGTGGTGTATAATAGGTCATTAAAGATCATATGACCATCATTCATGTGTACAAAAACTTAATTGGGTATGGTTATGGGATGAGTTATAGTTATATAAGTGATATAAAAAAATCTTTATCTAGGGGAGGGTTCCATTTATTGGTATAGTTTATGGTCCTTATTTTAAGGAATTTTTTGTGAACAATCATAATGATGTTATAGGTAATCCCAGAATCAGTAACCATGGTGTTTCTTAAAGGTGTTTAGTTTTAAGAAAATTGATCGCATACAATCATTAGATTTGGTATTGTATGAGACACAAAATTTATAGAACATGTCTATTGGTTCAATAGGATTATGATAAATAAACTCTTATGGAATTGCTCAATTTATCAGTCACTTCATGTATAATTATTATGTTAGTGGGATCATGATATAATGAAACCATTGGGAGGATGGATGTGATATCACCCAAGGTATCAGTGTGTGGGTAGCTGAATTCCACTTGGTTCTTTAATAAACACAAAAATTAGAATTTAATTATGGTTTCTTATTAGATTCAGTTCCTTGGAATGTAAATATAAAAATAATACAATTTTTTTCTGAGAGAGACTCAGACATAGAGAATATCAGTGTTCATAGAGAGGGTATAATGGTGGGATTGGATGGATTGGTAATTCACCTATAAAGTCCAAAATAGTGTTAGGTTTTGAATTAAATTTGGGTGTTTGGGTGTCTCTATAAGGCATCATGAAGTTAATGAATCATGATCAGGTGGATGTGATGGTAAGTCTGTGTGAGAGGTCGTCTATTTTTTTTAGAGAAGCTAACTAGCATAATTCTGATTTTTTGTTTTAATATTTAGTTGGTTTCACTTGGGCATAAATCACATAAGATACATTTTTTGAGGTTAATATATCTTATTTTGAGATTTGGTTTGGTTTTTAAATTGAGAAGATGATAAATATTTGTTTAGGGAATGGGTAGTTAAGCTACATAAAATTATGTTGAAAATAGAGAATAAGAAATGGTATTAGATTATAATTCGTGGTTTGGAAGTCATAATATATTCTTGTTGCTTACCATAGATAATAATATATATTGTGAGACGTTTATAATAACCCAAATTGTTAACATTCAATAATATTTTATGGAAATTTTGGATTTTGAGTCCCGGAGAGGGTTGTTTTGAGAAATATGATATTTTTCCCAATTTTGAGAGTTGTAACTCTCTAGGATGTGTTTTTGGACGTGTTCGTAGGTTCTGAAGGCATCTTGGAGGACTGAGAAATGGTTGGAGTGAGCTGGTGATTCAAAAAGGTGATTTAGACAGAATTAAGTATCTGGTGTTGGTGTACTGAGTATAAATTGAGACATAGGTGGTTGTATCAATTTTTAATCATCCATCTCGTACCCTATAGAAGGGTACTGGGTACCTGATTGTGTGACCAAGCCTAGTGGACTTCGTATTTTGACACTAGGTACCCAATTACTGTGTATCAGATACCCTATATGGTTTTCTAAAATTTATGTTTCTAATAGATATAATTTTATGATCAAGAAGCCTTCAAATATAGGTGAAAGGGGAATTAGAAACAGAAAATGGGGAGGGCTCCTCCCCTCTACCTCATACTCATGATCACTCCCTTAAGGAGGGTGTTTCTTGGGAATTTTTCATGGTTATTTATAGGTATGATTCCATCCAACTTCCTCTATTATTATACATTTCATTTTTCTTTTAATTTTTTTGATTTTTTCTTAGGGTTTTGATGATGATTCCATTATATTAATTCAGAATCATCTTAATCCTTGGGGTTTTTGAATATAGTCCATAGAGGATGATATGGAACGATGAACATGCACTATTGTTCACCCTTTCATTCAAGGAATTTAATTTGGTTAAATTATTTGGGGATTTTAATTTTATTTATTTAAATTAAAAAATTTACAGGTGTTAGTTGATATATATATATATATATTGTTTATAGAGGTGTCTAGGGTATGACACATACCATTATCATGTTTTTGGTAGTGGTTTTGGTGAGTGGATCCTATTTTCTAAAATTTTAAGGGTTTTACTATTTTGTTTAAATTTTCTAATTTACAAAAATATTATAATTAAATGTTTATTCTTTTTGGTAGACATAGGGTCTCATAACATATAATGAACTTGGTATATCATGGAAAAACCTTTTTCGAGGTTGGATTGTTCTTGGATTGAAGATAATAATTCCATTAAAGAGGTGGGAGGCCTCCATAATACTTAACCATGTTTCTATTTTTGTATAATTGTTCATTCTTTAATAAGTTTAAAATTCTCATAATTTAGGTAGGGATTTTGAATCTGAAAGTTAATAAATTAGAGGTAATTTATCCTCTTTGAATGATGTGAGTTCTCCAACACACAATGGGTAATGTGGTACCTATTATAGACTTTTTTCCAAAAGGATGAGGATTATAGTGACAACATGTGGGGTCTGTGATTAGTCTATGGGATATGAATTAGTTTTTATAACCCATGATTGATTTCCTATGTCAAGTATGGAAGGAAATTTTAGCTTAGTCATATAGGATGGGATACATGGTTGTTTGTGTTACCATATATTTGGAGGACCCATAAGAGGGTGAGTAAGAGTCATAGTTCCTATGATAACTGTGATATATCCTAGTAGGATTAGTTTATTATAAGGGGGACGATTTCCCCTAGATGGTGGGCTTAAGATATCTCCTATGGTAGATGTAATACTTATCCCATGCATGGGTTTGGGGAATTTTTCTAGATGATTAGAGATGATTTGTTGAGGGGTATTAGGTGTGATTTTCTTGAGATAGACCATGGTATCAT
Source organism: Viscum album (assembly GCA_963277665.1). Taxonomy (NCBI): domain Eukaryota; kingdom Viridiplantae; phylum Streptophyta; class Magnoliopsida; order Santalales; family Viscaceae; genus Viscum; species Viscum album. Next base: position 1,262,036,537 of record OY728146.1, read on the forward strand.
TATTAGGATATTGAAGTGCGAATTAAAATATGGATTAAACTAGACTTTTAATTCTTGGGATGGATTGGCACATCTTGTTATGGGGTCACTCTATAGAGATAAACATGGGTTAGTATAGATGGTAAAAGACCAGGTTAGTTTTAAGTACCATAGTAGATGCCTTTATGGGTGAGGAGGGAATGTCGATGGGTTCAGTGTGTTGTGTCCAATGAGATAAAATCTATCTTGGGTAGGTTAGCCGATGAGGTTATATAAATGAAGTTATGAGATATAAAGTGTAGTTTTTTGTAATGTATAAATAGCTCCATGGTTGTGAGTCATAGCTCAAGATTCTTTTGTTGTACTTGCATCAAGTTAAGGACTAATACTTGATGTTGTGATGCTATGTTGGATTGGTTCACCTTGTCGATGTGATTTACCACTATCTGAAAGATAGCCATAAGACCTTAACTGAGGTAGTGGTTGGACTCATGTTGGGGGTTTTCTATATTATTTTCATCCTTAGGATCCAAACCTTGTATATGAGGTCAATCTAAGGGATCTACCCAAATGGGGGTGGTTCGAGACAAATGGGATGTTGCACTCATTTTTTCCATCATTTGGATTTTCTACCTATATATGATGTCTATCCATGGGAAGATTCCCTAGGGGGTGGTTTAAATCATGTGGAAGGTTGGATTTATTGTTTCCCTCCTCAGGATTCTATTTCTATATACAAGATTATCCAAGGCACCTATATGACTTTGGTGGTTTAGCTTTTATGGGAGGTTAATTCAATTATAAAATTCCATAGGATCCACATTTTTAAATTTCATGGGCAATGATGAGGTATTTAGATGTTATTTTAGGATAACTGAGAGAGTTTATTTTCAATTATTTGGTTCCCTGCGGATCCTTGAGAGAGGATCCATAGAGAGTTTTTCATCTAGATTTGGTCGTGTGTCACAATTAACTTGATGAGACTCTAATGGAATAAGACATAGATGTTGTGACTCATCAGATCAGATCATATCAAGTATGGTTAGGTGTTTTATGCCTTATCCCATACATGATAACTATACATGTATTATTATATAAAGTGTTTGTGAGTGTCTGTTATACATTCTTGTTTCTCATACCTGCACAAGTATATGATGAGCTTTATTTGCGTCACTTGGTGAGACTGTAATGAGATATATTTATCAAACCCTATAAGAGAAACCCAACTATGTGTTAAAACATTATTTTTGCTATACATGTTTTAGCATAAGTTTTATTATGGGTAATGCTAGAGTAGATTTACAATGATTGGATGATGTTTTCTAGTTTAGTCTTTCAATATTAAGCATTCTAATCCACAATATATTTTGATATTTTTATCTGTGTGAAATAAGAGGTGTAAATAAATTTTATGTATTCCTTTACCAATTTTTTCTCTTCCAAAGAGGTATTGAATAAGAAGATAACTCTGGAAGATGAATCTGAGGATCAAGTTTCACCTGAGATAGGCTATTCAAAATCTACCGATGGAAAATTATCAAGTACTATAAATTCTTGGTATCTTATAGAAATTTTCAAATCTTAATGTTTTTAATGGATGAGAAGACATATTTTTGGGATGGGATATAAACTACCATAGGCGTAAGAATTGAATTTGAAACTGAACTGGATTACTAGATTTGAAATATAAATTTTTATTACAATTGTAAATGGTTATTTTCTATTAGTTTTCTAATATGTATTCCAGAGCTCTATTTCCAAGGATCCCAATTTATAAAATCTGAACCTGAGTGTATTCAGTATGTCAAACGGGATAATCAATATTAATTATCATTATAGAAAACACATAAATTCCCAAATACTGTTTAGTTCTCATGGACATAGTTCGATGTTCTATAATCCTCAAATTATGAATGGTATTTCCTCCTATATTAGAGTTCTATTAAACTGGATGAAGACACTATAGAAGGAAATTCTAGATTTTATTCTAGAGTTTTCATGTTTGGGGACCTCTTGAACCCATGAACTAATTGTACTATTATTATTTTGATTTGTGATGAAATTTATTTTTTGTTTGAGTATGAATTTATACCTACTTTGTGTAACAATTTTAAGATTTTAGTTCATGATATCTCAAACTATAGGTAATTCAAAAATCATTAACTCATGTATAAGTCTCAATATAAGGATGTATAGAGAGTATATTAGAGGCTAGATATAGGGGGTGGATTTATATTCTCCTCAAAATCAACTATGATGTTGGGAAATTATCTAAATACTTATGAGGTAACCTCTATAAAATTATTTATAGTTGATACAGGAAATATTTCAAAAATTTCTAATAAAGGGAAAGTGGTTGTCAGGGAGGATCATGATTTCTTAGTTAGTCATAAATCCCAAAAGAATGGTAATGGTAGTATGGAGGTGTAAAATATAGGTATATCCACCATGAATAATAGGGATCTCTTTGTGAAGGATGAGACCATGGTTATAAAGTAATGGGTTGTGTAAGTTGAAGAGGTGGGGCCTCATGATCTCACATTTATAAGAGAGTTCAACATGACATGAAAAAAAATCCCTTTTTATAACTAATAATGATCCTACAAAAGATGGATTTTAGGAGTCTTGAAAAAATATTATTACTAAAATTATAGATGTACCCACCTAAACATATAAAAATTTAAATATAATTCTTTCCTATCAATAGAGGAATATCCTTTTAATAGGGAATGTTCAGAATGAAATTCACCAGGAGCACTGATCACCTTCATGATTAAAGAGGAAGATAGAATAAAAAGAGGAGGGTTAAAAGTTATACCTAATGAGGCATACTCTCCTTCAGTAGATCCCTATTCGTTATAGTTGTCGTATGAAAAATGAATATCTAAAGGAGTATCTAGTACAAATAATTCACCATCAAGTGTTAAAAAATTAAAATAAAAACATTATAAGAAATGCAAATCCAATATTGAAATTTTCAGGGTCTATAAAATATTACATTGCTAGAACATTAAATAATTTTATTTTACATAATAATACAATGATGATTATTATTGAAGAAACAAATACCCATTTGAACCCTTTAAAAATGTTTAACTTCAACTCTTTGGGTTATAATACTATTAGTATCATTTAGTATATAGAAGCTACGTAAACTCTTTAGGTTCTGGTTTCTAAGAAAGCCATTATTTGTAATTCGGTTCACATAAGTTAGTAGATGATTAAAACCATTATTTTATTTAAGGTAAAATATTATTTTTATCCTTAATTAATTATCACACAAACTAATAAGGGATGTGAGTACTCTTGGAGGAAATTGGGTATATTAAGTAGGATATTCAAGGAACATAGGTGATCTTAAGAGATTTCAATATGGTTTCAGGATCTCATGAAATAAATGGAGAGCCTAATATTTTGATTTTTTTATTAGACTTTAAGGGATTAATTTATTATAAATTTCTGATGGAAGTAACTATCCAAGGATATAGATATACCATGTATATGAAATCAGTGAAAACGATTTTGACCAACATGATGGAGTGAATATTTCTCAACTTTACTATACCAGAATGACCAATTGAAGGGTAATACAGAACTTATATGGAAAAACATTTGATCATTTCTGCAATTTTAACAACTATTATTACCAAAAGGGCTCCCTTTACTGTTGGAATAAATAATTCTCAAGATAAGCATCCAGACTTTATGGAAATTTTACAAGAATCATGGACTATTAAAAAATACATTTCTGAACTCTTTTAATATGTTCTTAGAGTAAAAAATATAATATCTTGGGATAATTATTAGAGTAATGAGGTCGTTAAATTGATGGATGGGGACATTGTGAACTTGGAAAAGGATCTAGATAACCTTCAAAACAAACAAGATGAGGATTTCAATACCTCCCACTTTAATAAGGTGGTTGGAATTTCTTCAATGTCGAATGATAAAATCTCTTTAAGGGAGGAAATAATGAAGGAAAATTTAAAAATAAAATATTCTAAAGATGGTCATAAGGACAATAAATTCTTTAAATACTCTTTATATGGATAAAAAAATCAAAACCTATTACATTCTTGAAGAATGTGAGTGACATTATTATAAGGAAGAAAAAAATTATAGAACATATGGTTCACTATTTCCAATATCTCCCTAATAATAGTTATCATGAAAATATTTCTTATTTTAGGAATTAAATTCCTAGGTTTTTTGACCACTTAGATAATATGATGCCCACTAAGCTCTAAGATATAGTGGAATTAAAAGGTGTAATGTTTTATCACAACCCATGGAGTGGTCTTGGAATAGATTGCTATAACAAAATTATCTTTCAGCAGTTCTATGATATTATCAAGAATGGTCAAATAAATATTATTTATATTTTATTTAGGAATGTAATTCATCTAAATGTAAGTTACTCTCAATTTTTGGTCCCTTTACCAAATTCTAATGTTATTTATTCCCTCACCTAATTCTAGAATATTTCTTTAGATAACTATTTTTGAATTATTCTCGTTAAGATATTGGATATTTGCATCCTTATACCATAAACATGGATATATATTGGAATCAATACATTTTTTTAGAGGAAGAAGGTTATAGGACTATCTCTTTACTATTTTATGATTTCACTAACCTACTATGGAAGCCTAGTAGAAATATATTCATTTATTTAATGATAGATTTCAGGATGTCCATTTACAGTATCAAATGGGATTTTACGTTTAGATTTATTCACATATTAGGATTCAATGGTTTATTTAATGAAATGATCCTCTATTATTTTAAAACTTCCAGAGTATCTATATTGGTGGATAGAAGTCCTAAATGATATTTCTCCTACTCTGACTGAATTAATCTAGGCAATCCTTTTTCAGAAAATCTATTTATAAAATTTGAACATTATATAAGTAGATGCATTGCTAACATGGCTTAAAAGGGACATATCAAGATCTTTTAATCTGGATGTATGGTAAAGTCCCAATCTCTTTTATTTTATATTTATGATCTTATTTAGTTTCATTATGGAGTTTTTGATAATATTGAATCTATAAAATAAGCCATTGATTTTTATGAATGCATATCTTATTATCCCATAATATGTAAGTAGTTCCAAATAATTTTCAACCATAATTTCAACTATCACCAAAGGTTTGAAATTAAATGAAGTATGAAAATTATAGAGGGTACTCTATCATTTTTTTATTTGGGATTACACTCATTTTGAGAAATTCCTAAAGATTATTACTTAAATTATATTTTTAATGTAATTAAGGATCATCTAAGAAATTGTAAATTGAAATCACTTACCCTTACTAGAAATATCTCACTCATCAAAGGAATTGTTTTTTTATAAATTGTCTACTCTGTTGGAGCTTACAAATAGTCAGGTGTCTAAATTAATACTTCATAAATTTTATATGAAGTGGAAGTATTTGTGAGAGGAAAGCATTGGTGATTAAATATAATACTTGTTGTAAATACTTAAAGTATGGGGGAATAGACATTAAAAAATTATAATTTTCAATAATGCTAACTATGATCAGTTTTTATAGAAGATACTCACCGATGGATAAAAAATAAATAATTTTTAAAGTATAGAATTATTATGAAGATGAATTATGGATGAATTTACTACTTTATTTAATCTATATTTCCTTTTATCAAGAATTCCTACACATCAGTGATGAAGCGTAGTAGATGGCAGGCATCTTTAAACTCCATCATCAAATTCTAGAAAGAAAAATGGTTGGGGTCTATATTGATTTAATTATTTCATGGGGTTATTCTATACCTAGATGTGATTATATTTGATAAAATTGGATCCTCCGAATATAAATTTCATAATTCTCTAAAAAAACTTTCTATGTTAGTCCTTTTATTCCAAATAAGGATGCCCTAATCTGGGATACAATGAGACATGTAAACCTTGCCAGTAAGATGTATTAAAATTTCTATATCAACCATCCAACAAATATGGCTTTCAGTTCGAATTAGTTTTATAATTAATTGATTTATACTTCTTACTGTACTATTATATAGAGGGAGACTTTTAATTGGATCCATATGGACGTTTTTCTCATTAATTTTATTTTTGAATATCTTTACTATGCATAGTTTCTAAAAATAAAGACAAGATTACATTGAATACATTTTTATACAATACTAATTCTTTAAAACTCTATGGGATATTGTTTTCAACCTATATGAAGGGGAACCTTTTATTGGAGTTGATTTAATCTCACTATTTGGACATTTTATCACACAAGAAGGATCTACCCAACTAAAGAACTGTTTCCATATTATTATCTCCAAAACCTTTTATCTCATACAGTTGAATAAAAATGTGATCCTATTTAACAATCATTCCATTGGGATGAGCATGGTTTTGATGAACATTCTTTTTTCTGTCACAGTATTATCCAATATGAAATACAGATTATAAAGGAACTATATATGGGAACTAGCTAATTTAAATGGCTAGGAATCAGAGGGAACTATACAAGATATAGTAGATATAACCATATTATTTAGAAACCTCAAGTTAATGGTTGGATAGAAATCTACATATAAGGGAATTCAAAAGGAAAACAAAGGCCTAATGGCTATAGTAGAATCTTCTGAGACTCAAAATGATGGGAATTGTCTTGCTTGTCTAAATATTGTGGAATAGAAATTGACTATGAAGCTGAGATGGAAGGATTCATCCCAATAATCCTGATTTTTATATTTCAAATTTTTAGTTAACTTTCTCCTAAGATTAACTCATATTTCATTATACAAGTCAATAAGTTGGTTATATTTTCTCGCTCTTATATGTTTCAAGTGACTTGGGAGGAATATCTTGTATACTATAGTTAAATTGATGTATTTGTCAATCATATCTATAGGGATGTTAAGAGAGTCACCCGTTCTTTAGATAACATGGGAGTTGGTTTGGGTGTGTACCTGGAGTTGGTTCATGTTAGCTTTGATTACAGATCTTTTTATAGATATCTATGAAATTAATTAATTCTATCTTTTATAATATTTTTTTGTCCCCCGTGTTTCTCTTTGGAGAGAAAATATTTTATTATAATTTTAATATGTGGTTAGCCCAAAGGGAAGCCTATAGAGATTTATAACTATATTACAGTATATTCATATGTTATTTCAGGGGTATATGTTAATATTTTTATGGATATATTTTATATATAATTCCATATGTTTATTATGATTTCTGATAGTGGATGGTGTTTGAAAATTTACTTGACATTCATGGTTATGATATTGATATTACAGTCTCCCCGACATTGATCATAGACTCTCATCACATGTTGTTAGCCAAATGAGTATGGGGAGGCATGTCTAAGGTCATGTTGTTCCCACTCCAATGGTGTCATTTCATTTATTTGATTCAAGGACTAATATAACATGTGAAATTAATTCATTATCTCATGAGGACACCATATGGTAGACCCAAATCTTATATTGATCAAATGAGGAGATAATTATATTGTATGGTTGGTGACCATTTTTGGTTTTTTTCTTGGCATGGATATTGAAGGATTGAAAAGAGAGTAAATTTCCACCCTAACATATTTTTCATTTTGAATTTCTAGAGTGATTTGAATATGAATATTACAATTTGGAGCTATTTATGAAAAAAATAATTTACAATGTGTTCCATATTCCTTATCTTGATAAGTACTATCATGATATTTCACATGTTAATAACTTGGTTGAGGTTGATATGTAGGATTATATTACTTTTTTGGTGTATCCTACAAAAATTTAAGATCATAGGGAAATAATACCTTTAATACAAGTTATTCCCATATTTTGAGTTATTTGGATACATGGAAGTGGGAGTTAAGTACATGGTAGAGGAAATACCAAATAAAATCGCAATATCCTGTAAGGTCTTGAAGTGTATGTTTCTATTATTTAATTTAAAATTTTGATGAAATGATAAAATTTGAATGATAATGATAATGTGATTGTTTTCCCTTTTTATTATCGGGACTTCAGATTTTCAAGGAATAAAACATTTAAATGTACTATGTAATTTAGAGGTAAAATTCAATGATTTGTTGATATTAAAATTTTAAGGGTTTTCATTATGAAGGATAAATTTTAAATTTTACCAGTCATGGAAAAAAAATTTGATCAGGAAATTGGATTCAAGATGTGATGTTTACCCATGAGGGACATTTTTAAATGGATTTAAGAAAATAACTAGTGGGAAAACTGTGATATATTTTATGGTTGTGATGACATGGAGTATTATATGATAAAGTTGGGATATTTTATTCAGTGACAGAATGTCTTTTTAGTGTCCCTAATTGGGTGTTTGAATAAAGAAGGTGAAGAGTGAAAAAATGGGAAAATTTATGGGTCGTTATTACTTGTATTGATGGGAGAATATATAGTATTAATTTTACTATGAAAAATTTTCACCATTCACTCCATTTCATATACATACACTATCCACTCAATTTTCTCAAGAGATTAATCCCTTGAATTTTTTTTCATAATGAATCAAGGATACATTAAAGGATGAGATATTTTTATTTGTAAGGTAATGTAAATAGGTGGCTCACAATTCTCATCTCTAATTTATCTTCTTGAATATACTATGCATTGCATTTTAATGGTGGGAAAATATTTCATAACGATATGAGATAATGGTTATGGTATTGAATTGAAACTAAAAATCTTAAATTATGAAATGAATGATTGATCTTAGAAAACGATGAATGGTGGAAATAAAAAATTTATCAATGAAGAAAATAATCTGTAAAAATATTCTAGATGACTTATAAATTGGTTGTTTATTGATTGGAATTTCAAATGGTTGAGTTGAATTCTCGAATGTTTCAGAATATAATTCTACTGTGAAACAACTTTATTTTTTATGAAATGAGGTGGATTAACAGGGGAATTAATATCATGAAAAATATTGGTGAAAATGATTGAGGAATGGGGAATATGTCATGATTATTTATTTTGATGAAATTAGTTTTGGTTATTACTTATAAATAATGTGTAAATTATTTGATAAATTGTTTTGAAATTGGTTTGGTAATTATTTATAACTAATTTGGATACAGTTCTTATATTCTCATATTGAATTTTGATCTCAATATGAAGAAATAATGTGAAAGAAATATTTTTCTATTGTTGAGGATTTGCTACTTCTATAATGGTTTATTCCAAATCAAAATGGGGTTTTACCACTCTCTAGAAAAATTCGAAAAAGTGTTGGTGATGTTGTGAGATTAAGTGGTAGTGAGTTAAGCATGGTTTATTACACATATGAATGGTTTTAACCACATTTTTGAGTGTAGGGTCTTTTGAAAGAGCTACATGATGGTGGTGTGAATTTTATATGGGTCATTTCACCTTTGTATAGGATTTTTCTTAACTCAACGCAGGATATGCAGACTTATTATTTTTTCAAATATAGTTAATATGACTAGTGGAGTTCATGGAATGAGTTAGTAGTGTGTATTGTATTCTAATATTTTACAATGTTTTAAACCAACTTATCTTGTTTTTATATATGGGGAGTAGATTTTGGATAATGATACATTGTTGAAAGGGGTTTTCTAGTCTGTTTTGTCTTTTATTAAGGTGGTATAACTTATTTATATCCAATACATGAGTAATTTTACAAATTTTTTTAATTATTCACTAGGATATAATTTGTGGTAGAACAAGGTAGGAAAGTGGTATATCTATATAGTGTTATATATTCCTTATTAATATTTTTCATATCGTGGTATGGGTGATAAATGAAATGTATTATAGAATATAAATATATTCATGAAGATGATAAATAAGAAACTCATGATCGTGTTGAGGGTATAGAATATGTGTATATCCTTTATGGATATATGGTTTATAGTAATTATGATACAAATTAAGTTGGTGAGATTCGCTAATAGTAGACACCTCGAAATATAACTATAGTCCACAAGGGTGGAAAACTACCTAACTCATGTGGGTAATGGTGGGAAGAGTTTCTGAGGGTCAACCCCAAGAAAACTAGTGTGAATATATATGGGTAGACAATAGTCCATTTAATAAATAAATTTAGCAAAGTCCCTATGGGTGGAAAATGATAGGAAAATATTATATTAAGCTCCTTTTAGGTGTAAATATACTTTTGGATTTTATGGCATGGTCTATTTAGCTGGAAAAATATGAAAGGATGTTATAGTGAGGTCCCGAAATGCGGAAACCTATTTTTTTAGATCTTTATTAGTATGTAATATATTCTTGATATGATATATGTAAATTTTAATATGTTGTAAATGGTGTATTATATAGAATATAATTGAAGTGGGTTTATTGGTTGTCTTTGGGTAGATTTATTTTAATTGATTATTCTTATTTTTATTATTCTATAAAACAATGAATAAGTATGATATAATAAAATAAAGATATGGGAGTTGTAGGGTTGAATTTGATAAAAACTGTTTTTTCCAGAATGGTTTTTTGAATTACATAGAAAATAATCCCCTAAAATCATATAATATACTTTTTGAATCATAATTTCATTGATTTTTCATTCACAATTTATTTATAAATAAATAAATTTTACTTTAATTATTGAATTTCATAGTATAAAAACTCATTCAAATTTTTGTTTTACTCTATAATATGATTTTTATTTTGATTCAAAAATTGAATGTAACATTTTCTTGATTTCTAGACATATGTATGAGGATTACATTGGTTTTTCACTATGAGTATGTTGGATATGTTTATAAAAACTATATGTATCACGTAAGAGTAAAATAAAAGTAATTGAAACAAATGAGAATAAAATGTTCCTTACATAAGAATAATTACAAATTTTCATGGGAACGTAAGGGAATTATAATATGTAATAATAATAAATTAGAATACATATAACATAATTATTTTATCATATATAGGGTAAGGGTTCTATATAAGAGTAACCCACTAATATAGGGTTGTACATAAGAATAAATTTATCCTCACATAGTAGTAACTCATGTAGGGAGTCAAAACATATGAATAAATCATTCAACATATATGAAAGTTTTAGCTACAACCTTCTATGTTAGATCAAATTTCCTTATATGTCATCATATTTTGGACAGTCTCCATTTATAGTGAACCTATGAACTGAAAAAACTAGGGAAAAATTTTATACCAAAATCTATGAAGGTTGGTTGAGGTATCTAAGATGATGATTATTTAAAATTAAAAAGATAATGATGAATTAGGTCATAATGATGAGGTCAAATATTGAATTTGTGTTTTTGAAAATTAATCAAAATAGTAATGGTGATTGGAGATGGTTTCAAATATGTGAAGTCTAATATATTCATGGATCCTATATGGGGAGTTCATCATAAAAAAGGTAATTGGAGGCTGGTCAATTGTATTTCACTAGTTTTTTGTAGTTGATTTGGAGTGATAAAAGAAGATGGGAACATTGGAGCTTCAACGGGAACCACAAAGAAGATTTTTATTGGGATACTTCAAATTCATCGACAATTTTATAAATCTAAACTATTAATTTGAAACCAAACCATCAATCCTTGGAGAATGGTTTATTAGATCATGTGGTTGAAGATAAAAGATAGACTCGAATCATTGATAAATGAAGAAACCATTAAATGTTCAAAGGAAGGTTAAAGAACCAAGCTAAAATTTGTATATTGTGGAATTTAAAATTGATTAAGGTTCATGAAATTAAAATATTTTTGATATTATATTGTCTTAACATGAGAAAAATGGAAGGAAAAATTTGAGATTTTGGGATCTCAAGAAATAGATCAAGGAAATGAATTGAATATAAGTTTTAGGTATGCAAGAGCTATTTTCCAAGGATAATAATATATAACTTGGATAAAAAAAATAATATTTTATCTAATGGTTATATGATTAGTAGAAGGAAACCAATGGATATAGATTTATCCTCATTCAACTAAGTCCCTGCATTATTAAAAATCAAGCCGAACAAACCCACTTCTCAATTATTTGGTCAATTTTTTCCTATAAATTCAACCCATAAAAAGTATATCCACTATAAGGGTGACTATATTTCATGTATCTAGAGATAAGATTGCATTACGAACAAATAAATCCCTTTATGTGGGAGTTTATTCAATGATCTACTATAATCAGTTTTGGGAAACACATGGAATGAAAATATAAACATAAACCTTAGTTTATAATTTAGGACAATATTTTCTTTTTAATAATACTATGAAATTTAAAGGGATTGGGTTATTTTTATTCTGAGGGGATGGGTATAAATATTTTATCCTTTCTCATCATATATTTGGGATTGTTTAAGGAATTACTATAGCATTTTACTAGAATAAAATTTCCAATTCATATTTACTATGTGTTTTCTCTTCCTTGCTTCATTATTCTTTTTCTTTTACCATGTTAGTGCCATTATAAATTAATGTTTTTATTTTATGATTCTCCCCTCCCTCCAAGTTCTATTAATTTTAAATTTTACTATATTTTTCACTATGTTAGTGTGAGGTCACTATTTATTTTGGTGTAAAAATGGTTTTATGGGGAAATTTTTATGGTTTGAAAAGTTTAATAACTGAAATAATCATTATAGAGGATCCTAATGGGGAAAAGTTTCTAGCAATATGGATGCATGTGTTCAATAATCTAATGATAGTTCATTAGTCATAAAAAGGTTATTTTAATGAATGTTAAATGGGTGCATTGGGATGTCAAATCATTGGAATCAAACTCATTGGAGTGTCATCCCTAGATGTCATGTTCCAATAACTTGATAGATGAGTTCAACGAAGAGAACACAATGGAATCCAAGCGTGGAAATTCTAGGTAAAATTATTTGATGCATGTACATGGGGATTCATGTTAGAGTTACTATCCTAGAACTAAATTTTATGAAATTTATGATTAAATATATTCTTTTTTTAATATTAATAAACTTCTTATCATATAATGATTATTATTTTGGTTGACATTGTATGTGATAATTTTCTAAGTCTGAATATCAAACAGAAAGGTTATAGCAATTCACTTCTATTATAATAAACCATATGTGACATGAAAATATTCGTAAATATATGTTCAATATCTATATGATATCATTTGATGGTAGAAAAATGTTATAGTCTATCATAGGTGGACACTCATGAGACATTTATGGACTTTCACATGATATAAAACCTTGGTAATTTCTAGTGAAGGAGATTATGAGAACATGACCCACCAGTTGGAAATACATATTCAAAATTACATTGGATATTCCTATTTTTGGATGTGTGTATTGATATTTATATTTTATGATTATTATTAATGAATGTTATTTTTCTTGAATTTTGATGTATCGATGAAAACCACAATGAAATTTAGATGCAGTGAAGTAGGGTACATTGGGTGCATCCTGAGAAAGATTGAATTAATGAATAATGTGAGAAATGATTTTTTCCTTTTTTTATTTAATATATGTTGATGTCTCAATATCTTTTATGGGGATTAAACAAACTAAATAAATAAATTTACTGGTATTTATGTCGTAAAATTTATTATCATGACACAAATCAATGGAAAATGAAATGCAACTACCCCAAGCCCACCTCCAAAGGGTCAGGGGATGGTGATTTTCAACAAGAAGGCATATCACACAGATGGGAGGAATTATCCTAAAGTACCTGCATGCACACACACATCTCCAAGCCCATAAAATGTTGAAATGTAAAAAAATGATAAAAATGAATGTATACATCTATAATCCCATAATCAGAGTATGACGTAAAATATTGGAAAGAAAAAAGGGGTCCGAATAAAATCCCAACCAAAACTGGAAAGTAAATTCTGGCCTTCTCATAAAGAGGAGATTGATGTCAAAATCAACATTGGTATTCACATTGTTATTTCCCTCCAAAACTAGATCCACCAGATCCTAGTCCACCAAGGACTCCACAAAATTTCCTTTGCCTATATAAGACACAACACATGTTAGAAGATATCATACATGGGTGAGTATAACAATACCCAGTAGGACACTCTGTTTTTTTTTCTAAAAATCAATAGTATTAATTTCATCATAGGATATGTCCATAATAAATAGAGTCATATATAAAAAAACATCTAGATACACTCATAAAGATACCACATCCCACATTTTTATAACAAATTTCATCCATCATATTGCTATAAAGGTTTCAATATAACACTCATCCAGGATATTTCACTCTATGACCCTTGTTATCCCCAATAGAACTCAAAAATGAGAACACACATCACAATTCAAATAGATCTTATGAACACTATCTGATATGTAATACTCATGAAGTCTTTATATAATAATTATACACAATAAGACTTAAGAGAGCAATGCACAAATGAGGATCACAGCAAAGGACGTGGGGTATACCAACAAATCAATTAGGAGTAACCCACTATGTATATGATCGGCTCCCAAATAGTGTTTTCATGAAAGTACAAAGAAATTCACCCAGGGAAAGATGATAAAGGATCTAACTCTATGCCTCGTAGAAGGTTTCCAAAAACTCAATCCATGAAGTATTACTAAAGGGATCAAAATCCTGTTTAAAGGGAACAATTCCATACTAAACCTCAAGTAATGAAAAAAGGGAACACACTCAATGGATATTGGTCCAAGGAAGCTCACATAAGCTCTCAAAGAGAATGATATAAGAATAAAAATGAATCTGACATGTCTTAAATGAAGTACATGGTGTGTCCCTGGGGTTACATTGTGTGTCCCACTAACTCAGCACTATCTATGTATCATGCTCTCACAGAATGGTCATTTTCTCAATACACGATGTGTCTTGAGGGTATAAGGCATGTAGAAGTTTGGGTTTGTACTAGGTGTGTAGCCTACCTGGGCCCATGTACTTTTCTAAGTTCATGGTGTATGGATCCACATACACATCGTGTAGGACCACACAATCTATTGGATGTGGAATCCCTGTACCCATTGAGCCATCTACCAGGGGGTACACGACGTGTGGTATGATCCACATGGCATGAAACTCTACCCAACCATCTTGGATTAAACACACAATACACATCAAACTGATTAGCTAAGCGTCAAACAGAGTGTGACATTGGTACTACAGAGTGTTAAATGGGTCACACGGTCCATGATACATTTTTCCATGCTAAAATACTATTTCCACACAAAAGGGACTACAAGAAATGTGTTTATAGGGAAACACATCATGTAGTCATGAATTTAATATAAATTATATAATTTTCATCCATTCATATAAGCCATAAAAACCAAACAATTTCACTAGGAGTCATTCTACACTTCATGGATCAAAGGATGAATGAACCCCCTTTCCTTCATTGGTTAGATTCTGGTCATTTAAACTATACCCACAAATCTAGAATCAACCACTATTACTCCTAACCGGTACTTCAGGCCAAACTAGAAATGCGAACCTCTGATCCATTCATGGATATAATTTTGTAGTCATATACCATAGTCACATTATCAAATCTCCATCCTTAAACAATAGTAATGATATGGTGTGGCAAAGATCAAATGTGGAATGATCGTTCACCAATTATTTTTTGAATCACTAGCCAAAAATAAATGCCAATGATGAATGCATATTGAAAGGGGTGGGAAAACCATAAACCATAAAAGTGAGAAATTAAACTAGAACTTTATCCATTTTATCCTTGACTATTGTTTATAAGAAATAAAAATGGAGTGATTTATAAATAAATGAACAAACAAACAATAATTATCCCTAAATCCCCCAAATAACCCCAAAAAAAAGAATGATTGATCCATGAATAAATCCAATAGTTGATTGATTTATGTTATTCAAGGGATAGGAAAATTGGAAAAAATACAAAAATAAAACATGCTACCTTGACGTGGATTAATTTTTAATGTATAAAAAATATATATAATTATCATTGGAAAGATCCGTTATCTTTTTGATGCACAATCCTCATTATGATCTCATCTGATTTTTTCTTCCAAAACACTCTCCTAAAATCCTCTAGGTAACCAGGGATTAATAGAAAAACTAAGATATCCTCATAACAGTGTATTCAAATAGGATTTCAAATATCTAAATCAAGAAAAAAAATCCAAAAAATCTATTTTATTTATTCTCTCATGAATTAACATTAACCAAATTCCCATCATCAATAAAGATTATGTCATGCATATGGTAAAACCCATATTCTGAACTCACCAGTGCACTCAAATTTTGGATCTGATATTCCTTTTGTTAGTTATTATATTTTTTTAGGAAAACTACGCATAAGGGAAATTAATATATGTATTATATTTCCAAAATTAGTTTTGAACACACCAGTCCTTGGAACTCCAGCGACCTTATCGCTTGGATCTGGAAATATTCATAGAAATTTTCAAATGTTTTAAATGAAAAAAAGAGGGATATTAAATTATTCCTTTATTCATGGATTTTTTCCTTGAAAAGAAATAACTAAGAAAAAGGTGTGGACATTGATCTCTCAATTGGGTCTCCTAGTCCCTTGAGCTCCTCTAAAGGTTTCTTATGTTTTCAAAAAAACAAACCCAAAGAAAACACATACCCACAGTGGTTCATTATTCTATAGATACTCTACGTTATCAGATAATTGAAAATGAAACTTCACTCCCAAGTCCCAGCTCACCCTGATCGATATTGTACAATGATTCATGAAAATACCTCCTTAAGTATGACATATCTAGAACACTAAATAACCAAAACTATTGTGACCATAGATTTAGGCGGTGCACCACCTCCCTAACCTGAAAAAAGAGTTGGAAAAGAAAGGGACTAATATTCCTAGAGATATCCTACCACCATATCTAATAATTTGTGTCTCTCCAGCTCCAGAGATGCCAATCATTAGTCCCTAAGGACTCATGATATTTATAAATCATTCCTCATCTTCAACAAGATGAACTTAAACCCTTAAAATCATCATTGGCACCAAAACTAAGATATGAATGCTTCCACACACTAGCTTTGACCATCAAAATATTTTCTTGAAAGGTCTCTCATACATTTCATTGAAAATATGCTACTCCAGTAGTGGAATAGAAATAATCATGATTTTCAAAACCCCACTTATGGTAGATGATCCTCCTATATGTGGCTCAAAACCAATATACTAACCTAATGCATGTTCACCAGAACCTGAACAGTCCACTTTTACATAGTATGTCGGGTGGGGTAAAGCACTTTTCCCAACTATAATTGTGTCCCTAAAGGCTTCTCGCATCCTCCCCTTAATCATGATGTGTTGTAAGAATTATAACCATTAATGGTCTTTAAGGGGATTCCACGAAACCAGACCTCCACCTGCATGTATAGGTGTTTCAAATCTTCACAATTCCTTATTAGTCATCACACTCAGATAAGGGATACAAAAAAATCTTAGTGTGGAAACATGTTGCAACTCATGTTCCCATTAAAATAATTCCAAGAGATACTAGCACACCCTCACCTCCACTATAAGTACAACTATGGGAAAACAAACTCCTCAAAAACTCATATTTTATTAAGTCTAGAATCACCATTCTTCCTTCGAAAAGGTTGATGTGATTACCACTTCAATAAATTCCCTCAGGAATTTATCTAGTGGATACCTGGTTATGCAAGATCTCCTAGTAGATATTCCAGAGTAAATCCACACTAAATCACTAATGAAGAGAAGTGGTGAAAACCATCAACTGGATATGCGTTTTACCATCCTCACCATAAAAAAATTTCATATATAAATAGGACAACTACTTTGTACTCTCACTTGACAACATGCGAAGAAAAACATCGCTACAAGCATCTTCTTCCATGGACACACCCTAGGTGGCCCTCAAACCCACGTGGCCTCAAACATTTTAGGGTCCACTATCACTCCCATGTTTGGAAATACATATTTAGAAAATAGACTCCATGAGAGTTTCTATATGAATATAACTCTTAAAGCATGTCTAGAAGTATCCTACCATGTCTCATATACTCCAACTATGGCGTCGAGAACATAAGGGTACCATTAATGAAGGATAGCACAAAACGTTCAAAGAAAGATTAATGATATTGATCATAACTGATTAAAACTATTCAATGGATTTCAACATGGAAAATGGATTCACCAAGGACTCAAAGAAACCACAGTGACTCTTGTAAGATCTCTTTGGTACATCCACCTCCTGAACCAGGAGCTGGTGATAACCCATACGGAGGTAAAACTATGAGATATACTTTTCCTCCAACTGTTGGGAGAAGAATCTATTAATCCTTGGTAGTGAATTCTTTCCCTCAAGTCACCTGATCCATGTGACACCAATCCACTCCATACGTCAAATAATTATCTACCTCTCAATGAAAAAAATAGGGCTTCTGTAGAAAAAACACTCGGTCAAAAATGAAACTGATCTGAAGAGTCCTCCAATTGCACCTTCATTTCTCACAGCTAGTTGAGGAAATCTGATATTAATACGTAGATATTGGGTTGTCCCTAGTGAAAGTCCATGTAGAAATCAAACTCCGGATGGTGAGGTTACCTATAAACATCCTCAAGAAGGATACCCTCACACTCAGCCACTATTATAGGAATTGTAAGATCATATAATATGCTACTCCAAGGGTATCATTAACAGGTATGAAGATTTTGGTTGTGACATCTAGCACAAGTTCTCATTCTTCAGTGCCTAATATATCTCTTTATAAAGGAGGAAACCTTTGTTCCAACAAATAGGATTTATTTCTACTCTCACCAATAAACAAATCCAAGCATGGATGGTAGGAAACCAATCCATAATGAGGAATACATCATTGGGTCTCAAAAACACTATGAATAGATTCCATTTGAGGCTCTCTTTCTCCTCCTAGAGTCAAGTCAAACTATAGGTACATACTTTTAATCATTGATCCTCTATACAGGAGCCTCCAACATAGGGTTGAGCATGAATTGTTCCACTGGAATGACTAGGTATCAAATAGGGGACACACTCAGGGGAAAATGGATTATCAAACTATGTGATAACATAAATTGGGGAAGTTTTTACACATGTTATACCTAAACCACACTCGAAGGCTCTGCGACCTCCTACTTCATGAAACTAATTCTTTTTATCACCCACATGTTTACCAAAACCATGGATTTCTCTGAAACCTTAGAGATTCAAAAACCTAAACAACACAAGTTTGAGAAAATAATAACCAACATAGGGCTCTACCAATTCACTTTTACACCCCAAGGAAGTATTGTCACGTGGACCACCATCAGAGAGGGGTATCATCTGTGCCAGACATTCAAACCATAGGCTCACACTAGTCCTCCACCATATGATAAGAGGTTCTGGACCACCATAAAACCTGGGTGGTCTTTAACTCTTGAGATCATTATGTACAGCTTACAAAGGTGTTTCATCTTCTGGTACCATAGTATCCAACTATTTCTCCACTGGGAAAAGGATTCACAAGTTCAATCATATTATTGGTCAGGATCTACACACATAGAAAACCTAAACCACTACCTTGACTCAATATTCTACTACCTGAGGGTCTATCTCGTCATGAAACCTCCGTGATCCCCACTATTATAACTCATGTAACATGACTATTCTACACATACCATTGTCCTTTCCTACTAGATCTCTTGACTACTCAATAGGTGAATGATAATTTTCTTGATCCACAAAATGATCTCTGTGATACTCAATAGTGGGTATCAGTGCTTGGTTATCACCTAGTTAAGAAACAACTCATGATTGGGTCCCTAAACTGAAACCTCATCACCCTTCTGGTCATCATCATAGCTTAATCTTGGAATCATAGCTTTCCATCATCACAGAGAAATAATGAATGTTATCAAGACAATCCACAATAAATGAGTATATCTAGGGAGCTAATTCAAGAAGTAATTGGAAACGACAACCCATTTCTATATGATTCATGCACCAATGTTTTACCTATAACCAGTGTGCATATATGCTAAGTCAATAAGCAGGTTATCAAGGTACTGGTGAATGGATACATCAATCATAACACCAACACCATAAACTCTTACCTGAGATCCAATATAGAAACAATTTAACATTGTTTACTGAGTTCCCAAACAAAACCTCAAAGCTAGATAAAAGAAACTCTCAACTCCGATCCTAAAACCAAGAAGTGTCTTAAAACATAGGATAGGTAAATTTTGATACAATTCAATCACGACCCTACACAATGGGCCCATGAAACAACCACCCCATGCCCACCTACAAAAGTCAAGGGGCTAGTAACTAGATCCAAGAAGTCATGTCACACACATGGGAGGCATTGACTTAAAGTATATATACATACACACCCACATATCCAAACCCATACAATGCTAAAATGTAAAAAATTATAATAATACATGCATACATCTATAATCCTACAATCATAGCATGATGTAAAATACTCGAAATACAAAATGGATCCAAATACAAGCCGAAAAAACTAGAAATTAAAGCATTGCCTACTTAGAAGTAGGGGACAGTTTTTCAACTCAACATCGATATACAACTCGGTCTTTCTAGCCCAAAATAGATCCACCTTCTCTTAGACCACCATAGACGACACAAAAGTTCCATCATCTTCATAAGACATGAAACATGTGGGATGTTCCCATGCAATGGTGAGTATATCAATACCCAGTAGGACACATTGAATTACCAAGCACAATGAATCAATAGTAGTCAGATGACCATAGCATATGTCAATAATAATGTGAGAAATAAAATCAATCACCCATATATACTTAGAAATATTCTTCATCTCATGTGGTCATATCTACATCTAACCATATGACTACTATGAAGGTTTCAAGATAACACTCATCCATGAGTTTTAATTCCATGAGCCCTACCATCCTCGATGGAACTGAATTAATTGAACATACTCCACGATTGAAATAACATTGATAGTGTCTATCTCTGGCGTACTACTAAAAAAGTCTCACCATAAGAAGTATATACTATAATTCTAAAGAGAATTATACACAAATAGAGATCACACCCAAGGCCATGGGGTATACCAACAACTCAAAATGTAGTAACCCGCTAAGTATAGAATCTATGCTCAAGTAATTTTGGTCATGAAGATACTAAGAACCCCACATAGGTTAAGATGATAAAGGATATCACTTCGGTCCTCATGGAAGGATTCCAAAAAATATTTCCAAGAGGTCTTAATGAATGGATCATCATACTATCTTTAGGAATCAATTTCATGTTGACCTTTAGGAAATGGACCAAGGGAACACACTCAACTGAGATTGGTACAAGAAAGAGGACACAAGCACTCAATGAGGTTGAGCTAAGAATAAAGAAGAATCTAACACATCCTCAAAGGATTAATTGGTGTGTCCTTAGGGAAACACAGTGTTTCTCATCAATCATGGCATAGTTCATATGTCGCTCTCACAAGATATGCACTTTTTCATAAAACACGGTGTGTCCCAATGTTACATGGAATCTAGAAGTATGGGTTGGAACTTAATGTGTAACATACCCATGCCTATGTACTTTCATAGGTACATGGTGTGTGGATCACCATACACGAAATGTGGGACCACCCAATCTCTTGGGTGTGTACTCCATGTACACACTGAGCCATATTCAGGGTGTACACGACCTGTGGTACGACCCACATGGTGTGAAACTCTACCCAACCTCCTGGGCATGTACTCCCTGTACACACCAAATTGGTCAGATAAGGGTCACATTGCATGTGACATGGTTCACATAGTGTGTCATAATATTATATATGATGAATCCCTAGTGCCACATAAAAGGGACTACATAGAGTGTGCTCATAGTACTACACGTTGTGTATTCATGAAATTCTCAAAAAATCTAGACCATTCATGCGTTCATCCATTTAATCTACACCCATCGTGTAACATCCCAAGTAAAATAAAGAATATGAAATTTTCATATATTTTAATATTTTTGAATTAAATATTAATTTTACCTTAAAGGTGATGATATGTTCGATAGCGTATCCAATACGCAACAATGGGTTTATTTGAAATCTTATGTTTCACACAACGTTTGTTCATACTGAAAAATAATAAATTATTATTATTTTAAATGGTAGTTAATGCCTAGTTGTCATAATAGCGAGAATTAATAGAACTAACTACAATATTATTATACATGTTTTTTAATTTTTTTTACTTTTATCCAATAAATGTTAGTGGCTTTAAATCTGAATTATTCTAATTTTAAGCACAAACACTATAATATTCTTTAAAATGTCGATTTACAGCCTTTTGATGGGGAACCCTCTTTAAATATAGTTTTAGTCACTTTTATATGATATATTTGAACACATAAAATTCTTCTTTAGCGTTAGGATATCAAAATTTTCTTTGGTTAAATGTTTGGAATTTTTCTATTAAAAATCATTTTTTAATGAATAGAGAAAAATATTGTATTTTAATTCAAAACTACCTTTTAATATAATTTATTTATATGGTTTGATTATATTTTTTATTGGTTTTAAATTATAATTAGATTATATTTTTACCATTTAATCCAATTTTGTTCATTCTAAGTAATTTCTCTTTGAAATTGGACATAAACAAGGGTTAATCTTTTGATAGTTTTTATTTCTTGAAAACACGCTTTTTGTTTCGACAATGAGAATAAATTTTTTATTAATTAATTAAAATTTTATGTTTTAAATTTTTTAAAATAGATATCATTTTTTAAATGATAATATCAAATATATATTAGGCTGAATTTTTGGTATTTTTATGAAAACCTTCAATTTTTGATGAAATAGTGAAAACACTGAGTAGTAGTTAAAAACCAAATTTTTCATTTAAATAAAATTTTATTACATCGGTGATTTTAATTTTAAAAATAATACATACATGGTTGATATTTTTAAGTAAAATTTTGTTCAATAATATGAAAATAATTTTTGGTGAATAGTATATTTTGACTTTTATTTACCGCAGTTAAAGGTAAATAAGGTATTTCGAGGTAAAAATAACATTATATGGATATAAAATTACCCTAAAATGTTTCTTATTCATATTGGATGATATATTTCCAACTATGGGAATCCTTTGGTTGGTTTTGGGACACCATGGAGCCACTTGGGAGTGATAATGACACTTTATGTTAATTAATTTAATTTAAATACACAAATGACATAAACATATATATTTTAGTAAATAGATTTCTACATGGGGTTATATAAGTTATCTCTTATACTATAAATATTTATTTTAAGGTTAAAATTATTTCCACATTCATGGTAATATTTTTTATGAATTTTAGACATCAAATAAATAAAATTATTTATGACACAATAATGATGCACTGTTTACCTCATTAATGAATGATTTATATAAATAAGATTATAAAGGTCAACACAATTTCCAAAACCAGTAAAATTCTTATTTAATGATTTTATTTCGAACATGAGTCATCATATCTTTGATTCTAAAGATTTTTGGACCTTTAGAAAGCGAAAAACATTATAAAATTAAATAATATTTTCAAACTTTCCTAAAGAGCCCCTCCTCCCCCTTATAAAAAGCCTTCGCCTCTAACCCATTAATGACACCTCTAAAGACTCTTGGCTCATCCAAAAAATTCCTAATTAATCTCCCTACATCTTTATATTCCACTAAGAAGCCTTCCCTTAGGAAAAAGGCACTTCAATAAATTATTTTTGGTTCAAACCAAAGGAAGTTACCCGATTTAGAGGTAACGTCTTCTCTTAAGTTATTTTGTATTATTTTCTTTCTCTAACACAATAAACTATTTTTATTCCTTTATTTTATATCTATAAAAGTAGAATATATACACTATGTTGTTTTTATGATAGTTATTCTAACTAAACATGCACACGCCTCCATCTAATGGGTAAAGAACATACTATTTCTATAGACGGCAAACTAACACCTCACGAAACGATGATTGTTCAATTATCTCCTACCACCTATCATGGTGGCCGTTATTATGGCACTATATCTATATGTTATATATATTATATTTATATTTTCTCTATGCTTCTTTATTTTTTATTTATATCATACCTTTTTGGTTTCCATTATGGGTAAACGTGACAATTTCATTTGTGGAAGTGCGGACCACCGCCCCCTCAAAGTGATATGACTCGTTCAAGCAATTTGTGGGATGTATAAAGGATGGATTTAGTGAAATTATATATGAAATTATACTATAATTACATTATACGTATGTATAATTACATTTTAATTCCATTAAAATTCAAAATATAAATGAAAGTAGGGTTCATGCGTATGTTTGACTTACCTTCTCCGTGAGCGGTGCATTTCATTTCTTATATCCAAATTTTATATACTATTATAAATATATATATATATATATTTTATATATGATATATTTGACATATAATTCATGAATATCATTTTGGAGATAATGTACCTTTGACTACATGAACAACTTGTAATTATAATAAGTTTATTTTTAACTCAAGTTCCGAACATCGACAAAATGTCCGATATGAACTAAAATAATTAAATAATTGTTATTGGAAGGTAATAAGTGATATAAACGTAAAAATAAACTTGATAATGGTTCTTAATAAAGTATAAACTAACTTCATTTTTTTATTCATGATGTTAAAGAATGAACGGGTCAAGTCGGACACGAGGTAAGGGACTTCGTCTCAATATCCTTACATGAGGCATACTTTGATTTATACACAACTTTATTTTATACGATATATAATAATACCATTTGAATTTTAATTTAATTAAAAGGGAATGTTCTTTCAATTACGCATTTTAATAAATGAAAAAATTAATTTTTTTAATGTTTGCGGCGACAATGACCTCTCCCCCACCATAATCGTTATTTGGATTCCTCTATAAGCCTCAACGTTTGTTTAATTAAAAAAGAAAACCCCTTATTATGTTTTTGGGTGTTTTGGTATTGAATTTTTTTTAAATGGATTTATTATTTAAATATCTTGAAATTATTTCTCGTGATTGAAAATGAAATTTTATTAGTGAATTTTTATATTTTAAATATTTTATGTGTTATGATTTTTGGTAGTTAGACATTTTACGGGTGGTTACTTGATAAACCATATGACGGGTGGTACCATGATAATCCAGGATGGGTGGTTATGTTATAACCTCCAATGAATTGGGTATGGAAGTCGGTCGTATGACTATTCCACTTAGTGATATGTGTGGAATTTGACTGTATGGTTATTCCATTTAATTACTTTTTTCCCATGTTACCTTTATATGTTATGTATTTTCTCTATGGGTTTTATGGTTATATTTTGGTTAAAAAGGGTCAGAAATGATCATTTATTTAGTGAGGATTATTTACTACTTCATAAAGGTGAAAAGTATTACTTATTATAAGGTATTCATGGTTTAATTGTTAGTTTAGAATACTAATAGTTTTTCATCTTTGTGTATCCCGTTCTGAGATTTTTATGCTCATCCCATGTTTTTGAAATGTTTTTCACATGATATAAAGTGGAATAGAGTCAAGGATGAGATCGAGGAAATTTCATAATTTCTAAAACATAAAACTAGACATGACAATTTTTGTAAAGTGTTTTTATTTTATAAAAAATTGATACTAGGTAGAAGTTTCTACATTTAATATTATAGTTATTTTGTTTATGTTATGACCTAATTCTACAAATCTCTAAACATGAAAAGATCCTTAATATGAATTATTATCTTAATTCAAGATTATGTAATGATTATGGATTTGTCCTTATAATTAGTATCGGAGGACTATTAAGATAACTATAAGAGTTAGAATATTTTTAAATTAATGTACATAAATTAATTTATGGTTGTTTTGAAATGATATATCATTTAAATATTACCATGTTGCTTTGCCTAAGATATTTCTGTTTTCAAAATGGGTTTCCATAGAAGAAATAAAGTAGCTATTATTTCACAACATCAGGAGGAAGACAACCTTCCCAATCAGCAATCTGAGATGGTCGGAATCAGAACTGAACAGTTTGTTACAGTGATGGAATAGTTGACTCATGCTATAAATGGTGGTGGTATTCATGCATGAGATCATCCAGATCAACCACAGTGGAACATGTACATAGTGGATCATTTCATGAGGCAACATCCCTCGTCATTCAGAGGTATATCTAACCCTGTTCTAACTGAAGGGCAGATTAAAGCCCTAGAGAATATTTTTGATGTCATGGGGTGTTTAGAACATCAAAAGGTTATTTTATTTATTTTCCATTTTGAAGGTGAAGGTGATCAGTGGTGGTCGATGGTGAGAAATATTAGGGATAATAAGGAGATTAATTCTCTTGTTTGGGATGAATTCAAAGGTTTGTTTCTTGAGAAATATTTTCCTAAGGTGGTTTGTCTTAGGATGGAAAAACAGTTCTGGGAATTGAGGTAGGAGGATGACTCTATGGCTACTTATGATGCAAAATTCACTCAACTAGGATGGTATGCTCCAAATTTCATCATATATATTGATATTAAGATAAATAAATTTTACATAGGACTAAATCCATGATATCAATGAGTGTTAGCCTCTCGTGAATTCAAACACTATGAAAAACTTGTTAGATTTGTTAAGAAGGTTGAAATGGAGTTTTCTAAAGATCAGGTGTTCCAAGAGTGTAAACCAAATAGGATATCAAGTTGGCAGGTAAAGTGAAATAATTCGTCAAAGAAGCATGGAGGTAAGAACATATACATCATTTGAGAAGTGTGGTAAAAAGCATCATGGAGAATGTTTATTAATGTCTAGGAAGTGCTTATAGTGTGGTAAGTCTATTTATATTGCTCATAACTATAAGGAAGATGGTTAAGCAAGAAATGAGAATACAATAGTAATATGTTATAAGTGAAATGAAATGGGTCATTATGAAAATGAGTGCCCAATGAAGAACTCAACTGAGGGATCAAATCTAGACTAAAAACAAAAAGTGGTGGTGAAATCCTTTTCAACTACTTTAGCAGATGTTGGTCCATCGAATGAGGTAGTATCAGATACACTGTTTGTTTGTAGAGAGTATTCAAACGTGTTGTTTGATTCTGCGTCTACACATTCTTTCATTTCTGAGAATTTTTCTAGTATATTGGGAATTGCATCACAAGATACGAATCCTGAACTTATGGTAAAAACACCTAGATGAAATGTTGAGAAAAAAAGAAAACTTAATAACCTTCTCATCCTTTTGTGCGGAAAGAATCTACCTGCAAACCATATAGATTATTCTCTAGTATATTTTGATGTTATTCTGGGCATAGAATGGATTTTTGTTTATCATTATATGATTGACTGCAGAGATAAATAGGTTTCTTTTATGAAATAATTTCAGTTTGTGTACCAAAATGAACCCATACTTTTTATAACATATCAAGAAGATGAAAAACTACTAAAATATAGAAACTAATGTTACCTTGCACATGTTGTCGAAAACAATGGAACTGTTTAGATTAATGATTTTCCAATGCTAAATGAGTACCTTGATGTTTTTTCTGATGAGTTTCCCGGTACTAAACCTGATTGGGAAGTTGAATTTACTGTTGACTTAGTTCCTGATGCTAAGCTAATTTCAAAACCCCCTTATTGAATGGCTCAAATTGAAATTTTAGAGTTAAAAAAGAAACTGAAGTAGTTATTAGATAAAGGATTCATTCAACCTTACATGTCTCTATGGGGTGATCCTGTCTTGTTTGTTAAAAATAAAGATGGTTCAATGAGACTTTTCTTTGATTATAGTGCATTGAATAACATCATTGTTAAGAACAAGTATCTTTTTCCTCATATCGATGATTTGTTTGATCAAATCCATGGAGCTTAGTATTTTTTGAAGATTGGTTTGAGGTCATGGTACCATCAGTTGAATGTAATGGAAGAAGACATTATGAAGACTGTGTTTCGTACAAGATATAGCCATTAAGGATTTGTAGTTATGCCTTTTGGGTTAACCCATGCACCTTCTGTTTTCATGGATCTTATGAATATAATTTTCTATGAGTTCTGAGATAAGTTAGTTGTGGTTTATTCTAAAATTAAATAGGAATATCAATGTCATTTAAGGGTTTTCTTGTAAACCTTAAAAGAAAAGAAATTGTATGGGAAATTTAGACAGTGTATGTTTGGGTTACAACAAATTTCTTTCCTTGGTCACATTATTTCTAAAGAAGGCATAACTGTTGATCTTTCTAATAAAAAAGTTGTTGAAGAATGGTCAAGACCCACAAATATAACTGAGATCCTTAGTTTTCATGGTTTAGTAGGTTATTACTAGAGTTTTGTTGAAATATTTTCATGATTATCTAGCCCATTTACTAAGTTAACTTGAAATAGTGTTATGTTTATCAACACAAAAGAATGTAATGATTATTTTCAATAATTTAAAAGAAGATCGGTGAATTCCCCAGTTTTGGTACTGCCTTCCAGAAATGGTTAATTTTTTATCTACAGTGATGCTTCATTGAAATGACTTGGCTCTGTCCTTATGAAGAATGACCAGGTAATTGATTATGCATCATGTCAGTTAAAACCTCATGAGTTAAATTACCATACACATGATTTGGAATTAGCTTCGGTTGTTTTTGTGTTAAAAATTCGGAGGCATCATTTTTATGGATTAAAATGTAAAATATATACTAACCACAAAAGTTTTAAGTATATATTTAATTAGAAGGAATTAAACATGAAACAAAGGAGATGGTTAGAATTAATCAAGGATTATGATTTCATGATTCATTAGCATATGGGAAAAGAAAATAAAGTGGCTGATGCTTTGAGTCAGAAAATTAATTATTCATCAACCATGATACGTTTGGAACAAGATCATTTGGTTTTTTATTTGATGATATTTTCCTTAAAAGTTGTTAGTGCAGGAGATTCCTCTATTTTGTTTAGGGTGTCAGTGAAATCATCTCTATCAGACAGAATTTAGCAAGCCCAGAATGAAGACAGTGAGTTACAGAAATGTGTAGAGATAGTTCAGAAGGGTAAGTTTCTTAATTTTAACATTGATAATGATTGTGTTTTGTGGTTTGTGAAGATATTATGTGTTCCTTGTGATTATTAGTTTAAGAATGAGTTATTATGTAAAGATTATAGTTCTCCGTTTTTATTGAATCCTGGCAGTACTAAGATGTAAAATGATCTTTGAGAGTATTACTGGTGGTACAGAATGAAGAGAGATATTTCTGACTTTACTATGATGTGTTTGAATTTTCAATAGGTTAAAGTAGAGTGGCGGTTACCAAAAGGGATGCTTCAGTCTTTACTGCTACCAGAGTGGAAATAGAAAAATATATCCATGGACTTTTTGTGGGATTACCAAAGACATCTCGAGGTCACAATGATATCTGGGTTATTGTTGATCGATTGACTAAATCTGCTCATTTCAATACCATTTGATATACTTTGCCTCTAGATCAACTTTCTTGGTTGTATGTTAAAGTGATAGTCAGGTTGCATGAATTTCCCCACTCCATTATATCTAATAGTGATCTTGGATTTACATATAACTTTTGTAAAGGCCTTCAGAAGTCATTGAGTACTGAATTAAATTTTAGTACAGCTTTTCCTCCTCAACCTGATAAGCAGTCAGAATGAACAATTCATACCTTGGAGGATATGTTACATGCTTTCTCAATGGATTACCAGGGAAGTTAGGACCAACATCATTCTTTGGTTGATTTTTCTTATAATAACTATTTTATTTTAAGTATACAGATGGATCCATTTGAGGCATTATATGGGAATGAGTGTCGAACTCCAGCTTTTTGGGATGAAGTAGATGAATGGAAACTAATGGGACTAGAATTGGTATAAAAGATGGTAGAAAAAGTTCAATTTATTCAGTTGAACATGAGAACATCTCATAGTAGGCATAAAAGTTATGCGGAAAACTGGAGAAAGAATCTTTCTATCAAGGTTTATGATCATGCATTTCACAAAGTATCTCTATGGAAAAGTGCGATGCATTTTTTTAGGAAGGGAAAATTAAGTCTGAGGTTCATTGGACCCTATGAAATCTTAGAGAAAGTTAGATCTGTTTCCTATAGAGTAGCTTTACCTCCTTGTTTATCCCAGTTACACAATTTATTTCTTGTTTCAATATTGAGGAAGTATAATCCAGATCCATCTCATGTTTTGATCCTAGAGGTAGTTCAGTTGGAAGTGAATCTCTCTTATGAGGAACAACCAGTACAGATTCTTGACCGAAGAGAGCATGTGTTGCGGAATAAGGTAATTCATCAGGTAAAGGTTTTGTGAAAAAACCATATGGTTGAAGAGGAAACGTGGAAATCTGAAAATTCTATAAGGGATAAATACCCCCATTTATTTGACATGTGAATAAAATTGCAAGGACGCAATTTCCAAAAGGTGGAAGGATATAACATCCCAGGTAAATAAAAAACATGAAATTTTCATATTTATTAATATTTGTGAATTAAATATAAATTTTACATTAAAGGGGTTTCTATGTTCAATAGCATACCTGATACACAACAATTGGTTTCTTTGAAATCTTACATTTCACACAACATTGGGTCATACTAAAAAATAATAATATAATATTATTTTAAATGGTAGTTAACACCTAGCCATTGTAATAGAGGAAATGAATAGAACTAACAACAATATGATTATAAATTTTTGTTAAATGTTTTTACATATATTCAATAAATGTAAGAGGCTTAAAATGTGAAGGAATCTAATTTTAAGCATAATTACTCTAATATTCATTAATAGGTCAATTTACCGCCTTTTGATAGAAAACCCTCTTAATATCTAGTTTTGTTTACTTTTAGAAGTTATATTTGACAAAATAAAATTATTATTTAGAATTGGGATATCAAAATTTACTTTGGGTATTGTTTTTGTATTTTTCTGATAAAATTCATTTTTTTAATGAATAGTGAAAAATACTATATTTTAATTCAAAACTGCCCTTTAATCTAATTTATTTATATGGTCAGATTATTTTTTTAACTGTTTTTAAAGCGTAATTATAATATATTTTTACCATTTAATCCAATGTTGGTCATTAGAAGTAATTTGACATTAAAATTCGACATAAACTAGTGTCAATCTTTTGATAGTTATTATATCTTAAAAACACGCTTTTTGTTTTGAAAAAAAGAATTAATTTTAAATTTATTAATGAAAATTATATGTTTTTAATTTGGTAAAATAGACATAATTTTTGAATTCGGAATATCAAATATATCTTATGCTGAATTTTTTGTATTTTTCTGAAAACCTTCAATTTTTGATAAATAGTGAAAACATTGAGTAGTAGTTAAAAATCAACTTTTTCCTTTAAATGAGATTTTAATACTTTTGTAAATTTAATTTTAAAAATCCTACACACATTGTTGATACTAGTTAATAAAATGTGGTTTAATAAGATGAAAATATTTTTGCCTAATGGTAACTTTTTACTTTTATTTACCACGGCTAAAGTTAAATAGGGAAATTAAAGGACAAAAATAATATAATAATAATATTATAAAATTTCCATAATATGTGTCCTAATACTATAAGATGATACATTTCAAACCATTTTAATCCTTGAGACAATTTTGGGACCCCATGGAACTACTTGGGACTGATAATGACACTTTATGTTAATTAATTTGAAGTAAAGACAAAAATGACAAAAACATATATCTTTTAGTAAATTAATTTTAACATGGGGTTATATAAGTTATCTCTTTGAAAATAAATATTTATTTGAGAGCTAAAAGTATTTCCTACATAATTGTATTTTTTTTATAATTATTATACATCAAATAAATAAAATTATTTATGACACAACAATGATGCAGTGATTACCTCATTAATAAATGATTTAAATAAATAAATTATAAAGATTACATAAATATCCAAAACCTGTCCAATTCTTATTGGATAATTTTATTTCTAACATGAGTCATCATATCTTAAACTTTAATATGTTTTGGACATTTATAAACCTAAAATCTTTATATAATAAAATAATATTTTCAAACATTCATAAAGATCTCTTCCCCCAATTATAAAAAGACCTCACCTCTAACCCATTAATCACACCTCCCAAGCACCTTGACTCATCTAACCTCTACCCAATTAATCTCCCTATATTCCTCTCTTCCACCTAGAATCCTTACCTTAGGAAAAAGACACTTCAAGAAATCCTTTGGGTTTAAACCAAAGGGAGTTACCCAATTTAAAGGTAACGTCTTCTATTAAGTTCTTTTGTTTTATTTTCCTTCTACAACCCCTAAACTCTTTTTATTCCATTATTTTATAGAAACACAAGTATACTGAATATAAAATGTTGTTTTTATGATTATTATTCTAACTACACTTACACACACCTCCATCTAATGGGTAATGAACATACTCTTTCTGTGGACGACAAAACTAATGCCTCACGAAATGATGATTGTTCAATTATCTCTTACCGCCTTTCATGGTGGCCATTATGAAGGCACTGTATTTATATGAGATATATATTACATTTATATTTTCTCTATTCTTCTTTATTTTTCATTTATATCATGCCCTTATGGTTTCCATTATGGGTAAACATGATAATTTCATTTGAGAAAGTGTGGACTACCGCCCCCTCTAAGTTATATGTCTCATTCATGACATACATGGGATGTATAAAGGATGGATTTAATGAAATTATATATTCTATTATACTAGATTTATAATATACCTATGTATGATTAAGTTTTCATTCCATTAAAATATTAAATAGAAATGAAAATAGCGTTCATGCTTACGTATGACTTACCGTCTCCATGAACGGTGCATTTTATTTCTTATCTCCAAATGTTATGTACTATTATATATATATATATATATGATATATATGATATCTGAATCATGAATATAATTATGGAGATAAAGGAATTTTGACCACATGAACAAATGATAATTATAATAAGTTCATTTTTAACCCATGTTCCAAACATCAACAAAATGTCTTATATTAACTCAAATAATTAACTAATTGTTATATAAAGGTAATAAGTTATTTAAAATGAATAAAAAAAGATAAAATGGTTCTTATGAATTTAGAAATTAACTTATGTTTATTATTCAGGAAATTAAAGAACGAACGGGTCAAGTCGGACACGAGGTAAGGGACTTCATCTCAATCTCCTTTCATTGAGGCATACATTGATTTATACAGAAATTTATATTATATGTTATATAATAAAACACATTTACATTTAATTTCATTCAATGGGGATATTTTTTCTACGAACCATTTTACTAAATGAAAAAAGGAATTTTTTTAATGTTTGTGAAGACAATGACCTCTCCCCTTCTGTTATCTTTATTTGGCTTCCTCTATAAGCCTCAAAAAAAATTTCATGAAAAAGGAAACCCGGTGTTTTGGTATTGAAAATTATTTTTTAAATGGATTTACTATTTCAATATATTGAAATGATTTCTTGTGATTGCAAATGAAATTTTATAAGTGAAATGTTTATATTTTCTAGATTTTATGTGTTATGATTTTTGGTACATGGACATTTGAAGGGTGGTTACGTGAAAAACCAAATGGCGGGTGGTGCCATGGTAAACTAGGATATGTGGTTACATTATAAATCCAATTAATTGGGTATGTAAGTCGGCCGTATGGCTATTCCATTTAGTGATATGTGTGGAATTTGACAGTATGGTTATTCCGTTTTAGTACATTTATGTCCCTAGTGACCTTTATAAGTTATGTATTATTTATATGAATTTTATTGTAATATTTTTGTTACAAAAGGGTAATAAATGATCTTTTATTTTGTGAGAAGTGTTTGATACTTCATAAAGGTGAAAATTATTACTTATGATAAGTTATTCATGGTTTACTTGTTGTTTTGAAAAACTAACAGTTTCCTTCTTTGTGTATCCATTACTAATCTTTTTATGCTAACCTGAGGTTTTTTAAATTTTTTCACAGGACCTAAAGTGGAATAGGGTCAAGGATGGGATCACGGAAAATTCATTCTATCTAAAACATGTAACTATACATTACACTTTTTTTCATAGAGTTTTTATTTTATAAAAAAATGGATACATAGTAGAAGTGTATACTTGTAATATTCAAGTTGTTTTGTTAATGTTAAGACCTAATTCTCTAAAGATTTAAACCTGAAAAGATCCTAAATGTGAATTATTAAATTAATTCAAGATTATATAATGTTTATGGCTGGGTCCTTATACATCGATTCTACCAATAATCACTTTGCATGTCATGGATTTGGGGTTTACTAAACCCCATTGCTATCATTGGTCTAATTCTAGCTGTTCTAACCATAATTGATTCTTGAGGATTAATCACCGTCCTGGATAACCAGTACTACAATCCAAACTATATTCATGAACCTCTGATCCATCTGTTTATCTTCTTTCATATCCGTATACCAAAATAATTTCATCAAATATCAATATGTGACCTGCGGTAATGATTTTGTGTACCAAATATAAAATTTGAAAATATTGTTCACCAAGTATTCATCTAATAATATTAAAAAAAATAAGAAATAATGATTAATGTATGTGGAAAAGTGATAGAAAATCATAAACCATAAAAGTGAAAAATGCAACTCATTCATTGTTCATTTCAGCATCGATATGTTGTATTGGTAAATATAAATGAAGATCCGAAGAAATCAATGACTAAAAAAACAATAATTATACCCAAATCCATCAGGTAAACCCATACACTCAAAATTATCGATCTGGGAATCATTCCATTATCTAATTAATTCAAGTTCCCTTTTGGATAAGAAAATACAAATAAATTTGAAAATCAAACATCATACCATGATTTTTATTGATCCCTAATGAAGAAAAAATTTGTGTTGTTATAGTTGGTGAGATCCTCGAGTTGCATTGGCGCATGATCCTCGATCTCATCTGATCTGATGTCATATTTCAAGAACACGCTCCTCCAACGGTCTTCTAGGTCTCCAAGGTTTAGTGTCCAACCTGGATATATCCTCATAACATGTATTTAAATAGTATTTTAGGTCTCTCTAAAAATATAAATAAAGTAAATAAACCAATTAATTTATTTTATTTATTCTCTCAATACTGCACTTTAACCGAATGCCTAGCAGCGACAAAGATTATGTTGCAAATACAGTAAACAACACATTATGAACTCATTAATTCCATTTGATATCCTATATGAGACTCTGTTTGGGAGTAATTCCATTTTTTTAGTAAAACCGTGTCGGTGGGATATTAATATACTTAATATAATTCAAAAGTTAATTTTGGGCACACTGAACTTCAGAATTATCAACCACCTCAGTGCCTAAATCAAAAAATATTAATAAAAATTTTCAAAAGTATTACTTAGAAGAAAAAAAGTAAATTAATTTACAAAAATTCAAATAAAGAGACATTGAACTTATATAGTGACGAAAACAATATGCAACATGCTTGATTTGAGATGATGTGATAAAGGAATTGTATCAAACAATATTTTTATGTATGGGGTTCTATTTCACTATGATATTAACATATTTTTCAATGGGTACTTGGGTATGTTTTTAGACACAAAACATGGACTTTGGTTGGATCCACAAAATTTTGTATAGAAATATTCCTAAAGGGTCACATAGTATGTGTATTAAAAAACTCATATAAATATTAAATATTTTTTATCATTTAATAAGTTCATTAAATATTAATCTCATACATGGTTTAATAATTATTCATGTCTACCTGATCATATATATTCATCTACTCGTTATTTAAGATAATAGTTTGGGAGAAAAATATTTAATAAATATTTATTCTCTATTTAATGAATATAATATTTATTTACTTATTTAACAGAGAATAATGGATTTATGATTATTTATTAATTAAATATTAATTATTCAATGCCTGATAAATATTGTGGGGGAATAGTGGACCAAATTTAAAGGTCTGGAGAGAAATAATATATATTAAATATTATTTCAATAAATTTTAAAACAATGTATTTAAGATATAATATTAAATTAATTCACTTGTTTTATGCATGTTATGAAAATTAATTATTATTATTGTTATTATTAATATTATTATAAGCATTATTATTATAGACATGGGGCCCCATGCTGATCTAATAAATAATAAGGATGCATATGAAATTATTATTTTCTAGCCCTATCACTATTTAATCCTAATTATATTATTTCAAACCCTAATGATAGCTATTATGTCAGTTGTGCACAAAGATATCTATAGAATCCTCTAAATCCCTAGATATATCCTCTCTTGTAATTCTCCTAAGAATGGAGATCAATCATACTACATCACGCCTCTCAATTCTAGATATTTCAATGAAAATGCTTCTTGAAATAGATTCTTATGGAAACAAGGAAGAACAGTGGAAGCATTAGGATATTCTATGCTAGCCCTCAATGATTCTTGCAGCGATACTTGGAGGATCATGGCACACATTTAGATCCCCACATGATGGAATATACACTTGATTAAAACAATATAAAGATGGTATTATATACATACATTTTCATATTCATCGATGAATAAATAATTCATCACAAGGTAATTTTTTAACTACTTAAATTAATTATAAATCATTATGTGATGATCCTACATTTGGTTCATGAATTATGATTTCAATTAATATTTGATTCAATTCTATTTTTTGTGGATTTATTCATTGATTTAAATCTTTGATTAATCAATATTTACGACATAAATCCATGTTGGGCATGCACCACAAGTGCTTCCAATTTTATTATAACCCTTATGTGGCATTAGAGAAATCAAATAATAATTTATAATTATTTAAATATCATTGATTGTTTTACACATTTACCATTTTTATCAATTCTATATTAGTCATGATTTAATCTAAATAATGATATCTTCTCTTATTTCTATTAATTATAAAAAATACAATAAGTTAGTGGATTTCTTTTTAATGAAGAACATTCAAATAAATCATTTTGAGGTCTCAATTATTCTATCTATATTGCACAAGAGTTCAAGAAGTATATCCCACAAGAACATGTCATATACCCCTATTTAATACAAAAAATACTACTCATGAATTAATTCAGAGCATGTGAATTTATTACATGTGGTGTTCACTTAATAAGCCTTGTATTTACTGAACCATCCTATCACATGGTTAACTAGACTACACAGTGTGTAGCCTGTATACATGAGGTGTTGTCCATTTTTCAAAGATAAACTATTTGTTATTACATGTAATTAGTTACTAGAAATCATGTAACTCAAATACCACATGATGTTTTTCCCATCTACACAATGTGTACTCCAATTATATATATTGTAGACTGACATGGTCAATATCTATCCATATTCCATAGGGAGACGGTGAATAACTATACACAACGTCTAGCTAGATAATACATGCCATGTATATTACCTATTTATATAGAATGTGAAATTTATTAATATACTCTCTAAACCCTGTCAAAATATTATCTTTATTTCATTCATTTTACTTGTGCACATTATGTGATGGATTGTGTATATATATATATATTAAATGTATAAATGTTTTATACATAATATTTCGAACTAAAAATATTTTATAAGTCATAATACTATGATTAATCCATGCACAATAAAACATAACATGCTATATAAATAGCATGTATTCCATGTTTTATTAATTTAATAGTACAAAACATGAAATTATGTGATAAGAGGTGTATACTACATGTTGATGGGTTAATATTAATTTAAAATGATAGCATGCACATTTTTCCTCCTCTCATTTTGTAAGGTCATGTGTACCAGTGGTCCATCAATTAAAACCCCCCAAACCAATCCTATGGTTCCCCGTAAATGTGTGTGAGTAAAATCATGTGAAATGTATGCATATGCCAAGATAGTGTAGGTGGTTTATGTTCTTATCTAAGGTGAATCTAATCTAACAGATACATGGGAGGACATATAGAAATGTACTACACAAACCAAGTCATGGTTCATGGTTTATTTCTACATGGTTGATGTCTAGTTTATCATCAAGAAGGTAAACTAACCATTAGAAAAAATCTCATGATCATACCACACTTATTATTTTATTTATGTCATTTTTCGTAGTTAATTTCATTAGGTATGTTTTTTCACAATCACAAGAATTAATGAATTAACAATCATGAAATATATAACTGAAATAAATTAGATTATACATAAATTTTACCTAATACATGGTTAATAACTTAAATAAATCCACTTATTATTAACAGACATTTAATAAATATAGAATGGTAAATTTATGAATAAATATAAAATTTAATCTATCATATATATTAATTTGGTATATCCAATCACTACTTATATAAAAAATAAAACAATTGTTCAGTGTACTTAAATGGTAAAAGTGAGGGTGCTTTCAATTATTGAGGAATTCTACCATGAGTATCAGGTTAACTTAACTTAGCTCATATTAAGGGTTGACTACCAAATTAATACTTGGTATAACTGACATAAAAATATTGAGGAAATCAAAATTGAGGATTTTAGGATTAGAGAGTCAACAAAATAGATCAAAGAACTATAATTTAATGCATTTAGAAAAATTATGCCTACCAAAAACCATTTAAATAACTTTTCTAACCTAATTATGGGTTATGATAAGGGGAATATAAGTACCTCAAACTAGTATTTCCATGAAATATGGTTTTCTGAAAAAAAATGGAATGGGATATTAGGTCTTGATAAAATAGTTAAAGATTAATGAGTTTAGTATTTATTTTCTGTTTTTTTAAAATCTGATAATGTATTATAATTATGATATTATTAATTACAAAAATGGAATACACATGACATAAAACATATCACAATTATCCATATATGAGAAGGATATCCTTCTTACTCACACTATTTTAAATGAATTGAAAAGAAACTTCAATGTCATTCTATTCCTTTAATGGAAATTTTATTTTATGAAAAACCCCATCCATGAAGCACCTAGTATGGACCCCCGCCTTTTTATTACATAATCTTTTCATTACATGGAATAAAATAGAGGGTCTTTTAAAGTTTAATTACTTAAAAATTAGGAACACAATACATGAAAACATAAATCCTTCATATAATCCACTTGAAATTACTATTCACGGGTTCATCCTTTGTTAAATTTACTACTTCTCATAACATAGGGACATGAATCAAAATATAGGGTCGAGTATGAGTCCTGGTGTGGGAATAAGAAAGGGAACATTTTGTATGTGATCAAGATGAATATCAATAAGAACATAAGGCATAACAATATATCTTGAACAAGATATCATGAGTAATATAATAATAAAATTAACATGAAAAGTAACATAGAAATTTGGTTACAACATTTAAATAATATATTCCAAATAATATAAATAAGGTTTGTCACCAAGGTGTGATAAATGAAAATTACCAAGGTTATTCACCAAGGTATCATAAAACATGTCATCTATAAAGATTGAATTCATTAAACAATGCATTAGGGAACAATCAGATACAACCCTTCATATTTATTAATTAATTTTATCCACATATATCATAATTAGTGATTTCATTAATAACTTGTTGAGAATAATTCGCAGGTTTCTTATCAAAATCATGGTGTTTAGAAACTGCTTGAAGACATGATCTTTATGTCATTTTTAACCCATAAAAAAGGGAAGTGGTTTTATTACATTTAAATACATAAATAAAATAAGTCATTTTTACATCTAGGTGAATACCCTAACAAAAAAGGATTGGGTATTCTGAAAAAAATATAATTTCTTAAGTATAGAGAAAATTTTGAGAAGTAAATTCGATAGACTGACGGGTATAAAGCATGATTTTATAAAAGGTTAAAATGAGGGGGGTAAAGGGTATCCCATTGATAAAACAAAATTTTTAATTATTTTTAAAATCAAAATTTTAATAAAAGAGAGTAACCATAAAATTTATAGGGAATTTATAAAAAGTTGTTCTTGACTTGAAGAGAAATGAGGGATAATTCTCTTACCCTATAGAGTTACTACAAAATCTTATAGAATGAAACATTGGTGTTTTGAAGACACATGGGGGAACTCCTTGGGGTGAAAAATATAATAAATTTATGGAGGATGAATTTGGAGAGAATGGAAATAGAGAAATTGGTGGGTATTTATATCAAAAGTGAAGGAATTGTTCAATAATTTCCAAATATAGGTTTTGGTAAATTAGGTTGTGGAAAATGAAAAACCATTGGCATAACGATGGTTTATGATCATTATTTATGGAAAATATGGGCCACATTTTAAGTTATTTTACTCTATGAGAACTAATAATCATTTTTTATTACTTATTTTGAAATTTAAAAGTAAATTGTCCACAAATTAATGTTTTTAATATCAAGGATTCCATTTTAGAATCTGGAAAGTAACTTAAAGGTATTGAAAATTCATTCGAATTTATTAAAATAAATAAAATTAATAAAATAACATATATTTTTCACTGATAGATGTAAATTAATTATTAACTAATTAGTAATTAAATATTAAGTCATTAAACATACCGAAAATGCAAAAATGTATTTTTACTATTCACTAAAAATTAATTTATTTTAGAAAATTCTCATAAATTCACCCTAACCTAATTTTTAAATGATGATTTAAAATATTATTTTTATTTTATCATAAAAATTATCCAAAAATATGAATTTTAAATTTTAAAAATAAAAACATATTTATTAAAAAAATAGTAGTTTTTAAAGCATGGTCAAAATATTGAAACTTATAAAAAATTTCGAAGACATTATAAATTTATTTTATCATATGTATTTAAATAATAGAGTTTTAAAATAAAATTTAATTAAAATAATAGTCAACTAAAATAATTATTATTCAGAATAAATTAGTTTATAAAAATTTACATCTTTTTTTAAGAAATAGAATTTATGTCTAAAAAAATTATCAAATTTTTCCCAATTAAACTTATATTTTAATAAGTAAAACTATACTTAAAATGGAATTGATAGA
This sequence comes from Viscum album, assembly GCA_963277665.1. Taxonomy (NCBI): domain Eukaryota; kingdom Viridiplantae; phylum Streptophyta; class Magnoliopsida; order Santalales; family Viscaceae; genus Viscum; species Viscum album. Next base: position 1,262,077,487 of record OY728146.1, read on the forward strand.
GTAAAAATTTTATTTATACTAAGCAATTAAACTTTAACAAACTAATTACTTAACATGTAACCCCTTATAACACCCACGTATGACCCAAGGGTATGGTCTTTGATGGGGATAGATTCATGGGGTGGCTTGGCTAACATCGACCGAGTAGTAATTTCCACTAACTTGAACTTATCTCCTAAGATATTTCATTCTAGTTTCACTTTTTTAAGCTCATATTGGACTCGTTCAAGGGAGAACCCCAGTGATTCTACATCCCTCCCATGTTTAGACAAATGGGCATCAAAACGGCATGACTCTACTAGTTGAGGTCATCACTTCTCCTTTTTTCATTAATAATTCTTTTTTATTACAACTTATAAACACTAATTAAAATTTTGAAATTATTACCAATGGATATTGTTCCTAGTGGTTAAATTTTCCAACATTTATATTGACCAACAAACATATTTGACTAATTTTCCTATAAAAATAAAATATTGATGGTCACATTTCCCTTTATACTCTATAAATACAACTTCAATATTTGACTCAAAACTCACAACCACTTCTCCCAAGGTTATATTTTTTATTTTCTCTGATTTTTATTGGTTTACTAATGTTTTACTTATATTGTGTTGGTCATGGGGGACAATATTTTAATAGATTTGAAAAATCCATATTTTTTCATATTTTTGTTTTTTTTCTATTTTATATTTTTTATCTAGTTGTAATGTTTGGAAATTTAATTGTTTTCAAAATTTCTAATGTACTGAAAGTAATTAATGATTCAATATTTTTTTGTCTCATTTATAGTATAATATAATATAATACAAGTTTTCTCTAGAAACAAATATTATTTTAAAAAACCTATTTTATTACATTCTTCCCCTTTTAGAAATTTCATACCTGAATTTTCAACTCATATTCTTTATTGATAAAAGGTGAGGGTACTTATGATTCATTGTTTCATCTGGTTCCCATGTCACCTCTTCATACTTATGGTTTCTCCATAATAATTTTACATGGTGGGTAGTCCAGTTTCATGGAACCTTGTCTCTATGGTCTATTATCTCCACCAGCTGCTCCTTATAAGAGAGGTCATGTTCTAGTTGTACCATGATTGGTTTCATTACATGTGAGGTATCAGGTATGTACTTCATCTAGATAGATACATGGAATACACCATGAAAATGAACTAGATTTAGTGGAAGTTCTAGCTCATAGGCCATGCTCTTATGTGATCAAGGGTTTCAAGAGGGCCAATGTACCTAGGGCTAAGCTTCCCTTTATTTCTAAATAACATTACTCTGTTCCATGGTGATGTTTGATAGAAATTTTTTTCTCCAACATCAAACTCTAGGTCCATTTGATGGTTTTCATCACAGATCTTCTACATAATTTGATTAGACTTTAAAATTTTTTGGATATCATGAACTGTTTCCATCATCTCTTGCATAAGATCGATCCCACAAAACTTCATCTCTCAACTTCATCCCAACAAGTAGGAGTTATAATTGACATTCCATATAGATATTTATATGGTTCCATTTGAATACTCAGGTGGAAGATGTTGTTGTATGAGAAATCAAATAATGGGGGTTTTTAATCACATCCACTATTAAATTCTATTGAGTATGTTCTCATTATGTCCCCAAGTTTCTAAATTGTCCTTTCATATTGGACAACTGTTTGGGGGTGATATGCCATATTGAAATTCAATTTAGTATACAAATCATGTTGTATACATATCCAAAATTTATATTTGAACCTTGGATCATTATCATAAAAAATAGAAAGTGTCATCCCATGCAGCATTAGGACTTATTTTACATATTTCCCGGTATATTGGTCAAGAGAGAAATCTTCCCTAATAGAGATAGAATTGTAAGTATTGGTGAGACGATCAATAATATCCCATATAAATTTTTTTATTTGGATGTTCTTAGGAGACCCGGGATAAATTCTATAGTGATATTATCACAATTCCTTGTTGGTATGGCTAGTGTTTGAAATACACCTTTAGGATGTTGTCTCTCCAACTTCACTTATTAACATACTAACAACCATGTAGTGTAGTAAGAGATCTTCATTTTCATATTATCCCATGGATAATGATCACGAAAGGGCCTATACAATTTAGTGCATCCAATATGTACAGAGAATGTAGATACATGAGCTTAACCAAGAAGGCACTTATTTATCTCTGGGATAGATGGAACATATAGCCTTGTAAAAAAATCAATACAACTTCTTGGTTAATATTAAACCTGGGAAACCTCTCATTATTTACATCCTCTATCAACTTTTGTAATAACAGATATTATCTTTTAGTTTTCTTGATCTTCTCTAATAATGATGATTGAGAAATCATTTGGGATAGGTTTAATTTTGTCCCTTTCCCTCATGATTCTTATGACTAGCTTTAGTAGATCCTTAATCAATGGATCTCATTAAATCCTCATTAGTTCCATCACTACAGGTTCTTTTCTAATTAATTAATTTGTGAATTTTTTTCACCTATAGGGTGATAATGAATTGAAAAGTCCACATATTTAAGAAGTTCCAAAAATCTCCATTGTCTCATGTTCAATTAATTTTAAATGAATATATAATTAAAATGTTGTTGGCCTATGTATATATCACATTTATTTCAAAAAATATAGTTACTCCAAAAAAACATAACCATAGCTAGAGATGGGTCATGTGTAGAATAATTCTTCGCTTGAGGATTTATCTATTGAGATGCATAAGATTTCACATTGTCATTTTGTACGACGATGCACCGAAGAACTTTCATAGATGCATCACTATAATTAATAAAACCTTCTCTATAAGAGGGTAGATTTAACACAAGTGTAGTAACCAAACTCTTCCTCAGTTCATGGAAACATTCATCACATTCCTTTGTCCAGATGAACTAATCTCCTCTTCGAGTTAACTTTGTTAGTGTATTAGAGGTTCCTCAAAAAAATTCATAAACCTCTTCTAATATCCTACCAAACCAAGGAAATTATGAATCTCATTTACTATTTTTAAGGTGAGTCCATGCTTCCGAAGCCTTTATCTTCAAATTTTCAACCGGAATTCCTTCATTGGTTACTATGTTCCCTAAGAATGATACTTATTATAACAGAAATTTATATTTTTTGAATTCTCAAAATATCCTCTCATTCCTTAGAGTTTTCAGTATGACCCTTGGATGATCCTCATGCTCCTAATTAATTTTGGAATATATTAGAATATCATCAATAAAAACTACATAAAAATTTTCATGGTAGTTCTTGTAGACTATATTCATAAAATCAATAAATATAGTTGTATCTTTACTCAATCTAAATAGAATAACAATAAACATATAATACCCATATCTTGTTTGGAAGGAATTCATTGGTATATCTTCTTTTCTCACAATGAATTAATGGAGAGCGTACTTGTTCTTCACTGTGACCATGTTAAGTTATATATAATTAATGTACAAACACATTGATACATCCTTCTTCTTTACAAATAGAAAAGGTTCTCCCCAAGAATACACAATTGGTTTGATAATTCCATTCTCCAAAACATCTTAAATATTTTTCTTTAATTCCGCAAACTTTATATTTTCAATTCTATATGGGTTCTCTGATATCAGATTGGATCTATCTCAGAGTTTAATGGAGAACTCTATCTCTCTTTGGGAGGGTCTAGGTAACTCCTTCGGAGACACATTAATGTATTTATGAATAATGGGGACATTTTCTATCTTTATTATTTCATTTCCTTCTCTATATTCACTCCTCATCTCCATAAATAAGGATAGCAGAGGCTCTTATAGACAAAGTTCAGGTCAGGATATCTCTGCTTCGAAAATAACTGTAGGTTTCCAATTCATGGCTACTGAGATTTCATTATTTCTGTATCTGATCAGAGAAATATAAATTGAGAGGCATTGTATCCCTATTATTTTTCTGAATTCCATCATGGGAATGATTAGTATATTTTTGATGAGATTGGGCTCACCAAAATGAATACTATAGTTTTTATATATTTTTTATTCTTGGATAATCTCTCCAAAAGTCTTGATTGATAACTCTACTTATATAATATTTAGTGTTGATTATATATTATTTTCAAACTTATATGAAATAAATGAATTCATATAACTAGAATAAAAAAATTCTTTCTAGATTTGAGAGCACAATAAGTGTACATACGATAACATCATTGGAAGCCTTTACTTCATATCTCATGATAGAAAAAGGAAATCCATGCTCCCTTGGCCTATATTTAGTTTGATTGTTGTTATACTCCATTATATTCTTATTTGGTAATTTATTAGAAAAGATCCCAAGCATTCCACAATTGATGCTTTGGTCTTCAGTCTAGTCCTTCACCATTTCCCATTGTCATTAGTGTTGAGAAGATGATGATTCACCACCCCATAACAGATCTGAGCTATACGGCCATCTCATCCACACCAATATAATTCTCTACTCCCATGAAATTAGTTCCATGATTTTTTCATCCCACATTTTTTCCATCTCGGAATTTTCACTTGGTTTCATCCCCTTCCATGATGAAAGTTCATCACTATGTTTGGATCCATAACACTCTTATTTTCATTAGACATATGTGGAAATTACATTTATCCAAACTCTAATTCAACATTCATATCACACTACACTATTTCAATATAGATTTCATATTTCCAATTTTCTATATTCCTCTGTATATGGTGTCTCAGTCCACTGAAAAAAATATTAACATTTCCTGTATGATACATAACAAAGATATAGGTGTATCAAGAAAGGATTATAAATTTCATCTCACAACTTTCTAATGATTTTTTTCCCTTCTTCTTTAGATCTTTTAATTACTTCTCCATTTTTCTTCACATAGAATGGGGAAATATTTATTGAAAAAGATTCACCAAAACTCATCCCATTCCATTGCATCAATCTCCATTCATAGAGTCAAGTTTTTTTTCAGTTTTCATAACTAATCAGCATCTCTTTCTAAGTGATATACTTCTAGGGTCATTGTATCTTTCTCTAAACTATGGATTATAGAGAGAATATATTCTATAGAGATTATCCATTTTTAAATAATCAATGGTTCATTAGATTCATTGAAATAATGTTTTCATTAATGTAAGAAGGACTCAATTAAAAGTTATTCTGTTTGGGGTCATTATATTCTCTCTATTTGGTTCGAGTTATTAGTCATAAATTGATTTAGTTTATTCATCAATCTCATGAAGTTTTTCATTTCATCTTCCATCAGAGGCTCAATAGTTAATCATAAATTGTGCTCATAATTTATGTGGTTTTTCATATTTCATACCATTTTCTAAAAGAATAAAACCTTAGTGAGAAAAATTTTCCTTTTAAGAATTTTATAATTCTACAGAGATATATGTCTTCAAAAATCATTCTTAAATAATTTCTTATTTAAAATTAATTAAATTTTCTATATATCCTTCATAATTACACATAAAAATATTATGATTAAAATAACATTTCTCCTAGGAGTGTCAAAGCAGGTGTGCAGCAAGGCATGTACTCATGAACTTCTTCTCAGTCAAGTCAAGCTCGATGTAGTGTTTTTTGGTGTTACCCATAGATACATCTATTCTAGAACCACATCAACTTATATAATCTAGATAGGTATATATTTTGTTTGAAACCACTTACTTAATACTTAACCAATATACTATGATGTTTTCCTATATAAATTTTTTATAGGGTTCATACTAAGGATTTATATTCTTAATTCCCACAAATAACTAAATTACCCAATGATACCAACTATGGAATCCCACCATTTTAAAACATAAAAGTTTCATTACATGTAACAAAACAAAGGATCCTTTAAATTTTAGTTTCTTGGAATTTAGAATCATATTACATGAAAAGAAAAAATTATTACAATATAATTGAAAGGCTTCTTCATGGGTTTATTATAAGTTTCAATTACTAAATATAATAACCTAGGGACATACATCAAAGGAACATGGTTAGCATGAGTCCCAATAAGGGAATAATATATGAAAAACATTTAGCATATGATCATGAGGAATATCAATAAGAACAGAAGGCATTATAATATGGATTGATAAAGAGATCAAGATGAATATAGTAATAAAATGAACATGAACCATAACATAGATATATGGATATAAAATTTAAATGAGACATTCATAATCATGAGACTGTGTTTTGTCACCAAGGTGTCATAAATTAAAATTACAAATGTTATTCCCCAAGGTATCGTAAAACATGCCATATATATAGATTAAATACTTTACCCAATGCAATTGATTGCTATCAAGGAACACCCTTAAAAAGTATTAATTACTTTGTCCAAATTAGATCATAATTAATTATTTAATTAATAACCCATGGAGAATAAATAGTGGTTTTCTTATCACAATCAGGGTGTTTCAAATATGATTAAATATATGATCTTTATGTCATTTTTAGCCCTTGAGAAGGGAATGCGGGTTTCTTATGTATAAATCCCCAAATAAAATAAATAATTTTTAAAACTAGGTGATAACCACTATAAAATAAAAAGTTCTGGGTTTTTACAAAAATAAAATCAAATAGAATTTCTTAAGTAGAGATATAAATTTGAGATGTAATTTCAGAGGCATGATGGGCATAAAACATGGTTTAGGATATGGTAAAATGAGAGGGTGAAAGGGTATCCCATTGTGAAACATAATTTTTTAGTATGTCTATAAAAAAATGTTAATAAAATAGATTAATTATAACATTTAAAAGACATAAACAAGTGGTGTATAAATTAATGAAAAATGAAGGATAATTCCCTTAACATGAAGGGTTACTCCTAAATCACGAGGAATGGAACCATGGGGGATTGAGTAAAACGTGTAGGGACTACATGGGAGGAAAAAAACCATTAGTTAGTGTATTATGAATTTTTAGTAAAAGGAAATTGATGAATTGGTGGATAATTATAGCAAAAGGGGATGAATTGTTTAATAATTTCATAATATAGGTCTTGGAAAAGTAGGTTGTTGAAAATAAAAAACCATTGGATTACCCATGGTTTTTTCTCATGGTTTTGGAAATTTGGATAAAATATTATGTTATTTAAATCCACCATAACTAAAAGACATTATTAATTAATTTGGATTGAAAAATTAATTTTTTTCAAAAGTAATGTTTTCAAAGTCAAAGTTTCCATTTTAGACATTGGAAAATCACTTATAGGTTTAGTAAAATTATTAGAATCTATTAAAATAATTGATATCAATAAATTAGATTTATTTTTTTCTTTTTTTGTTTTTAATTAAGTGTTATATCATTATGAAATAAATATAATGTCGTTAAAAATTCCAAAAATCCAAAACATTATTTTTACTATTCATAAAAAATAATGTATTTTAGAAAATTCTCATAAATTCACCCTAAACTAATTTAAAAATGATGATTTCAAATATGGTGTTTATATTTTCCTAAAAATTATCAAAATATGATAATTTTAAAATTTTAAAATAAAAATCCTTATTATTTATAAAAAATATCAGTTTTTATGGCACGACTAAAATTCTGTTACGTATAAAAATTTCCTAGGACATTATAAAACTATTTTATCATATATATTTAAAAAATAAAATTTTAAAATTATATTTAATTAAAATTAATATAAATAATTATAACATAGTTTATAAAAATTTATATATTTTCTATGAAATACAATTTGTTTCTAGAAATCAATTTATAAAATTCGTCTCAATTAGAGATATATTTTATTAAGAAAGCCTATTCTTAAAATCTAATTGATTGAAAAAAAATTATTTATACAAAGTAATTAAACATTATGTAATGAAATCCTTCACACGTAACCCCTAAAACACTCACGTACAACCTAAGGGTAAGGTGTGTGATGGTGATAGATTCATGAGGTGGATATGATAACATCAAGTTAGTGTTAATTTTCACTAACATTAACTTATCTCATAGGATATTTCATTCTATATTATCTTGTGAAATATTAGCTTGATATTGGTCAATGGATAACCCCAGTAATTCTACCACCCTCCCATGTTTTGATAAATGGGATTCAAATGTCATGACTCTACTAGTTGAGGTCATTGTTTCTACTTTTTGTGTTAATTATAGTTTTTCATTACAACATATAAACATTAATTATAATGTTAAAATAATTACCAATTTTTTTACTTCCAAATGGTAAAATTTTAAAATAGTTATGTTGATCAATGGTCATATATGACCAACGGTCCAGTAATAGTCAAATACGGATAGTCACATTTCCATTTATACATGATAAATACCACTTCATTATTTAACTCAAAAATCATTACAATTTCTCCTATATTTAAATATTTTCTATTATCTATGATTCTGATTGGTTTAATAATAATTTTTTTATATTTTTTTACATGGGGGATGATTCTAATTGGTTGGTGTAATCCATATTTTCCTTTTTTTTGGTTTTTATATATTTTTTTCAGTTGTAATATGTTGCATTCTACTTGGTTTCATTTCGAACTAATTTAATGAACATGATTAATAATAAAAAAATCATTTCATTTATATTACAATACAATATAAAACATATTTTTTATGGAAAAAAATATTATTTTAAAAAACATAGATAGTTACACCTATCCAAGTAGTGAGTGAGGACAGATTATTTTTCTGTGAAAAACGTTTGTATGATGCCACATATGCATAATGTTTTATTATATCTTCCATATCCAATGAGATTCCACATCAACATGAGGATATCGATACATATTTCATGGTATATCACATTTGTGATATAATTCACTATTCATGTGCATGCTTGGAGATTCAGGGCCCGCAAAGCCTTATGTATTTAAGAAAATAAACTACATATAATGATTATACATATTGGGAATTAAATTATCTCATAATTTTATCATAGATCTAATCCTTTCCTTACCAATAAATTATTCCTCAGTTTCACTATGAATTATAACATGATAAATAGTGATAAAAATCATTCATAAACACTTTGTCTCACTTTCCAAGTTGACAAGGATATGGGGTGTGAAAAAACTAAAGAATTTATAGTAAATTAAAAAACTAAGAACAAGTAAAGGTTTACAAGAATCATAAAAAATCTAAATCTCCTAAGCAGTGCCCTTCTAGGAAGAAGAATATACAAGGTAGGTGAATTGAAAATATCTAACATGCTTTCCATGTGGCAAGTTGGCCACTAGAAGAATAACTACACTGGGGAGAAAGGGAAAACTAAAGGTGAATTCGTTAAAAGGGAAGTATTTCTATATCTACCCATGGGTTACAAGATACATCTTTTGGTTCTCACATATATATCCAAATAATGGAAATAATTAAATTTCATAATATTTATAGAGGATAGATGAATCATTAAGAATCCAATGGAGTAGAACTCTTTAATTTGGATATATGAGACAACTAATTTCCATTTCCAATTGTAAATATTTTGGTTATAATGAAATATAATTTTTCTACAAGTGTTATAAACAACATAATCTATTTTTATTTCATTTTTAAGAATGGTTTAATTTTTTGAAATTTGGATATAAATAATTTCTCTTTTATAAAGAAGACATGTTTTATGGTATGGAATAACTAAATAACATTATTTTGTATTAAATTTAAAAAAATTATTGGTAATAGATACTGAATCATGTTCACATGACTCATCTAACATCCTGATGTGAAACAATCATCTTGGTTAATTAAATAATAAGAATATGAAAACAATTTATCAATATAGTTATTTAGAATCCTTTTAACTGAGACTAATTCAAAACATTCATTATTCTTTGTAAGGAAAAAATAACCAAACCCACATTTAATGTATCAGGAAAAATGTTCACATACCTTCTAGGATTGGTACAAACTTATGTGTGTGAACCAATTATAATAGAATATGAATGTGTATATTGTTACTTTATAACTTTTCATGATGAATATATTAGATATTATTATATCTAATTGATATGGTATAATTATAAGGCTGTTAAGAAATTTAAAAAAATTCAATAATGAAGTTGAGAATCATCACGGTAAGAAGGTAAAGTTGCATCAATCTGATTGAGGTGTTGAATATATTAAAAAATATATTATCAAATTTATATGGGAATTTTTTATTTAATATCAACTCACTCCACCATATACATTATATTGGAATGGTTTTAGTGATTGGATGGACTATACCTTTCTAGAGATAGTAATTTTATTAATGATTCGTGTGAATATTCCATTGTAATTTGGGGGACATTCATTAAAAATGGAATAAAAACAATCGAGTGATAGATAGAGAATAAAATAAAATTCCATTAAAATTATTAAATTTAATTAAACCTATTTTCACATACATATGTATAGGGATGTGAGGTGTTTTTTAAGGTCTCCTTTAGAAACCAACTATCACACCAATTCATGAAGTGTATATTAATAAGATATCTCAAGTAATCCATGGTTTATTATCTATATAACCCATCATATGAGAAAGTGATTTCCATAAGACAATACATTTTTATTATGAGGGAGAACATACCCAAGAATGATAGTAGGAGAAAGAATAACTTTGATGAAGTTGATTCTCAAAATATACAAGAGTTGTTACAGGAGAACATTGCATTGGTCATAGTGGAAGAAGTTGTTCCTAATACACAAGTACTACATATGAGCACTAGAGAGGATAGATAACTAGAAAGATATGGTCTTCTAGTAACATAAATATAGTTACCCTTTATTGGAATACAATAAGAAACCACTTTCTTATAAATAGGTATTATAGAGATTACAAGCTGCAAGATGGAAATAATTCATTAATTCTAAGATAGAATTTAGGAATCAAGAATCATGTTTGTGTTTTGTTTGATCTTTTAGTTAATATAAAACATATTTGTTTTAAATGTGTATTAAAGGTAAAAGTGATCATGGATGGTAAAATAAATACCAATAAAGATTATATAGTGTCCAATTGATTTAAAAAATTCATGGATTGACTACCATGAAAATGTTTCTCTAGTTTCCATGTACAAATCTATTATAATTATAATTGTCACAGCTTCTTATCAAGACTATAAAATTTAGTATATAGATATCAAAACATCATTCCTTAAATTTATCCATTAGTAAGATGTATATACGACATAAAAAAGGGTTTCTTACTCAAACTAATACAAATTTTTTTTACAAGTTTCAGAGATTCATTAATGGATTGAAGAAAACATCGAAGTCATGGAACATTTGGTTCGATAAAGCTATAAAAGAATTTAGTTTCATTATGAATAAATATGATTCATATGTTTACAATAGATTTAATGGGAGATTTTTCCTTATTCTAGTACTATATTTCATTGGCATCATACTTATTAGAAATTACATACCAATCTTAAAGATAGTTTAGTACTGGTTAAATAAGTGCTTCTCCATGAAGGAAGTAGGTGAAACAACCCACATTCTAGAGATCAAGATCATTTGTGATAGTTCCAAGAGGATACATAAACTAAGTAGATTTATATAAATTTATAAGATATTGAAAAGAGTAAGTATGTAATAATACAAGAGAGGATTGGTTCTACTAACATAGGATAAAAATTATTCTATGAAAATGTGTCCTAGACACAAGGGGATAAAGAGATAATGAGTATGATCTCATGATCTATTTTGATAGGACAAGTCTTGTATTCCATGTTTTGTACTAAAATTTATTTTTTGTTATGCCTTGTTCATATTAGGAAGAAAACAATATGATCTAGGATAACAATATTGGTCTTTTGTTAAGGTTATACTTAATTACTTAAGAAGAACTAAGTATATATTTTTGGTGTAGAAATATGGTGAGGAGCTAGCTCTAGTCTCAATGGATGAGTTATGAGCTAGAAGAGTTAAAAGAAGCCATTTGTCAATTATTTTAATGTATATTCCATGTATATAGAGTCTTATGATGTATCAAATTAATTAATTTGGATATGAAAATTTTAACAAGATAATTATATGGTTAATAGAAGTAAATACCCAACCACATTATATTGTGATAATACTTCAATAGTGGCTCTCGCAAAAGGGTTAAGGTCAAACCAATGGAAAAATATAATACTCTGAAAGTGTCACAACTTGATCTATTTTTCAAATTGAGGTGATGTTATAGTAAGTAGAGTTTCAAAGGAATAAAACTTTGTAGACACCTTGAAGAAAGTCTTATCATAGTATAATAATGATTATCATGTTAGAAATAATGGACTAGTGATTGTTAGTGGTTGAATCTAGTGAAACTATGATTCTATAGAAGTCAGTTCCCAAGAAACAACTTCTATATAATTTATTATTAATAGTATTCATTATTTTGAATATTAATAAACTGAATATCACATCATGATTTTTCTTTTGCATGAAAAATTTGGTGATATTTTCCTTTGGGTAATTATCACACTAAAATGTCATAATAGTTCCCCACTATGATGAGAACGCATAAGTGTCACAATAATATTATTAAATATATTTTCTATATATAGATGATATAATTTAATGAGATAAAAATGATATAGGCTATCAGAGGTGGATTTTCATGGGGAGTTGAGTAAGTTTCTCATGGTGTACACCCTTGGAAATTTATGATGCAAGATATTACGAGAACACATACCACTGGTAGGAAATAAAAAAATTTATATATCATTGGATGTTCCTATATATGGAAGTGTTTATTGATCCTTGGAATTCAATATTTTTATTAATTAATAGTGTTAGTTTCTTACTTTTATTTATTTACAAAAACCATGATTATATATGTTTGTGGAGAAGTAGGAAATGTTGGGTGTGTCATGAGTAACCTTGCATTAATGAATAATGTGAAAAGTATTTATCCCTACTATTTTTAATGGAATTTTATATCTTAGAAACTTTTATGGGAATAAATGAACATGAATAAATCTATGTTCATGGTGTTTTATGGATAGATTCATTTCAGGAAATATAAAAAAAGATACATTAAGAACATATGTTGATGACACCAGCATGCAACCTTCTTGATTTGGGATATCATGATAAAGAGATTATATTACACAATAATAGTTTGTATAAGGTTATATATCATTGAAAAATATACCCCTTTCTTTAGAGGTTTTTATTATGTTTCTAGATTCCATCATTGAACATTAGGAAACTCTTCATAAATCCATTGAGAAATAGGGCTAGAGGGTCACACATTAAGTGAATCCAGAGCCTCAATTAAATATTAAATATTATTTATTATTCAAAATGTTAAATTAATTTCATTTGTGTATATGATTCAATGATAATTAATTTTTTCTTAATCTCAAATATTTATTCACAAGTTGTTTGTGATAATATAGTATGATCTGAATATTTAATAAATATTTATTTTCCTTTTAGTGAATATGATGATTATTTTTCAGAAAATAATTAAGTGATATTTATTTTTTAAATAAATAGTCATTATTCAAGGCCTGATAAATATTTTTATGGAATATAAGAATTAGTATAACATTCCTATGATATATAATATATATTCAATATCATTTGAATAAATTTCAAAAAAAGTTATTCAAGAAATAATATTTAATTAATTCACTGGTTTTGTGTATGTTAAGGAATAATAAAATTTTATTATAATTATATACATTGGGGTTCCATAGGGATTAATAAAATGATAAGGTTATATATGAAATTATAATTTTTTAACCCTAACACTATATAATCCCAATTATTTTATATAAAACCCTAACACATGACATTATGTTGATTATACAGGACATCTAGATAATCCTCTCAAGCCCTAGAGAGATGCTCTATAAGAAATCTATTAAGAACAAAGAGAGATCCTCCTCATCCACCCCTCTCAATTATATATAGATCAATTTGAATCCTTATTTAAAGTTATTTTCATTGTGATCAAGGATGCAAGTGTTGGGGTCTTCCATGCTAGCCCACGGAGATTCCTAAGGCAATGCTTGGAAGATCATGATAAACATGTGGATCATCGTTGGAGGAAATATGTAATTGATTACCATTGTCCAATAATATTAGAATATAGATACATTTTCATATTCATCAATGAAAAAATTATTCATTATTAGCTAATTACATAACTTATGAAATTAATTATAAATCATTATGTTATGATCCTACACATGGTTTCGGTGTTCTCATGTAAATTAATCATTGATTCAATTATATTTTTCATGAATTTATTCATCCATATAAATTTCATATTATTTATTGATTATGAAAAAATAGTTGTTCATTCCCTATTGACACTTTTTCTATACTTGTAACCTTTAAGTAGGTCATAGATCTAGAGGATGTAGTGAAGATAATGATGGGGGATGCTACCAGTAGCCAAATGGAATTCTAGAGGATTGGCAAAGAATGTAAGGGATTTCATAACATTTAAAGAGTAATTTATAGTGGTATTTCAAATATTTACTCATAAATGAAATGTTTTTACGACATTAGTGTGTTATAGTAGATATAATGCACTACTCAGTAGGAGTTGTCAATTGATGTAATGAATTATATGTGAAATTGGGAGTTTCACTATTCAATGAAGGGAAGCTAGTATCTTTCATATGGAAGTGCTAACTATATGACCATTTTGGACCCTAAATAATAATTTCTTTAGGTCAAATATGTGGAAAACTGTAAACTAATGAACAATATAGGCTGAAGGGGAAAGACCCGAATGTATTGGTAGCTTTGGAATGAGTGAAACACGGAAAATCAAGGTGTTGGAAACTAAAATGATAGTGGAAGAATACCAAAGTGAGGAGTGTAAGAATATATATAAACTGGTAGATGGTGTTGGTGAGGCTTATTTTAGTAGCGTGGGTATGATTTTTGATAGGTGATATATCTTCATAACATAGATGGAGTACCATTGAAATAAAATATGTGATGCTATCACAAGAAGGATGAAACTCCAAATTATGTAATCTTTTTTTGTATAGTATTTATACTACGTTCGTTCATGTACGTTATCATCAAGTTCTTGTTTTCTTTTGAATTTTTACAGAGGATCATAAAGTAAATAGTAATAGGGGAAGACAATGTGGTAACAACTCAATGAAGTTGTTGGGTGTGAGGTATTCTGAGTTCTAATCTTTTAATTCATTAAGGATGATTCAATTAGAAGCTACTTTCCATATAGTGTTTGATGTTTCAAAAAAAAGATGATAGGTAGTATAAATTACTAGTTTTCAGGAAAGAACCTATCATACCCAAAAAGTGGTATCAAATCATGGTAGCAATGTTCAGTGATAGAGCATGGTTGTAGAGGCTTCTGGTGGGGTAGTTTGTAAAGGACTCGGAAGGAGCTTGTCTACAATACAGTTTGGGTTTCCTTGTAATCATGTGTTCTATCAGGTTATTGAAATGATGTCACAGAAATATAGTAGTGTTACCAATCTAATTCTAGGAATATAAAAAGTCTAATTGGATATAGGAATCATGTGACATGTACCGCTTATTAGGTGTAATTTTGGATCTTTATGGTAGATCAGTAAAATTATAATGACAGTTAATAATCCCTTATTTTTTATATATTTAGTGAAAGATCAATTTCATAATGGAAATAATTGTATAGTGTTGGACTAGTTTGTAAATATGATGGTGGAAGATGTAGATCTTGAAGAATTTTGGTGATTCTACTCTTGGAGTTTTTGTACTTCTCTTGGATGGGGAAGTAAGTGGGCAGTAGGAAATCAAACTAAAATTCCATGACAGTAAGAACTAAGATTGCTTAAAAATATTAATTCACGTAATATATCTAAAATTCCTAAAAGGATATCTTATAGGATTATTCATTTGTGATGAGTAAATTTAATTCAATAAAAATAGGTTTGTTTCCTCGATGTAAAATCTCTATAGGTTCAACAACCTATAGCTAAGAGGGGGTGAGTGGAAATTTATCAGGTGTTCACTTGAGACCATTTCAATTGGATGATTAATGTTGAAAGGTTCCAATGATAAATATAATATGATTAGTATAAGAACAAGAATAATGTAGAAGTGTTCATTGGAATTCACATTGGGGGATTCATGGTCAAGGAATGTTTTGGAAGGTTTCAAATCATAGGAAGTAAATTATTAGAAGGAGTGTTGGCATGATAAGAATAGGTTGAAATTTAAATGTAATTTGTTTCCTAGTTTTCATAAGTTCAATAAGAGTGATAATAATAAGGATTATAATTTCAATGTCAGTTTTTAGTGTTTTTTGAAATAGGTGGTATAGATTGAAATATTTAGTGGTAGTGGATGGTGTCCAAATTCTAACATATATATCCAATGAAAATGAGGTAACCAATAAATAAAAAACATTAATATTGTATAATTTTAGATACTTTTTAAATAAATTTCACAATTATACACACCTAAGGACTATAATGTTTTTGTGTCTTTACTAACTAGATATATAATCATCTGATTTATTTAAAGTTCTTCAACATCTCTTACAATGTCTTTCATAGATAATACCCTTCTTAGGAAAACAATACATTAAATCTTATACAAAACCATGGTAAATGAAAAAATAATAAAGGGTGGTCTCATATGAACAACAATGTTAAACATATGAGATATAAATCAATGATTATAAGTGACCATAATATAGGCACAATGGTATGAGAACATTATCATAACTGATAATAATCATACCTAGTTAGTAAAAGATGAAAAATCATGTATCAAGGTTTATTCAATAAAAATATATAAGATAAAAGATTGTGAAATAATTAATAATTAATTGTGATCTACGATAACATATCATAAAAATAAGACAAAATTGTGTGTCATACACATAAGAAAAGAAAATTACGACCTTAGTCAGGGCTCAATCCAAAGACTATCATTTTAGACAAGTTCGTATAATGGATGTGCCTAATTATTCATTTCTAACATTATATTAGGACTTACTTCCATCTAGTTAAATATTTATTTTCTTAAAATATTATTAACTCCATTATCTCTTAGTATATAGTAAAATTTGTCATCATTACTCAATGTAATGGATGGCTATACAATTCTGGGTCTGACATTACATAATGAAATCCATAAATATGTGTTACAAAAGATAATTATACATTAATAATTTTATAATATCATAACCCATATAAATAAAAACATATTTTAAAAACATTTCACTATTCCATCATAGCATAACCCCCATAAACGAAACGATTTTCATAAAAGGTTTCATCATATCTTAATTAACACATGGGAAATAAATGGGTTCAGAGATTCATCTTTAAATCATCCAAATTATTAGACATCCAGAGAAATAATGTGCATGGTATTATAAGACCATATCCCCAGGGAATCATAACATCTTTAAAGGATGTTTTCATATATAAAAAATAAATTTAAAATATCATTAGAACATTTCTTTGAAAACAAGATAAAATATCCTTTTCTTTTGATAATATTTTAACTACAAAATCCCAAAATATTTTGAAAATAATTTTATAAGAAAATAACCAAGGAAACATGTAATGGAATATTTATTTCAAATATTTGTCTTCATTGTGGGAAAACATGTTTATTCCATATAAGTGAATGGAAAACATTCCCTTCATATGTTTTTAAAAAGTAAAGAACTACTTCTATGGAAAACTATTATAAATATCAAATTTTAAAACATTGTAAAAAAATTGAAAATTATTGAAAATTATCATATTATGAAATTTTCATTCTAGGAAATAACTATAATAAAACAATTTTAAAGATTATGAACAAAGAATAATTTTTTTGACCAAATAAGAAATAAGGTTGACTATTCTATAAACACATTTTCACTGTCATTTTAAGAACTGACAGGAGGAAAATGGTACTAATATAAAAAATATGAAATAATAGAAGTATAATAAAATATGTGGATCTTAAAAGAAAAAATCCATATAATTTCCCTCAATAAAAATTTAATTATAAAAATCCTGATTAAAATGAGATTGAAACATAAATCGGTTTCTACTTCGGAAACTATTGAATCATAACCCCCATGAAAGAAATAACTTGAAATGAAAATTCCCATAACATGATCATATGTTTATTAATCATAAAAAATTATAAATGTTTTAGTATATACACCTCATAAAATAATGTATGTGTATAACATAACATTAGTCTCAAAGAAGAAAATATGAGATGATAAACCCATACCTCAAATCCTGACTTCTTTTTTACACATTCAAATATTCTGTATAATAAATATAGATTTATTCTATATATATATTATATAATCATAACCAAATATAACTCACTACCTATAATTAATTTTTAATTTTCAATTATTCTTTTATTGACCATTTCTTCATTAAAATGAACATTTGGGTGAAAATGGTTTGTTTTCCATGCATGTTTTGGATGGATGGTTCTAGTAATTTCACATTGGTAATGGTTTAATAATGTAAATAATATTAATATTGAATTATTTATAATATTTTTTCATTATATATAATTTTATAACCATTCTTATAAATTGTTGATCAAAAATGAATTGGATCACTGTATGAAGACGGTAGTCCATACGTACACACGTGGCAATGTTTTAAATTTTTTATGGATGGAAGAAAAGAAAGATAAATTATAATTATTATTTATTGAATAATTATTATATGATATATATTAATTAAATATATAATTATATCCATCCATGTAAATCATAAATGAAAAATTAATCACATCACATCATGGAAGTGGTAGTCTACACATACGCATGAGTGACATTATCATTTTTCAACTAATCGAAAAGTTAAAAGTATAGAATATATTATATTTATAGAAGTATTATTATGTAATAAATATATATAAACATTAAATACATCATAATAACCAACAATTAATTACAATTATGTAAACTTATTCATATCACTATGTGGATGCGATACTCCACTCGTACGCATGAGTGATACTTTTATTTACCAATTAATAAAAACGAGGTATAAATTGTTGTTTCATGATCAAAATAACATCTTATAATATTTATTATACCGAATGAATAATTTTAGATAGATAATATGGATTTATAGATATTATAAAAATAAATAAAATTCAATGTACTCAGTTAAGAGTTATATATCTTTTTCGAGAAAACTATTTTTTCTTACACCTTAACCCAAAAAAGGATGGTATTGTCATGAAACACCTTCACCAAGATTATAGATGGGATAGAAGGATTCCAGACACTTCATTCTTTATGTTGAAGGAGAGATAATGACCCCTGAGACCTTCCTTCAATAGGTCCCGGAGTGGCTACTATTACCAAGGGAATAGAATCACCCACAAGATGGAAGGCATTACCCTTTTTATTTAATAGGTTCGAGAGATAAGATTATAAATCCCAACAACACCAAAACAGGAAGTACAGGTAAATCCAAAACAAACCATTCTCATATGCATGTTCCAAAAGTAAACGATACAAAAGTAAAAGAAAACCCCTAAAAAGAAGTACCAAAAGAAAGAAAAGCAGCAACAGAAACTGTCCCAATGTCTGAACTAGTACGACCCTACATGATCCCTAAAGTCCTCCTAGAATCCTGAAAACAGTTTTATATACCTAGGGTGAGCATAAAAGTATACTCAGTAGGAAAATCCAAAATCTATCGTGCACAAGTGGGGAGGCATTCTAATGCCCCGTGAGAAAAGAGATAACTGAAACACCCAGCAAGGAAAACTGCCCACCCAAACCTCACCAAGGCACGCTCCCTAAATAATGCGAGTCAAGAAATATAATAGTAATAACACATCGTTGTTTGGGTACCCCGCACCACTTCCCCACTGGCTATTGAAGACATCCTATGTATCTAACCACTCCCGCCATTCTCACCGCAGTCCCACTGCCACACCCCACCCACACACACCTAGGCCACAACCACACATCCTGCCCACAAACACCTAGGCCACAAAAACCACGTGTAACCACGCTCACAAAAACCTAGTCCAAAACAACTACTGTCACGCCCGAAGACACCTGGGCCTCATCCCGAAGACTCTTGGGAAACAACCTGCCCACACACACCTGGGCAACCCCCACAACTACCCATCCCGAAGAATCTTGGGTTATAATGGACCTCATGCCATCATAGCCTGCCCGATGAATCTTGGGCTATTAGGGAAAGGGAGCAGAAAAGGATCTAATAACCAACCACTCATAGGAGTGTTGTGAAAAACACCATCCCCCATGAAATGGTGGTGTTCGGCACGATGTTCTCAACAAGTGTGGGGCACGAATAAGAAACATAAAAACTAAAAATAATGTATAGGTAACAAGAACTCACCCCAACCTAGGGGTTCTAAAAAAACCTAAGCACAAACACCCTCATTACTATTCATTCATAAAAGAAAGGCACAACACTCACGACCAAGTTACAACTCATTCCCATAACCAATTCCCCATTTAACCCATTCTTGCTTTCATGTTCAAGTGATCCCATTTAGGTGAATTCTGCACTACTGGGAAACTAACTTGCATAACAGCAAGCCAGAAAGAGAAACATCCAAACAACTATTTAAGCATTCACACTCGGTTATCTTGTAATGTCACAACAACAAAGGGATCAGTGAGTTCCCTCAAAGTACTGGAACCAAGCCAAGCCTTGAGATACAACCCCATACAGCTTCAGATTCACAACTAACAATCTCACCATAATAGAGGATCCCATCCTCATCCACATCACCTCATAATCATCTACCAGGAAAACAAACCTACTACCAAAAAGAGTAGGGAAACTTCCAGATTCAAGAATATTAGTCATTAGGTTCTTCTTTCTTTTGGTTAACCGGGGTGATCACACAAGGATTTGTTTTTCACTAGACATTAATTTAATCATCCGAGTTTATGTGATTGACCAAATTCCCATGTTGGAGCCATTCAATCATCACAGAGGACAGAGGTTCATTAATGCACAAAGAAAGACCACCAACTTCCATGATTTTCAGTGGGCATAGTCCCGCACAATTTACCACACATAATTAAGAATCAGAAAATACAACAAAAACTCTGATCGCACCCCCTTTAATTCTATAAAATTCTGCTTGTTATCTTCATTAATATTTGGTTTCATCCATCCCGAAGAAAAAAAAAGAATACCTCCCCACATGATACAAAGTAAAGAGAGATGAAGGAAACCCCTACTGGGATGATCAACGATGAAGTCTTTCTCCACGCGCCAAGAACTGAGGATGTGTGGCTTGCAGGGGAGGAACACTGAGGACTCCAAGGATGAGTAGAAAATCTCCATCACAGGCACACCAAAATCCTCGGGAAGGGAACTCCGAATTCCCCAAGGGAAGAGTGGACCCTACCAAGAAGAAGAAAATGAGTAAAGATGGTTATACAAAAAGTTGAGCCTGAGCGTTACTGGATATCAAGATCTTCGGTGGTTTTAAAGGCAGATCATGGTTTCACCAGGTGGTTGGGTGGTCACACATGACATAACTAATTATTATTTAATAACTCTCATTAGGGAAAAAGGTGGTAATAGCTATGACTTTAAAGGATTTTATATAAACAGAGGAGAATGTTTCATGGACACACAGCTGGGTCCATTGAGGGTCGCCCCACTCTTAGAAATTTAAACATTGATTATAGGGCTAAAAATGACCTTGAACCATTTCAAAAAGCTTAAAAGGTTTTAAAAGTAGTGTTATGGGAAAAACATTTATGAAATACTCAATAAGGCTGTGTGACACTGACCATGTTGTACCGATCGGTGACACACCGATCGGTCGCACCGATCGCTGAAACATCGATCATGTCACACCAATCGTGTAACACTGATAGGTAAGACACCGATCGGTGACACACCGATCGTGTCATGCCGATCGGTCGTACTGATCGGTGACACACCGATCATGTCATGCTGATCGGTCGCACTGATCGGTGAAGCATCGATCGATCACACCGATCGACTCACGCCGATCAGTTGCACATCGAAATGACATCCTACCACCGAGACGCCACCCTTAGGATCCAGAAAATGGCAAAGGGATAGACCACTGGGGTCTCGGCATTACATGTATTATGACAAAAAAAAGACCTCAGGGTCATGTAGAGGGATGTTAGAAAGATATTATGGTAGGTATTTATAAATATATAAGTATTGTGTTGTTTGAATAATAGAGGGAAGGATTTATTGTTTTATATGTGAGGGATAGGAAAAACATAGAATGCTTTAAAAGATTAAAATATAATAATTTATTAATGATGAAAAGTGAATAAAATGAAAAATATTTAAATATTCAAAGGATAAGGTAAAAATATCCCCAACCAATATTATTAAATCAAATATTTTGTTATATTTTAAACCTTATCTCTTAGTGTAACTGCCCTATAATCTCGTTTTAACCTTAACTGTGGTAATAAGTTTTTATTGTTTTTACTATTCATTATGACCAGAAATTATGTTGACCTTATTTAAATATAATAATTATGATTATAAAAAATATATAAATCATTTTATAAGATTAAATTCCAATAATTGTCATAAATTTATTTTAAAATAGTCATGAAAAAAATCAATGGAAACCATTTTTAGAAAAAAATCATTTTTAACCATAAAACTGACTTTACCATTATTCCATTCCAAGTAAAAAATATTACAAGAATGTTAAAATATTTGACAGAACATGTTTTCTAAAAAATTCATTAAAATAATTCATAAATATATATTAATTGAATTTATTAGGATAAATTCACATTGTAAACATGAAAATAGTTTCTAATAACAATATCAACCTTCAAGTGCTTTTATTATCATTTCTAACAAATTGATAACCAATGGATTATATTTATTCATGTATAAAAAATAATTTTTTATAATATAGTTATTATTATTAACACCCACCAATCCAAAAGTAATATTTAACTATCAAATTAATAAATAATATTTTAATAGTATATCTAAATTCATTTATACTCAGATTTTAATGTAAATAAATCCATCAAAGAAATAAAATTTATTAAGGAGAAATATATCATAAAATCTAAAGATATTAAATTATACCTAATATAATAATTTTACACTTGAAATTTCACCACTCTAATACCAAAATATTGGGATACATATACCTCATCACATCTTTGGGCTCTCATGTGGCTTCCTAAAATTTATGGTTTTTCCTAAAAAAAAATTTAGGTGAGTGGTCTTTTTCTGCAGTAATTTCAAAAAAAATTATGTTCCTAATGTGTTCCTATCTTAATAATTTAAATAATATATATTGATAAATAATTTTGATGTGATATTAATATAATATATTCAATTAAATGTTTTAACCTTCCATCAAAAAGTTTTTACATGGAATGAATAAAGCTAATGTGACGCCATGACCCTAGTTACCCAGAGTCGCTGCATTATTTTAATACATTGGTATGAGTATAAAGAATCATGTCCTGAAAGTCCAATCAGTTTAGTAGTATTGGAAAATAGATTACGCACAAGGACATTACATTACACATTAGAAAATAAAACACAACATAAATGATCCTTTGAGAACGCCATTAATCCCCTAGCATAACATTGTTCATCAATCATACTACACTTCTAGGAATCTTGGGAAAATAAAACATAAGAAAGGGGTGAGATTATATGCTCAGCAAGGAAAAAATATAGACAAAACTTTCACAAATAAGCATAAAAATTTAAAGCAAAGAATAAAAATAAAACACAATACTTTTAAACTTAAACATCATCATAATATGGAATAGATAAATCAAATAATACCATTTAAGTATTCACATGGATATTCAAAAAGTCTAATAATCTCATGTAATATCAATAGCGAATTTCATAATGATAGAATGCATAATTCCAGACTTCATAACCACAAATTCAAGGCCTTGTGCCAAGACTACAAATAAGATTTTGTCAAGGCCTTGTGCCAAGACACTAGTTTGTCCCATGAGACCTACTGATGCATTGAGGAGATATAGTGGGCTCCACCTATCACTTACTAAGTCAATCCCATTCCTCATATAGAAAGGATTAATGATTACATAAACATTCGTATAAAAACTACCATACGAAATTTCAATACTTTATCCACAAACCATGAATGTTTTAAAAATAACACATCTAGAGTCAAACATATCATAAAACCTTAAATACAATATGGAATATTTTTATCATAATAAATCAACTTCAATCAAGAATAATATCCCATAAAGGATGTTGACATAGTTTAAAATGATCAGTAAAAATCTTTGAGAGAAATTTAACTTTTTCATGTAATCATTTAAAAGTCACATAATTTGTAAAGGAATTCATTTGAAAGATAGTTTTTAATTAATGTGTACTATAACACATTGAATCTTTTGAAAGGAATTATATTTTAAAACATTCAGGTCCATATAAATAAATCCTTAAAACTATTTTGAAAACATGGACATTAATGACAAAGGATTAGAAGAATAAATCATTAAAACATTTAAAACCATGTTTCAGTAAAAAGTCCCTTAAAATAATCCCTTTGAAAACTGTTTTACGAAATATGTACAAGGATAATAAATATCTCCCAGTAGATACTTATGTAAAAACAACCTCGGATAATAAAGAGATTGTGGAATTAACAGTTACCTTGTACTTTTACTTGGTTGAGGGTACGTTAACCTATTGTATAATAGTTAAATAATTGTAGTTAAATTATAAAAGAACCACAAACATAAATATGATATCGTATATGATCTTCTAAAATTTCCTTGTTAATAATATTTTAGCAGTATCGTCGTTTCAAGAGTTAATAGACCTGTTTTCCTTCATACGCATGGATACGTAAGACATGTTTGTTATAGATATGATGTATTTTATTCATATCCAGAATGATATTAAGTTCTTAAACATTATTGTTAATCATAAATTGAAAATTATTCTTGAATGATTGCGATGGGGAATGAATCTCATCGCGTTCGTGGAGACAGTAATCCGTACGTACGCACGACTGACAATATCATTATATTGATGGTGAAATTGTATGTAATTCAATGGTATATCATATATACAGAATATGTAACATTTTATATTTATTATTTACATTAGTTATACTCATTATTAAACCCATCCAAATAATGAAGTGTTTGAATAACCAACTACACCACAACATGGAGACGGTAAGTCGTACGTACGCCTGT
This sequence comes from Viscum album, assembly GCA_963277665.1. NCBI lineage: Eukaryota > Viridiplantae > Streptophyta > Magnoliopsida > Santalales > Viscaceae > Viscum > Viscum album. The sequence continues at coordinate 1,262,102,600 of OY728146.1, forward strand.
ATAATGACTTTTTCAATTATGGGATGGATAGAATAACAAATATGTTTGTACCATAATTTTAATAACATAACATTATATAGGAGGTACTAGAGTAATTATTTTGGTATTGAAACAATGATGAATGAGTAAGTGGAAGAAGAAATGAACTAAGATAGAGGGTGGTGAAATTATTACATCTTCTTCGGGTGTTTCCTTTTGAGTTGAACAAAAGGTCCCCTTAGGTTAGTCTTAGGATCAAAGTAAGGAGTCTAGGTTAATGTGAGGAACATTGGGAGGATATTTGGGAATTTTTTTTCTGTGAAAAATGGATTTGGTGGTGTGATTTTGATATAAGGGGGAGTGACCTTTTATAAGATGGGTGAGGGTCACTTTAGGAAAAGATTAAAATATTAATTTGTTATAATATCATATTCTATTTATAATGGTTCCAAATGAATTAATTTGGATAATTAGGTGGTTATGGTTCTAATTCCTCTAAACCAATAGGTTTTATACATTTTTAGGTTACCATTTTAACCTTATATTTTAGATTTAACTCTTAGTTAAATAGTTTAACTTTTATCTAGTCTTATTGTATTCTTACACTATATGGTTAATAAACGTAATATAATCATCCAGGAGAACCTAAAGTGGTTCATTAATGACATATATAATAAATTTTAAGCCCTCTGTTGGAACCTTATATTTTTAGGAAAATTATATAATTTAATAATATAATATTTGTTTTAAAAACTCATTTTTGGAAATTTGGACACTATTTAGTATTTGGTTTTTGTGAAAGTCATCACAAATTTATTACTTCAGAAAAGATAAATTTAATTAACCCTAACATGTCATATTCACCTAGAATATTTTTTTATGTCTTAAAAACATTGAAATTTTATTTATTTCAATATTTATAATATCGTTTGTTTGATTCATTCATTAATAAGGTAATTATTCCATCATCATTGTGTCATAAATTAATTAAATTATTTAATGTATAAAAATTATAAATAAAATACCATGAAGTAGGAAATTGTTTAATATTTCTAATTAATATTTATAGTCAAATTGATCTTATGTATAACCCTATATTAAAAATGGTTTAGATAATAAACATTTATTTTAAAACTTTTAACTCTTCATTAAATAAAATAATAATAAATGTCCTAATCTAATCCATGTGCACCTAGAGGATCATATTTTATTCCTAATGTCTTTTTGGGATGAATAAAACTTATCAAATATAATTAGGACATGTGTTAGTGTAATTATAATATCATTTTTATATTTAATTACCCTATTTACTTTTAACCGTGGTAAATAAAAGTCAATGGTTACTATTCACCAAAAATTATTTTAATCATATTAAATCACATTTTACATACTGATATCAAGAGTGTCTCTCAAATTTTTGAAATTCAACTCACAAAATTGGTAAAAATTATGTTTTATGCAAATTTGAAAATGCTCCTAGAAGGTGGGTAAAAAAATGTTAAAAAGTTCAATATAATTTTTTATATCTAATTTTATTATAAAATGACTCCAATGAATTACATTTAACATATATAGGTATTCTATATCTATTTTGAATTAAAATAAAATTAAATAAAATAAATAATTATTTAAATAAAAATCTGGTTTAAACAATAACGCAATATTTTTTCACAATTCATCAAAAATTGAATTTTTTCAGAAAAATACCAAAAATTAACCTTAAGATAATTTTGATACTAAAAATTAAAAAATCAATTCTATTTTACCAAATTCAAAACATATAAGTTTCCATAATTAATTTAAAATTTATTCCCATTGTCAAAACCAAAAAACTGGTTTTTAAAAATTAAAAACTATCAAAAGATTGACATGTGTTTATGTCAAATTTAAATGTGAAATTACTTATAATGACCTAAATTTTATTAAATGAAAAAAATATAATATAATTATACTTCAAAACAATTCATATGCATAACTTAACACTATAAGTCATTTTAATTAAAAAAGTTATTTTCAATTAAAACATAGTATTTTTCACTATTCATCAAAATATGAAAGTTATCAGAAAAGTACCAAAAATTTATCCAAACTAAATTTTTTTATCCCTATTCTAAATAATAATTTAATTTCATTTAATTTAATATATAAAAGTTTCAAAGATTGGTTTTAAAAAGGGTTCTCCATTAAAAGGCGGTAAAATTGCATTTCTTGAAAAATACTTCTTTTATATGAAAAATAAATTTGTTCTTATATTATGTTTATAAAACCCATAATAAGGATTGTAAAATTATATATAGTGTATAATATTCGTGTAGAAATTAATATTATTCATAATCGCTTTTTGAATGGCTAGTTTGGTAAGTAGTGGTGCGCTCGAAATCAGTGTTGTGTGTAGCGCAAGCTGTTAAATTACTTTAACGAGATAACATACTATGAAATATTGGGATGTTACATTCTCCCCTCCTTAAATAAATTGAATCTTAGAAATTTGAAATAATTCTTTTAAAATAAACGGTTAAAAATAGAAAATTACCTTTGTGGAAAACCCAAATCGAAAATTGGGTTAATAAGATTTTGTCTTAATAAGAGGGAAAAGAAAAATGAAAAATCCACTACCAAATTATGATATTGATTAGGAGAAAATTTGTGGGAATTATAGACACATAATTTGAGGAAAGAAGTAAATATTTATAGGTAGTGATTTAGGTCATCAATCACAATCAAGTGTAAAATTGAGGGCCTCGAATCCATCAATCTAGGATGATTTAAAATATCATTAGTTCAACAGAACATAAGGTATTAGGAATACACATTTTACATTTTCAGATATCTTCCCTAAAGCTTAAGAATTAATTTCTTCAAAGAATTAGAGAATATATATATATATATACTTGACAAATAGAGTTTTATCCTTTAACTAATTCCTACCAAAAACTCATCTTTCACTCTATAAGATAATATAATTCAAAAATATTTTTTTATCCTAATCGTATAGGGTTCAAAAATAATTAATTTATAATTTATTTGTCAAACAATTTAAAAAACAACAGTATACAAACTAGGACATCATGTAGGCCAGTGATAGGTGATGCACCCTTATCACACTTCGGTTGTGGGTTCAAGTCTTGTGGCCTTACCAGACATGATGGGTTGTCGCCTGACCTCCAGGTTGTCCTTTTTATAACAATCCAAAAATAATATCAAGAAATTATTTAACCTTAACAATAGTATCCAATGTCAAACATAATCGATTCTCACCTTTTGACTTATCCAAAATACTTCTGTCTAAACTCATAGTCCAAAATTTATACGGAAGTTAAACACAATGAAGATCCTTTTTCCACGTAATAATATGTGAATACCTTCATCATGTATTCTTTTAAAACACTGTAACACCCAGAATTACCATAAAACCTTATTTATTACATTAATACTCCTTTATTCCTTATCGAATACTGGATATAATCCTATCCAAAAATGTTGTAAACTCCAACAATAATGGAATATACAAATCATTAATTGGTTTCAAAGTAGTCAAGAAAATCCAATATAATTTTTTCAAATCAATCATATCTTTTTCCAAAATCACTAACTTAGTATCAAAACCATATTAAAGTTTATCTTTCCTTAAAACAAGTATTTTCCAAAATATTTATCTTGTTGTTGAGTCAGTTTTCATAGAACTATATAATCTCAAATTATTAATAAAATAGTACTACAGTACAATCCTTAAATATTTCTGTAATTCAAATAATCGGAGCATCATCGATAAAACAATAAAATGGAATAATTATTTAATAATAACATAATAACACTATTCATTCCTATTCATATGTGTTAGTATCATAACTCGATTATTATCCAATGGTATCATTTGGGGGTATACATTGATGATTGGAACATTGATTCGCGCAGTGTCCCAACTCATTGTTAATGAAGCAGTTTAAATTTGAAACCTTTTTCTTACCTTTGAAATCACGAAAATAGTGTCCCTTTTATCAACACTTGTAACAAAATCCCACTCATTTCAGGCACTTCCCATGGTGATTCTTTCCACAGTTCTCACATATGGAAAAATCATTCTTTCCCTTCTTCCCTTCATCCATCTCTTTCTCTACCATCCTCTTCTTTTTTGGATTCCCTTCAAATCCATATGGCTCAGAGAATTATTTACTTATCTTATCAACACACGATACTATTTATTCATATGATGAGAATACATGGGAGACTATTTCCCTTCTAAATGTTGGATTATTACCATGAATGATATGATCCTTATTAATCTTTGGATCATGTGTATTGCAAGAGTTTTCATTCCTTATACTGGGCGCCATTTCTAAATGACGAAATACACTAGGTTATATCATATCATAATTTATAATCCAAAAACTTGAAAAATTGTCAACATTAATTGAATATCTAGTCTCATAATCATAAAAATTGTTTCTTTTCTAACATATTTACTCATAAATTCTTCATAATGGGTTTTAAATAAAATGTGAATTATCCTAATCATATCCCCCAGGAGTGTCGTAACCAAGAGTGCAGAAAGGCCCATTGTCATGTACTAGGATACCCTAGGTCAAGCCCAAAACTTCTTGTTAGAGTTTTCACTCCTAGGTACATCTGTTCTAGAGCTTCCTCTATATTCTCATATCCAAATATGGATGTATATCTTGGAAAACTCACAAAATCTCTACATTACCAAAATTCTAGATAGTTATTCTATAATAATCCTCAAAGTCTATCTTAAGATAATGTTTTCTAATCAGTGTTTTTCTAAATATAGTTTCTAAAGTTATTTCTAAACTTCCTACGTTACCAACTATAACACCCCAACCCCAGTTACCCAGATTCAGTGCATTATTTTAATACATTGGCTTGATTACAACGAATCAAGTGCCGAATGACTGACCAGTTTAGTAGTATTGGAAAATAGATTACATACTAGAACGTTACATTAAAAATTAGAAAATAAATCACAATATAAATGATACTTTGATAATTCCATTAATCCCCTAGCTTAAACCTGATTATAGATAATAATACAATTCTTGGAATCCTAGGAAAATAAAATATAAGAAAAGGGTGATCTCAGATGCTTAGTAAGGATTGCAGTATAGTATAAACTTTCACGAATAAGCATAAACATTTAAGGCAATGTATAAAACTAAAAAAAGCCTTTTAAACTTAAACTTTATCATAATATGGAAAAGACAAATCAAATAATGTCATTTACTTATCCACATGAATATTCTACTAGTCGAATAATCTAATGTAATATCAACATCCAATTTTATAATGATAGAATGCATAATTTCAGACATCATAACCGCATTATCAAAGCCTTGTGCTAAGACTACTAATAATATATTGTCAAAACCTTGTGAAAATACACTATTTTGTGTCATGATTCTTACCGATGCATCGAGGAGCTATAGCGGGCTCTACCCGTCACTTAATAAGTCCAATGAATTCCCCACATGAAATGGTTTAAACATAACATAAACATTCATATTAAAACTAGCATAAGAAATTTCAAGACTTTATCTATGATTCATGAATGGTATAAAAATAACACATTCATAGTCAAACATATCAAAAAACCTTCAATAACATATGTAAGATTTGTATCATAATAAATCAACCTCAATCATGAATAATATCACGTAAAGGATGTTAACATATTTGAAAATGATCAGTAAAATTCTTTGAGAGAAATATCCATTTTTCGTGAATTCATTTAAAATTAAAATAATTTTTAAAGGAAATAATTTGAATGATAGTTTTGAATCAAAGTGTGCCATACCACTTTGAAACTTTTGAAAGGAATTAACATTTTAAAACATTCATGTCCATATAAATAAATCCTTAAACCATTTTGAAAACATGGACATTAATGAGAAACATTTAGAAGAATAACTCTCTAAAACATTTAAAAGGATGTTTTAGTAAATATTCCCTTAAGATAATACCTTTAAAAATGATTTTATGAAACATGGACATGAATAATAAATATCTCCCCGTAGATAATTATATAAAAACAACCTCAAATAATAAAGATATTATGGAATTAACCCTTATCATGTACTTTTCCATGGTCAAGGGTACGTTAACCTCATGTATAATAGTTAAATAATTTTTATTAAATTATAAAAGAACCACATACATAAATATGATATCATATATGGTCTTTTAATATTTCATTGTTAATAATATTTTAGTAGTATCATCGTTTCGGGTGTTAACTGATCTGTTTTCCTTTATATGCTTGGTTACACAAGCCATGTTTGTTATAGATAGGATGTATTTGATTCATATCCAGAATAATATTAAGTTATGAAACATTATTTTTAATCATAAAATGAAAATTATACCTGAATAACTATGAAGGGGAATGAATCCCATAACGTTCGCGGAGACGGTAATCCGTATGTACGCATGAGCAACAATATCACTATACTGATGGTGAAATCGTATTTATTTGGATGGTATATCATATATAAATAATTATTAACATGTTATGTTAATTATTAACATTATTTATACTCATTATTATATATATCCAAAAAATGAAGTGTTTGAATAACAAACTACACCACGACGTGGAGATAGTAAGCCACACGTACACATGTATGACGACTTTTTAATTTATAGGATGAATATAATAAAGAATACTGTTGTATTATATTTAAAATAACATCCCAGTATGTATGAGGTATTAGAGTTATTATTTTGGTATGAAACATTAAATAAAGGGGAAGTGGAAGAAGAAAAGAACTTGAAAGAGGGTGGTGAAATTATTATCTCTTCTTCGGGTGTTTCCTTTTGAGTTGATCAAAAGGGATCCTTAAGATGGATTTCTAATCAATGTAAGGAATTTAGGTTAATGTGATGGAAATTGAGAGGATATTTGGGTAGGGGTTGGCAGAGCCAAATGGATTTGGAGGTGTGATTTTGAGAGAAGGGGAAGTGCCCTTTTATAAGAGGGGTGAGGGTCACTTTAGGAAAAGATTAAAATACTAATTTTTCAAACAATCATATTTAGTTTATAATGGCTCCAAATAAATTTATTTCGACCCTTAGTAGGTTATGGGTCTAAATTCTCTCAACAAATAGGTTTTAGACAAGTTTATGTTCCCGTTTTAACCTTATCATTTAGATTTAACTATTAGTTAAATTGTTTAGCTTTTACCGTGTCTTTTTTATTCTTACACTATATGGTTAATAAACATAGTCTATATAAAAGAACACAGATCTTCATTTTAGGTATGTTTTTCCTTTTTTGGTCGTTTTTGATAAAAAAATGAAAATATGAAAATTTTCAAAGTACATTCTGTGTACTTTATAAGTACATGTCGTGTACTTTGATGCCACACAAAGGTCGTGTGTTGGTCATGTCCGGGCCACACACACGGTGTGTAGGGGCGATGTGGAGGCCACTTAAAGTAGAGTACAGAAAAGCCTAGTACACACCATGTACCCCATAATTGCATGCCATGTACTTTATTTTTTTCATTAAACGGGACGGGGTCACGCCTAATCGATATAGTCGTCTTCTTCTCTAGGTTCTTCAACCGATAGCATCTCGTATGGCCACAAACATCCTTTAAGCCCCTGAGCCACTGTCTGTTTTCCAAATCGACCGCCGTTGATTGCTTTGGAACCACAGTGGTGATCTCTTCCATCTTTTGGAGTTTCATTCCATGGTTTTTCCTCTTTCTGAAGTTCTCGTGGGTTGATTGTTTTGTGCGGTTTCATAGATATACGATTTTTTAAGGAGAATAAAGAGTATTGGTTAATGTATATTGATCTCAAAGCATCAAGGTAGGTGTTTTGTGCATTACCGTTTTAAGTCTTTGAGTTTTATGTGAAAATTCCACCAATACCCATGAACGGGGTATTACATGTTTACCATTTAGCCCCTATTGTTTTCCTTCCTTTCATTTTGTCTTGTGTAGAGGTAATTGGATCATGTTTGAGGGTAATTATTGTGATTGGATGTTTTTCCCATGCCTTATTCTTGTTATGACCTTTGAGTCTTGTTAGCCTTTGGTCGTTGTACCTGTTTTCCATGCCTTGTGACCATAAGATGGAATGATAATCTTGTCATTCTTGTTATGTTGTAGACTGGTTAACCAAGTATCTCTGTAGGTGTAATTTGGCCTTATAGAATTATTAAGCACTGACTGACACGAGGCTGAGAGAACCTGGTGCTATAGACTATAAGGGATAGACCGAGTGAGCTTCCTAGAGAGTCTTGGATATTATAGGTTATACGGGGATAGACCGAGTGAGCTTCCTCAGAGAGTCTTGGACATTATAGACTATAGGGGATAGACTGAGTGATCTTCCCAGAGAGTCTTCGATATTATAAACTACAGGAGGGAACACCGTGTGAGATTCCTTAGAGAGTCTTTACATGTTTGAATTTCCTTAAACCTTTCCAGGATAGAGGAGGAATTGACAAAGAGAGCTTACTCAAAGAGTTGGTGATAGACCTGAGACTATAGGAGGATTGAAAGAGTGAACTTCCTCAGAGAGTTTCTATACTTTGGGGCTATAAGAGGGTTAGACCACATGATCTTCCTCATAGAGTCCCTGACTACCCTAGACTATAAGGGGAATTGACCGAGAAAGCTTCCCCAGAGTGTCTTATAATTTCGTATGACCAAACCAGATGGGTTAGGCTGAGTGCACTAACAAGAGGGTTTTTGGTACATCTTGGATAGGACCAGAGTGGTTCCTATTGTGGTTAGCTATTTTCATCACTTCTTCTTGTTGAATTGTGGATTGATTATTGTTGTATATCATCCTGTTACTGCTTACAGATTACTACCTGCTATTTACTGTTACTGTTTACTGCTTACTGTACTATTACAGGCCATCTGCTCACTGAGTGTTAGGCATAGTTCTTCGGGTGGTTGCCTTCTGGGATTTAGTCTCACACCATGTTTGGGCCATGATTTTGGGCCCAAAAAGACTATGTTGTTGTAGGTATAGATAAGGGAATGCACCCTTCTACTTTGGGTACTTGATTACTTTGGAACAAGAGAGCATGGGACTAAGCTTAGGCTTGCGATGCTACAGAGCTATTTATCTTTTATTTTGTACTTTTTTTGGTACTGTTTGTATTTTCTAGTATTGTGACCTATTTGGCTTCTTTCCTAGATATGTATAATTCATCATTTAATATATAAATATGTGATCCAGTTGTTTATTATTTTAGTCTTCCGCTGCTTATTGTTGTTGGATATTTACTGCTTCTGCTATTTCGTGTATTGTTTACTTCCATTGTGTACTCTGCCAATGAGGGAATAGTTTCCCCACTATCACACCCAAGGCCCTCGCTACTAGTCGGCAGCCTCTGGCATTTGGGGAAATGTGCTTGAGTCCATGTGACCAACCGGGTATGGGGCGCCTGTGGGTGGCTTCCAGAACTGGGATGTTACAAAGTGGTATCAAAGGAATTATTTTCTCTTGATTTACTATTTGGAGCCTTTAGCCAGGGATAGGACAAATTCGATACTTGGAAATAAGATGTTCCCAGGATTAGCTGACCCGTGTACAGGGAAAATCCATTCTACCACGTTTATTGCAGTTTTCTTGTTTTGAGATTTTACAGTTGATATGATTTTACCTAGAGTGATTCACATGCCTTGTGTTGTTATTGTTTTTGTTATTGCAGTTCTATTTCTGTCGCAACCCGATGAGATGAGGGTATTCCATATCATGAATCATATAGGAATTTGTTAGAAATCACATGTCATGCATTCTTGCCAGGCCATCTATGGTGCATTAGCGATTGCATGTTATTATGATAGACATTGTGTATATTATGCATGCTGTTGTGATATATGATTTGATAGAATCCCTACAGTTTGATAGATAAATTGTTTGTATTGTACCTTGCTTAAATGAACGCCAAATTTTGTTTCTTGAGGTGTTATGGACCCTCATGAATCAGAACATGGTGGATCAATGACTTGTTTTTCCTTGTATATGACTGCATAAGATGCCAATTATTGATTCACGGGGAGTATGGGGCCTCACGGATCAGAATTTTGGCACCTCCATGCTTGTTTTTCAGTGTTTTTTGGGCTTTCGTGCAGTTTCTGAGCTTCTACCTGGAAAAAACCAGAATACACGGCGTGTACTTTAGTTATACACACCATGTATTTTTTAAACCGTGTCACTGACTGTGTGGGTAGAGACACAGGGTCTTTTGAAGTCTTCAGGAACACATCGTGTAGGGTAGTTACACTCCATGTAGTAGTGATCCGTGTACCTAGCCTTTTTACTAACCACACAGGTCGGGGATCCTCGTGTAGTGCACACCGGGTTTTGTAAGAACACGCCATGTAGCCTTGTTTTAGTTACCTGGCCGTGTCACGAACAACACGGGTCGGTGTTATCTTCTCCTATACACGCCGTGTTTGTTCGGAACATGCCGTGTAAGGGCCATCCATGTAACTTTCCATGTAACTAACAACACGGGTCGCCGAAACCTTGTCTAGTACATGCCATGTTCTTAGTAAACACGTCGGGTAGTATAGGGTTAAGATGACCGTGTGAGTTAGTTGTGTAAGGAGACTCATGCAGGGGAATGGAGTTTAAGTATATGTTGTGTGTAGATACAACACGTCGTGTATTCTGGGGTGTTACATGAATAGATGTGGCAGAAGTATATGACCCTGTGAATGGCATTAAGGAACACGCCGTGTAGTTTTATACACGCCTTGTAGTCTTGTTTGGTAAAACTTGAGTGTTTATTTCTCCTATTCCCATTTTGTACTCTTGTGTTATCAGTCTTTGAAAATCCTGACCTAAGGTGTGCTTTTATTCATTCAGAGTTATGACACCGAGATGTCCTCTAGTTGTACGTCGGCTGATAGACGGTGATCAAACACAGGATATGGCCGATCAGGGACCTCATGTAGATCCTCCTGTTGTGCTAGCCTTGGCACCTACAGTTATACCCGATGCAGGCATCAATGCACAGTCATGGAGGACTTCCTGAGTATGATACTGACATTCGGGGAGTGTAACACCCCATGCTTCCATGGTACGCTCCTCTTTGAATAATAGAGCAGCATGTGTTGTACGCACCCTCGAGTTCTAACACACTACGACCAATAAAAGTAGCGGTTATGAATAGTAATACTCACTTTTTGAAGTTATATAAATTTTATATTTCAAAATGGACTTCGTTTTTTGATTTAGAATATCGAAATTAACTTATGTTGAATTTTTGGTATTTTTCTGAGCACTTCCAATTTTTGATAAATAGTGAAAAATACTTAAAAACAACGTTTTTTTAATCAAATCAATTTATAGTTATAAATTATACAATTTAGTGGTTCTAAAGTGTAATTAGAATATATTTTTACCATTTTATCTAATGGTGGTCATTAGAATTAATTTCACTTTGAAATTGGACATAAACAATTGTCAATCTTTTCATTGATATTCTTTCTTAAAAACACGCTATTTGTTGTGACAGCGGGAATTAATTATTAAATTAATTAATTCAACTTATATGTTTTGAATATTTTCAAATATACATCATTTTTTTATTAGGAATATCGAATATATCTTAGGGTTAATTTTTGGTGTTGTTATGAAAAACATCGATTTTTAATGAATAGTGAAACCACTAAGTGGTAGTTAAAAAAACTGATTTTTTGTTAAATGAAATTTTACCACCTATATGATTTGAATTTCCAAAATCTGACATACATCATTTTCATTAGGAAGTAAATTTGGTTCAACGGAATTAAAATAATTTTTGGTGAATAGTAACTTTTAAGTTCTATTAGTCGCGATTAAAGGTAATTATTGAAATTTAATGTAAAAATGATACTATAAAAATATGAAAATATCTTGACACTTGTCCTACCCTTATTGGGTGAGTCATGGACGACCAAGACAATCCATGGGCCAACATGGGGACCCCATGGAGCCACTTGGGTAAGAAAATGACATTAATAATGTTTTATTTAAAGTAAAATTAAAATTGTCGCAAACATGTGTTGTTTTACTAAAACAATTATTACATGGGGTTATATAAGTTAACATTTCGACTATAAATATTCATTGGAAATCTAAAAAGATTTTCTACATCATTGAAGTTATTATATAATTTTTAGACATTAAATAAATTGAAAATTTTATGACACCATGATAATGCAACGATTACCTCATTAATGAACTTTTTAAATAAAATGAAAAGATAATGTAAAATCAAAGACTTACATTTGTAAAAAACCTATTGGATGAGTATATTTTGAACCCTTATCACCTTTTCCTTGAAATATATAATTGTGGGACCTTTGAAATCCAAAAAGAACTTAATAATAATGTAACATTTCATTACTTTCCAAGAGTGACCCTCTTCTCCTCTTATAAAAGACCCCCAAAACTACCACCTTATTCACACCTTCAAGACATTTGGCTCGGAACAACTCTACCCAAATCCTCTCTCAACTTCCCTCTCTTACTCCTAGAATCCTCACTTTGTGCATAATTCTTCCCAAAGAATCCTTTGGCTCAAATCAAAAAGAGTTACCCAATTTTAAGGTAATGTCTTCTCTTATGTTATTTTGTTTTATTTTTCTTATACAACCCCGTAAACTCTTTTTATTCCATTATTTTGTAACAAAAAAAGTATATTCAATATACTATGATGTTTTTAGGAGACAGATTTGATTTACACTTACACACACCTTCGTCTAATGGTTAAAGAATATATTGTTTCTGTGGTTGGCGAATTTCTGCCTCACGAAACGATGATTGTTCATTCTTATTTTAACACCTCTCATGGTGGACATTAAGATGTCACTATATTTATATATGATATATATTATGTTTATGTTTTCCTTATTCTTCTGTATTTCTCATTTATGGCATACCTTTATGATTTCCATTATGGGTAAACACGATAATTTCATTTTAGGAAGTGCGGACTACCGCCCCCTCAAAGTGATTTGAATCGTTAATGCCATATGTGGGATGTATAAAGGATGGAGTAAATGATATTATATATGATATTATACTGGAATTATAATACACCATTATATCATTATGATTTCATTCCATTAAATACAAAATAGAAATGAAAGCAGCGTTCATGAGTACGTACGGCTTACCGTTTCCATGAATGGTGCATTTAATTTATTACCTCTAAATGTTACGTAATATTATGAATGAATGTATATACTGGATATATATGATATATATGATATCTAAATCATGAATATAATTCTAGAGATAATGGATATTCTACCACATAAACAACTTGTAATTATAAGAAGTTTATTTTTGACTCATGTACCAAAGATCGACAAAACGACCGTTATTGACTTAAATAATTACATAATTCTCATAACATGGTAATAAGTGATATAAAAGGAATAATGAACTTGAAAAAGGTTATTAATAAATTATAATTTAACTCTAGTTTATTATTCCGGAGTTTAAAGAACGATCGAGTCAAGTTGGACATGAGGTAAGGGAACTTCTTAACCCAATTTCTATTCTTTGGGTTAATCTCCTACTTTCAAATTATGTCATGATATTATTATGTCCTATCTTGTATTTGTAATTTATTTATTTGTACTTATAGTGAATACACATAATAGATTTATTTTATTTTAAAAATAGGATCTTTGTATGGGACTTCGTCTCAATCTCCTTTCATTGATGGATATTTTGTTTTATACACAACATTCTTTTATACGGTGTATAAACCCCTTTGACATGTACGTTTATTCAAGAGGAATATTTTTTATACGAATCAGTTTACTAAAAGAAAAAATGGAATGTTTTTTTTGTCGTACGTTTGTGGCGACAATGACTTCTCCACCGCCGTGACCATTATTTGAGTTTCGGCTTCCTCTACAAGCCATACCTTTTTTAAATGAAAAATAACTACCATGTTTTAATTTTATTTTATTTTGGTATTGAAAATTGTTCTGAAATTGTTTTTTATATCAATGTGTTGTATTGATATCTTCTGATTGAAATGTGGAAATTTTCTGCTTCCTTTATGCATGCTTTATGTGATACGATTTTGTTATGGTTTATGATATGTTTAAACCTGTTCATATGAGTAATTCATTTGACTTAAAAAGTGACGGGTGGAGCCCGCTATGGCTCCTCGATGCATCGACAGGTCTCATGAGACAAACTAGTGTCTTGGCACGAGGCCTTGACAAAATCTTATTTGTAGTCTTGGCACGAGGCCTTGGCTACGTGGTTATGATAGTCTGGAATTATGCATTCCATTATTATGAAAGTGGTTATTGATATTGCATGTAATTATTCGACTAGTAGAATAACCATGTGAATAATTAAATGGAATTATTTCATTTTACTTTTCCATATTACGCAGAATTTCAAGTTTAAAAGGCTTTTGTTTTAGTTATACATTGCCTAAAATGTTTATTTTTATTTATGAAAGTTTCAGCAATATTGTTATCCTTACTGAGCATCTGAGCTCACCCCTTTTAAAGTTTTAATATTTTCTAGGATGTGAAGAAGTATTTATGAATGAATTGCAGGGATAGTCATAAGGGGATATGAGTGTGGACTATGGAGACCATGTTATGATAGTTTTTCAATTTATGATGTAATGTAACTTTTATGAATTTATCTTGTATTTCCAAGGCTACTAAACTAATCAGTCTTTCGAGACTTGATCTTTTGAGGTCATGCCAATGCTACGTAATAATGCACCGACTCTGGGTAACTGGGTTTGGGGCGTTACAGTTGGTATCAGAGGCAGTTTAGTACTAACCTTGGAAGCTGGATTTAGATAAACTCTGATTAGAGCACATAGCCCAAAGATAGACTTTGTGGATTAGTATAGAAGAACTTCCTAAAATTTTGATATTATAGAGATTTTGTGAGTTTTCCGAGCGATACATCCTTTTCTGGATACAAGAAGGTAGAGGTGGCTCTGGCACAGATGTACCTAGGGGTAAACCCTGAAAACACCGCTTTGAGCTAGACTCAAATGGGAACTGGTGCACGACAACGGGCCTTACTGCACTCTTGGTTACGACACTCCCGGGGGATATGCTCAGGATAATTCTCATTTTCATTACAAACTATTATGAAGGGTTTATGAGTATATAATTCCTCAAAGAAAGCATTTTTATGATTATACTTTAATTTATGTTATGTTTTTTACAAGTATGGAATTATGTATTTTGATTCATAAACTAAACTAGTTTATGACATTGTTTAGAAATGGTGCCTAGTGGGAGGAATAGAAACTACATCAATGCACTCACTCCATGTAGGGATTTCCCTCCTGCTCAAGATAATTATAGTGGAGCTGGAGATACAACTGGTGATGATCAACTTATCACCATACTGGGACAACTCACTCAGGTTATGAATAGTAATCTTACTCGTATGGAGCACCTTGATCCGCAACGTGGACGATAAATGTTAGACCGCTTCATGAGGCAAAAACCGCTAATATTTAATGGGGGTACAAATCCATAAGTAGCTGAGCAATGGATAAACTCCTTAGAGAAAATATCCCATGCCTTGGGGAGTAGCGAAAGGGAGAAGGTTGTCATGGTAGTTTACCGCCTCACTGGAGATGCCGATCAATGGTGGTCGCAGATTCAAAACACAAAGTAAGATAAAGAAGTACCAAGCATGGAATGGAGGGAGTTTAAGGAAATTTTCTTAGAAAAATACTTTTTACATGTCCGTCGAGTAGATATGGAAAGACACTTTCTGAGTCTGAGGCAGAAGGAGGATGAGAATGTCGCCAAGTATGAGTCCAACTTTACAAGGATAGAAAGACATGCTGAAGATTATATACATAACCCAATAAGTAAGATTGATCGTTTCTTGGATTGGTTAAAACCATTTCTCCGTCGAGATTTAATATCACAATCTTTCTCAACATACGAAGATATAGTCTTGTGTTCTATCAATACAGAAAATGAATTCTCTAAATCTTATGACAATAAATTAATTCAAGAGAAGAAGAGAATGGTGGAGCAAGAGACAGATAAAGGGAAAAAGGGAAAGAAGGATTTTCCATTATGCAATAATTTTGGGAAGAATCACCCCGGTACTTGCCTAAAAGGAATGGGAGTCTGTTATAAATGTGGATAACAGGGTCACCAGGCTCGTGATTGCAAGGGAACGAAAGAGGCTATCAATGTTGGATGCTACAATTGTAGGGAAATGGGGAATTAAGCAAATGAATGTCCTAATCATCTGGGATACTTACCTCCGAAAAGGCCAAGGGATCAAGGACAATCTTATGATGTTACTACAGTGGATGTGGAATAATTAATGTATTGGTGCTTTTGGACTCAAGGATTATATTCTGGTTATAAGAATAATGTGATATATATAAGGATTGTACTGTAGTACTTGTAGTTTTCATTAAGGTTTTAATATGATGAAGGTAATCATATTTTTATATGTGACAATAAGAGAAACATTACTTTGTTTGAGGAATATGATGATATAATTGATTTTGGAATTTAGAGACCTTTTAGAGAAAGACTGGACAGAGGTATTTTGGATAACTATAAAGGTTGGAATGGATTATGTTGAACTTTTGATAGTATTATTTAATGTTAAAACATTTATGAAGATTATTTTTGGAATATAATAATACTATAGTTTTAAGAAAAGGAAAACCTGCAGGTTGGGGGATAACCCGTTGCGTCGGACAAAGCTGTAGGAATCGAACCCACAACCATAGTACGACATGCCTTTATTACCTACCACTTTCCTACAGGAAGTCCCTGGTTATTACAAAAATGTTTTCCTAATCTAAATGGTATGTGTTAATATTTGGAAGCTTATACAATTATGATAAATATAATATTTTTGAGTTCTGTTACCTTTTGGAGTGAAAGATGGGTTTGTGGTAAAAAATTATTAAAGAATGAAAGTCTACATGACAAGTAAGTATATTTCCTTAAATTATTAGTAAATCTCCTAAATAAATTTCTCAACTTTATGAAAGGTAACTTAAAACAAAAATGTTGTCCGTTAACTTTTCCAATTGGGGAATCAATGACCATTTAACCAATCACAAGTTTGTGATTTGCTGGTAGTTAACTTTCTCCCAATCCTGTTTTATACAACTCTCCATCAGACCATGATGATTAGTTTTTCTTCCATATCAATATTTTCATAGAATCCTAGTATGGGCTATCTCGGGTGACATTTGTACTTCTCTTTCTTTCTTTTAAAGTTATATTTTTATTAACCCTATTTCCGATGTGGGTTTTCCACAAAGGTATATTCTATTTTCACCCTTTTATTTTCAAAGAAAAATGTAAATTTCGAAGATGCAATTTATTGAAGGAGGGGAGAATGTAACACCCCAAGCTTCCATGGTACACTCCTCTTTGAATAATAGAGCAGCATGTGTTGTACGCAACCTCGAGTTCTAACACACTACGACCAATAAAAGTAGCAGTTATGAATAGTAATACCCACTTTTTGAAATTATATAAATTTTATATGTCAAAATGGACTTCATTTTTGGATTTGGAATATCGAAATTAGCCTATGTTGAATTTTTGGTATTTTTCTGAGAACATCCAATTTTTGATGAATATTGAAAACTACTTAAAAACAACTTTTTTTAATCAAAATAATTTATAGTGGTAAATTATAAAAGTGAGTGGTTATAAAGTGTAATTAGAATTTATTTTTACCATTTTATCCAATTTTGGTCATCAGAATTAATTTCACTTTGAAATTGGACATAAACAATTGGCAATCTTTTGATTGAGATTCTTTCTTAAAAACAAGCTATTTGTTGTGACAACGGGAATTGATTATTAAATTAATTAATTCAACTTATATGTTTTGAATTTTTTTAAAATAGAAATCATTTTTGAATTAGGAATATAAAATATATCTTAGGGTTAATTTTTGGTGTTGTTCTGAAAAACTTCGATTTTTGATGAATAGTGAAACCACTAAGTGGTAGTTAAAATAACTGATTTGTCGTTTAAATGAAATTTTACCTCCTCTGTGATTTTAATTTCCAAAATCCAATATACAAAATTGTCATTAGGATGTAAAATCTGGTTCAATGGGATTAAAATAATTTTTGATGAATAGTACCTTTTAAGTTCTATTAATCGTGATTAAAGGTAATTAGTGAAATTTAAGGTAAAAATGATATTATAAAAATATGAAAATATCTTGAAACATGTGTTACCCTTATTGGGTGAGTCATGCCCGACCAAAAAATTCCATGGGTCAACTTGGGGACCCCATGGAGCCACCTGGGTAAGAAAATGACATTAATAACTTTTTATTTAAAGTAAAAAAAATTGTCACAAACATGTGTTGTTTTACTAAAACAATTATTACATGGGGTTATATAAGTTAAATTTTAGACTATAAATATTCATTGTAAATCTAAAAAGATTTCCTACATCATGATAGTTTTTATATAATTTTTAGACATTAAATAAATTAAAATTTGTATGACACCATAATGATGCAGTGATTACCTCATTAATGAACTTTTTAAATAAAATGAAAAGATAATTTAAAATCTAAAACATACACTTGTCAAAAACCTATTTTCTGAGTATATTTAAAACCCTTATCACCTTATACTTGAAATATATAATTTTGGGACCTTTTAAATCTGAAAAGAACTTCATAATAATGTAACATTTTATTACTTTCCAAGAGTGCCCCTCTTCTCCTCTTATAAAAGGCCCCCACCACTACCACCTTATTCACACCTTCAAGCCATTTGGATCGGCCAAACTCTGCCCACATACTCTCTATACTTCCCTATCTTACTTCTAGAAGCCTCACTTTGGGCAGAATTCTTCCCAAGGAATCCTTTGGCTCAAATCAAAAAGAGTTACCCGATTTTAAGGTAATGTCTTCTCTTATGTTATTTTGTTTTATTTTGCTTCTCCAACCCCTTAAACGCTTTTTATTCCATTATTTTGTAACAAAACCAGTATCTTAAATATACTAGTATGTTGTTATGATAATTATTTTATTTACACTTAGAAACACCTTCGCTTAATTGTTAAAGAACAAACTGTTTCTGTGGTTGGTGAATTTCTGCCTCACGAAACAATGATTGTTCAATCTTCTTTTAAAACCTCTCATGGTGGCCATTAATATGTCACTATATTTATATATGATATATATAATGTTTATTTTTTCCTTATTCTTATTTATTTCTCATTTATGGCATACCTTTATGATTTCCATTATGGGTAAATGCGATAATTTCATTTTAGGAAGTGCTGACTACCGCCCCCTCAAAGTGATTTGAATCATTAATGCCATATGTGGGATGTATAAAGGATGTAGTAAATGATATTAAATATGATATTATATTGGAATTATAATATACCTTTATATCATTATTAATTCATTCCATTAAATATGAAATAGAAATTAAGGTAGCGTTCATGCATACGTACGGCTTACCGTCTCCATGAACGGTGCATTTCATTTCTTACCTCTAAATGTTACGTAATATTATGAATGAATGTATATACTGGATCTATATGATATATATGATATCTACATCATGAATATATTTCTGTAGAAAATGGATATTCTACCACATTAACAACTTGTAATTTTAAGAAGTTTATTTTTGACTCAAGTACCAAAGATCGACAAAACGACCTTAATTAACATAAATAATTACATAATGTTCAAAATATGGTAATAAGTGATATAAAAGGAATAATTAACTTGAAAAAGGTTCTTAATAAATTAGAAATTAACTCTAGTTTATTATTTTGGAGGTTAAAGAACGATCGAGTCAAGTCGGACACGAGGTAAGGGAACTTCTTAACCCAATTTCTATTCTTTTGGTTAATCTCCTAATTTCAAATTATTTCATGATATTATTATGTACTATCTTGTATTTTTTACTTTCTTTATGTTTACTTATAGTGAATACACATAATAGATTTATTTTATTTTAAAAAAATGATTTTTGTAAGGGACTTCATCTCAATCTCCTTTTATTGGGGAATATTTTGTTTTATACACAACTTCCTTTTATACAGTGTATAAACCACTTTGACTTTTATGTTTATTCAAGAGGAATATTTTTTATATAAAGAATGTTACTAAAAGACAAAAGAGGATGTTTTTTTGTCGTACATATGCGGTGAAAACGACTTCTCCGCCGCCATGATCATTATTTGAGTTTCGGGTTCCTCTACAAGCCATAACTTTTTTAAATGAAAAATAATTACAAAGTTTTAATGTTCAATTATTTTGGTATTGAAAATGGTTTTGACAGTTTTTTTATATCAATGTGTTGTATTGATATCTTGCGATTGAAATGTGGTAATGTTATGTTTCCTTTATGCATGTTTTATGTGATACGATTATGTTTTGGTTTATGATATGTTTAAACCTGTTCATATGAGGAATGAATTGGACTTAATAAGTGATGGGTGGATCCCGCTATAGCTCCTCGATGCATCGGAAGGTCTCATGAGAGAAACTAGTGTCTTGGCACGAGGCCTTGACAAAATCTTATTTGTAGTCTTGGCACAAGGTCTTGGCTACGGGGTTATGATAGTCTGGAATTATGCATTCCATCATTATGAAACTGGTTATTGATATTGAATGTGAATATTCGACTAGTAGAATAACCATGTGAATAAGTAAATGACATTATTTCATTTTACTTTTTCCATATTACGCTGAAGTTCAAGTTTAAAAGGATTTTGTTTTAGTTATACATTGCCTTAAATGTTTATGATTATATATGAAAGCTTCAGCAATATTTTTATCCTTACTGAGCATCTAAGCTCACCCCTTTCAATGTTTTAATATTTTCCAGGATGTGAAGAAGTATTTTATGAATGACCTACAGGGATAGTCAGAAGGGGATATGAGTGTGGACTATGGAGACCATGTTATTGTGGTTTTTCACTTTATGATGTAAGGTAACTTTTATGAATGTATCTAGTATTTCCAAGGCTACAAAACTAATCGGTCTTTCGAGACTTGATCTTTTGTGATCATGCCAATGCTACGTAATAATGCACCGACTCCGGGTAACTGGGATCGGGGAATTACAGGGAGCGCCGCCTCTTGCCCTGTCGATGGCTGAGTTGACGTGGGTTTTCCAGCAGCAACATCCTCCTACTTTCTCAGGGGATAGAGGACCCCAGGCTGTAGAGTCCTAGCTAGAGGCCACGTTGACGATATTCGAGCACCTGGAGATACCTCCAGATAAATGGGTAAAGCTGGCTACTTATATGCTCTGAGACATCACCAAGATGTGGTGGGAGGTGATCTTGAAGTCAGGGCGCCAATAGAGTATGACTTGGGATGAGTTTTGGCGCATATTCTACGATTACTTCTTTCCAGAGACCTTTAGGGCCGATCGAGCCTGAGAGTTTATGAGTCTGGACCAGGGTACACTTTCTATTATGGAGTACTCGTCTTTCCTTACCGAGATGCAACGCTTCACACCGATTCTAGTAGGTTATGAGTTGTTCCTTGCTAGGAAGTTTGAGTATGGTCTCAGGTAGGAGATCTGTTCCCAGGTGAATATCTTCAGGTTGTCTTCGATATCCTGTATCATCATCCAGGCGCTGATCACTGAGTGCAATCTGAGATATTTTAGAGTGGTGGGCCCAGGCGGTTCGACATCCAAATTCGGTGTTCCTCCTACTGATAGCAGGAAACGCCACATAGAGTCTGGTCGAGGAGATCAGAGTATGTGGGATGTATCTTCGGAAATCCAGGTTATGTGATACTAGTGTGGTAGGAGTGGTCATACTAGGGCCCAGTGCTAGAGAGACCCGATGGAGTGCTGATCTTGCGAAAAGATGGCCCATCTTCAGCGTTTTTGTCAGATCTTCTCACCTACAGCTGGTGTAAGGGGTTCTTCTATGACCCCGCATAAAAGAGATGTATCGGCAGTTTCTCACCAATCTGAGAACGGGAGTTCTTCCAGATGTTCCGGCCGAGGTGGAGGTCGCAGCCGTGGTGGCCAGTCACCAGGTTACCAGTGACAGTAGAGTGGATTAGCTCAGAGTGGTCATCCAGGGGTGCAGGGCCGCAGTATAGGATATACATTTGCCATGGATCAGACCAATCAAGAGCTAGATCCTGACCCTTCCACAGTCCGAGGAATGATCTTAGTATCCTCACTTTTATCTTCATCCATTTTCGATACTGGTGATTCACATAGCTTTATCTCTATTGCTGTTGTGGAGAGCCTTGGGCTCTGTATCTTTTGGTCTTTAGACATGTTGAATCCTGATACACCGTTGCGAATGAGGATGTCTAGCATATGTCAGTGCAGAGAGTTCCATCTTAAGGTTGCAGGGTGTCACTTTTTATGTGACCTCTATGTCCAATAGATGATAGGTTATGATGTCATTCTCGGTATGGACTCGTTAGTTCCCTTCCAGGCATTCGTCAATTTCTATCACCTCATGGTGAGTTTCGTATCACCATAGGGCGGATCTTTTATTCATAGAGGATTGTGGGATGTCCAGGTGAGTAGATTTGGACCAGAGCATCACGGGCTAGGGGGAGTTATTGCATAGATTTCCAGTCCTTATCTGGATGTCTAGGGGACTTCGCAGTTATACTTTCCTCTAGTGGTGGATCGTTTCAGGGATGCCTTTCCAAAGGACTTTTTAGGTTTGCCTCTGGATCGTGAGGTAGACTTCTTGATTGAACTCATGCCAGGAGCGGCACCGGTGTCCATTCCTCCTTATAGGATGGCTACACCTGGGTTGTAGGAGCTCAAGAAGCAGTTGGGGGAGTTGCAGGCAAAGGGTTTCATCTGACCCAGTACTTCTCCTTGGGGTTCGCCTATCCTATTTGAAAAGAAGGAAGACGACACCCTTAGACTTTTCATGGATTATCAGAAGCTCAACCAGTTTACATTCAAGAACCGATATACCTTGTCGAGGATCGATAAACTCTTTGATCAACTTCGAGGAGCACAAGTGTTCTCGAAGATCGATTTGAGGTCTGGTTATCATCAGTTGTGCGTTAGACCATCAAATATACCTCTTATATCCTTCAAGAGAATGTATGGTCTATACGAGAATACGGTCATTCCATTCGGTCTAATGAATGCTCCATCTAATTTTATGGCATTGATGAACCAAGTGTTCCATCCATACATGGATTCCTTCATGGTGGATTTCGTGGATGACATCTTGGTGTAATCTCAAACTCGACACGACCATGCTAACCATGCTGAGATTGTTCTGAGTACACTGAGAGAGCACCAATTATATGCTATTCTCTCTAAATGACACTTTTGGATGGATTGGATTCACTTCTTGGGTCACGTTATCTCAGAGACAGGAGTATCAGTAGACCCAGATAAAGTGAGAACAGTTGTTTCCTAGGAGCAGCCGAAGAATGTCTTTGAGTTGTGTATTTTTCTAGGGACGGATGGATACTACATGCATTTCATAAAGGACTTTTCACGCCTAGCAGCACCGCTGACCGGTCTGACCAAGAAAGGGGAGAAGTTCTTATGGTCAGATTCTTGTGAGACAGCCTTTCAGGAGATGAAAGTGAGGTTGATGTCTGAACCGATACTAGTCTTTCCAGAGCCGGGAAAGATCTATACATTCTACAATGATGCTTAAGGTGTCAAACTGGGAGATGTGCTTATATAGGGAGATAGAGTTTTTGTGTATGGGTATCGGAAGTTGAGGCCAGAGGAGAGGAACTACCCAACACACGATTTGGAGTTAGCAGCTATTGTTCATGCCTTACACTGTTGGAGACATTACCTTCTGGGAGAGCACTTTGTTGTATTCACCGACCACAAGAGTCTCAAGTACATCTTTACTCAGTGAGATCTGGATATGAGATAGCGATGGTGGGTCGAGTATCTTCGGTCCTTTGAACTTGAGCTTGCCTATACACCTGAAAAGGGAAATACCATGGCGGATGCATTGAGTATGAGATCTCAGATTCAGGAAGTTCAGGAGGCCATCAGTGAGTGGAAGCTTATGGCTCTATTCTCTGAGATGAACTTGGAGGTTCCCAATAGACAGGGATAGACTTTTCTCTCTTCTATGTATGTTACCTATACTCTTTTTGATCGAGTACAGATGAGGTAGCTATCAGACTCAGAAGGCGGAGTCCTGCAGGAGAGTGTGTCAGGAGAGGACCCTCTCCCTGGATGAACAGTGGGTGAGGAATGAGATTTTTCATTTCCAGGGATGCGTATGGGTGCCAACAGACATACGCGAGGAACTGATGTGGGATTTTCATTCTTTAGTTTGGGAAGTTCATCCTGGCATCACCAAGATGTATCGTGATCTACACCGCCAGTACTGGTGTCCAGGTATGAAGAGGGATGTTGCTAGTTTTGTCTTGAGGTGTTCCACTTGTCAGCAGGTGAAATCAGAGCATCAGTTACTACCAGGGATTTAACAATAGTTACCCATTCCTGAGTGGAAATGGAATGATGTCATGATGGACTTAGTTACTGGGATACTGAGGTCACCTCGAGGGAGTGATTCTGTTTGGGTTGTCGTCGATAGGCTTATGAAGGTTTCTCACTTCATGCCGATCAAGGAGACATTCAGTGTTGATGAGCTGGGCCGGTTTTACATCAGAGAGATTGTACGTCTGCATGGAGTTCCACACTCCATTTTTTCAGACAGGGATACACATTTTACATCCGGGTTTTGGTAGGGGATTCAGAAGGCTTTGGTTACACAGGTAGTTTTGAGTACAACATACTATCCCCAGACAGATGGCCAGTCTAAGCGTACGTTCCAGGTGCTTGAGGATATGCTCTAGGCTTTCATTCTAGACTTTGGCAGTTCTTGGGAGAAACATATTCCTCTTGTAGATTTTTCCAACAACAACAGTTTTTAGGTGACTATTCAGATGGCACCTTACGAGGCTTTGTACGGTAGGACATGCCAATCACATTTTTTATGGATGGAGGATGGAGAGAAAGCTTTTCTGGGACCTCTTCATATTCAAGAGACCTCAGAGTAGATAGAGTTGATTCGGAAAAGGATGGGTACAACACAATCTAGATAGAAGTCTTATGCTGATTAGAAGAGATGAACTCTGGAGTTTGAGGTCGGGGATCAGGTTTTCCTATGTGTCACACCGAGGTTGGGACATAAGAGGATTCAGAGATAGGGTAAGATTTCACCACAGTACGTTGGGCCATTTCAGGTGTTGGAGAGAGTTGGGTCGGTTTCCTATCAGTTGCAGTTACCTCAGAGGTACCGGGATATGCACGACGTCTTCCACGTTTCTCAGCTCTGACATTACTTTTCAGACTCGTCTCATGTCTTTCAACCCAAGGAGGTTGAGCTTGAATCATATACGTCATTTGAGGAGAATCCTATCTGGATTTTCGATCGTAGTACGAAGGTTCTATGTGGACGGTCTGTTTCTCTAGTACAGGTTCTATGGCATCACATGCGAGTATAGGATGAGACCTGGGAGAGGGAGGCCGATGTACGGTCGCAGTGGCTGGAGTTGTGTGGGGTTTCTTCTTCTACGCCTTACTAGGGAAATTTATGGACTAATTTCTTTAAGTGGGGAAGTTTGTAAGAACTCGGATCTTCATTTCTGGTATGTTTTTCCTTTTCTGGTCATTTTTCAGAAATAAAGGAAAATCTGAAAATTTTCAAAGTACACACCATGTACTTGATGCTGCACAAGGCCGTTTGCTGGACGTGTCTGGGCCACACACACGGTGTGTAGGGGAGATGTGTAGGCTGCTTAAAGCGGAGTGTAGAAAAGCCTAGTACACGTTGTGTACCCCATAAGTACACGTTGTGTACTTTATTATTTTCATTAAACAGACCGGGGTCGCACCTAATTGACAGAATCGTCTTCTTCTCCAGGTTATTTGATCGAGAGCATCCCATATGGATGTGAACTACCTCCGATCCCCCAATCCTCCGTCTGTTTGCCGAATCGACCGTCGTCGATTGCGTTGGAACTGGAGCGGTGAGCTCTTCATTCTTCTTGAGTTTCATTCCACGGTTATCCCTATTTCTTAAGATATCATGGGTTAAACATTTTGTGTGTTCTCATAGATATATGACGTTCTAAGGAGAATCAAGCCTCATGGTTCATGTATATTGATCTACTTGCATCAAGGTGGGTGGTTTGTGCCTTACCGTTCGAAGTCCTCAAGTTTTATGTGAAAATTCCACCAATACCCGTGAACGGGGAATTGCGTGTTTTCCATTTTTCTCCTATTGTTTTCCTGCCATGCTTGTAGGCTTGTGTAGAGATAATTTGATCATATTTTAGGATAATTACTGTGCCTGGTTGTTTTTTCCATGCCTTGTTCTTGTTACGACCTTTGAGTCTTGTTAGCCTTTGGCTGCTATACCTGTTTTCCATGCCTTGTGACCGTAGGATGGAATGATATTCTTAACATGCTTTTTATGATATATACTGGTTATCCAAGTAGCTCTGTAGGTGTAAATTGTACTTATAGCATTATTATACACTGACTGGAATGGGACCGAGATAACCGAGTGCTATAGACTATAAGGTATAGACCAAGTGAGCTTCCTAGAGAGTCTTGGATATTATAGGCTATATGGGGATAGACTGAGTGAGCTTCCTCAGAGAGTCTTGGTCATTATAGACTATATGGGATAGACCGAGTGAGTTTCCCAGAGAGTCTTTGATATTATAGACTACAGGAGGATATACTGAGTGAGCTTCCTTAGAGAGTCTTTACTTGTTTGAATTTCCTTAAACCTTTCAAGGCTAGAGGAGGAATTGACCGAGCGAGCTTCCTTAGAGAGTTTGTGAAAGATCTGAGACTATAGGAGGATTTAATGAGTGATCTCCCTCTAAGAGTTTCTAGACTTTGGAGCTATAAGAGGGTTAGACCGTGTGATCTTCCTCAGAGAGTCCCTGACTACCCTAGACTATAAGGGGAATTGACATAGCGAGCTTCCCTAGAGTGTCTTATAATTTCGTATGACCAAACCAGAGGGGTTAGGCTGAGTGAACTTCCCAGAGGGTTGTTGGTACTTCTTGGATCAGACCAGAGGGGCTCTTGTTGTGGTTAGCTATTTTCTTCACTACTTCTTGTTGAATGGTGGATTGATTACTGTGGTATATCATCCTGTTACTACTTACTGATTACAGCCTGCTGTTTACTGTTACTGTTTACTGCTTACTGTACTATTACCTGCCATATGCTCACTAACTATTAGGAACAGATCTTTGGGTGGTTTTCGACTGGGATTTAGTCTCACACCCAGTTTGGGTCATGCTTTTGGGCCCAAACTGACTATGTTGTTGCAGGTATAGACAAGGGCAAGCGGCCTTCTACTTCGGGTACTTGATTGCTTTGGGGTAGGAGAGCATGGGACCAAGCATAGGCTTGAAATGCTGTGGAGCTATTTATCTTTTCATTTGTACTTGTTTTGGTACTATTTGTATTTACAGAATTGTGACCTGTTTGGCTGCTTTCCTAGATATGTATCATGCATCATTTCATATATACATATGTGTTCCAGTTGTTTATTGTTTTATTCTTCTGATGTTTATTGCTGTTGGATATTTACTGCTTCTACAATTGCATGTATTGTTTACATCCACTGTGTACTCTGCCAATGAGGGCATAATTTCCACACTATCACACCCAAATCCCTCACTACTAGTCAGCAGCCTCTGGTGTTTGGGAAAATGTGCTTGAGGCCATGTGACCAACCGGGTACGGGGTGCCTCTTGGTGGCTTCCGGAACTGGGACGTTACACTATACTTCCAAGAGAACCTCAAGTGGTTCATTAATGACATATATAATATTATTTAATCCCTTAGTATGATCTTTATATTTTTATGAATATTATATAATTTAATAATATAATATTTGTTTTAAAAACTCATTTATGTCAATTTTGACACTATTTAGTATTTGGTTTTTGTGAAAGTCATCACAACTTGATTGCTTCAGAAAAGATACATTGAATCAATCCTAACATATCATATTCACCTATAAAATTCATTGATTTCATAAAACCTTTAAAATTATATTTATTTTAATATTTATAATACCATTTATTTGAATATTTCATTAATAAGGTAATTGATGTATCATCATTAAGTCATAAATAAATTTAACTATTTAATGTCTAAAAATTATAAATAAAACACCATGTTGTAGGAAATCTATTTATATTTCTAATTAATATTTATAGTCTAATTTATATTATTTATAACCATATATTAAAAATGTTTTAGTTAATAAACTACAAATTCAACTATTTTAACTCTTCATTAAATAAAACAATAATAAATCTCCTAATCTAATCAAAATCGACTTAAAGGATAATATTTTATTTGTAAGGTTTTTATGGGTCATATTAAACTTATCCAATAGTATTTGGACTTGTTTTAGGGTAATTATAGTATCATTTTTCCCTTTACTTACCCTATTTACTTTTAACCGTGGTAAATAAAAGTCAAAAGTTACTATTCACCAAAAATAATTTTCATCTTCTTGAGCCAAATTTTACTTAATAATGTCAACTATGTCTCTCATAATTTTTAAACTCAACTCACATAAGTGGTAAAAATTATTTTTTATGTAGATTTTTAAATGCACCTAGAATGTGGGTAAAAAACGTTAAAAAGCTCAATAATTTTTTTACATATTATTTTATTATAAAATGACTCCAATGAACTACATTATATTTTTATAGTTATTATATATATATATATTGACTTTAAATAATTTTAAATAAAATAAATAATTATTTAAATAAAAATTTGGTTTTAAACAACAACGTAGTTTTTTTCACTATTCAACAAAAATTGAGTATTTTTAAGAAAATTACAAAAAAATCACCCAAAGAAAATTTTGATATTATGAATTAAAAAATGAATAATATTTTACCAAATTTAAAACATAGAATTTGCATTAATTTATTTAAAATTAATTCCTATTGTCAAAAAAAAAATCGGGTATTTAAAAAGTTAAAACTATCAAAAGATTGACATGTGTTTATGTCAAATTTCAATGTGAAATTACTTATAATGACTTATATTGTATTAAATTATAAAAATATAATCTAATTATAATTCAAAACCATTCAAATGCCTAATTTAATAATATAATTTATTTCGATTAAAAAAGTTGTTTTCAATTAAAACATAGTATTTTTCTCTATTCATCAAAATTTAAAAATTATCAGAAAAGTACCAAATATTTATCCAAAATAAATCTTCATGCCCATCTTCTAAAAAAGAATTTATTTTTATTGAATTGAATATATAAAAGTGTCAAATATTGGTTTTAAAAAGGGTTCTCCATTAAAAGGCGGTAAAATTTCATTTTTTGAAAAATACTTTTTCTTATCTGAAATATGAATTTGTTCTTATATTATTTCTAACAAACCCATAATATGGATATAAAAATTATATAGAGTATATTAGAATCAAAATATAGTTAATACTATTCATAGCCTCTTTTTGAATGGCTAGTATGGAAAGTTGTGGAGTGCTCGAACTCGGTGTTGCGTGTAGCACAAGCTATTGAATTACTTTAATGGGATAACATACTGTGAATTCGTGGGGTGTTATAGCTAAAAATAGTTTTATGCTTAGAAATGAATTTTACTGAAATCATTTTTTGTTGTGTTTTTCACCATTATTTTAAAATTAATTATCGATACGTACAGAAATTAAATCTTGTAAAATGGGTCAAATAATTACAACTACTATAATAAATAAAATTTATTAAGTTATAAATTATTTTTGTTCATACTGAATAGTAAAAAAAAATGCGTTACTATGAATAAAGTTAAAAATGGATTATATAGATTTAACTTAATATATAAGGTTTAAAATAAAAAAATATTTTATTTTATTTCTTGATGGGGTTTAAACCTTATGTCATTTTTTATCTACATACCTTTAATAAGACATTATTATATTTTAATCTTTCAAAAATTCTAAGTGTTTCATCTGGAACAGTTATAAATGGATACCATATCTCCTCTCTTCATCATAATTAATGATCCTTCTATATAAGAAAAATTATACAATAATAGATTTTTAAAATCCATCCCCATATACTTGATTTCATGGTAGGATCATAATACCATCCTTGCAAGGATTAAAGTGTAATATAAAGGAGTTCTCTCAATGAAGAGGTACTACACTCAACTGAGTTCTTTCAATTTTTTTGTTCTTCTACCTTCTATAATTTTTTCAAATATGTTATAAACTAATTAATTGAGTATATTAAATATTAATTATTATTATTATTATTTATTAACAATTTACCACCTATTTTACATCAAATCAGAAATTCAAGTATCGCTCACCCATATGTATAGAATTCCGCCATCACATAGTTATATGAATCATTTTACAACACCATCATTCATGGTTTGTTATTATTTTGTATTTAATATTTATACATTATATTTCTTAAAAAATTATACTTTTATAATTATAATATCTTATTTACTTTATTACCATTCAATCCATTGAAAATGAAAACATTTCTCGTGATTCTGTGTGGATAGCCACCACCATGCAGTGATATGACTTGTTTTTCATCATCTCTATATATAAATAATCGTGAAAGTGTATATTATGAATACATTTAATAATTATATAATTATTAATTTTATTTATATTATAAACCATTACCATAGTGAAAGTATCACACCCATCAAACCGAAAAATACAATGAAAATGGAATAGTTCTCACCCAGATGTTTTTTTAATGAAGAAATTATTAATTAAATGTTAATTAAAGATAATAAATGAATTATAAATAGTATTTTATATATTAATATTGTTCTAGAATATATTTATATAAATATATATATTATATAGGATATTTGAATTCCTTCGATGGAAGGCAAAACTTGAGGTAAGGGATTTTAGTTTCAATTTCATTTTAACTAGGACTATTTATTATAGGGTTTTAATTGAGGGAAATTATTTGTATATTTTAATTTTAAACTAATATATATTTTATTATACTTTGTTTATTTGTGTATTTTATTTATATTAGTATCATTTTCCTCTCTTTTCAACTCAAAAATATCAAGAATATGTTTTTAAAATAAAATCCAACCTTGTTTCCTCTTTGAACGGCGAGCTTTTTATTCCATCTCCATCAACTTCAAAATATTATTATAAATGTTTTTTATTATACTTGAAATAATTTAAAAAGGACATTTTAACTAACTATGTATTTATTTAAAAAGTTTTATATAAGAATATTTTTAAATAATTTTTTCCCTAAACAAGCCTTTTTTGACTTTTTACAAATGTGTGAAATAAATGTAATTTTAATGTATATGGTATGAAATTGATTTTATCAATTCTCTGGGAATAATTATTTAAAATTATATCAAAATCAATGTTTTTTCTCATGTTTTCAAAGAATGGATTGAATTGTATTTTAAATACATTGACTTCCTTCTCTCGATGGATTACGATGATTTTAATTTTATAATGACTCTAAGAACCTCGTTTATTTCCCACGGGTTAAAACATTTATGATGAAACGTTTTTGAAACCCATTTATTTTACAGATTTTATGATATAATGAAATATTTATGAAACATGTTTACTTTATAAGGGTATTTATATAATGATATGATGACTATTTTATGATCTTTTGGTACTCATATATATTATTTTCATTACAAGATGAGTCAGCTTAGAACTTTATATCCCTCTAATGAATTTGTTATGTATAGATATCTCATGAGATTATAAATACTTGAATGGGGAGTGAACCAAGTTTAGTAAGGGAATTTTTCCACTACGATAGACTTAGGAGTGAACCTTGACTATGGAAACGAAGGAATTGAGAGTGAACTAAATACACTATGATGTCATTTTAAGTTATCATTAACTAAGGAAATATCATTTCATGGTTATGTGTATAAAAAAATTATATCTTATGGTTATGATATGATCTCATGGATCATGATTGATTATTAATGATTAAACAAACTTAAGAATTATATATTCTTGATAGCATGGATTTATGAAATCATTTGTGATTTTTGATCTTCGATTGATTATGTATGATTATTGTAAATTATGATCATGTTTTCATATCCATATATTTATATTACTATCACTTATAATCATTGATTAAATCTCTTATTTTTACCCTTATTAAACATATAAAATCAACCTTTATTATGTTTTCTTTCCCCAGGTTATAAGTAAATTATTTAATTATGGTATTTATAATCATTGTACTATGTGATAAGATCTTTTGGTGAGATATTGAATATATTTCATGAAATAATATCATTTTTATATTTAGTTCCATAAACTCTAAAACATTCTACTTATGGGGTGTGTTTTGTTATGAGATGAATTCAATGTTTATATAAAATGATGTAATATACATGTATAAAAAGATTGGGTCTTGTAGGTTGGTATCATATTAGGGTTTAGTTAATCTTTGTAGATTAGGATTATAAAACTTTACTCAAAACCATTGCTATATGTCTAAGTATAAGATAATATATTGATGATTTGGTATTGTATAGATCATATGGATTTATTATAAAATAAATCCACATCTGGATATTTGAAATTGGAAGTGGCTATGCGATGGTTTCACCTAGGTGTAACAACTTTTAAGGAGGGGTATTGGGTATTAACATGATCTCCACTATTTCATGATTAGTGGGCCTAATACTACACACCTGTCTAGTCACTCCTTAGGATATGCTTCATTTAATTCACATTTTCTTTATAAAGCATTATGAACGATATTAATAGATTATGAATATGAATGGAATATGTTATACCAAAGGTTTCCTGGAATTAAAACAAGTTTTTAGGATTTATTCTTGTTATAAATGATTTTCAAATATTTAACAATTAATCATTGTTATTATTGTTTCTCACACTATGATTTTTGGTATTATTCAATGGATGAATCCATGAAGAATCCTGATAATGTTGAATATGATTGTAAATGAATTGATATTCCTCAGGAGAAACAAAATCATATTAGAGTTGGGATGTGTGGTCATACAACTATCTGAACCTAACTCTCACAAGCTATAAATTGTAATATGAAACATGCTGATCATTTAAACATCCAAAGGAAGAAACAACTCAACACTGAGTATTTAATGCATAAATATCTACCTTCATTCAGTGGTCCTTCATATCCAATAATTAATAATCAAGGAATCAGTGCCACTGAGAAGACATTTTCTACTCTCCGGTGTTTGGAAAATGAAAATTTATCTTACAAGTATATCATTTGTAAGGAGAAGTCGATCAATAGTGTATTTTTTCAAGAATACGAGGCAAGAAGAGGTTATTGACTCTATAACATGAGAATATTTTAAGACGTAATTTATAAATATGAATTTTCCATTAACTCTTAACATGAAAATGGAAAGGTAATTTTTGGAAATAAAGTTGGAGGATGATGAACATATTAGTACCTATGAAGAAAGATCCATGATACTTCAAAGGAATTATTCTGGTTTTATCAGTAATCTTGAAAGAGATGTTTGACAGTACTTTACTCTAATGAAACCAAATATATGAAATGAAATGTCTATGATATTCTTTGATAGTAATGAAGAAATTGATCGATGATATCTCAAACTAGAATTTGAAATTGGAGGATCTCATTGTACTCATGGTTTTGGGGACATAAAAAAGTTGTAAATTTGACTAAATTCTAATAAAAAATCCCATATATGAAAGAAAATTAATTTTCATTCTTTTCAGAAGTGTGGAAAGAAGAATGAAGGAAATTCTTTTATGTTTTCTAGTAGATTTTTTAACATTTTAAAAATTCTATTTTGTTAAATAATTCCAAACTGATGTGAATAGGCATATCTATGAAAGGAGGAGTAAAAAATCTCAACAGAATGTGCAGCCCACTATACAATGACATAATTGTAATAAGTATCGACATTATTCTAATAATTTCATAAATTTTAGTTTTAATGGTGTCAATTGGTGTCATAATCATCTAAATACCAAAGAAAAAGGAAATCTCATATGATCACAACAACTTCAGAAGGTCACAAGAATGAAGTGGTGAAATGTACACTTACCATCCACTATAGAATTACAAATTAATTATATGATTCTATCTTTACCCACTCTTTTATATCTGAAGAATTTACTAAGGGTATTGCATCACCACCTCAATGACTATTTTTTGAGTTAACAATAAAAACTTTTAATGGTAAGATAATCACTTCTTAAGTATATAGCTCCTCTCCAATAAAAGTTTATTGGAATTTACTTCTTGAAAATCCTATTATTATACATCTAGTTGATTTTTACATTATTTTGATTATATATTGGATATCTTTATATTGATCCCATATCAATTTTCAGAAAAGGGGAGTCATGGATACTATTATAAATCAACCCATGATCATCTTTTGATGTGAGGATGAATATGAACATCCAATGGAAGTTTCATTTGTTATATGGGTTTTACAACCTATTCATGGAGGATATATATATATCAAATGGGTGGGGTAAAATTATACATAAAATATATTAATGTTTATTAGGATTATGCTAATGTGTTTTTGGAATAATTTCTTAGTATTACCCTCAATCATAAAGTTTAATTTTTAATATAACTCTTACCTAGTGTTGAACCACTTTCAAATACTCCATTTTGAATGGCCTTGATTGAGTGGTAAGAATTAAAGAAGTAATTCTATGAGAATCTTGATATGGGATTCATATTTATTAGTAAATATCCATGGGATTCACCTATTCATTTTTTATGTAGAATGATAGGCCAATGAATCATTGAATTTATTATCAAGGTCTTCACAAGATCACCAAAAAAAAGTTGGTAACTTCTACCCAATATTGATGACTTGTTTGATCAACTATGATGAGATAACTACCTTCCCATGATTGATCTATGTTCTAGATATCATCAATTGAGCTCCCAAAAGGTGTATATTTCCAAGATATCCATCAATATGAGGTATGATCATTATGAATTTATAATGATTCCATTGAGACTTACAAATTAACCTTTTATCATCATGTATCTAGTAAATATATTCTTTATAGATTAAATCGATCAGGTTGTATTAGTCTTTATAGATGATATTATTATATTTTAAAAGAGTAAGGAAGTGAATGAAGATTATTTAATGATTCTTATGAAGACCCTAAGGAATAAGAAAATGTATTCTAAATTTACTAATTGTGAATTTTGGACTGAAAATTAACTTTTTTTATAATCAAAAACACTTTTGAGGGAAAAGTGAGAAACCACATAATTCAAACTTACAACCAAAAAACCATTAAAAATGATAATCTAGATCAAAGCTACCGAATCTGCTCCTCCCCAGCTATTAAATCTTGATGAAAAACCTCCACCCTCACTTGACCACTCAGCAAGTAGTCCCATGCAGAGTTGTACGGGCACTGAACCGATGGCAGAGCCATACCCTCTTGAACTTCCAATTCCAAATGATATGCATGGGTGAAGACTTCTTTCTCTTAACCTCATCTAGAGAAGAAAAGAGTAGTATTCTGGTTGCAAATACATAAAAACTTCACAGAGAATTCAAACATTCATCAACAAATAGATCATGAACAACAGAATGACATCCAGATAGCAGATGCCACGAAAACCAATAGCAGATTCCTCCCATTCACCGATGTCCAGAATCACACCAATACCTCCACCACTTCAACGCATTCAAAAATAGATCCACCACTTCAATGTATTCAACACAAAAGTTGGCATACACCATAATCGAACCTGTGAGATATATCGTAGGATGCCAGAAGCTAGAACAAGAGACCCTCCCCCCTCCGCGCTGCATCAGGGCCAACGTCGAGCCTCACCTGAAGGAAATCAGCCAATCTAGAGCCTTCGCTGATGATAACGAGTTGAGAATGCCAAGATACTCACTTGAGGATGATGAAGCCTCACCAAAGACATCTCCAGGATGACGAAGACTTCACCGCCAATACCGAACCAAGATCCAATGCCAAGACTCTCGCCTGAGAAGCAGCGCGATCAAACTCCAAGCTCACCCACCAGAAATCGAAGAGAGGGCCTCTCCTGAGGCAACACCTGGACAACACGCTAGGGCAGTCGAAATCAGAAGCCTGAAAAAGCATTGTCCAAAACACATGTACATATACTAACCTATATTGTATAAGTGTTTGTAAAATTTAGAGATGCATAAAATAAAGTACTAGGATACATCCTCATGTAGAATGATATATTGATACCTTATACCTCACATGAATTGAAAATTTATAACAAACCTTAAATGAATCAGAATTTATAACTCGAAGTAGTAATTTTTTCTTTGAAAATATAGAGGCATTCTATTTATGGCGAAGAGTGAGATATATATATTTATTATAATATATTGAAATATATATTCACATAGAAAGATTTGACTATTCACTAGTTGATTAAATATTATGACTGCTCAATACATTAGTTCTCTAGGAAGGTGAACAGGGTGGTTGATGGTCAAATATGAAAAGACCATTATAGTTTCTCTATGATTATGATTTAAAGAGATCCAATATTTATTTATTTATCTAATATTGATCTATAAATCATAATGTATGGAAAAATATCATATCTTTCTCCGATAAATGTTCAACCATCCAACCATGTGGGGATTAAGGATGAAAATAAGGTGGATGTGGAACTGTAGATAAAGGTGAGAAATGTTTCTATGTTAAACCATGATTATATTGTAATGATAAGATTCATGAATCAATTTGGTGTCCCATAAATACCAAACATTAATAAAGAGTTGTTGTATGAAGCTCATAGATCATCATTCTCCTTTCATACAAAAATTATAAATATGTATTGAGATGTGAAAGAGTATTTATTATGGGATAACATAGAAATGGATATTTTAGATTCAGTATCTTGATCACCTTTCTAGGATATATATTAATTGAGAGGTAAGATTTCATAGAGTATCACTTGCTATTGTATCTTAACGGGAACTAAGGTTTACCTCAATATTTTGGGGAGGTCTTCCATATGATATGGATACCAAATTCAGATTCATCACTTCATATAATATCCTTACAGTTTTCCATCTATGAATACTGTTAAAAACCATAATGATACATTGAAATCATATTTTATGGATTTTAAATGTGGTTGGTATCAAGACCTTTCTGTGGTCGAATTGTCTTACAATAATATCTTTCTTTCAAACATTCAGATGGCTCTTTATACATCCCTCTATGTATGTAAGTATAGAACAACAATGTATTGGGATGAATTTAGAGAGTGAATGATATTGGGACATAAAAAAGTAAGGAAAATTACAAAGAAGGTTATAACTATTTAGAAAAAAATCAAGCCATCTTAGAGTATATGGAAAAGTTATGTAGATATTCAGCAGTGAGATATACAGTTTGAAGATGATGACAATGTATTCGATTGAATTTATCAATAGAGAAAATTAATAATTTTTTTAAATAATGAAAAAATGATCCTTAGATGTATTAGTACATTTAGAAATATTATTCATATCTTGATAGTATCTTATCTCGTATCACTTCCATAAAATCTATCTCATATTTTTTATGTCATCCACATGAGGATGTATATACATTATTCTTCACATGTAACAAACATAGATTTCATACCAATGGATCATGATATCGCTTATAAAGAACTACTAATGGATATTCTGGATTAAATAATGAAAGTGTTTCGAAACAAGACCATTCACCGAGTAAAATATTTGTGGTGAAGATATAAATATGAAGAAGCAATATAGGAACCAAAAGTTATGATGAGATAATTATCCTTAGTTTTTTCAATCAAAGTTATTGAATTTAAGGGGATAAATTCTTAGGAGGGGTTTATAATATACCCCTATGATATTTTATGATATATTTTCCATTAATAAAATTTATTTCCTTGATATCTTTCTTTACATATAAAACTGATTTTAAAAGAAATCTGATATCCTATTAAAATATTTTTATATAATGTGGCAGTTATCGTATAGATATTGGATTGGTGGGTATGAATATTAAAAAAAATTATTAAAAATTATATTTTACATAATGAATACATTAGTTATCAATTGGTTAAAAGGAAAAGAATCATTTGAAGGTAAAAATTATATTTTTCTAAAAAACAATTTTTAGGTGCACAATGTATTTTAATATTAATAAATTATATTAATCATTATTAAAAATTAATGTAATGAGATTTTTACATAATATATTAGAAAAATATTATATCATTCATCTAATAGTTCTTACAGGTAATATAATAATGGTAGACTTTGTTTTATTCTTAAAAATGCTTTCTGTTAAAAATGGTTTTATTATCTTTTTTTCATGCTTACAATAAATTGAATTTATGAAACTTATTAAAAATTAATCTTGTAAAATATTTTCCATATTTTCAATAAAAATAATTAATATAATTTAATAATTTAAATGAAATTATTTTTCATAATTAATAGTTAATATAGTAAAAATGTGTTACCGTGGTTTAAGTTCAAACGAGTTTACTAGGGGGGTTAGCCTTAGAGATAAGGTTTAAAATATCCAAAAATTATTTCCCTAAAAGGATACCAACTATAATATCCTCCACACACTCCATGGTCCATCTAGATCAGACAAGCAGTACCCTAATCCATTCCTAACATCCCTCTCAACATCTTGGAGGTCTTGGTTTGATCATTATACCATCTTTTCAAGGAATAAGATGTATGCAAAATGAGGTTTTTTAATGAATTGGTATTACTATTAACCCAGTACATTAAATTTTATTTCTTCTTCTACCACCTCAAATATATGATATCATAATATCTTATCCCTAGTGAAGAATAAAAATCCTTAAAGGATATTGACATAGATGAAAAATACCTTTAAAAGATAATTCAAAACATTCTTTGAAAAATCAAGAAAATATCCCTTTATGTTAAAGAAAATTTAAATAAATATTCCTAGAATATTGGAAAAATAATTTTATTTTTAAATAACTTAGGAAAATATTAAATGAATCAGCATTGAAAATGACAGTCTTGATGGAAAAAAATTTTGTTCATGCAAAATAAATTAAATGAAAACCTTATTTCACATTTTTTTAAAATGTCAAACCAAATTACTTGGAAGGATTATAGAAATATTAAATTTTAATAATTCATAAATAAATTAAAAGGTAGTAAAAATAACATTTTTATGGAATTTCATGTTTAGGTAACAACTTTAATAACATAATTTCGAATAGTATGGACCTATAAGAAAAAGTTCCACGATTAAAGATGAAATGATGGCTGATTTTCTTTTAAAAAATATAAATAATTTTAAATACGAATTATATATTAATGGTTCCAATATAAAAACATTATAAAAAAGGATATGAAAATATATTGGATCTAAACTATATTATCTATATAGCTTCCCTCAATGTAAATTCAAGTACAAAAAATCCCTTTTTAAATGTGATAGAAACATAAATCCCTTACCACTTTGGTAAATTCTGAATAATATTCTCCAAAAAAGAAATAAAATAAAATTAAACTTCAAATTATATGAACATATGGGTATTGAGGACACAAAATATCAACGGGGTGGTAGATACACCCCATAAAAGGGAACCTCCTCTTCTCTCTTATTCAAAATGCTTGCGCCTTTAACTCAACCAAGAAATACCATAATACAATACTATATTACTTACATAATTTATAGATCTACTATTATTTTCAAAATTATATCCTTTCAAGGAATAAGGTGTCAACCAAAGGAGGTTTCCCCATAATGAGGTATATCTATTAACCGAGTACATTCAATATTATTTATTATTTTACCTCCTATAAATATATGGTATACACTCTAGAATAATGAATTCAATATCTCTAATATATTTATTTTTTTAATAATTATGGATCAAATATTTTCAACCTTCTTTATATTAAATGGGATATGCAACTATAGCTCGTGAGTACATGTGGATTGTCGCCTCCACATAGCAATATGATTCATTTTCCATCATTGTAATTCAGAGTTGATTATTATGAGGGAGTTTGTATTTTGTATATAATTATTATGAAATAATTATACTTAAATAATTATTATAAAATAATAATACTTATATAATTATTATATATTCTCCACCATTTTACCTATCTATCTTTTGTAAAATGATAGCATCGCTCATGCGGATTTGTGGATTACCACCTTCATAAAGTGATGTGAATCATTTTTTAGTTCTGCATTACATGGATTATAATAAGGATATGTCTAATGAATATATATATATATAATGAATGATATAATAATGATTCTATAATTTGGAATTACAATTTACCTTTCTTTTATTACATCCATCAAAAAGTCAAAACATTACCCATGTGTATGTATAGACTATAGTCTCCACAAAGTGATTTAATTTATTTTTCATCAAATTTTATGAATTTTTTTAAATGTTTAAATAATGGATAAATATGGAATGTATATAATGTTTAATATTCTTTATATGATAAAAAATTACCAAGGTACATGTACTGTAACCATCTAATCAAAACATGCTTTAAAAACAAGCCAATTTTCACCAGAATGTTTGTTTTAATAAAGAAAATATTAATAAAATGATAATTGGAAATTATAAACTAATGATAAATAATAATTTATGTATAAATATAGTTTTGGAATATATGTATAAAAAATTTATATTTGAAATATAATATATTTTACCACATATAAACCAAGAAGAAACGTGAGGTAAGGGATTTAAGTTTCAATCTAATTTTAATCTGGATTATTTATGGTTGAGTTGACATTGATGGAAATTATATGGATATTTTACTTGAAACCCCATATATTTTATTCATATATTATTATTTCTAGAGTGTATAATTATTAGTTACAATTTCAGTTCTTTGGATCTTAAAATTATATAAAAAATGTTTTTAAAGAAAATTTGATATTATTTCCTCTTTGGTCAACAAACACATACTTCCATTCAATACTCTTAAATATTGTTTTATGGATGTTATTACATATAAATGAAATTTTGTAAAAAATTTATTTTCACTAACATTGAATTTATTTATAAAATTTTAAAAAGGAATGTTTTTAAATTAATTTGTTTTTCTGAAAAATATATTTTTGACAATTTAGAAAGGTGTGAAAGGAATGATCTCTTTCAATGCATTTGGAATGAATATATTTTCCAACTCTCATAACCAATATATTTTTAAATATTTTCTTTAATAGTTTACTTTTTTATTTTCAAATAAAAGTATTTTCTTAATATTCTAGTATTTTTTAACTTAAATTTTATCAAATGAAAAGTAAATTCTCTCATGTTTTTAAAAAAATAGTTTAAATGATATTTTAAAGGTATTTTTCATATACCTAAAAATACATTAAATATTATTAAACTTTATTTGGGATATAATATTATGCTATCATCCACTTTCTTTCATTGTACAGATTATAATGATGATTATTTAAGTATAACTTTCATAAACTTATTTCCATCCCAATGGTAAATTAAGTTATGATAAAACCTTTATGAAACCCATTTATTTTTTAAGGTTTGTTCTATGATGAGATAATTAAATGAATACAAAACCAATTTACTTTCCATGGGTTAAGATATGATTAAATGACGAATGTTTTATGATCACGTAGAATACATATATAATATTTTCATCATGATATGGGGTGAAAATTATATATCCCTCCAATTTATTGGGTAAAGATGTATATCTTAGGAGATAATAAGGATTGGAATGGGGATTGAACCAATATCAGTAAGGGACATTGTCTATTGTTATATTATTTAGAGTGAACCTTGACTAAGGAAATGATGGAATAAGGAGTGAACCAAATCCACTATGATAGTCCTGGATGTATTCCTTGACTAATGAAATGATTTTATATGATTATGTGTATGAAAAAAATTATATTTTATTCTTATGATTTTTTTCACATATCTCATGATTGATTATTAATTATTCCTCACACTTATGTCATATATATTTTGTTATAACAATTCCTTATTCCATAATTTATGATTAATGTTCTTTCACGGATTTAGTATGATTATTATAAGTTTTTATCATGTTAGTATACATTTATTATTATATTATTCTCACTTAGGATCACTGATTGATATCTCTTATGTTTACCCTTTTTGAGAAAATGATATCACCCTTTCTTATGTTTCCTTTTCCCAGGTTATCATTTAATGTAATAGTTATTATCTTGATATTGTAATGAAATGTATGAAAAGAACAAAATAAATAATTAAAAATTAGTATTTATATATGTATAAAATAAATTCATTGGTTATAAGTTGGTTATAAAAGAAAATAAATTAATTTAAAGGTATAAATAGATGCTTTTATAAAAACAATTATGTGTATATTGTGTTTTTATGTTAACAAATTAAATTAATACTTATTAATGAATTATTTTGATTTAATTTATAGATAATATTTTTATTAAAATATTTTAACATTCATCTAATAGTTATTATAGAAATTATTGAAGGTAAACATAATTTTAACCTTAAAAATTATTTTGTCTTGTTTTATGCATTTATTTTAAAATGAATTTCTAACAATTAAAGAATTTTAATCTTGTAAAATTAATTCCATATTTGTAATCATCATAATTAATATTATTTAATATGTTGTAATTAATTTTTTTCATAGTGAACAACAAACATGGCACAATTTTGTTACCACAGTTAGGGTTAAAATAGGTTTAATGTGGGGCTTAACCAAAGAAATGGGGTTTAAAATATCAAAAAAAAAATTAATTAATTTGATTGGTTGATGGTATTTATAAATAATCCTTAATATATAATAATATTTACATTTTTCAGTAACATTTATTGATCAATACATTACTATAATTAAATCTTTTGAAAAAACCCATGTTTACCCACTCCCTCCCTTCTAAAAAGATACCACACCCCCTCTAGTACTCACACTTAATGAGCCTTATAAAACATCTAATACCTAAAATAATACATTAATGAAATATCTAAACATGTACTAGAGGTATGTTATTGATCATAATAACATCCTTTAAAGGCTTAATGTGTAATCGAAATGAGGTTTCTGAACAGAGAGGTATAACTATTAACCGAGTACATTAAATTTTATTTATTCGTATACCTACACTTAATATAATGTATCGATTAAAAATTTAATATGGAATGATGATAAATATTTTAATGTTTTATTATAATGATTTTACATCCATTTTACATCTTCTTTCCATCAAATATCAGATGAATGTATCGCTCGTGTGTACGTGTAGCCTACCACCTCTATGTAACAATATGACTCATTTCCCATAACCATCATTCATGTTTTTTATGATGATGGATATAATATTTATATATGATATTAATTAGATAATTATTAATCTATAATTATAATATATCATCTAATTTCTCACCTTTCCAATCATTTGAAAATGACAATGTCGCTTGTGCGTACTTGTGGACTACCACTTCCCCATAGAGAGGTGACTTAGTTTCCTCACTGCTTTATATGA
Source organism: Viscum album (assembly GCA_963277665.1). Lineage (NCBI taxonomy): Eukaryota > Viridiplantae > Streptophyta > Magnoliopsida > Santalales > Viscaceae > Viscum > Viscum album. The sequence goes on from OY728146.1 coordinate 1,262,146,113, forward strand.
ATAATTATAAATGTGCATCTGATGGGTAAATATTAAAATTATTTCATGACTTATTTTCTAAATATTATATAACCATGACCAAGGTGGAAGTACAAAAATAATCAAATTTATACATGAATGGAAAACATACTAGTTTTCAACAAGATATTAATTTTAATAATTGAATTATTAATTAAATGAGAATTGTAAATTATAAAGGAATAAAACAGAGTGAGTTTTGTATGAATATAGTTATGTAATATATTTTTTTAGTTTTTATTCACTATATAGTATATTTGAACATGTACGAAGAGAGAAAACACATGAGGCAAGGGATTTATGTTTCAATAACATTATAATTAGGATTGTTTGTACTTGGATTTCCATTGAAGGAAATTATATTGATATTTTCCTTTAAACTATATCTATTTTATTTTCATCTAGTTATTTATGGATTTTTTTATTTGTACCATTTTCCTATCTTTGGAACTAAAAATGATCAAGAAAATGTTTTTAAATAAAAGTCTACCTTATTTCCTCTTTAGTTAAAAAAAATTATCTTCATTGTCCATACTCTAAAAACTTATTTTTAAAAAGTTCCTAACTATACATGAAATGTATAAAAAATAATTTTCACTACCTTTAGGTTTATTTACCCACATTTAAAATATAATTATTTTAAGGAAATATGTTTTATGAAAAAAAAATCATTTTTTGACTTTTTACAAAGGTATAGAAGGAATGTTTTCTTCTGACATATATGGTATAAATGGATTTTACCATCATCATGACCATTCATTGTTTAAAATATTAATTTAATATTTTCATTGGTTATTTATAAAGAAAATAATTTTAACAATATTCTGGGAATTTTTATTTAAAGTTTATCAAAATAAACGGATATCTTCCCATGTTTTCAAAGAAAATGTTGGAATTAAAATGTAAAGGTATTTTTTATCTATTTAAAGATAATTTAAGGATTGTTATGATTAATTGGGGATATGATATTATGATACCATCCAATTTTTTTTCTCTGGATGGATTATTATGTTTAATACTTACGGATGATTCGATGAAACATGTTTCTTTCCCATGGGTTAATTATATAATGAAAAATATTTATAAAACATGTTTTTTTGCTATGGGTTAAGATATAATTAAATAATTAAATTTTTATAAAACTCATTTATATTCTATGGGTTATGATACGATGAAAAAGATGTAAAGTTTATGATATTATGTAACAAATTTGTATTATTTTCATTATAATATGGGAGGGATCTAAATTATATAGTACTCCAATGAATTAGGTAATTATTGATATCTCATGAGATAATAAATATGGGAATGGGGAGTTAACATAGTTAATTGAGAGACTCAATACACTATGATAGTATTAGGAGGGAACCTTAATTAATGAAATCTTGAAATGGGGAGTGATCCCAATCAACTAAGGTATCATTTTCTATGAAAATTTACTAAGGAAATTATATCCAATGTCGAAATGTATTTAAAAAACATATGTATTATACTTATGGTATTATATCATGGATCATGATTGATTATTGATTATTTCACACAATTATGACATATGTATTTTATTATGAGAAATCTTTATTTCATAATTTTAAATTAATGGTCTTTGAGTAATTAAGTTTAATTATTGTATGTTATAATCATGTTCTAATATCATTATTCTTATCATATTCTCAAATATGATCATTGATTTATATCTCTTATGTTTACTCTCACTGATCATCTAAGCTCACCCTTTCTTATGTTTCCTTTACTAATGTTTGGAATAAATTCTATAAGTAGGATAGGTAAAAAAAGATTGTTATCTGATAATATATTTATGGGTGATGTTGAATATCATTCATGAAATAAGATGATTATGTGTCAATTATATAAATACTCTAAACCATCACAGTGTTGGTGCATGTTTTATTATTATATATATTTAATATTTACATAAAAATGTAATATATTAAAAATTTCACTCTTGGGAAATCATCGTATACCAAGTTAAAAAAAATCCTAAATAAAAAATGATAACTAAGTTCAATTATCCTATTAGATAAAATATCATTCCCCATACATGGATCAAAATATTTTAAATCCTATATAATCATAAAAATATATTCAATCTCATGTTAATCCTTACATTCATGTCATACCTACCTCCACAGAAAAATATTTCTCTATTCACTCAAGGATTTTTGATGTGGAGTTTTTCACATTATAATGAACATGTGTGATTTCCATAGGCATGAAATACTTCTAGTATATCCACATAAAAGTGTCAAAAAATCTTTCATTCATGAGGTATTTTTTATGGGTTTTTCTAAGGTTGATGGTTGGCAGGTTTGAAATTAAAAAAAAAACATGTAATGTAGAATGTAGAGTGTTAGGGTCTAAAGTGAAGTAAATGCACGGAAACCATTTTTCTCAAGAATGGTGTGTTTCTCATTCAGCTCAAAAAATGAATCCCCTAAAAACCTTATTATTTATTTGGGAAGTTTACACATTCAAGTTCAACATCAAGGATAAATTCATTCCACCTTTACTCACATTTGTATCATTATTTCGGCTTGAATTCATATCTGGATTTCTCTTTAGAGTCATGTTTTTTAGGAAAAGAGAGGCATATTTTGATCAAAAAATATTGGTGAACACCCGGACCATAATTCTAATGATATTTTATGCCATCAATCTATCTTTGTAGAATGAAATTTTTTGCACACAAGTGGAAATAAATATGGAAACACTTTCAATCCAACTCAAGAATTTTATTTATGAAAGCAAAACACACCTCATATTCTTTATCCCCAAAACTTGATTTCAACAATAATAATTCATTTAAATTCTAGAAAATTCTAGAAAGGGATAAATGGTTTGTAATTTGGATTCCTAACAAGTTATTTCAATCATACTAGGGACATAATAAAGTTCATAATAAAAGGTAGACCAAAATAATATTTCAATGTAAAAACGGCTTTCAAAATGGTGCCTCAATCATACTTGACACATTACATGAATTCTAATAGCTTTGAAAAGTTTAAAAACAGATAGTCCTAGATCACACTATATGTCTCAAGACTCTCAAGAAAAATGGAAATTTAAAGAACATGTTAAAACATTTTATAAACCTCTTGGGTTGGTCATGATATTCAATTCAGACAGTACTAATTTACTTGAGTTTCACAATCAATAAAACTTCATCAAATGAAAAGATCAAAAATCAAGAATAAAAATACATTCAATAAAGATTTAAATACTAAAAAAATAAAATCAATAAATTTTCCAAAAATTAAAATATATTTTATATTTTCTAATTTATTCAATTTTGCTAAAAATTTCCAAAAACGTGCAAAAACCAAAATTTTGACAAATTACAAAAAAACATGAAAAACAAAAATTTAATCACACATAAAATTTTTAATAATAGGTTATAATCTCTCCCCCACACTTATTCCATTTACTACTTTATTTGTAAATAAAATTATATTAACAAATATTTTTACATAGATTTTAAATTGGGAAACAAACAAAATAATGAAAAGGGAAGACACAACCTAATTTATTTTTCAGTGGTAGTCTTGAGTTAAGATCCTAGATGAAACCACATTAAAAGTATAATAAATAAATGAAAATACATAAGAAAATTAAATAAATAAAATATAAAGGGGGTATAAAAGGGATAATTCTTGGTTTATACACCCATGTGGGTTCTTGGTTTTTACTTCCCCCAGTCAGGTAGTGGAATAATTTTATCCCCAATGATAAGATGGGTGTGATTTAATTTAAATTAACCACAAAATGTGACTTTTACCAGTTTCCATTCATATACTCAAATAATGGAGAACCCCTAAGAAGAAAATAGAATTCACAAACTCACATAAAATAAGAACCATAGGATTTGAGGTCTATATTGGGACAGAAAAGAAAATATTAGTACTCCTTGTTGTCTTCCATGGTGCCCTCCTCTATATGGTATGAAATTGTTTGTAGAGGAGGTCGTTGAACCACCACGAACTTTTACATCTCTCCTTATTCAACCACCAACACTTGAATAGTATCTTCCTTAACATCCAAGACCTGCTCCATTTGTTATGTTTCAAGAAATTTAATAAATTAAAAGTCATAAAATAGTTCAACTTGAATAAGATTAACTAATGATGAATTAATAAAGAAATATCCCCTTTCAATAAAGTCATCTTGGAAATTGATCTCGTAGGTAAAGGCCATTGGAAACACAATATCAATAATTAGATCTTATGTATCATATTTATGACAACCCTGATCTTTTATTACACAATTAAACATAATTTATTACATAAACATAACTTGGTACAACATAGAATATTGATATTTCTAGTGTATTTGGGGCTTAAGATCATTACATAACAACTTACAACATGAAATAAAACATCTTTATTGAAAACTTCCTTTACATGACTACTACATTCCCTCGTACTTTTCACTACATGAGATTACCTGAGGACAAGCATAAGTAAAGGGTGAGCTATAATTCCTAGTAAGGGAATAATCATGGAATAACATGAGGAATACAATAATTGTTAGAAAATATACATATAAATATATCACAAGAGAAACATAAAAATAAAGGCATGAAAAATCATGATTATCATAACCTAGAAATGCGGCAACAACACATAACATGGAATTAGCATGAGCCAAGTCTCATTGCAAATGGAGCATGAGTAAATCATCATTGACCATGAAGCACGAGTAAAACATCTTTGCACTTGTATTAGCATTATTAAACACCCATTGCACACACATTATCATGATACTATACTTTACCCAATGCATTGGAGCGCTATAAGGGCGCACCCTTCTAAAACATTTCATTTCATGCATAAGTGTGCCAAATGGATCATATAATAGTGATTCATAAAACCTCATCATTTATTCCATGATAAGGGAATGTGGAATTTAGGCATGAAACTTTATAATCAATATGTAAATGTGCATAAAGGTGAATACCCTTGATAGATAAATGGGTATGGTATTCCCTACACAATGACATTGGCTTGGAAAATCGGTGCAATTTTGGCAGCGTAACGGCGTGACGTAAAAATTAATAAAAATGGTTGATGAGAGAGAAAGGGGAGTATCATCATATATACATGAAATGGAAAGTAAGTGGGTCATATAGATACTTGTACCAACAATTTTAATGGAATTTAGATTCATGAAACAAAAGAATTTCTTGAATGTAAATGAGGTGGGGGAAATTCCTTTTGTAATTTCTACATAGTAGCGGGTGTACATGGGAGGAATTTAATTAGAGATAAATGGGTCTCCCATCATTAAAACATAATGACGACAGTATGGGGGAATTTATAAACCATACACAAACATTTATAATTGAAATTAAAAGGGAATATCTACTTAAAGAAAATTGGACAAAAATGAGAAAGGAAGAAAAAACACTTACTTGGAAGTGTGCATCCAAAGGCTTGAGAGAGGCTTGATAGAGGATTCTTGGGAGCTTGGGGAACCTTGGGAGGATTCTAGATAAGGGAGGGAAGAGGTTGGACGAACTCAAAAGGCTTTTAGTGAGAAGGAAGTTGGAGTTTTGGAGGGTTTATATCGGAAAGGTGAGGGAATTATTTATTATTTAGGTTTAGGACACCTCACATTAAACTAATCCAAACCACAAACCGACCCATGTTTTTTGCCAATGTTTTTTAGAAAAATGAAGTGGAAAACAATATTTTATAATTCCAATGTCCTAAATTCTTAAAATAATGGGGTTTCTTATGTGGAGGTGAGTCACACTCCAAAGGAAAACAATTTAAAAAGACAATATGTTTAATAAGTCTTGGAGGGCCCATTAATTATTTGTAAAATAAGTCTAAAAAACCAAAAATCACATTATTTTAATGGTAAAACATATATTGGCCGAACATAAAGCTTATATTATTTTGTTACATCACTATTGGGTCATTATTATGTCATAAAACACATTATATATTTAAACGGTATTTAATTTGTACCCAAAAATTTGACTTTCTCAGATAATTATGAAAAATTGACCATTGGATAATTTTGATGTCCTGATTTCAGAAATAATATTTATTTTATCTAAATAATTTTCTAAATATTTTAAGTTTCACTTTTAAAATAAAAACCGACATTTATCGAAAATTCACATGTTTTGACAAAAATGGCTTTCAAACCTTAATAAAAATTACAATTGCATTCATAGAATTATACGATCATTTATATTTAATAAAAAATTAATTTAATAAGAATAATAATATTTTCTTAAAATATAATTTATTTCAAAAAACCATTAATTCATCAAAATAGATTTCTAAGTTGAGCTTTAACTAAAAATACTATTTGATCTCTAAAAACTATTTACAAGGTAATAATAATAAAATGAACGTATATTCATTATTATATAAAAAAATAATGTACATAACCATAGTGATAAGGTCTTGTTACATAACCCCTTATAACAGCCTCATAAGATCGAAGAGTATGGTGTGCGATGGTGACAAACTCTTGGGGTGGCTCAGATATCATTGATCGGGTGGTAATCTCTATCAACTTACACTTCTCTCATAAGCAGTTCCGCTTGAGCTTATCATATTCAAGCTCAACTTGGGCATGGTAAAGAGGAAATCCCAAAGACTTAACCTACTTTTCGAGCTCAGACAAATGGGCTTCGTATGGGGCATGACTACTGAATGAGGCCATCACTTCCTTTGTCTGAGTAAATTGGAATTGATAAAGCACTATATTTATACTAATCATGTGATCACTGCTCAACGTATATATTTACAAAGTTCACCATTATTAACAGTATTTTAAAATCCAAAATCATAAAACAAAAGAATTTGACATTTTATATAATCATTTTACATAAAGAGACATTTAATTAGATTAAGAGGGAATTCCATTAATGAAATTTTGGGTCATTACAATATTCCACCCTTAAGAAATTTTGTCCTTCAAATTTTATTTTCCCACACTAAAACAGATGTGGGTAACTCTACTTCATCATTTCCTCTGATTCCCACGTCGCTTCTTCAAACATGTGGTTTCACCAAAACACCTTGACTATGGGCATTGTATTATTTCCTAGAACTTTTTCTCTATGATCTAAGATATTCGCTGGTTGATCCTCATAAAAAAGATCATCCTATATCTATACCACCTCTAAAGAGAGTACATCTGAAGGGTCTGGTATGTACTTCCTTAAGAGGGATACATGACAGACATCATGTACTTTGGCCATGGTAGGTGGAAGTCCTAGTGGATAGGCCACAGCCCCGACACGATCAAGAATCTCGAAGGGGATGATGTACCTTGACTTAACATCCATTTATTTCCAAATCTCATGACCTTATTCCACAGATATATTCGTAGAAATACCATGTCTCCAAATTTAAACTCAAGGTCTCATTGACGGTTATCTACATAACTTTACTATGGACTCTAGGATGCCTTGATATGCTGCTGAATGGTTTTCACCTTCTCCACCATTTCTTCGACCATTTATGGTCTAAGCACCTTACGCTCACCAAACTCATCCCAACACACTGGTGTTCAACACCTTTTCCCATAAAGGGCTTCATATGGTGCCATTTGGATGCATGAGTGGAAATTTCTATTATAAGAGAACTCAACCAGAGGAATATGTTGATCCCATCCTCCTTTAAAGTCCATTGATCATGCTCTCAACATGTCCTCAAGTGTTTGGATAGCCTTCTTGAATTGGCTATCAGTTTGAGGATGATATGCCATAATGAAGTTCAATTCAGTATTCAGAGCATGTATAAGACTCTTCCAAAACATAGAGATGAATCTTAGATCTTGATCGGACACAATAGATAGTGGTACTCCATAAAGCCTTACCACTTCCATGATAAATATATGTGCCAGTTGATCCAATGAGAAATACCCCAGAATAGAAATGAAGTGTGAATCCTTTGTAAGACGATCCACAATAAACCGGATTACAGTATTGCCTTTGTATATCTTTAGAATTCCGGTAAAAAATTCCAGGGTATGTTCTCCCATTTCCATTCTAGTATGGGCAATGGTTGCATCATCCCCTTAGACTTCTGCCTCTCTACCTTCACATTCTGACACACCAGGCACTTTAATGTATATTCAGTGATCTCTTTCTTCATATTATCCCACCAATACTGCTCTCTAATATCTCAATACATCTTTGTGTTTCGTAGGTGAATAGAGAAATTTGAACTATGTGCATCATCCAAAAGTTCTTTCTTCAGCTCAAAACTTGATGGAAAACATAGTATTTTCCCAAATCTCACAATTCCTTATTCATTAACATTAAACTCCGAGGATTTACCTTTTCCAATAGCTTCCACTTTTTCAGGACTTCCGACATCATCCTTCTGAAAAACCATTATCCTTTCCAAAAGTGACGGTTGAGTAGTCATTTGTGAAAGGATTGATGATGTTCCCTTCTTTATGATTCCCATGTCCATCTTCATCAAATCTAAGAAGATTGGATTCTTTTCAATTCTCAACAATGATAGAATCTCTGCGTCTTTTCTACTTAGGGCATCTTCCACCATGTCTTCTTTCCAAGGTTGGTAATGGATTGAGTAGTCATAGTCTTTGATCAGCCCTAACCATCTTCATTGGCGCATTCTCAACTCTTTATGTGTGAATATATAGTTGAGGCTTTTGTGGTCCATAAATATTTCACACTTCTCCCCAATGAGATAATACCGCCAAATTATCAATGAAAAGATCACTGCAGCCTACTCAAGGTCTTTTATTGGATAGTTCTATTCATGAACATTAAATTTCCTTGAAGCATAGGCAATGACTTTGTCATTTTTCATCAACACAAATCCCAGACCCTTCTTTAAAGAATCAATAAATACCACAAAAAGTTCTCTACTTATGGGTAAAGTGAGCACGAGCGCAGTGATAAGCCTCCATTTCAACTCTTTGAATCTTTCCTCGCATTCATCACTCCAATAAAAATTTACTCTCTTCTAATTTATCTTGGGAAGATGGTTGGACAATAATGAGAATTTTATCACAAATCGTCGATAATATCTAGGTAACCTCAAGAAGAAACAGATATCCGTTACCAATGTTGGCCTCGACCATCCCTCAATTGCATCTGTTTTAGAGGGATCCACAGATATCCCATCTCTTATGATTATATGGCCCAAGAATGATACCTCCTTCAACTTGAACTCACGTTTTTTATACTTTTCATAGAGCTTCTCCTTCCGCAAGGTCTATAGTATAGTTATTAGATGCTTATCATGATCCTCCTTGGTTTTTCAGTATATCAGAATATCATCTATAATGACTACAACAAATTTTTAAGGTAATCTCTAAAGAATCTATTCATCAAGTCCATGAAGTTTTCTGGAGAATTAGTAAGTCTGGAAGGAATTACTATGAATTCATAGTGCCCGTATCTTGTACAAAAAGCAGTCTTGGGGATATCTTCCTTCTTCACCCTTACTAGATAATATCCTGGCCACAAATCCACCTTGGAGAAGTATTGTGCTCCACGCAGCTGATTGAACATGTCATCAATTCGTGAGATATGATACTAGTTCTTTATCGTGATTTTTTTAACACATGATAATCTATGCAAAGGCGCAATGACCCATCCTTCTTCTTGATGAAGAGGACTGGTGCACCCCATGGTGAAGCACTTGGGTGTATAAAACCTTTATCCAGATTCTCCTATAGTTGTTTCCTCATCTTCTCAAGATCCACAAAAACCATTCTATACGATGTTTTGGATATTGGTAACGCCCCAGTTATAATATCAATTTAGAATTCAACAACTCTTCTAGGAGGAAGACCAGGCAATTCCTCAGGAAACACTTCAGTGAATTCCATCACAATAGGCATGTATTCTAGGATGGTTTCCTCCTTAGACTCAGTCATCTGAGCTAAATACACATGCTCATAGAGCAGTAATATTCACACTTGAGATGATGGAGCTAAAGAATATTTATCTTCCCCCTTGCACTTGTAACGAATTTGGGGTTGATTCTCCACATTGAGACAGATTACCCTCTCACGGTAATTTATGTTTGATCTATATAAGGAAACCCAATCCATGACAAAAATTGCATCAAATTCCACCATAGGGAGTATGATGAGGTTCACCGGGAAGTTTAATCCACAGATTATGACATGGGAGGAGTTATATCCATGGGATGCAATGATTTCCCCATTTGTTGTACTAACCAACATCTTCAATTCCATGATTTGTGGTGGTGATGGGATTTTTCTACTAAAATTTAGTGATATAAAAGAATGTTTAGACCCTAAATCAAAAACTAAATTCACTATTCATGAATTCATAACTATCATACCTGTCACCACTTTGTTTTCTAGGTTCACCTCGGAAGTAGTGATTGAAAAATCTCACCCTTGCTGCCTTGGAGGTTGTTGGTTTCCTCCAAAAACCCTTGTCTTAGGGCACTAATTTTCAAGGATCCCTAGTTCATTTCAGTTGTAGCAATGAACAATGTGTTGAGAGTCGAATGGAGTGTTCTTCTCCTCTATTGTAGCTGCAAGTTTTTCTTGCCGACAATTAATAGCCATGTGCCCTTCTCTTCCACACCCAAAGAATTTTCTTTTACCTTTTAGGAAATTTCTAGGGTGATTCTTTCCACACCTTTGGAAAGTGGTGTCCGGGATCTTCTTATCACCATTGGATTTATAGATTGGACCGCCAGCATTGAAGTCCACCATATGCTTCTTATCCCCATGATACCCCTGAGATTATCCGATCTCCATTTTGACCTTGAGGGCACATCATACAATTTCCTCATAGCTATCGAAGTCACGTATTGTCAGTACATTCTACAGGCCAGGTTTTAGCCTACCAAATAAGTGGTCAACCTTCCATTCGAGGGTAACAACAAAGCTAAAAGCATATCACGAAAGCCTTGTGATGGTTTCCTCATATTCTCCAATATATTTGTCATATTTTTTTCTTGAGGGAAAGGAAGCCCCTTTCTATCTTAAGCTAGAGGTTGCACGGAAAATATTTATCAAAAAAAATCTTTCGGAAATCATTCCATTCCACCGCCTCAATATCCTCCTCAGGATTTGTATTTTTGATCAAAGTACACCATTGATCAGCTTCACCCTCCATATGATAAGTATCCAAGATAACATATTCTTATTCAGAACATTGAAGGATGGAGAAGATCTTCTCAATGGAGTTGATCCATTGTTCAGCGATTGAGGGATCAGATGATCCATTAAAAGTAGGAGGCCTTTGTATCATGAAGCTCTCGATAACAACATGTTCTTTCTTTGGGGGGGGGGGGGGTTGAACGTTCCTCTTGACCCATGTTTCTATTCAAATATTGAGATAGCTGAGTGGGAAGAGTGACAATGTTTGCGATTCCCACTCCCATTGGATTGAGCATCTCATTAGTACAATAATAACATTGATCTTCACGTCATTTTTCATCTCGAGTCACCCTATTACTGGCCATTGGATGAAATAAAAGAAAAGTTAGGGGTAACACAAAAAGGGTAATACAAGGACAAAACTAACAACCTATAAATAAATTTTATTTCCATAACTTATGAATCAATTGGCTTCAGTCTATTCAATCCATGATCTACTTTCTAACATATATTCATTGGGAATTTTTTTGTCCCTTAATAATGGTTCTTACAGAGCTTGTGAATTTACCAAAGAATATATCCCAGGAGTGTCACACCCAAGAATTCATTAAGGCCCATTGTCATGCACCAGTTCCCATTCGAGTATACCTCAAAGAGGTGTTTTCAGGTTTTACCCCTAGGATAAATCTGAGCTAGAGCCGCCTCTACCTGCTCGTATCCACACAGGGATGTATTTTCTTGATAAAACACTTACTCAATAATGACCAAAATTTAGGGTAGTTTTCATTACACTTAGTCTTGTATCTAAGGCTTTACTAGGGTTTCTAATCCTAATCCCAAAAATAACTATACCTATCCTCTGATACCAACTATGACAACCCTAATCTTTTATTACACAATTAAACATAATTTATTACATACAAATCACATGATACAACAAAGAAGACCGGGAGTTATAGTGTATTTGGGGCTTAGGATCATTAAAAACAACTTAAAAAATTAAATAAAACATCTTTATTGACAACTTCATTTACATGAATACTACATTCCCTCGTAGTTAGCATTGTATGGGATAACCTGAGGACATGCATAAGAAAAGAGTGACCTATAAAGCCTAGTAAGGGAATAATCATGGAATAACATGAGGAACACAATAAATGTTACATAATAGAAATATCAATATATCACAATAGATGCATAAACATTAAGCCATGATAAATCATGGTAATCATAACATGGAAATGTGGTAACAACAATTAACATGGAATTAGCATGATCCAAGGCTCATTGCACATGGAGCATGAGTAAATCCTCATTGCACGTGAAGCATGAGTAAAACCTCGTTGCACTAGAATAAGCAAGTTTAAACACCCATTTTTCATGATGTATCATCATACTATACTTTACCCAATTCATTGGAGCTCTATAAGGGTGAACCCTTCTTAAACATTTCATTTCATGCATAAGTGTGCCACATGGATCATATAATAGGGATTCATAAAAGATCATAATTTATTCCATGATAAAGGAATGTGGAATTCATACATGAAACATTGTAATCAACATGAAAATGTTCATAAAGGTGAATATAGTTGATAGATAAATGGGTATGGTATTCAATACACAATGACATTGGCTTGGAAAATCGGTGCAATTTTGGCAGCGTAACAGCGTGACGTAAAAATACATAAAAATGGTTGATGGGAGAGAAAGGGGTGTCTCATCATATGTACATGAAATGGACAGTAAGGGGTCATATAGATATATGTCTCAACAATTTTAATCGAATTTAGATTCGTGATACACAAGAATTGATTTAATGTAAATGAGGAGGGGGAAGTTCTTTTCTGAATTTCAGCACAGTAACAGGTGTACATGGGAGGCATTTAATGAGAGAGAAAGGGGTATCCCATTATTCAAACATAAAGAGGGAATTATGGGGGAGGTGAAAAACCAAACCCTCAACATTTATAATTGAAATTATAAGGGAATAACAACTTAAAGAAAATTGGACAAAAATGAGAAAGGATAAAAAAACCCTTACTTGGAAGTGTGCTTTGAAATGCTTGAGAGAGGCTTGAGAGAGGCTTCTTGGGTTCTTGGGGCACCTTGGGATGATTCTATAGAGAAAAGGGAAGATTTTGGATGAACTCTAGAAGCTTTGAGTGAGGAGGAAGTGGGAGCTTTGGTGGGTTTATATAGGAAAGGTGAGGGAATTCTTTATTATTTAGGTTTGGGACACCCCACATTAAACTAATCCAACCAACAAACCAGCACATGGTTTTTTCCCATGGTTTTCGGAAAAGGGAAGTGAAAAAAATATTCTATATGGCCAAAGTCCAAACTTCTTAAAATAATGGGGTATATTATGTGGAGGTGAGTCACACTCCCAAGGAAAACAATTTAAAAATACAAGATATTTAATAAGTCTTTGAGGGTGCATTAATGCTTTGTAAAATAAGTATAACAAACCCAAAATCACATTATTTTAATGGTAAAACATATATTGGCCTAACATAAAGATTATAGTATTTTATTACAACACTGTTGGATTATTATGATGTCATAAAACACGTTATACATTTAAAGGTTATTTAATTTTTACCCAAAAATTTGACCCTCAGAAAATTATGAAAAATTCCCCATTGGATAATTTCGACATGCTGAATCCAGAAATAATATTTATTTTATCTAAATAATTTTCTAAAAATGTTAATTTTTAATTTTAAAATAAATTCTGACATTTATAAAAAATTCACGGGTTTTGACAAAAATGGCTTTCAAAGCTTTATAAAAATTACAATTGCATTCATAAAATTATACAATCATTCATATTCAAAGAAATTTGATTTAATAATAGTAATAATATTTTATTGAAATATTATTTAATTGAAAAATTCATTAATTCATCAAAATAGATTTCTTAGTTGAACATTACCTAAAAATACTATTTGAACTTTAAAAACTATTTACAAGGTAACAATAATAAAATGAAAGTATATTAATTATTATATAAAAAAATAATGTTCATAATCATAGTGCTAAGATCTTGTTACATAACCCCTTATAACACCCTCATAAGACCGAAGAGTATGGTGTGCGATGGTGAGAAACTCTTGGGGTGGCACAGATATCATTGTCCGGGTGGTAATCTATATCATCTTCCACTTCTCTCGTAGGTGGTTCTGCTCGAGATGAAAATATTCAAGCTCTGTTTGGGCTTGGTCAAGATCAAATCCCAAAGACGCATCCTCCTTTCCGAGATCTGACAAATGGGCTTCGTATGGGGCACGTCTACTAGATGAGGCCATCGCTTCCTTTGTCTAAGTAAATTATATTTGTTAAGGACCTATATTTATACTAATCATGTGATCACTGTTCAACGACTATATCAACAACAGTCATAATTAATAACAGTATTTTAAAATCCAAAAACATAAAACCAAATAGGTTGACATTTTATATAAACATTTTACATAAAGAGACATTTAATTGGATCAAGAGGGATTTCCATTAATGAAATTTTGGGTCGTTACAATATTCCAATACAAAAGATTGATAGAGAGGTGATGATTTTTCATTGTAAAATATGGGATAATCACATACCTTTTCATATTCTAAAAAATCATCCCAATATTATTCCAATTCACCATGATCTTCCACATGTGCACCAGCTGGATAGTCTTTTTCTACACCCTCATCTAGAAATGGTATGGATAGGTTCAAGTCCAGTGCATTCATAATTTCGTCCCCACATGCATCTTCAATTTGAAATGATAAGAAAACAAGTTTGGATTCCGCTTTTTATTGAGCCTCCTTTTGAGCTACCAATTCTTTCAAGGAAGAGGAAATAAATTCCATTCTATTTCTCAACTCTTCTATCATTTTTTCATTCTCATCCAACAGATTATTTAGATATACTTGTTTTATAAACACCTAAATATTTTAAACATGAAAATCATATGAAAATGTTCCTTGAAACTCCATATTTGAACCAAGAAAATAAATATATGCAATGAAGTTCAATTTTTTTCGTTTTTGAAATTTATTATTATTTTTAATGTGTAAAACTGATTGGACTCCCACGAAATGGTGAAAATTTTATAAGAGTTAATTGTATTGAATCCCTAAAAAATAATTTTTTATAACCTAAGAATTAAATATAGTGTGCACCATAGGGTTTATCTCTTATTGAGTCCACTTACACACACTAATTTTTCATTTGTCATTATTTATAAACATAATAACGTACTACTAAACTAATATAAAATGCGGGTTTGAAATGAATGAACAAAATACATATAAATATAAATCTATATTAATTCATGAAAAATATGAGAAATAAAACAAAATAAAATGAAGAAGATAATACAAAAAGAAGTTAGTGAAGAATCATTGTGGTTATTAAGAGATCATGATGATAAAATCGTCGTTCTTCAAAAATATTTATTCTCAATATTTTACTCAATGTTGAGATCAAAACTGTCACTAAAAACATTACCATGAATTATTATTATTTAAAACTAGCCCTCCTCATGAATGATAATACTCACTCACATCATCACTACAATGCTACTCCACCTTGGATGCAACATTATAACAATGAATGAGATGAAAATATTATAATGGAAAGAACTAAATATTAATAAAATTATGGTGATCCCAACACCAAACCTATTTAAAAACTATTTAAATTCTTATAATAAAATAAATAGAAAATTTTAGGTGCAATTAGCTTAATAACTACAACTCTCCCCCTTGAACAATAATGTGAGTTAGATCTTCACTTGAATGAAGATTAGAAGGATCACGGTGGGGGAACACAAAATAGAAAATAAATAAAAATATAAGAGGATGAAAAAAGTTACATTAGACAAGTAAAACTATATGTAATCATTAAAAACTCTAATACTATATAAAATTTGCAACATAAGTATCCAACACCTAGAAATGATGAAGGAAGACTCTATTAGAGGAAAAAGAGGTGAAAATTTGGCTCCAAACAAATCATCAAAAAATTTCAACATGGTGTCCCCAATAAATGACTGAATTTGAAATAGTAATCTTCATAAAAGATATTATTTATTTTATCCTCTTTAATCCCAAAAAAATTGAGATTTATTGGAATTATTATGTAGGATTTATGATATATTTACTCAGAGACTTTAATTATGTCCAAATGGCCCTGTGTATTCCAATACAGAAAGTTACTAAGAATTTATGTCTTTGAATTAGGAATAATCATATGGGTAATAATTTATAATTTTTTTTCTAAATAATTCTATCTCAAGTCCATTTAGAATTTAATATCCATTGGGTAGGATAACTTTTACATATGATCTTAATATAAAAAAAATCCAGATCTATACAAAATTTTTGAGGGCCAATTTGTGAGCTAGATTTGGGCCATCAAATGGTTGATTGAGAATTTGGTGTTGAAGGATAAAATTAATCCGATAAAATATAAAAAAAACCTATAAAAGAATAAATTTTAAATTTGGATGTTTTTAAGAAAAAGTTATGGATGAAACACTAAATGAAATTGAAACATTTAAATCCCTAAATAAGCAATTTTTTCAATTAAGCTAAAAAAAACATAAAAAAAAAATAAAATGTGACAATTTCCCATGAAATAACACTTTAGTGGGATTAAAAACACTAAAATTAAAAATAAAAAAACTTAAAATATTTTCTCTATCATATATATATATATATATAATATTTGGGTCACCTCGATTGGTATCAGAGTAGGTTTTAGCTATTATTTGGATATTTAAATTATAATACTTTATTGAAAATCTTATTATTGATTAAATATATAAGACTATATCCTATAGATTTGTTAAATTATATATTTTGTGGTTTCATTAACAAATACATCTCTATATGGATACTGGTAAGAGGATGTGGTTGTGGCATAGATGCACCTATTGGTAACAACTTTAAAAGGGACATATTCAGTTTTAACTTGATTCCCATCAATTAAATGATGAGTGGGCCTAATAATATAAAACAAGATAGAAACTCAAAAGATATAATCTTAGGTTAGATAAATTTTTCCTTATAAAACATTATGATGGATTTCAATAGATTTTGACCATGAATGATCTCTTTTAAACAAATGGTGTCATCAATTGAAAATTAGGGTTCATGATTTAGACATACAATGAATGATTTTTTGTGATTACATGATTACTCAAAATGATTACTATTACCCAAACAATTATTTTTTCTACAAGTAAACTTTTATACCCATGAGTAATTTCGTTAAATTTTTATGTAGTAAGAAATACAATAATCATCATCATGAGAATCCATGTAAAATGGGGATTGGGATGTGAAATATTTCAGTTCTTCTCACTATTGTGTATTTTATGCAGCAACATCCACTATCATTTAGTATTTCATCTAATCCACTAATTCATCAGCAATGGATCAGTACCAATAAAAAGATATTTTTTATTCTTTAGTGTATGAAAAAGGAAAAAACAATATTGTCAGTATGTAATTTGGAAAGTGAATTATATCAATATTGAACTCTTTTCAACAGTATGAGGAAAGAAGAGGAAAATAACTCCATGACATGGTAAGAGTTTATGAAGCTATTTCTCAATAAGTATTTTCCATAATATATTCACATGAAAATTTAAAAATAATTTCTATTAATAAATAAGAAGGATGGTGAATCCTTTAGTAATTATGATGTAAATTTCACCAGAGTATAAAGGTATTCTTTCGATTTTATCATCAATCCAAAAAAAAGTTCACTAATAATTTACTTGATTGAGACTAAATATCTAATTTTTTTTGGATATCATGGACTTTGATAGATATGAAGAAATTTTTCGATGTTTTCTAATGATGTAATTGTAAATTGGGTACTCTTAATGTTCTCTTGGTTTTGGGGACTAAAAGAGAAAGAGGAAATTTTTAGGAAATTATAATAATAAAACTAATTTTTAAAATAAAATTAATTTTCATTCATGTAATAAATGTGGAGAAAATCATGGGGAGAATTTCCTTACGGCGTTTGGTAAATTTTATAAGTATGTAAAATAAGTTAATTGAACAAAACAATGCATAAAGGATGTGAAGATTCTGCTCAATGAAATGAATGGTTAAATGGATCAACTAAATATTCCACCCACACTCTAATGTTATAATTTCAAAAAGTGTTAATATTATGCTATTCATTGTATTAATATGATTTTTAATGATAAAAATTGGGGTTAAAAACCTTTTACGTATAGATAAATTGGAAAAGTTCATTCTATCATAATTATTGAATTGGGTCATAAGAATTAAGTGGTGAAAGGTAGAATTACCATCCAAAACATAATTAAAAATGTATTATCTGATTCTAACTTGACCCAATATTTTATATCTGAATAATATTTTAATGGTACCACATGACCACCTTAATAACAAAATTTTGAGTTTTTAGTAAAAATTTCTAATGATATGGTGAACACATCTCAAGTATATAGCTCCCCTCCAATGGAAGTTTGTGGGAATATACATCCTAAAAAACATATGATTATCCCTCTAGTTGAATTTAATGTGAATTTGGGCATGGATTGCCTCTATTTATATGGATATCATATCATTTTCTTAGGAATATAACCCACTTTTGATATTCCAAACCAACATGTGATTATCATTCATTTGGAGTATTAATATGAACTTCCAATGGAAACTACTTCAGTAATACAGGTCTTATTTCTTATTCATGAGAGATATTAATCACAAATGGTTTGGGGAAAACTCAACATCAATGATATGGATATTTTGGGATTATTTTGATATATTCCTAAATTAATTTCTTAGTCTTCCTCTAAATTTTGAGGTTTAGTTTTAAATCTAACCCATACCTAGATATAAACCTACCAAAAAGACTCTATATATAATGTCTCTAGTTACGTTTTAGAAATTGATGAAGAAAATCATTGAGAATATTTATAAAGGATTCATACACCCTAGTTCATCGCCATGGGGTGAACATATTCTTTTTTATTAAGAAGAAATGTGGTTCAATTCCTCTTTTCATTGATTAGGTATAACATAACAAGGTAATTATAAAGAACAAGTATCCTCTCCTCCAAATTTATGACTTGTTTGATCAAATGCGTGTAGATAAATACTTTTCCATGATTGACCTTAATTATAGATATCAATTATTAAGGGTCAAAAAGGAGGATATATCCAATACCACCATCCATATAAGGTATGGTCATTTGGAATTTAGAGTGATTTCATTTGAACTAATAAATTCCCCCACAATCTTCATGGATCTAATGAATAGAATTTTCATAAATTACCTTGACCAGTACTATTTAGTATTTATATATGATATTCTTATACATTAAAATATCAAGTAAAAGAATGAAAATCAGTTGAGGATTTTTTTAAACACCATAAGTAAGTAAAATTCATATTATAAATTTACAAAGAGTAAATTTAGGCCAGATAAAGTCACATATATTGTATATATTAACTAAATTGAGGGTACATTGATGGTTACTTAAAATAATTAATTTATTAAAAAATGTTCCAAACCAACCTTAGAAATTGATATCCATAGTTTTCTAGAGTTGGAAGGATCCTAATAAAAAAAATTATATATTTATCATGGATATCTAATCAGATAATAATTTTATCTTGGAAGGTATTTATATTTCTCTAGATAGATGAATGTGAGGAAAATTTCCAAGAGTCGAAATAAAGGTTGTTCCGAACAACTATTCTTATACTACCTTTTATGCGGGAAGGTTTTTTGATCTATAGTGATGTAATGAAAAATGGATTGGGATGTTTCCTCATGAAAAATGATTTGGTGATAGCTTATTTGAATCTTTAATTTAAAATTCCTGATAAAACATTCCTGTATCATGATTTTGAGTTGGTAGCAGTAATATTTTCATAAAAAATATGGATTCTTTATATTTATGTTGAATGGTGTTATATATATTCAAAAAATAAAATCCTAAATTATATATTCTCATTGAAATAATTGAATATTCACCATAGGATATTGTTTTATTTGATTAAATTTTATTAATTCTCATTAGAGTACCATCCTAGGAAGGATAACATGTGGGTTTATGCTCTATGATAGAAACAACATAATAGTTTATCACTGATGAGGATTTAAAGTCTTATAATATTTATGTGTTTTTAGAAGTTATAAATTGAGAACATTATTAAAGGAGAAAGATTTTATATTTCTCATATGAATGTTCATCCATCCATCCATGTGAATATTAATGAGGCATTGAAGGAGGAATTATAACTACAGAAGAAGGTGAGAAATGATCCTAAGATTATCCAACATTGTGATGGAATGATAAGGTTCAATAAATAATTATTTTTCCCATCGATACTAGACTTGAATATGGATCTATTAAATGATGCTCATAGTTTATCATTCTTCATTCGTCCCATAAGTATACAGATTTATAAAGATATGAAATATAATTTATGATGGGATAACATGAAAAAGGATAATGGAATGTATGTATCTAAATTCCATGTATGTTATAAATATTATTTTTAGATAAAAAATTCTAAGGGGTTGTTTCAACAATTACTCATACCAAAATGGAAATGGAAAAAAAATAGCATGGATTTAATCATTGGAAACCACAAAATGTTTTAAGGGAATAATTTTATTTTGGTTATAGTCTATCAACTCAAAAAATAATCACAATTCATTTACATAAAATAATATTCTCTTATTGACCATGTTTCTAGAATATACATTAAGGAAGTCATTATATTGCATGGAGTACAACTCAAAATTATATATGATTGGGGTATAAGGTTTACCGCAAAGTTCTGGGAAGTCTTCTATAGGATATGGATTTAGAGTTGAGGCTTATTATTACGTATCATCCTCAGAAATATTGTTAGTCTATAAATACTATTAAAACAAAAGAAGATATTTTTATATTATGTACTATGGATTTTAAATTTGGTTTAGATCAATACCTTTTTATGGTAAACTTTTGTTTTAATAATAGCTTCCCATCAAACATCCAGATAGAGTTATATGAAGCCTTCAATGGTAGGAAGTGTAGAACTCAAACTTATTGGTACAAAGTTAGAGAATAAAATCTATTGGGATCTGAGATAGTTTAGGAAATGGTAGAGAATTTTATAGCTATTCAAATGCACATCAGGGAAACTCTGAGTTGAAAAAATATTTTATGATAACAATCATTAGCGAGATATAGAGCATGAAGTTAGTGATAAGGTATTACTATTAATTGAAACATGGAATAGAATTTTTATATTTATAATTATTGTATAAAAATATCTCTCTATATATATGTGTGTGTGTATCCTTCAAAATTATTGATCACATCGAGATAATATCTTATCGGTTAGAAATTCCACCAAATCACTATCAAGTTCATGATTGGTTCCATGTATCTATCATGAGGAAGTACATATAAAATAATTAACATGTATTAAACTCATAGGTCAAAAAATGGATCATGATATCTTTTATGATGAACAACCAGTGGAAATTATATATCTAAGAGACAAAGTGATGCAGAATAAGTCTAATCCTTTCTTTATAAAAGGATATACCCAATACTCTATTACTCACACTTAATTAAATCTATATATCATTAAATAACTACCCTAATAACTTAAATATATCCCTATAAATATTATATATATCCTTTTTTATTTATAAAACCATCCTTTCAACGCTTAAGGATTAATCCAAAGGAGGTTTCACAACGATGAGGTAAAACTCATAAATGAGTACATTAAATTATATTTCATATTATAACTCCAATAAATCTATGGTATAAATCTAAAAATGATGAATCTAATATCATAAATATATATAAACATTATTATTATGGTATTATAACTATTTCCACCTCTTTCCCAACAAATAGTACATGAAATTATCGCTTGTGCGTACGTGTGGACTACCATCTCCATGTAGCGATATGATTCATTTTCCTTCACCGTCGTCATTGTTAAATATTATGATATATTAATTGTATATATATTAAATTTATTTCATAATTATTCTTTTGTAATTATTATATCTTATATACCTTCTTACCTTCCTATTCTGGGAAAATGATAATGTCGCTCTTATGTATATGTGGACAATCACCTCCATGCAACAATATGACTCATTTTCCAATACTATATTATATGAATAATTATAAAATTTTAATTGATGAATAAATATGATACTTATTTATTTACTAATATTATTTATATGATAAATGCATGAAAAAGGTGAAAGTACTGATACCATTGAACTGAAACAAGCATGTAAAATGGACCAGTTTTCACCCGAATGTTCATTTTAATGAAGAAATTATTAATAAAATGATAATCAAAAAATATAAAAGTAATAATACATAGTAATTTATGTTTGAATTTTGTTTCATAATGTATTTATAAAAAACTATGTTTATTATTTATTATATTTGAAATAGTATGTCGAAATACAGAACTTGAGGTAAGGGATTTATGTTTTAATCACATTTTAATCAGGATTGTTTACACTTGAATTTCCATTAAGTAAAATTATAGATATATTATTCTTTAAAAAGAATATATTATCTTTTCATATGGTTATTTATATTGTTTTTATGAAATAATACCATTTTCCTCTCTATGCATCTTAAATTATCAATAAAATGATATTAATGAAAAGCTGACCATATTTCCTCTTTGGTCGATGAATTTTTTCTTACATGTCCATACTATTCAATATTGTTTCAGTAATGTCATTACCTATAAATTAAATGGTTTAAATATTATATTTCTAATAAATTCGACTTTATTTACAAAATTTTAAATGGAATATTTTTAAAGAATGTTTTTTCAAACAAGTCATTTTTTACTTTTTACAAAGGTGTGAAATGAATTTTTTTCCCTTTTAACATATATATCATGAAATAAATTTCCACTAATCATGAAAGTTATTATAATTCAAGATTACTTTATAGGTTTCCTTGTTCATTTACAAAAAAATTATTTTAAAAAAAAAATATTTAATTTTTAGTTTAAATTTTATCCAAAGAAAATTATATTTTATCATTTTTTCAAATAATGGTTCAAATGATATTTTAAGAGTATTTTTAATCCATTTAAACAATCTTTGATGTATTTTTATGTCTCACTGGTGACATGATATTATGATATCATCCACCTTATTTCTCTAAATGGCTAATTATGATGATGATTACAGGATGAATCTATGAAACCCATTTCATTCCAATATGTCAATTAAGTTATAATGAAACCTGAAAATGTTTTATAGGTTATTCTATGATAAAATTATATAATTATTATGAAACAAATTTCCTTTACATATGTTAATAAATAGTGATATCATGAGTGTTTTTTGATCTTGGGACACACCTATATAGTATTTTCATTCTGAGATGGGTGGGACCATAATTATATATCCTCTAATGAATTGGGTAAATATGGATGTCTCATAAGTTAAAAAAATGGAATGAGGAGTGAACCCAATTTATAAAGGGACTCTTTCTACTATGATTGTCTTTTGAGTAAACCATAACAAGGGAAATGATGGAATGGGGAGTGAACACAATCCACTAAAAAAGCCTTAGAAATGATCCTTGAATAAGGAAATGATTTTATATTCTTTTGTGTGTTCCACATACTTATGTATTATGTTTATGATATAATCTCATTGATCATTATTGATTATTGATGATTACAAACACTTCTGACTTATTTATTTTTTATGGAAAATCCTAATGTCGCGATTTTTAATTAATTATATTTGAATGATTGTTTATGATTATTTTAAGTTTAAATCATGTTATTATACCCTTATGATTATCTTATTCTCAATTATGATTATTTTTTGTTATATATTATATTTAACCTTATAGAGTATCTAATCTCACAATATCATGTCTTTCCCTTTCACTTGGCTATAAAGATAATTTTTTAAGCAGGGTATATCTATGTTTTGTACTATGTGAGAATCTCTTTATTAGATATATTGAATATATTTATTGAAATGAAATGATTATATATCAAGTCTCCAAAAACTATAATCCATTATTGTTTTTGGTATGTTTTTTATGATATTTATTGAGTATTCAACAAAATTGATATAATATATATGTATAAACTACTTGGGTCTCATCAGTTGGTATCAGGGAAGGGTTTAGTTAATATTTAGAAATTAGGATTTGAAAACATTATTGAAACCCCTATAGATAAGTCAATGTATATGATAACATATTTTAGAGTTATTAAAGTATATATTGAGTGGTTTTACTAGAAAATACATCTATTTTTAGATACTAGAAAGTAGATTCAATTGTGGTCAAGAGGTGACTAGGGGTAATAGCTTTAAAAGTGGTAGATTTGGTATTAACTGAATCGTCACTAGTGCATGACGAGAGGGCCTAATAATACACACCAGGATAAATGATCCTAGGTGATATTAATTGGTTAATTCTAAGGGTATTTTTATACACTTTATAAAATAAGATAGTTCTATAACATAAAATATGTCTCAAAAAAGACAATTTGAGATGATAAACTCGTACCTCAAGTTCTGTCCTACTTCATATGTATTCAAATATCCTATATAATAATTATAAATTTATTATAAGTATATTTAACAAAACATATTAAAATATAACTTACTACGTATCATTCAATTATAATTTTCAATAATCCTTTTATTAATAATTTATAAATTAAAATGTACATTTGGGTGAAAATTGGTCTGTGTTTTATGCATGTTTTAATCGATGGTTACAATATTTACACATTGGTAATTGTTTGATCCTATAAAAAATCTTAATAATGAGATATATATATATATATATAATATTTATTCATTATATACACTTTTATAATTATTCATGTATATCATTGATAAAAAATGAATTACATAACTTCGTGGAGACGGTAGTCTGTATGTTTGCACAACTAATGCTTTCAATTTTAGATTGATTCAATTAAAGAAAGCTAAATTATATTTTACAATTCTAAAATCATTGTTATTTAATATATATCATATGTATTCATTAAATATATCATTTTTACTATCCATGTAATGTAGAAACAAAAAATTAATTTTGTTGCTTTGTAGAGGTGGTGATCCACACGTATGCGTGAGAAACACTATTTTTTTCAATTGATAGAAAGGAATGATGGTAGATAATTTCATATAATTATAGAAGAGTAATTATGTAATAAATATTATATTTAAAAATTAAATACATAATAATTTCCAATCAATAATTATGGTGACAAAAAATGAATCATATAGCTACGTGTAAGTGGTTATCCTCACGTACACACGAGCGATACCTTCATTTACCATTTGATTGAAAGGAGGTGAAAAATGGTTGAATTGTAATCATAAGAAAATAATAGTATATTAATTATTTTGGATTAATAATTTTATAATGGATTCCATATATTTATTGAAAGTAAAAAAATAAATAAAACTAAAATTACTAAGTTAAGAGTTATACCTCTTAATTGAGAATCCACTTTTAGATTACACCTTAATCTATGAAAATATTGTGTTATGATCAAAAAGGACCTCAATGATATGGTAATGGATTTTAGTAAGGGACTAAGTTAGGTATTTTATTAATTATAATTCTCTTTAAAAGTGTGGTATATAGTATAGTTGGTGTGCTTCTATAAGAGAGGGAAAGGAAACACATGATTTTTTTTAAAATTAAAATATAATAATGTATTTCTCAAGTAAAGTGACTCCAATATTCTAAATATTCAAATATATGAATAATAAGGTATAGAAACCATCAAATAATAAAATTAAATCAAGGTTTGGTGATATTAAAAACCTTATCTACTAGGTTAACCCCTCGGTAATCTAATTTTATCCTTTACTATTGGAACAATTTTTTACTGTTTTTATTATTAATTATGAAAAAATTTAAGTTGACATTATTAAATTATATTAATTATTATAATAATAAATATTATTTAAAAAATATAAAACTTTTTTAAGATATATAAATTCATTTTAAAATAAGTGTACAAAACACAACGAAGCCCATTTTTAGATAAATGGATTTTGAAGCATAAAAATGAGTTTACATTCATTTCTCTCAAGTAAAAACAGTTAAATGAATGATAAAATTTTACATTGAAATATTATATATAAATTTAACTAAAATCATTAATAAATATATATTTGTTTACTTTATTTTTATAAAAACAAATTGTAGGAATACATATGATTTTTTTTAGAAAAGTATATCATTTTAACAGCATGTGTATTTATTTTCAATTATTGAAAAATGATAAGAAATGTATTATTTTTTTAAAATTTGTAAATAATAACTTTTAATAATTTATTTAGTAATATTAATAACCTTTAATCCAAAAATGAGGCGATAACTTTCAAATTAAATAATAATATATTAACATAATATCACAGTTTTTAAACTCGATGTTGCATGTAAAGCATTGTATCAAAGAAAAAAATTATTAAATAGAAACATAAAAAAATATCAGGGTGTAGGAGCAAATCCACTGTACATCAAAATAAACTTCATCAAAAGTTTAAAAATCCTGATACATATGGACTACCTATTTTCCAAAACAAGAGGGTTTAAATTAAAAGCTTGATGTTCTGAAAGAAAACATTTTGCATTTTATTAAGTCAAGATGACCAATATTGAACACTCTAAGGCTGAATCGTATTTGATATTTTTTAATTTTATTGAGAAGTATAGAAGCATGAAAGAAGTGTGGTGTATTTCATTGATCTATGTTTGGTTTTGTTTATTTTTCCGGTAGGATCATTTAAAAGAATATTCAGATATCCAGTAGTAGGAAATTGATTCTCTCATCTATAATTAAATTTAAAATATAGACTTTTTTCATGACAAAATCTTAGATAAGATAACCTCAAGTCTTGGATCATGTTTCTTTTTAGTTCTTCTGAATCTATGGAAACAGTTATCCTAATATCATAGGAGCATCTAAAGGACCCCCAGAATAGAGGTGAGATCCCAAAAGGATTAGTACTATGTGGAGAAGTAGGAGAAAATTACTAATAAGTCCTTAGTTTACCTAGTTAGTAGTTCAAAAGGACATCTTCCGGTCGATGTTAGAAAAATTTATGGTAGTTCTGTATAGAATTTTATTTCCAAAAATGTCATTAGAGTGTTGTGTACTGGAAGCTCTCGAGTTATAAGTATATAGTCAGAGTGTCGTAATAAGATGTATGGAAGATTGGGGTCGTAAACCTAATTCATTGAATGGATTTTTAACAAAAATTTCACGAAAATTAGTGTATGGAAAGTTGTTTTCTATTTTATTTGGAAGAGTTATATAGATATTTTTATATTGGTTTCACTATCTTAATAGAAAAAAATATCATTGTTTTAGAGGTTAAAGGAGGATTTCTTTCATTGGGAACTAAGACAGTCAAAAGGTGCATGGAGTGTAGAACTATACAGTTACTATTTAATGTGGGAGAATTGAAACAAGTTGGTTAAACATTGTTATGACTTTGTAAATAGTCTTGGATGTTGGAGTTGGTGACCTAAATCCAGAAATTTTAGCACATTATTTAATTTTCCACTATTACTAATGTTTTCTTATAACATTATTATTGTTATTATACATTACATTTTTATGTGATAATATCCAAATAATATATATCCTGATAAAAGGTTATAGTATTTCCCCACTATCATGAGAACCTAGAGGTTCCAAAACATTATTCTTGAACCATGTATTATAGCCATATGATATTGCATGAAAGAACATATATGAAACATTCCTTTTGGGAGAGAGGCCCATAATACATTGAGATGCCTTATCATGGTGTTTTCCCTTAGTAATATCTACGATAAGAGGTTATAAGAACAAACCATTTATCATGAAATCCACATTGCCACATGTTATTGGATGTTATCATATGAAGACATGTGTATTAATCATTAAACATTATGATTATCATTAATGGATATGATGACTCAAAAAATTGATATATTGACGAAAACTATTATGACATTTTCTTGTGATACGGTAGGATACATTGGGTGTGTCACTGGTGATATTTCATTAATGATTAATATAATAAATTACTTATCCCTTATGTCCCATGATGGAAGTTGATATCAAAGTCCCTTTGATGGGAATGAATCTGCCTACATAAATCCATGTACATGGTGTTTTCTAGCAAAGTTTATCTTTGGAAAGTCAAAGATAGATACATGAATCATATAGGTTGATTGAACCAAAATACAACCTTCCTAATCATTTCTTTCACAAAAAAAGGATTATATTACACCATAATCATTCATACGTGGTTCGATTGTGAAATTAGATTATTTTTATATGGGAACCATGGATTGTTGTTATATGATAATGTTTTACTATAATCAATTATGACTAATTCCACTAAGAAAGATTCCTAGAGGGTCACACACATAGTTTATTTTCAATCTCAATTAAATTCAAGAAATGAATTTAAAAAATTATAATAAATAAGATTTATTTGGTTGTGTTGATCACCATAATTTAATCATAAGTCATTTGAAATAATAAGTGAGTCAAACAATAATAATAAATATTTAATTACAAGTTCAGTGAATAAAATATTTATTATATTTATTGTTGAATAATTCAATAAAATTTATTTATTAAATATTCATTATACTAGGATCAATAAATGTTGGCAAGGGAATGTGAACCGAATTTAATGGTCCAAATGGAATAATATCAATGATATTTATTTATATATTCTTAGAGGTATTTCACACGTCAAGTGATTAATAATAATTTTAATAATTATATTATTGGACATGGGGTTAATTAAGAATTATAAATATGGAAAGGGATTAGTGTAAAATTTTCTAACCAAAAACTTTGATAATGAATATTTAATTATATCACTTTCCAAAACACCATTGTTTGTGCAAAACAGATATAGTAGGACTCTATGAATCCCTAGAGAGAGATAAAAAGATATATAGTGCTCTCCTCACTTACCCTCTCAATATAATGAGACAGATCATAAAGATTTCATCTTCTCTAGAGAAGAAATATATTGTGATCAACCATAAACAATGCAAGAAATAAGTAATTTTCGTTCTAAGACCAGATGATTCAATGGTGATGTTCATAGATTTTAGTTCATGTGTGGATCACTGCTAGAGGTATTATATACATGGATAATGTATCTCATCCATAGTTTAATGAAATCTAGTAAACCAGAACATAAACAAATAAATAATTAAATGGTAAGGTAATTCTATATTTCCTTATAAATTAATTATAAATTATATTTAAATATCATATTCTTCTAGTTCTGTAATTTTTATCTAGTAAAGTGATCTATAGTTTTGGTTGGACATGTAGTTTTGATCATGTGCCACAATGATTACATGTATATTAAGACTAAAAGATAATTTTTTCCTACCAGAAAAGGAAGATTCTTCTATGCCTGAAACCTACAAGTGGTATCAGAGCGATCACATGTTAAATTTATAATTGCTTACCATTGTTTGATTGAATGCATATGTTTTTATTTTATTTTACGTAAAATTATTCTTCTTAATATCCTATTATTGTCATATTTTCCATTCTTGGTTCTCAATAACATAATCAGAAATTGGTAAATGATTAAAAATGAAAAAGAATTCAAATAACACCATCTGGAGGAGTCAAAGGCTCTGCCTAGACAAAACCAAAGTACACCGTGTGTACTTCCAACATACACACCATGTATTTTTATAGTCAGTTCATTTGTATCTCATGATAAATTCAGATAAATCTAATGAAATCAAATCAAATATCCTAAAATAGTGGATCATCATGGAGATCTGAACAGACTGGCACACAACTTGAAATATTACATGATGTGTAAGTACTCTACACACTGTATATTCTAAATATTCTCATGGATGAGAACCATAGGTGTCCCATTGAACTGTGTATGTGATACACGACATGGGGATAGACATGCAATGAATCTATTGGGATACACTACATGTATGTTAGAGTAAATTACATATACTTCAAGGTTATCTTCATGCAAGGAATACGCCCAATCCAAAGCCGTGTTCTGTAGACATGGGCAGAAGACAGGTACACACTGTGTAAAATACTACAAGGTGTGTGTTATGATGTCGATAGTGTTTTCAAATTTTTATGAAAATAAAATTTAAATATATAATTAAACCAACTAATTATGTGTTACATGTTTCAGTCATTCTATATTACACACCATGTCATAAAATTAAAAATTATATAATTAATTAGATTCCATGTTAAATTTTTTGACAAACACATGTGGTTTCCTCTATGTATAATTTTTCAATATATTAATTTTAAATTAAGTTATTTTTAAAAAAAATATATATGATGGTTAGTTGAGGATGGTTGTATGGAAGTAAGATAAATTTAATTGGTTGGATTAATTCATGGTGTATTATCTTATATAAATAACTAATATAAGTAATTTATAACCATATTACAAATTTTTTCTCATTTATTGATGTGTTTATTATCATGAGATAAAATAATCCCTTTCATGTGGTTAATTTATTTAAAATTACTATGGTAAAATTGTTATTAATGTCCTAGGATTTATCCCCTCTTTATCATGTAACGGTATGTGTGACCATGGTTTGTTTTATGTAAACCCCCTTTATCCAATCCATTGGATCCCCTCACGAGTGTGTGAGTTAAAATCATATCTAAGGATTGAGCTCCCAAGTGAGTGTTGGTGGTCAGATTCATGGATTCATGGTGGAACCAATAAAAGTGATACATAGAATCCATGGTGGAAGAAGAAATAAAATAAAATGTTTAGTTAAGAATGATAACTCTTCTTTTGACAACTTACTTAGGTCAACACCAAAAGGCTTCTTAAGAGGATTTAATAATAAAAATAAGGCCTCTATGAAGTGTTGGGGGAAGTAAAGAAGTTATTTGGGTAGGTTTTGGATGAACCCAAATTCATTTATGTCTGAAAAATAGGAGAGGATGTTCCCTTTTATAAGGGATAAAGAGTGGCATTTTTGTAAATACCCAAAACTATTCAATAATGAGAAGTTGATCTCAAATAATTTGTACGATCACATGTTTTTCTATGTGGTAAGAGTATTTTTTCAATTTAAATTAACTTTAATGATGTAATATGAGCACTTAATGGTATCATGGGTGTATCAGGGGTGTTTATGGCTTGTTTAGAGCACGAAGCACTGATTTTTGGTAATAATAGATAAGATGCATGGTTAGTGGAAACCGTACGGGGCTTGAAAATTAGGTAGTGAAGGTCACACAGTTTAAGGAAACAATACCACCTCAAGTTCATACCCATAAAAAACTAAAAAATTTAATAGAGGTATTTTTCGTGGTTTGTGCATGGTTAGGTAAACTGGGTGTATGAATAACGCAAGTCCCACCTTAACACGGTGAGGGGATCACACTTGTTGCACAGTTTAGCTAATAATGCATTCAAACCATGCAGCTCTGTAATTTTTAGAAAATGGATAGTTTCCCCTTAATTGATTAAAATGATTAACCCCCCCCCCCCTACACACATAATTTTTATCTATTAAATATCCAGCAATATGAGTACCTCCGCTTCTCTCCTCGAGTGATCCGTGGAAGCCTAGGGCTAGGCTTGGCCATTGTTAATCAATATTAAATTAGATTCAAGTATCTTCATAGTCATTTGATCAGTTTCAGTGAGTTATTATTTATTATTGTGTCATTATTCATTTTAATTTATATTAATGTAATTATTTAAGTGTAAGCTAATATACCTTATTTTTAATAATTTCATCCATTATTCATTTTTCTCTCAATCTGGACCAAATTAGTGCTCGATACAGGAAATGTTCTCTACTACAGACCAATAGTAAGTGGTCTATACCACTCCCTCATGGTTTGGTTTTTTATATATCCAGTTTTGTTGTGCTATACGCTGGACATTCTGACATTGCCCCAAAAATGTATTGAATAATTTAATTGAATTAATTATAACCTGTTAGGTTCCCCTTTGAGTATCATTTTATAGTTAGAGGACATTTAGCCTCAACCAAGTCCAATCATGGGGTGTCATCATGTACCTACCCTATATTGTACCACCCTATTGGTTGCATGAATTATCTCCATTTATTTTGGGATATTGTTTAATTGAATGAATGGAATTGAATGATTAAGAGAGATTTGATGCCTCCTTTTCCATGTGTTGACATGATGTGAATTGATTGAATCTTTTAAATGGAAATTACGAAAATGAGTTGGAACAACTCATGGAATATGAATATTGAAAATTTATAAAATACATGAGATGATTATGGTAGTGGATTCCTTGGTTGGTATACCTTATGTCCTTATTCGATAAGACACATTGTACATTAATTCTCCTTGGGTCTTGATTATGGTAGTGGATTCCTTGCACTTGATTCCCCCTTTGGTATTTATTTCTTTGGATGCCTTGGGCCTTGAAACACCTTGGATTTTACTTTCTTACGCTCACACAAGACAAAGTTTGTTAACATGCTCCTTGGACCCCAAATAATTCATTATTTATCTTCCATCGACATCCTCATGGGACTCGATGTGGATTCCTTAGTCTTATGTATGTTGGATCCAGCAACTCATGGCCTGTCACTTTTGAATACATGAAGGGGTTGTTGTGGATCACTTGATTATATATATAGTCCATGATGAATGATTTATAATCGGTTATATGGTGTGGCCATGGTAAATTATATAAATATGGTTATACAATGTTTTTGTGGTGGATATATTTCTATGCATAGAGATATCCCTGGTATGGGTATCAGTTTATAGTTTTTATACTAGATATTGTGGATAGTTTATTTACAATTTACATCAACCCTTTTTTAATGGAGCCTAAATATTGTTTTTAGGGATCCTTGTTTAGATGGATAATATTACATTCATTTATCCTCTGTGCCTAGGGCATATTACTTGTATTACCATTAAACCAATTATATACTGCACATTGTTTTAACTTGTTATACATTGACTGTATTTGTTATAGATATCATTGGTGGGGGAATAATGACTGTTATTTGAAACCCGATTAGGGCCACTGTTGGATAACCAGACAAAAATCATGGATATTGGTAGGGACTTGGGAAAGCACCCATAGTTTAGTTCTTGATTGTTCTATGCTTAGGAGAAAGGGATCACAGAACTGAGCTAGGTTCATGATTCTACATGGGATAGTATTTTTTGTTCTTTTTATTATTTTGATACATGTATTGTATTCGTTTCTTATATAATTATTTTACATCTTCCTAGAGACATGGCATAAAACATAATTTTTTATATGATATTTCCTATGGAATTGATTATTTGTTACTATCTTAAATGTTTATCTTTTATCTAGTTGATTTACTACTTCCACTATTAACTGTCATGTTTACTATCGCTATGCTACACTTCAAAATTATGGAATAGTCTACCCATAGACACACCCTAGGACCTCACTGCTAGTTGGAAACCTCTGGTATATGGCGAGGCATGCTTGAGGCCATGTGAGGCAATAGCTCAAGGTACCTCCAAGCGGCTCCCAGATCAGGATGTTACAAAGTGGTATCAAATTATTTTCTTTCCTCCCTTACTATATTGAGATAATAGATAGGGATTATGAATGAATTAGAATTTTTTAATGAGTTTTTCTTGGTAGTATCTAAACAACATACATGAAAAATACAAATTGCTTGGAAAATAAATTATTGTTTTTTGAACTTGGCCTATTACATTTTATTTGATTCCATAATTTGGTGATGCACTTGAATTATGATGTTATTATTGATATGATTTAGGATTTGTTTTACCATTTTCCAATGAGATGAGGAATTTCCATCACATGAATCATTTTAGGAACCTGATAAGACTCACATGCCATGCATTATGTCATTCCATATAGGATGTATTTCTTGACACCATGACTTTGAGATATATTCCTTGTGTAATATATTTGTTATCTTACTAGTATTCTTATTGGTAATTGAGAAAAGTTGTTTGTACATAGAGTTCATATTGTAAACTAAATAGGTTTTTCCTACTTAATCAATAAAAGACTCCCTAAGTATTCAACTATGGAATATTGAGTCATGGATCATTGGTT
The DNA here is from genome assembly GCA_963277665.1 of Viscum album. NCBI lineage: Eukaryota > Viridiplantae > Streptophyta > Magnoliopsida > Santalales > Viscaceae > Viscum > Viscum album. Next base: position 1,262,180,380 of record OY728146.1, read on the forward strand.
TCATGGACTAGAATGTGTTATTGTATGGATTAAGTAGATTCCTTATTTTAGTTCATGTGGTGTATGGGCCATTATGGATCAGAAGTGGTGGCTCATTTGGTTAAAAAATTTAGACATAATTATGATCTAAATGTGATATGAAATGGAAATTGAAAATTTGAAATGGATAACTTGACCTTGACCTTGACATGAATTTTTAGTGGGTGGTAGGTAGTGATACTTTTAATGCTTACAACTGCTTCTTTTTACCCAGTTTTGGAATTAGGAGTAGGATGAGGGGTGCGTCTTGTTTATAGAAGGTTTTTTACCTATCCTATTCTTTAAAATATAATCATTTTTCCTCGATCATTTCAAGTACATGTGTTTGGAATTGTTGATACATTCCACCATGATGACCTCTAGTTGTATTCCATGCGGGTGGAGATGATCATGCATCAAAAGTGGTGGTCCATGGGATACTATTATATCCTCTTATAATGCGAGAAAATGCATGAGTAGTTTCAACTAAAACGGTGTTGATGAATATTATTATGAGGGTTTTCAATGCTATGTACAAAATTTTCAAGGAGCATTACATACTACCTCATCTATGATATAGTTGATGCATGTGTTTGAATAGCAGCATCCACCCATGTTTTTGGGGGAGAGAGGTCCACATGCTTCTGAGTTGTGGCCTGAGATTACTTTTTCAATATTCGATCATCTGGAGACACCTCCTGAGAGGAGAGTGAATATAATTAGTTATATGCCTTGGGGATAAGCTAAGCATTGGTGTGATGTTTTGAACTAGGATGATATGCTCTAATATATAGTTTGGAGCTATTTCTGGTCCAAATTTTAGGATTAATGTTTGCTCAAGAATTTGAGCACAGGGTGTTTTAGTGAGTTTTTCTGTATAGAGTAGGGTGTAATGAGTTTTATAGAATATTCATAATTTTTTATAGAGCGTCAAATTTTTTCATTAATATACCTTTTTGATGATCTATTTAGGGTGAGATTCTTCGAGGAAGGTCTCATATATGTCATTCGATCTCTTGAAAAAAAAATTAGTCTGATTACTATTAATAATATAGTGAATTAAGAAATAATTACACAGTAGAAACTAAGGAAATATGGGTGCATAGATGAGGGTAGTATAGTCTCTTGACCTAGTGGTTTGACTTCTAATGGTATGAAGTGCCAACTTGAGCATTCCCATGATGGGAGTACCAACCTGGATGTTAGTGTTAGTAGTCTCGTTCTCTGTCATTAGTGTGGAAGATAGGTAAATATAAAAAATCATTCTGATAGAGACCTATTCAAGTGTCGATCTTGTGACAAGATAGTCCACAACCATTATTTTTATAGGGTTGTTGTTCAAGTGATTAGTGTAAGGGGTCATTTAAAAATCCAGTTTTGGGAGAACGATTCACAACAATCTGTATGGATGGGACTAGGAGTATCACTGTTTTTTAGGCCAAGCGGTTGGTCATGGACAAAGAATCCAAGCACTAGTTAGACCTAGACTATAGTGCGGGAAAACTCTAGGTATTGATGTTGTTTCACATGGTCTCAGTTCATGATATATATATTTTTTAATGCATAAAACTAAGGAGAAAAGTATCGGACCATATATAATGAGAGGTACGATCTTAGTTGCCTCAACTCTAGTTTCTTCTCAATTTGATACAAGTACTTCTCATAGATTTATATATGTGTAGGTTCTAGGAACATTGGAAGCATTCGATGGGTGGTACCCAACATGGATGTTTTCCATAATCGATGATCAATCTGAGATCTATGTAATGATAAATTCTGTGATCAACAATATTGAATTAATGAAATAGAAAGTGGATAATTTCATTGGAACTGAGAGAGGATAATCACATATTATTTATAAATAATTTAATTAAATAAAAAATTACCTACATGGAATTCATTCTTCATTGATGAATCTGGTGATAGATCTATAGTGCATCATCATTGAATTGTAGAAACCAAATGTATATTTCCTCTGGTGGTGATCTACACATGTTCCACAAATATCCAGATGTCATTGAAGGAATATCTAGGTACTAGCATGGAAGATCCTTGCACCTGTTTCATCTTCATTTGATCTCTTCGATAACCACTTTCAAAGTGATCTTCTAGATCCTATAAAGGATAATTTCTCTCCATTATTGGGAGCATTCTTGGAAAAGGGATCTCTCTAGGCTTGCAGGATTATCAAAATCCATTGTTCAAAACAATACAAATGAATTAAATTAATGAGAAAATAACATAACTGGTTTTATAAATCGCTAGGTTTAAAATAAAATAATTGAAAAGGTTTCGTTAATTATTTATTTAATCCTAGAAAAACTCAATGTCAAATAATAATAATAAAATCATTATTTATCGACATGTGATTAACTTGAAAGTAATAATTAAATATTATTTAATAAAATAATATTGAAATATTTATTATTTCTTAGTAGTCCTTTAAAGTACATTGTCCTCCATTCCACCATAATATTTTAGCGAACCTTGAATAATGGAAATTTATTTATTAAATAAGTATCACTGCATTATTTTCTAATAAATAAATAAATATTATATTTACTAAATAGTAAATAAATATTCATATGCGATGAAGAATACATGATAAATTATTAAACCACATATGAGAATAATATTTATTAATCCAATTAAATAATGACTAATAATATATATTATTTTATAAATATTCTTGATGCACTTAGTGTGTGACATCTAGGCCACTTTCCCAATGGCATTAGGTGAAGTAGCCTAATGTCCAACGTTGGTGTCTAGTAACACGCCAAGGAATCCATATATAAATAAGTTAATGTTGCAATGACATGTTACCTCATATGGATTCTTACTGTTTAATATAGTCCCTTTATCTCGAAATATCTCATCAAGAAAGTTTCAAGCTAGTGCCATCGACCTATATGCTTGATTTCTCCTTCTCTGGCTTTCCAAAAATTAAAATTGCCTATAGAGGACCATGGTCATGGATTTATTTAGGTATTTCATTTCCATCAAAGTAAAATAGTTATCAACTTTTGTTACTCAATAAAAAGGACAAATCTTTTCTTATATTATTCATCAATGAAATATTACCCATGATGTATCTGATGTATCCCACCTCGTTGTGAACATCTATCATCACAGTTTTCATCAATACATCTAAGTATGCAATTGAAAATAATGAATAATAATAATTTTAATGTATAAGGATAAAAAACCCATCCGCAGATATGAATATCCAATGAAACATAGAAATTTGGATTTCTTACAGGAGGGTCTCATTCTCAAAACATACTAATGGATATTACCAAGGGCCTACAGTATGAGAAGGTGACTCAAAGTCCTTTGAGTATCCACCCCTGATATCCTGTATAATTTTTTCCCTCAAATGATATAATCCAGAAATAAACATATATTCAAGAATAGTGTCCTAGCACTTCCGGTTTCTCATAATAGAAGGGGACTTTTATGACCTTTTAGTGAGAAAACTTATCTTATGACATTATCACATACCATGTCACAAAAAAGAATAATTATGATGTGATAAATAGTTTATTAATATTCCAAAAAATGTCTAAATGTTATCATAAAGTAAATAGAAGTCAGTTCTAGTGAATCAAATCTAACAGACTCCCACGTTCACTTGATCCAACTCCTAATAACCTTAAGACCATTAGCACCCATGTGATACTCATGCTTCTACTAAGATAGGCCTTTCATCAAGGGGTCAGCCGCATTCTCTTCTATAGGTAATCTTCTTACTACAAATTCACCCCTAACATAGAAATCCCTCAAGATGTGATACTTTAAGAGTATATAAATCTTCTGTTGGTGTGACCTTGGATATTTTTCAATATCCACTACTATAGTATTATCACAATAAAATGTGATGGGGTATTTACTTCTAGGTACCACATAAAGCTCTTTGAAAAGGTTCTGAATCCAAAAAGATTCCTTGGATACATCAGAATCCATTATATAGATATGATCCATTATAGACTCAATTACAACTTGCTTCTATGAACTTTTCCAGCTCGTAGCTCCTCCTTTGAGATAGAAAACATATCCTGATTTTGACTTTAGATCATTCTGATATGTCTAAAAAATAGCATCAATATAACCTCGGATGACCAGTTCCTCATCTCCTCCATACAATAAGAACCTATCAAAAGAACTTTTCAGATACATAAGGATATAATTAATAGTGTAACAATATTTTTCTCCTATATCAACTTCATATCTACATACCAAGCTCAATGTATAGGCAACAATCGAGTACATAACATGGAATACATGATTGATCTTATCACTAAAGTGAATGGGATCTTACTCATTCTCTCTTTCTCTTATTATGTCTGAGGATACATTTTCTTGGAATTATGTTAACCATGTGACACTAGAACTAATCCCATATTATATTTGTCCATACTAAATCTATTTAGTATTTAGTTAACATATGTACTTGTACATATTCCAAGAAGACTCTTGGATATATCACTAATAATCTTGATCCCTAGAATATATGATGATTCACCTAACTCTTTCATGTGGAAACACTTTTTTAACGAGTCCTTAACTGACTTTAAGACAAGTATTTCCTTTTAAATAAGTAATATTTCATCAACATATACTACTAGGATAATGTCCGCACATCTACTAAACCTCTTGTAAAAACACTGGTCACATCATTTCTTAAAAAAACCACATTATTTTATATCTTCATCCAATTGATTATTATATTAATTGGATGATTTGTTCAATTCATAAATGGATCTATAAAACTTGAAAATCGATTTGGCATCATCTAGAGTCACAAACCCTTATAGTTGTGTCATATAGACATATTTTTAAAGGTTCCCATTAAGGAATTCATTTTTGACATCCATCTTTCAGATAAAATAGTCATGGAAATCTGCTATAGAAAGTTCAATTCAGATAAATTTATAAATGGAAACTAGTGAAATGGTTTCATCATAGTCAATTCCTGGATGTTTTTTAAAACCTTTATCCACTATCATTGCTTTATAGTTATTTAATTTACCATTTGTTCCTATTTTTCTCTTGAATACCAATTTTCATCTAATGGGCTTTACATAAACTAGAACATTAACAAAAACTAGAACTTGGTTCTCGTATATGGAATCCATTTCATAATTCATGGCTTCTTTCCATTTTGTAGCTTATGATATCCTTATTGCATCCATATAAGATTGAAATTCATCATTGATGACCAATAATGATTCACCATCCTTGATGACTAGAAAATAATATCTCTCTAGTTCTCTTACATTTGTTACACTCATATGTTATACTGGTGTTTCAAGAACTAAATCTTCCATGGGGACCTATGGAATCTATTTATATACCAACTCTTGTGTTTCTTGAGCGTTAACTTTATCAATGTCAATATTACTCCCTATATCCTTTTTGAGGATGTGAATCATCTCAATGAAATAATAATTGTTTGGAAATATTATCTTTCTTATCTGAGGGTTTGTATAGGTGGAATCCCTTTATTTCCTTCAGATACCCTATAATGATACAGATTGTTCCACAGGGTTCTAGTTTATTTCATATGATTTCCTTATCAAATTACTTGAAACCCCATACATGCGTGTACAAAAAATGGGTTTCTATACACTTCCTATTAGAAAATGAATTCAATTTTCCTCTTTAATTGGTACTTGGTTTAATGTTTATGCTGAATCTTGCAATGTATATCCCAAAATTATAATGGAAGATCTACATTACCCTTTATCTTCTATTCCATGTCTATCAAGGTATAGTTCCGCCTTTCACTAACACCATTCCACTATAGTGTATAAGGTTGAGTGAGTTGAGATAGAATCTTACACACCCATTGATATTTGTTTAAATCTTGGTTAATATATTCACCACATCGATCAGATCGAAGTATCTTTATCTTCAATCCAATTTGATTCACTACATTATTATTTAATTCCTTGAATTTATCAAAATACTCATACTTATACATAATTAAGTAGATATATTCATATCTACTAAATTTATCATTAGAAATTATGAAGTAAGAATCACCACCTTTAGTTTTTACTAGAAACGAACCTCACACATCAGTGTCTACCAATCCAAGACGATTTTTGGCCCTTTATCTCAATCCACCAAATGGCAGTTCGGTCATTTTCCTTGTAGACATGCAGGACATATTTCAAGGGATTTTATATCATAAGAATCGAAATAACCATCTTGATAGATCTTTTTCAAATGCTTCTCATTTGTATAACCAAGAAGGTGATGGAAAATCTGAGTGTTATATGATTCATGTGTACATGATTCATTATCAATTTCCAATACTTGGTTTTGTAAATGTAATGCAAAAATTTTGTTATATAAATCTTCCATATCATAACATATATTGTCCTCATAAAGGTAATAGATTTTATTTTTAATCTTAAATATAAACCCATCTGTGTCTATGCATGATATAGAAATTATGTTCTTGGTAACCATAGGTACATAATAACAATCATTCAAAACCAAAATCATTCATGTATGAATGAAAGGTTCTAGTAACCAATGGAAATAGTCAACAGCCTTACACCATTGCTATCTCTAAGATCCACCTCTCCTCAAGAAATATTTTATAATCTACTTGGATCCTACATTTGAATACAGATGTTATCCCCACAAGATGTATTTGATAGCCAATGTGTAGATATTGAAAGATTACACTCAATAATGAGAACACATTTAGCTTCCCAAATCTTCTAGGTTCAGTTCCTATTCTAGTTTCCTAGCTTTCCACTTGAAAAACACACTACCTACATCTCCCTGTCCTAACTTTGGATCTTTTTATTCTTGGAAGGATGGTTCTCGAGAGCATTATACTATTTATAGTTCTTGGACCCCATTTAATTTTTCTTCCTTTTCTTATTCACCATAAGGACTTTGGGTTTATCACTCCCCATGTCCTCATCCACTTAGAGAATCAAAGTAAGAATCATTGAAAGTCTCTTCTCATTATTAGTAAATTTACCATTGTCAAGAAAAATAGTGAAGGTCTTGGACGGTGAGGAAAGTATGATATATGTACACAACTTATCTAGGAATGTAATCCCTAAGATGTCTTGGTAATTAATGTATCCAATAAGCTTGACTACATGAGGCCCATTTGGCATAGACTTACTAAGCTTAGTTGTAATCAAAGCATTGGGATCTCATACTTCTCTTGTCCTACCTTCTCTTGATAGAGATCCTGAAGGTGAGACATCATTCTATAGGCATCCATATCCTCATGTTGCTTAAAAATATAATCATACATGGATGATAGCATTAAATACTAAACAACAGTATCATCATTAAGATATTTCTCATAGAGAGATAATTATGCATCCCTTACATCATTACCAAGTGTAATTGGGAATGGTTCTTCCAGCACATATAATTTCCATTGATGGTGATGGATGACATGTTGGTGCCTTTTCTATTAGCGTACATTTTAACTGATGAGAAGTTTATCCTTATAATGTATGGATCACAATGATATGTTTAATTTCGTTTTATCATCAATTCTAAAAAATAATATAATCCGAATTTTAGTACCTTATTTTAAAAAAATTAGACAAATAAATAAATATTATATTTATTCATCTCCCATGAATTTATCAAAACCGAATAGCCCACACCATTCATTTCAAAATATCTTTTTTCATGGATATTCAAGTGGAAAAGATCTATATTCATCTTCCCATTACCCCAACATTGGTTGGTCAAGCAACTTGAATGATTTTATGTAGGCATTCTAAATGTAACTATATTAACTCATGGTTTCTTGATCTATTGAGTTGAATCACCAATCCTGAAATTCATAAATTGGATTTACTCAACATTTGACTATCATTCACACCAGTTCATTCTTTGGAAGTCATCCCTTGATGTGAACTAAGTTTATTCAACCAAAATAATCAAGTTATACTTCTCCTATAATTGAAATCACCCTATCTTAGGTTGGTCAACATTTTGAAATATGGTTTGATTTTAACCGTAGTAATGGATGGTTATACCGACATGATATTTTTTTGAAAGATTTTTTTTCTTTTATGCATAAGTTTACAGTTATTATCTTTATCACTTTCATGATAATATTTAGTGGTTTTACATAAGTGATTAACCATGTCATAGATAATATTTATGCATAAGATGACTTATTTTAGTTATATCTTGCATGATCATTTATTTCATTAATTTATGTAATCATGATAATACATTCATAATGAAATAACCCTAAAAATTATAAAAATAAATTCCTAGAGCGGTATAATCATGACATTTTACTAGTAGTTAATTTATCTAACGGTTGATAAACTAATCATTGACCTAGGGGAAATACACCTTAATCCAATTATGGTTCATGTTACATCTTTTCACTTATCCACCTATATATCTCCTTGGACTGGTTTCTCCTCAACTTCAAACATGACCCATATCCACTAGCTTGGGATCTCCATCCATTACATATGCTTCTACTCACACAAAGGTGAAGGAAATGGGTTTTACATAAATGAAACAATTCCCATGAAAGCCCTAAATAATTTGATGAGAGAAGGTATATAGGCAAAAAATTTAATTTAATAATAAAATAAATGAAACCAATCACATACAAAGGTCTGGTCTATGTTCATTTTCATCTAAATTCATGCAACAGTTTATGCATTTAATAAAACTATCATTGAATTCTTAACCATTATTATTTAAGATAAATTTATCTTGAATATATTAATTATCATATATAATTAATCAATTATTTTGTTTTAATTCTCATATGAATTTACTTGAGATTTTTATCCTTCATAATTTTATGCATATTAAATAAATTTATTTAAAATTAACTATGTACGTAAATTTACCTTAGAGGAAAAAATAGTGAATACTCATATGTATCTACCCAATATGTATTATAATAATATAATATTTTACTCTTTTTTATGTGGAATAAAGGAAATATCATGTATATTAACAACATGTAATTCATGTATGATTATATAAATTTCCTGATTTTTCAGTCACATGTTATGCTCCAATGCATGTAGAGTAACAAATTGTAATAAGACTAATACATGATATGAATATCTAAACATTACACACATATTATTTAAACACTTATATATATATAAATTAAAACCTATCACATGGGGTTTCATATCTTTACAACCACATGCAAGTAAATTTCCCAAGGTTTACACACTATAATAAATAAATATTAAATCTCTGTAACTTGGTATAAGTACACGGTATGTGCATTTGAGACACACCGTGTGTAAATCCATCACCATCTATCTGAGGTACATTCCTCAAGACACGGCGTGTGAATCTTACCTCAAACAATGGAGTACATAGTGTGTCCAAAGGGATACACACTGTGTGATCTTTGAATTACACAGTCACTAGAACTGTAGTCCATGTATTGAAACAAACTACCAGTCTTTGACTCAAAGAGACCACACACTATGTATGTGGGCAACATGGTGTGTACTTTAGGTTACTATGCACCATTCTAGTTTGGTCAACACATGGTGTAAGAACTAAGTACACCATGTTTCATCAATTTACATGTTTTGAATTAATTTCTGAATTAATTTTAGGTACATTTAATACAAGTACACAATTTGTAACTCCATTTACACTACGTGTACTCATGTGTTATCTAGATAGAATCATTAGAACCTCCATATGAGATATTAAAATTTATTTTAACTAAAAATGTAATCATATTCTGTAGATCTATGAGAAATGGAGGATAAAGAATCATATCTCATGATTCAGATTGAAAAATAATTAAACTTGAATTGAAAAACTAAATTATAAATGCATAAATTACCAAGGATCATTACATAATTATAGATAATTATTTGAATACTCTGATAATACTTGTAGGTTCTTAGTACAGCGGAAGCATGTGATGGGTAGTACGCAAATTGGATTTTTCCATAATCAATGATCAATCTAAGATAAATGTGATGATGAATGTTGTAATCAATGGAATTGAATCATATAATTAGACCATGGATAGATACTTTGGAACCAAGAGAGAGGATTATTACATATTATTTATAATTAATTTAATTAAATAAAGAATGACCTAGACAAAATTATTTTTATTTGATGAATCTAGTGATAAATCTATGGTGCACTATCGATGTGTTAAAGAAACCATGTGTATATATCTGCTATCAGTGATCCACATGTGTTCCATGAATCTCCAGATGTTGTTGAAGAAATCTCAGGGTGAAAACACAGTAGATCCTTATGTTTTCATTGTTTTCCTTTAATCACTTCAAGAATTTCTTCCAAATAATTCTCTTTGTTCTGATGGAGGAGGAGTATTCTTCATTATTGGGAGCATTCCTAGAGAAGGGAGCTCTCTATGCTTGATAGGATTCCCAAAATATATTGTGCACAAACAATAAAAGTGAATTGTCTTAATGATAAAATAATATAATTGGTCTAATATGTCACTAGGGTTAAAATAAAATAATTGAATAAGTGACTGTAATTATTTATTTATTCCAATAAAAACCCCATGTATAATAATAATAAAAATATAATTATTACTCAACATGAACTTAAATTGAGAATAATAATTAAATATTATTTAATGAAATAATATTCAACATTTATTATTTGTTTTCGGACCATTAAAAACATAGTATTCCATTCCTTCATAATATTTATCCAACCTTGAATAATGAATATTTATTTATTAAGTAAATATCACTTCATTATTCACTAATAAATAAATTAATATTATATTTACTAAATAGGTAAAAAATATTTATATGTGATCATTAATACTTGAATAATTATTAAAGTACATATGGGAATAAAATTTATTTGTCTTGTTAAATAATAAAGAATAATATATATTATTTAACTGAGATTCTGGATACACTTAGTGTGTGACACTCTAGGACTTTTTCTCAGTAAGATTATGTGAATCAGCCTAAAGTCCAAGTTTAACATATATTAACATTCCAAGACACCCTTAGAGAATGAAGATAATGTCACAATGACATGGTGCCTCACTTGGATTCTTACATTGTAATATAATCCCTTTATGGTGATATCTCTAATCAAGTAGGTTTCATGCTAGTTCCATCAACCTATATTCTTGATTTCCCTTTCTCTAACTTTTCAAAAATTGAACTTGCCTATAGAACTCCGTCGCCATGGATTTATTTAGGATATATAATTTTCATCAAAGATAATGAGATATAAACTATCATTAATGAATTGAAGGGAAAATTCGTTTCTCGTGTTATCCATTACTGAAATATTACCAATGACGCACAAAACATATCCTACCTCACCATGGACATTTTTCATCATAGATTTCATCAATACAACTAAGTTAGAGACTCATAATACTCATTAATAATAATCTTAAAGTATAAGGAACAAAACATATATCACTATATAGAAATATCCAATGACATATAGAAATGTAGATTTCCTACTGGTGGGTCTCATTATCGTAAAATCCTACTCGATATTACCAAGGGAGTACACCATGCGAAGGTTCCTCAAAGTATTATGAGGATCACCCATAATAACTTGTATAATTTGTGTCCCTTAAGTGATATCATCTGGATATATAACATATATTCAATAATAGAGTCATAGCACATCTAGGTTCTCGTCATAGTGGGGAACTACTATGTCCTTTTAGTGCAACAAGTACACTTAGGACATTATCACATACTATGTTTCATAAAATAACAATCATTATATGATAATTTGTTTACTAATATTGAAAAAATGAATACATTTTTTCATAAAGTAAATAGAATTTGGTTCTAGGGAACCCACTCCCATAATATTATCCTATTATGGAAATCCTTGAGCTTGTGGTGTCATTATATGATGGTTTTAGGACCTTGGATACTCTGTTGAGGATTATAAATGAGTTTTTACTTTAGTTTAGGAGTCCCCCCTTGAGATTGGTGGGTGTCACTTCGTATGGGGTATTTTTTCCATGAGATGATCATGTTTTAAGTCATACATAGGAAGGAATGTCTAGTTACATGTCAATCCCATGTTGATTTTTATCATCAAAGGGCTATTTTCACATCCCTAGAGAGATGAATTTTTCTTTACAAGAGCGAATGGGATATCTAGGAAATAAGAGATGGACCAGAGCATCGTGGGATGGGTGATATGACAACCTAGATTTCTATTTTGTATTTGAATGATTATGGAATGTTTTTTGAAGACTTACCTCCATTAGTTGATCATTTTAGGTACATCTTCCTGAATAAATTTTCTTGTTTTACTCCTCGGAGAGAGGCGGAGTTCTCTATCAAGCTAGTGTCTGATGGTTCACCAGTATATACTCCTCCATACAGAATTGCAACACTGGAGATTCAAGAGCTCAATATGTAGCTAGAGTAATTATAGTCAAATGGGTTTATATGAACAAGTACTTATCCATGGTGTTCTCCAATCCTTTTTGCCAAAAAAGAAGATGATACCCTTAGGATATGTATGGATTGTAGAAAACTAGACCGGTTTATAGTTAAGAACCAACATCCCTTCCCATAGATAGATAATCTTTTTTATCATCTTTAAGGAGCTCGGGTTTTCTCAAAAATTGATTTGAGATCTGGATTGTGTCATGTGTGTTTTGAACTTGCATAAAAACATTATATATATTTTCATAGCAGGAATGATCTATATGATTATTTGGTTATGAAATTCATTGTCATGAACTCGGAAAAAAATTTCATGGTGCTGATCAACCGAGTTTTCTATCCTTATCTAGATTCATTTATCCTGGTAGTCATGGATGATATCTTGGTGTATTATCACAATCCACATGTCCATCCAAAAAATCATGAGATCATTTTGTATAAACTAAGAGAAAATCAATTATATTCTAATCTCATAAGTGTAACTTCTAGAAGGATGAGATTCACTAACTCTGACATATTATCTCAGAGACATAAGTATAAGTTAACCTAGAGAAGGTGAGATAGGTAGTTTACTGGGAGAATCCCAAGAACATATTTTACATATGATGTTTCCTAGGATTGTATAGATATTATAGGAATTTCATACATGACTTATCATGCTTAGAAACACCTCTTATGAGCTTGGATATGAATGGAGTGAAATTTCTATGGTCTAATGCCTATGAGACAGGCTTTCAAAAGCTTAAATGGAGACCGAATTTAGCATCAATACTGATTCTACCAAATTTGGATATGAGATACACTGTGTATTATGACGCATTAGTTATCAGTATATGATCTGTTCTTTATTTAGAGGGATAAATACATGACATAGAGTCTCGTCAACTGAGGCCACATGAGAGGACTTACCAAACTTATTTTCCAGATTTTGCTTCAGTTGTTAATACTTTGTGATATTAAAGAAATTATTTACTTGGAGATAATTTTGAGGTGTACATGGAGCACAAAATCATCATGTACATATTTAAACATCATGATCTGAATCTCAGGCAATGAAGGTGGGTTGAGTACTAATGGTCTTTTGACTTCTATCATGCCTATATTCCTAGAAAAGGAAGTATAGTGGCCAGTGAACTGAGCAGAATGAATTAGATACAGGAACTTCATGAGGATAGAAACAAGTGGAAACTTATAAAATTATTTTCTGAGACACACTTTGAGGTGTAATATATTCTAGAGGAGGATTTTATCTCATCATTATTTCTGACCTATACCCTTCTGGGTAGAGTGAAGAGAAGGAATAAATCATATTTGGAGGGCCTAGTCCTATAGGAGAGAATGGTAGGAGAGGACCCACATCCTAGTTAGACCATAGAAGAGGATGAAACTCTACATATTCATGGATGGATGTGTGATCTAGCATACATACTCGAGGAGATGATGTTGGAGTTTCATGCCTCAATTTGGGAAGTGAATCCTAGCATTACCAAGATGTATCATGATTTATTTCACTGGTATTGGTGTTTAGGGATGGAATGTGATGTGTATAGTATTTTGAAAAGATGTTCCTCCTATAATCCGATGAAGGTGGAACATCAACAATGAGCCATACTTTTACATAAGTTACCCATTACTGAGTGTATACAGAAAGATGTTTTGATAAATTTTGTGACCAGGTTTTCGAGGTCATCGCAAGGAAGTGATGTCATTTGGGTTGTTATGTATATTCTCATGAATTTTAATCACTTCTTACCAATTAGGGATTCCTTCTTAGTAGACGAGATTAAGAGTTTCTATATTCATGAGATATTACGACTTCACAAGGTACCTCAATCCATGGAATCAGATAGGGACATCTGGTTTACATCTTTTTTCTAGGAATGTTTTTAGAGGTCATTGGGTTCACAAGATATTATAAACATGGAATACAACCCTAATACTAATTTCTAATCATATCATACAATTTAGGTTCTTGAGGACATGTTGTGTGCATTCATCTAATATTTTGGGGCTCTTGGAAGAGGCATATACCCCTAGTTGATTTCTCTTACAATAATTGGTACCATAAGACTATTCACATCAAGAATTATGAGACATTATATGATAGTCCATGCCGATTGCACATATGGTGGTAATAGGATGGTGAGGCAGCTTTTCTGGGAACTCGTATCATTTAGAAGACTTTGGAGTAGGTCCAATTGATTCAAAAATATAAGGTTACTTCATAGTCAATGTCAAAATATTATGTTGATCGCGTTCGGTGACCTCTAGAGATCAACTATAGGGATTAGGTCTTTTTACATATCCCTCAAAGGATTTGAGATAGTGTATGATTTCACTATGATATTTCAGTTCGTTAGAGATTATAGATAGATTGGATCTGGTAGCATATCAATTGTAGTTACTTTAGAGGTATTGTGTCATGCAGGACATCTTCCATGTATCTAAGTTGTGACACTATCACTGAGACCCATCTCAAACTCTGTATCTAGTTGTGGTGCTATTACATGTTTGTGCTTCCTTTTAGGAGAATCATATATGTATTGTTGATTGGAGCATGAAGGTTCTTTTTGGCTGGTCAGTTCCTCCAGTATGGGTGTTATGGATGCATGGACGTTTATAGGAAAAGACTTTGGAGTGGGATCCTGGAATATGTATGTCAACTCGGCTCTTTAAAACACATTAATTCATGATTTATTACAAAATATTAAACATAATACAACCCCCAAATATTAATAATTATAGTGTATTTAATAACTGATTATATTACATAACCACTTAAAATAGGTAATACATCGTCATTCTTGAAAACTACCATAACATGATCATAACATTCCTTCATAGAATTGCCTGAATAAATTAATACATGTTAGAAAATAGGCATACCAATGGGGTATAAATGGAGTGAGAACCATTAACATGAACAGTGAAACATGATATAACATGATAACATAAAGGAAACATTTGACCATGTGGAAACAACTTAAAACACCGCATCATAAACATGGGTCAAGGATAAATTCTAAGAAATCCTGATTGAAAAAATACCATTATGGATTTGGTTCACTCCATAATCCCATTAATGTAATCTCATGAAAATAAAACATTACCAAATTCATTGGACCACTATATAATGCTAGGTGTATCCATCATTTTCATTTTCATTATCATGTTTAAGTTTGATACATAGATCATAAAAAGGGAATAATTTCTCATAAAAGTATATTCCATGATCAAGGTGTGTGGAATAAATATATTTAATTCCCGAATAAATGAATTATAAGATCATAAAGGTGAAATACCTTGATAGAAAATGGGCTCAGGTACTCACTACATGATTGTTTGGTATGGAAAATCATGGTGAAAGATCAGAAGCATAATGGGGGTGTATGAATTTTCATGGGAGGGATTTATGAGACCTAAAGGGGTATCTCATAATTTAAAAAAATGGAAAATAAGTTGGATGTGGAATAACATATACTAAAATTTAGACATGGTGATAAAATACATAACATAAAGAAGACATCTGAATAAATAGGAGAAGGGGGGATCCCTTACTAAATTTTGGCATGGTAATGTTTGTAAATTACAGTTCAAGGGAGGGATTAATAAGAGTGAAATGGGTATATAAAAATTTATAAATAAAATGAAAAGTAATGGGGACATTGAATAACATATCACAACATTAATAATTAGAAACAAAGTCATAAAATGATGATGATACCTTAATTGATAATATGAGGGAGAGGTCCTTTAACTTGAGAGGGTGATTCCAAATGCTTACGATGAGATTATTGAGAGATTGGGGGAACCTTGGGAGGAGTCTAGAGAGGGGAGGGTAGAGTAATAACATGATACAAGGTTTTTTTATTGAAAATTAATGGAGGATTCAATGGATATATATACGAAATGAGTGGTGGATTCTTTATCATTTCACAAACATAGGTGTTGAACTATATATAATAAAGTAACCAAAACCAGAAACATTACCATATTTTATCCATGTTTTATAAAAAAGAGGGTTGTTTTTCATTTATTATTCCACGTTCCTAACTTATTAAAATAATATCCTTGGTGATGTGGAAGTGAGTCGTGTCCTTTGAGAAATGATTTTAAAACCATAAAATATATTATAGGTTTTTGAGGATTCATAATGGTTGCATAAAATCAATAAAATAAAATTAATATTACGTTATTCTAAAGGGGAAGCATATATTTGTTCTTGGATATCATTTATGTAATTAATTACATCATTTCGGGTCATTATGACGTCATAATACATACCATAAGTTTATACAATATTTATTTTTTACCCAAAAAAATGTCTCAAAAAAATATAAACAATTCACCCTAAGATAAATTTGATATTCTGATTCCAAAAATAAAATTCAGTTTATCTATATAATATTTAAATTATGTGAATTTTATTTTTAAAATAATAATCAGCATTTATTTATAAATGATGGGTTTTTTACCATAACACTTTTTAAATCCATAAAAAATTACATTTGAATTCATAAAAAATAATAGGATAATTTATATTTAATAAAAAATATTTAATAATAATATTTTAATAAAAATTTATTTATTTCAACTGTACATAAATTCATCAAAATAAATTCATCAATTGAATTTGAATATTACCCTGAAATACAATTTGGGTTTTTTTATATCAAAATAAAAATCATTTTTAAAGTAAAAATAATAAGAAAAAAATTTATTCATTATTATATATAATATATAAATTCATATTATTAGTTTCTTGATATATATTCCTTTAATACACCATAAAACACCTTAATAGTATGGTGGATGAGGTGAGATTTTTATGCGGTGGTTCGGCCTATACGGTTTGGGTCGTGATCTCGATTAACATGAAATTATCCCATAAACAGTTACAATCAACATTAAGATGTTGGATATTATATTGGTATTGGCTAAGGGAAAATCCCAGTGACTCTATCTTCCTCATATTCTCTGATTAATGGGATTCATAGGGTGCGATGCTACTAGTTGAGGTCCCCACTTCCTTAGTCTATTTCAATTGGATTGGTCAAAAACCTATATTTATATTAATCATATGATCACTATTCAATGCCTATATTATTAATGTTAATGGAACATAATGTTATTTTGAATATGATATGATATAATAATACAAATAAAGTGAATGTGTTTTCTATATCCTTAATATATAATAATGCATTAAATTAAATTCCTAGGGGGATTTTATTTATAAAAGTTTGAGTTGTTACAAGATTCCCCTACTGATAAATTTCATTGAAATAATTTTCATTTCATGCAATAAAAAATATGAGTTTAAATCTATTTCATAACCTCCTCTTGTTCCCATGTTAATTCTTCAAACATTTTATTTCTCTAGTGATCTTTGTCCAGGTGAATTGTCTTATTTCTTAAAACATTGTCTTAATGATCTAAGATAATAACTAGTT
Source organism: Viscum album (assembly GCA_963277665.1). Classification (NCBI taxonomy): domain Eukaryota; kingdom Viridiplantae; phylum Streptophyta; class Magnoliopsida; order Santalales; family Viscaceae; genus Viscum; species Viscum album. The sequence goes on from OY728146.1 coordinate 1,262,198,288, forward strand.
TATTCTCATAGGAAAGATCATTATCTAACCGTGCCACATATGTATTGAGTACATGTAAGGGGTTTTGTATGTACTTCCTCAAGAGTGATATGTGGGACACATCTTTTACTTGAGAGTGGTCAACCTGTACTGTTAGTCGCTAGGCCACCGCTTTGATGCAATCAAAGATCTCAAAGGGACCAATGTGTCTTAGATTAAACTATATATTTTCCCAAATCTCATGAATTTATTACATAGATATATCTAGAGGAATAGATTTTATCCTACCTCAAACACTAGGTCTTGTCGATGATTTTCAGTGTAACTCTTTTTTTGAATCTAAGCATCCTTTATGTGATGTTTAATAGTCTTGACCTTTTCCACCATTTCCTCGACAATTTCAAGCCATAAAAGTTTGTGTTCCTGAACTTCATCCCAACAAGCAGCTGTTCTCTACCTCTTCCCATAAAGGGATTCATAGGGATCAATTTGGATGCTAGAGTAGATACTTTTATTTTATGAGAGCTCAACCAGATAAATATATTGATCCCATCCTCCATTCAAGTTAATTAAGCATGCTCTCATCATATCCTCAAGTATCTGGAGAGTGCACAAATTGTCCCTCTATTTGAGGGAGATAATCCATTAAAAATTCAACTTCATATTTAGAGCATGTTGGATACTCTTACCAAACTTGGACATAAATCTTGGGACTTGATCAGATACAATTTATAGTGGTGTCCCATGCATCCTCACTACTTCTCTAATGTATATCCTTTCAAGTTTATAGAGTGATAAGTCCTATCAAATTTCAATGAAGTGATTGGTATTTGTAAGACGATCCACCACAACACATATATCATTAGTTCCTCTTGATGTATTTGGAAGAAAAATTCAAAATTCTATATTTATGTTCTCCCATTTCCATGTATGTATAGGAAATGGTTGAATCATCCCCTATGATTTTTTCCTTTCGATATTCACTTGCGGACCTACAAGTCATCTTGATGTATATTCTACAATATAATTCTTCATACTGACCCACCAATAGTTCTCCTATAGATATCGATTCATATTTGTGCATCCTTGATGGATAAAGAACATCAATATATTTTCATAATCTAACATTTACATCATTAAATCATGTCATGATGGTGCATGTAGTCATGACCCAAATATCACAACTGCTTCTTCATTAACATTGAACTCGATGTATTTTACTTTTTTATAGCTGTAAATTTATTCTCAATTCCCAAATCATCTTTTGGTGAATCCATTATCCTCTCTAAAAGGGACGATTGAGAAATAATTTGGGGAAGGATTTATGATGTTTCTTTACTTATGATTCTCATGTCCATCATTCTGAAATTTAAGTATATCTGATCCTTGTCAATTATCGTCAATGATAAAATTGTATGATCCTTTATACATAGATCATCTTCCACTTTATTTTTTTTTCTAGGATGGTAAGGGATTGAGAAATCAAAGTCCTTGATGAACACTAACCATTTTTGTAGCAATATATTCGTCTCATTCTATGTGAATATATACTTGAGGATTTTGTGATCCGTATATATTTCATGCATTTTCCCAAAGATATAATGCCTCCATATTTTCAATGTAAATATTACTGTAGCTAACTCCGAATCAATCATTGGGTAGTTCTATTCAGGAACATTCAATTTTCTGGAGGCATAAGCTATCACTTTGTTATTCTGCATTAACACACAACTCAATCCCTTCTTGTAAGCATCACTTAATACCACTAAATGTTAAACAATTTTGGTAGTGTAAGTCCATGTGTAGTGATAAGACTCTTTTTCATATCCTTTAAGCTCTCATAAAATTCATCATTTAAATAAAACTCAACTCCAATTCATGTAATCTTAGTTATAGGGTTTGACCATCCTTATAAATTTCACAAAAATAAATGATAGTACCCACCTAATACAAGGAAACTATGGATATATGTCACATATGTTGGCCTCAACCATCCTTCAATTACTCCCGTCTTTAAAAGGTCTATAGATATCCTACTACTTGTAATAATTTTCCCTAATAATACAAATTACTTCAAACTAGAACTCACATTTTATACACATTTCATAAATATTCTCCTTTCATAAGGTATTTATCATAGATCTTAAATCCTTCTCATGATCCTCCTTGATTTAGAGTATATTATAATTTCATCTATAAATACTACCATAAATTTATTGAGGTAATATCTAAAGACTCTTTTTATCAAGTCCATGAATATTGTTGGATCATTGGTGAGTCTCAATGGAATTACTATGAACTCTTAGTGCCCACACCTTGTTTGGAAAGTAGTAATGGGGATATCCTCCTTCTTCACCCTTACTTGATAATATCCCAAGAGAAGATACACCTTAGAGAATTATTGTGCTCTATGTGTCTTATAGAACATGTAATAAATCTATTATATAGAATTATTTTTCTTTATCATGATATTTTTGAGCTCCCGATAATCATTATAATGTCTCATTGACCATCCTTTTTCTTGATGAAGAAGATAGATGCACCCCAAGGTGCATCACTTAGATGTATGAACCTTTTATTTAGATTCTCCTATATTTTTTTCTTTATCTCCTCAAGTTAAACAATAGCCATTCTATATGATTTATTGGATAATAGTAATTCCCCAAGCATAAGCTTGATGGAAAATTAAACCTCTCATCTAGAAGGATGTCCAGAAAATTATTTGGGAAACACATCCGCATATTTCTTCATAAATGGAATGTATTCAATAATGATGTTTTCCTTAGACTCAATCATTTGAGCTAGATACGCTTTATCATAGGGAAATGATATCCATTCTTTTGATGATGGTGATAAAGAAGATTCATTATTATCCTTTAACTTGTACTGAATTTGGGGTTGATTCAAAATGCAGAGTGTGATTTCTTTCATTCAGAAATTTATACTGGATCTATATAGGGAAATCCAATTCTTATCCAGAATTGTATCATATTCAACTAAAGGTAGTACAAAAAGTTTTATGTGATGTAATGCCTAAAAATTTTGACAAGGGAGGATTTATATACTCAAGATTCAATAATTTCTCTATTTTCAATTTTCATCAAGATCTACTTCCATGATTTGTGGTGGTGTTTGAATAGTTATATTAAACATTCATGACTTGAAGGAATGTGTAAAACTGAAATCAAAAGGTATGTTTTCTATACTTGAATTAAAAACTATCATACATGTCACCACTTAAATATTGAGATTCACCTCAGTGGTATTGATGAAAAATTATATCCCTTGATTCTTTGGAGAAAGTTGTTTGTCTCCAAAAATCCCCAACTTGTATCATTGGATTGTAAAGTGACTTTGTTTCTGGTAGTTTAATCAAAGAACAATGTGTTGAGGGTTGAAAAGAGCATTACATTCCTCCATCACAATAGTAGGGCACTCCCATCATCAATACCTATCTAGTTTTCCTTCTTTCCCAAACCTAAACCATTTCCTTATCACCCTTAGTAAATTTCTATGGTTCTTTAATATTCACTTTTGGTAAGTACGATGCTGAAATTTATTAGCACTATTAGATTTATCCATCAAACCACTATAATTAAACTCCACTATCCTATTATTTTCCCTATAATACCCTTTAGATTCACTAATATATGTTTCAACTATGATGGAACATCAGAAAATTTCATCATATATATTAAAGTCTAATGTTTTAAGGGATTTTAACAGACCATGTTATAACCCACCAAAGAAACTGTTAACCTTGAATTAATAGGTAATGATAATGTTTGAGGCATATCATCCATGAATTGTGAATTTTTCATCATATTCCTAGATATATTCATCATCTTTTTATAGATGTAAAATAAGTCCCATTCTATTTTAATTCATAGAGTGCAATGAATATATTTTTTGTAAAATCATTTTCCAGAATTTCTTCCACCCCATAGCCTCAATCTGTTCCTCGGGCCTCGTATTCCTGATTAATGTACACCATCGGCCAGCTTCTCCTCCAATATGATAAATAGATAGTAGAACATTCTCTTTCTCAAAATATTAAAGGTGGGGCAGATATTCTCAATAGAGTTGGCCAATTATTCCATGATTAAGGGATCAGATGATCCATTGACTGCCAGGGGAATTTTTCAAATAAAGGTCTCAATTGACAGTTTTCTTTATTAGGGTGATTTGGGTGCTATTATAGATCTAGTTTTCTATTTTTAACCTGAGTAATCATAGAGAGTATCATCATAAATTTAGGTATTCCTGCAACCATCGGGTTGGGGAACCATCACATTGACCTTTCCATTAGTTATTCACCAAATTCATCATATTTCCATTCATTGGATAGAATAATGGAAAACTTTTGGGTGAGTATTTTTAAACTATTAAACACATAAATGGGAATTCAATGACTTTAATGGGATAACTTATAAATGACATTTATTTCTTAACTTATTAATTTATAGGTTTCAATATATGTTTCCCATGATCTATTTCCTAACATATATTATTATGGGAAATTTTTTCCCCTTTAATAATAGTACTTAATGAGATTTTGAATTTTCCAAAAAATATCCCCCATGAATTTAAAAATATGTGTCAAGAAAGGCCTTTTTGTGCACTGATTCCTAGTTGAGTCGAGCTCAATGAGGTGTTTTTGGGTTTTTCCCTTATATAAAACTATTCCAAATATGTATCCACTTGTAGTATCTAAACAGGGATTTATTTTATTGATAAACCAATTACTAAATAATTTACCAAAATTTAAGGATTTTTATGCATATTATTATCCATAAGTATTTCTATAGAGTTTTTTTAATCCTGATCCCAAAAATAACAGAACATTTCCTTTGATGCTAATTATAGAAACACTACTCTTTAATACACATTTATTCATGATCTATTACATAAGATTACATATAATACAACCCACATGATTGATAATTATTGTGTATTGGGGAATTAGGTACATTAAATAACAACTAAAAATAGGGAATCCATCTCCTTTATTGAAAAATTCCTTAACATGATCATAATATTTCTTTAAACTTACTACTTTATGGGATAACCTAGGGACATTCATAGGAATGGGGTGATCTATAAAATTAATTAGGGGTTAAGCATGGAATAACCTGAAGAATGTAATATATGTTAGATAACATGCATATTAATGGGTCATAAAAGGATTGATAATCATAAACATGAACAATTAGGCATTATATTTCATGATAACATAAATTCAATATGGGAAAAATGTGGAAACAACTTAAAACACTGCATTGTAAACATAAGTCAATGATAACTGTCATGAAATAATGATGTAAAAAATACCATGATAGATTAGGTTAACTCCTTAATTCATTTTATTACATATCATGAGACTAAAACATTACATAATTCATGGGATCCCTATATAATTCTAGGTGCACTAGTCAATTTCATTCCACTCTCATACTTATGTGTTCCACAAAGATCACAAAACAACAAATCATTTATCATTAAATTTTATTACATGATAAAGGATTTTGGAATAAATACATTTAAGTTCATAATAAAAAAAATATAAGTGGCTGAAGTTGAACAGCATCGATAAGAAATGGGTATGAGTATTCACTACACGATTGTTTGTCATGGAAAATCACGGTGAAATTTCGGCAACATAACGGGGGCGTATGAATGTTCATGGGAGGAATTGATGATAGTTAAATGGATCAATAATTATTTAGAAATAAAATGTTCATTAATGGGGATATTTAATAATATATATCAACATTATAAAATGAATATAAAATACATAAGATAATGAAGATACTTGAATTAAGAGGATATGGTGAGGATCCCTTACAAGTTTTTGGCATGGTAAATGGTGCGTATAAAAGTTTATAGTAGGGATTAATGAGAGTGAAAGGGGAATATAGTCATTAATAAATAAAATGGATTGTAATCAGGATATGGAATAACATATACCTACATTATGAATTTAAAATAAAAGTCATAGAACGAATAATATGCTTGAATTGAAAAGAGGATAGAGAGGTCCCTTACCATGAGAGGGTGATACCAAATGCTTATAATAAGCATCTTGAGAGATTGGATCAACTTGGTAGTACTATAGAGAGGGGAGGTCAGATTAAGGATGTTATCAAAGGATTTTTAGTAAAGATAAATGGGATATTGGGTGGGTATTTACAGGAATTAGGTGGGTAATTCTTAATCATTTCTCAAATATAGGATTAGACTCTATATAATAATGTAACCAAAACCAAAAAAATTACCATGGGTTTTCCTACAATTTCTTCCAAAGTGGGGTTGTATTAATTATTTTTTTATTAAAATTGCTGAAATTATGAAAAGAAAACCCTTGCTGATGGGCTAGTAATTCATGTCCTTAAAGTAATGATTTTAAAAACATAAAATATATTCTTATATTTAAAGGATTAATAATGGATTTATATATTTAATAAAATAAACTAAATATTAAATTATTTTGAATGGGAAACATATATTTGTTTTTGGATACCATTTATAGAATTTATTACATCATTTTAGGTCATTATGTTGTCATAATATACACTGTATATTAATACCGTATTTAGTTTTTACCCAACAATTCAACCATCTTACAAAATTATGAAAAATTAACAATTGGTTAATTTTGAAATTATTCTTCCAAAAATAATATTATTTTTCACTAAATAATTTTAAAAATATTTCAATTTTCACTTTTAAAATAAAAATTGACATTTATTCATAAATTTTAGGTTTTTAGACAATAAAAGTTTTTGACCACGTATAAAAAATACAGTTGGATGCAAAAAAATTATATGATAATTTATATTTAATAAATATAATTGAATAATAATATTTCAATAAAATATTATTTATTTAAAAAATACATTAATTCCTCAAATTAATTCCTTAATTCAATTTGAATATTACCCAAAAATAACATTTGTGTTTTATTGTATCAAAATCAAAATCATTTATAAAGAAAGAAATAATAAGATAAAAATACATTAATTATTCTATATAATATAAATATTCATATTATTATGGTCTTAATTCATGTCCCCTTAATACACTAGTAAACAACCTAACAGTATGGTGCGCGACAGTGAGATTTTCATGGGGTGGTTCGGTGAACATGGTTTCAGACGTGATCTCGATGAGCCTAAACTTCTCCCATAAATGGCTTGGCTAGAGCATTAGTTGATTGATATTAGCTTTTATTTAGTCAAGGGAAAATACCAGTGTTGTTACCTCCCTTGGAAACTATGATAAATGGGCTTCATAGGGTATAATCCAACTAGTTGAGTTCATCACTTTCCTTGTCTATGTCAATTAGATTTGTCAGAACCCTATATTTATACTAATAATAAGATCACTATTTTATGTCTATATTATCAAATGTAATTATGTTTAACAGTATTTTAAATCTAATAGGATATAATAAAAACAAATAAGTAAAAGTGTTTTCTAAACCAATAATATATTACAATGCATTTACTTAAACTCTAAGGGGGGTTTTAATTTTAAAATTATAGGTCATTGCAGTCAATTCCCAATGGATGGAGTTATTCTTAAGTGCTTCTTGAACACCCTTAGAAGGTTAATTCAGGAAGAATTACTCTAATAGGGGAATATTGTAAGATCCTGAGTTTTTTAAGAGTTATGTGTAATGACCCAAGGTTTTATAAATAAAATTCCCCTTAAATTTTAATTAAATAAATCCTTATATATTATGAATATAGAAAACACATGCACTTATTTGGTTAGATTATATCACATTAGGTTCAAAATACAATTAATTATCAATTTCTTTGATAATATTGTCATTTAAAATTTATCATATGATTAGTATAATTAAAGGTTTTTGAAAAATCCAATTGATACAGACAATAGGAAGTGATGGCCTCATCATGTAAGATCATACCATATAAAGCCCATTTATCAGAGCATTGGAAGAAGATTTAATTACAAGGATTTTCCCTTGACCAAGACCAATCTGATATCTAATAACATTAGAATGAGAGAAACATTTTATGATAAAATTTCAAGCTCATCGTGATCACGACCCAAACCATGTATGTCAAACCACCCAATTAAAGTATCACTATTGCACACCTTAATCTTAGTGAATTTGTTGGTTTATTAAAGGGATATGTACCATGACCCTAATAATATGAATATTTATTTTATATAAAATAATTAATATATTTTCATCTTATTATTTTGACATTAAAAATGATTTTGATTTTGATACAATAAAACCAAAAATTGCATTTTTTTGGTAATATTCGAAATCAATTAAGTAATTTATTTTGATGAATTAATGAATTTTTTTAAAGAATATTATTTTATATAAATATTTTTATTAAAGAAGTATTTAATATAAATGATAATATAATTTATAAGAAATCAAATGTAATTTTTATAAGGGTTTGGAAATTGTTATTGTCAAAAAAAACACAACATTTCTCAATAAATGACGATTCTTATTTTTAAAGTAAAAAATTCAAATATTTTAAAATTATTTCGATAAAATGAATATTATTTTTTGAATTAAAATATCTAAATTATTCAACGGTGAAGTTTTCATAATTTTTTAAGATGGTTGAATTTTTGGGTAAAAATTAAATATGGTATAAATATATGGTCTATATTATGACATCATAATGACCCCAAATGATAAAATAAAAAATATAAGTGTTATTAAATACCAAATATATTTTCCAAGTTTAAAATAATGTGTTTTTAACTTTATTCTATTAATTTCATAAATCCTTTATGAATCCTCCAAAAACAATTAATATATTTTAACACGCTAAAGTCATTTCTTTAAGGACATGACTCACTTCCACATTATCAAAGGTATTATTTTAATAATTTAGGTCCTTAGACATATAAAATAATTAAAATAGGTGCACATTTTCATAAACCATCGTAAAAATCATGGGAAGGTTTGTGGTTTTTATTACATTATTATATAGTGTCCAAAACCAAGGTTTCTGAAATAATAAAGAACTCTACTATCTTTTTCTGTTTAATTCCGCACAATATACAATTTAACAAAACTAAATAAACATAGGTAATGTCTTTACACTACCCTCCCTTATCAATATTCCTCCCAAGGTTCTACCATGATCTCAATAATCTCCTCCCAATCATTTGGAATCACCCCTCAAGGTTAGTGACCTCTCTCTCCTCTATTCAACTCATCCATTTACATGATTTGATGACATTTTTCTTTAATTTCTAAAGTTGGGATATGTTATTCCATATCCAAATTACTTTAAATTTTATTTATAAATGACTATATACCCTTTTCACTATCATTAATCCATCCAATTAAGCGTTATGTACACTGGTTAGCATGCCAAAACATCGTAAGGGATCCTCTTCTTCTACTCTTTATTCAAGTATCTTCTTTATATAATGTATTTTATCTTTATTTACTAGTGATGGGATATGTTATTAAAAATCCCCTTCACAATAATTTTTTTGTATAAATGATTGAATACCCCTTTAAATTCTGTCAATCCCTCCCATGAACATTCATATTCCCCCATTATGCTATTGAAATTTCACTGTGATTTTTCATGCCAAACAATATTATAGTGAATAATCATACCCATTTCCTATAATGGGAGTTAAAATTAATGAAATTATACTTATTTTATTAGGTAATTATATGTATTTATTCCACAATCCTTAATCTTGGAATAAAATATGGTGAAAAAATATTCCTCGTTTTATGATCTATATGGAACACTTATGCATGATAATGAAATTAAAGTGATGGATGCACCCAGAATTATATATCAATCCAATATATTGGGTAATGTTTTAGTATACTGAGATTTAATTAAAGGGTTTAGGGAGTGAAACTAATCCATCACATGACTTTTTTCATCATGATGTATTAACATTTAGCTTTGATCTATGTTTAGGATGAAATGTTTTAAGTTGTTGCAACATTTCCCCATGTTTCCATTATGTTATCATGCTATATAATGCCTAATTTTTTATGTTTTTGATCCTCACTCCTTTTATACCCAATTTATATAAATATTGTCTAACATGTATTACTTTCTTTATGTTATTCCATTTTTTACTCCATTATTTGGATTTATATGTCACCAATTTCTTATGTATGTCCTTATGTTATCCCATTCATTTCTAAGTACGAAGGAATATTATGATCATGTTAAAGAAGTTTTCAATAATGGAGACTTATTACCTACATTAAATTTTGATGTAATGTACCTAATTCACAAATGAAATAGACTTATCAATCTTTTAAAATGTATTATGTGTAATCTTAGGTACTAAATTAAGAATTAATGCGTAATAAAGAGAAGGGTTTTCATAGTCAGTATCAAAAGAAATGTTTAGTTTTTTGGGATTTAGATTAGAAAATTCTTTAGAAATAATTAGAGATAAAAATAAATTAAATAATACATACCTAAATTTGGATAAAGTTTTGAGTAAGTTTTTTATCAAGAATATAAATCCTTTTCGAGATACTATAAGTGGATGTTTTTGGGACAGATGTAAGTAGGGGAAAACCGAAAAACACAATATTAGTCTAGACTCAACCAGGAACAACTGCAAGAAAATGGACCTTGATGCATTATTGTTTTTTCACTCATGAGGGATATGATTTTGTAAATTCATGAGATCATTATGAACAATTATTAAAGGAAAAATCCAATAAGAGTCTATGTTAGGGAATAGATCATGGATAACATAGATTCAAGCCTAGAAAATCATAAGTTAATAAATAAATTTCATTTATAATTTTTCCCTTTAAATTCATTAAATTATTGTTTATGTTTTTTATAGTTTAAAAATAATCACCCATAATTTTCCCTTTATTCTTGAAAATGGCCAAAAATTAAGGGAATCAGATCAACAAGCAATGTGAAGGTCAATTTGATGGCTATCCAAATGATATTCCCAACCTGACGGGAGTTGGAATAGTGAAATATATGATGATAATCTCTCAACTAACATTTTTTTTGAATAGAAACATGTATCAGTAGGAGCACCCAAATCCTCCTTACAAAGAACAAGTTTCAATTGAGTCCTTTATTTGGTGAAGGCCTATAACATTAAATATATCATATGATCCCTTAATTTCAAAATAATGGATCAAATCAATTGTTAATATCTTCTAAAAACTTCAGTGTTCTAAGAATGATAATTTTCTACTTTCCATTTTTCATATAGAGAAGGAATTTTATCAGTGTTGAACGTCAACCAAGAATATGAGGCCTAAGAAAGAGATTGAGGTGATGGGGAGGAAGGAATTCTATAAAAAAAAATTATTTTCATTATACTCTCCAAATAAAAATAGAAAGGTATTTCCTTTACCTCAAGAAAAAATATGGAGAATCTATCAAGGAGTACAAGAAAAACATCACAATACTTTCATGACATGTCTATTGATTTTTCATTACCCCAGAATGCATGGTTCACTACTTCTTTAGTGGGTTAATACCATGTCTATAAAAATCCTTGGTGATTCAATACATTGATAGCTATGAAGAAATTTTATGATGTTCCCTCAAAGTCAAAATAGAGATCGAATAATCTCAAGGGTATAACAAGGATAAGAAGTCTAAAATAATGTTTAATTTTGGAGGTCTGATGTTGAAATCTAGTGATGCTATGAAATTTCAAAATACTACTTGTCAAAGGTGTAAAAAGAATCACCCCAAAAATTACCTAAGGGGATAAAGAAAAATATTTAGGTGCGGGGATGAAAGAATCCATGCTAGCAATTGTCGATGGAAGAAACCCACTAATATGATAAAGTAAAGGAATGATCTGGCCAACCCTTGTTTTATTGTTAATTACTTTAACATCAAGGAACCTTGGAAATTTTTAAACTAAGACACTAATATAATGGCTTTTGGAGACAACCAAAAACCTATAAGGGAGTAAGGGATATATTTTTCTATCAAAACTGCAGAGATAGATCCAGACAATAAATTTGTAATAGGTACGCTAGTTATTCATTAAAGAATATAAAATGTATTTTTTTGTTTTTGGTTCTAAGAATTCCTTCATATCACGCAAGATTACTATACCTATTCAAACACCACAAAAAATCATGGAAGTAGAGTTGTTGGTGAAAATAGAAAATGGGAATATTATTTCACCCTCGGTATATAACTCCTCCTCAGTCAAAATTTTTGGGATGAACTACAAAATACATTATGATACTCCCTTTATTATAATTTGAGGCAATTTAGGGTATGAATTATATTTCCTTATATTGATCCAACATAAAATTGCCATGAGTTGGAAATCACTCTTTGTATCATGAATCGACCCCTAATTCTATACCAGTTCAAGGACAAGGATGAATGTTCTTTAGCACCAAAATCTTATGCATGGATATTATTTCCCTTTGAGAAAGTATATCTTGCTCAAATTATTTAGTGTAAGTAAAATATCATCAACAAAGATATGCTCATTATGAGGGAATATTCTAATGTGTTTCCAAAATAATTTCATGGTCTTCCTCCTTGTTAAGAGGTTTAATTTTCAATTGAGCATATATTTGGGGAATAAAAATTATCCAAGTCATAATATATAATTGATTTTGTGCAACAAGAGGAGATAAATAAACAAATAGAAGATAAACTAGATAAAAGTTTCATACTCACAAGTGCTTCACCATGGGGAACACCAATCCTCTTCGTCAAGAAGAATGGGTCATTGAGCTTTTACTGTCACAACCCATCCTCGGGGCCTGTGTCGTGACTACCCCAAGCCCTCCTTCCATTGGCCAGGGGCTAGCGACTAACACCGAAGTCATAATCCTAACAAAAAGGGAAGACATTGACTTTATAAAAGTAAACAACACAACATAGTAAAAGCGGAAGAAAACACTAAGTAAAGCTGTAAAACAAATATGCTGATAGTACAAGGGGCCGGAAATACAAGCCCAAAATAAAGGTACAGCTACAACTGAAAGTAAAGTACAACTCAAAGGACAAAAACAGATGGATGACAAGAAGCTCCTGGATCGTCCACCACATACCCTACCTGAAGGGTAGGTACATATGTCCTCATCAGCACTCCACATCCGATCGTCTGTTCGTTCATCCCCTCTGGGAATCGAGTCGTCGTAATATCCTCCTCCGGGTACCGTTCAGCTCGTCGTGCCTCAACCACGATCAGTGTTGTCCATCATCTGTAACCAACACAACGAGGTGTGGGCGTAGCCCGTGCAGGGCTGAGTATAACGATACTCAGTAGGGACCCCGAGACCCTCAAGGTCTCACTAAAATCCAACAAGGATAAACCACAAAGAACAGATCTAAACAGATAACCTTTACTTAGGTATATTCCCATACATATACCTAAGTTATCAAGTAACCCATTTCAATCATGTGGTAAACACAATGGTCATTAACTTAGCTCAAACAAGGATTTTCATTATCAAAACCGCAACTGCTGAAGAGCTCTGTCTCTGACGATTACAGTGAATCTGTCACGACTCCGAGGCACTGCTCACTAACCTAAGACTACTGAGGTACTCCTCCTGTCGAGTACTGCGGGTCAGTCACCCAAACACATTAGTTCTTCTTTTCGGGGTCTGCCACCCAAACACAGTAGTGCACCCCCCTTAATAGCCTACAGAGGTACTCCTCATGTCGAGTACCGCGGGTCTTCCACCCAAACACAGTAGTGCTCCCCGTCGTGGGTCTGCCACCCAAACACATTAGTGCTCCCCACTGAGCTATACAAGTCACTCCGACTCGAATCGGACAAGCAGTCTTCAGGCCTCAGCCAGCTACACGGTCTCCATACTCTGTACGCTCATCTTCGGGAGGGTCCGCTCCACGAGCTACAGGTCGATGCTCCAAGTATCCCAAAGTCCCGTAAAGAAGTATCTCAAAGTACCTCCTCGTCATAGAGGTCTCAACGCAACAGACGGCGTGTCAATCGGATGTCCGGTCTATGAGTTATTAGCATTTACGTTCCAGAGGCCCGGTTGGATTTCGCGTACAATCCAACCCGGCCTTACTCCAACTACGTCCAAACCTCAGGTGAATTATGCCAAAAGAACCGTCTCATCAAGAGAAATCCAACAAAGTCGGCAGCACGTCAATCGGACGTCCGAAGCTCAAGTTATAAGCGTTTCCGCTCTGAGGGCCCGGTTGGTTTTGGGTTCAAACCAACCCGGTCATGCTTCAAATGACATCGGTAAACCAAACCGGTCACACCATTGTGAACCATACTGAAAAACACACAAGATGGACTACCCATTGGTCCGAAATGGATAGCCGGTGAAAAGGTTTCATTTCATCGTAACATGCGCGAACCGGGCCCCATGGGGTCCGCACCTCGACCTCAACTTAAATCTATAAAATTGGTCTTGAAACATCCGTCTTAATTCCAGGGTCGCAACCTCACAGACGGTTCGACATTCTGACACCGTATGAGAGAGATATGTCTGATACAAGATCCCGTAATAATAATAATAATATTATTATTATTCGGTGTTTCGTGGGCCCGAGCCACGAACCAGATTTTAGTATTCAACATTAGATTTGAATCGACTGTATTGATGTCAGGATTACATTGCCACTGATGGAAAGGAAATCGGACGTCGTACAGATGAGTTATGGTGGGTCGAAGATTTAATAATATTATTAAATCTATTATTTTCCGAGCGCTTCAAGTACATGATCCAAAAACCCGAAAAAAAGATATCCAATATTGGACTCATAAATTCCGTCTCGAAGTTAGGGTCACGCTGCCGCAGATGTTTCATGAAATCGAGGGTGCACGAAGAAGATACAGTCAAAACAATGTTTTATCATCAAAATTAATAATAATAATATTTTATTATTATTATTAATTACTTACTTATTTATCTTTCTAACTCCAAAATCAATCACGATTTTGGACTCCTTGTGTGCTGGAATTCATCCCCAAAACCCCCATTTATCATTTATTTCTCCTTGGATTTTATACCCACTATTATCTTTTAAATCATCTCTCTCTCCAATCTCATTTACTCTTCCACGATTATGTTCTCCCAATTAGCGCCCAATCACCCGACCTCCTTCCACACGACCAGAACTACTACCACCTTCACATACCCTTGCCGTTGTGCCTCCAGCCCACTATGCCACGGCCCCTCAAGCTAGACACACCGCCTAAAGCCACCTCGGCCCGCCCTTCTTGACCCACGCACCGTCGGGCCAGTAATTACACCGCCACGTCGCCCCTTGCACGGGCTGTCGCATATCCGTTCTATGTCTGAAAATTGTAACGGTCGCAAATTCATATTCCTCGGGTCGATATCTGCACATACGTATGTCACGATCAAAGAAACATCAATGTTTTGATGTGATTAATTATTTGGTGCGAACGAACGTGCGGAGAAAGTGCGAATAATGAAATATAAAAGGGTCATGGACTATGTCCGGTTTGATGGCCATGTTTGTTTCGCCATCATCTTTGAGAATCAAAAACACAAGTAATTGGAAAATAAATATTTATCACACTTCAAGATTTTTCAATCTCATGATAAACGAGAAGAAATAAATTATTCAACCCATTGTTTTTCGATCCGTGAATTAATTCATTTAATTCGTGTTCATCGTGAAAAATATAAATCGGGGTAAGGAATCCACAAAGATAAATCCTACAAATAAACACTCAATCTTGTGGGTATAAGCCACATAAATGAGAAATATACAATATTCCCCTACCTCATCAATTGATGTCGAACATTTGGTGTCGTGGAGATCGGTTGATGATTCTGTGTATGCCGGGGTGTGTCTGAGGATGAATCAGCATTGGCGACTTCACGTTCTTCGAATCGTAGAGCGTTTTTCGTCGAGGAAGAAAGATGTTCTTCATTGAAGAGAGGAACACCATTATCTACTTCTCAAGAACTCTCTCCCAACACTTCTTAACATAATGAATGTCCCAAAATAAAATAATAGACTATGTCTATTATTTTATTAACCCATGTAATTCAAAAATCAAACCAATTTAATTGAATAAAGTGTTGGTATAATTAATGGGAGTGGGGAATGTGAAGGGTTATTTTAATTAGATGGGAATTTGGCACAATTAAATGCAAGGGAGGTTAATGGAGGTTTATAAGATATATGTGGAGTTTAGGGAAGGTTAAGGGAGATGAGAGGTTAGGGTTCATGTGGGACCCACCTCTCAAACATCCTCACTTGAGAAGTAAGGTGGTTATGGGTCCAACCCCTAACCCCCTTTGAAGGATATAACTACCTGAGATAAAAATAAAATTGTACACACCAATTTTATTTATTTCAAGCTAAATCCCCAATTATTAAATCTCAACCCGCTTAAAACGCAACTGCGGTAAAGGTCCCCTTAAGCAATTACTGGTGCTGCGAGTTTATCGGTGCCCTCGAATTTCAATTTCGAGCACCGTTTCAAAAGATAGAAATACCCACTCATTCGTTCACTGAACGTACCCAAGCTGAACTTCTGAATTTTATTCCAGGTACACCGGGCCTCGAAATCAGGTGCCGTCATAAACTGCGTACTTGTAAAATTCCAAGGTATTTAAGAAAAAAATTTCCTTGAAATTTATGTGTCTTTACATTACTCCCACATCAGAGCTTTATGTCCCCCTAAAGCTTCAAGACCTAATAGGGAAAACAAAATAGATACTTAGCACACATATGAGCCTCCCACTCCTATGTTCTCTTCTTGAGGTTCATGTGATGCTATATAAAGCGCACTAGATGAATCGACCGTCTATGTAGGACCCTCTCCTATCGACCCTAGATCTCCACTGGATCCTCCGTGAATGTCTCCCCATCATCGGTATCCAGCTCCCTGTGGTTGATGATGCATGGAGGGTCGTGCATGTATCTTCTCAGCTGAGATACGTGGATGACATCGTGCACCCGGTGCAACTGAGGTGCAAGGGTCAAGCGGTAAACCACCTCGCCTACACTGCTGAGGAAATAGAAGGGTCCGATGAAACTTGGAGATATCTTGCTGTTTCGGCCACATCTCCGTAGACCTCGTCAAGTTGATACCCGTACAAGGACAGAGTCACCATCCTCGAACTCTAGAGGCTTCTGTTTGCTGTTTGGATCTGAAAACTCAAAACT
This sequence comes from Viscum album, assembly GCA_963277665.1. Lineage (NCBI taxonomy): Eukaryota > Viridiplantae > Streptophyta > Magnoliopsida > Santalales > Viscaceae > Viscum > Viscum album. Next base: position 1,262,215,402 of record OY728146.1, read on the forward strand.
CCTACTGACACGGGGGTAAGGTTTTTCGACTCAAGAGTGATCGGCAGCACCCTCCAATGCATGATTTTATCCCATGCTACCTGGGATTCCCTTTTTGCCGACTAAGGGAAATCCATATCCCAACATTGTAGATAAACCACAACCTTTTTGACTAATACCATCAATCTATGTATGAACTGTGGTTACCCAGTCCATACCCAAACTAACTTCGTAAGGCCTCGACGCTGCCACCAAGAGGTTCCAACCGAAACTCTTGCCTCAAGGGTCAGATCACACTATCGGCATAAGCGTGATTATCGAGTCTCCTCCCAAAGGATTCTCCAGACGTGAGGATCAAGTCAACGGTTTAACCGAAAGCTCTAGGTCTGGGACAAGATTCGTGGAAGGAAGGAATGATTGGTACCTATGTCTATTGATACGGAAAAAAATATTAGACACAGACCGTACCTAGAATCTTTCCTAGAGCCCCTGGATCACACTTCTTGACCGCATGCAACTAATATCTTCCCCTTCCCTCCATCTCCCTGAGCCTGGCGGGGACAACAAAGGTGGGTTGTTGTAACGTGTCAAAATGTACACCACCTCGTGCTTCTCTCCTAACTCTGCTTCCATGTCTGCTACCCTGCAGATTCATTTGTCCCTATCACATCTTCTTCTCAAAACTTCTTTCACGCCAAAGTCTCTGAGACTAGTTCCAGTTCGCATCTTTCCACTGCTAACATTCACTGGCTATAACCGATCATCCAAAGAACATTCAACCACAATGGTTCTCTCTAACGCCCTAACATAAGTAGGAATGCATAGAGGATAGAGTGCTTACTCTGATATCCTTAAACACTCCTCGCTCAGAGGTCCGAGCTCTAAAGAACCGATCGTATCATAGTAATCAAGTTCCAGGAATGATCGGTACACCTCGAAAAATACTTAGCTATTGACATGTCGTCCTGCCGAAAGTGTATAAGCTCTAGAAAACTCTCAGCCACCTCCGCAAGCCAGTTATCAGTCGCCTGTGTATCGGGCTAACCTCAGAACCTGAGGGGTCTCTGATGCTGAAACATGAGTAAGGCACTAAGCCTACATGTGTCATCTACCGGTACTATCGGTTGGAACTGCTCACCAACAGGTAGTGATATAGCTGACACACTACCCGAAGGTACTATCTCAGGCATCGGTACACGTACCGAAGCCTCATCACTATGCGGACCAACCTCATGGTCACTCACTGGGAAACACCAGTAGTTAAGATCGATATCTTCTCTACTAACTATAATCGAGGTGTAGAACTCTAGAAATCGCCTCATACAGTTCACTGCTGCCTGGAAATCTGCCCTGCCTCATAATATCGGAGGCCTATGCTACTGGAACTCATGAAACGCGCTCTGTCAGCATGCACCATCCGCTAGTATGGCTGGTGGAATCTGCTGCCTAACGGGTGGTGGTGCTGCTGGTACACCACACGAAGGAGCCAACATAGAAAGAGGGCCCTGCACCAGAGCCTCATCACTCGGTGAGCCGTCATCGAGTACTCTCTCGGAAACTCCAACTGACTGTCTGTGTGGAGACATCCTGAACAGATGCGACACTATCAAATGATTTAAACCTGGTGAGCTGCCCTGGTTTGAGCTGACATAAAGAAAACTTTTGAAACACACACGCAATCATTGTTTTCATGCACTAAGTCGGAGATCAGAAGTCAGGGTCCTGGTGTATGGATATATCGGCCGCCGCAACAACACTGGACAACCTGAACTGAAAACCACACTCGGTACCCTTAACACTATTGCTTCATAGAAAAGAAAATTTCAAAGTCCTAAGTTTTGCGGTAGAACCGACTCCTCTGATACCAATTTTTCACAACCCGTCCTCGGGGCCCGTGCTGTGACTACCCAAAGTCTGCCTTCTATAGGCCAGGGGCTGGAGACTAGCACCAAAGGCATAAATCCCAATAAAAGGGAAGGCATTGCCTTTATAAAAGTAAACAACACAACATAGTAAAAGCGGAAGCAAACACTAAGTAAAGTTGTAAAACAAACGTGCTGATAGTACAAGGGTCCGGAAATACAATCCCAAAATAAAGGTACAGCTACAACTGAAAGTAAAGTACAACTCAAAGGACAACAGCTGATGGATGTTAAGAAGCTCCTGGATCGTCCACCATGGACCCTACCTGAAGGGTAGGTACAGATGTCCTCCTCAGCAGTCCACATCCGATCATCCGTTCGTCCGTCCCTTCCGGGTACTGACTCGTCATAAGATCCACCTCCGGGTACCGTCCAGCTCGCCATGCCTCAACCACGATCAGTGATGGTCATTGTCTGCAACCAACACAACGAGGTGCGCGTGTAGCCCGTGCAGGGGTGCCTATAACGATACTCAGTAGGGACCCCGAGACCCTCAAGGTTCACTAAAATCCAACAAGGATAAACCACAAAGAAAGATCTCAACAGATAACCTATACTTAGGTATATTCCCACACATATACCAAAGTTATCAAGTAACCCATCTCAATCATGAGGTAAACACAAAGGTCATTGACTCAGATCAAACCAGGATTTTCATTATCGAAACCGCAACTGCTGTAAACCTCCGTCTCTGACGAGTATAGTGAACATGTCACGACTCTGAGGCACTGCTCACTAACCTAAGACTGCTGAGGTACTCCTCCTGTCGAGTACTGCGGGTCAGCCACCCAAACACAGCAGTGCTTCCCGCCGAGGTCTGCCACCCAAACACAATAGTGCACCCCCCCTCCCCTAATAGATTGCAGAGGTAGTCCTCCTATAGAGTACCGCGGGCCTGCCACCCAAACACAGTAGTGCTCCCCACTAGGATATACAAGTCACTCCGACTCGAATCGGATGAGTAGTCTTCAGGTCTCAGCCAGCTACACAGTCTTCGAACTCTGTATGCTCATCTCCAGGAGGGTCCGCTCCACAAGCTATAGGTCGATACTCCAAGTATAACAAAGTCCCACGAAGAAGTATCTCAAAGGACCACCTCATCATAGGGGTCTCAACGCAACAGACGGCGCGTCAATCAGATGCCCGGTTTGTGAGTTATTAGCATTTACGTTCCAGGGGCCCGGTTGGATTTCGGGTACAATCTAACCCGGCCTTAATACAACTGCATCCAAACCTCAGGTGAAGTATGCCAAAAGAACTGTCTCATCAAGATAAATCCAACAAAGTCGACGGCACGTCAAACAGACGTCTGGAGCTCAAGTTATAAGCGTTTCTGCTCCGTGGGCCCGGTTGGTTTTGGGTTAGAACCAACCCGGTCGTGCTTCAAATGACACCAGTAAAACAAACCGGTCACACCATTGCGATCCATACCGAAAAATAGACAATATGGACTACCCATTGGTCTGAAACGGATAGCTGGTGAAAAAGTTTCATTTCACCGTAACACGCATGAACCGGGCCCCATGGGGTCGATGCCTCGACCTCGACATAAATCACAAAAATTGGCCTTGAAACATCCATCTTAATTCTAGGGTCGTATCCTTGTAGACGGTTCGACATTCCGACACTGTATGAGAGAGATATGTCCGATACAAGATTCCGTAATAATAATAAAAATATTATTATTATTCGGTGTTTCATGGGCCCGAGCCACAAACCAGAATTTAGTATTCAACATTAGACTTGAATAGACTGTATTGATGTCAGTATTACATCTCCACTGACGGCAAGCCAATCGGACGTTGCACGCATGAGTTATGGCAGGTCAAAGATTTAATAATAATATTAAATATATTATTTTCCGAGTGCTTTGGGTACCCGATCCAAAAACCCGAAAAAAGACATCCAATATTGGACTCATAAATTCCGTCTCGAAGTCAGGGTCACACTATCGCAGGCGGTTCATGAAACCGAGGATGCACGAAGAATATATAATCAAAAAAGTGCTTTATCATCAAAATTAATAATAATAATATTTTATTATTATTATTAATTACTTACTTATTTATCTTTCCAACTCCAAAATCAATCATAATTTTGGACTCCTTGCACGCTGGAATTCATCCCCAAAACCCCCATTTATCATTTATTTCTCTTTTGATTTTATCCCCACTATTATCTTATAAAACATCTCTCTCTCCAATCTCACTTACTCTTCCACGATTATGTTCTCCCAATTAGCGCCCCAATCAACCGGTCTCCTTCCACATGGCCAGAACCGCACCACCTTCGCCTACCCATGTCGCTATGCCTCTAGCCCACTATGCCACTACCCCTCAAGCTAGACGAACTGCCTAAAGCCGCCTCGGCCTACCCTGCTCAACCCACGCACCGTCGGGCCGGTAATTACACCGCCACGTCGCCCCTTCCACGGGCTTTCGCATCTCCGTTCTAAGTCCGAAAATTGTAACGATCGATGATTTTCATTCCTCGGGTCGAGATCTCCGCATACATATGTCGCGCTCAACGAAACATCGATTTTTTGAAATGCTTAATTATTTTGCATGAACGAACTAGCAGAGAACATGCGAAGAATGAAATATAAAAGTGTCATGGACTATGTACGGTTTGATGTCCATGTTTGTTTTTCCATCATCTTTGAGAATAAAAAACACAAGTAATTGGAAAATAAATACTTATCACACTTCAATATTTTTCAATATCATGATAAATGAGAGGAAATAAATTATTCAACCCATTGTTTTTCGATCCGCGAATTAATTCATTTAATTCGCGTTCATCGTGAAAAATTTAAACTGGGGTAAGTAATCCACAAAGATAAATCCTATAAATAAACACTGAAGATCGAGGGTATAAACCACATAAATGAGAAATATACAATATTCCCCTACCTCATCAATTTATTTCAAACATCGGGTGTCGCGGAGATCAGTTGACGATTCCATAGATGTCAGGGTGCGTCCAAGGAGAAAAATAGTGTTGGTGACTTCACGTTATTCGAATCGCAGAGCGTTCTTCGTCGAGGAAGAAAACTGTTCTTCATTGAAGAGAGGAAAACCATTCTATCCTTCTCAAGAACTCTCTACCAACACTTCTTAACACAATGAAAGTCCCAAAATAAAATAATAGACTATGGATATTATTTTATTAACCGATGTAATTCAAAAATCAAACCATTTTAACTGAATAAAGTGTCGGCATAATTAATGGGAGTGGGTAATGTAAATGGTTCTCTTAATTAGAGGGGAAGTTGGCACATTTAAATGCAAGGGAGTTTAATGGGGGTTTATAAGATTTATGGGGAGATTAGGGAAGGTTAAGGGAGATGAGAGGTTAGGGTTTGTGTGGGCCCCAACTCTCAAACATCCTCACTTCAGAAGTTAGGTGGTTACAGGTCCCACCCCTAACCCCCTTTGAAGGATATAACTACCTCATATACAAATAAAATTGTACACACCAATTTTATTTATTTCAAGCTAAATCCCCAATTATTAAATCTCAACCCGCTTAAAACGCAACTGCGGTAAAGGTCCCCTTAAGCAATTACCGACACTGCGAGTTCATCGTAGCCCTCATATTTCAATTCTGAGCACTGGTTCAAAAGATAGAAAACCCCGCTCATTCGTTCACTGAACGTACCCGAGCTAAACTTAGAAAATTGATTACATGAACACTGGGCCTCAGATTCAGGTGCCGTCAGACACTGCATACTCATAAAATTCCAAGGTATTTATGAAAAAAAATTCTTGAAATTTATGGGTCTTGACATTTACATTGATTGTCATGAGCTCTAAAATATCATGACAAAGAACAAGTATCATCTTCCATGGATTTATGACGGGCTTATCAGATATATGGAGAAGAAATCATATCCAAGGCGTATCTTTGGTCAGGATATTATTATTTAAGGGTGAAGAAAGAGGATAACCCCAAGTCTACTTTTCGAACAAGGAACAAGAACTATGAGTTCATATTAATTCCATTCGGGCTCACTAATGATCCATATATATATATGGACTAGATGAATAGAGTATTCAGATATTTACATGATAATTTTATGGTAGTATTTATATATGATGTTCTAATATACACCAAACTAAAGGAGGGGAATGGGGATCATTTAATCACTATGATAATGGACTTATAACAAGACAATATATATATAAAGTACAACAAATGTGAGTTCTATTCGATGGAAGTCTCAATTTTTTGGAATGTTATCAAAGGAAATGGGATATCTATTTACCCTTCAATGACAAAAGAAATTTAAGTATGGTTGAGGACAACATCTATGATAGATATCCACAGTTTCCTTGGATTAATTGTGTACTATCCTCAATTTGTGAGACATTTTCTCGAGATTTTCGAACCCTCTAACAAATCTAACTCATAATCTTGTAAATCTTATTGGAATGATAAATGTGAAGAGATCATAAAGGATTTATAAAAGAGTATTATCACTACATATTACTTTCTCTAACAAATTGTGTAGAAATTTTAGTGGTATTCAATGATGCTTCGAAAAAGGGATTGAGATTTGTGTTAATGCAGAATGACAAAGTGATATCCTATGCCGAAGGCAATTGAAATATCATGAATAGAACTACCCAATGAAAGATCTATAGTAAAATACAGAGATATTTTCATTGAAAACTATTACAGCATAATATCATTGGGGAAATATTTAATATATATACGGACCACAAAAGTCTTGAGTATGTATTCAAATAAAAATAGTTGATTATGTTATAATGAATATGGTTAGAGATGATCAAGGGATAAGTATTCTCAATCTACTACCATCCTAAGAAAGAATGTAATGTTGCAGATGCTCTAAGTAGAAAGGATCAAACAATTGTTTCCATAAATGAAAATTGAGAAGGATTTGATCTTCATAGATTTAAAAAATGATGGACATAGGAATCATAAAGGAATGAACTTCATCAATCCTTTCTCTAATTATTTCTCAACCATCCCTTATAGAAAGGATAATGGTTTCTAAAAGAAATGATGCTGAAATTTAGAAAAAATTAGAAGCTATAATAAAAGGTAAATCCTTGGAGTTCAATGTTAATGAATAATAAGTTGTGATATTTAGGTCACAACTACGTGTACCGTCAAATCCTAGTTTATAGAAGGACTTGTTAGAATATGCACATAGTTCAACTTTCTCCATTCATCCTAGAAGTACAAATATATATTGATATTTCTAAGAGTAGTTTAGTGGAAAATATGAAGAATGAGATCACCGAATGTGCATAAAGATCTCTTGTATGTCATCAAGTGAAGGCAGAAATGAAAAAATTCATGGGGATGATGCAACCATTACCCATACATACATGGAAATGGAAAAACATCACCATGGATTTTTTCAATGGTCTTCGGAAGGCATCAAGATGAAATAATGGTATATTGGTAATGGTGGATTGTCTTAAAAATAATATACACTTAATTTCTATTTGATATGATTTCTCACTCGATCAACTTGTAAAGATAAACATTAGAGAAGTGGTGAGGCTAAATGGAACACCAATATCAATTTTATATAATAGAGACCCTAGATTTACCTCCATGTTTTTCAAAACTCCCTAACATGCAATAAATACTATGTTAAACATCATCATGTATTATCACCCCCAAACTAATATCCAATATGAGTGGAATATCTAAACACTCGAGGACATGTAGATAGAATGCTCAATTGATTTCAAAGGAGGACGGGATCAACATATTCCTCTGGTTTAGGTCTCATACAATAAAACATTTCCACTCTATCATCAAAATAGATCCTAATTATTCCCTTTATTAGAAGTGGTTCAGAATATGTATATGTTTGGATGAAGTTGGCGAATGTAAACTTCTAGGTCTTGAAATGTTCTAGGAAATGGTGGAAATGTTCAATACTATTCAGGAAAGCATGAAGGATGATCATAGTCCACTAAATAGCTATGTTGACAATCATTTATGATACCTATATTTTGAGGTTTATGAAAATTTATTCCTCCACATATCTCCATGTAACAAATTCTCGATAGTTGGGATGAATGGAAGGCTTCGTCCATGATACATCTTTCCTTTTGATATATATGATCGCATCGAAGTGGTGTCCTATCAACTAGTACTCACCCATGACCTATCTAAAGTAAATAATGTGTCCCATGTATCACTCTTCATGATGTAAATACCATATCTATCACATGTAATCAATATAGAGGTGGTACCATTGGAGAAAAATCTTTCCTATAAAATGAAATTGGTGAATATATTAGATGAGAGATAAAGTAATATGAAATCAAACAATGCACCTTGGCAAAGTGTTTTTGAGAAACCACAAGTTTTAAGAAGCAATTTGGGAACATTATGTATCATTACCATTGATAATATAGTTGTTGAATAGTGATTAGATGATTAGTATAAATATACGGTTTTGAAAAATCCAATTGACATAGACAAAGTGATCACCACAACTAGTCAGATCATACCCTATGAAGAAAATTTATCAAAGCATTCAGGGGAGATATAATCACTATGATTTTCCATTGACCAATCCCAAGATAATATACAATAACTTAAGCATAAGAGAAACCATTTATGGGATAAGTTCAAGCTCATTGAGATCATAGTACAAACCATGTGAACTGAGCCACCCCAGGAATATCTCACCGCCGCACACCTTTCTCTTTTGGAATTTTCTGGTGTATTAAAGGGATATGTACCAAGACCATTATAATAATAATATGTATATTTTACTGAATAATTAATATGTTTTCATCTTATTATTGTTACTTTATAAATAATTTTTATTTTGATATAATAAAACACAAATTTCATTTTTGGGTTATATTCAAATTCAATTAAAGAATTAATTTTGATGAATTAATGTATCTTTAAAATAAATATATTTTATTGAAATATTATTATTAAATAATTTTTATTTAATATAAATTATCATATAATTTTTATGAAGTCAAATGTAAATTTTATAAGGGTTCGAAAACCATAATTGTTAAAAAAATCCCAACATTTCTCAAAAAAATGTAATTTTAAAAAATAAAATTTGACATTTATAGAAAATTACATAGATACAATTAATATTATTTTTGGAATAAAATTTTTGAAATTATCCAATGGTGAATCTTTCATAATTTTCTGAGACATTTAAATTTTCAAGTAAAAAAATAAATTCAGTATAAATATATGGTGTGTATTATAACATCATAATGACGCAAAATGATGTAATAAATAATATAAATGGTATCCATGACCAAATATATTTTTACTATTCAAAATAATGAGATTTTTTTTTATATCATTAATATTGTAAATCCTTTATAAATCCTAAAAAAACTATAATATATTTTATGGTTTTAAAATCATTTATTTGAGGACATGACTCACTTCCATATAAACAAGGGTATTATTATAATAATTTCAGACTTTCCTTTTGTAGAATACTAATAAAAACCATAATATGTAGAAACCATGGGAAAACTATGGGAATTTTTTTGGTTTTGATTACTTTATTATATAGAGTCCAAAATATGTGTTTGATAAATAATAAATAACTCTGATTTATTTTCCTATATAAACCCACCATAAATAACATTTATATTCACTAAAAAAACATTTAAAACTTCCTTACTATTATTTATCTTATCTAGAGTCCTCCCAAGGTTCCCCCAAGTTCTCAAGAATCCCTTACGATGTATTTCGAATTACCCTCTCGAGGAAAGATACCTCTCTCTTCTCTTTTCAATTCAAGCATATTCTTCATTTTTTGAATTTTTATTCAATTCCTAATGTTGGTATATGTTATTATATATCCCCCTTATTTTAAATTTTATTTATAAATGATGATATACCCCTATTAATGTCATCAATCTCTCCCATGAACCATTATGTACACCTGTTACCATGCATAAATTTAGTAAGTGATCCTATCTTTCTTCTATTTATTCAAGTATATTATTTCTCTTATGTGTTTTATATTCATTTAATAATAATGGTATATATTAATACATATCCACATAACATTCCATTTTATGACTTAATTATGATAGACCCATTTCACTCCATCAATCCCACCCAGAAACATTCATACACCCCCATTATACTGTCGAAATTTCACTAAGATATTCCATACCAAACAATCGTATAATGAATACCCACACCCATTTCCTATTAAGGGTGTACACCTTAATGCACTTATAATTAATTTATTTTGTACTTACATGTATATATTCTATACTAATTGATCATGGAATAAAATTTGATCATAAATGATTCCTTATTTTATGATCAATGTGGTATACGTAAGCATGAGAATGAAATGAAAGTGACGGGTGTGCCTAGAATTATATATCTTCAATTAATTGGTTAATGTTTTAGTCCCATGATGAATCATACACATGAATAGGGTGTGAACCTGATACATCATGAGATTTTTTCCATCATGATTTCTTGGTAGTTATCCTTGGCCTATGTTTATGACGTTGTGTTTTAAGGTGTTGCCACATTTTCCCATGTTACCTTTATGTTACCATGATATATCACGCCTCATTGTTCATGTTTATTATTATCACACATTTTATGACTTGTTTATATGCCTATTTAATAACTCATATTACTTCCTTATTTTTAGGTTGTGTTCAATACCTTTTTGGGATTTATATCTCACCCATTTATTATGTATATCCACAAGTTATCTTGCACAGTTTTAACTATAATGGAATATTATGACATTGTTAAGTAATTTTTCAATAATGGCAATGTATTCAATATTTTATTTTATTATGTAATGTACCTAATTGTCAAAGAAACTAGGATTATAAATCTTCCATGTTGTATTATGTGCAATCCTATGTAATAAAACCTTAATAAATGAGTAATAAGAAGCATCTTTGTTATAGTAAGGATATATTGTTTTTAGTTTAAATGATTTTTTATGGCCCAATGTGAGATCCCAATGAGACTATAGGTGTATCAAGGGTGTTTATGGCTTGTTCGGATCCCAGTGCCCCACTTTTTATGGAAACTAAATACATTCTTCATGGTTAGTGGAAACCATGTAGGATAGATCGCATAGCTACCCATAATCATGTGGGGGCTAGACAGTGGGATGTAGGAGGTCATAAGGTTTGTGGATATCAAGCAACCTCAGTCCCATTCCCATAGAAAACCATAGAATGTTTATCATTAGGATTTTTCATGGTTTGTGTACGGTTAGTCGAATCGTTCAAGGTTCCACTTAACACTATGAGGATCACACAAATGGTGAATCGTTTGACCAAACATGGGACCAAACTGTGTGGCCCAGTATTTCAGGGAAATAACCAATTTTTCCTCAATTAATTAAAAGGATAACCCCCCACCTTCTCCTTTATTTCACCAGAGATAGGAGGATCACCTATTTTCTCTGTGAGATCTCCATGGAAGCATAGAGCTTGTCTTGGCCACCGTTTCTCAATATGTACTCAGATTCATGCATCGTTGGTCCAGTTGGATCCACATAGATGAGTTATTTATTCTTATTATGTCATTATTCATTTGACTTCATATCAACAGAGTTATTTAGGTTCAATCAAGTATGCCCCATTTTTAGTCATTTCATCTTTTCTTCTTTTTTCTCTCAATCTGGATCAAATCATAGCTCAATACTAGTAGAGTTCTCAACTAAAAACCTATGGTAGTGGATCTATACATTTTCCTCAAGGTTTAGTGTTTTATATAGATATATAATGTTGTGTTGCATGCCAAAACATCTATAGTTTCTGTAAAATGGAATTGAATAATTTAATTAAATGAATATAAACCTTTTAGGTTTCCCCTTGAGTATCGTTTTATTGTTTGAGGTTATTTAGCCACAACATAGTCCACCCATGGAGTGTAACCATGTACCTGCCCTATGTTGTACCACACCTTTGGGTGAAAGATTATTCACCATTATTTTTGTGAGGTTTTTTAATTGAATGAATGGAATTGAATGATTAGGAGAGAGTTAATGGATCCTTTTCTATTTGTTGACATGATGTTAATTGATTGAATTATTTAAATGAAAATTATAAGAATGAGTTATAAGAACTCATGGAATGATAATGTTATAAATTGATGAAATGAATGAGATGATTATGGTAGTGGGGCCTTGGTGGGTATACCTTGGATCCTAATTCCATATGACATCAGGTACTTTGTTTCTCTAGGGTCTTGATTATGGTATTGGATGTCGTAACCATTTTTCCTCATTGGGTATTGATTTTGTATGATGCCTTGGGCCTTACTGTCCATTGAATATGTCTTTCTTAGGCTCACAATGGACATAGTTTATTGACATGATTCTTGGACTCCAACCAATCCTTTACCATGTTTCCATCAAGATTCTCCTTGGACTCGACGTTGATGCCTAGTTATTCTATACCTTTGATCAGGTCCTTCGTGGTCTGACACTATTTATAACACTAAAAGGCCATTGTGAATGACTTGATTAAACAGTGTTTCCATTATCAAAATTTTTTTTATATTGTGTGGTCTGGATAAATTATATAAACAAGGTTATATGGTTCATTCATGGGGGATACTTTTCTATGATTACATATAGACCTAATATGGGTTTTGGTTTATAGTTGTTAGAATGGATAATGTCAATTATTTATTTATAATCTATCACTACACTTTTAATAAGAGCTTGACTATTGTTTGTATGAAGCCTTATTTGTCTAGATATTATTAATTTCTTTTACCATATATTCCTTGGTCACTTTACTTGTAATGTTGTTAGAGTTGTTATATACTACACATCATTTAAGCATGTTATACATTGATTAGATATGTTCTAGTCACTTTTGGTGGAGGCCTACTAAGTGTTATATTACACCCAGTTTGGGACTCCATCAGGTACCTGGACATAGTTCATGGATGTCAGTACAGATTAGGGAAATCACCCATAATATGATTATTGATTGTTATATCCTACAGATCAAAGCAGGAAAGGACCCAACTAGGCTCGTAATGCTATCTAGGATAGTTCTTTTTGGTATTTGTTGTATTTTATTACATGTATTGTATTGGTTCATTTTATTCTTATTTTCTATATTTTTTAGAGACATGGCATGACCTAGCTTTTTATATGATATTGCCATTGAAATTATTTATTTATTATTGTATTAGATGGTTATCTTCTGAATGTTAATTCACTACTTTCTCTTCTGATTATTATGTTTACTAGAATTTTGATATGATTTAAAATTAAGAAATACTATCCCTAAAACATTCCTTATGTCCTCACTCCTAGTTAATAGCTTCCGGAGTATAGGGAGGCATGCTTGAGGCCATGTGACCCACCATCTAGGGGCACCGTTTAGTGTCTCCCAGGTCATAACATTACATATTTTGCCACAAAAATTAATAAATAATTGCATGTGGTTAATATATGGTTGATACACCCCATAATAAATAAGAAATACACATGTTTTAAAAAATTTATTCAATTAACCTCTAATTTTACCCACTTTTACAATTTTATATCTCACCACGGTAACTAGTTTTTTAATTAAGTAATTTCTCCTTTAATCATAAAAGTAAAATGTGCCTTATTATATAATTTGGACCCAATGATTCAAAATATAAAATATAATTTATATTATAAAAATATTAAATGTGTGTAATATTAATTTTAATACAAGAACATAAAACGCATAAATCCCCAATTTAAAATTAACTGCAATAATTAGTTTTTACTATATTTACTATTCATTATAAAAAAATTAAACTTAACGTATCAAAAAATATAAATTATTATGAATCAAAAATATTTAATACATTTTAAAAAAATTAATTCCCATAATTGGAAAATTTTAATTTAAAATTAAACCTGAAAGCATGATGAAAATACGGTTTTTAAAAGAAAATACTGACTTAAGTATAGAAAGTTTTTATATACAAATTCAGAAAAAAATTGATTCAAATAAAATAAATTGGATTAATCATAATATAATTGAAATAATTTTACATTTAAAAAATTAAAACAAAATAAAACTTTTTAAATACTTTAAACAAAAATGAAAATTTTTTATAAAAAATTTACTTTTTCAGAATTCATTAAAAAACAAAACCTTTTAGAAAAGTTTCAACAATTCACTCATATCTAATTTAAGTATATTTATTTGAAAATTTGAATTTATTTGGTTAAATAAATTTTTTAGAAGTGTAAAAAATAATTTCAAAATATGTATTCAAAATTTGAGGAAGCCATTTTTTAGAAAATACAATTTTTAAGCATAAAATATGATTAATTATTTTCCCACACCAGAAAAATATATTAAATTAATGATAAAAAATTTGAATGAATATATAATATATAAATTTCAATAAGTTAATTCATCAAAAGTGATTAAATAAACTTATTAAAATCAAAACACATTATGAGCATAAAAATAGTTTTTCAGGAGAACATTTCTTTTACTGTCAAATGATTTTTTTAATTTATAATCAATTTATAAGAAATTAATTTATCTTTATCCTATGTAAACTATATAATTTTTATAATTAACGTAGTCCTACTCATACCATCCAATTTAATGACTATGTAATAATTGTATACTATATTATCATTCATTAAATCTCATTGTTGGTTGCAATGTAAGCTATCAAAGAAATAGAAATTCTTTGAAAAAATATATATTATAAAATCTCTCGGTGTTACAAACCTATTAGATTCATTTTAGTCATTTGAACTGAATATCATCAAAATGTAAGATGTAAACATAATTTATTAATTAAATATAACATTGAAATAAATAATATAAAATGAATAATAATCATGAAAAGGGTAATTAAGAAATTAAATAATAAGCTTAATTTTATTATATAGGTAGAAAAGGAATGTATGTGATGAGTCAAACCTGAGGCAAATGATTTCATCTCATTTTTCCTTAATGGAAGAAGAATTTATTGTTATTCTTCAAATTTATTTTATATAGGGTAAATAATACCCCTTTTACATGTCATATCTTGAATCCTTCATAATTCATGATGTTTTAAGTTTTAATTTTATTTATTTCATCAAAGGGTGTTTGACATGAAAATTACCAAGTGATAAGGGGTTTCAAAACTCAACTTCCTTTCATTTGGTTATTCTACTTATTTTTTGGCTTTGGTATTCTAATATCCTGTGTGTAATTAATTTTAATTTTTTTATGTTTATTTACACTTGTTTTATGTGAATTTAAATTTGATGCACATAATGAATTCATTAGTTAATTCTCACTCAAACCTTATGATCTTTGTAAGAGATTTCATCTCAATTTGCGCTTCATTGATACATAATTGGTACTATGGGACAATTTATTATTATGAAATGTATTTACTGCATCTTTAATAATTTATATCATTAATCTTTTCATATTAATGATATTTAATTATTCATTTGAATTTATTTGTTTCATAGGGGTTATGATTCGAAATTTACTAAAGTAATCAGGGTTTATATCATAATCTCGTAATTATTCATGATTGTTTACAGTTGATTATATTATAGGAGGAATATATGATATTTAAATCATAAACCAAATATATTTTATTCTCCTATGATTATTTAAAGAAATTATAATTTTTTCATTTGGTTTTCCAATATTTAAGTACTCAAGATACAGAGATCTTGTTTTTAATAAAACCCAAATTTGTTTTTCTAATTGATCTAGAATATTTTTCTCTCATATCAGTATTATTCTTAAAATTTATTCATGTATATTTTTACTATTCACCCATTATTTATTAAATAAATTTTTACTCATGTTGAACTTTTAAAAAATGGTTTTAAAAAATCATATTGTAATGTTCAAATGAGGTACTTTTTGAATTTTAATACAAAAGTGTGAAAATGATGTTTTGTTAATTATGTTGAATGAATGGAATTTCCCTCAATCATTTACACTCAATGTTTTTAATATTACTTTATAGTTTTCCAAGATTGTTTTCAACGAATTTTTTTTTAAATTTTTTTTTTTGAAATTTTTAGTTTTTGAAAGAGATTTTAAATATGAAAAGGGAATTTTCTACAACAGTGTTTTTAATGGTATTTAATGGTATTTTTATTCATCAATGAAAAAAAAATTATTATATTAAGACTCAAATATGGATATTTTGTATTTATACCCTCTATATTCTTTCTCTAGGTGGTTTGTGATCAGTTTTTCAAGGGAAATATTCACTTTTTATTTGCGGTTTTTTTAATAAAAATGTTTATATTGATTATGTATTCTCCCCTTTCATATGATGAATGAATTAGATATTGTATGTGATGGTTGGTTCATACTATATTTCCTTTATATATCAGTAGTTCTCATGATACAAACTAGTTTTGGTATCTGGTCGAGGCCTTACCGATTTATATAAGATGTCTTGGAATGAGGCATTGATAGTAAATTTATGATGTCCAATATTATTCATTCCATCATTATGTGATTAGTTTTTTATATCCATGTAATTATTTGAATATTTATGATATATAGGGATAGGATTTATGTTTATTTGATTATTTATATTTCATAATTTGATTATCATTTTTTCATATCATATTATTCTTCATGATCAAGTTATTGATTAAATGGAATGTGTTTTCAGTTGTTTTGTAACAACCCAATGTTTACTCAACGGACATTACCTTATTATAATTATTTTATATAATCACATGAAATAAAAACAAAATGAACTATTAAGGTCTATGTGATCTTTAAACATATTATTGTCACTTCTATGATTTGAATTTCGAAAATCTGACACACACGATTGTGATCAGTAAGATGTTTGAAGTCTGATAAGAAAAACATCATTTTTTGGTAAATAGTAACTCACCCTTATGAATAGTAATGTTACCGTTATGAATAGTATTATGACATGTAAGAATAGTAAATTAGACAAGTAAATAGTAACCTTACAAATGAAAGTATAAATAATATTTCGCCATCTTATAAGTGACAATATTATAATGTTGGTATTTTTAAAAGTCATAAATATTTAATTAAAAATAAATGAATAACTTAATAATTAAGAAAGAAAATTTATTTTCATAAAATATATTCATAAATTATTGTTTTTATTTCTTACTATTATAGGATAATTTAATGATACCTAAGTTATTTTTCAAAGTATTATAAAATCAGTTATAATTTTAAAATAAATAATTTTCAAGGTAATGATGATTTTTTTAAATTAAATTTTCAGAATATAGAAAAATATTTTCATAAAATTGAGTTTACTTTTGATTCTACACATCAAAAAATGGTTACGGTTAATTTTTGGGATTTTCCTGAAATACTTGATTTTTTATGAATAGTAAAATATGATAATTTATGATATGTGCTAAAACCAGAATTTCTGCATCACGCATGAGTCATGGATGATGTAAATGGCCATTGGTTGGAACTCACATTAACCTATTACTATTATTGGTCATAAGAATCAAAAATTTTCATATTCTTGATCAGAAATACTAAACTAATGTTTAAAATAATGGGAAACACCTCCTCTCTTCCACTATAATCACAACCCCTCTTTACCTATTCTCTTCAGTTTTCTCGATCCTTGTGTCTTGTCTAATTTCTACTAAAATATCTCCCTGATCCCCTCTCCCACTTCCATAATCCCTTGTTATAATCAAAATATCAAACCCTATCCCCTAAATTGGTTCTTAAGGAAGTTATATTCAAGAGGTAAACTCCTCTTTTCATTTCTTTTATTTTCTTTCAAGTTCCTTTCTTTATTTTTCTTTCCTAAAATCCTTTCATCCAATTTTTCTGATAATTCAATTCCTTAAAGGTAATCTAATTTTGTTATGGTAATTGAATAATTAATCATAATCTCTTTTTTCCCCTCCATTTATACTAGAAATGAAGACACAATCCTAGATGTGTTAATTTATCACATTCAAGGACGATGGGTTTTCAATTTGTATTACCGTCTCGAATTTTGGTCATGAAAACATTTTGATGGTATAACTGGAATATAATATGTGTATTATTTCGAATTTAATGTTCTGGAATCTTTGGTACACATGATATTAATTTATAAAGAAAAATATGTTCGGTGTGATAGAAACCTGCCATTTAACCAAAATGAGTATCCTTAAAGTTTTAAATAATGATTCATATTCACTCAAAAAAATAGGTTTTGTGACCATGTAATATTATTGATTATCAATAATAACATACAGCTTCAATTATGGACAACCATTATCATCTTTCATGTTTATCCTTACATGTATATAATAAACCAATCTTGATAACCAAGGAACGAAAGGTTCACAAACAATGAAATTGAACTTCTTAACCCATCGAAAAAGGCCATTAATAAACTCAATAAGGATATAATAAATCAATTTAATTATTAATTTTTTCTGTAAATATTAATTAATGTATGTAATTTGGTTATCCAGGACATTAAGATCATGTTAATGACACCATCAGACTTAAGGAATGGGATTCTGCCCAAACCTCCATTATTCCTTCAGGTTGATCTATCTTTATTTTTACACAAATTAAGTTATATAATATTTTTATATAAATATTATAAATGTATTTTAAATTCTTAAAACTCAGGTTTCAAGATCCATTCATTATTCTATTTCTAGGATATACGTGTTTTTAATCGGTTCCCTCCTCAATACTTCCGGATAAGCAAACCTGTTTTAAGGGAACCACCCAAATTCTTAACCAATTTCAAGTACACGCTATCATATATTTTAAGACACCATTGTTTTTATAAAATCAGTATTTTTATTATTAATACCTTCTTGGTTCACTTCTGTTTTTATAAAAAATATTATCTCCTGTTCAATTTTAAATCTTCTTTAGTATTTTCCTTGAAACCGCAAAAAAATCTATTAATGCTAAAATTTCTTATATACTCTTCTTAAATTTCATCACTTATGTTTGGCATAAATTACCATTATATATTTATATTTTACCCTATCAATTTCTAGGTATTTTTTAATTCATTTCTTTCATGGACACTTGTATGATACTCTCTTCTTTTAGGCTTTAGGGAATGATTATGATACTCATTTTATTCTATGGGTAACCTTATGTTTATGTGTGATTGATTATGTATGATTATATATGTGGAAAGAATATTGATGAACATGTTATGATGGGTGCACCCAGATATCTCTCCAATGAATTGTGTAAATTTGAGTCTCATGAGACGTTATGTGCAATGTTCATGGCGGTTAGCCTAGACTCATTCTACCAAATGCAATGATCTTGGTGGTTAACCTTAACTTGTGATCTTATATGTTCAAGGAGCCTTGAATCATGAAAAAGTAATGTTTTAGGTTTCTTATACATTATTATGTCTCCATGTTTATTTGATCCCACATTTATATGTTATGATTTTACATGTTCTATGCCTTTTTATATCATTATGCCTTTCCTTCTAACCATTGTGCTAATGATTTATTATTATACTTATTACTTTACTAAACTTTTAGACCATACCTTTTTTCATTTTATGCCTAGGTTATCGTGTGAAGTTGTACGATCACAATAGAAGTTAGGGTATCTTTTTGGATACTGAATAAATAAATGTTTTTTAGTCCCACGTTTTAATTTTTATGTACCTAGTCTTCCTAGGCACTCGACTTTACGATCCTTGGATTGCAATATGATACTTTATTATATTTAATGTCATGTATTAATAAGTGTAAAAGTCTACGGTATCTATATATTTAACTTTCCATGTTGATTATACCTTATTTAACCATGATAGTTTCCATTGTAAGTAACCCTTACGAATCATTTTAGATCACCCTTTATTTTTATTCCATTACATGGGATATGAAGAAGAAATTTTTAAATGAGTTCAACTATGGGGAATATTTACTTTCATTGAATTGTATTTTTATGACTTCAAATGTAATGTGATATTCAAATGTGTATCAATTTTACCACAAATACAAAATTAATCTGTCCTTTGGGATACTATCTCTTGTATCTTATTCCAATGTAATAAAGTAACCACTGGAATTGGAATAATGGGGTTGGATTCTTTACAGTTGGCACGTGGGAATTTTTTTAAGAACACTGGTAACTAGATTTAAGAAAAAATTGATTAGGGATAATAACGCTATGAATTTATTTGAGGATAATTCTAATTATAGGATAACATCTTAAAGGTTTAGTAAGTTAGATATTATATGATTTTTCTAGCATACATCCTTTTATGAATAATATTAGTTGTGGTGATTTTGGGAGTGACACATTTATGGGTAATAACCATGAAAAGATTAGTTCAAGAATATATTGACCATCATCTTGTTTTATAGTGAGTGTTTTCTTTCTATTCACTTGTTTTGGCACTCCCGTGGGATATTCTTGGGTTAATTAACATTTTATTTATGAATCATTATATTGAATTAGAGAATATAACCTGTTGAAAACTATTATATTCAATAGTGGTATGGGATAAACGAAAACTCTATTTTGTTGATAATTCAAAGGTTGATCAAATGTTTAAAGTCATAAATTCCAATTTTGAGATTTTATGGGATGGAAGTATAATATGATTAAGGATATTTTAGGATACATTAATGGGAATACAACCCTTAGGTTTAATATGTGTTTTGGTGAAAGGGTTATTTGAGGAACATTTATTTTATATTTTTTGACACAAGTTTAAATTAATTGATAATAATTATGGTTAATATGATCATTGATGTTAATGTAATAGTAGTCAGTTCAGATAATTTGATTTTTTTGAAAAATTAAGTTATATAAAAAACCATAGTGGTTAAAAAATGATTTTATGGTTAATGTTATGTTTGAGGATGATAATAATATTATTGGGAACTCTATAAGAATTATATGAATATAGGAAACCATAATATTCAGAAAAAACTCATCAAATCTAGCAAAGTTGTGGGGCTTGAACCCACAACTTAATGGAGATAAGGGAGTAGCACCTACCACTGGCCCACGTGATGTCCAGTATAGTATGACATTATTTTTACTTAAAAAATTTGATGGATATATATTAATTTATTTCGCGAAACATATTATCGGATCAAATATTTTTGATCGTTATGATTTTGAGGATACTAATGATATTTCAGGAAACATTTTATTAGGAATAGGTATATATAACTTTTATGTTTTACATAAAGGGATATTTGGGGATAAAATTATTATGTTTTTGAAAATGTAACCTAAAGGGTATGATATATTATTTAATGTTAAATACTTTTTCATGTTGAGTTTATTAAGGATATTAGGTATATTGGTTTGTTTATTTAAGTAATTATATATGTTAAACATTTGGTTTATTATTAAATTTTGAAGATTAATGTATCATATCTTGATTGGACGGTTTATTAATTTTGTGTATTGTATTAAATTTTGAAAACCATTTTGGTTTTAGTAAAGACTAGAGTTATATATTTTAATCCTTTATGGATCATTTGATCCATTATAAGTTGATTTTAGTAATTTAGGCATAAAAAAGTTCATCTTGAATAATTATAACAGAGAGAAAAATATGATATTATGGTGGAAATTTATTAGATGTTCAAAATATACTTTTCAATTAAGTATAATTCCTTATGTTATTAGTATATATGGTTTATTAATTCCACAAATCTAGGAAAATGATATTGAAATAAAAAATTTATCATATTACCTTCATTTCTAAGGAATCAATGGTCTTTTCACCCCTAACCGATTTAGAGTTTTTTGGTCATTCAATTTTACTTAACCATATTATATATCACTATATTTTAGTCATTTAACATTAGTCCAAACTTCCATTTAAATATTTTAATTTTAAATTTAATGTTTAACCAATAAAAGAACATCAAAATTTGATATTTCTGCTAACCTTTATGATTTCCACTTTTTTTAAATAAGTTTTAGTATCCCTATGTTCGATGTGTGTTTTCAATAAAGGTTAGAGATTCAATGAGAAAAAAAAAAGAATTTATAAGTTGTAATTTATTAAAATGTGTAAAATATAACATCATTATATTTTAGGATATATTTCTCTTTAAATAAATTTTATTTCTTAGATAGATTATATTATGCACAACACTAAGTTTAAATAAATCACGATATACAATTAAAATATTAAAACATTACCATTATAACTGAGCCATTACAATTTTAAGTATGAATAGAAATAACAATTTTTTTAAAATTATTTGTTAATATTTTATATAAATGAAATATATAGTTAAATAAGAACTCAATTTTTATTAAATTATTTACAAGTTTCAAAAATATAATTTTCATCAAAAAAGTTTGTATTGATTTTTTTGATAATATAGTATAATTAATTTATGAAAATATCAAATATTTTGTTATAAAAAGTGAACTTAATTTTCTTTATTCTCATATAAAAATTAAATTAGGGAGAAATTTTAGGATTATTTTTAAAATTATTGATTTTCCACTGAATAGTGAAAAATTCAAATTTTTGTAAAATTTCATTTATTTTCATTGAAAAAGACCCATGATTTTTTTAATTTCATAATAAATTAATGTAACGATAATTTATTTATAAATAACTTAATTAATTACATATTAATCAACAATATAATTGATCATAGTATAGAAATACTTTTTGAATTAAAAATTCATTTAGAAAACTATTTTTCACCGTCCTTTATGGGATACTTATAAAATGAATATCCACCAATATAGAGATTAAATTTGATAAAATGGATTCAATATTTGGAATCATCAAACTTCGTATTATTTAATAATTTCAACTTAATTTTTTATAATGTATTGTAAAAACAGTAAATATTTGCCACCATAATAAATGAGTAAATTGGGGTTAACCTTGTTTAAAACTAAGTGATATGTCCAAAATTTTCAAATTAAATTTTATTTGATGATGTTATTTTTACCCATATCACCTTAGTATTTATATTTATTTTTTTTGGGACACATTTCCTTGAAATTTTTCTATATAATATTTTATGTAAATAAAAGTATAAAATTTCACTTTATTTCTTTTAAATATCAATTATGTCCTCACATATGGAAAAAAGAAATTTTTGAATGAATATTAATTACTATTTTTGAGAATAATGAATTTATTTTTATGATTTTTTTTTTATTTTTAGTGATTATATAATTACATTAAATGCTTATGTAACACTAACATAGTATTTCATTAATTAAATGAAAAATTAAATAAATGATTTTTAACATTTTAAAATTAACATAATTTTTAGCGTCTGGATCCTAGAAGACTAGAGAAGGTGTCTAACACCATTACATTAGTATGGTTACAAGTAACCAAATCCACAAATAAAAATTTTTATAGTATTTTTGGTAAACTAGATATATATATATATATATATATATATATATGAGTTGTGTATTACAAATGAATACAAAAAATGTATCATATTTTTTTTCATTCGAGTATTATAACAATATTTCATCCAGAATATCCTTGAATATCATTCTTAGCACACCTCAGGGTATCCCATGGAAAGAAAAATAAAATAAGGGTGACCTCAAATTCTTGGTAGGGTAGGTATAGCTTAATAAATAATTAATAAATTTTAATAATCATTATAGCATGGTAAATAACTAAACACACATTCCATTAAACTAATAAACTAAGGCGAAAATTAATAAAAATTACATAAAGGTAAATAACTAAAAATAAATGTCTTTTATACAATTAGATAAGGCATAATCAATATGAAAAGGTATGAAACTGAAAACACATTCCATTTAATCAATAAACATGGAATAAAATGCATCCATATACATTGTCATAGTAAAAATCACCTTGATAATAAATAATAAATAAAAATAAACAAAATTATTAATTATTTTATATCATGTATCAGGAACATTAAAACCTCTACTATCATGATCTATATTATAGATAGTTTAAAACTATAGGTAGAAACTAGTTTAATTGACACAAGTAATTCGTATCATGAGAACATATTTATGCATCAATGGGATATATAATGTATGTACCCAACCCCTCATTTCATGTTCAAATCATTCCTTATATTGAGTAATCTATTTAATTACTAAACAATATGACTTATAGAATATCCATATTTTTTAAAGATTGCAAATTTATCATTATTTCCCAAGATAATCAAATAACTATTGAAGTAAACACCATATATAAATATGATATCCAATTTAGGTCATAAACATATCCATGATAAATGATATGAATAATTAGGTGAAATTCAATGTTTTATGATCATAGGAAATTGAATATTTAAAGGGTATTAATAAAGGAATCGAATAAGTGAATGTTAGTATTCTCCTTTTCCAAATCAATCATAAACATTCAAGAGGAAGAATAAGGATGGTATTAATAAAACATATCTATATTTGATTAAAGATATATAGTTTTATTCATTGATGAATGGAAATATTATAAAAATATATTTTATGAAAAATCATTAGGAAAATATCGTTTTTAATTTTGAAAAAAAAATTATAAGTACTTTTCTTTGAAGGTCACTTTTCATAAACATTGATTTAATGTATCCTTTAAAACAAAAAAGTTAATCATTTTAGAAATGACAATGGGAAAATATGTACATGTCATATAAGGTAAAAATAATTTCCTTTTACCTAGTAAAAAGGATAGAAAAATTATTTTTTTTGGAAATAAATTAAATATTCCATTAAAATCATTTTTAAAATACAAAACAGTTAAAAAAATTAATAATTCAGTTTATAAAGTTTAAAAACATTTTGAGAAAACTTTTTAGAAAACAATGTTTTTAGAAGAAAATAGGATCTCTAACTAAAGAGGGAAATGTCGTTCGGTTTTCTTAAAAACATTTCATGTACTAAAGAGTGGTAAATTTGAAATATTGATTGAAAAAGGTCATAAATTCCCATAGTATAATAGAATTAAATTTTTTATTTAATAATGGACATATGAATTCCTTTAATGTAATTTCAAGAATTATAAATCTTGATTTAAATGAGATTGAGAAATAAAACGTTAAAATGATCATAATGTTGATGTGATAATTAATAGATGAATTGATTATGTGTGTAAACATTAAATACACATATAATAATTTTAAATAAATCAATATATATTCAATGTCATTATATGTGTAATTATATAATATTAATGACAATGAGAAAGTAATATAATTTGAGAAAAAGTGATCAGGTTTTGAAATTCTTTACCACTTGATAACTTTTAATTCAAATACCCTTGGAAGAAATAATTAAATTTGAACCTCAAAATACAATGAATATTAGATAATTCATAATATAATATATCAAAATGGTTAGTAGATACCCTGCAAAAAATAATAAGTAGAGAATATGACATTTATCTCCCAGATGTAAAAAAGCGAGACAATAATCATTGCTGTAACATCTGAATCAAAAACCCCAAGAGTAAAAATAATCAAATGAAAAATTTAAATACAATTAAGATAAAATAATTCATGATATAATATTTTAATTGTAATTATATACCCCACATAAATGAAACTAGGTGTATAACATTACAATATTCTTCATGAAATGAAATTGGGATGAAATCCCTTACCTTGTGTTTCCATTCTATTAAATTTCAATTAAACTCTGGTATAATGGTTTTAAAAATATCACTATCTTATCATGTAATTTAAAAAAATTATTATATTATATTTGATCTTCTTATAATATACTATTACCCATTTTCTAGTAATATTTCATTATTTTCACCATTTTGGATGTTAACTGCCCAGTTTCTCGAGTATATTTTGACTTGTTACTTGTTATTACTATTAATTATATCATAATTTAACCATATATAAGATTTAAACCATGATATTAATTTCATATATATTAATTATATATGTATTTATAATAATCAATAAAATTTGGAGTAAGTAAATTAAATGCATCATTAATGGAGATGGTAGGCCATACATATGCATGAACGCTACTTCCATTTTTTGTATTAAAATAATGAAAATTTAATGATATATATATATATATAATATTTTAAGTGATATATTTATCTAATATATTTCACATATTTATATAAAATTCATCCATAACACATTCCATGTATAGTTTGAACGTATGACATTGCTTTGAGGAGGAGGTAGTCCACAAATGATGTTATTATATTTAAATAAAATGGAAATTATGAAGGTATATGTTATTGAAAAATTCAAGAAGTATAAAGACAATATAAATAATATATTTGAATATATATATATATCATATAAAAATGGTTATTCTATCATAATTCTCATCCATGAGTTGTGGTAATGGAAAAAAAGTGACATCGTTTCATGATTCCATAGTTCTCCTACATCAATGGTAAGTTCATTACCCATTTTATATAAGTGTGTAGTTTCAGGTCAAAAAAATTAAACAAAAACATCTCCGTATATTCGTGATACTGATTTTGTTATATAATAATGTAATAATAATAAATTAATGAGTAGAGAAACAAATAGGACACAAATGAACATTGAAAAATGTTACCCCGTTTTAAGTTAACTTCTTTTGGTTTACACAAAAAGGCTTCCTTAGTTATCTTTATGACATATATTATTCATCTAGAATTATTGAAGGTATTTTGGGAGAATATTTTTTCGGGTTTTGGTTGAAATAAATGGCATGAAATGTGTTAATAAGTGAGAGGGCTGACTATATTTTTATTGAGGAGGTGTAGTGGAATTAATATAAATATAAAATGCTAAACACTATTAAGAGGTCTCACATAAATCATGTGCCTCCAATAATGTTTATTAATATATGAAATTAATTATTTTGTCTAAATATGGCCATAAAATTCCTTTTTCACTTGTTTATATCTGATTTTGGCCCATAATTTTATGGTTTAGTCCCTTGATAAGAAAATTTTTCTCTTAATCATTGTAATTAATTTTAATTACATTCACTAATATTTTTTTGTAAAAATATAATTTTACCTTATTATAAATTATAAATTATTATAATTCCAAATATAAAATTAATTTTTTCAAATTCCAATCATATAAGTGGTAGAAATTAATATAAATTTAATCCCATAAATGGGATGACAAATCAGGGTTTTAAAGTAAAAATTTAAAAACATTGATATGTTTTATAACTGATTTCAAATTAAGATTTATTATAATGACCTAATTTTTTTTAATTGATATAAAAATTATATATTTATTCTTTAAAACCCAAAAAATATAATTTAACCTTATAAATAAATTATACAAAAAATTAATTTTGAATTAAAATTCGATATTTTTCATTATTCATCAAAAAATGAATCTTCACAGAAAAATACCAAAAATTTACCCTAAGATAATTTTGATGATAAAATATTAAAAATAAATTTTATTTTTTATTTATTAAATTTATTAAATTTTCAAAAAATGTATTTAAAATAGGTTCACCATTAAAAGGCGGAAAAACGACCTTTATAAAAATATATCTTTTTCTGTGTAATATTGGGTTAGTCATTATCTTATATGACTATAGAATCTATATGATGAATGTAAAAAATATTTTATTAACTATATAATAATTATATATCATTAATATCATTCAATAATATTAATTAATTTAATTTATTTAGATAAAATGCCTTTGAAGAATAAAAATTATTTTTTATAAAATCATTCCCTTTATATTTATTTGGTTTGAATATTTTCATTTCTAATTAATTGGAAACCAATGAAACCATAATATATTTTTATAGACAACATATTTTTATAATTTATTTAATACTTTTCATAACCAATAATTTAACAGATCGGTTATATCTTATTATATTAAATAATAATGTTTTAATAATATATTGTTCTTGAGTAAAACTCAGTCTTACGTGCAATGCAAGCTAACAAAGAAAGTATTTGTTGTGTGAGATAAAATAAACTCAGTATTTAATGTATTTAGATCTATATGATATATTACATTTATTTAAAATATGAAATATACCATAAATTATCATGATATAATATTCCTTTTTACGTTTGGTGTTGTGTGTCATGCACGCCATCATATAAATGTTACTCTTTTAAAATTTTTAGGGTGTTACATAATTTCAGTGAGTGATATTGTTATATTATTTTTATTGATGAGTATATAATATTAGTTTTGTGTGAAAATACTATATGGTACTTTTATATTTTATTTATTGATGTCTTTAAAGTCAAATTAAATTAGTAGTGTGAAATATAACATTAATTTTATTTTATAATGAATTATATTTTTTAAAATGATTTAAAATTACTAAAAATATTATACTTATATAGGTGGTTGTTAAATGTTTAAAAATATCATCTATTTTATTTTTATAGAATAATTTTTTTATATAAACTATAGTAACCCCTAAAGAGTAAAAACATTGTTATCATGGTAATTGTCAAAAACGGTTAATGTGGGTTAAAATTAAATGAGATAAGGATAAAAACGTAATATAAAATTGTAAAATTTCTATTGGATGATATAAATTCAACATTTAATCTTACTATATTTATATTATATCAGTTTGGAGCCATTTTAACATCAAAATAATTTTATATTAATTTAAAATTTTAAGAAATTCCAAAATTGTCCATCGCCTCAATTATAAATGGACACCGCTTCTCCTATTTTCATTACACTTAAAAAAATTGGATCATAAAAACCAACAGAAATCCCTTAATTAATTTAACTCCCAATTCCTAGAGGCCTTTTGTATTATTAAATCCACTTTTGGAGGATTTTGGTACAAAACTAATGAGGCCATCCGAAGAAGAGGTATCATTCTTAATCGAGCATTGTTTTTATTTCTTCTTCCACCTCCTTAAAAACTTATTAAATCTTGATGATATAATAACATCAATATATCAAATATAATAATATGTTGTTATGACTTTACTATACCCTATATCAATATCATCTTCCATAAAATGGTAAACTAAATCGTCGTTTGTGTGTACGATAGACTACCATCCCCTGAACCTATGTAATTCGTTTTCTACCACCACCTATCATTGATAGTTTTAGTGATATATTTTCTATATATATTATATTAATTAAAATTTTATAATTATTTAAAGTTAATATATCATATAATTTATTACACGTCCATTTATTTAAAATTTATAACATCATTCATGAATACATGTGGATTACCACCTCTAGGAAGCAATGTGATCCATTTTTCATTACTACATCACATGAATGGTATATATAAGTGTATTTAAAGAAATGAAATTTTATTTACTATATATTTATCATTTTTTTAAATATAAAATAATTCATACCTTATTTCCACCATGATTGTTGAGAAATGGAGATATTACTCATGCATATGAAAGGCCTACCATATTCTTGATCCTAACATAGTTCATTTTTTCATAAACAAATTTCATGGTTGGTTTTAAAAGTACAATTTATTTATAAAAATGATAACTATTTCATGATTATTATTCTATATATTGTTTAATAGTTACCACTTTTACCATATTTAACCTACTAAATTCATTTTGGATTTATGAATCGAATATCATCAAAATGTCCGATGTGAAATTAATTTATTAAGTAATTAAATATAACACAATAATAAATAAACTAAAAGGAATACTAAAATTGAAAACTATTATTAAGGAATTACATAATTAATATAATTTTATTATTTAGGAATATAATGAATGTGCACAAAGGGTTGGACCAAGGTAAGGGATTTCGTATCAATTTTTATTTATTAAGGCATATTTTATTATTATGTACATGATTTATTTTATATGGTCTATATACTGCACCTTTTTTATTTAATATCATGAATCCTTCATATTTAATGGTATTTTATAGTTCAATTTCAATTATCTCATCCAATGTTATTTGTATTGAATGTTACAAAGTGGTAAGGGGTTTCATAACTCAATTTATTTTCATTGGGTTATATTACTTCATCATTGTCATTGATATTATAAGATTAGTTTAATGAATTGTTATTATTTTATGTTTTATTTATAATTATTTTATATCTATTTACAATTGATTCATATAATTAATTCATTGATAAATTCTCACTTCAATGGTATGATCTTTATAAGAGATTTTGTCTCATTTTCCATTCCATTGAGACACGTTTGGTATTATGCACCTATTTATTTTAATGAGGTGTGTATACTACACCTTTTATACTTTATATCAATAATATATTCATATTAATGGTATTTAATGATTCATTTTATGTTTTAAATTTCATAGGGGTTATGATTTAAAAGTTACCAAAACATTAAGGGTTTATTTTACAATCTCCTCATTATTCAGGATTTTTTACATTTAAGTCTCCATTGAGAAAAATATCTGATACTTATATCTTAAACCAATATATATTATAAAAATATGTGTATTTTTTAAAATTATAAGTTTTAAAATCATTTTATGGTCTTTAATTACTCAAGATATAGATATCATGTGTTTTATCATAAATCGTCCATGTTTTTCAACTCATTCGAGAATATTTTTCTTTCATGTAAATATTTTCCTTAAAATGTTTCAATAGATGTTTTCTTTATTTTACCATGATTTATTAAAGAAATTTTTACTCATGTTTTAATTTTAAAAAATGAGTTTAATGGAATATTCCTGTCATTTTCCAAATAAGGTACTTTTTTAATTTTCTTAAAAATGTGTGAAAGGAATGTTTTTTATCTTGATAGGCATAAATTGAATTTCCCACCATCATGAACACTAAATTCTTTTAATATTCCTTTGTAATTTTATATGGCTTTTTTTCAATGAAATTTATTTCCTAATATTTTCGAAATTATTAGTTTTTAAAATTTATTTTCAAAGTGAACAGGGTATTTTCCTCAAAAAAGTTTTTAGGATATTTTATGGTATTTCTATTCCTAAATTACAAGAACCATTTATTTTATTTATACTCTACTATTGATATGTTGTAACTATATCCTTATTTTTTCTCTAGATGGTTTATAATCATTTTTATTTCATAAATACAAACATTTTGTATACTAGTTTTTCAATATGAATGTTTATATTGATTATGTATTCTCCCCATGCATATAATGAATTCATTAGACTTACAAAGTGATGTGTGGGGCCTGATATTTCCCCTTAATGAATCAGTTTTTCTCATGAGACAAACTAGTTTGGGTATTCCCTCAATGTCTTTTCGAATTTTGTAAGATGTCTTAGCACATAGATTTGGCGGTAACATTATGATTTCCAGAATTATTAATTCCTTAATTATGAGATTATTTATTTATTTTTATGTGATTATTTAAATTGTTATGATATCCCTAAACAAGTTTGAATTTCATGTGATTATTTATATGTAATTATTTAATCATCATTTATTTTTACCTTGTAATTATCTATGCTCATGTTGTTGATTAAATGAAATGTTCTTTCAATTATTTAATTTTCCATATTGATTATTCCTTATTTACTAATAATAAATTCTATTTTATGTAACCCTTAATGATAATTTCATCTCACACTTTATGTTTTTATTTTCTTATGATAACAAGAAGTAATCTTTGAATAACTTCAAGGATAAAAAATAACACTCTCACTATGTTGTATTTTTTCCAATGTAATTTGAGATTCAATTATTTGTGTATTTTACCAAGATAACTAAACTATTCATTTTATCATGATGTTATATATTTTATCTTATACTAATGTAATAATGTAAATAATTTTCTCTAGGATACATGGTTTGAGGTATTTTTACATCTGAAATGTTTGGGATTTTGGGATGTGAATCTCTTAAACTATTTTTAATTTCACAATAAAGTGATTGGGAAGAATAGTTTTCTTATTATACCTATTGATTTTGGATGCACTTTTGGGTAGCATAGTGAAAGAGACTATGGATGGAAAACTATTTTAGGATGATTCCCATGTGATTGGTTTTTGTGTGGTAGGATGTGGTATGATTAAAATTCAATGATCTTTTTAGGATTAATCATCAAGGATTGATTTTGGTTAAATGGGATTAATCTTTTATAGGAGAATAATAAATCGTTTGGCTTGTGAGGCTATGTTTTTTTGGACATGACTCATGGGAGTAAGAGTTGGTTTGTGAGATTAGGTTGTATGGGGGAGTGAGCCCATTCGGTTTAGCTGAGATTTAGAAAAATAGTGGGAAAGAACATGTGAGAGGGTTATTTTGTGGATCAATATACCTGTTAGGACCAATATGGGCCTATATACCCTGAGAGGGGGGGGGGTGAATCAGGGTATGGATATTCTTTTTCAAAGTTCTTTCTGCCCCACTGGATCTTGACCTCTTTGTTACAAGGGTCACCTTGTTTGCACTTGTGTGGTTACTATGATCACTTGTCTCCTTTACCTGATGATGATGCTTTGAATGCAATGCATGGAAGTAAGCAGGCAGACACAGAGATTTTACTTGGTTCACCGCTAAGGGCTACGTCCAAGGAGTATACGCCGACAAGTTGCCGGTTCGTACCAAATTCCACTAGACTTCACTAGCTGTGGATTACAATGTTCGGGCTAGATCACTTCTATGCCCAGGCTCACTGCCTTTACAATGTTTAGTGTCAGCTCCCTGCTTTCCCAAGGGTCACTCCCTGTTTCTCTCTCTCTAGCTCACTGCCGGTGGAGAGGATCACCTTCTTCCTCTTCCTAAGCTCACTTCTCCAGAAGGGAATCCAATCACAGTTTATAGACCTGTAGGTCTCTTCATTTCCATTAAGGAATGAATCTTTCTCTGTATGCAGATGCTCTGTTGAAGTTCTACTTTCATTCGTAGATGAATACCCCTTTGCCACTATCCACTGGGCAAACAACCTTTGGAAAGACCTTCGCAAAGCACCCTACAATGCGAGGCTCCCAATTTCGCGAAGCTCAAAAAAGCCTTCGCGAAGCTCCTTCCTTTTCGCGAAGCTCACTCGAGACGCTCTTTCGCGATGCTCAAACCGTCGCAAAGCAACGACCCTCGCGAAGCTAAGTAAGCCAACGCGGAGCGCGCAGGTTTCGCGGAGCTACAATAGCCGCCGCGAAGCACCTCTTTTGTGAAGCACACTGGCTCCGCGAACCACCTTCGCAAATCGAGAGCAAAGTATTTTCTCTGAAAAATCTCTCTACTTCGCCTGAAGGGGTCGGCCTATATTTATAGGCCATTCCACCGACCCTCATCCTTTCCGCACGAAGTCAACGCCACGTCATCTCAAATCGCGAAGCTCCAAAGTTTCTGTCAGAATTCTGTCCAAATCGCGAAGCTCCACCGCAATCTTCCGTTCGCGGAGCTTGACGTAGTCGCGATGAATCACCGTCAACTTACCTTCGCGGCTCGCGCCTTCGCCGCGAAGCTCCCTCGCAAAGCTCTTCTCTGCCGTGATGCGCTTCAGCATCTGCTGTTCGCGAAGCTTGACGTAATCGTGAAGCATCACCGCCTCCATTCTTCTGGTCTTCGCGATTTCCAAACCATGCATCCTATCTCCGCGAAATTCATGCCTTTGCCATATTAAATTATGCTCTTCATGGAAATCCTCTTTTCGCAATGCTCACCAAACTTCAAATTTTGGACCCTAAAAATTTGGCAAACACAGGGAAACGATGCCACCTTGTACTGCTCTTTTTGTACCGCCTCCAGATCGCCTTTTCCTTTGTCATCGTTCTTTGTCAACTTGGATTGTCAACAACTTCTCAGGAACTCGACAAATATCCATGAAAACCTGCTTTGTCAACAAACACAATCAACCCAAAAATACTTCAATGTTACCTTGAGGGATTTTTACCCAACAATCTCCCCCTTTGGGTTTGTTGACAACTCTTCACAATTTTTCTCAGGATGATTTTCTGCACTTTGATACCTCACTGAGTCTTCTTCCAGTCGCTACCAGCATTCGCCTCTTGCGATTATAATAGCGTTCATGGAATCACTTAACACGTACTCTAAGCCCACATGAGCAATGCTCGGCGTGAGAAACAAGAGTAGTATGAAAAGTTCATCAATGAATCACTTCATGTCAGACCCCAAATGTCGATTCCACCATGATACCAATTCTTAAAATAAGTCCAGTTGTTGAACCACACTGATACCAATTGGTGAATTCTTAAGTTGATACCAATTGTTGATAGCTGGACACCGTCTCACACCATTCCAACACCACTGTTCTGCTTTTATCACGAACCTCAGCTGTCGTGATTTCTATGATTTGATCGATCACGTCTAGCATCGTCAGATTTAAAAACTCCCCCTTTCTCATTGCTCCCCCTTTCTGGCTGCTCCACCTGTCAGCTTCTCCCCGTATCAATTATGATTTATCAAATATCCACACGATTTTCTCCCCCATAACAAACACTTTTCTCCCCCTTTGTCAACGAACCCAAAGGTCACTCCTTTGTAGTCTGTAACATAGTAGAGAACACATATCAGCGCATTAAGGAAAAACACACCATACCTCGGGGAGGGGGGGGGGTCCCATATCTACACTAGTTCAAGTGTGGGGAATTGACTGAACTCCCAGAGCCAGTCGATGCCTCTCAAAAGCTTCCTTGGGTAAGGCCTTTGTCAGAATTTCTGCAACCTGTAGCTCTGTAGGAACATACTCCAACTTCACGATCCCCTGCGCAAATTTCTCCTTGATAAAATGATACTTTATCTCAATGTGCTTTGTCCTAGAGTGATGGACGGGATTTTTGCTGAGATTTATAGCACTTGAGTTATCGCACTGGATTCCGATCGGAGAATTCACTTCAACTCCCATATCTTCAAGCTGCTGCTTCATCCACAATAACTGTGTGCATGCTTGAGGGGCCGCAATATACTCAGCTTCTGCGGTGCTCAATGAAATGAAATCTTGTTTCTTGCTTAGCCAAGAAATACACAATCCACCAAGATAGAAAGCACCACCTGATGTTGATTTTCTATCTTCTGCTGAACCGGCCCAGTCTGCATCATTATATCCCAATAACTCTGTCTGAGATTTGTCGTTGTATGTCAAGCCGAAGTCCACCGTGCCCTTGATATACCGAAGTATTCTTTTCACTGCAAGCATGTGACTTTCCTTGGGATTACTCTGATATCTCGCTGCTTGGCATGTGGCGAAAACAATATCAGGCCTTGTTGCGGTTAAGTACATTAGACTTCCAATGATTTGCCTGTATTCTGTGATATTAACTGCCTTCCCATCCTCATCATCCTTTGATTACTCTTTATCTGGGAGTCTCCTTTGCACATCAGTCGTGCTTTGTTCCGAATCATCATTCCATATTCATTCATCTTGTCTTGATAGACCCATTTTTTCTTGATGACATTTTTATCATCTAGCCTCGAAACAATCTCCCACTTCTGATTATTCTCAAGTCTGATCTATCTCTTCATCCATGGTATGATCCCAGTTTTCATCTTTAGTTGCATCAGCAAAGCATTTCGGCTCAACCTGAGATATAAAAGATGTTTTCTGCAGTGATTTCATTCTCCTTGTCTAAGATAGAGCTAACTAATCACCAATGATATTCTGCATTTCAATTTCAGATCAACTCATTGACTGTTGTGCAGATGCGGATTTTTACTTCCTTGTACTCACAAACTAGAAACTTTCATGTTCATCATTGGTGTCTTCTTCTGAATCAGCATAAGCCACTTCTGATCTCCCTATGTTGCTTTCTTCCTCAATACTTCCATCAGGAAGTTGTTCACTGACTCATTTTTTAGTGGCTTCATTTCTTTCAGCTAGGTTTCTCAAATTTTTGTTGAGACGCCTTTGATTTTATCTTGCAGCTTCTTGGTATCCTGAAAACAGTCAGCTGATACCATATTGTTAGAGCAAATAGATAAGCATGAAATGCATTGTTATTGCTGCTTCTCCCTGTGTGTCTTTCTTCCCTCAATAGGAAACACCTGAGCCGAGTCATCCAATTATTGCATTGATGGATCTTGAATCTGATTTGGATATAGAATGCTCCCCCTGTGTTATGCAACTCTTCCAGTTGTTAGGCCCAACAGTTTAGACCCATAACACGTCTTTTCCTCCTGCATCATTTGTTCTTATCTTCCACTCAAATTTGAGCCATTAACAAAATCTCTAAGCCTACGGAGTTGAAACTCGGTGTAGGAAACAATAGATAAAGTTAATAACACAATCACTTCATATTGTGCTCTGTTGCTCCCTTTCTTCATCAACTCTAGTACCTGATTTGAATCAATTGGAATTCTAGAGCAAATCACTTCTCCACTTCGCATCCTTAGATGCCACTACCCCATAGATCGTATCTCCCTAAAACCTGAAACACATGAATCATCAGTTAATAGCATTTAAATATATAGGGAGAGGGGATTTTTCTCGAAATCCTCATGATGAGGATGATGGTTGATCCTGATGGGTCAACCCTTTGATTTTTTCTTGGAGGGAATCACACTCCTTTCTTGCTTCCTCCAGTTTCCTAGCCAACTTCCACTGTTCTGGCCATATGACTAGGAATTCATTGCCTACATTCTGAGCCTTTTTCTGATATGTAGATTTGGTAGGCTTGGTCTTTCTCACCATTTGGGGTTTAAAACCACTAGTACATAGCTCTATCTTTGATGTTCTTCCAAAATTCCATTTTTCTTGATTATTTTTCTGAGCAGGAATCTCCTTTCTTTCCATCATCCCTTGCTTCTTCCACCATTGCAAGGGTCTCCCTCTTTTCTCCACTACTTGTTGTGGCACATGACTTGCAAATTTTTCAATGCATTCTTTCATTATCTGCCTTTTGTCAGATTTATGAGTCCCCACCCTATTTTTCATTGGTGGTGGGTCCTCCACTGAATGTATATTCTCCTTACTCACATCTGTAGAATTTCCTCCCTTTTTCTTCCAGATTTGGTCATGTTCTTTCTTAGAGAGAGGTTGTGAGGGTGACAGAGGAGGTGACTGATGCACCTTTCGTTCAGCTCCATGTGATTCCCCTGAGGCTCTAAGCCTATTTTCAAATCTACCACCATGTCTTCCAGTGTACGATTTCTCATTATACACTACTAGAGTCGGGAATATCCTTTCACGTTCCTTTTCCTTCCCTGCATTCTTCCTGGTACACTGTCTGGCCAAATGCCCATGATCAGAACATATGAAACATCTTCCATCAAAGACATACCTCATTTCATCATTTCTATGTCGAGATGTTGATGTAGCTTGATTTCTTCCTCTGAAATTGAGCTCCGGAGCTTCCTGACACATACTCATGGTGTGTCCAATTCTTCCACAGTAATAGCATCTAACAAATGCTTTCCTTTGAGAGACTCTTCTTTCTGATTTCTCATGATGCTTCATCTTATTCTCAGATTTTGTACATTTTCTGTTTTCACAATACGAAATGTATTCATGAGCCTCTGTACAAAAGCTTGATGTGTGGCCGTGAATCCCACAGAAATAGAACATGTCGTCACTTCTTTTTGTAACTGACCTCTTAGGCCTATCACCAGCACCTACAGGTTTTTCTCCACTCCTAGAAGTGTTCACGGCTTTCATCTTATCAATCATGGGAGGGGTTTCAACAAATCCAATACCAGCTTTTCCGAAACTTGCTGGTCTTTGAGCTGAGAAAATATTATGTTGTTTCTCTTCAGAAATAGCATACTTATTCTTAATTTTATCATCACTTGTCGAAGGATGATCAAATAGCAAGTGTAAGGCATCCTTCATTTTCGGCATTCCTTTAGCATTGGATTTCTCCACATCCTTCTTTACTAATTCTAGATCCTCTTCCAACTTTTTAATCTTCGTCTCCCTTGATTCGAGTTAGACATCCAGTCCTTTCTTGAGAAGCTTCCCATTACTCACCTCATCTTCTAGTTCCTGTGTGAGCTTTTCCACCATTGCACTTTGCTTCACTACTTTTAATTTTTCATCAGAAACAGATTTAGAGAACGATTCATTCTCTTGTTGTAGGCTTCGATTCTTCTGAACTTCTTCAGACAACTGTGCTGCTAGATCATCATTTCTAGCTTTCAGATTCTGTACTTCATCTGACTTTTGATTCTCTTCATAATCATCAGCCTTTTGTTTTCCTTTCATTTTAGCCATCTTTTGTAGTTCATTGGCATGCGAATCATTCTTCTCTGTTAGGTCACTAACTATGTCAATAAGCCTTTGATTCAAGCCTCTTAGCTTGTTGACCTCAATCTCCAATACTTTTATCCGGATATCTTTGGATTTGAAATCTACATCCAACTTCGGGTCCACTTCCTTTGTCATGTTGACAACATCTACTGGTGGCCTACTTCTTGAAACTTCATCATCATCAGTTGTTCCGGCATAACTTTGATGATCATGTACTTCACTTATTCCAACATCTTGATTGAGTAAATCAATCATTTCCCTATCAGATTCATCCAAGCCTTCCTTCAGCAAGCGTTTTGATTCATTTAACTGAATCACACATTTTCCAGACACACTTCCACACTGAGGAATACCACCTGACTTCTGATTCTTCTTTGATGTTTTTCCCTTTGCCATGACTCACGAGATAAGAGCATACTAATTCTTTAAACACACAGATCGACTACACCAAGTCAGAGCAAACAAATATAATAAAGGCAACCTATCCCTCTGATACCAATTGTTAGGACCAATAGGGGCCTATATACCCTGAGAGGGGGGGGGGGTGAATCAGGGTATGGATATTCTTTTTCAAAGTTCTTTCTGCCCCACTGGATCTTGACCTCTTTGTTACAAGGGTCACCTTGTTTGCACTTGTGTGGTTACTATGATCACTTGTCTCCTTTACCTGATGATGATGCTTTGAATGCAATGCATGGAAGTAAGCAGGCAGACACAGAGATTTTACTTGGTTCACCGCTAAGGGCTACGTCCAAGGAGTATACGCCGAAAAGTTGCCGGTTCGTTCCAAATTCCACTAGACTTCACTAGTTGTGGATTACAATGTTCGGGCTAGATCACTTCTATGCCCAGGCTCACTGCCTTTACAATGTTTAGGGTCTACTCACTGCTTTCCCAAGGGTCACTCCCTGTTTCTCTCTCTCTGGCTCACTACCGGTGGAGAGGATCACCTTCTTCATCTTCCTAAGCTCACTTCTCCAGAAGGGAATCCAATCACAGTTTATAGACCTATAGGTCTCTTCATTTCCATTAAGGAATGAATCTTTCTCTGTATGTAGATGCTCTGTTGAAGTTCTACTTTCATTCGTAGATGAATACCCCTTTGCCACTATCCACTGGGCAAACAACCTTTGGAAAGACCTTCGCAAAGCACCCTACAATGTGAGGCTCCCAATTCCGCGAAGCTCAAACAAGCCTTCGCGAAGCTCCTGCCTTTTCGTGAAGCTCACTCGCGAAGCTTACTCGAGAATCTCTTTCGCGATGCTCAAACCGTCGCAAAGCAACGACCCTCGCGAAGCTAAGTAAGCCAACGCGGAGCGCGCAGGTTTCGCGGAGCTACAATAGCCGCCGCGAAGCACCTCTTTCGCGAAGCACACTGGCTCCGCGAACCACCTTCGCAAATCGAGAGCAAAGTATTTTCTCTGAAAAATCTCTCTACTTCGCCTGAAGGGGTCGGCCTCTATTTATAGGCCATTCCACCGACCCTCATCCTTTCCGCACGAAGTCAATTCCACGTCATCTCAAATCGCGAAGCTCCAAAGTTTCTGTCAGAATTCTGTCAAATCGCGAAGCTCCACCGCAATCTTCCGTTCGCGAAGCTTGACGTAGTCGGGATGAATCACCGTCAACTTACCTTCGCGGCTCGCGCCTTCGCCACGAAGCTCCCTCGCAAAGCTCTTCTCCGCCGCGATGCGCTTCAGCATCTGCTGTTTGCGAAGCTTGACGTAATCGCGAAGCATCACCGCCTCCATTCTTCTGGTCTTCGCGATTTACAAACCATGCATCCTATCTCCGCGAAATTCATGCCTTTTCCATATTAAATTATGCTCTTCATGGAAATCCTCTTTTCGCGATGCTCACCAAACATCAAATTTTGGACCCTAAAAATTTGGCAAACACTGGGAAACGGCGCCACCTTGTACTGCTCTTTTTGTACCGCCTCCAGATCGCCTTTTCCTTTGTCATCGTTCTTTGTCAACATGGATTTTCAACAACTTCTCGGGAACTCGACAAATATCCATGAAAACCTGCTTTGTCAACAAACACAATCAACCCAAAAATACTTCAATGTTTCCTTGAGAGATTTTTTCCCAACAATCTCCCCCTTTGGGTTTGTTGACAACTCTTCACAATTTTGCTCAGGATGATTTTCTGCACTTTGATACCTCACTGAGTCTTCTTCCAGTCGCTACCAGCATTCGCCTCTTGCGATTATGATAGCGTTAATGGAATCACTTAACACGTACTCTAAGCCCACATGAGCAATGCTCGGCGTGAGAAACAAGAGTAGTATGAAAAGTTCATCAATGAATCACTTCATGTCAGACCCCAAATGTCGATTCCACCATGATACCAATTCTTAAAATAAGTCCAGTTGTTGAACCACACTGATACCAATTGGTGAATTCTTAAGTTGATACCAATTGTTGATAGCTGGACACCGTCTCACACCATTCCAACACCACTGTTTTGCTTTTATCACGATCCTCAGCTGTCGTGATTTCTATGATTTGATCGATCACGTCTAGCATCGTCAGATTTAAAAACTCCCCCTTTCTCATTGCTCCCCCTTTCTAGCTGCTCCACCTGTCAGCTTCTCCCCTTATCAATTATGATTTATCAAATATCCGCACGATTTTCTCCCCCATAACAAACACTTTTCTCCCCCTTTGTCAACGAACCCAAAGGTCACTCCTTTGTAGTCTGTAACATAGTAGAGAACACATATCAGTGCATTAGGGAAAAACACACCATACCTCGGGGAGAGGGGGGGGGTCCCATATCTACACTAGTTCAAGTGTGGGGAATTGACTGAAATCCCAGAGCCAGTCGATGCCTCTCAAAAGCTTCCTTGGGTAAGGCCTTTGTCAGAATGTCTGCAACCTGTAGCTCTGTAGGCACATACTCCAACTTCACGATCCCCTGCGCAACTTTCTCCTTGATAAAATGATACTTTATCTCAATGTGCTTTGTCCTAGAGTGATGGAAGGGATTTTTGCTGAGATTTATAGCACTTGAGTTATCGCACTGGATTCCGATCGGAGACTTCACTTCAACTCCCATATCTTCAAGCTGCTGCTTCATCCACAATAACTGTGTGCATGCTTGAGGGGCCGCAATATACTCAACTTTTGCGGTGCTCAATGAAATTCAATCTTGTTTCTTACTTAGCCAAGAAATACACAATCCACCAAGATAGAAAGCACCACCTGATGTTGATTTTCTATCTTCTGCTGAACCGGCCCAGTCTGCATCAGTATATCCCAATAACTCTGTCTGAGATTTGTCGTTGTATGTCAAGCCGAAGTCCACCATGCCCTTGATATACCGAAGTATTCTTTTCACTGCATGCATGTGACTTTCCTTGGGATTACTCTGATATCTCGCTGCTTGGCATGTGGCGAAAACAATATCAGGCCTTGTTGCGGTTAAGTACATCAGACTTCCAATGATTTGCCTATATTCTGTGATATTAACTGCCTTGCCATCCTCATCATCCTTTGATTACTCTTTATCTGGGAGTCTCCTTTGCACATCAGTCATTCTTTGTTCCGAATCATCATGCCATATTCATTCATCTTGTCTTGATAGACCCATTTTTTCTTGATGACATTTTTATCATCTAGCCTCGAAACAATCTCCCACGTCTGATTCTTCTCAAGTCTGATCTATCTCTTCATCCATGGTATGATCCCAGTTTTCATCTTCAGTTGCATCAGCAAAGCATTTCGGCTCAACCTGAGATATAAAAGATGTTTTCTGCAGTGATTTCATTCTCCTTGTCTAAGATAGAGCTAACTAATCACCAATGATATTCTGCATTTCAATTTCAGATCAACTCTTTGACTGTTTTGCAGATGAGGATTTTTACTTCCATGTACTCACAAACTAGACACTTTCATGTTCATCATTGGTGTCTTCTTCTGAATCAGCATAAGCCACTTCTGATCTCCCTATATTGCTTTCTTCCTCAATACTTCTATCAGGAAGTTGTTCACTGACTCATTTTTTAGTGGCTTCATTTCTTTCAGCTAGGTTTCTCAAATTTTTGTTGAGACGCCTTTGATTTTCTCTTGCAGCTTCTTGGTATCCTGAAAACAGTCAGCTGATACCATATTGTTAGAGCAAATAGATAAGCATGAAATGCATTGTTATTGCTGCTTCTCCCTGTGTGTCTTTCTTCCCTCAATAGGAAACACCTGACCCGAGTCATCCAATTATTGCATTGATGGCTCTTGAATCTGATTTGGATATAGAATGCTCCCCCTGTGTTATGCAACTCTTCCAGTTGTTAGGCCCAACAGTTTAGACCCATAACACGTCTTATCCTCCTGCATCATTTGTTCTTATCTTCCACTCAAATTTGAGCCATTAACAAAATCTCTAAGCCTACGGAGTTGAAACTCGGTGTAGGAAACAATAGATAAAGTTAATAACACAATCACTTCATATTGTGCTCTGTTGCTCCCTTTCTTCATCAACTCTAGTACCTGATTTGAATCAATTGGAATTCTAGAGCAAATCACTTCTCCACTTCGCATCCTTAGATGCCACTACCCCATGGATCGTATCTCCCTAAAACCTGAAACACATGAATCATCAGTTAATAGCATTTAAATATATAGGGAGAGGGGATTTTTCTCGAAATCCTCAAGATGAGGATGATGGTTGATCCTGATGGGTCAACCCTTTGATTTTTTCTTGGAGGGAATCACACTCCTTTCTTGCTTCCTCCAGTTTCCTAGCCAACTTCAACTATTCTGGCCATATGACTAGGCATTCATTGCCTACATTCTGAGCCTTTTTCTGATATTTAGATTTGGTAGGCTTGGTCTTTCTCACCATTTGGGGTTTAAAACCACTAGTACATAGCTCTATTTTTGATGTTCTTCCAAAATTCCATTTTTCTTGATTATTTTTCTGAGCAGGAATCTCCTTTCTTTCCATCATCCCTTGCTTCTTCCACCATTGCAAGGGTCTCCCTCTTTTCTCCACTACTTGTTGTGGCACACGACTTGCAAATTTTTCAATGCATTCTTTCATTATCTGCCTTTTGTCAGATTTATGAGTCGCCACCCTATTTTTCATTGGTGGTGGGTCCTCCACTGAATGTACATTCTCCTTACTCACATCTGTAGCGTTTCCTCCCTTTTTCTTCCAGATTTGGTCATGTTCTTTCTTAGAGAGAGGTTGTGAGGGTGACAGAGGAGGTGATTGATGCACCTTTCGTTCAGCTCCATGTGATTCCCCTGAGGCTCTAAGCCTATTTTCAAATCTACCACCATGTCTTCCAGTGTACGATTTCTCATTTTACACTACTAGAGTCGGGAATATCCTTTCACGTTCCTTTTCCTTCCCTGCATTCTTCCTGGTACACTGTCTGGCCAAATTCCCATGATCAGAA
This sequence comes from Viscum album, assembly GCA_963277665.1. Taxonomy (NCBI): domain Eukaryota; kingdom Viridiplantae; phylum Streptophyta; class Magnoliopsida; order Santalales; family Viscaceae; genus Viscum; species Viscum album. The sequence continues at coordinate 1,262,258,756 of OY728146.1, forward strand.
CATATGAAACATCTTCCATCAAAGACATACCTCATTTCATCATTTCTATGTCGAGAAGTTGATGTAGCTTGAGTTCTTCCTCTGAAATTGAGCTCCGGAGCTTCCTGACACATACTCATGGTGTGTCCAATTCTTCCACAGTAATAGCATCTAACAAATGATTTCCTTTGAGAGACTCTTCTTTCTGATTTCTCATGATGCTTCATCTTATTCTCAGATTTTGTACATTTTCTGTTTTCACAATACGAAATGTATTCATGAGCCTCTGTACAAAAGCTTGATGTGTGGCCGTGAATCCCACAGAAATAGCACATGTCGTCACTTCTTTTTGTAACTGACCTCTTAGGCCTATCACCAGCACCTACAGGTTTTTCTCCACTCCTAGAACTGTTCACAGCTTTCATCTTATCAATCATGGGAGGGGTTTCAACAAATCCAATACCAGCTTTTCCGAAACTTGCTGGTCTTTGAGCTGAGAAAATATTATGTTGTTTCTCTTCAGAAATAGCATATTTATTCTTAATTTTATCATCACTTGTCGAAGGATGATCAAATAGAAAGTGTAAGGCATCCTTCATTTTCGGCATTCCTTTAGCATTGGATTTCTCCACATCCTTCTTTACTAATTCTAGATCCTCTTCCAACTTTTTAATCTTCGTCTCCCTTGATTCGAGTTGGACATCCAGTCATTTCTTGAGAAGCTTCCCATTACTCACCTCGTCTTCTAGTTCCTGTGTGAGCTTTTCCACCATTGCACTTTGCTTCACTACTTTTAATTTTTCATCAGAAACAGATTTAGAGAACGATTCATTCTCTTGTTGTAGGCTTCGATTCCTCTGAACTTCTTCAGACAGCTGTACTGCTAGATCATCATTTCTAGCTTTCAGATTCTATACTTCATCTGACTTTTGATTCTCTTCATAATCATCAGCCTTTTGTTTTCCTTTCATTTTAGCCATCTTTTGTAGTTCATTGGCATGAGAATCATTCTTCTCTGTTAGGTCACTAACTATGTCAATAAGCCTTTGATTCAAGCCTCTTAGCTTGTTGACCTCAATCTCAAATACTTTTATCCGGATATCTTTGGATTTGAAATCTTCATCCAACTTCGGGTCCACTTCCTTTGTCATGTTGACAACATCTACTGGTGGCCTACTTCTTGAAACTTCATCATCATCAGTTGTTCCGGCATAACTTTGATGATCATGTACTTCACTTATTCCAACATCTTGATTGAGTAAATCAATCTTTTCCCTATCAGATTCATCCAAGCCTTCCTTCAGCAAGCGTTTTGATTCATATAACTGAATCACACATTTTCCAGACACACTTCCACACTGAGGAATACCACCTGACTTCTGATTCTTCTTTGATGTTTTTCCCTTTGCCATGGCTCACGAGATAAGAGCAGACTAATTCTTTAAACACACAGATCGACTACACCAAGTCAGAGCAAACAAATCTAATAAAGGCAACCTATCCCTCTGATACCAATTGTTAGGACCAATAGGGGCCTATATACCTTGAGAGGGGGGGGTGAATCAGGGTATGGATATTCTTTTTCAAAGTTCTTTCTGCCCCACTGGATCTTGACCTCTTTGTTACAAGGGTCACCTTGTTTGCACTTGTGTGGTTACTATGATCACTTGTCTCCTTTACCTGATGATGATGCTTTGAATGCAATGCATGGAAGTAAGCAGGTAGACATAGAGATTTTACTTGGTTCACCGCTAAGGGCTACGTTCAAGGAGTATACGCCGACAAGTTTCCGGTTCGTACCAAATTCCACTAGACTTCACTAGCTGTGGATTACAATGTTCGGGCTAGATCACTTCTATGCCCAGGCTCACTGCCTTTACAATGTTTAGGGTCAGCTCACTGCTTTCCCAAGGGTCACTCCTTGTTTCTCTCTCTCTGGCTCACTGCCGGTGGAGAGGATCACCTTCTTCCTCTTCCTAAGCTCACTTCTCCAGAAGGGAATCCAATCACAGTTTATAGACCTGTAGGTCTCTTCATTTCCATTAAGGAATGAATCTTTCTCTGTATGTAGATGCTCTGTTGAAGTTCTACTTTCATTCGTAGATGAATACCCCTTTGCCACTATCCACTGGGCAAACAACCTTTGGAAAGACCTTCGCAAAACACCCTACAATGCGAGGCTCCCAATTCCGCGAAGCTCAAACAAGCCTTCGCGAAGCTCCTGCCTTTTCGCGAAGCTCACTCGCGAAGCTCACTCGAGAAGCTCTTTCGCGATGCTCAAACCGTCGCAAAGAAACGACCCTCGCGAAGCTAAGTAAGCCAACGCGGAGCGCGCAGGTTTCGCGGAGCTACAATAGCCGCCGCGAAGCACCTCTTTCGCGAATCACACTGGCTCCGCGAACCACCTTCGCAAATCGAGAGCAAAGTATTTTCTCTGAAAAATCTCTCTACTTCGCCTGAAGGGGTCGGCCTCTATTTATAGGCCATTCCACCAACCCTCATCCTTTCCGCACGAAGTCAATGCCACGTCATCTCAAATCGCGAAGCTCCAAAGTTTCTGTCAGAATTCTGTCAAATCGCGAAGCTCCACCGCAATCTTCCGTTTGCGAAGCTTGACGTAGTCGCGATGAATCACCGTCAACTTACCTTCGCGGCTCGCGCCTTCGCCACGAAGCTCCCTCGCAAAGCTCTTCTCCGCCGCGATGCGCTTCAGCATCTGCTGTTCGCGAAGGTTGACGTAATCGCGAAGCATCACCGCCTCCATTCTTCTGGTCTTCGCGATTTCCAAACCATGCATCCTATCTCCGCGAAATTCATGCCTTTTCCATATTAAATTATGCTCTTCATGGAAATACTCTTTTCGCGATGCTCACCAAACTTCAAATTTTGGACCCTAAAAATTTGGCAAACACTGGGAAACGGCGCCACCTTGTACTGCTCTTTTTGTACCGCATCCAGATCGCCTTTTCCTTTGTCATCGTTCTTTGTCAACATGGATTGTCAACAACTTCTTGGGAACTCGACAAATATCCATGAAAACATGCTTTGTCAACAAACACAATCAACCCAAAAATACTTCAATGTTACCTTGAGGGATTTTTGCCCAACAATACCTTTAGAGGAGTAAAGTGAGGGTGGAAATGGATTTTCATTAAAATCATTGATATGCTTGAGAAGGTGCACAGTAGTTATACCTAGTACCCATTTGAGTTGTGGATTGGTGAGTGTTTGTGCACAGGATGAGGAGTGATGTGATTGGTGGAAAACATTGAGGAATTGTATCAAAAATTTTGGTAGAGAATTGGATATGTCCTACTATAGTGAAATGTGGCATCATTAATGAATTGAGGTTCTGTGCTTTGGTTGATCCGAGCTTATTCTAAGAAACCGGTTATCAGTGATGGATGATCATTGATCAAGGGGAGTGAAACAAATGCAATATTGGTATCTATTGAGCATTGTGCTTGAGTAGTAGTGCAATGGAGTCCATATGTTGGGGAGTGCATCATAGGGTATTATAGGGTGTGATCCTAATTATGAGTGGAATTTTCATAAATTTCAATCGTTACATTCCTTTATATCTAAAAATGCAAGGTAATTAGGGTTTTATATTTTTTCTCAGTTATGAGTAGGATAGCCTTGTCTAGAAATTATGTTTAGTAATAGATAGATTATGGGATTTGGTTATATAAAGTTCAGTTTAGTTGGGTGATGATAATAACACTTTTATGTGTGGAGCATCCAATCAGTCATGGAGGAATGACTCTCGTGTTGGATGTTTCATGGAAATAGTAAGTCCATTTAGTGGATAATTTAGATTGATATAGGATATTGGTATGTTGAATTAATTTATAGGATCTATTTATAGGGTAAACACCAAATTTGTAATTCATATGTGATTGAATATGGAGTCCAGTTGTTGGCATCGATCTCATGATGGAGTTGAAATGATCAGAGGGTTTTCTAGATGAGAGGATCTATGGTGATCATGGAGAGATTATGATTAAAATTTTGGTATGTTGAGGATACAACTATGTAATTATATAGAATATTAAGTTCATACATTGATGTTGTAATTTTTACGACATTGCAGAGCCTATAAAAAGTTAAAGAATAATAATTCGTAAATAAGATAGTGTGTTGGGGGCTGTGGTGGATCATTTTTAGTATAATCATCTAGAGGAGGTTTGACTAGTGCATTTGAAAATAATTGGTTGTGGTGACATAGAATCCTTATAGACTATGTCGATGGACCATTTGAAGTGTTTTTTCGGTAGGTGATTCTTATATTGGCGAGCACCATGGTTCAGAATCATCCTTTGTAAATTTATTATTATTGTTAGGATCTTAATAATCATAGGGAATAATCACCTATTGAAAATTTTGTGTCTTAGTATATAAATTTTTGGTTGAGCATCGATTTGTTATTGCAGATGATGGTTAGTGGGTAGCATGGATTTTGATGAATAATTCACTCTCTTGTTTAGAGTTGTGCACAAGAAGATCATTTAGCATTTAAAGGTATAATGTGATTAGTTGGATATGAAATGATTACCAAGGTAGGTCAAGGGTGATTTTTGGAGGAACACCATGGATTATTAAGGATGAGAATCATTATATTAAGATGATCTTAATGACCTCTGTTGTTTCAGGGTATGAAATTCATTTGGAATTTGAATTTTTTATTCTGGGGTTGGGGAAATTTTATGAATTGGTATTTGAATTGGAATTTTGATCATAATAATATCTTTATGAGATGTTTTTTTGATATAGTAAGAGGCTTTGGAGGTGATTAGAGTGCTTTAATAGATGTTAGATTAGGTCAAGGTGGATCTGTATTAGAATTCAACTGCAAGAGACAGATTATGCTGCAACCGGGGAGGCGTTGTAGTATGGAACGTGTCATGTTTTATCATTTCACAAATGGAGACCATGTTGAATCTTGAGGGACTACACCATGAGGGATAAAAAAATTAATTCCTTTTTAGTATCATTAGAGGTGATATCACATTTCAATTGGAATGTTACACCGAGGAGGGTTCCTTAGAGGAAGTAGTGTTGGGATTTCCCATAGGTTAATTACATCATAGAGCCTATGATTCACTGTAGCATTAGAATGTGGGTATTCCTTCACACTAAAACCCAGTGGTTCACACTTTATGGAAACCCTGGGTGATGGGATTTATTTCTTGTCCCCAATGGCTATGTTGTAAATGGTTCTCTGTACTTTTTTTAACATATGAAGAACTACCATTTAAGGGTCTTCCGCCTTCGTTTAAAGTTGAGAGAGGCATTAAGATAGGTCCATTAGGCTATTTACATCCTCCACTTTTCTTTTATTGGATTAAACTTTTGTAAGGGATGATATTTTCACATTTATGTTTTTATCAAATTTTATATCCTCCCTTTTCTACATCCATTTTTTTTACTTTATCATCTTTGGATTTGGGAAATTTGGGAAAGGTTTTTAGTGATAATTTCATGGGATCATGCTAAAATCGTCAGGAATCTATGGGTATTTTCTATGTTTTCTAGGGTAGAATAAAAAGTGATGAATTCATGAGGTTTCATATATATTTGGTGAAATAGAATTTTTTGGTGACTGTTCCGATCAAGGAAACCTGAGAATTTCATTAAAAAAATATATCATTGTTTTAGATGAATATTCAATTAATTTTATAATAATACATGCCCCATAACAAAAAAAGGTTTAGTGTCATTGAATTTTAGATATATAATCAAAATATTTCATAAAATATATTTAAAATGTCTTACAAATTTATTCTCCCATAGTACCCCTCTTATACATTTATTTCTTAATACATTTATTCTTAGCCTGGAGAAAATTGAAACATAAGAAAAGGATGATATGAGATTAAAAATAAAAGTAAAATGGGATATATCAATCGATGATCATATATAAGAATAAGGTATGTATCAGGGTATAATAAAATGAACATAACTTAAAATGTTCATGCCCAATCATTCATAGATCATAAATCATGAGTTAAGGCAAAAATATATAGCATTTAAAATGAAATGAGTCATAAGAGTACGGAATCAACATTAATCATTAATGATCCATGATAGCATATAATAATTATAATAACATTTCATTAAAATTTTGGAACAATAATAATCATATAAAATCATTTAATTTTTAAAGAATCATTGTCAATTCCATCATTACATAGTGGATAAATTCCAATAATGGATTTTGTTCACTCTCCAACCACTTTTAATCCCTTGAATGGATTCACTCTGCATACTCTTTCATATTATATCCTGAGATATCAATAACTACCAAATTAATTGTAGGGATTTATCAAACCCACAAATAACATAATGAAAACCATACATATGTGTTCCACCAGATAATAAAACCTTCACCATTCCATTATAGTATAACCTGCGGAAAAGAAACAGGTTTCATAAAACATTTATCATCACATAATTATAAAACATATAGGGAAATATCACTGATTGTATTTTTATATATTATCCTTAGTGAATTATAATAAATATAAAATTATTTTGACATAGTTGAAAATTGAATTTAAAATAACATTCACACCTTTCATTAAAAACATGAGAAAAATATCATTTTCTTTTGATAACATTTTAAATGAAAATTCATCCTATATTGAAAAAAAATATTTTATTTTAAAATAATCATGAAAAATTATGACTTGAGATTTAAACAAATGAATGTTCATGATGGAAGGAAAATACATTCATGCATTAAATATTAAAACAAGTTTTATTTTAGCACTTTTTTGTAAAAAGTCATAAAAACCTGTTTAGAAAAGGTTGTAAAAATTCATTTTTAATCCTTTAAAGAGAATGTAAAATATGGTAGAAAATTAATTTATATAATCATGGTATCCTTAAAAATAAAATTCTTCAAAACAATTTAAGGAACTTGGACATGGAATAAAAAGTCTATCTACTAAAGATAAAATAAAGTCAACTTTTCTTAAAAACATTTTCTTGATAATTTTAAGTAAAAAAAGATGAGAATAAAAGGAATACATGAAAAAACACAAAAAACCCATAATAGAATATAATATATGTGTTTAAAGAGATAAATTGTATATAATTACCCTGAATCATATTCACTCATATATTATCCTTGTTAAAATGAGGTTGCAACATAAATCATTACCTCAGGTCCTCACATCATAAACACTCTTAAGATACTATATAACAATTTTAGATTTATTAGAAATATATAATATAACCATATTTATACTTATCTTACAATATAAAATTCCTTATAATGTTTAATTACCTATTTGTTATCAATTATTCATTAAAATAAATATTTGAGTGAAAATCAGTCTGTTTCCCATGCATGTTTTGTTTTTAAAAATATGGTCCTTATACCTATTTTATGGATTAATCATATCAAAAATATTAATAATGTTATAATAATCATATTTATTCATTATATAAACTTCTATAAACATTAAAACTATGTGAATAAGTGAAGATAGGTTTCCTTTTATAAGTGTGGTGGGTTGCACTCTTCTAAATATTTAAGACATTATAATATAATAAAGTCAAATTCAAGTAAAAATAACACAAAGGAAACCCAAATTACAAGACAATATAATGGTGGGATAAAATACATTAAACTAATTAGATGTAGAAATTTTTATATTTTATTTAATTTCCTCTTAAGTTTATACCCTGAACCCTTTTAACCTTTACCATAGTGCGAAAGTTTTTCCATGGTTACTATTCGATATGAAGAAAATGAAAGAGGTCTCAGAATTTTTTTTGGAAATTATAATTAAAAAAATATAATTTTATAAAACTAAATTTCTATAAGTGGAAGAAATATGTTTTAAAAAAGTTTACAAAACGCAATAAAAATAGTTTTTTAAAAATAAAATTTTAAGCATAAAACTGACTTTATGCTAATTATTTTTTTAATAAAAAAATAATATGAATTAAAATTATTTTATTGAATATATTATCTATAAATTTGATTAAAATAATTTTTCAATATTAATTAATTTAGTTTATTTGGATAAAAAAATTGCCCACAAAAAGCTATTTTTCAGGAAAAAAATCTATTTTTACAACCAAATGATTTTATTTTCATTTATAACCAATTGATAAACAATAAATTGATTTTATATATGATTAAGAAATAATTTTCGTATTTTTATTAATCTGAATAAATTTTTAAGAGAACATTATATTATATAAATGGTGATCATAAAAAAATATCTCAAAATAGTTCTGTATGATCAAGATTATTACCTAAGTGAATTAAAAATTGTTTTCAATAATTATATTTCATTTAAATACTATATATTATGATTAATTTTATAATTTATTATAATTATTCAAAAAATATCAGGATTTTTTGATTAATAAGCTATCGAATTAATTTATTTATTAAAGATAAATACATTCTAAAATCTCAAGGTGGTATGTTGGTGGATATGCCTCATTGGTTTAACTTATATAACTAGTTATAAAATCTTATAATTAATTATTTTGATGTTTTATTGTGATTTAGGTGCTCTGGTGGTTATATGATCATGGTAAATGAAGATAAGGTCTTGGATGAGGAGATATGAAGAATTGTGTGGATGGTAACTCTTTGATTGAGGTAGGTGGTCCCTTAAATATTATGTTTTGTGCTTGCTTATGTATGATCATGCATGCTGACATGATTTATTATGAATAGTTGGTGGTTTAGGGACTAATATTTCCCTAGATAAAGGTAAAGGGTAGAAATAATCCTCTTCGAGTTGGAACATATTCACCATTTCACCATTGGTAATTAGGATTTCTTAATGACTATGTCATCAAGTGGAGAAGGTGTTGATTAGGTTACAGAGGAACCTCAGGTTGGTCTAAAAATATGGAATGATATTTGGATAGACTAGTAAGTTTTCTTAGGGATATTTTTCAATATAGAAGAGTCTTGGGCCTAGTGATGATTAGTGAGGTGGTCATTCAGCTCACATGTTATAAGTAACACCCTCTTAAAGGTGGAGCTGACACTCATTGTGTTCCATGAGTTGGAGGATCCCTTAAATAAAAAATAAAGTGTGATGGAGATGGTTTAATTTAGGTGATGGTTTTTTTATATCATTTGAGATTTATTTAAGTTAGAACCCAAGTATAGGTCTTCATAATTTTCTAAGTAACATGGAAATGGGTTATCAAGGGATTGAATATGATTAGTTTGGGACAATCCCTAATTATAAGGGTTGTGTGTGATGTGTTATTTTGATGAGGTTTGTGTAGTTATTGAAGAAGGGGTGAAGAAAGTCTTTGGAATATGAAAACACCCCCACAATTTGGATGTGTCTTGGTTTCAGTGACTAAAGATAAATATGGTATTAAGGAGCCTAGTGTAAGTAATATCGTTGAAGTGAGAATACTAATTGGTTTTGAAAGTTTTGAAGAATTTTCAATTTGGTCTTGTGGATGTTATAATGTGAGGATAAGTATTGGATGATGTTTTTTGGGATTCAGGACTAGGACTCAAGTGATACGCACCCTGGTGTTGAGTTAGTGAGCTAGTTGGATGAGTTGGGTTCCCTGTTGTTAGTGTAAATATGTACCAGATGTGTATGTTAGATGATGATATGGATTTTGGGGTATCCTTTGTGGAGAAGGTTGATCCCTAAGGTTTGATGTGAAACTTCCCCTCAGAGGGGTTGGTTTCAAATTCTGTGAAACCACTTCTGTGAGGAGTTGGTGTGTGTAATTTCATTGTGGCCACTTCTGTGAGAAGATGAGGGTTAGAATTTATTCAATGTTCCCACTCTTATGAGAGTGGGAGGGTTGGGATTTATTCTACCCACCACCTTCTATAATAGGAAGAGGGTTGATATCTATTTAGTGTTCCCAATCACAAGAAAAGAGGTGAGTTGGGATCTATCGAATGATCCCACTATGGTAATATAAGAAGGGTTGGGATCTATTCAATGTACCCACCCTTATAAGAGGAAGAGGGTTCAGTAATTTTAGTGTGTCATTAGTTGATGAGGGAATGGGTTGGGATCAAAATTATGAACCTTCACCTATGGGGAGTTTGGTTGGGTATATCAGTGTGGGGTTTCCATAGGGGAGTTGGCTTGTGTACAATGATGAAAGATATACTTTGAGTTCGGTTTTGGGTTGGGACTAATGTCATGACATTATTAGATTTTGGAATAGAGGTGAAAATGGTTTGGTTAGGTGTCACGGTGGCTTGGTTAACACGCGATGACCTGAAATTCGTATTTATTTTTTATTTGTTAATTTTCCCCATGCATGAAAATTAAAAAGATGGTGTTTTTTAGTGAAACTTAATAAGACCTTACTGAGATGTATTTCCCACACCTTTCATGGGCACTCTAGTGTATTTGAAAACCTTATTTCTGCTTTCAGGTTAAGTATGGGTTGTGTACTGGATCATGTTAGGGAAGATAACAGGGTATTGGATGTGGTCTGATATTAGTATTAAGGATGGAAGTAAAACAACTTTTTTTATTTTTTTATTATGTATATATGATTGGAAAAGGGATTAATTAGGGATGTATAGCTATTTTCTTCTACATTCATTTGTTATATCATTATTCTTATATATTTGATTTTACATACTCTCGTTTTTATTATTGATTGTGTTTGGTTATTTTCACTATTTTTGTACGGTGATTAGTGGTCATAGATTCCCCAATATTTTTTTAATCCCTCATCACTCGTTGATATCCTTTTGAATACTGGAAGCTTTGCTTAAGGACACATGGCTCTTTGGATTATATTGGTCAGTTCGAGGAGTTACACACACAATAAGTGTATCTAGAATCTCATTTTAAAAAAGATTTAATTTTACAATTAAATTAAATATTAAACATTGCTTATGGTTTAATAATTATTCTAGTTAATTTGATCGAATAAATTAAATCACACGTTATTCAAGTTATAAGATAGGTGATTTGAATATTAAATAAATATTATTTGTGAGCGATAAAATATATGATAATTATTTATCTATTTCTTATTATTAATAAGAAAATAACTAATTATTTAGTTTTTGAATATTAAAATAAATATCTATTCATAATTTTGGTGAAGATGATTTTTATTAAACTATGAAATAAATAATATACAGATGTTTATTTAATTAATCTTATATTTATTATTTAAGTTCTGATAAACGTTGAGGAGAATTGATAGGTTAGGTTAATGGCCTAATTGAAATGATATATTTTATTTAATATCATTTAAATAAACTATTATTTATTTATTTAAAAATGTTATTTAAATATTCACGATTTAGCGCATGTCATGGGATATAATAATAGTATTATTATTATTTTAAATAGGGAATATATTGGATAGAATATTTGACAAAGAGTCTTAGCTCAATTATAAAATATTTAACCCTAACTATATATTCTATTTTATTTCATTTTCTAAGGAAATGTGAATTGTTGTACACAAAATTTCTTCTAAAGAGAATTTTCTCAAGATTAAGAGAAGCTTTCAAGAACACTCTCAGTAATGAGAGAAAATCCACCTCCTCCCTCTCACTATGAGGAGAATAAGAGAAATATTTTTTAAGCCTAATAAAATTATAGGTGTCCACAATGGTGACTGACTCAACACATTTAGAACCTTCTTGTTATGACCAAAAATAACAATGAAGACATTTAGATATTTTTGGAGAACATGTGGGTGTCGCTAGAAGAATTATACTTTGGATTCATCACCACAATGATGAGACAATAAGAGTGGAAGCCAAATTGATAAACAACCTAAATTATTATCAAGATGAAATAATTCATCCATTAAATTAAATAAAATTATTTGTGATAATATCTGATCTTTGAAGAATGTGGTGTTTATTCATCAAATTCTAAGGATTTAATCTGAATAAACCAACAAAAAACATTATTTGGCATAATCTTAACCACTTCTCCTCTGACCTAGAACCTTCAGAAATGAACCTCATTTTTGTATAATTATATATATGTTTCTAATGTTCTGAATTTTATTTTTTACATTTTATGCATTTAAGTAGTAAACAATGTGTGTCACATACTTAAAATTGAGAAAATGCATCTGTATTTACATGTTTTTGGACAATAAATGTTGATTTACTTGGGACATGTAAGAATTAACTACAACTAATTTTGAGATGTGTTATAGTTATAATGTTCTAATGTTTATTTTTTCTTTTATAAATTGTTTAAATTTATTTAATTTTATTGGATAAAAAATACAGTTTATTATTAATTATATATTTGTCACTTTTTTTAATTAAATCTATATTTTTCAGTTGGTTAAAATTCAAAATATTGTTGATTCATTAACAAAATATTCTAAACATGTTCTTTTAATTATAAAAGTTGAAATAATTACTTCATATATAAATATGTTGTTAAATAATTCAATTTATTTATTATATATACTTTTTAAACTCTATAATGCTTCATACTATTATGTTGGTGACTGTTTCATCTATTTAAAAAAGAATAAATTTTTTTAGTAGTTATACCATGAAATATAGCTACAATGGTCAGTCGTCCCATTACTCCATATTAGAATTATCAACATATTTTTTTTGCTAGTAAATTTGTTTTTAAGGGTCGAAAATGGAGGATTATATTGTTTTATAGCTCTATAAATGGTCAGGTTTCCTTGAAATTAATTTAATACATGATCAAAAAGGTAAATATGTCCAAATCCACATTTTAAGTTTACGATTTCAAGACATGAACATCGTTTTCTAATTATTATTAAAATGATTTTTCAAATAAAAATCTTTTATTATTAAAGAATGTAAAATATTAAACATGTAATTATTTTCACATAAATGTTAGTTTACGCATATATTTATCACATATTTAAAAACATATATGTCATGCATAAAAATGTTATATTTAATAGAAATAACACTAAAATAAAAAAATGAAAAAATAATTTTACCATATGTGCCAACCCATATTTGTCAAGACCAACTAGCTTGAGCCTATTAACATTTTTATATAGTCCATTTTAGTCTACTTAGATTGAAAATCATTTTTATTTCTCCATTCCATCCCCGAAATAAATGTTGACCCACCTGTAATGCAAACCCAAAATCTAACTATGCACCCTATTAATGCATGATTATTTATTTTTCCTATAATGTATAGAAATATATGCCATGTTATTTCCATACAAGTATGCCTAATGGTGACAGAAGTATGGAAATCCTTTTTGGTAATTTTATATATTTCTAATATATCTTTATATTGATCTCTAAATTTGATTATTTTATTATTATTTTTATATATAATATAATTTATGAGTTAATTATGAATCTCATTTTTTTTATTATTACTGAAACTTATTAAATATTGATCGTGAGTTAATGTGGTTGACTAGTCAAAATCCTACCTTCAACTCTAAAAATAGTAGCGATGTTGTAGATCAGGCTATGAAGAGAGGTTTAACGATCATTACCACTAGAATACTGAATAAAATAATTAATTTGAATCTAGTTGTTGATAGATACTAGGATTTTATAAAATATTGGGAGACATTTAAAATTAATAATTTGAAGATATTTATTGGTAAACAAGACAAATTACTAATTTTATAAATTGACATATTTTATACCAAATAGAAACCTCCACCAATTCAATTTCACTACGATCAATATTGGATAAATTGATTATCCTTCTCGGCCATAAATTCTAGGAGTGGTACAGTCACTTGTGGATAGTACTATACCAAGAGTATATGATATATGTGCTAGATTCCCCACTTCCTAATAAACCTCCTCAGGGAGAAATAAAGTTGGATAATGATAAATATAAAAAGAATATGGATGTTATACAATTTTTTCAATGCTTAATGTTTTCATCTATGTCCAGTGGGCTGCTAAAAATGCATGAGGTCAAAGATGTTTTCCAAATGTTGTCTTATATCTTAGATTTATATCGAGATAGAGCTTGACAAGAAAGATATGAGATATATAATTCTTTGTGTAGATACAAGCTAGCATAATGTAATCAAGAAGGATATCATGCACTCAAGATGATTGGGTACATTGAGTGACTAGATATCATTGGGTTCAAACAAAACCAAGAAATGCTGATTGATCTCATTATTTATTATTTACCAAATAGATTATTTAATTTAATTGTTAATAATAAAAATAATAACATTAATAACTCACTACTAGATTTATTAGTCTAGTTTGACAAAAAATATAATGATATGAATAATTCCAAATCATTGGTCCTTAAAGTGAACAAGAAGAAGAAAGGAAAGACAAAAAAATCAAAGGATAAGTCCTAGTAAAATACACTAATGCCACACCATTTTAAGAATCAAAATATATAGAGGCGTCAATGAATAATAGGAAGTATAATTTTCATTTGACAATTAAAGACCACTGAAAGAATAATTTCACATCTTTGAAGAGGAAGCATGGTGATGCTTCTACATCATGAATATTTATCATCGAATGTAATATATTTATTTCTACAAGTGTATCATTGGATACTACATGTGTCTCTCAAATTTTTATTCAAATACAAGAACCAATTAAATTCATGAAATTTGAAAAAGGAGAAGTATATCTATAAAAAAAATGGTTTTTGACTAGCAGCATTATCAGTAGGAGATTATCATCCTAATTTTTCTAGTGGAATGGTTCTTATACTAAATAATAATTATTATATATAATCTGTTACCAAAAACATAATCTCAGTGTCAAGTTTAGACACTATGGGATTTTATTTCAAGTTTGGAAATAAATTTTATCTTATGTATAATGATAACCTATGTTATGGTATTTATCATCCTAAAAATGGATTTTATATACTTGAACTATAAAACATAGTTTTGGAAATCAATGACAAATCCAAAAAGAATTAAACATATCCGAATCACCTATGGAACTTCAGTATTGGCCATGTAAATGAAAATAATTTCAATAAACTACATCATGTATGATATTTAGACTTTATTGAGTTAAAACCCTTGAAAGAATTTCATGATTTTTTATAATTTAAAATGACCAAAGCACCATCTAGTGGGAAAGGAGAAAGAGACAAATAACCATTAGAATTAATTTATATTTATGTATCTCATCCATTTATATTAGAGTCAAAGGGTGGGTTATCTTGCTTCATTACTTTTAATGATGACTGTCATAAATATAGATATATCTACTTAATGGGTTATAATTTGGATTCCTTTAGCATATTTATGGAATATTAAAATTAATTATAAAATCAACTCGGTGAGAATATTGAGACACTTCACTAGGAATATGGTGGAGAATATCTTAACCAATATTTCATCAATATTTTAAAGGAGTGTGCGATTGTTTCCAAACTCACTCATATAAATCTCAATGGAATGGTGTTAGTAAAAGGAGAAATTGGACCCTTCTTGACATGGTTAGATCAATGATGAGTCATGTAACTCTACCATTATCCTTTTGGGGATATTCAATATAAATTAGGTATATAAACCAAACTAATTAATAACTAAATAAGAAGGTGGGATTCCATATGATTTGTGGTATGGAAAGAAACCCAATCTATCACACATATTTTGATGGGGATGTTATGTTTTTTTAAAGACTATACCTAGTGAAAAATTAGCATCTCAGATCATGAAATACATCTTTACATGTTATCCGAAAGAGACTAAAGGTCATTTCTTATATAAAATTTCATATATAATGGTTATTATGGTAACACATGCAACATTTATAGTAATGGAATATATTTCTTATGTAAATATTGTGAGAAATATTGACTTTGATGAAGGCAATGCTCTAGATGCACATGAGTTGGTATAGGAAGAATCTCCACAAGAGATAGTGGGAGAGATATATGTCCATGAGGCACAAGTATTCTGTAGGTCTACTATAAAGGTTAGATAAACAAGGAGATATGGTATTTAGGTCACTGATTAAGGTGACACAGTAGTCTTAAAGAATTATGAACCTCTAAATTATAAGTAAGTGGTAGATGGAAAAGGAAACTATTAAATGGTAATAATATATGCATTATCACTAGTCGATATATTAAAATACATTAGAATATTACTTGAAATAGAAACCCTATATGATTTTGAAATTTGGGAAATGGTTTTCAAAACAAGTTTTTTAAATTGTAAGTTGGTTGAAGACATCTATATGACCAACCTGAATGGTTTATTATGTCAAATGGTGCCAATAAAGTATATACTATACATAGATCTATTTATCGATTCAATAAGACATTAAGAAAATAAAATATTCATTTTTATGAGTCTATAAATAAATTTTGTTTTATTAAGAATGAAAGATATCCATGATTATATAATAAGGTTAGTAAGAGGGCCATATGTTTTCCAGTGTTATATGTTGATGAAAATTTTTTAATGGGAAATAAAGTGAAAGTGTTACATCTAATAAAGACTTGGTTAAATAATTTATTCTCCATGAAATACTTAGCTTAAGTGGACTATATTATAGGGATCAATATCTATCAAGATTTGTCTCAGAGGCTACTTGGGTGAAGTAAAAGTACATATAATTAAAAGGAACTCAAAAGGTATAATATTGAACAATCTAAGAGAGGAATATTTCCACTATTACATGGAATTCATTGCTCCAAGAAGATGTTTGAAATATACATATAAGGATATTGATTGAATGAGTATAACCCATTATTCTCTTGAAATGGGATCAATCATGTATTTCATGCTATGTAATAGGTTTGATGATGCCTTTTCTTCAAGAATAGTGGGAACATTGTTGAGTCAAAAGTTTTTTTTGAATTTTCTATTCCTTTTGGTCTATAAATCACAAACTCTTTCTTAAATACTAAATAAAATAATTATTTTCAATCCAAATTGATTTAATTTTTTTTAATGAAAACATATATATTTAACCAAAACTATAACAGTTTCAAATCATTCATAAATATAAACATACTTTATTCATTACAATAATCATAATGAGTATGGATTAGATAACGATCAGATTCACCTTTAAGAAGTCTAATTTAAAGAATTTTTTTTATTTTAATCGTACTAAAAAATGTTTTACAAAGTGAATTGACATCGCTAATTATAGAATTGGGTTCATACTCATAAATAAAATCACAATAACATACTATAAGTAAATCCATCATATTGACTAAAAGTTAAATTATGAATATAAAAAAACATAGTATATTGTAATTGAATACATTTCACACTTCAAATGTGTAAATGAAAATGTTTTCATGCATTCTATTACAATATCTGTGAAAAAATGGTGTCATGAATTCTACTATAATATGACCATTGTAGTGTCAATTATCCAAGTCCTTACAAATATATCAGTGAAAGTATAACCATTGGAGGATCAAGATGATTATTGGAGGATTTTCTATAAATACTCAGTCATGTGAATATTGTGCAACAAGTAGTGAAACAAAAATATAGAGACACTCTGCTGATTTTTCTACTACATGAGAGTTCTGAAGTTTATAAGGGTGAACAAATTGTTCTTTGTACTTGTAATCTTCTTGAGTTTGATTTTGTAATTTATTTGTGCATTCGATAGTGATTATAATCGATGGATTCTGAGGATATGGAGGCAGAGGTTTTGATCACCATATTGATCAAGGCCTACCAAGGATAGGAAGATAGAGGAAATCTGATCATCGTAGTGAGGTCATATAAGGATATCAAGACATATTGATCCTCATATCAATGTATTTCCCTAGTATGGGAAAGATATTCTTTCTTTTCAGTATAAAACGAGGGACCTTAATCCTACATTATTGGATACCCTTCACTTGGGATAAAACAATTGTATTCATTTACTTGTTTTATTTCATGTATCTTATTTCCACTGCATGTAATAGAAAGTGAATATTTTTATATTCATCTTTCTATTTGTATTTTTGTTTATCAAAATAGCTTTAATTATGATACAATTATTTTAGTCATTATTTATTTGTAAATATTACTTATTCTAATTATGATTCTATAAACTTTAAAATATAATTAATACTTTTTAAATACTCTGATATATCGTAACCAATGTGTTTATGATTCATTTTATGATTACTATGATTACTTTTCTTCTACCGTGAATATGATTAAAAATTGATTACGTTACCACTACTTACTGAATAAGATTCTGTATTCTATTTATATAGAATTATTTTATCATTATGTTCAATAGACATACATATTGGAATCTATCGGATTATAATATTTCATTCAATGAACCCCATGGCCAAGTCTGATTATCACATGGGCACTATAGAGGTATTGTGAATATGATTAGTTTAACCTTTTTAAACAAAATTTATTTTATGGTTAAAAACAAAAAAAATAAATATACAATTCACTACCCCTGTATTTTATTTATTCATCTACATATTCATTTATATCCATAAATTGGTATTAGATACAAGTCTCTATTATATAGATAATTACATTTAGTATCAAAGGAGGTTTCCATAGTTAAATACATTCTACATTTTACTTATTTTATTTTTCACGTTTGTATAAATTTTGTTATAAACATTCTATTTATAAATACCTACTACAGTAATGTATATTATGGAATAGAATTTTTTGTATCTATTTTATAGATTGAAGAAATCAAAGTCGATTCAATAGAGAACTGCAACTCAAATTGACACGCTATTTTTGATGGAGCCGATTATGAGTATCAGAGAGATAGAATGAATACCTTCATTATAAACACTAGAGTTCATAATATGTTCATGTAAACTTATGATTATAAGATTTATGACAAGGAATTGAATACATTTACAAATATAGAAAATCAAGAGTATCAACTTAATTATAGAGTTTGAAACACTTTATTTTGTTCTATAGCCAATAGACTTCACAGTTAGATTTCTTCTTGCTAATCTGCTAATAGTATCTAGAAAAAGCTAGATATTACCCATTTTAGAAATTCAAAGGTCATTAAAACTAGAAGACCAATTCATAGAGCTGACTATCAAGCATTTGAATTCTCTTATAGTGACCTTATTGTAAAGTTGAAATAATGTCTTATCAGAATATTCAATAGTTTACAATCCATGTGGGGGAAAGGTTTAGAAGATGAAATCCTAGCTAAAAAGGTAATTGATATCATAACCAATGAGTGGGAATTAAAGAGAACAATCATTGATGAATCAAGGAAGATAATGAATTTTACTATTAATGATTTATTTGGAACTCTTTTACAGTATGAGGGTAGGTTGAAAGGATATTTAGGGAAATCAAATAAAAATATTGGTGGAGTTTCTTTTGATTCTACTTCAAATCTGATTAACGCTCGGAACCCTAATATAATTTTTATGTTGAGAAAGAAAAAGAAACAGATTGTTCAATATGATTCAAGTGATTTTGAACATTCTGATAATGAATTATCTAATATTTCATGGAGAATGAAAAATATTGTGGGAAAAGGGATTTTTAGTTTCATTACAAGAAAAGTGAAAAGACCCAAATTTTCCATGTAATATTTTAATTATATGGAATTATTACAAGTCTGTGAAAAGTGAAAAGGCGTGATTCTGAGGCCCTGTGTGCCCAGAATGAATTTTTGAACTTTCTTAAGGTACTTTCTGTAAACTCATTGGTGGATTTTTCTATCTTTTGTACCAATGAACGGATTAAAAATCTGAGGGAACCGTTGAATATACAGTGCCAATAATTTCTTAAGGGAGGCTTCACTTAGACCGCAGTAAATCTGGAGAAAAATTTAGATTTGGGACTTCTTAAAAGAATAATAAGATAACTTTATTATTTTATTTCTTTCTTTTTTCCTCTAACGGACAAGAAGCAGTGGCGGGACCAACGACGTGTCAAGCCATTAAATGGATTGACTCCTCAAATCCTTTGTAACAGCACCATTGGAATTAGGAAGGTTCTTATTAGATGAACCCCCATTTACTCCACGGGCATTACTCACCCTCCCCTCTTTCCTATCTATATGGATATTGGGAAGGATTATTGGCACGACCTCACCAAGCGATGGATTTATGATAAAGTGCCTTGATGCCCATAACTTGGAGGGCGGAGCCAGTTCCAACGGGCGATGATGAGCACCACCAAATGATAAACACCGACTGTTCCTCAAGCATGAAGGCTCTCCAATGAACTTTAGGTAGAGATTTTTTGTGTTATAATTTCAAGTGATTGTTGAATCCTATTCCTCCATCATGTTTTTAAGCTAAGACAGTGGCCGATGGCCAAATTAAAAGGGCCTGAACCCTCTGCTTCCTTGTTTACACTTGGATTATCTATGGAATACCACTGGTGTGGAAGCACTAACAGACCATGATGGAGTCAGCACGTCGTCACACACCTTAGGAGGAGGTCATGACGCTATGCCGTGGTGGCTAGAGGAGCAGCCAGCACTGGCCAACCGTTGAGTCGGTACGGCATGCCATCACATGTCACCGATGGGGAAGGCTGCGGCCGAAGCCGTGGTAGGTGAATACAGTGGCAGACTCGATCCATCCCTAGAAGGCGGAGGCAGAGTGGTGCACTGTCTCATGCCCCTAGTGGAGGCCATGAGTTGAAGCTGTGGTGGTGGAGGGACATGCCCTCCTGCGGGTCCTGCAGTGACCGGGCGGCACCCCGTGGTGCCACTATTTCACAATCCGAACGACTACTTGACCGTTTGAGAAAACCGGGAGGACTCACCCCTCCCCCCCTTTGTCAGCTAGGGAATGTCCCACTCCAATGGGGTGTGCAACCATGGGCTAGGACGCATGCACCTTGTGGGATGCTCCTCCACGGGTCGTTCCACACGAGCCTAGTGGGGTGTGCCACTGCTGGTCAGGCCGCGTGAGCCTAGTGGGCCGGAATGCGGCCCCACGAGCCGAACTCACCGCAGCCCCACCTAACTGGGTCAGACCAGAACCGGGTTGGGTCGGCCCTTACCGGGTCGGCCCGGGTTGGTCTGACCGGTTCAGACTGAACACAGGCCCATCCAGACTATTTTCACCTAAAGGACCATAACATTAAATCCAGGCATCTCTTTGACGAACCGTCTATGTTGTTGGGACCCTTGGAATTAGATAGTACTTTTAGTATACTCCACTTGAGTTATGGATATTTTTTTAGTATGGCTATGTTGGATCGAATCTGAATCCCATCGGGCCCTCGGGACTAAAAAAATTATAATTCATAGTTCGGGCATCCAATTGGCGTGCTATCAGTCGCGTTTGAACCCTTACGACATGATGGTCCATTGGGATACATCTTCATGGAGATTCGTGGTGGTTGAATTATGAACTATGTCTTTAGGAGTGTTTATCCCAGAATCAAGTGTTCTATGAGCAAGAATCCCGTGGCTGGCAGTGAGTTGGAGGTTGGAGACATATCATATGTAGGTTAGTACCGAGCGATCCTATGTGGGTCAGCACATATTGATCATGAGTGGGTCAGATCCGGTGTGGGTCAGTTCTTAGTGATCCTATGTTGGTCAGTGCATACCAATCCTATGTTGGTCATTGCGGGGGTTAATACCTATCTGTCCTGTGTGGGTCAGAATCCATATAATAAGCAAGAGTGTCCCTCGATAGAGTAAGATGATTAAAATTATCGACTAATCATTTGTACTTCTATTCTTTACTTATATACATAGTAGGTGATGAGTATTTTACCTTTGTGGTTTCATCTTCGTAGTGTTACGTGTGTGGTACTTTTACCTTCGTGGTGTTACTTTCGTGGTGTTACCTATGTGGTAATTTTAGCTTTGTGGTGTTAATTTCGTGATGTTACCTTTGTGTTACTTTTCCCTCATGGTGTTACCTTTGTGGTATTGTTCCCTCATGTATGAGACTAGTATATCATGAAAAATTAGGTATATTTATGGGCATATACCAATGTTGAGTTGTTGACTACTCCGTGCTTTTTGGTTGAGGTCTTGCATTGTGGTTTTTCCTTTTTGGAACTCTGGGTGACCTTAGGGGGTCTCAGGGTCCCTATTGAGTATTGTTATACTCACCCCTACACGGGCTAAAACCGCACCTTGTTGTGTCTTTTGCAGATGATTGGCAATGTTGATTGAGGCTAAGGGATCCAGGACAATTCTCGGGGGTGGACTTTTGATGTGACGTGTTGCAGTGACTACTGATCGTGATTTGTACCTTCCCTTCAGGTAGGATCCTCAATGTATGATCCAGGAGTTGTGTTTATCTTTTCATTTGTACTTATAACTTTCAGTTGTGCTTGTATTCCGTACCCTTTACATTCAGTACACTTTTAACTAAAGTAGTTTACATTGTGGTTGCTTCTTGTTGTATTCTCAGTTTGTGTGTTTGTGCAGGTTTAAAGGAAATACCTTCCTGTTATTAGGATACGCCTCTTCATTGCTCATTGCCAGCCCCTGGCCTATGGATGGCGGGCTTGGGGTAGTCGTAGCACGGGCCCCAGGGGATGGGTCATGACAAAGTGGTATCAGAGGAGACGATTCAACCGAAGAACTTGGACTCTGATCTTTTTTATGTGTCAATATTGTTGAGTATTATGTGTATGGTCTTTAGTTTAGAGAATCCAGTGTTGGTGCGGCCCCCGACGTATCCATACACCTGGACCCTAAATTTCTATTTCCAACTCAGTACATGAAAACACAGATTGTGTGTTTTTTTTAAGTTATCATTTTGATCTCTGTGAGTCAACTCAATAGTTATAACTTTTGACCGTGGAATACCAATTTTCTTTCAGGATACCACCACATAGATAGCCATCCAGGATTCCTGAGAGAGTACACTATAATGGCCCACCGAGCGAGGAGGCTTCGGTGCATGGCCCTCTTACTGGGATGGTACCATCAAGTGGTGCATCAGTAGCACCACCACCCATTGGGAAGAAGATGCCACTAGCCCCATTAGTAGAGGGTTCACACTGATTGAGCATGTTGCATGAGATTCAATGGTAGAGGGATCTGAGGTTCTAAGGTGATATAGATCCATAGTCTGGGGTGTTAAAGTGAGCACTTTTGGTGGAGAGCTTCTTAGATGATCATGCACCGAAAAAAAGTTCCACCATCGGATGTCAGGTAGTAGAGTCATCCAAAATAGGCTGTACATGGATGACTCAGGGGCCCAATAGAGCTAGTACTTCTATCAAAAAGACTTGTGATATAGGGTCGATGGTGCGGGGATCACGAGACAGAGGAGGACTGTTGAAAATCCGGTAGTTCTACTAGTGCGACAGGCAGGGTCACATGGCTCACGACTACCCGAACCACCATACGGATGATCAATAGATAGTCAAGGGACTGCCGAGGGAGAGATAGAGGTTTGAAGGAGGAGGTCCACAGGGAATCAGACGTGGTAGAGGAGATGGTTTTGCAACAAGCGGTGTGTGGTGATTCGAGGATCTACTGCCACCATCTCC
Source organism: Viscum album (assembly GCA_963277665.1). Taxonomy (NCBI): domain Eukaryota; kingdom Viridiplantae; phylum Streptophyta; class Magnoliopsida; order Santalales; family Viscaceae; genus Viscum; species Viscum album. Next base: position 1,262,282,111 of record OY728146.1, read on the forward strand.
AAGTTGTCCACCCCATCTATAGGGAGAAGGAGGAAAAGGATGAGCTCAGCTCCAGTCAACTGAGGCCTATGACCACGACACTCTAGAGCGGATTAAGGGTAAGATCTGTGTCTACTCCACCTTAGTTTTAGTACTTGTAGACACAGTTTCTGGTCACTCTTTTATTGTCATGGACCTCTTTCGGAGCTCTGAGATTTCTACGGAGTAGTTGGCCCGATCCTTATGGTTAGAGAATCCTATGGGAGAAGATTTGACTATTAAACACTAGTTTCGGAAGTGTGACCTTACTCTAGGAGGTGAGAACTGCGGGTGGGATCTTTTAGTAGGGGTGTCGAGGCCTTACAACGTCATCTTGGGTATGGACTAACTATCCACATTGTATACTCAGATTTATTGTATTAGGTGCAAAGTGCAGTGTATATGCGAGGATGGGACCAGGTTTTCCTTCACCAGCGAGAAGGGAACCTTTTTAGTATAGAATCGACTTACCCAAAGGAGGGTTCAGCTGATTACACATCAGTTGGCTAGCCTCAATCTCAGACTAGTTGATGTTGAGAGTCTGAGCTATCCTATAGTGGTGGACTAGTTTGCTGATGTCTTTCCTAATGATTTTCTGGGACTACCTCCTCACAGAGAGGTAGACTTTTACATTGACATGTACCTCGGGAAAACACAAATATCTACACCAAGATATTAGAGGGCTCCTGTAGAGATTTGTGAATTATGGGTACAACTAGAGAACTTGCAGAGTAAGGGGTCCATAAGGCCTAGTTTTTCTCCATGGGCAACCCCAATTTTGTTCACCAAGAAGGTAGATATGAGTTTGAGACTATTTTTGGACTATCGGTGCCTAATCTAGGTGACTGTGAAGAACAAGTATCCATTTCCAAGGATTGGTGATCATTTTTATCAGCTGAAGGGAGATTGTTGGTTTTCAAAGATAGACCTCAGATCGGGTTATCATCAGCTTAGGGTGCGAGATGAAGATGTGCAGAAGATGGCCTTTTGATATCGGTATGGCCACTACGAGTTCTTGGTTATGCCTTTCATCAGGAAAAATTCCCCTGAAGTGTTCATCGAACTCATGAACAGGATATTCCAACCATACCTTGATGGATTTGTGGTGGTCTTCATCCAAAACATCTTGGTATACATGGCGTCGGAGGAGGAGCATGCCTATCATCTCCAGATAGTTCTGGATACACTCCGAGAGTACCAGATTTATGGTAATCTCTCGAAATGCCAGTTCTGGACATGGGAGGTCCACTTTCTAGGACACGTTATCTTGAAGGCTGGAGTGGTAGTGGATCTAGAAAAGATAGAGGTTGCGCTAACTTGGGATCCACCCCGGAGTGTAATCGAGGTGCGAAGTTTCTTGGTGTTGGCTGGGAACTACCGGAGATTCGTACCCTACTATTCCAGAGTTGTGGTACCCTTATCAGCATTGAAAAAGAAGGGATAGCCCTTTGTATGGATATAGAGATGTCAGCATAGTTTTTAGGAACTGAGGCAAATTCTGATGAGTGTCCCATATTAAGGCTACAAGAAGAGGGTGTTGGGTATCTATTCTACTATGAATCATCAGGGATCAGACATGGATGTGTCTTGATGCATGAGAGAGCAGTCTTTGCTTATGGTTCATGACAGCTGAGATATAATGAGCATAACTATGCTACCCAAGACCTATAGCTAGCAGTAATATTAATTTCCTTGAAGATGTGGTGACACTACTTGATGGGTGAACGTTTTACCATATTCTTTGGCCACAAGATCCTCAGGTTTATCTTTTCACCAAAGGACCAGATTCTGAGACAGCCATGATAGCTATAGTTTCTCCAGGACCATGACATTGAGATGGTCTATACTTCTGGGAAGGGGAATGTAGTTGCAAGCGCATTGAGCAGTAGGCCTGGTCTATAGTTGTTTGGTGAGGTGACAAAGTAGCTATCCGTGTTACATATATTCTTTGTGGATAGAGATGGAGAATCTTACCTCTAATCTATTACTATCCCTCCCCCAGTTCTTCAGCGAGTTTGGGAGGCACAAGTTAGGGACGTTGACTACGAGGCTCGACGTGCTCATATATCCCAAGGATAGGCACCTGATGGATTTTATAAAGGTGGGAACACGGCATCCTCTTCAGTGGATGCATCATGGTACTAGTGGTGCTACGGGAGGAGGTGTTTATGGAGTTCCATACATCCCCTCTAGTGGTACATCCTAGTGTGGAAAAGAAGTACCAGGACCTCCGACATCAGTACTAGAGGCCAGGGATGAAGAAGGAAGTGAAAGAGTTTATTTCATGATACCTCACTTGTCAGTAAGTGAAGGTCGAGTATCAGGTTCTAGCAGACTTAGTGCTGCCACTAGATGTGACAAAGTTGATGTGGAAAGGTATTTCCATAGAATTTGTGACAAGGCTTCCATGTATGTCAAGGGGGCATGATTTTACCTAGGTGACCGTAGACCAACTCACCAAGTCGGCCCACTTCCTTCCCATTCGAGAGTAGAGATTAGAAGAGGTCTTGGGATGCCTCTATGTACATGAGATTGTACGATTTCATAGGGTGTCATCGACAATCGTCTTCGACCATGACACACATTTTACATCCTGGTTCTAGAAGGGATCACAGGAGGCGTTTGGGACTCAGAAACATTTGAGAACTTCCATTCATCCACAGACGAATGGTCAGATGGAGTGGACTATTCAAACACTGGAGGACGTGATAAGTTCTTGCGTCCTAGATTTTGGCCACAGTTAGGAGGATCACTTTCCCTTGGTGTAGTTTTCATACTACAACATCTATCACTCCACCATGGGTATGTAACCTTTAGAGGCCTTTTATAGTTGACCTTGCATATCACCTCTATGCAGGACAGACCCAGGGGAGTCAGTGCTTATCGGTCCAGAGTTAGTATGGGCTACCAATGAGATGGTTCAGATCATCTAGGATTGGATGAAGACTACACAGAGCTGACATAAGTCATTCGCTGACAGGTGATGGAGGCCCATGGAGTATGAGGAGGGAGACCACGTCATCTTACGGGTCTCACCTCAATGAGGTTTTTGTAGATTTAGTAGAGGCGAAAAACTCTCACCAAGGTTTATCAAACCCTTTCTGATACGTTAGAGTATTGGAGAGGTATCATACCACTTGTAACTACCATCTTAGTTGGAGAGGGTGCACGAAATCTTCCATGTGTCCCAACTGAGGAGATATGTGCATGACCCATCTCATGTCATCGACCATGGTGAGCTGGAATTTGATGATGGGCCGATGTTTACAGAGGTTCTAGTGGATATTGAGGATCAACATAAGTGGGACCTTCATGGACAATCGATGCCTCTGGTGTGTATTCACTGGTAGCACGGGAACCTCTAGGAGAGAAAAAGGGAGAAGGAGGCTTAGATTCGTTCTCAGTACCCCCATTTGTTTCCTTAGTCTATGTTGTTGATTTTGTGGAAAAAAAGACCAAATTTTGGTAGAATGTAAAGACCCATATTTTCCAGGTAAATTATTTGAATTATATGGAATTATTAAAAGCCTTTTGAAATTGATGGAGCATGATTCTGACGCCCGGTGTGCCTAGAATGAATTCCTGAAAATTTTTAAGGTACATTCAGAAAACTTCTGGGGGGGGCTTTTCTATATTTTTAATCGGTGCTATGATTAAAAATTTGAGGGAATCGTTGAATATGTAGTACTGATATTCGTTTATGGGAGACTTCACTTCGACTTCAGTAAGTCTGGTGAAAATTTAGATATTGGACATTTTAAAACAATAATAATATAACATTGTTATTTTATATATTTCTTTCCTTTCCTCCAATGGAAAAGCGGAAGTGGTGGGACCAATGACATGTCAATCCATTAAATGTATTGACTCCTCAAATCCTTTGTAACAGCACCGTTGGAATTAGGAAGGTTCCTATTTAATGAACCCCCATTAATTCCACAAGCATTACTTATCCTCTCCCCTCTCTTATATATATGGGTCTTGGGTAGGAGTATTCGCACGGCTTCACCAAGTGATGATGTTCTGATAAAGTTTCATGATTCCAATCACATGGAGGACGAAGCCGGTTCCCGCGGGAGGTGATGAGCACCACTGAACGACGAATGACAACTCTTCCTCAAGCATGGAGGCTCCCTAACAAACATGAGGTAGATATTAATTTTGTTATAATTTCAAGTGATTGTTGAATACTATTCCTGTAACATCCCAAGGTTTTCTAAAAATAAATTGAAAATGCTTGAAATTTTGTTTAAGGTATATATTTATAAGTATCCTTTAAACATAATTTTATTTCTTCTATGTTTTGAATTTCAAGAAACTATCATCTACAATTGTGTTCAGTATGTTATTTCGAGTCTGATGGAACAAACTTGTTTTTTTGGTGAATAGTAACATGCCCTTATGAATAGTAACATGAATAGTAATATGACCTCATGAATAGTAAATAATATTATTATTTTATTTTCCTATGGCAATAGGATAATGGGATCTTAATTAATTTTCCAATGTCACATAAAACTAATTGCACTTCAATTTTGTTATTTTTTGAATTAACTGTGACCTTATTTTAAAATTAAATTAATAATATTTAAGAAATTTGTTTTGAAAAATGGAGTTCATTTTTGAATTCTACACGTCGAAAAATGGTTGGGGTAAATTTTTGGTATTTTTCTGGAACTCTTGAATTTTCGGTGAATAGTGAAATACGGTAAAATACCGTATAATCAATTTATCAGTAAAAATGCACTATTTATGACATCATAAGTGATGCAAGGCCACTTGCTTCGAAATCACATGATATTTTCACTAATTAAGGCCACTTGATTTGAGTTTATTCATAGTCTTGATAAAAATATTATAATAAAGATTAAAATAATCTAAAATACCTCCCCTCCTCCACTATAAATACCACCCTCACTCCCCTCTTCCTCCCACACCTCTCAAGCCTTGAGCATTGTCTAATTTCTGCCAAATTCCCTCCTCAATCTTCTTCCCCACGTCCTAGAGCTGCTGGTCTCACCAAAAGACCAAAATCAAAGCCCTTAAGAAGGATCTCAAGGAGAAGAGATCAAGAGGTAAACATCCTCTTTCATTTTCATTCTTTCCTTCCATTTTATGTTATTCTCTTCATTTCCCTTTGTCTTTTGTTGGGATATTTCATTAAATATTTTCCCTTACAGTCCAAATTTTGTATGAATGATGAGATATTCCATTCCTCTCATCAATCTCTTTTTTATGAAATTTTAAGAGACGCCGTTAGGCTGCCGAATTTTTGTAAGAAATTTCTCATGTTTTTCTTCATTTCAAGATTCCCTTCTCTTCATTCTTCACCCCCTCTTATCCAAGAGGCATGAAATCTCCAGAATCATGTATATTCTGGATGTTGTCATGTTTATGGAAAATTACAAATCATTATTCCTCTCCTCTTTCACTTATTTAAAGAATCAAAAAACATTGTCCATTTGTGTCGAATTACCGATATCGTGGACGATGTATTTTTCAATTTCCATTAATTATTTCAAGTCTGGTCATGAAACCATTTATATGGTTGAACCAGGTTATAATATAAGTTTTATGAATCATATAAGGTTCTATAATTCTTTTGTACTCATGATTCAAACTTATAAGACTAAATGAAATTGTAATTATCAAAGAACCACTTAAATTATCTAAACGAACATAATTAATGTTTTAACTTATAAATCATCATCATATAAGGAACCAAAGTGATGAATGGTATAATTTATGGTACTGGAGTTATGTAACTAATACTCCATTCCAATTCTGGAGTTTCATTTCCAATCAACAAGAACGATTCATCATGAACCGATCGTGAAAATCACAAAAGACCTCACCCAAAATAATGCAAGGAACAAAATACTAACAAATAAGGGGTGAAATGAGGTTATGAAATGACCATATAAGATGTTATAAACATGAACACGTTTCTTTAAAATCCTATTAACACTCCTTTAACCATTATACAGTAGGTTCAAACAATTTTGAAGTAGGACAAGCCCAAGGTAAGGGAATTCTTAACCCGATTTCCATTCTTTGGGTTAACCTTCTACTTTATAATTTATGTGCTATTTAAATTGTTTGTGTGATGGGTTCTGTTTATATTATGTTTAATTATGTGTATTTACAGAGTATATACATATTCCATCCACTCAATTAAGTATCACTTCAAGTATATGATGTTTATAAGGGACTTTTCTTCTAAAATCCTCTTTTAAAATTCTGTTTTATAAGATTCAAAGGCAATGTTTTTATGCTATTATTTATGTTGAATGATTATGTTTTGGCTATTGGGAATTGTTTATGATGAAGGGTGGGACCTATATTTCCCTCCAATGCATTGGGTATGAGTAAGTTGGAGGTCGGCCGTATGGTTACTCCAAGTGTAACTGTGATGGTTACACAAAGTAAGGTAGCCGTGAGGGTTACAAATTTTAAGGTAGCCAAGATGGTTACAAGATTATGTAAGTAATGCCCCAATATACCTTTATGATTATAATTATGTTTGTATGGATCTTGTGTAAATCTCATGTTACGCTAAGTAAGATTTTATGGGTGTAAATCATGTATTTTGAAAATGTTTTCATATGTCTTGTGTATTCATGGACTAATGAGATTTTTCCTTCTTTTTCATACCTTACTGAGCTTTTGTGCTCATCCCAAGTTTTTAAATGATTTTTCACAGGTTAATGGATGAATAATACAAGGAAGGAAGACAAGTTAAATGTTCAAGAATTGTCAAGGAGTCTTGTTTTATGTTTTAATGTTTTATATTCTGAGGAAAATGGAAACTGATTTTATGGTATCCACTATGTAACAATGTGTAATGTTATGAATATTTTGTCTTAATTCTCTAAAGCTCTAAACTTGAAAAGATCCTCAATGTAAAATGAAGTGTTTTCTTGAATAAATTCAAGATTATGTATGAAATAAGTGCGGGTCCTTATAGTTGGTATCAGAGGATGGTTTAGATAACTTTTGGGGTTAAGGTGATGCTAATAGAATACCATAAATAATTATCACCCTATGTGTAATTTGTTATAGCATTTAAAGATTACCATGTTGCTTCATCTAAGAAATGTTTGTTTAGAATGGTTGTCCGCAGAAGGAACATGGATGCTGAAGAGGATAGGCACCGACAGAATGACATCCTTCCTGATCAACAGCCCGGAATGGTAGGGATTGGAACCGAGCAGTTTGTGACAGTAATGGCTCAGCTAACACAGGCAATAAATGGTGGTGGCATCCATGCAAGAGGACAAATAGATGTACCCCAACGGAACATGACAGTGGTGGAACATTTTATGAGACAGCATCCTCCTGCATTCAGTGGATCTTCTGACCCAGTGGCAGCAGAAGGATGGATTAAGGCCCTTGAAAAGATATTTGATGTTATGGGATGTTCAGACAATCAAAAGGTAAGTCTTGCCATTTATCGTTTTGAAGGGGAAGCTGATCAGTGGTGGTCAATGGTAAGGAATATCAGGGGTAGAGAGGATTTTGATGCCTTAGTATGGGATGAATTTAAAAGTCTTTTTCTTGAAAAATATTTTCCTAAGGTGGTGCGACTTAGAATGGAGAAACAATTCCTTGAACTGAAACAAAAGGAGGAAGATTCAGTGGCTATTTATGAGGCGAACTTCACCCGACTGGCGAGGTATGCTCCGAATCTTATTCTGGATCTCGATAGCAAAATCAACCGCTTTTACTCAGGATTGAAGCCAAGGTATCGAAGGGCGTTGGCCTCCCGTGAATTCAAAAGTTACGAGAAACTTGTCCGATGTGCTGAGAGGGTAGAGATGGAGTTTGCTGACGATCACATGCAATTTGGAAACAAAGAGAAGAAGAGGTCAAATTGGAAAGCAATGGGTAAGAATCAACCAATGAAATCTGATGGTAAGAAAATACAGTTTCCAGTATGTGAAAAGTGTGGCAAGAAACACCCTGGGGAATGTCTTATCAAAACTGGGAAGTGTTTTAAATGTGGTAAGTTTGGACATATGGCCCGAGATTGCAATGAAAATGATCCAAAGACTAATCCTGATAAGCAAACTGTAAAGTGTTTTAAATGTGGTGAGATGGGTCACTATGCAAATGCCTGTCCAAAGAGGGATCCAAATGATGCAAAGAAGCCAGAATACAAGCAGAAAGGTGTAGTGAGATCCTTTGCGACTACGTCAGCAGATGTTGGGCCATCCAATGAAGTTGTATCAGGTACTTTGTTTGTTCACTCAGATTTTGCTAAAGTTTTGTTTGATACGGGGTCTACACATTCCTTCATCTCTGAGAAATTTTCTAGTAAATTGGAAATATCACCTCAACAAATGATACCCGAACTTGTTGTTAAAACACCAGGGGGAAATGTTATAGCAAAGAGGAATTATAAGAATATTTCTATTGTGGTATGTGGAAAGACTTTACCTGCAAACCTTGTTGTTTTACCCTTAGTCGAGTTTGAAGTTATTCTGGGGATGGACTGGCTTTCTGGTTATCATGTTAAGATTGACTGTAGAGCTAAAGAAGTTGTTTTTCAGAAAGAGTTTCAGTTTGTATACAAGAATGAACCCATACAATTGATAACATATCAAGAAGCTGAGAAACTACTGAAAGATGGAAATGAAAGTTATCTAGCTCATATTGTTGAAAACAAGGGAACTATTCAAATCAATGATGTGCCAGTGGTAAATGAATACCTTGATGTTTTTCCTGAGGAGTTACCCAGTGTCATACCTAAACGAGAAGTTGAATTCACAATTGACTTAGTTCCTGATGCTAAGCCAATTTCAAAACCCCCCATATCGTATGGCTCCAATAGAACTTCCTGAATTGAAAAATCAGTTGCAGGATTTGCTTGTCAAAGGTTTCATTCGTCCCAGTACTTCACCATGGGGAGCCCCTGTTTTGTTTGTTAAAAAGAAAGATGGTTCCATGAGACTTTGCATTGATTATAGAGCTTTGAATAACATCACTGTTAAAAACAAGTATCCTTTGCCTCATATTGATGACTTGTTTGATCAGCTCCAGGGAGCTCAGTACTTTTCCAAGATTGACTTGAGATTCGGATACCATCAGCTGAAGGTGAAGGAGGATGACATCCCGAAAACAGCCTTTCGTACTAGATATGGGCATTATGAATTTTTTGTTATGCCATTTGGGTTAACTAATGCACCTGCTGTATTCATGAATCTTATGAATAGAGTATTTCATGAGTTCTTGGATAAGTTTGTGGTGGTATTTATTGATGACATTCTGGTTTTTTTTCTAAAAATAAAGAGGAGCATGAAAAACATCTAAGGGTTGTTTTACAAACTTTAAAAGAAAAGAAACTATATGGAAAATTCAGCAAGTGTGATTTTTGGTTGCAACAGATTTCTTTTCTTGGGCACATTGTAAATAAGGATGGAATAACAGTTGATCCTGCCAAAACAAAAGTAGTTGATGAATGGCCAAGACCCACAAATGTTACAGAGATTCGTAGTTTTCTGGGCTTAGCAAGTTATTACCGACGCTTTGTTGAGAACTTTGCACGGTTATCTAGCCCAATAACTAAGTTAACACGGAAAGGGGTTAAATTTGTTTGGACAGAGGAATGTGATGTTTGTTTTCAGGAACTAAAGAAGAGATTGGTGAATGCTCCAGTTTTGGCCTTACCTTCCCGGAATGGTGAGTTTGTCATCTACAGTGATGCTTCTTTGAAGGGACTTGGTTGTGTTTTGATGCAGAATGATCAGGTAATTGCCTATGCCTCGAGACAACTTAAACCTCATGAGATGAATTATCCCACACATGATTTGGAATTGGCAGCTGTGGTTTTTGCTTTGAAAATATGGAGGCATCATCTATACGGAACCAAATGCCAAATATATACTGACCATAAAAGTCTTAAGTATATATTCACTCAGAAGGAATTAAACATGAGGCAGAGAAGATGGATAGAACTGATAAAGGATTATGACTGCACGATTAATTACCATCCTGGAAAAGCAAACAAAGTAGCGGATGCCTTAAGTCGGAAAAATCATGCATCATTAACCATGCTACGTTTGGAACGTGATCCCTTGATTAATGATTTGATAAATTTTGGCTTGGAAGTTGTTGGTGCGGGGAATATATCTGTTTTGTTTCAGGTTTCAGTGCAGTCTTCGTTGTCAGACAGAATTATGAAAGCGCAGAGGGAAGACTGTGAGCTACAGAAAAAGGTAGAATTGGTTAAAATGGGTAAGTTTCCAGAATTTAATCTTGATAAAGATTGTGTTTTATGGTTTGGAAAAAGGTTGTGTGTGCCTTGTGATTCCCAGCTGAAGAAAGAATTGTTGTGTGAAGCTCATAGTTCTCCATTTTCTGTTCATCCTGGAAGTACTAAGATGTACAGAGACCTTCGAGAGTATTACTGGTGGAATGGGATGAAAAGAGATATTGCTGATTTTACAATGAAATGTTTGACATGTCAGCAGGTTAAAGCAGAGCGACAGTTACCGAAGGGGATGCTTCAACCTTTGCCGGTGCCAGAATGGAAATGGGAGAATATATCCATGGATTTTGTGGTGGGACTACCAAAGACTTCTCGAGGTAACAATGCGATATGGGTTATTGTTGATCGGCTAACAAAGTCTGCTCATTTTCTTTCTATTCGAGATACAATGACATTAGATCAGCTTTCTCGATTGTACCTCAAAGAGATTGTCAGGTTACATGGAGTTCCTCTTTCCATTGTGTCTGACCGAGAACCCAGGTTCACTTCTAAATTTTGGAAGGGACTTCAGAAGTCTTTGGGCACAGAGTTGAATTTCAGTACAGCTTTTCATCCTCAATCAGATGGGCAGTCAGAGAGAACGATTCAAACTTTGGAGGATATGCTTCGAGCTTGTTCAATGGACTATCAGGGAAGTTGGGATCAGCATCTTTCATTAGTTGAGTTTTCTTATAATAACAGTTTCCATTCCAGTATTCAGATGGCACCTTTTGAGGCCTTGTATGGAAAGCGGTGTCGGACTCCTGCGTTTTGGGATGAAGTCGGTGAAAGAAAGTTGATGGGGCCAGAATTAGTAGAAGAAGTAGCTGAGAAAGTGAGGATGATCCAGCAACACATGAGGATAGCTCAAAGCAGGCAGAAAAGTTATGCAGATAACAAAAGGAAAGACTTCTCTTTCAAGGTAGGTGACCATGTTTTCCTTAAAATATCTCCTTGGAAAAGTGTGATGCGTTTCGGTAAGAAAGGGAAACTAAGTCCACGGTTCATCGGTCCTTTTGAAATCTTGGATAAAGTTGGAACAGTTGCGTACCGCGTAGCTTTGCCTCCGAGCTTGTTTCAGGTACACAATGTTTTTCATGTTTCGATGTTGAGAAAGTATGTTCCAGATTCATCACATGTCTTGAGGCCGGAAGAAGTTCAGCTAGCAGAGAACCTTTCTTATGAAGAAAAACCGGTTCAGATTCTTGATCGAAGAGAACAGGTATTTCGGAATAAGGTAATCCACCAGGTAAAGGTTTTGTGGAGAAACCACATGGTTGAAGAAGCAACATGGGAGTCTGAAAATGCTATGAGGGAAAAATACCCTCAGTTATTTAATAAGTAAATAAAATTGCGAGGACGCAATTTCAAGAAGGTGGGGATAATGTAACATCCCAAGGTTTTCTAAAAATAAATTGAAAATGCTTGAAATTTTGTTTAAGGTATATATTTATAAGTATCCTTTAAACATAATTTTATTTCTTCTATGTTTTGAATTTCAAGAAACTATCATCTACAATTGTGTTCAGTATGTTATTTCGAGTCTGATGGAACAAACTTGTTTTTTTGGTGAATAGTAACATGCCCTTATGAATAGTAACATGAATAGTAATATGACCTCATGAATAGTAAATAATATTATTATTTTATTTTCCTATGGCAATAGGATAATGGGATCTTAATTAATTTTCCAATGTCACATAAAACTAATTGCACTTCAATTTTGTTATTTTTTGAATTAACTGTGACCTTATTTTAAAATTAAATTAATAATATTTAGAAAATTAGTTTTGAAAAATGGAGTTCATTTTTGAATTCTACACGTCGAAAAATGGTTGGGGTAAATTTTTGGTATTTTTCTGAAACTCTTGAATTTTCGGTGAATAGTGAAATACGGTAAAATACCGTATAATCAATTTATCAGTAAAAATGCACTATTTATGACATCATAAGTGATGCAAGGCCACTTGCTTCGAAATCACATGATATTTTCACTAATTAAGGCCACTTGATTTGAGTTTATTCATAGTCTTGATAAAAATATTATAATAAAGATTAAAATAATCTAAAATACCTCCCCTCCTCCACTATAAATACCACCCTCACTCCCCTCTTCCTCCCACACCTCTCAAGCCTTGAGCATTGTCTAATTTCTGCCAAATTCCCTCCTCAATCTTCTTCCCCACGTCCTAGAGCTGCTGGTCTCACCAAAAGACCAAAATCAAAGCCCTTAAGAAGGATCTCAAGGAGAAGAGATCAAGAGGTAAACATCCTCTTTCATTTTCATTCTTTCCTTCCATTTTATGTTATTCTCTTCCTTTCCCTTTGTCTTTTGTTGGGATATTTCATTAAATATTTTCCCTTACAGTCCAAATTTTGTATGAATGATGAGATATTCCATTCCTCTCATCAATCTCTTTTTTATGAAATTTTAAGAGACGCCGTTAGGCTGCCGAATTTTTGTAAGAAATTTCTCATGTTTTTCTTCATTTCAAGATTCCCTTCTCTTCATTCTTCACCCCCTCTTATCCAAGAGGCATGAAATCTCCAGAATCATGTATATTCTGGATGTTGTCATGTTTATGGAAAATTACAAATCATTATTCCTCTCCTCTTTCACTTATTTAAAGAATAAAAAAACATTGTCCATTTGTGTCGAATTACCGATATCGTGGACGATGTATTTTTCAATATCCATTAATTATTTCAAGTCTGGTCATGAAACCATTTATATGGTTGAACCAGGTTATAATATAAGTTTTATGAATCATATAAGGTTCTATAATTCTTTTGTACTCATGATTCAAACTTATAAGACTAAATGAAATTGTAATTATCAAAGAACCACTTAAATTATCTAAACGAACATAATTAATGTTTTAACTTATAAATCATCATCATATAAGGAACCAAAGTGATGAATGGTATAATTTATGGTACTGGAGTTATGTAACTAATACTCCATTCCAATTCTGGAGTTTCATTTCCAATCAACAAGAACGATTCATCATGAACCGATCGTGAAAATCACAAAAGACCTCACCCAAAATAATGCAAGGAACAAAATACTAACAAATAAGGGGTGAAATGAGGTTATGAAATGACCATATAAGATGTTATAAACATGAACACGTTTCTTTAAAATCCTATTAACACTCCTTTAACCATTATACAGGAGGTTCAAACAATTTTGAAGTAGGACAAGCCCAAGGTAAGGGAATTCTTAACCCGATTTCCATTCTTTGGGTTAACCTTCTACTTTATAATTTATGTGCTATTTAAATTGTTTGTGTGATGGGTTCTGTTTATATTATGTTTAATTATGTGTATTTACAGAGTATATACATATTCCATCCACTCAATTAAGTATCACTTCAAGTATATGATGTTTATAAGGGACTTTTCTTCTAAAATCCTCTTTTAAAATTCTGTTTTATAAGATTCAAAGGCAATGTTTTTATGCTATTATTTATGTTGAATGATTATGTTTTGGCTATTGGGCATTGTTTATGATGAAGGGTGGGACCTATATTTCCCTCCAATGCATTGGGTATGAGTAAGTTGGAGGTCGGCCGTATGGTTACTCCAAGTGTAACTGTGATGGTTACACAAAGTAAGGTAGCCGTGAGGGTTACAAATTTTAAGGTAGCCAAGATGGTTACAAGATTATGTAAGTAATGCCCCAATATACCTTTATGATTATAATTATGTTTGTATGGATCTTGTGTAAATCTCATGTTACGCTAAGTAAGATTTTATGGGTGTAAATCATGTATTTTGAAAATGTTTTCATATGTCTTGTGTATTCATGGACTAATGAGATTTTTCCTTCTTTTTCATACCTTACTGAGCTTTTGTGCTCATCCCAAGTTTTTAAATGATTTTTCACAGGTTAATGGATGAATAATACAAGGAAGGAAGACATGTTAAATGTTGAAGAATTGTCAAGGAGTCTTGTTTTATGTTTTAATGTTTTATATTCTGAGGAAAATGGAAACTGATTTTATGGTATCCACTATGTAACAATGTGTAATGTTATGAATATTTTGTCTTAATTCTCTAAAGCTCTAAACTTGAAAAGATCCTCAATGTAAAATGAAGTGTTTTCTTGAATAAATTCAAGATTATGTATGAAATAAGTGCGGGTCTTTATAGTTGGTATCAGAGGATGGTTTAGATAACTTTAGGGGATAAGGTGATGCTAATAGAATACCATAAATAATTCTCACCCTATGTGTAATTTGTTATAGCATTTAAAGATTACCATGTTGCTTCATCTAAGAAATGTTTGTTTAGAATGGTTGTCCGCAGAAGGAACATGGATGCTGAAGAGGATAGGCACCGACAGAATGACATCCTTCCTGATCAACAGCCCGGAATGGTAGGGATTGGAACCGAGCAGTTTGTGACAGTAATGGCTCAGCTAACACAGGCAATAAATGGTGGTGGCATCCATGCAAGAGGACAAATAGATGTACCCCAACGGAACATGACAGTGGTGGAACATTTTATGAGACAGCATCCTCCTGCATTCAGTGGATCTTCTGACCCAGTGGCAGCAGAAGGATGGATTAAGGCCCTTGAAAAGATATTTGATGTTATGGGATGTTCAGACAATCAAAAGGTAAGTCTTGCCATTTATCGTTTTGAAGGGGAAGCTGATCAGTGGTGGTCAATGGTAAGGAATATCAGGGGTAGAGAGGATTTTGATGCCTTAGTATGGGATGAATTTAAAAGTATTTTTCTTGAAAAATATTTTCCTAAGGTGGTGCGACTTAGAATGGAGAAACAATTCCTTGAACTGAAACAAAAGGAGGAAGATTCAGTGGCTATTTATGAGGCGAACTTCACCCGACTGGCGAGGTATGCTCCGAATCTTATTCTGGATCTCGATAGCAAAATCAACCGCTTTTACTCAGGATTGAAGCCAAGGTATCGAAGGGCGTTGGCCTCCCGTGAATTCAAAAGTTACGAGAAACTTGTCCGATGTGCTGAGAGGGTAGAGATGGAGTTTGCTGACGATCACATGCAATTTGGAAACAAAGAGAAGAAGAGGTCAAATTGGAAAGCAATGGGTAAGAATCAACCAATGAAATATGATGGTAAGAAAATACAGTTTCCAGTATGTGAAAAGTGTGGCAAGAAACACCCTGGGGAATGTATTATCAAAACTGGGAAGTGTTTTAAATGTGGTAAGTTTGGACATATGGCCCGAGATTGCAATGAAAATGATCCAAAGACTAATCCTGATAAGCAAACTGTAAAGTGTTTTAAATGTGGTGAGATGGGTCACTATGCAAATGCCTGTCCAAAGAGGGATCCAAATGATGCAAAGAAGCCAGACTACAAGCAGAAAGGTGTAGTGAGATCCTTTGCGACTACGTCAGCAGATGTTGGGCCATCCAATGAAGTTGTATCAGGTACTTTGTTTGTTCACTCAGATTTTGCTAAAGTTTTGTTTGATACGGGGTCTACACATTCCTTCATCTCTGAGAAATTTTCTAGTAAATTGGAAATATCACCTCAACAAATGATACCCGAACTTATTGTTAAAACACCAGGGGGAAATGTTATAGCAAAGAGGAATTATAAGAATATTTCTATTGTGGTATGTGGAAAGACTTTACCTGCAAACCTTGTTGTTTTACCCTTAGTCGAGTTTGAAGTTATTCTGGGGATGGACTGGCTTTCTGGTTATCATGTTAAGATTGACTATAGAGCTAAAGAAGTTGTTTTTCAGAAAGAGTTTCAGTTTGTATACAAGAATGAACCCATACAATTGATAACATATCAAGAAGCTGAGAAACTACTGAAAGATGGAAATGAAAGTTATCTAGCTCATATTGTTGAAAACAAGGGAACTATTCAAATCAATGATGTGCCAGTGGTAAATGAATACCTTGATGTTTTTCCTGAGGAGTTACCCAGTGTCATACCTAAACGAGAAGTTGAATTCACAATTGACTTAGTTCCTGATGCTAAGCCAATTTCAAAACCCCCATATCGTATGGCTCCAATAGAACTTCTTGAATTGAAAAATCAGTTGCAGGATTTGCTTGTCAAAGGTTTCATTCGTCCCAGTACTTCACCATGGGGAGCCCCTGTTTTGTTTGTTAAAAAGAAAGATGGTTCCATGAGACTTTGCATTGATTATAGAGCTTTGAATAACATCACTGTTAAAAACAAGTATCCTTTGCCTCATATTGATGACTTGTTTGATCAGCTCCAGGGAGCTCAGTACTTTTCCAAGATTGACTTGAGATCCGGATACCATCAGCTGAAGGTGAAGGAGGATGACATCCCGAAAACAGCCTTTCGTACTAGATATGGGCATTATGAATTTGTTGTTATGCCATTTGGGTTAACTAATGCACCTGCTGTATTCATGAATCTTATGAATAGAGTATTTCATGAGTTCTTGGATAAGTTTGTGGTGGTATTTATTGATGACATTCTGGTTTTTTTTCTAAAAATAAAGAGGAGCATGAAAAACATCTAAGGGTTGTTTTACAAACTTTAAAAGAAAAGAAACTATATGGAAAATTCAGCAAGTGTGATTTTTGGTTGCAACAGATTTCTTTTCTTGGGCACATTGTAAATAAGGATGGAATAACAGTTGATCCTGCCAAAACAAAAGTAGTTGATGAATGGCCAAGACCCACAAATGTTACAGAGATTCGTAGTTTTCTGGGCTTAGCAAGTTATTACCGACGCTTTGTTGAGAACTTTGCACGGTTATCTAGCCCAATAACTAAGTTAACACGGAAAGGGGTTAAATTTGTTTGGACAGAGGAATGTGATGTTTGTTTTCAGGAACTAAAGAAGAGATTGGTGAATGCTCCAGTTTTGGCCTTACCTTCCCGGAATGGTGAGTTTGTCATCTACAGTGATGCTTCTTTGAAGGGACTTGGTTGTGTTTTGATGCAGAATGATCAGGTAATTGCCTATGCCTCGAGACAACTTAAACCTCATGAGATGAATTATCCCACACATGATTTGGAATTGGCAGCTGTGGTTTTTGCTTTGAAAATATGGAGGCATCATCTATACGGAACCAAATGCCAAATATATACTGACCATAAAAGTCTTAAGTATATATTCACTCAGAAGGAATTAAACATGAGGCAGAGAAGATGGATAGAACTGATAAAGGATTATGACTGCACGATTAATTACCATCCTGGAAAAGCAAACAAAGTAGCGGATGCCTTAAGTCGGAAAAATCATGCATCATTAACCATGCTACGTTTGGAACGTGATCCCTTGATTAATGATTTGATAAATTTTGGCTTGGAAGTTGTTGGTGCGGGGAATATATCTGTTTTGTTTCAGGTTTCAGTGCAGTCTTCGTTGTCAGACAGAATTATGAAAGCGCAGAGGGAAGACTATGAGCTACAGAAAAAGGTAGAATTGGTTAAAATGGGTAAGTTTCCAGAATTTAATCTTGATAAAGATTGTGTTTTATGGTTTGGAAAAAGGTTGTGTGTGCCTTGTGATTCCCAGCTGAAGAAAGAATTGTTGTGTGAAGCTCATAGTTCTCCATTTTCTGTTCATCCTGGAAGTACTAAGATGTACAGAGACCTTCGAGAGTATTACTGGTGGAATGGGATGAAAAGAGATATTGCTGATTTTACAATGAAATGTTTGACATGTCAGCAGGTTAAAGCAGAGCGACAGTTACCGAAGGGGATGCTTCAACCTTTGCCGGTGCCAGAATGGAAATGGGAGAATATATCCATGGATTTTGTGGTGGGACTACCAAAGACTTCTCGAGGTAACAATGCGATATGGGTTATTGTTGATCGGCTAACAAAGTCTGCTCATTTTCTTTCTATTCGAGATACAATGACATTAGATCAGCTTTCTCGATTGTACCTCAAAGAGATTGTCAGGTTACATGGAGTTCCTCTTTCCATTGTGTCTGACCGAGATCCCAGGTTCACTTCTAAATTTTGGAAGGGACTTCAGAAGTCTTTGGGCACAGAGTTGAATTTCAGTACAGCTTTTCATCCTCAATCAGATGGGCAGTCAGAGAGAACGATTCAAACTTTGGAGGATATGCTTCGAGCTTGTTCAATGGACTATCAGGGAAGTTGGGATCAGCATCTTTCATTAGTTGAGTTTTCTTATAATAACAGTTTCCATTCCAGTATTCAGATGGCACCTTTTGAGGCCTTGTATGGAAAGCGGTGTCGGACTCCTGCGTTTTGGGATGAAGTCGGTGAAAGAAAGTTGATGGGGCCAGAATTAGTAGAAGAAGTAGCTGAGAAAGTGAGGATGATCCAGCAACACATGAGGATAGCTCAAAGCAGGCAGAAAAGTTATGCAGATAACAAAAGGAAAGACTTCTCGTTCAAGGTAGGTGACCATGTTTTCCTTAAAATATCTCCTTGGAAAAGTGTGATGCGTTTCGGTAAGAAAGGGAAACTAAGTCCACGGTTCATCGGTCCTTTTGAAATCTTGGATAAAGTTGGAACAGTTGCGTACCGCGTAGCTTTGCCTCCGAGCTTGTTTCAGGTACACAATGTTTTTCATGTTTCGATGTTGAGAAAGTATGTTCCAGATTCATCACATGTCTTGAGGCCGGAAGAAGTTCAGCTAGCAGAGAACCTTTCTTATGAAGAAAAACCGGTTCAGATTCTTGATCGAAGAGAACAGGTATTGCGGAATAAGGTAATCCACCAGGTAAAGGTTTTGTGGAGAAACCACATGGTTGAAGAAGCAACATGGGAGTCTGAAAATGCTATGAGGGAAAAATACCCTCAGTTATTTAATAAGTAAATAAAATTGCGAGGACGCAATTTCAAGAAGGTGGGGATAATGTAACATCCCAAGGTTTTCTAAAAATAAATTGAAAATGCTTGAAATTTTGTTTAAGGTATATATTTATAAGTATCCTTTAAACATAATTTTATTTCTTCTATGTTTTTAATTTCAAGAAACTATCATCTACAATTGTGTTCAGTATGTTATTTCGAGTCTGATGGAACAAACATGTTTTTTTTGGTGAATAGTAACATGCCCTTATGAATAGTAACATGAATAGTAATATGACCTCATGAATAGTAAATAATATTATTATTTTATTTTCCTATGGCAATAGGATAATGGGATCTTAATTAATTTTCCAATGTCACATAAAACTAATTGCACTTCAATTTTGTTATTTTTTGAATTAACTGTGACCTTATTTTAAAATTAAATTAATAATATTTAGAAAATTAGTTTTGAAAAATGGAGTTCATTTTTGAATTCTACACGTCGAAAAATGGTTGGGGTAAATTTTTGGTATTTTTCTGAAACTCTTGAATTTTCGGTGAATAGTGAAATACGGTAAAATACCGTATAATCAATTTATCAGTAAAAATGCACTATTTATGACATCATAAGTGATGCAAGGCCACTTGCTTCGAAATCACATGATATTTTCACTAATTAAGGCCACTTGATTTGAGTTTATTCATAGTCTTGATAAAAATATTATAATAAAGATTAAAATAATCTAAAATACCTCCCCTCCTCCACTATAAATACCACCCTCACTCCCCTCTTCCTCCCACACCTCTCAAGCCTTGAGCATTGTCTAATTTCTGCCAAATTCCCTCCTCAATCTTCTTCCCCACGTCCTAGAGCTGCTGGTCTCACCAAAAGGCCAAAATCAAAGCCCTTAAGAAGGATCTCAAGGAGAAGAGATCAAGAGGTAAACATCCTCTTTCATTTTCATTCTTTCCTTCCATTTTATGTTATTCTCTTCCTTTCCCTTTGTCTTTTGTTGGGATATTTCATTAAATATTTTCCCTTACAGTCCAAATTTTGTATGAATGATGAGATATTCCATTCCTCTCATCAATCTCTTTTTTATGAAATTTTAAGAGACGCCGTTAGGCTGCCGAATTTTTGTAAGAAATTTCTCATGTTTTTCTTCATTTCAAGATTCCCTTCTCTTCATTCTTCACCCCCTCTTATCCAAGAGGCATGAAATCTCCAGAATCATGTATATTCTGGATGTTGTCATGTTTATGGAAAATTACAAATCATTATTCCTCTCCTCTTTCACTTATTTAAAGAATCAAAAAACATTGTCCATTTGTGTCGAATTACCGATATCGTGGACGATGTATTTTTCAATTTCCATTAATTATTTCAAGTCTGGTCATGAAACCATTTATATGGTTGAACCAGGTTATAATATAAGTTTTATGAATCATATAAGGTTCTATAATTCTTTTGTACTCATGATTCAAACTTATAAGACTAAATGAAATTGTAATTATCAAAGAACCACTTAAATTATCTAAACGAACATAATTAATGTTTTAACTTATAAATCATCATCATATAAGGAACCAAAGTGATGAATGGTATAATTTATGGTACTGGAGTTATGTAACTAATACTCCATTCCAATTCTGGAGTTTCATTTCCAATCAACAAGAACGATTCATCATGAACCGATCGTGAAAATCACAAAAGACCTCACCCAAAATAATGCAAGGAACAAAATACTAACAAATAAGGGGTGAAATGAGGTTATGAAATGACCATATAAGATGTTATAAACATGAACACGTTTCTTTAAAATCCTATTAACACTCCTTTAACCATTATACAGGAGGTTCAAACAATTTTGAAGTAGGACAAGCCCAAGGTAAGGGAATTCTTAACCCGATTTCCATTCTTTGGGTTAACCTTCTACTTTATAATTTATGTGCTATTTAAATTGTTTGTGTGATGGGTTCTGTTTATATTATGTTTAATTATGTGTATTTACAGAGTATATACATATTCCATCCACTCAATTAAGTATCACTTCAAGTATATGATGTTTATAAGGGAATTTTCTTCTAAAATCCTCTTTTAAAATTCTGTTTTATAAGATTCAAAGGCAATGTTTTTATGCTATTATTTATGTTGAATGATTATGTTTTGGCTATTGGGCATTGTTTATGATGAAGGGTGGGACCTATATTTCCCTCCAATGCATTGGGTATGAGTAATTTGGAGGTCGGCCGTATGGTTACTCCAAGTGTAACTGTGATGGTTACACAAAGTAAGGTAGCCGTGAGGGTTACAAATTTTAAGGTAGCCAAGATGGTTACAAGATTATGTAAGTAATGCCCCAATATACCTTTATGATTATAATTATGTTTGTATGGATCTTGTGTAAATCTCATGTTACGCTAAGTAAGATTTTATGGGTGTAAATCATGTATTTTGAAAATGTTTTCATATGTCTTGTGTATTCATGGACTAATGAGATTTTTCCTTCTTTTTCATACCTTACTGAGCTTTTGGGCTCATCCCAAGTTTTTAAATGATTTTTCACAGGTTAATGGATGAATAATACAAGGAAGGAAGACATGTTAAATGTTGAAGAATTGTCAAGGAGTCTTGTTTTATGTTTTAATGTTTTATATTCTGAGGAAAATGGAAACTGATTTTATGGTATCCACTATGTAACAATGTGTAATGTTATGAATATTTTGTCTTAATTCTCTAAAGCTCTAAACTTGAAAAGATCCTCAATGTAAAATGAAGTGTTTTCTTGAATAAATTCAAGATTATGTATGAAATAAGTGCGGGTCCTTATAATTCCTCCCCCATTTTTTCAAGCTAACATGGATGGAGCGGGCCAAAAAAACATGGCTCGGACCCTCCACTACCTTGTTAACCCTCGTGTTCTCTGTGAAAGACCGCCACTACGGATGCACCGGTCGGCCATGATGGGGGAGGCACACCGTCACACACCATAGGAGGAGGCCGCGACACTATGTCATGGCGGTTAGCAGAGCGGCCAGCATGGGCTGGACCTAGAGGTGGTGAGGTGTGTTATCATGCGCTGCCCTTGGAGAAGACACTGGCTGAAGCTGCAAAAAATGAATATGGTGGTCGGCTCGAGCCTACTGTGGAAGGCGGAGGCGGAGCGTCACGACATCGAGCACCATTGGAGCAGGACACTGCTTCACAAGCCTAATGACCACTCGACCATTTGAAAAACCGAGGGGGACTCCCCCCTGTCGGTTGGGGTGGCCCCCACTCCGGCGGCCCACACAAGCTCAGCGGGCCGCGCCACTACATGTTGGGTCATGCCTTCGTGGACCGGGTCGTGTGAGCTCAGTGGGTCGCACCTTTGTAGGCCAGGTCATGCATGTCTAGCTGGCCACACCCCTACGGGTCGGGCCCTTGTTTGTTGGGCCATGCCCCCCTGTGGGCCGGGTCAAACAGCAGGCCAAGCCCGTTACGGCCCAGCCCATCCGGGTCAGACCCGGACTAAGTCGGACCAGACACGGGCCCTTCTAAGCCATTTTCACATAAAAGACCATTAATTGAAATTCGGGTGTCCGTTTGACGAACCATCTACGACACTGGGACCCTTGGAGCTAGTTGGTCATTTTGGTATACTCCACTTGAGTTCTGGATAAAGTTAGATTATGGCTAGTTTGGATCGAATCTGAATCCAACCAGGACCTTGGGACAAAAACGCTAGTAATTCATAGATCATGTTTCTGATTGACACATCGTCTCTCATGTTGAAACCCTTAAGACATGACATTCCTTTGGGATACTTCTTCATGGATCTTTGTGGTGGTTGTGGTATGAACGATGTCTTGAGGAGAGGTTCTCCTAGAATCAATCATTCTATGAGCAGGAATCTAGTGGCTGGCAGTGAGCTGGAGGTTGGAGATAGATCATATATAGGTTTGTACCAAGCGATCCTGTGTGGGTCAGATCCTCTATGGGTCAGTGCTCAGCAATCCTATGTCGGTCAATGCATACTGGTCTTGTGTGTGTCAGATCAAATATAGGTCATTGCGGGGGTTAGTACATATCGATCCTGTGTGGGTCAGACTCCGTATAATTAGTAGTAGTGCCTCTCGACAGAGTAAGATGATCTAGCTTCTCAACTAATCCTATGTACCTCTGTTATTTACTTATATACCTACTGTGAGATGATTCTTTTACCTTGGTGGTGTTTTCTTCATGGTGTTACCTGTGTGGTACTTTTACCTTCATGGTGTTACCTGTGTGGTACTTTTACCTTCATGGCGTTACCTTTGTGGTACTTTTACCCTCGTGGTGTTACTTTTGTGGTATTTTTCCCTCATGTATGAGACGAGTATATCTTGATAACTTAGGTATATGTATGGGAATATACCTAAGTAGAGTTCTTGACTACTTTGTGATTTGTTGTTGAGGCATTGTTTGGTGGGTTTTAATTTGTGGAACTCTGGAAGACCATCGGGTGTCTCAGGGTCCCTACTAAGTATCGTTATACTCACCCCTTCATTGGATACACCCATAACTTGTTGTGTCTTGTTTAGATGATATAAAACAATGATCAAGGCTGAGGGATCCGGGACTGGATGGTGCCTGGGGGTGGACCTTTGATGTGACACGCTACAGTGACTACTGATCATGAGTTGTTTCTACCCTTCAGGTAGGATCCTCAGTGGACGATATAGGAGCTATTTTTCTCTTTTCAGTTGTACTTGTACTTTTCAATTGGGCTTGTATTCGAGCGCCTTTACTTTTAGTATTCGTTTCACAATAGCATTTTACTTTGCGATTTCTTTTTGTTGTGTTTTCAGTTTGTGTGTTTATACATGTTTAAAGGAAATTCCTTACCATTATAGGGATACACCTTTTATGTGCTAGTTTCTAGCCCCTAGACTTTGGAAGGCGGGCTTTGGGTAGTCACGACACGGGCCCCGGGGGACGGTTTCTGACAAAAAGTAACAAAGATATAGATGAAAAGAAATATTCTGAAGTCACTTTCTATGAATGTAAAAGAATTTTTCATATACCACCTGATTTTCCCAAGCTAAAATGAAAAGACATAAAATATATACATTCTAATAAGAATCAGAATATGATTTATAAGTCCAAAAGTAAGAAAGTTGTTAAAGGTGTTGACACTTTGAGTGCAAGTGGAGGTGATTCTTCATATAACTCATCAAATAATGAATGTCTAGATTATATGAATATTGGTCTTCTTACTAGTGTTCCTATTAAAAATCAATGTTTTATGGCCAAGGTATATATAGTTGATACATTAAATAATATATCGTTAAGTGAAAATTATCTTGATGATAATAATTCAATATCTTTGGATGAATAATACTCCTCATCTAGTGATGATAAAACGTTACCATATTATGGATAAGTTTTCCCTTTTCCAAAACATTTAGAAAATTAAAATTGTAAATTTTGAAAAAAAATATATAAGATAATGATAAACATGAAAAATCTGATTCTATAATTGATAACTAAAAAAATGAAATTTCAGTTTTATCAAAATATATTGATAAATCCAATTCTGAAATATATACTATTTATAAACATTTAGAAATTTTAATTTCTAAAAATAATAGTTTACAAAGTAGTTTTGAGAAACTCAATTCAAAAAATAATACATCTATGGATAATAATTTAGTTACAAAACTAAAGTCTGAATATTTTTCACTAAAGAAACATTTGGAAAATTTTATTACTGGTAATGAAGGTTTTGATAAAATTTATATACAACTCTGTCTGCATGGTACTGGTATAGGAATTGGATATACTCATAAATTTTTTTTATTAACATCATTTGTGTTCCTAAAAATTTATCCATTTATACTAAATGTCAAAGTGGATGCCATTGGGAAAAAAATTGTTCTTTAATTAAAATTCAATACATAGGGTTCCACAGAGCCCATTTTTCAAAACAAATTTAGATTTCTAAAAAATTATTTTCTGTCATTTTAGTACCTAGGAAGGTTTGGGTTCTGAAAATCTAATTGTTTTGTTTTCAATATAATAAATAAAGTACCAATAATAATAATACATGGTATATTGATAGTGTGTGTTCGAGACATATGTATGGACACAAATATTTTTTTGAAAATATTATCAAGATTAACGTTGGAAAGGTTACCCTGGAAGATAATGCTCAAGGAGAAATTATCGGTATAGGTAATATTTTTCTTCTTAGAAAAGTCATAATTTCAAATGGTCTATTTGTTAATGGTCTAATGTACAAACTTATAATCATAATTAAATTATGTGATGAAGGTTAACATGTTAATTTTAGGAAATATAAAAGTATAGTACACAAATCCATGGATGAATTCTTTCTTTCTACCAATCAGCATGAGAATGTTTAAACTCTAAACTTAGAAGGATATAGGAACCAAGACTTACCTTCCCTTAGTGAAATAGAATATTAATATTGGTGATGTAATATAAGGTTAGGACACTATAACCTTACAAACTTATTTATGTTATCTATGTAAAGTCTTGTTATGGATTTACCAGGCTTAGTTTTGATTCTTCAAAAGATGGTGACCCTTGTCAATATAGTTAGAAACATAAGTATAGTATTAAATGTATTAATTATGTCTCAACATATAATTATTTATAATTAGTGCACATGGATATTTTAGATCCTACAAAAAACTAGTAATATTGTTGGAAGGAGCTATATGTTTTTTTAGTTGATGATTACATTATATACATATGGGTCTATTTTCTAGAAAATAAATATGAAGCATTTTGTTATTTTATAACTTTTATAGCCAATGTTAAAAAAATGGAAAAACCTTCTCTTGATAACTATTCATAATGATCATGGTGAAGAACTTGAATATTCATATTTTGAAACTTTCTATAGTAAGATAGGTATTACACGTACAATTTCATCATCTATAACTCATTAGGAAAATATTGTTATTGAAATAATAGATTGTATTCTTCAAGAAATAATAATAACCATGTTTATTGAATTCTCAGTTGAAAAAAATTTCTGTAATGAAGCAGCTAATACATCTTATTATACAATAAATCAAGTGTTAATTCATCCTTTTATTAATAAATCCTCTATGGAATTGTAGACAGGCTAAAAATCAAAATTTTCTTACTTAGAAGTATTTGGATGCAATGTATTCATGTTTAATAAGAAATATAATTTATATAAATCCATACCCAAATCTAACGAAGGTATATTTTTAGGGTATTCCACTACTTCTAAGGCATATAGAGATTTTAATAAAAAATATTGTTCTCTCAATGAAATAGTACATGTTAAATTTGATGAGACTTATCCTTTTATTTTTAAACATACCCAATAAACATCCTCATATATGTTTTCCAAAACTTATTTTCAACCTTTGATGGTAGAGACTTCTAATAAGGAAAATAATCAAGAAATAGTTTCTAAAGTATTTACTCGAGAATATTTCCTACCTTATGTTGATGAACTAGTTTTACTAAACCCAAGTTAGTTTTTTCCAAGGAATCATCCTAAGGATAGTATCATTGGTGATTTTAATCAAACTATTAGGACTAGATGTTCTTTGAGATATGAAATAGAGCGTCTTTATTTTCTTTCCCAATTTGAAAATTAAAATGAAAATGAGGATTTAGATGATGAGGATTAGATAAAAGCACTGAAAGATGAACAAAATGAATTCAAAAGGAAAAAATTATGTACATTGGTAGAAAGACCTAAAGACACTTCAATAATTAGTATAATATGGGTTCATCAAAGCATATTTGAAGAAAATAGAATAATAATTATAAATAAAGTAAGACTTGTTGTTAATGTTTATAATAAATAATAGGGAATAGACTGTGAAAAAACCTATGCACCAGTAGCTAGACATGAATAAATTCATATTCTATTATCCTTTGTAGCGTTCTTAAATTGTAAAAACATTCAAATGTATGTGAAGTGAGATTTCCTTATTGGATATGTATAGGAAGAATTTTCTTTGGAAAACCTACTAATTTTGAATATAAAAAATATATTGAATGAATTTATAAACTTACCAAATCTTTATATGGCCTTAAACAAGACCCTAGAGCTTGGTATGATAGATTATCAGGATTTTTTCTACAAAACAATTATGTTATGGGAACTGCGGATCCAACTATTTTTAAAAATAAATTAAACAAAAAAAATATGATTTTCAAATATATTTTGATGAAATTATATTCATATCAACTCAATAATATTTTAGGGATTCCTTTGAAAATCATATAAAATCTGATTTTGAGATGAGTATGATGGGTGAGATAAAAAAATTTCCTGGTTTTTAAATTTCTCAAACACCAGAAGGTACTTATATATATCAACATAAGTATTAAACATATCTTCTTAAAAAGTTCAGATATCAAAATACTAAAAGTATTATTACTCTGATTGGTATATCAAATACTCTTGATCTTGATGAAGCTAGGAGACCAATTGATCAAATAATTTTTATAGGTATGATATGAATATTACTATACTTAATAGCTAGTCATATATACTTACAGTTTTTAGTATGCTTATGTTCAATGTATCAATCTGATCTAATGGAATACCATTTAAAAATAGTTAAACAATATTTTTGTTATCTAAAGGCAACTATGGATTTAGGAATTTTTTAATCTTATGGAAATGATATTGAATTAAAAAGTTTTTAGATGCTGCCTTTGGGGGTTATTGAATAGATAGGAAAATTAAATCCAAAGCATGTCATTTCTTAGTAGATTCTGTAGTTTCTTGGACTTGTAAGAAACAATACTTAGTATAACTTTCCACTATTGGAGTCATATATGTGGTATCTTGAAGTTTTTGTGCTCATGTTTTGTGGATTCAACACACAGTCACTGATTATGGCATGATTTTCACAAAAAACTAAAATAATTTGTGATAACAAAAGTGACGTAGCCTTAAGTAAAAAACCCTATTGTCACACCCATGAAAAAAACAAAGATATTAGGCATCACTTTATTTGGAATCGCGCACTAAATAGAGATATCATTTTACAATTCATTAGAAGGTAGGAACAACTTTATTATATTTTTACAAAACTTTTACCTTTTTATAGATTTGAATACATTAAATAGAAGCAAGGAATGATCAACATAAAGTAGTTATTCATATCTAATTCTAGTTTAATCCACCTTCTTACAATAAGTTACTCCATTTAAAGGGGGAAGACATATGATTTTTAGTGTACAAATATTTTATATTTTCATATAAATTTATCACATTTAGGTTATCATATTATTGTATCACATTCTTGTTTTCATATAAATTTATTGTATTCATGTTTTAATTTAAATTTATCACATTCATGTTTTCTATTCAAACTATCACATTCAATAATTATTTCATTTATAATCTATTATAAAAAAAGAACAAATTATCATATCGATATTCACTTTGAAATGTATTCTTATTTGTTTTATTCTTTAAAACTATTTAATTATAAGTTGTTTTATCTGTGTTATTTATTATTTATTATATTTTCTTTTCAATTACACTTTACTTTCTCAATTTTATTCACCCAATACAATAGATTTTTATAAAAACTCAAAAGTTTAAATTATTTTTAAATCTTTCTTTGAAAAATAAAACAACTGATACATCATTTACATATAATACGAGTCATTAGATCTATTTTGAATACGAAACAGCACTTAATATCACTTATAAAATGGGACCCCCTCCTCGTCTCCCACATTTATTTTCTCATATATCAAGCCTTGAAGTGCTGTCTCGTTTATATTCCACAGCCCGATTATCTATTCATGTATGAGTCATCAGTTTCTTCCCAAAAATATGATGGACCCTACAAAAGATTATAAAATGTGGTTTGTATTCTATAAAAGGTTAGATGTAAGATATTTTTATTGAATTTATGATTCAACTATGAGACGGATGATAGAGTTTCAAGCTTAGGAATCCTTAGGTGTGGAACATCTTGATCCTAATTACAATTTTTCCTATCTACATTTGGTTAGAAATTTTTTTGATTTTGTAATATTTTTCATTGAAAATGGAAAAGAGTTTTTTTCTTTTCATATTTCTGAGAAGAATTATAAGATGAAACCTAGGTCTGCTACCATTTTTCTTAGAATTTATGATGAAGGAGATTCATTTTTCCCATATCATAAATTATGTGTTTCAAATGGTATATTTGTTAGAGATAATTATGAAATTCAATGTTCAAAAATATATCAGATAATGAAATAAGAAAAGTAACTCATTTAATTCTGGATCACAGAGTTTTAGTTATTTTTATGTAAGTATTTATCATTCCAAGAAATTCTAATAGAGATACTCTCAAAGTATTTGATATTTCTATTTCTTATTAATTTTTCAATATGAGAAAAATCAATATCATTTCGTTTAATATTTGAACTAACTAGAATATGATGTTCAAGTCGATTAAGTCTCATATCGTAATTTTTCCAGAATTGAGTAGTAAGATGATCAAATTGAGTTTGAAAATTTTCATTAGTGTAATCAAATCTTAACTTTTTAGAGAAAAGATTTCAATTATCAATGATGATATGATAAATTGTATAAAGTATGTTTTTGATTCAGAATAAAATATGTTTGTTAAGAGTTATTGGGTTTCTACATTAGAGGCAAAAGCTTCTTCAAAAAAAGTTGATAAAGATAAGAAAAAGTGAAAGACTGAATCCCTTCCTCAAAAAAAGAATAAAATAAAGAAATACTCAAAACAAGTTGTTGATGAATAGAGAATGGAGTAAGAATAAAATAAAATAAGGAGAGACTATGTTCAGACACTACCCTACTGAAGCTCTAGCCTTATGAATTCATGGTGAGGAAGCATTAGAAATAGATTAAAAGAAAATTAAGTTAAAAAAGAAACATAAAACTAAATCTTTAGTTGATAGATTGATGAATGGAGATTAGGATGCTTCTGCAAAGTATTATTTACCACCTGGTGCTGATTTTTAATTTCAAGAATTATAAATTTATAATAACGACATTCCATATTTTGTGGATAAGTGAAAATAAATTGTTATATAAAAATAATTGGTTACTATTGGAAAATCTGATTTATGATCAAAATAATACCTTCATAATATATTGAATGAAGGTACTGAAAAAATTATAGAAAAATGTAATTTGTTAAATTAAATAGAAGAATACAAATGATAATAACACGATGAAGGAGAAGATGAAGAAGAAGGTGGAGAAAGTCAAGAAAAAGAATATTTAGAAGGGAAGGAAGAGAAGGGTAAATGTGATATGCTCTCTATAAAGACTTCACAAGTCTTATAAAAATAATTTTCCTATTTGGGAGATTATATAGAGAAGTTAGTTAGTCAAGAAAAACAAAAGTCTTCATATTTTCATGAAATTTTATCTTCATCCAAAATAGATTAGAAAAATCAAAACAAAATGGCTGATGATAGTAAAAAGGTTCCTATGGACGCAATTGAAATTTTTGGTGGGAAACATAAATTGGTCTGAAACAAATGAAAAAAGGAAATTAGTGCAAGAATAGATCAGAACCAGCAAAAGATATAATCAGTCATAATCAGAATCTTCGAATATGATCACTATAAAATGTCTTGATTACATTTATCATACTTTAACAGATTAGAGAATACAATTCCATATTTTACAAGGTTGGAAACAATGGTTGATTTGATTATTTGGAATCAATATAAATATTCATATTTAAAGAAATCTTTGAAAAATAGGGTGATGTGATTGGAAGCATATTTGATGGTCTTTGAAGAAAGTGTTAAATCTCATATGAAGAGTTGAAATAAGGTTTTCAAATGGCATCACAGTATTGATGAAGACATCAAGCATCATGATGAAAATTTTTAGAAGTTTAAAAAGTCATTAAATAAAACTAGTGATGCTCTCAGTGATCTTGAAAAGGATATATCCATTAGGTTAAAAAATATTGAATAAATTATAAGTAATATTGAGAATAAAATTCAAGATATCACTGATTGAAAAAAACAATATTAAAGTTTCTATTTCATAATATTTCGATATTAGAGTACTATAATGATGATATTGTTTATTTAAAGAATCATAATGATATTTTCCCTGAAAGGATCAAAGCATGGGAATATCTTAACAAATTTTTCGAAGAATAGTTTCTATCTCAAGAAGAAAAAATAAAGGAACAAGATGAAAGAATTTTGAATCCAAGAGGATAGGATATGGGATCTTGAAAAGAAAAACAAGTCTTAGGAAGAGTTGATGTAAAAGGTTGAAGAAGACATAAAAAAGTATAATAAGTTAAAAACAATTGTTTAATCCTTGATGCTGAAGAGATATTTATTTCTTAAAAAAAAATTGGTATTTTTTTATATGAATTATCATTGAATGTATTTTAAATCTATATATAATTTGTTTTAAGGTATTACAATTATTTTGGTTGAATATTCTTTCACTTGTTTTAGATGATCAATTACTTTATATATTATGTTTCGTATAGTTATTTCTCTAACCCTTTTAAGGTATTACATGACTCTTCCCCATTTCTTTTTGAAAATAAAAAAGGTAGAGAAATTTATAATAGGGGATAATCATATAGAAATGTGTATATGTTTCAAGTAAAGGGAATAAATACTTATAAATAAGATAATATGATACTTAGGGGATTTCTTATCCTAAGGGGGAGTTAGTCGTATTCTCCATTGTATTCATATGAATTATAAACTCATGGGGAGGTATGTTTTAATGTTTAATTCTGAATATGATATACTTTAAACATAATAGACTTAGATTTTTTTAAAGTTATTTCTTATTTATGTCTTGTGGTTTGTGGTCTAAAAAAGTGGATATTATTGAGTCAAATTTTTCTTTTTGAATTTTCAATTCCTTTTGTTTTATGAATCACAAACTGTTTATTAAATACTTAATTAACTTATTATTTTGTGTCCAAAGTGTTTTAATTTTTTTTAATGAAAACATATATCTTTTACCATATATAGAATTAGTTTTTACGTATTCATATATATTAACCTACCATATTCAGTACAATTATCATTATGAGTATGGATCTCATAGCCATCAGATTCCCGTTTATCGAATCAGATTTAAATAATTTCTATCTTGTCTTCATACTATTAAATGATTTATAATCGGACATGACATTAGAACTGAGAGCATCAGAGCCATACTCATGATGAAAATTATAATGAAATACTATATGTAAATCCAAAGAATTGATTGAAGGTAAAATTCTGAATATAAAAAAACATATTCTATAATAATATAAGGCATTTCACACTTGAAATGTGAAAATAAAAACGATTTCATGCATTCTGTTACAATATGTGTGGAAAAAAACTTTTGTACATTATTTTATAATAAGACCATTGGAGTACCAGGTTTCCAATTCCTTGCAAAATTCTTGATGAAAATATGACCGTTGGAGGATCAATATGACCATTGGAGGCTTGCCTATAAATACCTGGACATTTGATGATTTCAAAACAAGTGGATAAAGACACATGTAGAGACACTCCATTGATTTTACTATTTCACAAGAGCTATGATGTTTACAAGAGTGAACATCTTGTTCTTTGTACTTGTAATCATATTGATTAAATTTTTTAATTTGTTTCTGCATCCGATTTTGATTACAATTTAGGGCTTTTGAGGATTGAAATACTGAGGTATAGATCATAGTATTGATTGAGGGAAACCAAGGATAGAATGATAGACAAAATTAAATCATCATATGGAGGTCTATCGGTGATATCCAGATATAAGAAATTTTATCATCACATTAAGGGATTATGGCGATAGTAGGTGTCATGACCCGTCCTCGGGACCCATGCCGTGACTACCCCAAGCCCGCCTTCCATAGGCCAGGGGCTGGCAACTAGTACCAAGGCATAAATCCCAGTAAAAATGGAAGGCATTGCCTTTGAAAAGTAAACAAACACCATAGAGGAAACAAGAAGTAGAAGTAAACACTAAGTAAAAATAGAGTGCAACAGTAAGTGCGGAAAGTAAGTGGGCCAGTATACAAACCCAAACTAAAAGTAAAGTACAACTGGAAAGGGAAAAGAGAAACTATAAAGTAAAGCTGCAACGCCGAGCTTTCCACTGGAAATCCCACCTGAAGGGTGGGTATTGATAGCTCCACTGCTCCTCGGGTCCCGCCGTCCGCACCGAGTATGTCCTGCCCAGTGGTCCACCTCCAGGTACCGTCGTGCTCTGCAAGCCTCAACCACGTTCAACGCTGTCCGTCGTTTGCAACCAACACAACGTAGTGCGGGCATAGCCCGTTCAGGGGTGAGTATAATCTACTCAGTTTGGACCCCGAGACCCCCGAAGGTCTCCCCTTATCCACAACGGATAAACCACAAAGGAAAGGTAAATCACGAAGTAACATCCGACACTGCTTAGGTATATGCCCATACATATACCTAAGTCATCAATTCTCGTTCGGCTCCAACATCTGAGCCCAAGTACATCCCAATCCACACAGGAATGAAATACGTAAATCCCCACAGGATAGCACAACACAATCCACACAGGAAAGTAAATAGGATTCAGCTCACACAGGTATACTTCTTAGAAAGATGATAGAGATGATCACTGATCCATCTAAGTCGTCGGACCCACAAAGGATCGATAGGTACTAACCCCCGTAATGACGCACACAGGATCAGACCCACACAGGATTTGTAGGCACTGGCTCACACAGAACCGCTGAGCGCTGACCCACACAGGATCAGACCCACACAGGATCGGTAGCAATGATCCACACAGAATCGCTGAGTGCTGTAGTCGTAGTCGTCGAATCCACTGAGGATCACTGCACAGTCGTCGTCGCAGTCAAAGTAGTAGTCGAAGCCAGCTCTAGGGTTCCCGCACACAGCAAGCTCGTTCGGGAGGGTCCACTCCACGAGCCGAGAGGCTGATACATCAACTGACACGTAGTCTTGAGTTGATGTATCCAAAAGTTCTGTATCGTCAACAGAAACTCAACGTCGCAGACGACGCATCAATCAGACACCCGGTCTGAGAGTGATTGGATTTTTCGTTCGAGGGGCCCGGTTGGTTTTAAGGAAAAACCAACCCGACCGTACTCCACCTACATCCAAAGCTCGGGCGGAGTAATCCAAAAGTTCTGTCTCACTAAGAGGAATCCAACAAAGTCGACGGCACGTCAATCGGACGTCCGAAGCTCAAGATATGAGTGTTTCCGCTCCGAGGGCCCGATTGGTTTCGTGTACGAACCAACCCATCTGAACACAAAATAATCCGAAACCTTGAGTGTGATACACTGAAACGACCCTCTCAATTCAAGGATCGCATTGAAACTGACGGTGCGTCGACCGGAGGTCCGTAGCCCATGTTATGGGCAAAAGACCGAATACGGTTCGAATACGGGGGTTTCGGGCCCAGACCGACCCGGTCCGAGGCCCCCCGGTCGGCCCAAACCGGGTCGACCTGCCTCGGGTCCAGGTCGGCCCGGCCCGGTGCGGTCCGGCCCGGCTGGGCTCGGCCAACCGCCGAGCCGTTTGGCAGGGGGGCTCCTGCCCCCCTGGTGTAACTGCGGCACCCCTTTAATGGGGGCCGTTTTTGTCGGTCGGTCGGGGGAATTATTTCCCCCGGTTTCTCTTTATCCAGTCGGCCCGCACCGGTCGGCCAGTTCTACCAACAAGGACCGGCGACGGCCGGTCATTCCTCCATCACCGACACCGGCGGCCCGGAACCGGCTGCCGGTCAACCTGCTCCGCCGCGGCCCGGAACCGGCCGCGGCTTGGTTCGTCCGGCACGGTGCGACAGCACCACACCCCTCCTCTGCGGCCTCGCTCTGGCCGCGCTGTCTTCGGTTTTCTTCGACGTGGTGCGACGGCGTTGCATCCTTGTTCATCTTCACGGCGCGGCGTGACAACGCCGCACATTACTTGATGTGCGTTTCCCACGTGGTGCGACGACACCACGCCATTTCGTCCCAATCACAAAGAAGCAACACACGGGTAAGGAAGGAGGGTCGGTCATGTTTGTGCGGTCCGGCCCCCTTTCGTTAGTCGATAACTTTTAGCCGTATATCAATGAAGAACGAAAAACTAGAAAACACGGACGAAAATAATTAAATAAAATAAACCCCTACCTTGATAAAAGAGATGATGAACGTCGGCGTTGTGAAGTGAGGATTCAAAGACGTTGACGGAGATTTCGTTGTGGAAAACCGTCGTAAAAGAGACATCGAGGAAGAAAAAGTCGTGGAAGAAGACGTCGCGTCGCGGGTCGGTGTCGCGGAAGACGGTCTCTGAGGGCTCGGCGCTCCACGTCGGAGATCGTTCGTTCTTTGAGTTCTTCATAAAATAGAAAGAAGAACTCAAGACTTCCTTAGATTTTTCTCCAAGGCTCTCAAACAACTAAACACACCAACCCAATAAAATAAGTTCTTAACTTATTTTATTAATAGATCAAGGTTTTTGAAATTCAAGTGTTTGAATTCCACATTAACTCACCTCATTAATTCCATAAGTTAATAAACATAAGTTATCAAAATTAAATGGGAGTTGAGGGGGGTTAGAGGATATGAGGGGGTGGGGTTTGTGTGGGCCCCACCACCCTCATAACCACCCAAGGGAGGATGGGTAGTTTCCCAACATCCATCCAAAGGATTAAACACTTAGATTAAAAAAAATAAAAATTGTTGTTAAATTTTTATTTTTAGCTTCCACAATTTTTAACAACTTCTCTCGTGTAAACACAACTCCGAATTAAGCGTTCCTAAGAAATTACCAGCGCTGCGGTTCCATCGGTGCCCTCGGAATTCGATTCCGAGCACCGGTTCAAAATATAGGAATTCCCGCTCGTTCTTTCACTGAACGTGCCCGAGCTAAACTTCGGATAGAAATTCCGAGCACACCGGGCCTCCGAATCAAGTGTCGTCTGAAACTGCATTCTTGTAAAATCCCAAAAAAAATTAAGAAAAAATTTCCCTTGAATTTTACGGGTCTTTACATTACTCCCACCTCAGGGATTTACGTCCCCGTAAAGATACATTGAAAACTAGGGGAAAAAATGAGGGTACTGAGCACGCATCTGAGCCTCCCACTCCCAAGTGCTCTCCTGGAGGTTCCCGTGCTGCCATCTGATGCGCACTAGAAGAATCGACCGTCCACGTAGGACCCGCTCCTGTCGATCCTCGATATCTACTGGGACCTCCGCAAAAGTCACCCCATCATCAACGTCAAGATCCCCATGGTCAATGATGTGCGTTGGGTCGTGCACGTATCTCCTCAGGTGAGATACGTAGAATACGTCGTGCACCCGGTGCAACTGAGGTGGTAGAGCCAGGCGATAAGCCACCTTGCCAATCCTGCTGAGGACCCGGAATGGTCCGATAAAGCGTGGAGATAACCTGTCGCCTCGGCCAAATCTCTGTATTCCATGTAGTGGTGAGACACGCAAGAAGACGTGGTCGCCATCCTCGAACTCTAGTGGCCTCCGCCTCCTGTCAGCATATGACTTCTGCCAGCTCTGAGCTGTCCTCATCCGCTCTTGGATGACCTGGACCTTCTCTGTAGTGGCCTGGACCATCTCCGGTCCCACAAGTGTTGACTCCCCAGGGTCTGTCCAGCACAAAGGAGATCTACAAGTTCGGCCGTACAACGCCTCGTATGGTTCCATCCAGATGGTGGAGTGGTAGCTGTTGTTGTACGCGAACTCCACCAACGGTAGGTTTTCCTCCCAGCTGCGACCAAAGTCGATGACACATCCGCAAAGCATGTCCTCGAGAGTCTGAATGGTCCTCTCCATCTGACCATCCATCTGAGGGTGAAAGGCTGTGCTCAGACGTAGCTGTGTCCCGAATGCCTCCTGCAACCCTTTCCAAATCTGGTAAGTAAAGCGAGCATCTCGATCGGAGACGATAGATGATGGCACACCATGAATCCGTACAATCTCTTGAACGTAAAGTCTTCCCAAGCTCTCCACTGGGCCCTGCTCTCTAATGGGTAAGAAGTGAGCTGACTTGGTGAGTCGGTCGACAATCACCCAGATGGAATCGTGACCTCTAGAAGTGCGTGGAAGTCCAGTCACGAAGTCCATAGATATCTCATCCCACTTCCACTCCGGGACCTCCAAGGGCTATACCAAGCCTGCTGGTACCTGATGCTCAGCCTTCACCTGCTGGTAGGTGAGGCATCGAGAAACAAACTCTGCCACAACCTTCTTCATGCCCGGCCACCCGTTTTTTTCGTCTGAGATCCTAGTACATATTTGCCACTCCAAGATGTACTGCCAATGGAGAAATGTGAAACTGTCTCAGCACCTCCTCTCGTAAAGCGACTGGTACTAATGTATGTCCTCTGAAAAGGATGTCGTGCTCTTCTCTAAAGGAGAATCCATCAGGTGCCTGTCCTGAGGATATCTGTGCACGCCGCGTCTCATAGTCAGCGTCCCCACGCTGTGCCTCTCTGACCCGCTACAGTAGTGGAGGGGTGACTGTGAGAGACTGAAGGAAGGCTGCTCCATCCCTATCCACAAAGGATATCTGCAAAGTGGCTAGATGCTCTGTCGCCTCCTCAAGTAGCTAAATGCCCATCCTCCTACTGAGAGCATCGGCTACAACATTCCCTTTCCCAGGAGTATAGACTATCTCAAAGTCGTAGTCCTGGAGGAACTCGATCCATCGCCGCTGTCTCAGGTTCAGGTCCATCTGAGAGAAGATGTACCTGAGACTCTG
This sequence comes from Viscum album, assembly GCA_963277665.1. NCBI lineage: Eukaryota > Viridiplantae > Streptophyta > Magnoliopsida > Santalales > Viscaceae > Viscum > Viscum album. Next base: position 1,262,319,857 of record OY728146.1, read on the forward strand.
ATGGTCAGAAAAGACTGTAAAGCGCTCGCCCATCAGATAGTTTCGCCATGTCTTCAGAGCGAAGACCACTGCTGCTAACTCCAGGTCATGGGTAGCGTAGTTCTGCTCATGTGGCCTCAACTGACATGATCCATAGGCGATCACGGCCCGCTCCTGCATCAGGACACATCCGAGTCTGGTCCCTGATGCATCGCAGTAGACTACGTACCCTACTCCTTCCTCAGGAAACCTCAAGATAGGGGCGTTGATCAATCTCTGTCTCAGCTCCTGGAAGCTCTGCTGCATCTGTCTGACCACACAAAGGGTTTCCCCTTCTTCGTCAAAGCTGAGAGCGGTGACACAACTCTGTAGAAGTCTGGCACAATTCTCTGATAGTATCCGGCTAGTCCCAAGGAACTCCGCACCTCCGTCACGCTCTTGGGTGGCTCCCAAGCTAGCACCGCCTGGTTCTTCACAGGATCCACTGTAACTCCCGCCTCAGAGATGACGTGTCCCAGGAAGTGGACCTCACGTATCCATAACTAACACTTAGAGATCTTTCCATAAAGATGGTGCTCTCGGAGTGTGTCTAGTACAACACGTAAGTGGTAGGTGTGCTCCTCCTCAGACGTCGAGTATTTTAAAATGTCGTCGATGAAGACTACGACAAATCGATCGAGGTATGGATGGAAGATCCTATTCATGAGGGCCATGAACACTACTGGAGCATTGGTTACGCCGAACGGCATAACCAAGAACTCATAGTGGCCATACCGACATCTGAAGGCCGTCTTCTGCACGTCCTCGTCTCGAACTCTGAGCTGATGACAGCCTGACCTGAGGTCTATCTTCGAGAACCATCGTGATCCCTTGAGAGCTGATCGAAGAGGTCATCAATCCTCGGTAGCGGATAATTGTTACTCACTATCACCTGGTTCAGGCGACGATAGTCGACACAAAGTCACAAGCTCCCGTCCGCCTTCTTGGCGAACAAAATCGGGGAAGCCCAGGGTGAAACATTGGGTCGGATGAACCCCTTGCCCTGCAAGTCCTCTAACTCTACCCGAAGCTCTCGAAGCTCGGTGGGGGCCATCTGATATTCTAGAGTCGATATCGGGGTTGTCCCAGGGTACAGTTCAATATAAAAGTCTACCTCTCTGCGAGGAGGTAGCCCTGGAACGTCGGTGGGGAAAACGTCCGCATACTAATCCACCACTGTAGGAAAACCAGGACTCCGCACGTCAACTACTCCAAGGATGAGTCTATCAAACTGATGAGTGATGGTCTGTACTCTCCTCTATGGAATTCCATCATGTGATGCGAAGGCTCCCTTCTCGCCGGTGAAGGTGAACCAGCTCCCATCGGTGCGTACACATCGCACCTTGCGCCTAATACAGTCAATCTGTGCATGGACCGTAGACAACCAATCCATGCCCAAGATAACATCGTAAGGCCTCGACGCTGCTACAAGAAGATCCCAACCGAATCTCTCACCTCCTAGAGTAAGCTCACACTTCCGGCACTAGTGCGTAATCATTGAGTCTGCTCCTGTAGGAGTCTCTAGTCGTAAGGATCGAGCCAACGGCACTGTCGGAATCTCCGAGCTCCGAACAAGGGCAGCGACAATGAAAGAGTGACTCGCTCCTGTGTCTATAAGAACTGCAGCAAGGGTGGAATAGACTCAGATAGTACCTCGAATCATCTCGGGAGTGCCGTGGTCGTAGGCCTCTACTGCCTGGAGTTGTGCATGTCTCTTCCCGCCAACTCCCTGTGGTAGGGGTGGACCTCCTGGTGGTGGTGGTGATAGGGTCTCAAAGCGTCGCCCACCACCTGCTACTCGGATAGCTCCTCTGCCTCATCCGCCTGCTCCCTAAGGACCACCGCGGTCGACCCTCTGCCTCTACCTCGGTGGTCCCTCAACCGTCTTCTGCTCCTCGGTAGGGCGGGTCGGGCAGTCACGAGCCATGTGGCCCTGCCTGCCACATGAGAAGCACTGCCTGCCTCTCGAAAGACTGGCTCTGCGCTGTGTGCCCCACACTGATGAGCCAGTGTCCTGAGGTCGTCTTCCTGAGGGTCTGGTCTGCCTAGACCCATGAGTCATCCTTCGACTGTCTTCTGCAGAAGACTCTGCTACGTGTCGCCCTGCGGTGGGTCTCGGCGCTGGTGTAGACTCAGCAAGAAAGCTCTCGATTAAAATGGCTCGCTCCATTACTCCTGTCTGAGTCGAAATGCGGAGGGAGATCAGCGATTCCCTAATCTCGTGTCTCAATCCCTGCTCAAAGGTCCAGGCCTGGAAGAATGGGTCCCGTACCATGTCTGTAGAGTAGCGCGATAGATCGGTAAATCTCGCCGAGTACTGGGCGACCGTCATGCTGCCCTACCGCAGCTGAAGAAGCTCCTAGATTCGCACCACACGGAGGGTGGCTGGAACGAACTCTGAGCGGAAGAGGCTCTCAAAGTCCATCCAGAGAAGAGATGCCTCATCGTTCACCTGGAGCATCAAGCTCCACCATCGGCCCGCTGCTGCGTGCAGTAGGCTCGCTGCGAGGATCACCATGAGGTCTGCTGGTGTCATCACTAACCTGAAAACTCTCACCACTGCCTCCATCTAGTCCTCGGCTGCCTGGGGGGCCATCTTCACGTGGAACCTGGGCGGTCGCTGGCGCTGGAACTCATGCAGTGCACTAAGGCGACGTGCATCGTCACCGGCTTGTGCTGGAAGCATCGGTGGCTTGGCGGGTAGAGCTACCGTCAGTGCCACTACTAACAAAGGGCCCTGCACCGAGGCCTCGTCACTCGGTGGGCTGTCGTCACGCTCAACTCTCAAAACCCTAGCTGGATGCCGTCGTGGGGCCATCCTGAAAAGGAAACAGGTGCGCTACGGTCAGAACAGTATACCTGGTGAGCTGATACAGGAAATCACAAAGAAAACTTGAAACACACATGAAATCAATGTTTTCGTGCATTAAGTAAGAAATCAGAAGTCAGGGTCCTGGTGTATGGATACGTCGGTCATCGCACCAACACTGGACTCCCTGGACTAATAACCACACCCAATACACTAAACACTATTGCTTCACATAGAAAAGATCAGAGTCCCAAGTTCTGCGGTAGAACCGAACTCCTCTAATACCAATTTGTCACAACCCGTCCTCGGTACCCGTGCCATGAATACCCCATGCCCGCCTTCCATAGGCCAGGGGCTGGCGACTAGCACCAAGGCGTAAATCCCAGTAAAAAGGGAAGGCATTTCCTTCGAAAAGTAAACAAACACCACAGAGTAAACAAGCAGTAGAAGTAAACACTAAGTAAAAATAGAGTACAACAGTAAGTGCGGAAAGTAAGTTGGCCAGTATACAAACCCAAAATGAAAGTAAAGTACAACTGGAAAGGGAAAACAACAACTGTAAAGTAAAGCCGCAACACCGAGCTATCCACTGGAAATCCCACCTGAAGGGTGGGTACTGATAGCTCCACTACTCCTCGGGTCCCGTCGTCCGCTCCGAGTATGTCCCTCCCAGTGGCCCACCTCCAGGTATCATCCTCCTCTGCAAGCCTCAACCACATTCAACGTTGTCCATCGTCTGCAACCAACACAATGTAGTGCGGGCATAGCCCGTGCAGGGGTAAGTATAATCTACTCAGTAGGGACCCCAAGTCCCCCGAACGTCTCCCAGTATCCACAAAGGATAAACCAAAAAGGAAAGGTAAATCATGAAGTAACATCCGACACTGCTTAGGTATATTCCTATACGTATACCTAAGTCATCAATTCTCGTTCGGCTCCAACATCCGAGCCCACGTACAACCCAATCCACACAGGAAAGCAATACGTAAATCCACACAGGATAGCACAACACAATCCACACAGGAAAGTAAATAGGATTCATCTCACACAGTTATACTTATTCGAAATATGATAGAGATGGTCACTGATCCATCTAAGTCGTCAGACCCATAAAGGATCGATAGGTACTAACCCCCGCAATGACCCACATAGGATCGGACCCACACAGGATCTGTAGGCGCTGGCTCACACAGAACCGCTGAGCGCTGACCCACATAGGATCGGACCCACACATGATCGGTAGCACTGATCCACACAAGATCACTAAGTGTTGTAGTCGTCTCCATCGAATCCACTGAGGATCTCTGCACAGTCGTCGTCGCAGTCACAGTAGTAGTCGCAGCCAGCTCTAAGGTTCCCGGACACAGCAAGCTCGTTCGGGAGGGTCCGCTCCAAGATCCAAGAGGCTGATACATCAACTAACCCATAGTCCAGAGTTGATGTATCAAAAATTTTTGTATCATCAACATGAACTCAACGTCGCAGACAACGCGTCAATCGGACGCCCGGTCTGACAGTTATTGGCTTTTTCGTTCCAGGGGCCCGGTTGGTTTTTAAGGCAAAACCAACCCGACCATACTCCACCTGCATCCAAACCTTGGGCAGAGTAATCCAAAAGTTCCTTCTCACTAAGAGGAATCCAACAAAGCTGACGGCACATCAATCGGACGTCCAAAGCTCAATATATGAGCATTTCCGCTCCGAGGGCCCGGTTGGTTTCATGTACGAACCAACCAGGCCGAACTCAAAGTAATCTGAAACCTTGAATGCGATATATCGAAACGATCGTCTCGATTCAAGGATCGCATCGAAACTGACGGTGTGTCGATGGGAGGTTCGTAGCCCAAGTTATGGTCAAAAGACTGAAGACGGTTCGAATACGGGGGTTTCGGGCCCAGACCGACCCGGCCCGAGACCCCCTGGTCGGCCCGAACCGGGTCGACCCGCCCCGGGTACGGGTTGGCCTGGCCCGGCCTAGGCACAGCGCCCCCAGCGTGCTAGCCAGCTTGGCCAATGGTCGAGCCGTTTGGCAAGGGGGGGCACCTGCCCCCGTGGTGTAATCGCGGCCCCCCTTTAATGGGGGCCGTTTTTGTAGGCCGACTGGGGGAATTAATTCCCCCGGTTTCTGTTTTTCCGGCCGGCCCACACCGGCCAGCCGGTTCTGTCGACAAGGACCAGCGATGGCCGGTCCTTCCTCCATTGCCGACACCGGCGGCCCGAAACCGGCCGTCGGTCACCCTGCTCCACCGCGGCACGAAACCGGCCGCGGCTTGGTTTGTACGGTGTGGTGCGACGGCACCGCGCCCCTCCGCCGCGGCCCCGCTCCGGACGCGGAGTCTTCAGTTTTCTTCGACGGGGCGCGACGGCGTCACGTCCTTGTTCATCTTCATGGCACGACGTGACAGCGCTGCGCATTACTTGTCGTGCGTTTCCCGCGTGGTGCGACGACACCACGCCATTTCATCCCAATCACAAATAAACAACACACGGGTAAGGGAGGAGGGTCGGCCATGTTTGTGCGGTCCGGCCCCCTCTCATTAGTCGATAACTTTTAGTCGTATATCCATGAATAACGACAAACTAGAAAACATGGATGAAAATAATTAAATAAAATAAACCCCTACCTTGATAAAAGAGATGACAAACGTTGGTGTCGCGAAGCGAGGATTCGAAGACGTTGATGGAGATTTCATCGTGGAAAACTATCATGAAAAGAGACGTCGTGGAAGAAAAACGTCGTGGAAGAAGACGTCGCATCGCGGGTCGGTGTCGGTGTCGCGGAAGACGGTCTCCGAGGGCTCGGCGCTCCACGTCAGAGATTGTTCTTTCTTTGCATTCTTCATCAAAGAGAAAGAAGAACTCAAGACTTCCTTAGATATTTCTCCAAGGCTCTCAAACAACTAAACCCACCAACCCAATAAAATAAGTTCTTAACTTATTTTATTAACACATCAAGGTTTTTGAAATTCAAGTGTTTGAATTCCACATTAACTCACCTCATTAATTCCATAAGTTAATAAACTTAAGTTATCAAAATTAAATGGGAGTTGAGGGGGGTTAGAGGTTATGAAGGGGTGGGGTTCGTGTGGGCCCCAACACCCTCATAACCTCCCAAGTGAGGTTGGGTAGTTACCCAACTTCCATCCAAAGGATTAAACACTTAGAGTAAAAAAATAAAAATTGTTGTTAAATTTTTAGTTTTAGCTTCCCCAATTTTTAACAACTTCACTCGTGTAAACGCAACTCCGGATTATGAGTTCCTAAGCAATTACCGGTGCTACGGTTCCATCGGTTCCCTCGGAATTTGATTCTGAGCACCGGTTCAAAAGATAGGAATTCCCGCTCGTTCGTTCACTGAACGTACCCGAGCTAAACTTCGGATAGAAATTCCGGGCACACCGGGCCTCGGAATCAAGCGTCGTCTGAAACTGCGTTCTTGTAAAATCCCAAATAAAATTAATAAAAAATTTCCCTTGAATTTTACGGGTCTTTACAGTAGGATAGATTGATCATCATATCGAGGGATTCCCCAAGTAAGGGAAAGACACGCTTTCTTGTAAGTCTAATAAAAGGACCTTTGTCCTAGGTTATTGGATCCCGTTCTCTTTGGGTTAAAATAATTATATTCATTAACTTATTTTATTTCATGTCTTTTATTTCAACTGTATGTAATATAAAGTGATTATTTTTAAACTTATCTTTCTATTTGTATATTTTTATCGTAATAGATTTTATTATGATTCAATATTTGTAGTCAATATTTCTTTTTAAATACGATTTATTCTAATTATTATTTTGTATGCTTTGAAATAGAATTACTACTTTTTTAAGAAATATGATTTATTGTAACCATTGTGTTTATGATTCATTTTATGGTTACTATCATTAAATTTTTTCTACTATGAATGAGATCAAACATTTTTTTAGTTACCATTTCTTGCTGAATATGATTCTATACGCTATTTAGATAGAACCATTTTATCATTATGACATATGGTCTTACATTTAGAATCTATCAGATTATGATATTTATTTCATTGGACCCTAGGGCCAAGTCCAGTAATAATTTGAACACAAAAGTGGTATTGTGAATAATATTAGTTTAACCTTGTTAAACTAAGTTTCTTTTACATTTCAAAACAAGTGTTTTTAAAATTACAATTAACACCCACCCCTTGTATTTAGGATTATACATATTCATTTTCAATCCCAAAAATCATTCAATATAATCATGGGTACTTGCATTGGGAAATTGTAAAAACTATCATAAAGTACATGAGACAAACAAAGGATATTTTTCTCATAGATATAGGAGATTAAGAGTTGGTCATGACGGGATATACTGATTTTAGATTCCAAATAGATCAATATAATCTAAAATTAAAATCATGTGATATATTTTTCCTGAATGGTGGTGCAATGAGATGTAAGAGCTCAAAGAATTATATTGTTATCAATTATAGAGTAGATTATGTGTATATAGCATCTTCTAATACAGCTAAGATAGTATTTTGGAATAGAATATTTGTTTCTAAATTTTTCTTTATGCCTAGAAGTACAGACCATTTTACAGTATACATAGATAATATTATAGTTGTTGTTCTTACCAAGGATACCAAGTAAAACCATAGGACACAACATATGCTTTGGAAGTTTCATCTATAGATCGATTTTACTACAAGGGGTGAAGTCGTGTTTTGAAGAGTAGCTAGATAGGATAATGTGGTATCCCCTAACTAAATCCATATCTCAATAGAAACATGATTCTCGTGTGAGAATTAGGAGGTTGAGAATTGTTAATAGTTGGCTCTGGTGATGTTGAGAGAGTTGTGAGTGGGTTACCTAGACCTAATTCCTTCACCTATATTTATTATCATCACATGTATATGATTTGATATAAAAATGTTTTTGTTCTTAATATAATAGTGATGATACATCTACATCTATTGTTTACATGGAAATTTCCTAAGATTATGTGTCCTATCAAAATGTTATAGTAGTTCCGGACAATAATGAAAACCTAAATATAATATAATAGTAATATTAAATGTATGTCACATGGTCTAGATACCTTATATTTAAGGGACATAAATGATGTGTGGAGATCTGCTGCTAGGGGATCATAAGAATTGAAACTTATTCTCATGATTCCTACACTTAGTGATCTTGAGTAGATGAGATTATGAGGATTGTCCCACTAATAGGAACAACACATGTTTCAGGAATCTTTGATTGTTCTTATGTACAAACATCTATATTGATCTCTAAATTTGAGATCATTATCAATTTTTACCATTTTATCATCTATTGTGATTGATGGAAAAAACCTTCACATTTAAGTCATGTTAAGGTTTCTTGTTTTTGGGACATCATTAGTGGTATGGAATTGGTTGAATGATCAAGATATAATTTTTCATTTCTGAGTTGAGGAAGATATATCTCATGGGCGCAGGTTAACCATGATGGTAGTAAATTTATTAAATTAATGGACATGGTATAAGAACCTATGTTTTTTTGATAAGGCCATCAAATATATGAAGCATCAAAAGGATGATGATACAAGTGTGCATCCTGATTTATGAGATATCACATAACAAAGTGAATATATTAAATAGAAACTATTTGTAGGAGGTAGTCATAGATATAAAAATCCTTATGTCCTTAAAGTTCATGATGGGTTTCTAGAACCAACTCTTGGACTATGTACTAAATTCACTATTATTGAGATAAGAACCTAGAGGGTGACACACTTTGTATATCCACAAGTTCCACCTATTCAGATGAATAGAAGTTTAGGACAATGTGGGCCCCATGTGCATGGGCTAGTGAATGTCCGAGTGTGGTCATTTTCTTGTAAAATAAATAAATTAAATTCTTCCGGTTCATAATAATGATGATTGGATTTACTTATCAATATATTCATATTTTTCTTGACCATAAAATTGAATACGATAAAATATAATTTTTTAATTAACAAGACATGTTCATGGATTGATAAATTATTTGGGGAGTCTACAGGCTTAGTTAATGGTTATTATTATATCACACAACATGTTAAAGTGTTTCAATAATTTGATAAACTATTTTGGCCATTTATAACATGTTTAATTACAAAAGTGTCTAAAATGAAGGTTATTGCATTCCAAGGACCAAAGTTCAATTTTGGAAAGTATAACCAAGGTATAAAATCACATTTTCACCTCTTGAATTGTTTCTTAAACCATTAGAAATAATTTGAGAGGACTCACCTCCTCTCTCTCATGTTTAGAGTGAGAAAAAAAGGAAGAACAAGTTTGGATCGATCTTAGTATCTCGATCGAGTTTGTGTTCATCACATGATCGAAGAGACATTGTAAAGCTCCTTGATTTTCTATGTTAGAATTTTGGAATTGAATATCACTGATCCAAGAGCTATGAAAAATCTGTGGATGATATAGCGGATTTCTAATTAGTCACACTGGATACACAATATTTTAACCAGGAGAAAATCAAATCATTGATTTCAAACAAATAAGGTACATTTTACATTTACGTTCGTTTTTTGTTCTTTGTGCTTAAATTCAATAGCACACAATCCTTTGAGAAATATGGGTAATGGTTTTTGTGGACTCGGTATTTTTAACATGAATAAAAATCAAAATTTTTAAATTTCATTATTTTTACAGCTTTTTTTTGCCCTAGGTTCTTTTAAAATTTGTGCAACACTCACTCCCCTCCTCCCAATCTTCCCAGAACCCTTCTATTTCTATAAACAAATTCTCTAATTTTTTATATAAACTTCATCTTAATATATTCATGAACAAATCTATAAATCCATTATAAATTTACCTATTTCGAAGTATTTTTGTAAACTTCATTTTAAATATCCATTAATTTTTTCTATTTAATTATATTTAAATTTATTTATTTTTTAGTTATTTTAATTTATTAAATTGGCATTACATTTAGTATAAATTTTTATAGTTTACAAAAAATTGATATTACTTATTATAGATTGATATGAATTTACATTAAATATTTATGACATGATAAAAAATATTATGAATTGGTATAAATAAATAAAAATTTATATTAATTGATAAAAATTAATAAAAATTATTATCGGTTGATATAAATTATAAAATTGTGTAAATTAATGTAAATTAATAACAATTTTGAAAAACTATTATAAAACTACTATAAATTGATATAATTTATTATAGATTCATATAATTTTTTTAAAAAACATTTTAAATTTATATAAAGTTAATATAAATAATTATAAATAATTATAAAGTGTTTAATTTAGTATAAATTATTAAAAATTAATGTAAATTATAATTAAATATTATAAATAATTAAAGTTAGTAAATATTAATAATAATTATTATATATTAGTATAAATTTATAAAAATTATATGAAATAAAACATGATATATTTTTGTATAAATTATTATTAAGTGATATAATTTATTATAAATTGATATAAATAATTATTTATTGATATGAATTTGTATAAGTTTTTAGAAATTAATATATATTATAATAAAATATTATAAAATTAGTAAAAAATTATTAATATAGTTTAAATTCATATAATATTTTTATAAATTACTATAAATTATTATAAATTTATATATTTTTTAGAGTAACTTTATTTAAAAAAAATTATATGTTTCGGATGACTCAAGGTAATTATAATGGAATGATTCACATTTTGAGGGAGGATGTTCTACCTTGTGATGAACCTCATAATTCATCAATCAAGGGTGTTGACCTGACACCATCTACTATGAGGGTTCTAGACCTTATAAAATTAATGATTTTGGATCATATTTTAGAGCGACGTCTATCTCTTGACTTTAATGCTCATCGGAGCATGTAATTTACAAAATGAATTTTATTTGATCTTAATTTATTTTATTTTATTTACTAACTATATTACTAATTATTCTTTTTTTCTTTGTGTTTCACATCAAGTTATTGGTCCGAGTAGTTCTATTTTGAGGCACTATTCTTCTGCTCTATGGGTTTCATAGGACCAAGTTACAATTGAGTTTCATCATCATAGGTTTGATCACCAGTTAATTCACATAAATAAACAACATTTTTTATTTTAAAATTATATAATTTTCAATTTATAATATTATAAAAATATTTTCATGGTTCCTCATGTTGAGGAGAGCATGAGACCCACTATTATAGAGGTATGGGTGTCGTGCATGCATGATTGTTTCTATCGGTTTTATAATATAATTTTGAGCAGTACTTTCTAGAAATCATCTAAGACTACATTTTATGAATCTTAAAATCCTCATAGATATGATTGTGTCCCCAAATAGGTTCGGGAGGGATTATGAATGTACTGGATAAGAGAGACATTCCAAATGAGGTCTGATTCAGGGGAATAGTATCAGGGGAGACAGGATGTCACACATAGATCTGGAAGTTTTACTTTTAGTATACATCATTGAAATTTGGTAAGTAATATTATTTAATAATTATCTTTGTGTATATTAAATATTAAATGTATATGATAAATTTATATAGTTTGTAGTTGATCAAAACATTATAGAGTTTGATGTGTATAAGAAATAGTATGTTGATAGTAGTACTTGATAGATTATTAGTGATAGACAGTGACATATCATGGTTAGTATTTTTTTAGTTTTTTAAATTTACATAATATAATTTTTTAATATCCTTAATTTTTATTTATATAGTTGTAGTAAGTATAATTGACATGGGTTTATCACATGCGTGATAGTCAATCTGAGACAGAGGGGCAGATGAGGCCTCATGTGAATATGGCTAGGATGTGGGCGATGATGAATGGTCTTCAGAAAGGTAAAGTGATTATCATAGGTTCACAATCAACCATAAATAGTTACTATGGAACTAAATTAATAGCATTATATGGCTTGAATGGATCAACATAGTCATTCTCCTCTGTTTCTACTATAGATTATGGGATATGGCTTCAATCTCCGGATGAGGTTATACAGAGATTGGCCTAAGAGTGGGAAGAGAAACGATGCTAGTAGGAAGAGTAGTGACAATAGCATGAGAAGTAGCATGCGGAGATGATAGAGTATATGTGTCATTTTATATGTGTTTTAAGGATGTAGTTCCCTCTTCCAATTATACTTTATCACCCACCCCCTCTGTGACATTATTATTGAATTTTTTTAAGTAAATTTTCATATAATATATTAGTATTAATTTTGTAATGAATCTTTTTTGTTACTTTTTATTATTTAGAAAGTTTTATTTTTATAATTTTTAGTTATTTATAATGGATTTGGTATTTCATCAGAAATAATCATAACTAATAACTTTTTACGATAGAGTTTCTATTCCGTCGCAGATATATTTTTAAAATGGAATCAATATTCCATCATAAAAAAGTATTAATTAAATATTTATTGTGAAATAAAAAATAATCTGTTCTAAATAGTATCTTTATAATTTTAATTATGATGGTGTGTCACAAATAATAGTATTTATGATTCCCTTTTCCACCAAGGACTATTTACGATGGATTTCCATCACAAATAACCTATCCCAGAAAAATGATTTTCCTATAGTAAAATTTAATCACTGGTAATTTGGGTTAAAATATATAAGATTTGAATATTAAATAAATATTATTTGTGATATATTTAATATATAATATTTATTTACATCTTGTTTATTATTAACAAGGTATTAATTATTTATTATTTATTAAATAAATATTTCTTTAATAACATAAAGATTAAAAAAATTATTCTCATGTCGGTGAATATAATATTTATTTATCTATTTAATGAATAATATAAAGATATTTATTTAATTAATTAAATAATTATTATTCAACATTTCATAAATTTTGAAGAGGATTGACAGGCTAAGATCAGGAACCAATAAAAATGGTATATTTTATTTAATATCTTTAAATATGTATTAATTTATTTATCTAATAAATTATATTTAAATATTCATGATTTACCACATTTCATGGTATATAATAATACTATTATTATTATTTTAACTCAATAAATATATTAGATAGAATATTTGATGAAGAGTTTTAGCACAATTATAAAATATTTAACTCTATCCATATATTCCATTTTATATCATTTTATAGGGTAATGTGAATTATTGAATAGAACATTTCCTCTCAAGGGAATTCACTAACAAGTGATAGAGTCTCTTAAGAATGCTCTCAATAATGAGAGAAAATCCTCCTCTTCTTTCTCAAGACTTAAGGAACAAAATAAATAATTCTTCAAGCTCAAGATAATTATTATTATGATAAATGTGGAATGATTCAAGATGTATTAGGCATTCATGCTAGCACCTAGAATACCAACAAAAATGTTCCGAGATTAATGAAGAACATGTGGATACAGTTAAAGGAATTATACTTTTAAATTTTTACTGAAACGATGATAATAAAAGTATGGAAACATAATTGATCAACAACTCAAATAATTATCAACAAATGGATATTATTATTTTAAATTAATTATAAATTATATGTGAAAATATCCTCTCTATGAAGAATCATGTTCAACTTCTTCAAGTTCTACGGATTTTATCCAAATAAACCAACAAAAACATTAGTGGTAATGGGATTAACCATATCTATTGTTCCTCCTATCAATTAGGAATTAATGAAATTTAATTTCAATGGTTTACATGTTTTGAAAGTCAAAAAGTGTATTTTTCTATTTTAACTATTTATGTAGTACAAAACCCATGTCACGTACTCAAAATTGAGAAAATGTGATTAGATTTTGTAAACCTCAATGTTTATTTTATTGTATTTTTTGTAAAATGAATCTTATGATTCCAATATGTGTTGATATGGATTAAAGAAGTTTTAGAATTTTGAGCATATGATCATGAATAATTATGTAGAAAATTTGATGATTATTTTTTAAAAAATAAGACAACATAAATATGTTGATTAATGTGTTTTTCTTCAATGAAATAAATGAAAACTAATTGTAGATGTAGAGATACTCTATAATTTATATTTAAAATTTTTTTGAGTTGATTGAGAAGAGATAAAGATTATTTTAGGAGGATTTTATTTGATTAGGTGTTTTTATACAGTCAATCTAGAAATACATGGATGATTAGAGTTATATGTGAGTTTGATCTATACAAAAAAACTTATATGTGTGGTTACATGTCAGTTGGGTTGGGAGCATAGGTTTGATATTTGGAAAATTCATTTATCTCAAACAGAGTAGCCCATAATATTATTGATATCTTGTAAGATAAATCATATCTCATAAGATGATTTTCTAATTTGGATGATCCAATGAGATTATTATCTAATATAGTCCATCTTGTAAGGTAATTGAGGTCTGTAAGATAAATTTATCTTATTTGAGAAATATACTATAAAGAATTTATCCTATAGGGAAATATCCTACAAATATGAAGGATGCTGAGATGAGTTCCACATTACAAGATGGAGGTTCATGTGGTAAATACATGTGTGTTAATTCATGTGAGTATTTGAAATGAGTTTAAAGAAGTAGAATTTATGGAGGTTTTCAAAGAAAGAAATATATGATTCTCTAGGAGATTTGAATTCAAATTCTGGATCACGAATCAAGGATGTTTTAATTAGGATATTTTCCTAGAAAATATTTAGAGAATTTAAAAATATTAATGGAAAATAAATATTCAAATGATATTCAGCGTGTATAAATATATAGGTACTAAAGATTAATTGAGTGGTCTGCATAATATTGATAACTCCTGTATATTTTTTGGGAACTCTAAGAAACTGATATGAGTTTGTATTATTAAGAGAGAAGTTTATGAATTTAAGAACTATTTAAGTGAAGATAAATATGTTTTGAATCAATGTATTTATAAAATTAGAGGAATATCATGATAATTCATGATCTGGATGGGGTCTCATGACTAGAACTGGTGTTACATTTTTTGAAGTTGTTCATGTGAAAACCTATTGACCCATATGCTCATGGTGGGAGTCCAACATCTAGCGGTGCATATGAACACCAAGAGCTTAAGTACGTTCTTTGTTGGATATTTTTCTTCTATAATAATTGATGTATCTTTCAATAGACTCTAGAAGTGGTAGATGGCATAGGGTAATATGTATCATAAGTGGTTTTTTGGAGGTAGTGAAGAATATATATTGAGGGGTATAACCATCATAGAAAGGATTATACTTTTTATTCAAACCTTGTAACTACTTTGTGATACTCCCTTGCTTTCTATTTATACATATAAAGTTCAATATTTGAGAAATAATTGATTAGATCATTAACCATAATAGGTTCAAGAGTTTGAATTTGTGAATCCCTATAAAGAAGTGTTCCACTATCACAAACCATCCTAAGTTTTCCCTTTTTCAGATGCTCAAGAAGGCCTATGACATCTGTATGACATGTTCGTAATCACCATTTGATGGAGTCAAGATCCATTGAATCAAAGTAAAACCAATGGAAACGATTTCTTCTAACAAACAGAGTTTGGAAACAGCGGTATATTAGTCATGAAATGTCTTTATATTGGAATTCCATGAAATAATAAAATAATATTTTATATATAAAATTAGTAATATAAACTCAACACAAAAATAGGTAAAATATAAACCAAACCCTTTGCTCACCCAAGTCACTCTCCCCTATAAAAATATTTAATGCTGCCTTTAGATTTCCTTGCATCAGACACCAGCAGATATAACTATCCTTCATCCATAGAAAATAGTAAAATTCATACATGGCCATTGTAATAAAGGAAATTAAATAAAACAAATAATAAAACTAGAATAACTTCATGTCACTATACAAGTCACAATACACTACTAATAAATGATCAAATAATGGTCAATTATAGAACTAAAATTGAAAACTGTAACAATATTAATAATCATATATATATAGCTCAATAGACATGTCAGGTGATAACAATCCCTATGTTTTAGTATTTAAATAAAAGATCCTATTATGCTAGTTTGAAATATAATATTAAAAGTAGGTTTTTATTCTCATTTTAAATGGAATCAGTCACTTTGGGATCATTTTTCAGGCCTAATATACTTTTATATAAAACACTCTCTTTAAACCAATTTTCAAATATTCTTTTGGATACACTATAAAATATCATTTTAAAGAAGGAAAATAAGTATCATGATAGAAATATTAGAATATAAAACAAAGATAGATTAAAATAATTCAGAACCAAGAGAAACTCATAAAAACCAAATAAAATGCACATAATGGGAAAAACAACCAAAGGGTCACTAAGGGATAGGGTAACCCTAGAAAATACTCTTTTAGTATCTAATGAAAATATATGGTAGCACATCACTGGACAATGAAATGAATACACAGACTTCACTAGGTATAGCTTCTGTGAAGGCAGATTGTACAATCTAGTTTCACCTACTTTAGCACCAAAGGTTCAAATGGGGTTTTAATAATAACCATAATTATATCATAATAGATTTAAACATCACTAAGAAATTCCATAATTACCATATGATTACCTTTTTCCCATGAGATCTCAAGATATTTTTGATTTTATAAAATGTGAATCATATTGGATGACCTTGTATATTTATCTTGGGGGTTGAATTGAATAAAACAACCCCTAAAAATTAAAAATAAATAAATAAAAATAATAAAAAATTGTTATAAAATGGGGTGGTTTTGGTTTAGTGATTTCCAAATAAAATGAAACAAATGAGGAATAAAATACATTGAAAACATCAATATGAATGATTTTGGTTATTCAATCCTACCCCTTCATTAATAATTAATCATTATAACATAATATAAAATCTATTAAATTATTATTCAGTAATTTTTTACTCTAATATTATGGATGAAAACATGACCACAAACCCTATACTAACTTCATGACATCCAATTGTGTCACTCTTTTATGATTATGGTCCAAAAGCTAAATTATGATCAATGGAAAATTGAAAAAGTGAATCTACTCTCAAAGAGATAAATTATTGAGTTTGGGGATTAAATTTTAACCCTATTAATTGATACCATGTTGATTATATTTAATAATTAAAGTGTCGGTCTCAATATTCACCAATGCCCGACCACACAATCAATGTACCAAACATTTTAGGGATTTTAACTTTACAAAATCCTTTCATTAATTATATTTTCTAGATTTATAGTGAGTTCATGGATCCAAAACACCTAATGGAGGTAAGAATAATATCAACCATAAATAATAACTACTCTCCCATGGCGGGAATTTTCATCGTGAAGAATATTTTCATAAGAAACTATTGAAAAGGGTAACACCCAATATTATATCCACTATTATATTCCATCACAAATAAAAAAATAAAAATAACAAGATAGAATAATAGAAATGTTTTATTTGATATTCAAAATTATTACAAGTACAAAAAATAAAAGAAACATAAAGTAGAAGTGGGATAGGAGTAACATACTGGAAGAGATACTTGCACAAAGGCTTCCTTCATCAAAATGGTTATATATTGAACTAAAACCACTAAATCTGGCCACACCTTACCCAATATTCAAGAAACTCTCCAAAATATTGAAAATTACATTTAAATAGAGTGTCTGTTGTTATTTTATGGAATATTAAAAATGTTACACACTTCATTCTTCCTCCAAAATTTACTACATATCGAGATATGATTTTTACCACACTACCATGAGAACTAGGTGTAACTCTAGTTGAATAAAATGATTTAATAAATTCCTATAATGACTCTAAATATTTCAACCAAATAAAATTTGTAATAATGATGTTATGGCCAAATTAGTGAGGTGGGTTCCATTCTTCCGAATTCATTCTATCCTAGTAATAATGCCTATTTTCGTCCCTCCAAGTTTTTGATCTAGATTTAATTATCTCAATGAAAAATTAATAAAATTTTGTTTTGAATATGTAAAATATTCATATCCATATTCAACACACATGAATATTTTTGACAACATTACTAATGTTATTTTAAAATAGTAAAAATATGATTTTTATGAAATTTACAAAATCAAACTCAAATCATATATTTCAATTAAATATTAAAATTAGGCTCAATGTGGTGAAATTATATCATATATTAACAAATATATATTCATCTAAAATATTTATTATCAAATCTTTCACACTTACCCTTTTAACACCTTGGAAAAACCCCATATCATGTAATCAAAAAATGATGTATCTTAAAGATTCTCAATCTATGATGGGAATATGAGAATAGATAAAATCAATAAAAATAAGTTAATCACAAAAATATTAAGAATTAAATGTCTCGTAAATTGTATCATAATAAAATCAAATGATATCAATGAAATTAATAATGTGGAAGCATGGAATGAGTCAACTATGCTACAAATTTCCCATCTGTGTGTGTGTCAACCATTTTAAGATTGTCTCTAAACCCTATATAGAGTTTATTCAGACCATGTAAACAAAATTCTTACCTGATTATATTCCCCAAAACCTATTAAACATATTTTATAATAAAATTCCAAAACAAAATCATTTAAAATTTTCCATAAGTAAAACATTGAGCTCCTGACCTAGATATCCCCACATTTTGTACATTTAATCACTCCCCTATTTTTTTTTATTTAAGGGGTAAAAGAGTAGGTATTATGTACACACACATTGTCCAATCCAATTTAGTAAGGGAATTGATAAGAAAAAATGTGAACATATTAAAAGAACATGTTATAAGCTAAAAAATATTACATTACTTGGTTATACCATCAATTTGTTAAGGGAAAATCAAAATACATGATTATGTGACAAGTTTTGTGGAGAGATTAAATGACACAATTATCCCAAATATTTCTCACCATGAATGGTGTAAAAATATCAAAACCTTCATAAATACATAAACAATCATGTCATTGACTAGCTTCCATTTCAAAAAAATTGACCACTAAGGATGAAAACATTACCATGATTAACATAATTCCTATGTTGTTAGAAAAATAAAACATGCATGATAAATAGGTTAGATGAAGTTAATGATAATGTGACATGATTTTTTTATATTTTTTTAAAACAACAACAATTGAAGGGGGAAACACAAAAAAAAATATCCTAAAGAAGCTAACCAAAATGGCATCCCACGCGCTTAAATAATACTACCCATATGAATTATATCACAAGAAGAAAGTGTAGGGAGTGAATTAAATAATAAAGAGAGATACAATCTTGTTTATTTTTAATTTGGTGGTTTCAAGTTAAACTCATAATTACTACCTTCTACAACCTAAAAATCAAAAGAAATGAATCACTGAAAATTCAATAAATAAGTAAGTGTGAAAAACTAAATATAATCTCGGGTTCTAACCCAACTTGTGTTTTATTTATATTTAGAATAGCCAATAAGTTATAGTTGGTCTTCCTAGAACTAATGGTGGATTGTGTTTTTGGGTAAGTAACCACCACATGTTGTTTATCATTATATGTATAAGTGGGTAAAATGAGTAGACCCCCCCTGTTAAAAGAGAAAAATAATCCCACATATAGAATAAAAAAAAGATTTAATAATTTTAGGGGAGGTAAAAGAAAGATGGGGAACACCCTATCAGAATTTATAGTGTCCTCCTCTAGTAGATTTTAATTTTTAGGTAGAGGAAACAATTCAATCACAATGATCTTCTTGGGATCATCTTTTTTTTATTCATGCACTGCCTCTTGTGTGGTTTCATTGAAAATATAGAAGGTTTCATTCAAAATTGTTTATTATGTATAAAAACAAGGGGAAAATAATTTAAAAATTCCATTTCATAATGATTAAAATAGGATGAATTAAAATAATCATGATCCCCCTCGTTTTTATTATCCATAATGTCATCTTGAACAACCCCTATAATTTTTCTATTCAATTCAAACATCATATTCTCCTCGATGGTGGTAACTCAATCCCAATCATCAAAACATACCTAGTAAAGAATAAAATCAGATTAAACAGAAGAAAAATGTTGGTATTCAATTGGATTTGAAAATATTTTAAAATAAAAAACAAGTGAATATAATGGTAATTTTATTCCCTTTAGTTAATCAACATATTGTTCTTGTTATTCTTGGATAACCATTAGGATAATGTTTCAACGTTTTTGGAGAGGAGGATTTTTCAATTTAGCTACAACCTTTTTATTTTCATCATCAGTTATAGGTTGATCATTTTTATCATTGGCCTCACGTTGATTCAATTTGGAAAAATATTGTGACAACTCAATGAGTTCATTGGAAAAAGATTTAGTATTTTAGTATTCAATATCTTTTATTAGGCCTCTAATTAAATCATTAAACACATCATCCCTATAAAAATAATTGTAAAACCTTCAATATTTTTTTCTAAAATTTTAATTTTTTCACAAAAGGAAGGACCATCAACAATTAATAAAAAACTTAACATTTTCTCCATGAAAATATTTTTGAATCACATCCCAGAAGGGGTTGAAGAAAACAGTTGCCTCCACGAAAATAGTGCCAATTTGATGATCTTTTTTTAACACTCTCACAAAATATTTATGATTTATTTTCTAAATATATAATTGTTTATATGGAGTAATTAAATTAAAAATCCCTTAAAAGGTAAAAATAAACAAATAAAATAGATGAAAATTAGAAAAAGGGACCTTTTAGTTGAGTGATTTCTTAAAAAAATGAAACAAACAAGGAAGAAATTACATTAAAAATACCAATATAAATGATTGTGGTTAATGTAGCCTAACCATAAATTAATAATTAATCATTATATATTAATATTAAATTAATTCAATTTTTATCCTTAAATTTTTAACCTAAAACCTTAATAAAAAAACATAACCAGAAACCCTAAGCTAACTTCGAGACTTCTGGTCATGGAACCCTACTTTTACAGTGGTCCAAAATCTGAATTATGATAAATGAAAAATTAGTACATCACCTCAAATATGGAAATCATAATGTCTTTAGTTTGGGTGTTATATCCGTACCCTACAAATCGATCACGAGGTGTTAATATTTGGTAATTAAATTACTACTCTAGTGATTAATAAAAGCTCAACCACACGATCTACGTGTCAATCTTTTGAGTGATATTAACTATAAAATATTATTTAATTAACTATTATTTCATGAATTGTAGTGATTATATGGATTCAGAATAATTAATGGAGGATCTAATAATAAGATCAACCAAATAAGGAAATAATCTCCATTGGGAGAAATTTTCATCGTGGAGAAGATTTTCATAAGAAATGGTTGAAAAATTTAACACTCAATATTGTCTCTACTATTATATTATATCACTAAGAGTAAAAATAAAAATATTACAAGATAATAAGATAGAAGTTCGATTGAATGTTAAAATATATTAAAATTACAAAAACAAATAAACACAATGTAGAAGATGGAGAGGAGTACCTTCTTAGAAGAAATACTTGTACAAAGGATTCCATCTTCAAAATGGTTTGGAAGTAAAATGGAACCATCCCTATTAGCCCAAAATTCCTCAATTTTTTTCCAAACCTCCTAAATTTTTAAAATATATATTAAATATAGTGTGGGATGGTTGGGGTATGAAATATTAAAAAGGGTACACGAGTCATTCTACCTCCAAAATTTACTCCATATTGATCCACATTTTTGACCACTCTACCATGAGAACAAGGTATCACACCAGTAGAATAAAATTATGTAAATCAATTCATTTAATACCTATCAAAATTTTATCCAAATCCAAGCTGTAATAAATCAGTTATGACTGAATTAGTGAGGTGGGGTCCAATATTCTTTGATTTAGTATATCTCTGCATTAATGCCCCTTTTCGACCCTCTAAATGTGATATACAACTTTAATAATCTAAATGAGAAATTTATACAAATAAATAGTAAGTCCATAAAATTTCATAACTATATTTAACAGACAAATATGTCATTAAAATATTACTAAGGTAATTTTAAAATGTTACAAATAGAATTTTCATGATATTTCCAAATTTAAAATAAAAACACATATTTGCATTAAATATTCAAATAGGGATCATTTTGGAGAAATTATATCAATTATTATCACAAAAATATTCAAAAAAACATTCCTTATGACTATAATCACACAATATCAATAAAAACCATTGATAGATTTAAAACCACACATCAGGACGTTTAATATGGTGAATACGAAATAACATCCAAGGATTCCAAATCAAATCATACAAAGGTTTTAACACTCACTAGAAAGGATATAATGGGGTATATTAGTTTATTTTATGAATTCCTTAAAAATCATTTTCAATGTAATGCTTATGTATCAAATATAAAAGCCCAATATTCATCCCCACAATTATGCAATTACATTTATGAATATAAATATATCCCTTATTATACATGTTTAGAAACATTCATGTTAATTGGTACACACATGAATATATAAGAATACTCATGTATATGTGTATAATGTAAAAAGGAATTTCAAAACTCACATGTTTATTCAAAACATATTTTAAATGAACATAATTATCACATTAAATTTCATGTATCACTTGAAATTCCAAGTTAACTATAAAGAGCCACTGGAATTCCAATTTTATGTTACATACCAATTTTTAAATATTGAAACACACAAGAATGGCCATTAAGGAAATATATTAAATATCTGGTGTAAAAAAATTAATTAAATCTAATTTTTACTAACATTTAGATAAAGTTAAATCCATTAGATTGAAGTAGAAATCAAGTGAAACATGATTTACATTTCAAAAACGTTTTTAAAAATAAATTTTATTATAATTTTATATTTAAATAACAGATTAAAAATGGGGGAAAATAAATTTTCTAGAATTTAAATACCCAAAATATGGGGAAACCAACCTAAAACTCATTTCCTTAAATATTAATCACTTAAAACCAGTATAACAAAGTCCACAAAACCCAACAGGACTGAGAGGGACCATAAATAAGAAAATACCTCATTAACATCGATAAATAGAGAAAAAAATATACCAAAACCTATATGTAATCATTGAAAACTTGTCATATTCAATAATCATAGCTAAAACCACCTTCAATCAAAACTCACTAAGAATCAAGACCTAACAAAATAAACACTCAAAAATATGGTTATGTATTGTATAGGGTGTTCACACAATGTGGAAATGAGATAAATCAAATAACGAAAATATGGTAATGGAGGAGGAGACCATACAAAAAGGAACTGAATTAAAAATCCTATACAAAAAAGGTTGGATCAAAGGAAGGATAGGAGGGAAGTGTGTGGTCAGGGATCCTTCTGGATGGTTCATATAGCACGGATAGAGGGAGGGTGAGAGGATCATGTGATCTTAAATATGAGATAGGGGTAATGGTATAAACCTATATATTTTAAGAATCTGACACTATGTAGATTTTTTGTTGCACGGTTGTCCAAACCATGCACCATTCGTGCAAGCCGTACTACAGGGCAAGTTCATGATGTATATACAAGCCACATATTCATAATAACCGTGAGTCATCCATGTAATTGGATCTATTCTAAATATAAATAAACTTAATTTGGATCACTATTATTCCCACTAACCGTGCGGTGGGTCTATTTCTGAGTTTTTTTCCAAAAGCTAAAAATAATGGTCTAGAAAATCTATGATAAAAATAAATTAAAATAAATAAGTTATGGGTCGGGTGTGATGATTCCTCCCAACAATAACTTATTTTATCCCCCAGAAATACTTTGTTTAAAATATGTCTATAAAAATGATATAGGTTCATAAAGTCTAATCTCAAATTAAAAGGGGAACCCCAACTATAAAGGGAAATAACTGAATGAAAAACCCAATGAGTCTCAATCATCGATAATGAGAAAGAATCTCAAGGATCATGAAGGGACCAAGGATTGACATTATTCATTTGGGTGGGTGTTTTTGGTAAAGAATCACCAAACATGTTCCCAACAAAGCACTACGACCACACAAAATCAAACAAATGACACTAAAAAAACAAATAATCTCGAAAAGGGATCACCAATGGTAGTCTCCCAACCCTATATGATCTCACTAAAACAATATATTTCCAAGGAAACCATTTACTCCAAGAAACCAAAAATATCATGATCATCACAAATAAGAACAAAACACATCAAAAAATAATGGGATCAAAAAATTCGTGGAAAGGGAAGGAGGATTGAAGTGTCTGGAGGTCGTCATGGTCCTCAAAATTATATTTATTAACCTACACTAGCACAGTAGTGCAGGGTCGATCCACAGAGAAGGCATATGAGTGTTTACTAAGGTTTTGAAATTTTAAATCCCCACTGTTGTCAGCAGTGGGGAAAACATCTTCTTACTTTTATATTTTTCTATTATTCTATTTATGATGAAATGAAAACAATTACACTAATTTTAAAAACTACCTTTTTCTTAAATAGAATATGAAACAGTTGAAAGATAAGGTAAAAGAAACAGTGTCAAAAGTGGAATGGGAGTGCTGAGTGTTGATAAAAAAGATTGCTCAAGAGATTCGAAACCAACTGGTTTAACTGTATGTTATTTACATTATTGAATCCTCACATTCAAATGATTTGTTAAAACTCTCTCTCCAGAAGATTTAACACACTGCATTGAAGTTTTTGAAGTTCGCCACTTTGAAAAAACACAAATTAGAAAATTGATTAAAACATTAACATCAGAAAAATATCTTGCCAAAAGTTTCCAAAGTTTCTAAAATTATATTTTTGATGAGTTGTATCCATGATCTATCTCTCCAAAAGATCAAATATTAGGAAATTGAAACACGTGATGGTAAAAATTCAATTAAAGTATTGAGAACCAGAATCATTCTCCCCGATAGAAACTAATTCTCAGTGAAGGAAATTTAAATAAAGGAAAAAAGAAAAGTAAACCAGTAGAATTTAAAATTCCTAAACAATAAAAGATAACATATGATCGTATTCACCTTAATATCAGCAATACAAAGTAAAACATTAAAACAGAGGAAGAAATATTCTCCCTCAAAGATGAAACTCATGAATCACCGCTGGCTCCTGCAACTCCAAACTGCTCTCCGTGTCTTTCGAGAGTATCTCTCCAAGTCTTCGCTCTCAAAAGATGTGCTCATGGAATGAGAATGAGAGTCCTTGTATCTACTCTCCAATGTGTGCGTTGAATGTCAAATGAACCTCCGTTAAATTCTGCTGCTTGCTCTGGTTTTGTATCCACTATATTCTACTGCTTGTCACCGCTTACCTTCCACCGACATGAGAAGTCCCTTAGTTTTGCACCGCACACGTGCATTCTTTCTGCGACAGGCACGTCGCACTAGAAATTCCCTTCTAACTAACTTCTGGTGAGTTTGTCAGATGAATATAGACGTGTATTATCCCCTTGAATGAACCTACATAAAAAAACAAAGAATAAATAACTCAACGTAAATAGTATTAAATAAATAATTATCTACTTCCAATTTAAGATTACATGTTATATAATTTATATTAACAGTTATCTGTTATAAATTTATTATTTTATTCTATTTAGAACTATGATTAAATTATTTAATTAATTACTTAACTTCAATTATTTAATTATAATTATTTAATAAAATTACTTAAACAAAATTGAAGTTATTATTACAAATTTTTATAAATAATTTTTTTTAAACTATAAATATAAAATATTAATTTATAGTGGTGTATTTAAATTAATTTTTAATGTTATTATTAATTAAAAATAATTATTATTGGTTAATTATTTATAATTTAAAAAACATAATTGTAATTTATTTTAACTATTATTATTAGTAACTTCATCTTTATGTTATTTTTTTATTTTAGATTGTTTTTTTAATATCTTTTTTCTCCCCCCAAATAGGCTACAAGTTGGGGTAGTTTGTTCTTCTTCCTCCTGAAGACAAACATCAGCCCTGCTCAGCTTCTTCCTTGTACTGCAACACCCACAACAGTTCGACCCCTTGCTCACGGCGGAATAAACAGCTCAGAACATCACCACGACGGCAGTGTGGTCCAGCAAAGCATTACTCATACAGTGGCGCGACATCGGATTCTCCTACATTGACGGTGTGAGATCCTCTTATCAACGGCGGAGCGTACTCCTCTCATGGAAGCTCTCGGATCACCCTCCTCCTTAATTCTCCATTCATGGTTCAAAGTTTCATAGAGGTCTTTGGGTAGCTGGTGCGACACTCAACTTCCAGCAGCATAAATCCCTCAATCGAGAGTTTGTAGAGGGGTGGAATTCAAATCCGATGAATGGAAAGTGGCTCAGAAAATGAGATGCCACATGGAGATGGTTATGCGGCCTTCTTGCTACACAACTGGGATCTTCTTCCACCTTCTTCAGCAGATGCAGTGGTGTAGTGACACAATGGTGGCACGACATGACTTCTTCACGTAACGGAGGTTCCAGCTCACTGGTGTATAAGTATCTTCAACTTCAGCCTTGCTTTGATGGTACGATGACTCATGATGGAAGAACGATGGAAGAAGGCATGAAAGGATCAGAGAACGGTGCAGAGTTATAAGAGAGAAGATAGAGTTATAGTGGGAAAGAGAAAGGGTGAGAACTGGTGATTTAGTTTTTGTGGCGCCGTGAAGGAAACGGTGCAAGGAAAAGGAGGGATACTGTGGCTATGTTATGGTGAGACCGTGGGATGGTATTACGGTGGGTGGTGGAAATGGTTACGGTGCGTCCGTGAGGAACATCATGGTGAGACTGTGAGGAGAGGAACCAGAAGCAGGAGACACCGTGATGGTGTTAAAATCATGAACCTACAAAATAAACAGAGTAAATAAATTAAATTAAAAACATAAAGAGAATATGAACAAAGTAATTAAAAAAACTAAAACTGAATTAAATCAAACGCAAACATAATTTGAAAAATAAACATTAATAAATTTATATAAACAATTAAACATAAATTAAACTATTAATAACTTTAATTTGCATAACTTAAATTATTACTATATTAAAAAGTAACTAAATTATTAAAAGTTAACATAAAATTTAAAGATTTATAAGACATATTTAAATAGTTACAATATCAAATCAAATTAATTCAAGGTAGAAAGATAATTTTTATATTATTAAACCAAAATGTTAATTAATGTAATAGAATTTAAAGAGACTTAATGACTGAAGTAGGTCTATAATCGTTTATTTTATTTAATGAATTATTGAAATACATCTACTAATTAGGTTAAATTAAATTAATTCTTCGTACATGCAATGTTAGATTAATACTACATATTTAAATTGAAAAAATCAAACTAATTAATTATTTAATTTTATATTATTAACTATGCAGACAAAAACAACAATATTAATAAATAGTCAAAAGTCTATAAAATTAAAGTAAGAAATAAATTAATTATTTTAAGGATTAAAATACACAATTAATTATAAAAAAATGATTAATTATTAAAATTAATAATAAAATTACAAAAGAACCATTATTTATTAAAAAGTATTAAAATAATTAATTAAATTGATAAAAATTAATTAAAAAGATGTGGAAAAACATGTGTTTTTAAGTCCACATCAAATTCCCCCACACTTAATCATTGTTTGTCCTCAAACAATCCCATGTTTTATATTCATTGAATACAAATGTATGATTTTCATGATACTGCTCAAAATGTAACATGACCATCAATTTGAAAGAAAGGACAGTAACATTTCACTAGGCTTTTAGAAACTAAGTTGCTTATATAACCTTTCCATAAGCAAATACTCACTAGTAGTCTTGAAAACTACGAATCATCAAGTAATGAAGATGTCATGCCTCATATGTAGTACTGCTTAATGACTGACTTCAATTCAAGCTCAAATCCAGAGTCCAAGAGTGACCAAAAGGTAAAATTTATGTGGAATTAAGAACTTAACCGTGGAAATTTGTACTTTGACTCATCTCCTAGGTTTCGAAGAATATATAATTTTTTGTGAATCACCTTTTTGATACAACCTAAATGATTTCCATATAAAACAATTGATCCCTTCTTCATTTGGCGTTCATCATTCCCCTCACCTTAATGAGACCATTTTTGACCCTAGACACTTTATTTATTTATTCCAAGCAATGTATCATTGTACTAAGCACTGTGCAATGAACTTATTCAAGATGAATAGAGGGCAAAAAGTTAACAGAAATGCATCCAACATTTAGGGTCTCAGAGACTCACTGTGGGAATCTAGATGCCCAAACTACTCCATTTTCAAAAGATTTATATAAAATCCATTTTCATTGGCTCATTAAAGAAATTAGTTTTAATAAATAAAATAAAAATAATGAGGCCCCTAGAATCAAAATCAAACTTCTAGTTCCAAGAGTTATGATCATAATTCCACAAACAGGGTACCCAAATCACTTCCTGAGGTAGGTCCTAAACATAATTTCCATCAAATAAATAAGAAAGAACACATAGAAATCATCCATTATCATTAATTTCAGACTCAAATCAGCCATTAACTACTAATAAGGAACTTATCCTAAGGCAATATCCAATTCAGAAATGTGCAAAGCCTAAAATTATGCAAGAATTTTGAAAAAATTTATCCATTGTTTTACCAAAATGTTTGAAATAGTAGTGTGAATTGATGGGCTTACAATAAATCACAATTTAGAACAGTCAATAATTGACCCCCTCACCCTCACTTAAAACCCAACTTTGTCCCCAACTTTGACTTCTAAATATGGAGAAAAACAATTAATCAATTAAGGTTCAAAAAAGATTTTCAATTAAGTAGATTATGACATGTATAAAGGGTCTCAATGAAATTAAAAAATATGATTTTTTGCAACAATAATTAAATAATCAGTAGGTTCAGTATAAAGTGTATGAATTAACATTTATGTCCAGTGACAAAGATTTTCAATTCAGCTCAAGATAAATCATGTAAGGTGTGGGTGCAAAATGGACAGGGATGAAAGCATGTTTTAACAGAATTAATTCAGTTGGATATTCAACTAAGAAGACAAAGTTCATGCTAAATACCCCAACCCAAAGCGGATTCAACAGACTAGTAGCATGTACCCCCACCCCCCACACTTAATTTCATGTAGTGAAATGGTTTTAATAATAATGAAATTCACTTTCCATCACTGAAGTACATGCAGATTTTTTTTTAATTCCATAGTGACATGCAACAAAAGTTTTTTTGTACAATTTATACAGCAGATTTTTAGAAAACATGTAGCATAATTTTTTACAGTAAAATGTAGCCGAAATTTTAGTACACATATAGCTGATTTTTTTCAATACAAGCTGATTTTTTTAAGGAAAAACAGGAGCAGAATTTTTTTTAAAAGAATTAAGGAGTATGAAAAAATACAGAAAGTTGAAGCACTTACCTGAATAAGTGCTTGTCCAAAAATGATCATGGTAATTCTACTCCTTTATTCTCACAACATCAGCAACCTAAAAACACATATTATGTAAACCAGGGACAAATATCCAGCAGTGACAGTGTATACAGAAGGCCGTAAAGCTTCACATTATTCAGCACAAAACAGTACAAAAATGAAAATAAAGAAAGATGATGGGTTGAATCCCAAGAATCATGGAATTTAAAGTCATCAGTTAGAAATTATTTAATTACAATTTTTTTATTTATTAACAAAACAGAGACCATGGGTTTCCTCCCATGCAGTGCTAGGTTTATAGTCCCTAGCCAGACTCACCTAGAAACTAACCGTAGTCACTAGGTGGATGTGGTTTCCTTAATAAGAACCACTACATGTGTTTGGCCCATTTATTTTTAACAGAAAGATGAAAAGTGTGGGCAATAAGACTTAGCACAATAAAAACTAAACTCTCATCAACTGCAAAAATTCCTAAGAAAAACCCTTTAACAGTTGTGGGAATAATGTTGCCCACTTCCAGATTTGTTTCAATGTTATCAAGATTCGAGTTCACATGAAGGCACAACATAATACTAGATTCTTTAAATGGTGTGACATTGACCTCACAGCTACCTCTATTAACCTCAATATTAACATATTCAAATTCAAGGTTGCTTGTGGGTGAATACGGAATAGTAGGTTCAAAAGAGGATTCAATAAAGTACTGAATAGAATCATTAGCAATGGAACTCAAGTCTAATTCTCCCTCTAAACTACTATCAGTAACACAAGAAGGCTCAGCACCCTTCACAGGGGAGGATGGAATTGATAGGCAGGGAAGAGAATTTATTTGAACAGTAAAAGATTCGGGTTTAATCATGTTGTAAATCTCTTCCAAATGCTCCTCATTAGTGAATGAACGTTCAACATCTACTGTTTCAAACCAATCAGTTCTTAAAACATCATCTAATGTGTGTTCAACCACTTTTTCATGCTCAAGTTCAAAAGGCTCATTTTCTAAAACCATGTTTGTAGTGTATTTAAAGAAGTTCAAATCAGGGGAATTAATGTTCAATTCAGCTTCAATAAAGTCTTGTTCTAGATTGCTCAAATTTAAACATTTACTCCCATGTATATCAACACTATTTTCTAGTTTAATACACTCAGTTTCAATCAAACAATCAATCTGAGAACAGGGAGATGAAAGCTCATCATTTAAACTTTCTTCAAACATCATTCCCTCATTCTCATCATCATACAACATCATTTAAGAAATTATTGGGTTTGGAGTTTCAAAACATGGAAAAGAAGTTTTCAATTTAGGTTCAAAGATTTGAGATTCTGTGATTTCCATCTTAAGATTCTCTTCCAAAGTGTACCCAATATCAAGTTCAGACTAAATGTTCAGAATTTCATAAATTTTGGGTGAAGAGTTTTTACCATTCAAGTTTTCAGTTTCAAGTATATCTTCAACCCGAGTGACCTCATTCTCAAAAATCCTAAAATAGTGATTTTTCTCTAATGTAGGAATTATCAAAATAACTGGGCTATCTTTTTCAGTATGTTTTAATTGAGTTTCAAAATTGTCCAACTCAACACCATTAAAGCTCTTTTTTGTGGTTTTCAATGTTATTCTCTTGATTCAGTGAGCTGGTTATTTCCAGATTAGGTTCAACAGTGTCAGATTTTTCAAAATGGATGTTTTGTTGCTGAATTTCACAGTCACTCTCCTCTTCAAAATGATTTCCAAATCTTTTATACACATTTTATTTTTCTTTTTCTTCAAATTCTTCTTGTTCTTTTACCCTTTGTTTTAATTCTAAGAGAATATTTTCCAATCTTTTTAGTCTTTGATCTCGCTCATGAGAATATCTAATTTGAATTTCATGGGTTTTAGTTAACCAATTGTTTATTTGTTCCACCCTAGCATCCAATTTAGAATCAATTAGAACAATTTTAGCTAGGGTGTCCGGATTAGATTCAAAATTTTCATTTTCTTTAATATAAACATCCTGTTGTGGCTGGTTATAGACACACATCCAGGCAGTGTGCCCATAATAGCCACAACACACACAATGTGGTCCCTGTTGATTCCAGTTTTCATGAACTTCCATTTTAAAACTAAAACTGGGTGAGGTTAAACACACAACAGTTCACAGTGAAGCATATTTTTTTTCAAAAACACACAAACAATAGGTTCCAGTTCAAAGCTGTTTTTCTTAAAGTAGATTTTTTTTATATACGATTTTTTAATGTTTTTATTATTGTTTATTTTTATTTTTTTCAAACCCTAGACTACCAGTGCATGCCTTCCCCAGCAACGGCGCCAAATTTTGAAGCATCCTGAGGTCTTCACGGCCCTCAAAATTACATTTATTAACCTACACTAGCACAGTGGTGTAGGGTCGATCCACAAAGAAGGCACACAAGTGTTTACTAAGGTTTTGAAATTTTAAATCCCCACTATTGTCAGCAGTGGGGAAAACATCTTCTTACTTTTATATTTTTTTATTATTAAATTTATGATGAAATGAAAACAAAGACACTAATTTTAAAAACTACCTTTTTCCTAAATAGAATATGAAACAGCTGAAATATAAGCTAAAAGAAACAGTGTCAAAAGTGGAATGGGAGTGCTGAGTGTTGATCAAAAATATTTCTCAAGAGATTCGAAACCTACTGGTTTAACAGTATGTTCATTATTTTATTGAATCATCACCTTCAAATGATTTGTTAAAACTCCCTCGCCAGAAGATTTAACACACTGCATTGAATTTTTTGAAGTTCCCCACTTCGAAAAAACTCAAATTAGCAAATTGATCAAAACATTAACATCAGAAAACTATCTCTCCAAAAGTTTCAGAAGTTTCTAAAATTATATTTATGATGAATTGTATCCATGAGCGATCTCGCCTAAAGATCAAGTATTGGGAAATTGAAACACGTGATGGTGAAAATTTAATTAAAGTATTGAGAACCAGATTCAGTCTCACCGATAGAAACTAATTCTCAGTGAAGGAAATTTAAATGAAGGAAAAAGAAAAGTAAACTTGTAGAATTTAAAATTCCTGAACAAGAAAAGTTATCCTATGATCGTATTCACCTTAATAGCAGCAATACAAAGTAAAACATTAAAACGGTGGAAGAAAGATTCTCCCTCAAAGATGATACTCATGAATCATCTTTGGCTCCTGCAACTCCAAACTGCTCTCCGTGTCTCCTGAGAGTATCTATCCAAGTCTTCGCTCTCGAAAGATGTTCTCATGGAATCAGAATGAGATTCCTTGGATCTTCTCTCCAATGTGTGTGTGGAATGTCGAATTATCCTCTGTTAAATTCTGCTACTTTGTCTGATTTTTTATCCACCGTCTTCTACTGCTTCTCACCGCTTACCTTCCACCAACTTCATAAGTCCCTCTGTTTTGCACCGCACACATGCATTCTTTCTGCGATAGGGACGTCATGCTAGAAATTCCATTGTAACTAACTTCCGGTGAGTTAGTTAGATGAATATAGATGTGTATTAGCCCCTTGAATAAACCTATATAACAATAACAAAGAATAAATAACTCAACGTAAAGAGTATTAAATAAATAATTATCTACTTCAAATTTAAGATTACATGTTATTTAATTTATATTAATAGTTATCTGTTATAAATTTATTATTTTATTCTATTTATAACTATGATTAAATTATTTAATTAATTACATAATTTCATTTATTTAACTATAATTATTTAATAACATTACTTAAACAACATTGAAGTTATTATTACAAATTTTTATAAATAATTTTTTTAAACTATAAATATAAAATATTAATTTATAGTAATGTATTTAATTTAATTATTAATGTTATTATTAATTAAAAATAATTATTATTGGTTAATTAATTACATTTTAAAATTCTTAATTGTAATTTATTTTAATTATTATTATTAGTAACTTTTTCTTTATGTAATTTTTTTAGTTTAGATTTTTTTTAAATATCCATTTCCTCCCCCCAATCAGGCTGCAAGTTGGGGGAGTTTGTTCTTCTTCCTCCTGAAGACAATCATCAGCCCTGCTCAGCCTCTTCCTTGCACTGCAACACCCACATCAGTTCACTCCCTTTCTCAAGAGAGAATAAACATCTTATAATATCACCACGACGGTGGCGTGGTCCAGTAGAGCATTACTCCTACAGTGGCGCGACATCGGATTCTCAAGCATTGATGGCGTGATCTCCTCTTATTAGTGGAGGAGCATACTCCTCTCATGGAAGCTCTCGGATCACCCTCCTCCTTAATTCTCCAGTCATGGTTTACAATGTCATAGAGGTCTTTGGGTAGCTGGTGCGACACTCAACTTCTAGCGGCATTAATCCCTCAGTAGAGAGTTTGTAGAGGGGTGGAATTCAAATCCGGTGAATGGAAAGTGTCTCAGAAAATGAGATGTCACATGGAGATGGTTATGCAGCCTTCTTGAAACACAACTTGGATCATCTTACACCTTCTTCAGCAGATGCAGTGGCGTAGTGACACAATGGTGGCATGACTTGACTTCTTTACATAACAGCGGTTCCAGCTCATCGGTGTATAAGTATCTTCAACTTCGGCCTTGCTTTGATGGTACGACGACTCATGATGGAAGAATGATGGCAGAAAGCGCGAAAGGATCAGAGAACGGTGCAGAGTTATAAGTGAGAAGATAGAGTTATAGTGGGAAAGAGAAAGGGTGAGAATCGGTGCTTCAGTTTTTGTGGCGCCATGAAGGAAACGGTGCAAGGCAAAGGAGGGATACGGTGGCTGTGTTACGGTGAGACCGTGAGATGGTATTATAGTGGGTGGTGGAAATGGTTTTGGTGCATCTGTGAGGAACTTCATAGTGAGACAGTGAGGAGAGGAACCAGAAGTAGGAGACACCGTGACGATGTTAAAATCGTAAACCTGCAAAATAAGCAGAGTAAATAAATTAAATTAAAAACTTAAAGAGAATATGAACAAAGTAATTAATAAAAACTACAACTAAATTAAAACAAACGCAAGCCTAATTTGAAAAATAAAATTTAATAAATTTATATAATGAATTAAACTTAAATTAAATTATTTATAATTTTAATTCGCATAATGTAAATTATTAATATATTAAAAAGAAACTAACTTATTAAAAGTTAACATAAAATTTAAAGATTTATAAGCCATAGTTAAATAGTTACAATATCAAATCAAATTAATTCAAGGTAGAAAGATAATTTTTATATTATTAAACCAAAATGTTAATTAATGTGATAGAATTTAAAGAGACTTAATGATTGAAGTAGGTCTATAATCATTTATTTTAATTAATGAATTATTGAAATACATTTACTAATTAGGTTAAATTAAATTAATTCATAGTACATGCAATATCAAATTAAGACTACATATTTAAAGTGAAAAAATCAAACTAATTAATTATTTAATGTTAAATTATTATCTATGCAGAAAAAAAAACAACAATCTTAATAAATAGTCAAAAGTCTATAAAATTAAAGTAAGAAATAAATTAATTATTTTAAGGCTTAAAATACACAATTAATTATAAAAAATGATTAATTATTAAAATTAATAATAAAATACAAAAGAACCATTATTTATTAAAAAGTATTAAAATAATTAATTAAATTGATAAAAATTAATTTAAAAGATGTGGAAAAACATGTGTTTTTAAGACCACATCAAGGATTCACAAAGGAGGCTACAAAAAACATATAAGTACCATAATAAGAGACTATATATAAAAAATAAATAAAAACCACCATATTAATAAAAAACAACCATGATGAAACTATGATGTAAATAAAGACACAACTAGAATAAACTCAAATAAAACAAACATAAATAAGAATAACCAATGTTGGACTTAGGATAGAGGTGGAAGAGAAACCAAATCAGAGTATCACATTAAGAATACTCAGACCCCGGTGAATCTATATGAATATTTAGGGCACTATCTAGGGAATAACCAATATTTGGGGTAACAAAAATTCCATTTTCCGTTAAATAAACCCAATACATCCACTCTCTCAACCCCTCAAAATAGAATAAAACACCAAAATAGAATTTCCAAAGGGATAATGTTACTTCAGACCACATAAACTATAACCCCTCTAAAATGATCTATCATTCCATTAAATATATATAAGGGAAGACAAAAATAAATTTATAAACTAAAAAATATCTATTTTAGTCTCAAAAGAAGAAGTCTCCGAAAACTGGTATCCATTACCAAACAACATGAGCTACACCTAGACAAAAAAAATATGATCACCCATTTAATATAAGCTCTTCTAGTAAGATAAAGTGAATCAATATAAAAAATAGTCCCAAAATTCAACTCTCTAAATTAATACACTTAAACAATACTTTTTCCCCCTTTAAATCATTTTGAAATTATACTCCCAAATCTTAAATTGAAAAATATAATTTCAAAAATCATTATAAAATTATAAAGTTCCTTATTTAAAACACTAGTAAATTTTCAAATCACTAAACCCCTAAAAAATTTATATCAAATATTCCATTAATAACTAAAAAATCTCATTTTGAAGTCAATTTTAAATTCCAAAAATTCATTATCAAAATCGTTAGAAAAATACACAACATTACATTCTTTGAAAAATATTTTAGAAATCCACTTTTCAACATTATAACTTATCATTTGTCCCCAAAATAATTTTTACACTATAAAACACCCACATACATCCATGAAAGAACATCAAAAAATACTAAAACTCATCTTTATTGGTTTTAAGAGAAAATTCCACCCATTTAAAATCAAATTATCACTTATTTCAGGATAAACTTTAAAAAATAACTCTCAAATTTAAAAAATTAACCAAACTAAATTACTAAGAAAACCCATTCATCACTTTAAACCCATTTATTGGAAATAAAAAATTAGCTTTATCTTTCTATTTAATTAAGAAAACTCATTTATTATTTTTAAATTGAAAACCTCGCCATTTTAAGACCAAGCCTTTAAAAATTAAAAAAAAATTTTCTAAAACAAACACTATTTAATAATCAAATTAATATAAAAAAACAAGTCCAACACATTTTTTCAATAGGGGCTAGTGTCTATGTGAAGCTTGTCCACATGGTTGGGAAAACCCTGTTCCAGCTAGACAACTGGCACATGGATTCATCATGAACCGTGTACTTAGGTACCACATGGCTTCCTAGGCCCTATGAACTCACTAGGTACCACCATTTTAATCCCCTTTATCATCCCCTAAAACACAACATGTAAAAAAATCACATAATAAAAAAAATTCAATACAAAACCCTAGACTCAAAGCCTGACATCCAAAGGAAACTTGAGACTCTGAATGAAAATGAGCTTGCAAGGTTATTCTCACATATACCTCTCGAGTCCCAATAGTACTATCTCCATATGCCATTAATTTCTAAATACCATAGGCCATTCCCAAACCTAGGCCATCTTAAAAACTATAGACAATGATTCTATTTTCTATGAACTATCTTGATTTGTCTCTCTATCAAATGCACATGTTGGCCCAGGAAATCCCTGAGGCACATTCCCGATCATCTCGGGGTGGCATAAAGCACCAAGTCAAAAAAGTACAACCAGAGGGAATTTTTTTCCCCAATAAAAGATTTAAAAATAGTATAGAAATGGTAATGATCCATCTATACATTTGACATCAATTCCTGAATCAAATAAGAATTTTTATATAAAAGAAATAAAACAAATTAAATGAAAAAATTTAAACTAATCCCACCACTAACCCCAGTCACCCTCCCCTGTAAGAATATTTAAATCCACCCTCAGAATACATTACATCATACACTAATAGATATCACTAACATTTTTCCGTAGAAGGTAGTAAAATTCCAAAAAGGCCTATGTGATTAAGAAAATGAAATACAAATAACAATAACCAATATGCCTATATGGGACTATACAAGTAAAAATCCACTACTAAATAGCTATCAAAGAGCGGTCAGGAGTATAACCAAAATTTGAAACTAAAATGATATATATAGGCATGAGCATACATCATATTAGGCATTCCAAGTAAAACCATGCTCTAATTTTTTTTCTTTCAATAAAAAAATATCACATTTATTATAATTTCATGTACAATATTAAAAATATATTTTTGTTCTCATTTTAAATAGAAATGGACACTTTGAAAACATTTTTTGTTCTTAAGCCTTTTTTAGATAAAACACAATCTTTAAACAATTTTTAATATATTATTTTGGATAAACATTAAAATGAAGTTATAAATAAGAGAAATAAGGCTCATAAAATAATAATAATACAATAAATCATAGTTGGTGTAGAATAAGTAATAATAAATAGAAACTCATATATTAAATAAGATAAAATTTAAATCATGTGAAAATACCCTAAGGATTGCTAAGGGATAAAGAAACCCTATATCACAATTCTTTGGAATCTAATACAAAGAGATAGTAACATGTCATTGTCCAATGGAAGGAACACACAAAATATTCTATATATAGCTACTGGAAATGGACCTCATCATGTCTAGGTTCATCAACCCAAGAACCCAAGGATCCCATGAGGGTTTAATTATAATAAACATTACATAACAATATAGTGAAATATAAATAGAAAATTCCATAATTACCATAATCACACAAGATTAATAACCAAAGGATGATTTAAAATCAAACCTCAATAACTTTAAGAATGTGAATACCAAATAACATCCAAGGATTTATAATCAAATAAAATAAATGTTTTAACACTTACTATAAAGGTTTCAATTAGGCCTAGTAATTTATTTTAAATCCCTTCAATCTTGTTTGAAATTAAAGATTAATCATCGTATTTAAAACCATAATATTTTTCATCATTTTTATTCCATATAAACTTATTAATATATATATATATATCCCTTATACAAAAAATTCATATATATTTTTGTGAATTGTTACATGTATTTATATATACACATACTCAAGTGTATATATATAATGTAAAAAAATAATTTCCAAACTCACAAGTTTATTCAAAATAGATTTTAGAATCAATTTATTATCACATGGAATTTATAGTATTTCTTAAAATGACAAGCCAAATATAAAGACCCATTAGGAGTCTATATTAAAGATCCTAATCCATTATAAAATATTGAAACATCCAAACAAGTCCATTTGGGTAATTTTTTAAATATTTGATATTGAAAATTATTTTCATAAACTTTTTACCAAGGTTTCGATTAAGAAAAATACTTTAAATTGAAGTGTAAATATATTGAAACATGATTTACATTTGAAAACACTCAGAACATAATAATAATAATTATTTTATATCAAAATTAAGGATTAAAATAAAATAAAACAAGGCTATAGAATTTTAAGACAAAAAATATGTGGAAACCTACATTAAACTTGTTGTGTAAGATAATCAGGGCCTAAACCCACTGTAAAAAATCTAAGGAACATCATGGTACTGATAGGAATCATAAAAAATAAAAATACCTAATTAAATTTGATCTAAAGATAATAAATGGATGAAAGACTCTCTAGAATCAACGGAAACCCATTACCTTCAATAGTTGCAGCTAAAAAATACTTCAATTGAATCTTGTGAACCATAGGAATCAATAACCAATAAAAGAATCACCAAAAAATAGGGTTAGGGTTTAACTAGGTTTTTCACAACATAAGAGGAGGATTTATGGAAAAAATAATAACAGTATGAGAAGTTAGGAAGAGACCATACCAAAAGGAGACTAATTAGAAATTATGCATAAAAGAGGTTCGATCAAAGGGAGGTGCAAGATCGGTGCTCTTGTGGGATGGTGTGTGTGACAAAGATGGTGGGAGGGTGAGTGTATTGCATGAGACTGAATATGGGATAGGGTTAGAAAGGTGAAAACCTATTTTTTTAATAATCTAGCACTATGCAAGATTCGGTTGTATGGTTGGTCAAACCATGCGCCGATTTTGAGATCCTTACTTGATGGAATGGAGAATGGTGAATGAGAAGGAAAAATAGAAATACTAACTATGTGTTATCTATGAAATTGGATGTGCTAATAATTTATAGGCACTTACATGGTCACAAAATGATTACTACTAACCATGTGGTAACTCTTTGGTAGGCCTATTTCTATGGTTTTTTCAAAAAAAATAAAAAAAAATTGTCCTGAACTCAAAAAAAATATAAAGGCCAATAAAAATAAATAAATAATGGGTCGGGGTGTGGAATCCATTAATTCACCCCCCCCAAGTGGTACCTAATCGGACCATGGACTGAAAAGTCGTATATATAGATGTTTCCTCTAAATATATAAGGGGGAATTCTAAGAGATGGAGAATACTGACTCTACAGATAGATGAGGTGTTCTCATATTCGATGGGAATAATTATCATTGTTAGACTGGTAGTATGTTACCCTATCTTTTATCACTTGTCTTGGAAGTCAAGGATTCTATAATATTTGGGTTTGAAACCGTTGTTGAAGGTGATTCTTTGACTCGAGTATACAAGAGGAGTTTTGAATTATATATAATGGATCAAAATTCCATCTTTATATCTCTATTAAAGAAGGTATAAAAAATATCAATAGTCTTCAAACTGAATATGAGATATAGTAAAAATTTAGGAGAATCTATGATAGAAATATCAAAATTTAGGAAGCTAAAATACAAGTCAATATAAGATTATTTCCAAATAAAAATAGATAGTTGAGTCATAGTACATTTATCTCATGGTTCTGCATGAGTTGAATAACAGTATATAATTCTTCACCAATTATACTGATGTTAAAGTTGAATTTTCTTGGGCTGGTAAGAATACAGGTTCCAACAGGAAAGAAAAATTCTCACTAAATTTATCACAAGTAAAATTTATTATCCCTAAAACTATTGGTGAAAACATAAGGACGAACTTATTTCAATCAAGGAGAATATTGTGAGACACTCTTCCCCAATAAAATAAATAAAGTAATCCAAGAACGTCACTTCCCCCTTGGCACATGGAGGCTCAATTTATAATAGAAAAACTATATAATAATTATGGAAAAATTCCTATCAAAATGGAAGATCTAATTTCAAAGGTTGTTTCTAGTGTTATGAGAGGAATGGACATAATTCCTACTCTTGTTGGCATAATATATCTTTTCTATAGAATAGATAGAATCCAAGGGGTAAATTTGGGGAGCATATAAAGACATATTTCAATAAAAATAATGTTTTTACCAAATATATCTAACAAAAATAGATTTTTATATTTAAAATAAGTGTATCAAATATGTGTAAAATAAGATCATTATTTTCTGGTATTCATGTATAAACTTCTAGTAGAGATTTTTATAAAATTAAAATTGGAATTCATGTACTTCAAATTCAATCAAAAGAGAAAATGAGAGGCCTAAGTTGGTTGATAATATCAAGAAGGAGTGCTTGGTCATTTGGATTGACTAAGTAGAGAAGCCTAATAATATAGAGGAAGAAAAAGTTCATGTTAAATATAATAGAAATAAGGTGGTGATAGTGTAAAATCTTGATGTACATGAGGAGTATTTAACAAGCGGTGACTTGATGGATCCAAATAATTTGTGTGAAAAGGGATTGAAAATTAGGGAAATCATGAAAAAATATATTAAAATCATTACTACCCAATTATTATTGATTAAAATATAAATGTGAGACAAGGGTGATAATGTTTCATTGAAAACTAGGAGAAAAAAGCTCATACACAAAAGGAAATAGCTTAAAAGAAAGTAGAAATACATAAAAACTCTTGAGTCTATTAACAACAATAGAACAGCTAGGGTTAGAATAATCTCTCAGCCTAGTGTTTCCAGTGAGCAATAAATATGTTTTTTCCTTATGTCATACCATTTTTTATTTGTGTTAATGTGCAAGGAATTGAATGTGTGGTGTTGGGTTGTCACTAATATACATCAAAGACGAAGTTCTTTACAGTGTTTCCCAACTACCATGAAAATAAGGAAATGATTTCTTCCCTTTATAGTGAATAAATTTTAATTGAAATTTTCATATAGTTTATCTAGAAATTATGGAAAACAATACCTGATTAGATAATATAGTATGCCAATAACACTTTTATCATTTATCATTGTTTATATAAAACATATTTATAATGGGGGTGTTGGTTGAGGAAAATTTGAGACAATGTGGGAGTTTAATTCTTTAAAATTGAGACTTTTAATGTGTTTATTGAGATGTGTGTAGGCTAAAATATATTTCTTGATAAATTTATTTTATACCACCATTATTTAAGAAATGAGAAATATTTGAGCATGATATCACATGTTGATAAGTATTTATAGAGGACAGAGATAACAATGATTATATCTCTCTTTATTTTTACACTGATCTAACCCACATATACTTAGATTTGAATAATTAAAGCTCCTTGCAAGGAAGAACATGTGATTTCATCCTTCTCTCAAGAAGAAAATGGTTTTTGTAAAGAATTGAAAATGAGGGGAAGAGAATGTTAGTGCCTTGAAAGTTATAAAAAAGATGAGGAGACCCTTACATTGACCTTTGGATTTAATTTTAAATAAGGGTATAAATATGGTAAGCACACATATTATATTTATGTGTTCTTTTTGGTGTTGATAACAAAATATAGAAGGGATTATTATGGTACCCCAATGTGTATTTGATTGTATTTTATGTTAAATGAATGTTTTGATTTAAATATGTGTTGAGATGGAATAAAGAAGGTAGAGGAGTTTGAGACTGCCAAATTGAATAAATAATTGGAATATATCATGGGTTATTATTTTAAATAAATATATATAAATGTGATGATTGATGTGTTTTTCTTCAAAGAAACCAATGAAAAGTGTTTGGGGAAGATTTGATGTTGTCTATATCATGTTGGAAGTGTTTTTGAATTGATTAAGAATAGGTAGAGATAATTTGAGGAGTCTCACAATCAATCAGAAGTTTTTTATGTGGTCAATCCAAAATGGAATGGAAAGTTGGAGTTGTATATGTGATTGATCAAGGCAGAATACCCAGACATGTGGTCACATGTCTACTGGGTGAGGAGGAGAAGTTGGATATTTGGTAATGGAATTTATATTAAACAGACCATCCCATAAGATAATTTTAGTGCCCATAAAATAATTGAGAGCTCTTATATTTACTTACATGGATGAGTCTATAAGATAATTATCTTACACAAAATAGATCATAAGATAATTTCATCATACGTGAGAAATATCATATGTTGGATTTATCCTATGGGTAAGTATCCTAAAAGATTCAGGAATTTAAGATGAGTTCCATGTCACAAGTCATAGGCCCATGTGGAAAAGAAATTTTTTTTCATGGGTGAGAGGATTTTTAATGATTTTAGAGAAGAAGAATTTTCAGAGGTTTTCAAGGAAGGAAACATCCAATTTTTTGGGCGATTTGAAGGAGATGTCTTGACTAAGAATCAAGTATTCTTGAATGAGGAGACCACACGTGTCAAAGATTAAAATATTTTCCATAAATTAATGGAAGCTAAATATTCACATGATATTTTTGTGCTTAAATATGTAGGTACCAAATAATACTTTAGTGGTGTAAAGAATTTTGATAACTCTTATAAACTATGTGATAACTCTAATAAGATGACACATATTTGTATCGTGGAGGGAAAAAGAGATGAAGTCAATCACCGTTGAAGAATAAAGAGATCTATCATGCATCCAATTAAATGTAATATATTAGGGAGATCCGGATCATTTATGATCTATAAGGGGTATCATAACCAACACTAGTATTGAAGTTTTTGATAAAGTACATGTAGAGACCTCCTATTCCATCTACTCATGGAGGCAGAACAACAACTAGAGGAGAAAAAAATGTAATGAGATGAATGTCTTTCTTTGTTGTAATTTTATTAAATAATTTTTGTAACTTTTTATGGACTCTACTGGACTCTATGTTGTAAGAAGTTGTTCAATATTGTGAAGAAGCCATGATAATAGTATATTCAATATGGCAAGGAGTATGATTTTTAGTTGAACCTTAAAAATTCAGTCTGTTTATCTAATGATTTATATCTCTATATATGAAGTTGAGGTTGTAAGAAATTATTGAGTGATGGAGCACTTTAACAAGCTCAAGAGGTTGAATTAAGATAATCCATAAAAAGAATCATGTCATTGATTCATCCCTCCTCCCAATGGTACCTAATCCGATCCTGGACTAATAGGATTGTTGTGTTATTGGAAAACGAACATTGATTTATATAGGAAATATTGGAATTAACTTCATGTAATTATGACGTGTGTTGTGGTTGGAATGACCTAATCTGTATTTTACCATTTAAAATTTATTTTGATTTCATTAACTGATTTTTAAAAAAAATATTATTTATTATTGCATATACATATATTTTTCTTTTCAATTATAGCTATATTTTTTATTTTGGTTAAAATTTAAAATATTGTTGATTCATGGACACACTCTTCTGCACACATTCTTTTATTTATGAAATTTTAAATATTACATTCATATATTAATATGCTGTGAAATAATAATATTTATTTATTATATTTATTTTTTCAATTCATGTATGCTTTATATTCATTATTTTGGTGATTTTTGTAGTGTTTATTTCTAATTGTTTTTCTATTTTTTCAATTGACGAAACACAGAATATGGGTGCAAGAAAAGTCACGATGGCCTAAAATAGTGCAAGCTGAGAGAATCATTAACAACATACTTAAGCCCCTCTCGAGGAGAGGAACCTATACTATTGAAAAAAGATAGATTCTGAATTGGTAAATCCCCAAATACCAAGATGTCTGCAACCTTATTCCCCTCCAACCATGTGTGTGTAATATCGATGTTATTACCCTGGAGAATTTTGCACTTCCTGATGTATGCAATTTTCCATAGGAACTGGCATGTACCTGAAACTTCTTTATAAAGGATAAGGGAGTTTGTCTCCATGACCTCTATCATGATTTGCCTCTTCTCACATAGCTCCAAGAATGATTCCATCGCATATACCTCAGCCTAAAAGGTGTATCCCCTACCATAGAAGGCCCAAAATGATGCAACTACAATCCCCTTCTAATTTATGAAGACTCATCCACATCGTATCTCCCCCTGATCAAAGACCCTTTGGTATTAAGCTTCATTCCAAAGCACAATAGATGCCAATGGACCCAATTCCCCTATCCCACATCGCTGCCTCGCTTGTAGAGGAACTTGTTTGACACAATATCCCTTAACGACAATGCATCATGGAATGCAGTGCACAGTCGGACAAAATCCAGAAACAAGTTTATCATTTTGAAGATGATTCTATCATGGGATCCTCTAAAGCCTCTATGTTGCACCTCATTCATGTCTACCCATAGAGTCCAACATCACGACAGTAGGATAAAAGTATGTGCCTTCCTCTCAAGGCCATGATCCCTAGATCATTGAAACCAATCATTTTGAAAAGAATCT
Organism: Viscum album; assembly: GCA_963277665.1. NCBI lineage: Eukaryota > Viridiplantae > Streptophyta > Magnoliopsida > Santalales > Viscaceae > Viscum > Viscum album. The sequence goes on from OY728146.1 coordinate 1,262,364,453, forward strand.
TGCATTACTACCTATATATTCCACCCAGAAAATATCTTAAAGGCCTACCAAATCCAGCTGGTCTACTCACTATCAAATAAGAGGTTCCCCACCATTTCTTTTTTAGGATCGTGACAACACCCACACCTTGAAGTGATGCTCACTCCCATGCGCTATATGTTTTCCTCAGTGGGAAAAGCATGATTCCTCACACACTATAGTATGAAATTAAACTTGGAAGGATCCTCCATGCACCACATCATCACCCCCCATGGATATTCATTCAATGAATCCCTCCTCACCTGAGAAAAATATTTAATTGAGAACTCACCCAACATGCTTCCCATAAAAATAAGTTTATCAAGATATTCATTAAATACCATATTGTTGAAATCAGCGCGTTGATTTCCATCACAAATGGAAAAAAGACAAATGGGGTGACCACTTGCCTCCCTAAGAGAAATATTTAGAGTAGGGAACCCTGGGAACCACAACCTTCCATCCCCCCAATATTGAAGCCAGAAGTTGATATCCCCTCTCCCCACCAACCAGCTAGAATGCTGGTGAAGAAATTTCTTGTACAGGTGGATCAACTTCCATATCTTATAAGGACTCAAACTTTGTTCATGCACATTCACACCATACTTGTCCTACATTACCCTTCACCAAAATATTATTCTTTCCATATCCTCCTCAACTAATTTTTCATGAAACCCCATCATAGTCAACGAATCAGTCCTTATGTTGATTCCCCCCCTCAGATAGAGGTCTTTCCAATTACTTCCTCGAGGCCCAATGATGATGGACATCCTTCTGCCCATCCCAAATAAAAGTCAACATAATTCTATCCATTTTGGAAACCACACTGTTGGATCCTTAGGCTTGTTTTTGTTTGACTTCCCTCTGATTTATGTCATTTCCCCCCCCCCCCCATAAATTCCTCTACTGCCACATGTCCCAAATTCCACATGTTGGGTATGTATTATCTCAACAATAATCTATAAATCTTATTGATTTTGATGCTCACAAATACCCTTGATTGTTTTACTAAAAAATTAACATTATGCATTTTTTAGAAATATATTTTTGGAGAAGATTATCTTATTTATGAGTTATAATATTTTTAAAGTATTATGAATCTGTTTTAATAGTATTTTGGAAACACTATTCAAACCCTAATTTTGTAAGAAAAATATATGGATTATAAAAAAAAATTTGAAACAGAACATATAGATCTTGAACCCTAAATTGTTGTAAATGTATTTATAAACAACTGTATGTTTTTTGAATCAACCCTATATTTGATAAAAAAAACTATATGGCACATCAACCTTAATTTTGTAATCAACAATACATTTTCTATCCTTACATTTGAAATTTTTTTTTCACATGGAGGAAACCCACATTTAACTATTCAATGATGGATTTTGAATTAAATATATTTTTTGTATTTTCTGAAAAATTCTAGAGGGATGTAATTAATATTTTGATGTTGTTCGACTATCATTTAAATAGCTCATATTCAATTTAAAAAATCATTCCTATTTCTAAAGAAAGTTGTGACTCCATTGAATAATTTATATTTCAATTATTTTGATCCATCAAATGATATTATTTGATCATCCTATCTTAAGGAAACACAATATGTATATATAATATAAAGAGTAATTGTGATTTCTATACAATATTATATTTTTTAATATATGTTTTAGTACATAACTTAAATAAATAATCAAAATATCGAGCAACTCTATTTTTTTACAAATAGTATACAATTTAGAGATTTAAAAACTTTAATATCATAATGTTGTGTAATTTCTGTTATTTGTTCGTTGCTACTGTTATTGAATATCATTCGCAACTTGGATCTCTTAAAATCTATTATTACTTGAAGAAGTTCATTTTTTAAGAAGCAATTCTGAATTATAATAGTTTTTTCTGTTACTATGTTCAAGAACCTATTATTCAATAAAATAAAAACTCTTTTGATTTATTGGAGTCTTGGCTACTTAGACTCATTTGTGGAAGAGTGTCATCTTCTAGGACTAATATTTGAAGAAACTGATTCCCTTTAAAAGAACTAGAAGGTTCTGTTTAACCTTTTCATAAATTTTTCAACTTCTTGAAATATGTTGTGATTGTCTTGTGATAAGAGTACCTTACTTGTAAAAGTAACAAAGCTCGCATAGCGAGCCTTAGTGGAGTGGAGTATGAGATCTTTGTGCCCCAAACTACTTTGATAATTTTTGTGTTCTTCTTTACTATATATCCTCAGCTCAAATTAATTACAGAAGAGAATGCTTCATAACTGTATAAATCACAAAGAAAGCTAAAAGCCAGAATTTATCAACATTATTAAAAATCACAATTCACCTCCCCCCCTCTTTTCTATGTTTTTATTATTATGTACATACTAACAATTGGTATCAAAGGGGTGATTTTTGATAAAGAAGATAATGATCTAATAAGCTGAATGTATAATGTATATACACAGATAAATGTCAATGGTTGATCCTAGAAAAGGAATGTTTATGTTTCGCACTCTATATATCAAATGGGATAAATATGGATGCTAGAAATATCAAATGATAATCTATATAAAAAAGAGATGATTTAAATTTTATATTAATAATATCACTCCTTATGAATTTATCGAGAAACTAAAAACATGGGATGCTTCCAAAGAAGCTGATTATGACATCAATGAAAAGGCAATGAATTCTATCATTTGTAAAATTATTCCTAAAAAATTAAATCAAGTTTCAAAACATCCTATTGTATATAAAATATGGAAAACAATCATTATTTCATATAAAGGGACTAACAATTTCATATAAATGAGGTATGCTCCCTCAAAACTAAAGTTTGACACATTTGGAATGTTTGATGGTGAGATAATCACCCATATTAATTGATGGTTGATATAAATAGTTATTGATTTTATTTCTTTACGAGATATAATTTGTCAATAAAGTCAATCACTAAAAGTACTCAGTGTAATACCCTGAAAATGGTATAGTGTATCTATAGTTATATAAAAATAATCACCAGTCAAATATTTGACTATAAAAGAATTAATTAGAGAACTGATTATGTATAAAGAAGGAATGAAAGATGAATCTAAATATCATAAGACAGTAAAAATGGAAAATACTACCCTTGAAATTGCATCTTTGAAGCATGAAAATAAATCTAGATAATATTTAAAATATTAAAATATTCAGATTGATTAGATATTAAAGTGTATCTGGTTCAATTAGCCAGAAAATTTAGCAAAATCTATAAGAAGAAGAGAGGATACAAAAAACCATCAAGAAAGATGATAAATGATTCAAATAAGTGTGATGATATGAATAAAAGAAGATGGGTCATATTATACCTAATTTACCACAATTAAAATAAGTAAGAAGAAATATGGAAAATAAAAATCTAATGAGAACTGATTATAGTTATAATGGGAAAAGAGTTATGGAAGCTACATAGATCGTGTCTGAAGACTCCAGCAGCTCTTACAAATATGATTCATAAAAATATCCTAAAAATCTAAAATTTAACTTTTTCTTTATGGAAAAATAAGTATATGTGGTAAAAACCTATTACTCTTCTACTTTGGACTCAGAGAGTTGTTCAGGTGTAAAATTATCTTTATATTTCTCAAATATTGAAGAAAAATATCAATCATTAGTAAAAAAAAATAAGTCAATAAAATATATTAATAATTTTATTCTAAGTGAAAAAGATACAATGTTAAAACAACATCAATAAATATAAGAAAATTTTAATACCTATGCATAAAATTATAATATTCATAAAAATAATATAAAATAACTACAATATAATGTATAATCATTCAAGAGTGATGCTAGAATTTTAACTAATGGTTAAAATTATCTAAATGATATTTTGGAAAAAACTTTTAATAAAAAGGCAAATATGGAAGATACGCCAATGGATGAAAAAAAGACATATAAACATTATTTTGTTCCAAGTTCTAAAAAAAGCCACATGTTCCTATTGTGTAACTAAATGTCATTATTCTAACAATGATTACATAAGAAATCTTAATTTAAGTGGAATTAAAGAATATAATATTTCCAAGATTATGTATAAAGAATGTAAGGTAAATTTTGGTAAAATATGAAAAATATGGATTCTTATATCTTTGTTTGCTGAAACAGCTCTACCCACGAAAATATGGGTACCAAAAGAAATTATTTTTTAAGAAATTTTGTAGGTTAAAGACCATAAGAACAGAAATGTTGAATGGTATATAGATAATAGATTCTCAAGACATATGAGTGGGGGCTCTTCCAGTTTCCATACACGGGAAAATCGATGGAGGACTAGTCACCTTTAGAGATAAAGAAAAAGGAAATATAGTTGGAGTTAGAGGAGTTAGAGATCCAAATTCAATTTCAATCAAAAAAGTGTTATATTTTCAAGGACTAAATAATAATCTAATAAAAATTTATCAACTATGTGATGATAGTTTTTTTGTTGATTTATCTAAAAATTCATGCCCATTTTTCAAAGAAAAATTGATTAAATTTAGAGCACCTAAAACTAAAAAAGTCTATACTATGGATATTAATTCCTTGTGTAATCAAAAAGTGAATTATTTAACTACTATGAAAAATGAGTCATGGATCTAGAATAGAAGTCATAGAAACTATAATGTATTTACTTTATATAAATTATTTAAGAAACACATAGTTTATGATTTTACTAATCTTAAATTTGAAAATGATATATTTTTTTGAGGCATATAAAATTCCAAAACAATACAAATCAACTTTCAAATATATAAACAAAGTTACTACATCTAAACCACTAGAACGTTTCTGCATATATTTTTATTGGACCATAAATAGTAGAAAATATGGATAACAGATTGTATGTTTATATATTAGTTGATGATTTTTAATGATTTTCATGGGTTTATTTTCTAAAACATAAAAGTTAAGTATTCACTAATTTTTATATATTTTGTAAAGTTATTCAAATTTAAAAATATTTTAAAATAGTTTCATTAAGATGTGATCATGGTGGAGTATTTGGGAATCATGAATTTAATAATTTTTTCTAAACATAGGTATTAACCACACCTTTCTACACCAATAACACCTCAATATAATGGAATTGTTAAAAGAAAAAAATATAACTATTCAAGAAGTAGAAAGGACTACGTTGAAAGAATATAGACTACATACCAATTATTTGGTAGAATAAGTAAATACAACTTGTTGTATCTTGAATAAATCTTTAATAATACCCCTTATTAAAAATGACACCCAATGAAATTTGGAATAATAGAAAATCTAATTTAAATTACATTAAAGTCTTTAGATGAAGGTGTATATATTGAATATAAAGAAAAACCTTGGTAAATTTTATCTAAAGGCTAATGAAGGAATATTTCTAGGATATTCTAATACTTCTAAATCCTATAGAGTGTATAATAAAAATTTAAGTATTGATGATGAATAATTTCATGTAAATTTTGATGAATGTAGTCCTTTTATAAAAAAGAAAGATCAAACATATGAAATTTATGACACTTTTGACAACATGAGGCTTGAATCACCTAAGAATGATTTTGAAAATAAATTAAATAAAATTTATTCCAGTCCATAAGAAAATAAGACAAAACAACATGAAAATGTATTACCTGTACAATCCAAAACCTCAAAGTTTCATCCTTTCAAAACTGTTATAGGAAATTTAGATATTAGAGTAAGAACTAAAAGAAATTTAAGAAACTTAGAATAATTTTATACCTTTCTATAAATACTTGAATCGAATAAAATAGATTAATCCTTAAAAGTAAAAGTTTGTTATTATATATGAAATATGAATATAATAAATTCAATTGAAATAAAGTTTGGGAATAAGTTGATAGAATAACCAATTTTCCATAAATAGGGACCAAATGGATTTTTAGAAATAAACAAGATGATCAAGGGATCCTTACGAGAAATAAATCTAGATTAGTATAAAAATGATGCAATAAGGAAGAAGGGATAGACTATTAAGAAACCTTCTCACTTGTTACTAGATTAGTGGTAATTGGAATCCTGATAGTTTATGTATCACATATGATTTTTAAATTATATCATATGGATGTAAAATATTTCTTTTTAAATGGATATTTTATAGAGTATATTTATATTCAACAACCACTAGGTTTTGAAAACCCTCATCTACCATATTCATTTTTTTAACTTACTAAAACTCATTATGGATTTAAACAAGCACCTATAGCCTAGTATTAAAGATTAAGATCATTTTCATTGGAAAATGGATTGTTTTATAGGAATAGTCCATCCTATGGTTTTTAAGAATGTTTTTTCCCAAATATTTTATTTGTAAAAATTTATATTGATGATTTTATTTTCAGATCAACAAATAAAATTTTTTGTAATGATTTTTCAAATATTATGAGAAAAGAATTTGAAGTGGGTTTGATTAGAGAGGTAAATTTCTTTCTTGGATTTAAAATTTATGAAAAATATTATATAAATGTTTTAAATCATATCCAATACATTATTAATTTATTGGAAAATATTGGGCTAGAAAATATTAAGACTTACACAACTCTCATGTGTACTATTATAAAACTTGATTTGGATTAAGCTAGAAAACCATTAGACAATAATTTATATAGAGTTATGATTATTAGTTTATTATATATGACTTATAGAAGACCAAACATAATGGTTTCCATATGTTTATGTGATATATTTTTTTAAAACCCAAAATAATTACATCTTTCAACAATTAAAATTATTATTAGATATTTAAAATGAACTATTCTTCATTCTCTACTTTACCAAATAACTTCTGATTTTAATTTAATTTCATATTTAAATGCCAATTAGGGAGGACTTATATTAGATAGAAAAAATAACATCAGTAACCTATTACTTTTTAGGAAAATGTTTATTTTCTTGGTTGAGTAAGATACAATATTCAGTATTTCTATCAATAGAAAATGCATAATATATATATTTCGGAAGTTTCCATCCACATGTCTTGGGGTTGAAACACCCCTTACAAGACTTTGGACTTAATTTTAAAAATATACTTATTTTAAGTGAAAATATAAGTGAAATTAATATTTCCAAAAATCATATAAGTCATTCAAGAAACAATCATATTGATAGAAGTCATCATTTTATAAGAGATCGTGTTATTAAAAATGATAAATCTTTGGAATTTAAAAATACTGAATATCAACTTACTGATATTTTTACTAAACTACTTCCCATTTCAAGTTTTTATTTTATTAAGGGGGAGTTAGGAATATTTTATTACCCATAAATTTTGGTTAATTTATTTCATTAATTTTTATATTAATAATTTTATTTGGTTATTATTTATTAGCTTAAAATAAGAATTTGTTTCATTTTTGAAAAAGTGTGTCTTTTCAAAAAAAAAACAAATAATGATTACGGTGAGTAAATTGGCTCGAGAAACTAGAACAAAATCACTAAAACCATAATAAAACCATCTATATCTCTCTTTTTTTAAATACCATTAGGTTTTGTAACCTTTCACCTTCTAGAGATATCGCTTTCCTATGAAACCCTAGAATCCAAACCTTCTCCCTTCAGATTCAGAGAAATGTTAAAGAATAAGAGAACAAATAAAGGAAAAACCAAGTGATTCAAAATGAAAATGAGTCCCCTTTAGAAATATTCTTAAAAGAATGTTTATCGAAGTTGAATTTTTGTATCATAAAAATATATTACATAAGCAAGCCCTTGCCTTTCAAGGATTGGAATTCATTTTTAATGAAGAAAATACCAATATATTTTTGATCTATAACTAAAGAATTTTTATAGGAATGTTCGGTTCATTTTTAGGGAAATAGAGTTTGTCATCACTTCATGGGTAGATGATAAATAATATTCCATTTTCTCAGTAGAAATTGAAAAAACCATAAAATTTACTCATGAAGGAATGTTTCATTCTAATCTACCATCAATAAGAAATCAAGAACACATGTTAGAAGATATAATTTCATTTCTCTTTGTATCCACCCTAATTTGAAAATTGTTTGTTATGGATATTGAGGCTGACTGGAAGGTACTAGTAAAGTTCAACCAGTCCGCAATCCACCAAAGAATTAGAGGATTAGAATATATTCATTATCCTAACATGTATGTCATGGTCTTATTCATCAGTGATATCAGGATAAACTTTTCTAGGTATATGTTTCGATATCTGAATCACTGTTGTCAATCAGAGGCATGGATCTACTTATATTTATATGAAAAAACAACTTCTATTATTTTGTATATAAAGAATATGATTTTTATATAGATGTTCAAAGTAAATTTCCTTACAACAAAATTCTTAATGTTGGTACTTTAATAAAGTTTAGTTTTTTAGAGTATAGTTAAAGTTAAATTGTTTTTAATTGGTGCTAATGATCAACAACAATCTGTACTGGTTGTTCATGTGGAGTAATGGAATTTGAAATCATCTAGATATGTTCATCTGCAAAATGAAGAAGTTGGAGAATCCATAGTAGGATAGGTTGTTCAACCAATATAAATGATACTCATATATAATACTTAGGATCAAGATGTTGTCGATCCTGAAGAAGTAGACAATGATGTTCTGGTCTCCCAGCCTAAAAATAGACAACAACATGCCAAGGATAACCAAGAAGTTGATATTAGTGGACCTAGATAAGAAACTCCATCTATGTTTTTTGGAGTAACAATCACTCTTGAGGAACAAAACGCTGACATCAATCCTCATGATTAACATGTAGCTGTTGAAAAAGAAAAAAATCTGGAAACTTCTAAGGTGATGAGAAAATTCAAATTTCAGTAGCCGAAACTACTAAAATAGTTGATAATAAGAAAACCTCTCCTAACCCACAATCCTAACACAAAATAGATTCTATAACTAGAGAGAAGATATAAGTTCTTGATAGCATTAATTTCTCTTCTAGTGAGAAGATTACAGAAATGTCACTAGTTACAATGGATGACCCTCATCAATCATATCACTAAGAAGAAGATTCTTCTGATTCCCAGAATCATCAGATAAAATATCTGGTAATCAATTTTTACAAAATAAATGAGTATAAATCATGTTTAGAACATGAGTTGGAATCTTAAATAAACGATTTGGATGATTTGAGGAGGATAACTGTTTCAAATAAGAACTTGATGTTTTTCAGGATTAGCTACTCAACACAAGAGAAAATTATTATACCAAGAGAGATTTTAATTATTTTCAATGAGAAATGTTAGATTGTTTTTGAAAACTAAAATCAGAACTGGTCACAAATACTTATTTGAAGGATTAAAATAAATATTTGAAAAATCAGTATAAATCGATGAGGAAAAGTTCTAGTCAATTCAGAGCCTCTCCCTCTACTTCTCAAACATCACCAGTTTTAATCAGATAGTTTCAATTAATTACTTCAGTGATGTCTGATATAAATGATATGCTTCATTCAAATTTTTTTAACAATAAACCAATGAATGCATTTTCAGATAATCAAATACTACTTTTTAAGAATTTAACCTTATGTGAACTTAGAATTAGACTACTTCTCAATCAATTAAGTGAAAATCTTACCATGTTTCTTCAAACTGAGGAAAACCTGCATGACGTCCTAAAATTAAATCTAATAGATTGTTTATAAGTGGTTAATTAATCAGTAATTTTGATAATATGGATGGATTAAACCCGTTCAAAAAGTTTACAAAGATATATGGCTGAGTTAAAGGAATTTATTTAGGTTTTTCGAGCTTCACCAGTGCATGACACCTCTTTTGGATCAGCCTCTTAACCTTCATTCCGTCATTCTATTTAAACAATTCTTATTTTAATTTCCACTTGTAATCATAATTTTTTATAAAAATAATGTCTTTATTAATATTTATGTTTATCATTATTTTTGTTCATTTTTACTACTAGGACACATGTATTATTGTTTCTACTAAAGTATAATATAACATTCTTTTATCATTTTGTGCTATATTGAATGTGTTTTTATCCATTTTCAGATACTTTCTTTTTGATATCCTAAAGAGGGGGAGAAAATTGGGTAAACACAATATTAGTGACTCAATTACACGTTTTTCTTATCAAATAAACATAATGAATTTTACTGTCTAAAATTAATTTTCAACAACTATAATCTTTGTATATTTTTAAAGATATTATTTCATTTTTGTTTACAATTTTTATATTTCTTAAGTAAATTTATGGGTTTTGTGATAATAAAAAAGGGGGAGATTGATGGGAATATATTGTCTCAATAATACTCTATAAATATTATTTATTTTGATGCTCATAAATATCCTTTTTTGTTTTACTAATAATGTTACTTTAAGTATTTTTCATGAATATATTTCTTTAGATGAATATCTTATTTATGGGTTATAATATTTTTTAATGTATTTTGAATGTGTTTTAAAAGTATTCTAGAAACACTATTCAAACCATATGTTTGTAATTGTAACATATGGATCAACAACTCTACAATTGAAACAGAACGTATGGATTATGAACCCTATGTTATTGGAAATGTAGGGATAAAAAACCCTACATTTGGAACCAACCCTACCTTTGAGGAAATATACGTATGGTACATCAACCCTTATTTTTTAATCAAATGAATGTTTTCAAACCCTATGATTAGAATTTTATCCTCACATAGAGGAACCCTATGTTTGACTATTCAACGATGGTGTTATAATTAAAAAAAATTGTATTTTCTGCAATAGTCTCAACAGAAGTAAATATCATTTTAAATCAATTTTATGACTGATTCAATGTTTTATATTCAATCGAGTAAATAATACCTATTTATAAGGATTGATACAACTACCTTTAATAATTTAAATTTAAATGATTTAAATATATCAAGAAATATTTTTGGATCTGTAAAATTGAAGGAAATCCAAGATTGCAATATAATATCAACAGTAAACCCGATTTCTCTATGACTCTATATTTTTAAATATCTTTTGAATACATAACTATTTCAAAGAAAAAAATATCGAGAAACTTTGTTATTTCTGAAGAATACACACATCAGAGATATATATACTTCAATCTCATGATTTTTTTTATATTTGTTCATTGCTTCTATTATTTAAGATCACTCCCAGCCAAAATTTCTTCAAATATATTCTTACATGAACAAATTTAACTCTAAAGAAGAAGATCTGAATTTTGTTAGTTTCTACTGCAACTATGTTCAAGAACTTATTATTCAATAGAATCAATGATCTCATGATTTATTAGAGTTTCGGATGCTTGGACTCAATCGTGGAAGTGTATCAACTTCTCAGATTAAGCTATGAAGAAATCAGTTCCCTATAAAAGATCCATAAGACTCCGTTTATCCTTGTTTTAAAGGTGTCAACTATCTTCACTTAGTTGTGAAGGTCTTGTGATAATAAGACCATAATATTGAAAATCCCCAAAGTCGTAGAGAGAGCATTGTTGAAGTGGACTTTATGATATTTGTGCCCCGAACCACTATTAAAATTGATGTGTTCTTCTTTACTATTTATACAATTCTCAAATTACTTTTAGAAGATAATGTTTCATATCTGCATAAATCACAAAGAAAGATAAAAGATAGAATCCGTTAAGATTATCAAAAAGACACAATTCTCCCTTACATTGTATCTTCGTATTGTTGTTTCCTTATCCTATTGAATCGTTACTTACCCTCATCCGAGCACATTTTATTCTCAACTATCATGCCTGACAATCCTTCATTTTTTCACTTGCCTTACCTTTATTATATCTTTACGATGAGTCACGACCCTTGATTATCAACTTGAGGTTCTTTATTGCTCCTCTGACTCTGTTCCAAAGAGATATCTTACCAAAGAGATGACAATGTTTTACTTGCATGGCATACCAACTTCCTTCCATATTCTGGAAACCTTTCCTGGTGGAGAGCTCATTTAATATTACGAAAATTTGAAGATAATAATTGGATTGATATTAATATAAATAAATAAAAAATAAATTTTGATATATAAGTAGTGTTAAATATTCAAAATTTTAAACAAAAATTATATTTTATATAAATGTGGTCTTATTTTTTTAATATTTAATTGATTATTTTTGTAAAAACTTATATTTTTTGTAAAAAAATTAAATTATTATTTGAAAGATAAAATAATTATGAAATTATTAAAAATATTTATATCAAAATAGAAACAACTATATATATAGTGAAATATTGTTTATAAAATTATATATATATATATATATATATATATATGTGATTGGAATTATAATTTTAACAAACAATTTTATACAAAATTTATAACTAAAATATTTATAATTATATTTATTAAGAAAAATGACAGATAGAATATATTTACATTTTATAGTACAACTAAATTGAAATACATTGTAAAAAAGATGATAAAAATAATTAAAATATGAATTATTATAAAATATATGAAATTTTAAATTATTAAAAACATGATAATTATAAACATATATTAATTTTATTTTTTTGGATTATGGATATTTTTTATAAAATTATAAAATCACTAATATAATAAAAACTGAAATAATGAAAATATTATAATCTTTCAACAGTAAGATATAAGAATATTATAAATATTATCAATTTGTTTATATAAATTGCAAAAAATATATGATATATATATATATATTTATTTTGATAAAAAAATGATGATATATTATATTTTTAATTATAAATCTAATTTTAAATTTATCATACTAGTTAAAATTAAAAAAAATCATTAAATGAAATTATATATATTTTTGGTATAATTATATAAAATTATCATAATTATATTTTCATATAATTATGAATATTAAAAAAATTATATTTAAAAAATGAAAAAATAACAATAATTATAATAATAATATACATTAAAAATCAGATAATAGGAAATCAAACTAAGGAGTTCGGTTTCCTAAGAGGGGATTCCAATGAGTAGGGATTTAGAGGAGTCAAAGCTATAGCGCGGACAAGGGTTCGATGCAAAGGGGATCAATTGTCGGGATGACTTCAAACACTTTCATTTATGAGAGGTCTTAGAGCGCAGTGAGCATAACCAAGGTCTTTGATTTGGGAGTTCGAATGATCTCGATCCAGCTCGGATGTAGGATTTTCTTCCATTGAGGGTGTGATGAACAATGTCAACGGTTCGAACCACTAAAAGGGGGTTTGACTGTAGCTTGGGTTATTGAACACTAACAAGCATCAGGGACCAAATTTGAGCGATTATGAGGGTTTTGATCCCCGATATTCTTCAACCCCTAATGAAGTGATGTGGGTTATTATCCATTTTCATTCTAGTTATCGAATATTTCTTCAAATGTTCTACCTCAAACATCATCTTTTGTCCACTAGTCATCACTATCCTGCTTTTATAAAATTTATATACCCGTTTTGAGTATATTTTTCAACAATTTTGGTTGGAATATTCTGGATTTTATTATATTATTCATTTGTTATTTATATCAGTATGATATTTGTCAAATAAAAATATGTTTGATATAGTTTTATTTGGAAACAATTTGAAAATCATTTTTCTTATTTCTGTGGAAATTCTTTTGATTTAGTGTAGCTTTATAGGGAAGCTTCTACTAAACCAAATCAAAACAAAATGAATAATATATATATAATGAAATGTAACCATAAGTTTTTAAGGTATTTATTTTCAACAATTTTTCTATTATTTCAAGTTATAGAAATTTTTTTAACATAAATATATATATTCTAAATTTGACATTACACTTTCTTAGAAAGCAATTCATCTGAACCACATCTCTTCGGATTCTTCTTTATCTATATCTGATTGTTTGTGTGTGTGTGTCTAATAGTAAAATGATTAATATAAAATATACCTAAAAATACTATATAAATAGCATTATCCTATGATTATAAAAAATTCTAAGTACTTCAATCAGTGTAAGAGAAGCGAGAAGTTAGATAGATAGTATAGGAAAGTGGGAGTTGTTGCAAGCTTAGAGAGATTGAACCTTATAGAAGAAATAATCTTCTTGGTAGAAGAAGATAAAGATTTCTAAAAAAATTACAGGATTTATTTTCAATGTTTATAATTCCAATTCTTCATAATTATAATTGTATTATTATTTTTAACCCTTAATAAGGATTTTTTTAAGTTCTACATTCTATATGAAAAACTATTTCCATCCATCGGTATTATTTTTAATGATAAAAATAATTTTGAATATGACTTTCGATGGTAAGGGTTTTATTTTCTAAAATTTCTAGTTATATTTAAATTATGTAAAGGGATTATGTTATTACAATAGATTATATATTTTAAGGTCTATATGATTTTGAGATTTATTTATTTAAAACACCAGAATTTGTATTCATTTACTATTATTTTTATTGATATGTTGCATTAAAAAAATATGTGTGTGTGTGAAACATTTCATGTTGAAACCCATTTTTGTCTATGAATTTAATTTTATAAATTTTTTTGAACATTTAAATAGTCTTAGCTGGGATATTATAAATAAAAGGGCTATTATAAAATTTTCAAAATTATTATTTTAATAAACATGTTGTAATTAAAAATATATATGTGTTTATATATATACATTCATGAATAATTCATGTTAAAAATCATTTCTATGTATGAATTTTTTTTTATAAAATTATTTTGAATATTTACATAATCTTAATTAGGCTTCTATAAGTTCAACCAATGTTATGGAATTTTCAAAATTAATATTTAAGTTAAAAAAGTTTTATTTTCAAAAAATTATATGTATATATATAAGTATAATATATCATTTCATATGAAACACATTTATTCAAATTTTAATATTTATATGTATATATATTTATGTATGTATCATTTTAGATAAAACTGATTTTTTTACTCTAGTTTCAAAAGATACATTTATATAAATGTACGTATATAGGTATCAATTTATGTAAGGTCGTTTTATTTTTTAAATATATATAAATGAATCAATTTATGTAAAATGATTTTTATTTTGATATATATATGTATGTGTATGAATATATAATCATTTTTATATTCTAATATCAATATATATGTAAGTAAATGTATATATTTGTCTGTGTGGGTGTGTCTTTTATAAAACTATTATATATATATGTATGTA
Source organism: Viscum album (assembly GCA_963277665.1). Taxonomy (NCBI): domain Eukaryota; kingdom Viridiplantae; phylum Streptophyta; class Magnoliopsida; order Santalales; family Viscaceae; genus Viscum; species Viscum album. Next base: position 1,262,379,573 of record OY728146.1, read on the forward strand.
TATAAGTGTATAAATACATATATCATTTCATTCAAAACTACTTTTATCAAGATATATATATAAGTAATTCCTTTTTAGGAAATGGATATCGAAGCTCATGATTTTAAATAATATTCAAGGTTTTTTTATGTAAAATACAAGTTAACATGTTTTTAATTCCAAATAATTGCACTTATGTGTTATATTAATAAAGGCATGGTATGGGGATTAAACCCAATACCTTTTGGTACTTTTTTCAATTATATCATGGGTGCACCCATATAGCGCCATGTGAGCCCGTTATAGCTTACATGATGGGTATGCCCAGATAGCCCTCCAATGCATTGGGTGATGTTTTAATCTCATGAGATGTTATGTATAGTGCCTGGGAGGTTATCCTAAGAACACTACAGGATTAGGGAATAAACCTAATCCATCATGGGACTATGTACTCTATTTTATGATTATATTGGGATAAAACTGTGACATTATGTTATGATATAGGGTTCCTTTGTTAATTATTTGTGAATGCTAATGAGTTTTCAAGAGAAATTATTATTATTTTATAAAATGGATTTTACAAAGGTTCTATTTGTTGAAATCCATTTATCAAAAGTTTTTATTTTCAAAATAACTCATGATTTATATGGTATTCATTTTCAATATTAATAATATATTTTAATTTTATATAAAATTGTAAAACCCATCTTTGTTTCCACATGTTTTAAACCCCTTATTGGGAAATTTAATGGTCACCCCATATTTCAAAATTAATTCTCACCTGTCTAGTTAAATGTCAAATGGTTATTGTTTTAGGAGGTATCACATACAAATATAGTTTTTCAAATGTATAATTTTTTTAAAACACTGATAATTTTTATGGTTTTGTCTAATTCCCCAAAACCTAGACTGGAAAATGTCCTAGAATGTAAAATGTTCTATGTATTTTTTTGGTTGACTTTTATATAAAAAAATAAATATCATTTTTGGTACTGAATCTGAAAATGCAGGTTTGGGGACTTGTAGATCAAGTCTTGCGATCTTTATTCAGTCCACGAAATTTTCAAATAATCTCAACTTTGGAAGGACCTTCTTTCTAATAGAATATTTCCTATGTTCATGGAGTAGGATCGGGGATGTAAGCCTTTTTGTTCATTTTTTTTGTGTTGTCTTGACTTATCCTTCTTCTTCTCGGTCTGTGTTAGGGTTAGCGTGTGTTAGGACCAATCTGATGATGAAGGTGATCATTTTAAGATATTTTATTATGTTTTCAAGAAATTTTAAGAAAGAATAAAGGATTTTTAAGAATAAATGAAAATCACCCCACTTTGTATTTGAATAAGACTGACCATCGTATTCATGAACTCAGACTCACAATTATTGAAATGGATTGATCGTAATGAGGAGAATCAGAGTCTTCAGGACTACAATTTAAATTTGATGGTGATTTTATGATCTTGAAGTTCTCATAAATCATAAGTATTTGAAAAACTTATGATGAAAGCTACATGAAAGAATGTTGGAGTGAAATAGATGTTGTCCATCATAGTCAGATTGATTGTTTTTTGATGGAAAGAAAAAAGATGTTGGAGATCATATTCAGCTCGATCATAATCATGCTAATCATATTCATGTATATCCTATTCATGTCAGTTGTTTTCAAGAAAATTGTATTCAGGATAAGATGTAAAGAAATATATTTCTAGAAGAGTAAGACGATGTTTGAAAGACAAGTATGTTACAATACATTCCATTGTTCATCATACGATGTTGTATTTGATCCTCAACATATTTCAATTCATGAAGGGAAGTCATGATAAAATCACATGTTTATTATTGAGGGAATTTTCTCAAGTAGAATATGTTGAACTCGTCCATCGTATTTAGTATATCATCCTATTCACCTGAGGCCAAAATTGTGTGTTCGGGTGAAGTCAGTGGTATCATATTCAGAAAGGAAAGATGAACTCTTATTTGATTTCAAATATTTTGTTTTAAAATTAGGTCAAGATATATTATTTTTGAATTGATGTTAGTTCAACTTTCTATAGAGAAGAAGAAGTAGATGTGATTGAATCACTCTATTCAGGTGAATCAAGAGAAGGGATGAAAGAAATAGTTGGATGTATTGTCGAGGGGGGTCTTGAAATTTAAATAAAATATCTATTTTTTAGTAGTTGGTACAAGGCTTCATAATGAAGAAAACACATCGAAATGGATATTGTGAAGAAGAAGAAGAAAGCTGCCTATTTCTTCATATATATAATTTTTTCGGAGAATTTTAATGAATAAATCAGATTGAGCTAATTGGATTGGAAATCAGATTCAGACTTCTATTTGGAAATAAAGTTTTAATAATAGTTGAATTCATGGAGAAGATTTGAGAAGAATCAAGAAGGGTTGACAAAGTCAAGATGAACGCAAAGTTCAAGGAATCATTCAAATTTGGTGATTTTTTTGAGTGGGAAACAATTTCATATTCTTGCAAAAACCACTTCCAAATCACTTATAAAAGGTGAGAAGTTCAACATACTTTTCAAATGTTGACAATGAGTGTTCTTTTCATGAGAGAATAGAGATAATATATGATTTTTAAGGGAGTGAAAGAAGTTTTAATATTGAGATGAATTGAAGAATTTTCTATGGAGAGAAGTGAAATGAGAGGAGACAAGATTGCAATGTATTCAGTTGATCATCATATTCAGTTGTCATCTTATTTAGTAGTTTATCATATTTTTCTTGTAATTATATTCGACAAGTCATCGTATCGGGTGGGAGGATCGGATCAGGATTTTTGTATTTGGATTTTTAGACATAAATTTAAGTGTTCTAAATTGAATAAATCACATTTTAGTAGAGATATATTTTTTATATTGGGAAATCATATCGGAAGAATCAGACTGGGCATATCAGACTGGGAGAATCGGATTGGGCACTCAGATTGAATTCTAAATCAAAGTCCTTGAAGTTTTTACCAGCTTATGGGTAAAAATTGAAGAATTTTTTCTTAAAAAATACATTTATAGACGTTTAAAAATAATCACAAGTAACATGTATTGTTACAAAAACAATTTATTTAATCATTTGTGATAGAGAATGTACACACACTATTGTATTTTTTCAAAGTGCTACATGAGTGAAAGGGTATATCCTACTAGTTGTATTCCACATAAAAGAATATTTTTTTAGTGGATTGTGTGGTATTGGATTATTTCCAAACCATACCAAGGACATATCTATTTTTATTGAATATTAATCCTTGTAAATACTTGTGTTCATGTGGATGTGTGCCTGAATTTTTTTATTTAGGGAATGAAATCTTTAATAAGAGGTGAACGTTGTTTCATTTTCAATGAATCATAAAATAAAAATAATCATTGATTCACCCCTCCCTTTCTCAGTGACACATTTATCTGGACTGGGAACTTTTAACTAGTATTATAGCATGGGTTCCCTTCTCTTATTCTTTGCTAATAGATATTTTAAATTATGCTAACAGTAAAGGTATTCAGGTTATTTATTGTAATAATATTCATATTTGGGAAGATAAATTGTTGCCTTATCTTATGTATATTGGATATGATATTCTGGAAGCAAAAATAGACGGGTTTCTTCTGATTAATTATAAAGTTCCTCTTACATCTATTGATAAGAAGAATCATGAGAATTATGTAAGGACCAAGAATGATTTATTATCATCACTTTCTAAAATTTAATTCCTAAAGGTGAAATGTGTTTCCATATATAAAAGTATATGGGACAAATTTAAAAATAAATAAGAAGGAAATACAAAAGTGAATAAGGAAAAATTAAAAATCAGGATATTAAAGCATGAATATTTGAATATGGGTGAATATGAATCCATTGGGAAATTATTTACCATGGTGAATGACATTGTTGGCAATATCATATGTCTTGTTGAAAATTTGGATGATTCTATAGTTTTTGAAAATATTTTAAGAATATTTTATGATAATTTTGATGAAAAATATTCTTCACTGGAAGATAGAGATCCTAAAACATTATTTTTACATGATTTTCATAGAACTCTTATTACTTATAAATTGATATGAGAGAATGAAATTATAATAGAAACAAAATATGATAGAGAAGTTTGTTTTAAGGCTTCTAAAAATTAAAAATCATTAAAAACTTTTATTGAAGATGAAGTAGGTGAATCTAATTCTAAAAATGAGGTATTTAAATATTTGATGATATTTTATCCTTCTTTAAATAAATGTTAAAATAGGTACAAGTAAATACAAAGGGAAACTTCCCTTGAAATGTTTTGAATATGGAGTCGTTGGGAATATTGTGTCTAATTAACCTCGAAGAAATAATAAATAGGATATTGATGAAGAATAAATAATTCTCAGATGATATTGGATGAAACAAGAAGGTAAAGAAAAATTGTATTCCATGGGGAAAGATATAAAATTAATCAAATCCAAAAGAAAAGGTCTCTTATCTAATGATAAAGAAGAATAAGTTAATGATGTTGAATCCAAACAATATTTTGGTATGGTTTTGAGAATATGTTTATTACAATAGTGAATATTGAAGAATTTGGAATCAGTATTTCTGAGGAATAAGGAACTCAGTTTGAATTTCATTTGGAACAAGAGTTGAAAGAATGTTTGAGAATTATTAGAAGGATTTATAATCAAAAAATTAAGTTATAAGATGAATGTTCCTCAAAAAAATTAATAATGTAATATTAATGATAAGGAGGATATGGGGAATGTAATTGATGATCTTAAGAAATCTATAAAGGAAAAAAATAATCATAATGAGCATATGTAGGTAAATATGAAGGTAAAAGAAAAAGAGTTGGAACTTATCCAACAAGATATTTAGAAAACTAAATAGAGAAAAACAATTATAAAAAATTTATTTTTTAAGTTGGAGACAATTATTAAAAGTAGAAACCTGATAAGTATCAAAAAAAGTTACCTTAAAAGGTTGAGAAGAGATCTGGATGTGTTTCTGAAAAGAAGAGTGTCGATAATGTAATGTATGTGGCCAAAACCAAGAATGTAGGGAATTCTGAAGTCTCTAAAAATGCAGAATCTAATAATTTTGAATACGGAAATGTTTATAACAGTTATGATTTCAATAAGGATGAAATGAAAAATTATATTCTGATTGATAACAGATATTTTGTTGGCTCAATAAATAAATATAAGAAGGACGCTGGAAAATTTATTCATAATTCTAGTTAGTATGGAAGTATCATGGGAAAATACTTTTTCTATAGCTAATATTGGAATTGTGTTGGATTCTGACACACAAAAAATACATATTGGTTCAATGAACAAAATTAATATTATACCACTAGTTATGGAAGGAAGAGTTTGGGGGGATTCAATATCCTCAAAGAATGTAGTCAGAGATGGTTGTTTTAAAGAAACGTGAAAAGGTTGGAGTAATAATTTCAAATAGGTTCCAACCCATGGAAAATATTTGTGAAATATGTGAACAACTTGTAAACCTTGATAAAGGTTTTATTTAAATGTTACTGGAAAAACAAAAGTTTCTTAACAATTTTTAGAAGCCGAAAATGAAGAAAGAAAATGAAGAATTAAAGGATCTTATTTTTTAAACCACTTTGAATGATTTAAATAAACAATTACCATGGATTATGATAGTGGTTGTTCTTATCATATGATAGGATATTTGATGTTTTTTAAGAATGTGAAAGATTTTAAGAAATGAACATTGACATTTGGCAATGATTAATATCTAAGAATCAAAGGTGCTGGATCAATTGTCATTGGAAAAGAAAAGGTGAAATAAAATAAATCTTGGTATGTTGATTGGATGAAACACAATTTTCTAAGTGTTTCACAATTTTTTGATGAGGTTAACAAAGTTTTCTTTATAAAATATGGATTTTTTATTAATAGTGAAGAATATGGAAATATAGTTACAAGAGGCCAACATAAAAAGGGAATTTCATTCTGGTTTGTGAAATATAAAACTGTTATTAGCTTAGTATGGTGGAAGAAAACCAATTATGGAATAAAATGATGGGACACATGTGTCAATGAAACTTGAGGAAGTTATCAAATTGGGATAGTGTCTAAGACATTCCTGATTTTCCAAGAAGAAGATATTAGTGGTGAACTATTTTCTGGAAAGGAAATATTACAAACTCAGTTCATAAGAAAGTTAAGATTTATTCAAAAAAACCCTTGGAGATGATTTGTTATGATAAATATGTGACAATGAGAAAATAATTAAAAAATATAGATAATTACATCATCACTTTCATTGATGATTTTACTCACATTACTTGTGTTATGTATATGAAACTTAAATCAGATGCTTTGAAAATGTTTAAAAGTTCCAGAAGGAAAGCTGAAAAGGAATGTGAGTATTCAGTGAAGAAGTTGAGAATTGAAAATGGAGTTGAATAGAGAGGTGAAGAGTATGAAAGTTATCTATAGAAGCATAAAATTTGTCATGAGTATAGTTCCCAATACAATCCATAACATAATGGGGTTATAGAAAGAAATAATATAAGCTTGGTAGAAATGGGAAGAACTATGTTGCTTGAACATGGTCATTCACCTTACTATTGGAGGCAATCCATGAGCATTGTTGTTTATATTCAAAACCATTATTTTTATAGTCCTAATTCCTTTATGAATTCATATGAATTTTTTTATGGGAAAACAACAATCTTGAAACACTTAAGAGTTTTTGGGATTCCATGTATTTTAAATAAGAAATGTGGAAACTATGGAAAGTTTGAACCGAAATGTGATGATAGAATCTTTCTTGGATATGCTCTATAAGGAATAGGATTTAGACATTTAAACAAAAAACCAGAATAATTTTTAATTCTGGTTATGTTAATGTTATTGAAAAGAATAATTAATAAAACATACTCATGTATATATGGATGTTTAGAATGATCTGGAAACAATTTCTGATAAGGATACTGACAATTGTAATCCTACTCAAGAATAATCAGAATCATCTATTTATAGTTATGAGAAAGATACATGAAAATATCTTCCTCGTATGAGGAAAAGAGTGGAAGCCCAGAAAATAATTGGGGATCAAAACCAAAGGGTCAAATAAGAAGAAGAAAAATTTTATTACACCAATATATTTTTATTCAAAACTGGAGTTAAATTGTGTAAAAGAAGCTTTTAATTACTCGTAATCGGTTTAAGAAATGAATGAAGAGTTTGGGAAGTCATAACCAAGACAAAAAACAAAAACATTATTGGAAAAAATTGGGTTTTTTGGAATAATATGAATGAAGAAGGTGAAGTGATAATAAATAAATCAATATTAGTGTGTAATGGGTATTCACAAATCGAAGGAATTTGTTTTGATGAAACCTTCACTCCGATGGAAATATTAGAAATATTTATAATTTTTCATGTTATTGTTTCACAATGATGTTAAAAAATCTTTCAAATGGATGTTAAATCTGTATTCTTGAATGTTGATCATGATGTTGAAGTTTACATTGAACAATCCTATGGATTTGTTGTTTGGAAATATAAATGTTGTGTATGCATATTGATGAAGGAATTTTATTGGATAAAACAAGATCCGATAGCATGTCATTCCAAATTAGATACTTTCATAAGGAAGACGAGAAAGGATGAGTCGGTAGAAATATTTATATCAAAGAATGTCAAGAGTATTCCCTCATCATAATTATTTATGTTGATGATATTATATTTATCGAGAATGATGAAAAAAGTTATGAAATATTTTCTGAAGAGATGAAAAAAAATATTTTAAATGTCTGTATTAGGGAAAATGAAATACTTTATTGGGTTAAAAATTTTACAGAAGAATAAACATATCTTTCTTTCCTAAGAAAATTATGCTTAGGAACTTCTGAAGAGGTTCATAATGGAAAAAAACCTATTTTCACACTGATTTCAGAGTGAACAATGTTAACAAAATATGGAGGAGGAAAAGAAGTTGCTCAGATAGTATTTCAGAAGCTTATTGAGAGTTTATTATATTTGACTACCTAAAGATCCAAAATTTTTTATTATGTTACATTATGTTCTATAATTTATAGTGAACCTAAATAATCTTATTTAATTGCAAGAAAAATAATTATCAGATACTTCAATGGAACAAAAAAATTTCAGAATCATGTATGACAGCTTAAGAAGTATTTATTTGTTTGGGTATTCAGATGCTGATTGGGTATTAAATATTGATTATATAAGCTCTACATATTCAATGAAATAGAATTCAGTAACTCTCTGAATGGCTAAAGATGAGTATGTTGTGGTCACTCAGGCTGTTACTCAACTTATGTGGATGAAAAATCAATTAGATTTACTTATTCAATTGAAGTTACCCTTTCTATTGGGTTGTGATAATAATATTCAATCAATCTTACTATGAATCTAGTTAAAAATTCTTGTTCAAAGCATATTGATATTAAATATCATTTTATCAAAGATCTTGTGGAAAAGAATGTATTGAAGAGGGAGTATGTTGCCATAATAGAATAAGTTGCTGATATTTCAAAAAACCTTTATCGAAGAAATCCTTTTCAAAATTTGGGTTGACCATGGGTTTCCAACCTCTTTCTCATCATGTTTGAGGTATCTTTTTCAGTCCACTCTCTCATCTTACCTTTGGATAGTGTTTTCTAGTGGGAGATATTTATTGTTTCACAAATATATCATGTTGAATGCATATAAAAATAGAGATTTGTGGATAACATGTGAATTCATAATTTTAAGTGTGTGAAATATTCTAACTATTATTTGGAGTGATTATATAAAAGGAAAAAAAGTGTATTCCATGAAAGGTGAAAACACAGAAAAAGGAAAGTTGAGAAGGTTTTCATAATCACTTCAGTAGGACAACATGATTTTACTGTTAATGGTTCTTTCTTCCTTAAATGAGTTAGATCATATTTTATTAGAATTATTTATAAGTAATCCATATCATGAGGATACAATATTCAGTGATTTATGAAACATTGTTGACAACAAAATCCAAAGGGGGAGATTGTTAGGACCAAGCTGATGATGAAGGTGATCATTTTTAGATGTTGTCGTTTGTTTTCAAGAAAGTTTAAGAAGGAAGAAAGTTATTTTAAGAATAAAGTAAAATCTCTTCACTTTGTATTTGAATGGTACAGACCATCATATTCAAAAACTCAGACTCATAATGCTTGAAATGGCTAGATCGTAATGAGGAGAATCGAAGTTTGCATGACTATGATTTAAATGTGAAGGTGCTTTTCTGATCTTGTATTTATCATAAATCACGAGTATTTGAAAAAAAATTAGATGAAATATTGATGAAATAAAAGGGGATTGAAAGAGATGTTGTCAATCATATTTAGATTCACTATATTTGGATAGAATGATTAAAGATGTTGGAGATCGTATTCAACCTGATCATAATCATGTCAATCATATTAAGTTCAGTTTTTTTATGAACAATCATATTTTGGTTGAGAAGTAAATAAATATTTTTCTGGAAGACTAAGAAGATTCTATAAATATATGGAAGTTACAATACATTCCATTGTAATTCAGATGATGTTGAAGTCGATCCTCAACGTATTCCAAGTCATGAAGTAAGTCAGGATACCATCAACGGTTTGTGATTAAAGGAAGTTTCTGAAGTCAAATCTATTGAAACGGTTCCATTGTATTTAGTATTTCATCGTATTCACTTGAGGAAGAAATTGTGTGTTTGGGAGAAGTTAGTGGTATCTTATTTAGAATATAAATATGAACTCTGATTTGTTTTCAAAAAAAAATCTTCAATTGGGTCAAGAGACATTGTATCAAAATTGATCTCAATTCATATTTCTGTAGAGAATAAGAAGTGTATGTGATTGAATCAATTCATTAAATTGAATAAAGAGAAGAGATAAAGTAAATAGATGGATGTTTTGTTGAGGGGGAGCTTGAAATTTGATGATGTTTGTTTTAAAAAATTGGTACAATGCTTCATAACGAAGAAAACACATCAGAATAGAGTTTGTGAAGAAGATGAAAGCTATTTATTTCTTCATATATATAATTGGTTCAGATAATTATAAACAAGAAATCATAATGAGAAAAATATATTGGAAATCAAATCCATACTGGTCTTTGGAAACAAATTCTGAAGAAGAGTTTAAGTCATGGAGAATATTCGGGAATAATGAAGAAGCGTTGAAAAATTCATGATGCACCCCAAATTCAAGGAACCATGAAAATTTGGTGAATTTGTTTGAGTGGGAAACAATGTCACATTCCCTCTAAAACCACATCTAGGTCACCTATAAATGGTGATAGGTACATCATACTTTTTAGATGCAGATGATGGATGCATTGTTCATGATAGAATAGAGAGAAGCTCCTAAAATTAAGGGAGAGAAAGAAGTTTCCATATTAATATTAGTTGAATAAGTTTCAATGGGGATAATTGAAAGGATAAGAGATAATATTGAAATGTATTCACTTGATCATCATATTCAGTGATCATCATATTCAATTGTTAACCGTATTTTGATTGTCATTGTATTCAGCTGGTCATCGTATCGGGTGGTATGATTGGAATGGGAGTTCCATATTGTAATTTCCTAACTGAGAATGAAGTGTTTTTAATTTAATCAATCGTATTATAGCATGGACATATTTTTCATATTGGGGAATAATATTGGTAGAATCAGACTCTGCAGATCAGAATGGGGGAATCGAACTAGGATAATCATACTAGACAATCAGATTAAATTATATATCGATGTTTTAGAAGTAATTAACTTCTTCTGGGTAAGAAAATGAAGAATTTTTTCTCAAAAAAAAATATTTATCGAAGTTGATAAATAATCATAGGTAACATGTGTTGCTATAAAAACATTGTATTTCCTTATTTGTGCTAGAGAGAGCACACACACTATTGGATTTTTTTCAATGTGCTACACGAGTGAAAGGGTATATCCTACTCATTTCATTCCATATTAAAGGATTGTTTTCTAGTGGATTGTGGGGTATTGGATTATTTCCAAACCATACCAAGGACACATCTATTATTATAGAATAGTGAACCTTGTAAATACTTGTGTTCTTATATATATGTTTTTTTGAAATATTTTTCAGTAGGGAATGAAATTGTTAAACGAATGAAAGGTTTTTTTATTTGAAAGAAATATAAAAGAAAAAGTATCACTGGTTCACCCCTACCCCTCTCAATGATACAATTATCTAAACTGGGAACTTTCAACAGCATTCATGGTTCTGTCCAATCTAGCAATGTATGTTATAATCCTCAGCTCGATCTCAGTACAAATCCCTAGAGTACAGGGGTTGCATTCTCAAATAGATTATATAGTTTGGTTTTGATGTCTCTCAAATTTTACTTTCTCTATTGTATTTTTATTTCTATTTCTTAATAATAATGGTTTTGGTGGTTTTCTTTCCATGGAGTAGGATTAAACTAGTTTGAACCACATAAATACTGGGGTTATTCTTTACATTCTTGAATTTTCTATAATGTTATTTATTTTTCTTCATTATTTTTTTCGAACCTTTCACTTATGATCATTAAAATGGTTCCCTTATTGACCTCAATAAGAGTTGGACTACCTATTATTGAATCTGATTTGGCCCTCACAATTGGTATCAGAGTATGTAATCATTTAAGTGATGTGTGCTAATTATGAAGTCGAGAAGTTCTATGGTGAGAACAATTTCATTATGTGGAGATTTAAAACGTGTGCACTGTTAGTTCACAATGGCCTTATAGACACCTTACATGGTTGTAAAAAACATATAGTTACCATATTTTTTGATGTTCAGTCCACCAAAATGTATGTAGATTTCATCGTTGGTGTTTTATAAAAGGTTCACTATATGTTGATTTTGACCCTAGGAGACAAAGTTCTACATGAATTTTCCCATGAATCCATTGCTAATGTTATCTGGTTAAAACATGAACATTTATACATGACTAAAACATTTCACAGTCATCTTGACAAGAAAATGAGACTTTATACTTTTAAGATGAATCTTGGATCATCTATTCATGTTCATATTGATGAATTTAATAATGTGATTCTTGATTTAAAAAATACAGATTTCAATGTAAAATGGGAATACTAATCTTTAATTATTTTAACCTCTCTTGATGAATCTTTTAGTTCATTAAATTATTTCATGATGAATATTCATGGTTCCATAATGTTAGATAATGTTAAGGTTGATTTTTTGTTTTCCGATCTTCAAACACTTTATTTGAAAGATGAGGGTAATGTAGTTAAAACTAAAACCCAATTATTGAATGTAAGGGGTAAAAATAAAAAAAATGATAATGAAAAAAAGTGCAAGAACTAGTTTAAGAACTTCCGATGTTTTTTGTGTGGTAGAACCAAACATATTAAAATATATTTTCCCAATATTATGAATAAGGGTTGTGTGGATTATAACAATATGGTATGCCCTGGTTGTCACACTATGGATGTTTTGTGATCTTTATAATACCTTTTAGCTGGAAATATGTATTTTTATAGGTTTTATCCTTTCTGTATTCCTAGTACTAGTCATGATATGTTTTTTGGGGCCACCAGTTGAGAAGGGAGGTTTTCTCTTGGTTATCCTATACTATTCGGTCTTAGGTGGATAATGTTCTCCTGTCAACTTCCTAGTTTGGTTGATGTATGTTTTCATTTTCTTTTATTAATTGAATTATTTTGAGATTTTCTATATTTTCATGTTCACTGTATTTTACCCCTAAAGAAGGATGTGTGTTTGCAGGTATTTGACTGTTTGGGAATTGTGGGTTTTAAAGGAGACATAGGTAATATTGGCATGTTCTATTGTTTAATTTTTTTGTTTAGTTAATTTTATTTCTAATCATGTTTCATTAGTAAGATAGTAGAAAAATGGTAGGTGTGGGTAGTCAATGTGACACTATGACATGCTCCAAGAGTGTACATGTTGGGCTTATAATGTAATATTAGGATTATTTTCTATTAAATAAAAATCCTCCCAAACCTACTGGTAAGTAGAGAGGCCTGCAAGGACACCATCAATTAATTTTGTTTTATTTTGAAAAGGTGTATATTTGTTGAAATCGTTTTTCAAAATTAGAAAATTATGTTTTAATTTTTAATTCGAAATTATTTAGATTTTATTTTTATTTTGAAGATTTGGTTTTCTTGGGCTGCTCTGTGCGGGCCTCTGTGTGGGGTTGATGGATGTTACATTGTGTTTGTTTCTTGTCTGCGATTGTGGACTTGGGTCTGATATATTATCATGATCCCACTTCCTTTCTGTGTCCACTTATGACCATTTATTCTCGATAACCTTTCATATCTAGATCCTCGGTTTTGTTTTTTTCTATTTTTTTTATTTCTCTGTGATCTGTAGCATTGCCTCTCATCCATTCTGTTGTGGTCATGTGGCCCAGGTTCCATGTGGTTTTTTGGGTTTGTCTTATCCTTTAGAACCATCTATTACACTTAACCAACCACATCTCTTTCTCAACGGTCGTGCCTAAAAATCCTTCATTATTTTACCTACCTTGCCTCTGATGTGACTTTATGATTATCGGTGGCCCTTGAATATCATTTTGAGGTTATTTTTCATTCATCCAACATCATTCTAGAGAGATATTATCGCAGAGACACAAATGGGTTTCTCTTCCATGTCTTCCTACCCCATTCTGGTGACCTTCCCCAAGGGGTAGGTCAGGTCGTGCGAGATATGTTCAGGTTTTGAAAGATTAAATGGCCCAAATACATTCAATTTTTTATTCATTTTTTATAATCCCCCTCTTAAATGTTGAAGGGGATCCCTTATGGAAAATAGGATTCATGAAATTACATGACTAAATGGCCCCAAATCCTCCATTTTCTGATTTTTTTCAAAGAATCTAAATTGTGGAATCACCTTATTTAAAAGATCAACCTGTAGGTTCTAGGCATAGTGGAAGCACGGGGGGGGGGGGGGGGGGTGGTGCCTAACTTTTACATTTTCCATTATTGGTAATCAATTTGAAGTCTATTTTGACAAAGAACTTCCTGACCAATGATATTGAATCAATGAACAAACAAGGGATAGAAAACCTGGAACCAAGAGAGATAAGATCAGAACATGTGGTATAAAATTAATTTAATCAAATAAGAATTACCTCTAAGGTTAGTCATTATTCATTGATGTATCTGGCCAAAGATCGGCAGTGTTCTTCCATTGCACCGTAGAATCCAAGTGTAAGATTCCTCTGGTGGTGATCTACAAGTGTTCAATGTATCTTCAGACGTCACCGAAGGAGTCTCTGTATAGTGACCCTAGCATTTTACACATATCATTACATGACTTTAAGCATAGTTAAACTTCATATTAAAATCCAAGGATCATAAATTCTAGTGTCTTGTAAGACTAGGTACATAAAACTGAAAACATGGGACTAAATAAAACTTTTCTTTATTTCATATTCATAAATAGATCCTAAATTTCATTGTGCGCATACATAATTATAGGATAACCTAGTGATAACATGAACAAAGAGACGAGCTAAAAAGCCCATTAAGGAAAAAAATGAAGAATAAAGCTTTAGAAAATGGGTTAGAAGGCAGGACATAAAGATATAAAAAGGCATGGAACATATGAAATCATAACATATAAACATGGGATCATATAAACAGAGAGTCATAATAATGTGGAAGCAATATAAAACATGACCTTAGTATGATTCAAGGCTCATTTCATATAGAGGATCACAAGTCAAGGTTAGCCACCAAGACTGTTGCACATGGTATCACGAGTCAAAGCTAACCACCGAGACTATTGCACATAACATCTCTTGAGAATCATCTTTACTCAATGCATTGGAGAACAATTGGGATGAACCCATAATAACATGTTCATGAATATTATTTCCACTTGAAGAATCATACATAATCAATCATACATAAATATAGGGGTACCCATGGAATAAAATGGGTATCATAGTCATGTCATAAAGCATAATGAATGGGCATATCATACAAGTGTTCGGGAAAGAAAGGAATTATATCATAAATGGAAATTAATAAGGGAAAATAATAATATATCATGGTATGTGATGTCAAACATAAGTGTGAACCTGTAAGAAGAGTATTTAATGAATTTTAGCATTAAATTTTTTTTTAGCATGGTTAAAGGAAAATAACAATGGCCATTTAAAACATAAAATGGAATAATATTTTATATAAAACTAAAATTGAATCAGTAATGTTTTAATAATAAAAAATCTGGTTTTATAAAAATAATGGTGGCTTAAAATAGATTATAGAGTACTCTTGAAATTGAGTAAGAATTCATGAAGTTCTCTTAAAATGGGTTTGCTTTTCGGGAATTATTGAAAAGAGAACCATTTAAAAACATGTATATCTCCAAAAGAGAATGATGAATGGATATTTATACTTTATTTTGGAGAATATACACATAATTTTGAATACTTTTATTAAAATAATATATAACATCATTTGAGTAAAAAGAAATATAGAGTAACCTGAATGAATAATGGAGGTTTCAGTAAAATCCTTTACCTTAAGTCTGACTTTGTCCTTCAATTGATATTAATGTCCTAGATAACCAAATTAAATTCAATAATTAATATTTAAATAACCTATTATTCATGTACTTTATTTATTATAAACTTATTAAGTTCATTCATGGTCTTTTTGATGAGTTAATAGGTTCAATTTCATTGTTTGGGAGCATTTGTTTACATGGTTTTCATGATTGGTTTACTTATATACATGTAAGGATAAACATGTAATATGAGAATGGATATCTATATTTTAAGTCTTATGTTATTATTAAACATCCATAATATTACATGGTTATAAAATTCATCTCGTTATTTGGAGTTAAGATGAATCATTATATAAAACATTAATGACAACCCTTTTGGTTAAATGGAGGATTTTTATCACATCCAACACATTTTTCTTTATATATTAATATCATGTGTAGAAAATATTTCAGAAAATTACATTAGACATAATAAATATATTATATTTTGGTTCATCCATCAAAATGGTTTCATTCCAAAATTGAAGGAGGTAATAGAAATTGAAAACTCGCCATCCTTGAATGTGATAAATTAACATATATCGGATGGTGTTTATATTTCTAGTATAATAGGAGGGTAAAGGAGAGATGATGATGAATTATTAAATTATCATAAAAATATATTATATTACTATAGTTATCATAATATTTGGATGAAAGGAGTTGGGGAAGGAAATAGAATGAAATAAACTTGAATGAAAATAAAAGAAATGAAAAGAGACGTTTACCTCTTGAATATAACTTCCTTGAGAACCACTTTAGGGGAGAGGATTTGGTCTTTTGAAGGTAACAAGGGCATATAGACATGGGATAGAGTATTAAGTAGATATATGAGAATAATTTGGACTAGGCACACGGATTGAGAGGAGTTAATAGAATAGGTAAAGAGGGTTGGTATTTATAGTGGAGGAGAGGAGGGGTTTCCCATTATCTTAATCATTATATTAATATTTTCTTTTAAAAATTATAAATAGACCTAATTATTATTACCAAAAATAGTATAAATTTCATGTGAGTTCTAGATAATGGACTTACATCAACCATACATCATCTGATGACATCATAATTCGTGTATTTAGCATTTATTGTAAATTATCATATTATACTATATACCAAAAATGAATGTTTTTTAGAAAAAACTGAAAAAATCACCCCCACCATTTTTCAACGTGTAGAATTAAAATAAGAACATAATTTTTAGAAACATATTTTCTAAATATGAGAATTTTAATTTTTAATTAAAATCATATTTTACCTAAAAAGTACAAATTTTTAAAATAAAAACTACTTTTCTAACACATTGAAAAATTAATTAATGTCTCCTAAAATTATCTAATAACAATAAGTCATCAAAATAATTATTTATGAATACATTTTATGAAAATAAATTTTCTTTTAAATTATTAAATTAATCATAAAATTGTAATTAAATATATATGACTTACAAAAATACCAATACTTAATTAATAATTCTTAAAATATTTACTTACTTAAAAAATGTTGTATTTATATAATATTGTCACTTGTAAGATGGTTTAAATTTTATTTATAAGTTAATTAGTGAGGTTACTATTTAATTGGTCAGTTTACTATTCGTAAGGGTCACATTACTATTCCAAAGGTCAAGTTACTATTTCATTTGTATTTGTTCCTTAACTTATAGAGATACCTATTATTTTACTCATTCATTATTTAAAAGGTTTCAATTGTGCTATATTTGTATTCTTATATGATTATAATATATGAAATAATTATAATAATGAAATTTCATTGATAAGACATTGGTTTGGTACATTCTTCCCCCCTGAAGAAATTTCACCCTCGAAATTTCATTTTACATTCTAAGTTGTAAACAGGTGTGGGTATATTTCTTCATTTCCTCCTTGAGTTCCCATGTTTCCTCTTCATACATATGCTTCCACCATAGTACTTTTACCTGGTGAGTAGTCATTTTGTGTAGAACTTTATCTCTACGATCCAATTTCTTCATTGGCTTCCACTTGTAAGAATGATCATTTTCCATTTGTACCACCTCTAAAGAGAGTAAATTTGAAGGGTATGTGATGTACTTATTTAAGAGGGATATGTGGAATAAATCACGTGCTTTAGACATGGTAGTTGTTATGTCCACTAGGTTAGATAACCTAAGAGGGGGGTGAATCATGGTATGATAGATTAAAATAGATGAAACTATTGATCTTGTGTTGTTATTAAGCAAAAACTCTCTTCTCTCCCTTTCTTGTATAAAAGTATAAACAGATTATAAATCATGCACAAGAAACTGTGATATTTACATGGTTGACCCTCACTCAGCTACATCCAAGGAGCATACACCAGCGACTTTTTGATGTAACAAATTCACTAAAAGCGCACTGTTATTTACAATGTTTTAAACGGACTCACTGTCCCTTCTGGTTTACAACTGTTCACTAATTTAAAGCTCACTGCTCTCTCAACTGAAGTGTGCTCAATGCTTCTTCAGAAGATACCCTCATAGATTATAGACCTGTAGGTCTCTTCATTATCACTAATGAAATCTACATTTATAACTATTGATAGATGCTCTGTTGAAATCAAACTTTCATCCACAAATGAATATCTCTTTGCACCGGGTGTACCGGGCCACCCCAATTTTTACGCACAAACTCTATGCTTCCTTACACGTAATTCCCTACTTTTGCACAAAATCTATTTTTGGTTCAACACCTATTTTACGAGAAATCACTTCTTTTATACTCAAACACATCTTTTATGCACAATGATACTATTTTACGCGCAACCTTTTATTTACGCGATTCACTTATTTTAAGAGAAAACTTGACTTTTACGCACAACAACTTTGCATACTCCAATTTCATGCACAGGAGCTCGGATACTCTCTAAGTTTTAAGTTGTCCCAAATGAGGGGGTCACTTCATATTTATAGGCAAAATCAACCCCAGGACGAAAATCCCTCCTTCCTTGCGTAATTCGAATTGAGCGTGAAAAACACATCTTCCATGAAACACCATATTTCGCGCCATGCTCCAATTTTTCATGCACCACATGCCTTTGCCATTTTTAGAGCTTCTAATCTAGAAACACATCTTCCACGAAAAAGTATATTCCTAATTTCGTGAATCGCGGCAATATTTTGAGCACCTCTCCAATATTTTTCTCACCATGCCAATTTTTCACGCACCACTCTAATTTTGCGTGCACCTCCCTTTTCCAAAAATGAATCTCTCCATTTTCCGATTTTCAGGCCCAATAATTTGGAAAACACTGGAAAATGGTGCCACCTTGTATCTACTCTTTTTTCACCACATCCATATCATATGTTCCTTTTTCAAGGTTCTTCTATCAAACATGGATAGCCAACAACATCTCTTGAACCTGAAAAATCCCCATGTAAACCCCCTTTTTAAACAAATTATATATCGTGGTCTACTTTGTGAACAAACACAACATGGAGGCCCACTTTTTCATCAAACAGAATCACCTCAAAAATTCTTCAATGATTCCTTGAGAGATTTTTCCCCACAATATCACCCTTTGGGTTTGTTGACAACATTCTGATAAAAATTCTCTACACTTTGAAACCTCATTAAAGCTTCTTCCAGCTGATACCACCCTTCGACTCTTGCGATTTATATAGTGTTCAAGGATTCACTTAACACATACACTAAGCCCACAAGATCAATGCTCGCCATGAGAAACATGAGTAAATAAATAGAACATCAATGAATCACTTCATTTCTGACACCATTTTTTTATACCAAACTGATACCAATTGCTAAACTGATGCCAATTATGGATCATTGGAAACCTTATCACACTATTCCAACATCACTCTTATAATTTTATCGTGATCCTCAGCTAGCATGATGTCTACTCATTGATCGATCCCTTTTATCATCATCAGATTTAAAACTCTCCCCATACCTCATTGCTCTCCCCCTATATCGTTGCTCCACCTGTCATCTTCTCCTCGTGTCATTGACAAAGATATTTTATCCCTTTATTTTCCACATTTTCTCCCCCTTGAGGAGTCATTATTTCTCCCCCTTTGTCAACGATCCTAAAGGTCACTCCTCTATGGTCTGAGACATTAGAAAGAAGACATATTATCACAATAGAGAAAAACACACCATACCTTGTGGAGAGGGGGTGGGGTTCCACATCCATAATTTTTCAATTGTGGGGAGTCGATTGGAATCCCAGAGCCAGTTGATGCCTCACAAAAGATTCCTTGGGTAAGGCCTTTATCAGGATGTTTGCAACCCATAGGTCTCTAGGAACATACATCAACTTCACGATTCCATGCTCAACCTTCTCTTTGATAAAATAATACTTAATGTCAATGTGATTTGTCCTTGAGTGATGGATGATATTTTTGTTATAATTTATAGAACATGAGTTATCACACTGGATTTCAATAGGAGACTTCACTTCAACTCCAATATCATCAACCTTCTGCTTCATCCACAATAATTATGTGCATGATTGAGGGGCAGAAATATACTCAGCTTCTACGGTGCTCAAAGAAATGAAAAATTGCTTTTTTCTTAGCAAATAAATACAAAATCCACCAAGATAGAAAGAACCTCCTGACATTGACTTTATGCCAACCACTTAACTGGCCAAATCTGCATCTGTATATCCCAACAAATCTTGTTGAGATTTTTTATTATATAACCAACTGAAATCCATTGTTCATTTGATATACCGAAGTATTATTTTCACTATAAGTATGTGTCTTTCCTTGGGATTACTTTGATATCTCGCAGCTTGACACGTGGTGAAAACAATATCAAGTCTCTTCACTATCAGGTATAGTAAACTCCAAATAATTTACATGTATTCTATGATATTAACTGCCTTTCCATTAGCATCGTTTGATAATTTCATGTGGGTAGCAACCGGAGTCTTCATTTCCTTGGAATTTTCCATTCCAAATCTTCTCAGAACCTCCTTGAAATATTTGGATTGAGAAATGAATATTCCATTCCGTCCTTGTGTCACCTGTAAACAAAGTAAAAATGTCAGCTCCCCAATCATAGACATTTTGAAATCATGTTTCATGAATTTAGAAAAATGTCTGCACTGTGCTTTATCTGATCCACCAAAGATTATTTCATCGATATAAACCAGCACCATCATCCTTTGATTATTGTTTTTGTTTAAATAGAGATTGTAATCAACTCCACCATGCTGGAAACCAAGCTTCTTCAAATATTGATCAAGCCTGTATTACCATGCACTCGGGGCTTGTTTCAGCCCATATAACACCTTATTCAGCTGGCAAAACTTGTTCTCATCCTCCTGAATGATAAAACCATATGTCTGATCGATATACACTTCTTCATCCAGAATCCCATTCAAGAATTCAGATTTGAAATTCATATGGAAAACATTGAACATTCGTTGTACTGTAATGGCTAGGAATAATCTGATTGTCCCAAGACTTGGAACTAATGCAAATGTATCATCGACATCAATTCCCTCTATCTAGGAGTATTCTTTTCACACTAATCGTTATTTTATTCAAATCACTATTACATGTTCATTCATATTGTTGTGAAAGACCCATTTAGTCCCGATGACATTCTTATCAGATCGCCTCGAAACAATCTCCCACATCTGATTCTTCTCAATCTGATCTAGCTCTTCATTCATAGCCTGAACCTAGTTTTTATCATCAATGGCATCAACAAAACAATTAGGCTCTACCTGAGACAAGAATGATGTCTGCTGCAGAGATTTCGTTCTTCTTGTATGAACCGGAGCTGATTGATCACCAATGATATTCTTCCTATCAATTTCTTCTTGACTCCTTTGCTTCTATGCAGATACAGATTTTTCTTTTTCATGCTCATCATCTGTATCTTCTTCTGAATCAGCATGAGCCACTTCTTCTCCTCCTGCATGACATTCCTCCTCATCGATTTTATTTGTAAAGTGTTCAATGTGTTTTTGAAAACTCTCTTCATTCTCTACTACAATGACATCATTTCTCTCAACCACTTTTCCCAGCCTTTGGTTAAAGCATTTGTATGATTTTCTTTTCCTGAGTAGCCAAGGAATATCTCCTCATCGTTACACGACTCAAATTTACTATGATTCTCTTTTTTGAGGATGAAGCACTTACTTACAAATATTTGAATGTATTTGACTATTGGCTTATTTCCATACCAAATCTCATATAGATTCTTTCCTTCCTTCTGACACAACAGAGCCCTGTTAGAAATGTATACCGATGTCAATACTACCTACTTCTAAAATTTCTCTAGTAGGTCTTTTTCTATGAGCATCATTCTGGCCATGTTGTTGATGATCTGATTTCTCCACTCATCCACTCCATTCCATTTGGGAGTTCTCACTGAAGAAACTTGAAGCCTTATCTCATGTTTCTCAAGATAGTCTTCCACTTGACTATTTGAGAATTCTGTACCATTATTAGTATGAAACATCAGAATTTTCTATCATAGAATCCTTTCACACTCTCTCTGGTACTGTCTTAAGCAACTAAACACATTAGAAATACAGGGAATAATAAATACCCATTCCATTCTTCTATATTCATCAATAAAAATAACTTCGTTCCTCTTTCCATCAATTTCTTATGGTGTGATAGGCCCCAAACATCAGCATGCACTGATTCGAGCAATCTTCTTGACTTTTTATCCTTTTCCTTATAAGTATTTTGGATGATATTCCCTTGTTGTCATTCATCACATGTGTGAGTATGATCACATGATAGCTTAGGGAGGTCTCTTGCTGCATCACACTTTACCATATCTTCCATGGATGGTTGACATAGATGACCAAGTCGTTTATGTGACAACTTGTTTTCTTTTTCTCTGGATAGAAAGAACATATTCTCTTCTCCACTTAACAGGTATAGATTTACCTTTGTAATTTTTCCCTATAGAACCACTACCCCATATATTCCTTTGGAGATACACATCTTCTTAAAAAACCTTATAGAATGTCCAGAGTCACATAGTTGACTCACACTAAGAAAATTGTGATTGAGGCCTTCTACAACTAGGAAATCAGCACATCTCATCTATTTTCCCCCAAGCATGGCCTTTTTGAGCCAATAATCTTCAGGCCTTCATCATTTCCAAACAGTACAACTCGTATGTCATAATTTATTCCTATAACATGATCCTTATTACCTGTCATGTGAGATGTGAAATCACTGTCAAGGATCCACACACCAGAGTGATCTTATGTTTTAAAAGCAATTTCTGCCACCACTTCCTTGTCATCCTTTATCTTCTTGGTCCATATTTTTTCATTCAAACTCGGAATGGATTGAGACTTCTGATCTTTCTTAGAGTATGATTCCCAAAATTCATCATGAAAAGTTGAAAATCTATTTTTCACTCTCAACTCACCTGTTGGTTCATTGATTAGCTGCTTGTGAACTTTTTGATTCTACATTGGCACATTCCTCTAAATGGTCGAAGTATAGTACCAAGCCATGTTCCCAAATCCTCCACACCAGAAACAGTGTCCTTCGAAATATGTTCTAGATATCCATTCTATATTTGGGTTCCACCTCCCTTATTATGCCCTTTGATATCTCTTGGATATGGAACACACATACTATGAATGTACCATCTTTCCACAACAATAACACCTGATATAAGGTGCATTCCTTATATGTTACATCAGCACAGCTAGTTTCCCCTTCGGATCTCTGAATATTCTGAATCTTCTTTATGAAAAAATCAACCTTCAATCTTGGAATGGGATCTTGTGGCCTGACTTCAATTTTCATATATATTTTGTTTTCAATCATACCCCCCATCGGCCTTAGCATCTGAACATAATTGATGCTTCCTTTCTACTGAACTGCTATTCTCTACATTCATCTACTCAGTTTTATGAGTGATCTGCTTTCCTAATGTACCATCAAGAGTTAAGAGTTTTTCTTGATCCTTATCTTGTTTTAACAAAATGACAACTTCTCCTTTAATTTCTTCAATACGCTTGATTTAATCATTCCTTGTGTTATTCAATATGTCTATCTACCTTTTGTGTTCTTCAATATTTATTTTATACTCACTAACTAATTCAGAGTCCTCTGGTGTTGATGACTTGAGTTTCTCAATTTCTTCCATCAACTCAGACTTCTCTTCTTCCTGCTACTGCATATAGAGTTTGGCGTCACGAAAAAATTTGTTGTATTTCTTTGTTTTGGCTCACCAAACATCTATCTCCTCAAGAGAAACCTCTAAATAAGCTTCCATATCAACCCTTCCCTCAATATCTTCTTCTTCTTTATCAGCTTCAATTTCATTTTTCTTTTAAGAACTACCGACAACTGTCACCATAGCATTTTCACCATGATCTCTCCATTTATCTATCTCTTCAACCTCCTCAACCTCAGACTCGTATGAATTGTCACATTCTTTTTAAAGATGGTTCTTCTTCATAATGAAATTTCTCTTGAATTGTTTCTTGCCTTTCCCATAGGCTGGATACTTCTTCTTGAGAATTTCGATTTCATTGACATCATCATCCTCTCATAACTTTTTGGGGCACCTTGCTGCAAGATTTCTAAGATTTCCACATCAAAAACAAGAAAGTGGAAGCTTCCATTTAATCATTCCTTTTCCTCTTTGAAGGTTTGAGGATAGAAATGACTTCACATCATCTATCTCTTCTTATTCTTGATAATCTTAAATGGTTAGGTTCTTTATGGCCTTGAATGCCACCTATTTGGATTTCACTTTTCCATAGCATCGTTACCATCATTTATCATTTCATAATCAGCAAGGGTGTTGTGCAGGTTATGAAATGTCATCTCTTTCAGCTCTTTATCTTCCAAAACTAAAACTTTTGGATTGAACTGAGGTGGATATATCCTCATTATTCTCTTCATAATCTTTATGTCATCAATAACTTCTCTAAGACATCACATGTATTCCACTACAACATTTACCGTTTCAAAAAATGCATCAACAGACTCATTTGGGTTCATTCTCATATCTTTATACTTGTTCCAAAACACTTGCAGATTTTCCTCTCTGGCGTTTTTATCTCATTAATATATGTTCAATTGTTTTTCCCACATAGCATGTGATGTTTTGCATGACATTACCTTCAAATAGATAACAATGGATAGGGCTCCCCCTAAAGCATTAATTCCCTTGGAATCAGCATCTAATTATCTTCACCCAGTTTCTGATAATGCCTCACTATTAATATCAGATGTTATACCAAGCATTGATACTGTAAACACATCCATTCTCAAAGATCAGAAGTAGTGTTTCATCAGATTCTTCCATAGCTGAAAATTGTTCCTGTCAAAGTTTGGAATCCTTTTATGATTGGTGACCTCCATTTGAGAAAGAATCACTGATATTAACCTCCCTCTGATACCAATTGTTATCTCTACTAGTTTAGATACCCTGAGAGGGGGGTAAATCAGGGTATGACAGATTAAAAAACTGCCCCTATTGATCTTGTTTTGTTGTTAAGAAAAAACTCTCTTCTCTCTCTTTCGTGTAGCAATGTATAAACAGAATCTAAATCATGCACAGGACATGGTGAATTTTACTTGGTTCTCCCTCACTGGCCAACGTCTAAGGAGCATACACCGGTGATGTGCCGATGTACCAAATTCACTAAAAGCGCACTACTTTTTACAATGTTTGAAGTAGATTCCCTGTCCCTTATGGTTACAACTATTAACTAAATAAAAGCTCACTGATATCTCAACTGAAGTGTGTTCACTACTTCTTCATAGGGTCCACTCACAGTTTATAGACCTATAGGAAACTTCATTATCAATAATAAAATCTACATATTTAATTGTTGACAGATGCTCTGTCGATGTCCAACGTTCGTCCTCAAATGAATATCTATTTTCACTGGGTGTACTGAGCAACAACATTTTTTACGTGCAGCCTCTATAATGTCTTGCACATAATTCCCTAATTTTTTGCATAGTCCATTTTTTTTGCAACACCTATTTTCCATGCAAACTCTTCTTTTACACAAAAAAAATCTTCTAAGCACAATGGTCTTATTTTATGCCCAAGCTTTTCTTTACGCGCAAACACTTCTTTTACGCACAAACTTGACGTTTATGTGCATAAACATTTCGTACTCCAATTTCACGCGCAAGATCTCAGATACTCTCTATGTCTTGAGTTGTCCCGAATGAGGGGGGTCACTTCATATTTATAGGTAAAATTGATCCCTACGTGAAAAACCATCCTTCCGCGCATAATCCTCACTGAGGGAAAAAAACAACTTCCGTGCAACACCATATTTCGCGCCATGCTCCAATTTCTCACCTACCTCATGCCTTTGCCATTTTTCAAGATTTTGATCTCCAAAAACCTCTTACGCAAAAAAAATATTTTCCTTATTTCATGCACCACACCAATATTTCACGCACCTCTCTAATATTTCGTGCACCACAACAATTTTTCATGAACCAATTTATTTTTTACGTACCACTCTAATTTTTCACACACCTCCCATTTCCAAATACGCACCTCTCCATTTCCCAATTTTCAGGCCCAAAATTTTTTCAAACACTGGAAAATGATGCCACCACGTATCTTCTCTTTTTGTACTGCCTCCGGAACATCTATTCCTTTGTCGAGGTTATTCTGTCAAACATGGATAGAAAACAACATCTCTCGAAATCTATAAATCACCATGTAAACCGACTTTTTCAAGAAATTATAAATCATTGTCTGCTTTGTGAACAAACACAACATGGAGGCCCACTTTGTCAAAAAACTCAATCACCTCAAAAATGCATCAATGATTCCTTGAGAGATTTTTTCCTAATAGTAGGTGGAAGTTCTAGTCGATAGGCCTCAACTCCAACAAGATCAAGAATCTCAAAGGGGATGATGTACCTGGGACTTATCTTTCCTTTCATTCTAAACCTCATGACCTTCTTCCATGGAGATATGTAGAGTAATACCATGTCTCCAACTGTAAAATCAAGGTATCATCGATGATTATCTGCATAGCACTTTTGTCAAATTTTGGCTTCCTTGATGTGATGCTGAATTGTTTTCACCTTATCCGCCATTTATTCAACCATTTCAGGTCCTAGCAGCTTACACTCACTGACTTCATCCTGGCACGCTGTTGTTCTTCACCTTTTCCCATATAGGAGTTTATACGATTCCATTCAGATGATCGGGTGTAAAATATCATTGTAAGGGAAGTAGACTAGTGGAATATGTTGTTCCCATACTCTTATGATGTCCCTATAATATGATCTAAACATATCTTCCAGTGTCTGAATGTTTCTCTTATATTGGATATCAGTTTGAGGTTGATAGGTCATACTGAAGTTCAATTCAGTTCTTAGAGCTTTTTGGATAATTTTCTAGAACTTCAAGGTGAATATAGGATCTCTATCGAATACAATAGATAGTGGTACTCTATGTAGCATTACCACCTCTTTGATATATATCTATGCAAGTTGATCTAATGATACGTCCTCTCAAATTTTGATAAAGTGAGTTGTCTTTATAAGATGATCCAGAATGACCCATATAGAGTTATTTCCTCTGGATGTACTTGGAAGTCCAGTGACAAAGTCGATGGTGATGTTCTCCCACATCCATTTTTTTATGGATAGTGGTAGCATTATACCCTTATACTTTGGTCTTTGAGCCTTCACTTTTTGACATACTTGGCACTTTGATGTATATTCATAAATCTCTTTCTTCATATTGTCCCACCAAAAATTCTATTGGAGATATCGATACATATGTGTGATTCCTAGGTGAATATAGAAGGTTGAGCTATGTGCGTCATTAAAAATATCCTTCTTTATCTCTATATCATATGTTACACATAATCATGACCCAAATATTACAACTCCTTCCTCATAAATCTTGATCTCAGAGGATTTCACATTTCTAATAGCTTCCACCCTTTTCAGAATTTCCACATCTTTTCTTTATAAATCCATTATTTTATCCATGAGGGATGGTTGAGAAATCATTTGAGAAAGGATTTATTATGTACCTATATTAATGACTCCCATGTTTATATTCTAAAAATCTAATATGATTGGATCCTTTTCAATTTTCACCATTGGTAAAGATGCAAGATCCTTTCTACTTAGAGCATATGCCACCTTATTTTCCTTACTGTGATGGTAGTGGATTGAGAAGTCATAATACCTGATGAGATATAACCATATTCTTTGGTACATATTTAGCTCTTTCAGTGTGAATATATATTTGAGACTCTTGTGATTAGTATATATCTCGCTCTTCTCCCCATGGAGATAATGCTGTCAGATTTTCAACGCAAAGATCACAACTGTGAACTCCAGATCATGTGTGGGATTTTTTTGCTCATGGTTTTTTAGATGCCTTGAGGTGTAGGCTATAACATTATCATTTTTCATCAGAACATAGCCTAATTCATTCTTCGTATAATCACTATACACCACAAATAGTTCTCCCCTTATTGGGTGTGTGAGTACTAGTGCAATGATAAGCCACTATTTGAGATCCATAAAGCTTTACTCCCATTCTTGAGTCCAGAAAAACTCCACCCCCTTTCATTTCAGCTTTTCTATTGGGTTTTAAAATCATTAAAATTTCTTTAAAAATCTTCCGTAATGCCTGGATAAACCCATAAGGCTACGGATCTCTATTAAATATGTTAGTCTGGGCCAATCTTTGATTGCCTTTGTCTTGGATGGGTCCACAAATATTTCTTTTCTAGTGATAACATTCCCTAAGAATGACTCTTCCTCAATATAGAACTCACAATTAATATACTTTGTATAAATTTTCTCCCTTCTCAAATTCATCAGGATAGTATTCAAATTCTCCTCATGTTCCCCCTTACTCTTGGAGTATATCAGAATATCATCGATAAAGACTACAATAAATTTGTTGAGTTAATATATAAAGACTCTATTAATTAAATCCATTAATATTTCTGGAACATTAGTGAGTCTAAATGGAAACACTATGAACTCATAGAATCCATACCTCATTAAAAGGTAGTTTTGGGAATAACTTCCTTCCTCACCTTTAATTGGTGATATCCCGATCAAAGGTCCAACTTGGAGAAATAACTGTCCCAACGTAGTGGATCAAACAACTCATCTTTCCAAGGTAGGTGATACTTGTTATTTATCATAATTTTATTGATCTCTTGATAATCAATGATGAGGCGTATTGATCCATCCTTATCCTTAACAAAGAGGACCTATGCAACCCATGGTCAAACAATCATGAATATAAAACCCTTCTCCATATTCTCTTGTAAATTCTTCTTCAGCTCTTCCAGTTCAATGATGGCCATTCTATAAGGTGTCTTTGATATATGTAGGGTTCTAGGAATAATTTCAATTGAGAAAACAACCTATCTATCATGAGGAAGACCAGAAAATTCATTAGGGAATAAATCAATGTAATCCCTAATGATGGGCATATCTGTAAGACGTATCGTCTCCTTTATCTCAAACATTTGAGAAAGATATGCTTTCTTAAAAGGCTACATTATCCACACTTGAGTCAAATATTCTAAAGGAGATTAATCTTCCTCCTTACACTTGTATAGGATTGTAGGACACAATAGGATGTTAAGAGTAATAACCCATTCCTGATTATTAATGTTGGCGTTGTATAAAGATAGTCAATCCATTCCCAAAATAGCATCGAAATCCACCATAGGAATTGTGGAAATATTTTCATGGATGTTTAGTCCACAAATATTTACCAGGGAGGATTTATGAAACAAGGATGCTATAATTTCCACATTCTATGTTCTCACAGATAACTAAACCTCCAAACATTGAGGTGGAGTTTGAATAGTTCTACTAAACTTGCAAGATATGAAATAATCCGTACAACCAGAACAAAATAGTTCATTATCCATTCTTGAATGAATAACTAGAATATATGTCACAACATTGTTATTTAGCTCCACCTCAGTAGTAGTGATAGCATAATCCCTCCCTTATTTCCATGGAGGTTATTGTTGAATGCCTCCAGTAACCCTTGCTTAGGGTAATTGTTTGCATAATGCCCATGTTCCTTGCAGTTGTAACACTATACAATAGGCGGAGTGCTGATCTAAACCATCCTTTTTTCCTTCTACGTTAGTGGGATTCTTCACATCCCTTCACAAGTTTTTATCCAAATGTCCCATTCTTGCACATTTGAAACAATTCTTGGTACCCTTTAGACAAATCCCAGGATGCTTCTTCCCACAATTTTGACACATGGGATGTTCGATCTTCATTCCATATGGGATTAAATTTCCGATCCACCCATATTAGAATCCATTTTATGATATTTTTTTTCACTAGGCCCATGAGACCATTGAGAGTCTCGGATATCCATTTCATCCTTAAGGGAATAATGGACAATCTCATCATAACTTTAAAAGTCTCTAATCACCAACACTTCTCATAGAGTGGTCTTTATTCAACTAATGAAGTGATCCACATTTATCTCAGTGTTCATGAAAAAGATGGAGGCGTATCTTTCAACCCTTGTGTAGTTTTCTTCATATGACCCAATGGACTCATCTTCCTTATGCTTAAGTAAAAGGATCTCTCTTTCCATCTTGAGTTGGAGTGTTTAGGGAAAAAATTATTAAATTTTTTTTCATGAATTCCACTAATCCAAGGAATCAATTTATTCTAAGGACTTTATATTCTTGATCAGGGTCCACCACTGATCAACTTCTCCCACAAAATGATAGATCGCCAGTATGAATTTATTTTCTTTGGAGAACTAGAGGACAGAGAATATGTTTCAATGGTGTTAATCCATTGTTCCATGAGGAGGTTATCAAAAGATATAATAAACATGGAAGGTCTATTCCTCATAAAGGATTAAATGGAAACTTTATCTTTTAATGGAGGAGGAGGGTGTTCCACATGATTCAAGTTATTATTCATAACTTGAGCTAGCTAAGCAAGTACTTTCAAAACGTTTTGATCACCCATTTTCATCATATCAGGAATATCATTATGGAAATCATCACATTTACTCTCACATTTATTTTTGGCACATGTTCTTCTATTTCCTACCATTAACTAAGAAAAATAATTTATAATTATAGGTATTTAATACTTAACTATTAAGCATAAAAAGGAAACATTAAACATAAAAGGATAAAATATTAAAGGAAAAGTATATCCTAACTTGTAATTCCTTAGGTTTCAATCTAGGTCATCCATTATATATTTCCTAACATATAATCTTTTGAGATTCATTTTCTTTGTTTCCATAATTATGGTTCGTACTACGATTATGAATTTACCAAAGCATATACCCTGAGAGTGTCAAACCTGGAGTGCAGCAAGGCCTGTTTTTGTGAACTAGTTCCCTTTCATGTCTAGCTCAAAGTAGTGTTTTCAATTTTAACCCCTAGACACATATATTCTAGAGTGAAATCTACTTGTTCGTATCAAAATAGAGATTTATTTTCTTGATAAACCACTTACTCTATACTTACCAAAATGTAGGGATGTTTTCTTATACTTATATTCTCATTCTTATGGTTCTTACATAAGTTCTATATTCCTAATATCCAAAAATAACTAGACCATCCTTTGAAACCAACTATAATGACCCTATCCTTTGACACGTATCATTACATGACTTTAATCATAATTAAAATACAAATTAAAAACCAAGGATCGTAAAGTCCATTGTCTTGGAAGACTAGCTACATAAAATTGAAAACATGGGACTAAATAAAACATTTAATTATTTAATCTTCATAAAGGGATCATATCTTCCATTGTTATTATACAACCTCATAGGATAACCTGGGGATAACATAAACCAAGGTATGAGTTAAAAATCCCAGTAAGGGGAGAAAACATATCAATAAAGATTTATCACATGGGTTACAAGGCATGACATATTGATATAAAAAGGGATGTGACATATGAAATAGTAACATATTAACATGGGATCACATGGAGACATACTAATTTTTAAACAACATAAAACATGACATTAGCATGATTCGAGGATTTTTTCAGATAGAGGATTACAAGTCAAGGTCAACCACCAAGACAGTTACACATGGTAGGACGAGTCAAGGCTAACCACCAAGACTGTTGCACATAACATCTCATGAGACTCAACTTTATACAATTAATTGGAGTTATATAAGGGTGAACCCTTCATAATAGGTTCATGAATATTTTTTCCACATAAATAATGATATATGATCAATCATACATAAACCAAATGGTACCCATGGAAAGAAATTGGTATCATAATCATGTCATACAACATAATGAGTGTATGTATCATACAAGTGTCCACGAAATAATGGAATTAAAACATACATGGACATTCATAAGGAAAACTAGGCATATATCATGGTAAGTGATTTCAAATATAAGTGTCAACAAGTATGTAGAGTATTTACCATATTTTAGCATTAAAACATTTTAGTGCAGTTAAAGGAAAATATCAAAGGTCATTTAAAACATAAATGGGTAAAATATTTTATATAAAACCATAAGTGAACCAAGAAATATTTTATAATAAAAATATTGGTTTTATAAAAAAAATTGTGGCTTAGAATTGATTATATAGTGCTCTTGAAATTGAGTAATAATTCAGGAATTTCCTATAAAATGGGGTTCGTTTTCAGGAAGTATTAAGGAGGGGACCATTTAGAAACATGTATATCCTTGAATGAGAATGAGTAATGGATATTGATAAATGATTTTGGATAATATAAGCACAATTTCGAATATGTACATAAAAACAACAAAAAACATCATTTGGGTAAAAATAAATATAGAGAAACCCGCAGGAATAATGGATGTTTGGGTAGAATCCCTTACCTTAAGTCTGATGGAGTCCTTCATTTGATCTTAATGTCTGGGATAACCAAATTACATTAATTAATTAATTTTTATATAACATCTTCATGATGTAAATTATTTAATATAACCTTATTAAGTTCATTCAAGGTATTTTTTATGGGTTGAGAGTTTTAATTTCATTGTTTGGGAGCATTTGTTTCCTTGGTTTTCATGATTGGTTTACTTATATACATGTAAGGATAAACATGTTAGATTATAATGGCTGTCTAGAATTGAAGATGTATGTTATTAATTAAAATATATAAGATTACATGGTTATAAAATTATTATTTTTATTTAGAGTGAAGATGAATCATTATATAAAGCTTTAATGATAACTTTTTTGGTTAAATGGTGGTTTTGGATCACATTGAACACATTTTGTTTTATAAATTAATATCAGGTGCAAATAAGATTCTAGAAACTTAAATTAGACATAATAAATATTTTATAGTCTATTTAAACCATCAAAATGGTTTCATGATCATAATTTAATATGGTAATAGAAATTCAAAACCCATCGTCCTTGAATGTGAGAAATTAACACATCTCTAGTGGGGTTTCATATCTAGTATAAAAAGAGTGTAAAGGATAGATGATGATGAATTATTCCATTATAATAAAAACATTTTAGAAAGTTACTGGTGTTATCATAACATTTGGATGGAAATAATTGAGTATGGAAAAAAGAAATAAATAAATTTGAATGAAAATAAAAGAAATGAAAAGTTGAGTTTACCTCTTGAATATAACTTCCTTGAGAACCTCTTTAGGGGAGAGTATTTGTTATTTTAAAGAGAAAAAGGGCCAATGAAAATGGGATAGGGGATTAGGGAAAAATTTTACCAGAATATGGATTACGAACAAGGATTTAGAGGAGTGAAGAGAAGAGGTAAAGAGGGGTGGTATTTATAGTGGAGGAGAGGAGGGGTTTCCCATTATTTTAATCATTAGTTTAATATTTTTTCTCAAAACTATGAAGAGACTATATTTTTGTGACAAAAACAATAAATATTTAATGTGAGTTCTAAATAATGGCTTTAGATCAGCCTTGAATAAATTGATGACATCATAATTCATGTATTAAGCATTTATCATAAATTATCATATTCTATAATTCAGCAAAAATTCAAGTATTTTAGAAAATACCAAAATTTCATCCCAACCATTTATTGACATGTATAATTAAAAAATGAACTCCATTTTTCAAAAAAAATATTCTAAATATGAGAAATTTAATTTTTAATTAAAATCATAATTTACTTGAAAAATATAAATTTTTAAATTTAAAATGGCTTTCCTGACACTTGGAAAAATTAATTAAGGTATCTCAAAATAATAATATAATCATAATTAATCAAAATAATTATTTATGAAAACATTTTATGAAAATAAACTTTATTTTAAATTATTAAATTAATCATAAAACTGTAATTAAATATACATGACTTACAAAAATACCAACACTTAATTAATGATTTTTAAAATATTTACTTACTTATACTATGATGTATTTATATCATATTGTCACTTATAAGGGTTACATTACTATTCCAAAGGTCATGTTACTATTTCATTGATATTTGTTCCTTAACTTCTAGAGATACCATTATTTTTACTTATTCTTCATTTATATGTCTTTTGTTTTTTATATATGTAATATTATATTATTATACTATAAGACATAATTATAATAAGGGAATTTGGTTGATAAAACATTGGTTTGTTACACTCTGGGTTCCAAAACAAAATATCATTACACTTGTGATGTGTGCCTTCAATCACCTTGAGAACTGCTTGCAAAGTATTCTCCTTGATTTGGTGGAGGAGGATCTCTCTCATTCTTGAAAGCGTTATTAGAGAAGAAAGAATTTTCTAGGCTTGAGATAATTTCCGCAATTTGTTGTGCATACCCATTTTCATGGAAAGCGCTTGGATAATAAAAGAATAATATAATCAGGGATTTATCTCACTAGGTTAATAATAAATTAATTATCACAAGTTCCTTAATTATTTTATTAATCCAAGTGAAACACCCATGTCAAATAATAACAGAAATATTATTATATCTTGACATGTGATTGACCTGCATGTTATAATTAAATATTATTTAATCAAATAATATTTAATAATATTATTTTCTCTGGACCCTTAAACTTGGTCTGCTAATCCTCCAATATATTTATTGGATCTTTAATAATGTCTATTTATTTATAAAATAAATTTCACAGCATTATTTACCAATAAATATATAAATATTATATTCACTAAATAAAAAATTAATATTTATTAAATAATTCGCCCACAATATATACCCTTGAATAACTAGTTTCAGAATAAATGAGATCAGAAATCCATGAATAATTATCAAACCACAACGGGTAAAAATCTTTAATCAACTTATTAAATATATATTATTTAACTGAGATATTGGATCCACTTAGTGTGTGATCATCTGGGCATCTTTTTGAATGGAATTATGTTGAGCAGCCTGAAGTCCAAGGTCAGCATCTAGTAACATGCCAAGGCACCCAAAGAGAAATAGGTTAATGTTGTAATTAAATGTCATCTCATAAAAATTCTTCCCATGTAATATAATTCATTTATCACAATATCTATAATCGATCAGGTTGCATGCCAGTGCCATCAACCTATATGCTCGATATCTCTTTATTTGACTTTAAAAAAAAAGAACGTTCCTATTGATCACAATGTCCACAGATTTATTTAGGATATATCATTTCCCTCAAAGGGACTAATATATTAGCTTCCTTAAAAGAACATAAGGTATAAATCCTTTCTCACGTTATTCATTAATGTAATATTACTCGTGACACACCAAATATATCCTAACTCACCACGAATATTGGTCGTCGTAATTTTCGACAATACATCAAAGTGTGTGACACATAATACTCATTAATAATAATACTAAAGTCTAAGTACCAATACACATTTCCACAGATAGGAAAATCAAATGACACATATAAATGTGTATTTTCTATTGGCGGGTCCTGTACTCATAATATACTCTTAGACATTACAAAGGGCATACACTATGAGAAGGTGCCTCAATACCCTATGAGTCTCCACCCCAGATATCCTGTATCATTTGTGCCCCTACAATTATATCATCAAGGTATAGAACATATATTCAAGAATAGTTTCATAACACTTTTGGGTTCTCATCATAGCAAGGATCCTCTGTGACCTTTGAGTTCCATAGTTACTCTTAGAACATTATCACATAAAATGTTATGGAGAAGAAAAATCATGATGTGAAAAAGACTTTATTAACATAAAAAAACCATGAACATAAGTTATCATAAAGTAAAAAAGAAGTTGGTTCTATGGTACCAACTCCAAAAAAACTCCCACTTGCACTAGATCCAACTATTAACGACCTTCAGTTCGGTAGCTCTCACATGGTACTCATGCTTTTACTAAGATGAGCCTTTTGTCAATTGGCCCAACATCTTACCTTATGTGGATACTCTTCTCACTACAACTTCACCCCTTTGATAAAAATACCTTAAGAGGTGATACTTATAAAGTATGTGCTTTATCCTTTGATGTGACCTTAGCTATTTTGCAAGAGCCACCGCTGCAGTATTATCATAATACAATGTGATAGTGAATTTATTTATAGGTACTACATCAAGATCATGGATAAAATTCTGAATCCAAATGAATTTCTTGGCTTTATTAGAATCCACTAGTACTCGGAATCCATTATAGGATTAGATAAAACTAGCAACGTTGAACTCTTATATCTTGCAGCTCCTCTATTGAGATAGAAAAACATATCATGATTCCAACTTCAAATAATTATGATCTATCTAAAAACCAATATGATCATACCCTCTGATGACAATCTCCTCATCTCCTCCATACACAATAAACATATCCTTAGTTATTCTCAGATACATAAGGATATTCTTAAAAGCAGTCCAATGTTGCTTTCCACGATCTGCTAGATTTCTTCCTACCATGCTCAATGCATAGGCAATATTATGTCTAGGACATAACATGGCATACATTATTAATCCTAGAGCCTAAGAATATGGTATCTTACTCATTCTATATTTCTCATGTTTTATATGGGGACACATTTTCATAGAAAGATGTAAAACATGTGACACTAGAATCAATCCCCTCTTAGATTGTTCCATACTAAATCTCCTTATTGTCGCATCAATATAATTATTCGGATTATTCCAAGTAGCCTCTTTTATCTATCATGAATGATATTGATCACTAGAATATAGGATGCTTCACCTATGTCCATTATGAAGAATCACTTGTTTAACCTATCCTTAATAGATTGTCAGACTGGTATGTTATTTCTAATAAGTAATATTTCATCAACATATAATACTAGGATAATGACTGCATTCCAACTAATCGTTTTTTAAACACACATCACACATTTCAATTTAGTGAATCCAAATTATTTAATCGATTCATCAAATTAAATGTTCCCTTACCTAGATGCTTTCATTAATCCATAAATGGATCTTTATAACTTTTAAATCATTTTGGAATCACCTGGTGTCACAAACCCTTCTGATTGTGTCATATAGACATCTTTTTGAAGGTCCTCGTTAAGGAATGCAGTTTTGACATCCATCTACCAAATCTCATAGTCATGGTAAGCTGCTAAGAAAAATATGATTCTGATGGATTTAAACAT
Source organism: Viscum album (assembly GCA_963277665.1). Classification (NCBI taxonomy): domain Eukaryota; kingdom Viridiplantae; phylum Streptophyta; class Magnoliopsida; order Santalales; family Viscaceae; genus Viscum; species Viscum album. The sequence goes on from OY728146.1 coordinate 1,262,416,642, forward strand.
GGAAACAAGAAAAAAGCATTAATTGTAGTCAATTACATGATGTTGTTTAAACTCTTTAGCCACTATCCTTTCCTTACAGGTAATTACTTTACCTTCAATGTCCAGTTTTTTCTTGAATACCCATTTATACCAAATAGTATTTACATCAACTTGTGCATCAACTAGAAACCAAACATGGTTCTGATACATACAATCCATCATAGAATTCATAGCTTTTATCCATCTTACAGCTTCTGAGATCTCTACTTCCTACAAGTAGAAGAGAGGTTCATTGTTTTGCAAAAGTAATGAGTCACCATCCTCGGTGACTAGAAAGCAATATCTCTCTAGTTCCCTTATCGCTCTTGAGATCCTAGGTATTATTTTTTTTAGGAACTACTTCTTCCATGGGGACCTGTGTAACTTATTCATGTACCAAAATATGTGTATCTTTAGGATTAACTTCATCGAATTCAATCATTCTCCCACTATCTTTTTTGAGGATGTGCTCCCTCTCAAGAAATACAGCTTATCTAGAAACATTTTCTTTCTTATCTAAGTGGTTGTATGGGAAGTATCCCTTTGTTTCCTTGGGATACCATATAAAGATACACATCATTCCCTGGGATTCTTTTTTGTTGCCGGAGAAATCCTTAACAAATTCCTCACATCCCCATACATATTTTTTCGATAAAATGGGTTTCTTTCCACTCCATAGATTGAAGGTAATTACATTTTACTTTTTAGTTGGTGCTCAGTTTAATGTGTATGCTCCAGTTTGTAATGCATATCCCCAAAAGGATAACTGAAGTTCTGCACTACTCATCATCAACCTTACCATGTACAATAAGGTACAATTCCTCCTTTCACTAACACCATTACACTGTAGTTTATAAGTTCAAGTGAGTTGAGAAAGAATACCAAAATCCCATAAATAGTAGATGAACTCTAGCTTAAGATATTATCTATCCCAATATGATTGAAGATTTTGTATCTTCTTACCAAGATGATTCTCTACTTCATTCTTTAATTCCTTGAATTTCTCAAAGGACTCGAACTTAAACGCCATCAAGTAAATATAGTCATATCTTCTCAAGTCATTAGTATAAGTTATGAAGTAAAAATATCCACCTCTAGCCTCTAATAGAAATGGTCCACACACATCATGGTGTACCAATCCTAGAATCTTTGTGGCCCTTTCACCCTATCCACTAAATAGTGGTTTGGTCATTTTACCTTGTAAATAAGTGTAACATCTATCAAGTGGTTTTAGATAGAAGAGTCTAAATAGCCTTATTGACAGAGCATTGTCAAATGCATCTTGTTTACCTGATCAAGGTGGTTATGCCACAACTGGGTGTTATATGAGTCATGTGAACCTTATTTTTTATCAATTTCCAACACTTGGTTTTCATAATTTAATACATACAGACAGTTATTTAAATGTGTCATACCATAACATATGTGGTCCTTATAAAAGAAACAACTTTAATTTCAGAATTTGAAAATATACCCATATCAATCTAAACTTGATACAAAAATTATGTTTTTGGTAACATTTGGTACATAATAATAATCATCTAAATCCAAAATCATTCCCATTGGCAATGAAAGGTGTTAGTCACCAATGACGAGAGTAGCCAACATCACACCACTAGAAGCTTGTAGATCCACCTCTACTCTAGATGTTTTCCGAAATCTATTTGATTCCTGCATTTGAATATAGATGTGAGCACCAAAAGATATATCTAATACCTAATTTGTAGAAAAGGAAAGGTTTCACTGGATAAAGAACACACCTTTGGATTCCCCTTGACTTTGGGTGCAATTCCTCTACTAGTGGCCTGACTTTCCACATGAAAAACATACTTCCTCCTTTTCATTGCCCTACCTTTGGATCTTCTTCTTCTTGGAAATACAGTTCTTGGGGGATTTAGACAATTTATAAGTCTTAGCCCCCTTTTTCTTGTCCATCCTCTTCATATTCATCATAAGGAATGTGGGTTTGTCATGCCCCATGTCCTTATCCACTTAGAGAATCAAGGACATAAGTTCTGATAGAATCTTCTCATTATTGTTCATATTATAATTCACAATGACACTAGAGAAGGTATTTGAGGGTTATGAAAGTGTGAGTTATGTATGAAAATCATTTGTAAATTTATCCCTAAGATGTTAATATGCTCAATTTGGCTGAGAAGCTTGACTACATGAGGTCCATCTGGGACAGACTCTCCAAACATAGTCATGAACAAAGCGTTGGAGATCTCAAAACTCTCCTGTCTCGCCTTCTCTGGATAGAGATTCCAATGGTGGGACATCATTCTATAAGCATTTATTTCATCATTTTGCTTCAAGAGCTCATTGGACATGGATGATAACATGAAAAACTAAACATTTTTTGCATCATTCTTATGTTTCTTGTACAGAGATAGCCCTTCGTCACTTGCCTCATTTTCTCAATCAACATGTAAAGGTTCTTCTAGGAAATATAATTTTCTTTTATAGGGAGGGATGACCTATAGGCGCCTTTTCCACTTCTATAAATTAGTACTGGTGGGAAGGTTTTCCTTCTTGAGTATAGATCACAATGATATTTTTGATGTATTTTTTTGTTGTTTCTACAAATAAGATGAGCATAATTTTAGTACTTTATCGAATAAAATTTAGACAAATAATAAAATTTTAAATTTATTAGTCTCTCGCTATTTCATTGAAACACAATAGCCATCACCATTGGCTTCAGAATATCCTCTTTCTTAGATATTTTATTGGCAAGGATCCATCTTCCATTCTCATTACACCAACTTTGGTGGGTCAAAAAACTTGAATGGTTTTAGGTAGGCATTCCAAATTCCAAATGCATTAAATCACTATTTCTTGATCCATTGAGTGGACTCCCCAATCCTAAAATCATTAATTTATATTTCCTAAACATTTTATACTTATTTACACCTATTCCTCCTTTGGTAGTCAACCGCTGATGTCAACCAAATTATTTTAACCCAAAACCTCAAATTAGAATTCCCCAATAATTGAAATCACCCCAAATTTGGCTGGTCAAACACTTTGAACCATGGTTTGATTCTAACTGATGTAATGGAAGGTTATACCGACTAAATATTTTATTGAGGGATTTTACTCTTTATGTGTAAATTTCTAATTATTATCATTTCACATGATTGTTAATATTAAGTGGGATTACTTATGTGATAAACCAAGTATTTATATTATATTCATTCATAAGATAGTTAATTTTAGTTCCATATTTACCTACTAGTTAATTCATTAATTATGTGATCACGACAAAACATTCATAATGAAAAAACCATGCAATTGGCCAAATTAAAATAATGGGTATGACTATGAGCTTGTTCTAATTGTTTGATTATCTAGCCATTGATAAACTAACCACTAACCTTGGGGAGAAACACCTTGAACCAGTTAAGGATCTTGTTTACAGCTTTCCTCCTATCAACCTTTGTATCTCCTTGGATTGGTTTCACCTCGGCTCCTAACATGAGCTGCCTCCACTAGATTCAGAGCTCGATCCATTAAATATGCTTTTACTCACACGCAGGTGAGGGGTAAAAGGAGGTTTAAATAAAAGAAATCATGGGCACGCAGGGCATACATATTAATGAGCATGGAAGGAACGTAGTCCAACAATTTAATTTAATTATTAGAAAAGAAACCAATCACATAAAAAGTCATGTCAAGGTCATGATCATCCACATGCATTCAATGAATTACGCATTTAATAAAACTAGCATTCAATTCTTTAATCGTTCATATTTAAGATAAATAAATATCGAATTTATTAATTATTATATTTAATTAATAAATCCTTTTATTTTAAATCTAATCTGAATTTCCATGAAAATATTATCCATTATAATTTTAAACAAATTAATAAATTCATTTTAAATTAATTCTGTACATAACTTGTACCTTTGAGGTAACCTAGTTAATACTAGTCCAAAACTACCCAACATGTATTATAAATGTATACACATTATTCTTTGGGACATATATCATGCATATAGAATAATAATTGTAATAAAACTCATTCATGATGTGTAGATCTTGAATATTACACAAATTTTAATAAAACCTATATATATATATATCAAATCCTATCACATGGTGTGTCTTAAATTGACACCCACACATAGGTACATGTCTCACGGGTTACATAATATAATAAATTTTTAAATCTTCATAACTGGTAAAAGTACACGGCATGGAGATCTGATATACATAGTGTGTAAATTCTTTATCATGTATCCAATGTACACGGCTAGGGACTCCATGTTTGAGGCACACATCAAAAAACATGGATTAAACAGAGTGTCTAATGGTCCACACGCTGTGTTGACTCTGTGTTACATGGTCACCAGTCAGGTAAGTCATGTATTGAATACACGGATCATCCCTTACCCAAAGGGACTACAGGTTGTGTCTAGTTGGCCAGACAGTGTGTAGTCCGGATGACCATGTGTTAGCATATCCTGTCAATATGTGGGGTAAGAATTGACTACCCCATGTTTCATTAATGCACATGAGTTGAGTAACTTCCGAATTAACTCATGGTGCATTGAACATCATTACACGACGTGTAATACCGATTACACAACATGTATATGTTATCTTGTCAGAATCCTTTTCACCTTCAGATGATTTCCTCGATTTTATTTTAATCAAAAAAGTAGTCATTTCTATTAGATCTACAAGAAATGATGCATGATGAAATACAACTTGCAATTCATATTTAAATAATGATCACTATGAATTAAAAAACTAAATTATGAATGCATAAATCTTCAAAAAACTAAATAATTATAAATAACGATGTAACCCCACTTTAATACAAGTTTTAGGTTCCAAGTGCAGTGAAAGCATGGGAGGTATGACACCCAACATTTTTTTTTGTCATTATGGATAATCAATCTGAGGTCTATTCAGATGAAGAATGTTGTGACAAATAGGATTGAATCAAAGAACAATTAAGGGATAGAAAAACCAGAACCAAGAGAGAGTAGATCAACACATGTTGTTTACAATAATTTTTTTAAAAAATAATTTCCTCCAAGATTATTCTTTCATCGTTGATGCATTCAGCCACAGATCTATAGTATGTCATCATTACCTCATAGAATCCAAGTGTAGGAATCCTCTAATGGTAATCCATACATGTTCCACATATCTCTAGATGTCGCTGAAGGAGTCTCCAAGTGCTAACACGGAAAATACTTGCACTTGCGATGTCCACCTTCATTCTCCTTGAGAAACACTTCCAAAGATTTCTTCTTGATCCGGGGGGGGGGGGGGGGGGAGATCACTCTCATTGTTGAGAGTGTTCTTGGAGAAGAATGATTTCTCTAGTCTTGAGATATTTTCTCCAATTTGTTGTGCACACCCATTTTCTTGGATAGATCTTGTCTACTAAGAGAATAATATAACTGGGCATTTATTTCACTAGGGTAATAATAAAATAATTTTTACAACTTCCTTAATTATTTTACTAATCCAGGTGAAACCCCCATGTCAAATAATAACGATAATTTATTATTTCCTGACATGTTCTTAACCTGCAAGTTATGATTAAATATTATTTAATGAAATAATATTTAATATTATTATTTCTCAATGAACCCTTAAACTCGGCCCTCCAATCCTCTACAATATTAATTAGACATTTAATAATTTCTATTTATTTTTTAAATAAATATGTTTGCATTATTCGCCAATAAATATATAAATATTATACTCACTAAACAGAAAAAAAATATATTTATTAAATAATATGCCCACAATATATTCTCTTGAATAACTTGTGTCAGAATTAATACAATCAGTCATCCATGAATAATTTCAAACTACAACTAGAAATAATCGTCATTGAACTTATTAAATATATATTATTTAACTGAGATATTGGATGCACTTAGTGAGTGACCCTGTAGGATTCTTTCTCAGTGGTATTAGGTGGAGAAGCCTAAAGTCCATGGTTAGCTTCTATAAAAATGCCAAGAAACCCATAAAAAAGGTAATGCCACAAAGAAATGTCACTTCATATGAATTCTTACCATGTAATATAATCTGATTATCACAATATCTATAATCGAGCAGGTTGCACGCTGGTGCCATCAACCTATGTGCTCGATATATCTTTCTTTGACATTCTGGAAATAGAACATTCTCCTGGATCACCATGGCCATGGATTTATTTAAGCTATATCATTTCCATGGAAGGGCCTAAAATATTAACTTCCGCTAAATAATAGAATGGATAAATCATTTCTCGCAATATTCATTAATTCAATATTACTCGTGACCCACCCAACATATCCTACCTTTCGAAGAACATCTTTCGTCACAGTTTTGGTCAATACATCTAAGTGTGCAATTCATAAAACTCATAAATAATAATATTAAAGCCTAAGGAACAATACACGCATCCTAAGAGAGGAACATCCAAGGACATGTAGAAATGTCGATTTCCTACTTAGGGGACTTATTCTCACAATACCCTCTTGGACCTCACCAATATTGTACACCATGAGAATGTTAATCAAAGTACTATGAGTCTCCACCCCTGATAGCCTGTATCATTTTATTCCCTCAAATGATATCATCCGACTATAGAACATATATTCAATAATAGTGTCATAGCACTTCTAGGTTCTCGTCATAGTAGGGATACGTTATGACCTTTTAGCGAGATAGTTACTCTTAGGACATTATCACATATAATGTCATGAATAAGAACAATCATGATGTGATAAAGAATTAATTAATTTTAAATAACATGAATATAAGTTATCATAAAGTACAAAAGATGTTGGTTTTAGGGAACCAACTCCAACACATCCTTCCTAAGTTCATGGTGTAGACTCGGGACTGTAATTATTCTTGTTCTTATTCTTTTTGTTTTGTTGTGTTGTACTTATCCTTATTCTTCTCGGTTTGTGATAGGGTTTTCATGCATGAGTCCCTATAGTCTAGAAATTTATGTTACAATCCTTAACTCAAGCTCAGTACGATCCCCTAGAGTAACAATGGTTGCATTCTCAGATAGTTTCTATGGTCCGCATGTGTTGTCTCTTTACTTTTACTTTTTCTATTGTTTTCATGTTTATATTACATAATAATAATTATTATGGTCGTATTCTTGTCATGGTGTATGAGAAAATTGTTCCAAAACACATAAATACTTATGTTATTCTTTACTTTTCCACATTTCCTTTATTGTTCTTTCTCCATATTCCTTCATTTTTTTGTTTCTTAGTACCACTCAATTCTAATAATTAAAATTATTCCTTTCTTGGCCATTGTGACAGTCAGATTTCCTATTATTGGATATTATTCGACCCTCACAATTGAAATAACACTAAACAAAAAAATGAAAAAAAATAGCCAACACGCAAACCCACGTATGTTGGTGCCAATCGCCTTAAGCCCGTTACTTTTTTTAGGTTTTTTTAATATATGTTTTTTTAATATTTATTTCATTAATGCTACATTTATAATATTTTTAAAATTAATGGGAAAAGAAAAATGGGTATTGTCACCTTTGGTTCTTTTGGTCGAGACCAAAGGCGATAAGGGCCTTACTCCCATTACCCAAATGAAAAAAAAAATATATTTTAAATCTACATGTTTGTATATCTAATTTTTTTATTTTGTTTTGTTTTATATATATATATATATAAGAAAAAAATCTGTAGAATTTATCTGTTTTTTAATTTCTAGCACTACAATTATTAAAGGAATGTGAAATTCTAATAGAAAGCATCAGCGAGTGCTACCTTTTATAATAGGGCTTATCCTGGAAATCATTCAATATTTCTGATGTGGGATTCAAGTTCTCCCTTTGCAACGCAAAACTAATAATATATTTTTATTAGTTATTTTTAATAATTTAAAATAAATATTAATTACTACAAAATAATAATTAATTATTATTGTTTACTATTAAATATTAATAATTAACTAATTTTTAATAATAATATTTTAAACAATATTAATTATATTATTAATTACTATTTAATTACTAATTAAATTTTAATAGTTAATAGTTATTAATTAATTAGTAATTAAGCATTATTTAATCACTTATTAATAATAGTAATTACAATTTTAATAATTAATTATTAATGAATAATTAAATATTATTAAAAAATTGCTAATAAATATTAAAAATTATTATTTACATAATAAATAATAATTATTAATATTAAATTATTAAATTAATAATTATTAATTATTATTACTATTACTATAATAGTATTAATTAATTAACTAATTGTCGCTAATGAATTTTTATTACTAATCAATATTAATTAATTTTTTGACAATATTAATATTAATTACTCATAAATATTAATTAAATAATATGATTTACAATTTAATAATATTAATTTCTAATAAATATTAAATACTAGTTAATATTAATTAGTAATTAATATTAATTACTAATAAATATTAAAAATTATAATTTTAATTGTTAAAAATAATAATATAAATATTAGTTATTAATTAATTCGTAATTAACCAATATTTAATTACTTATTAAAAATAGTTCTTACTAATTAACTAAATAATTATTAATTTGTAAATAATTATTTTTAATTATTATTAACAAATTATTAACAAATATTTAAAATTATTATTTAGTTACTAAATATTAATAATAATGATTAAATTATTAAATTCATAAATGTTAATTAATTATTATTAAATAAGTATTAATTAATTAAATTATTGTTTCTAGTAAATATTTATTAATGATAAATATTAATTAATAACAAATATTAAATAAATAATATGATTTGATATTTAATAATATTAATTTCTAATAAATATAAATTTATAACTACTATTAATTACTAAGAATGATTTAAAATTATTATTTATTAACTAATTATTAAAAATAGTAATATAATTATTGGTGATTTATTAATTAGTAATTATACAATATGTAATTACTTACTAATAATATTGAGTAAATATTAACTATTTGATTAATTATTAATTAATTATTATTAATAATCATTAAAATACAATTAATAATAAATATTTAAAAATATTATATAGTAGCTAAATATTATTAACCATGATTGAATTATTAAAATATTAGTGATTAATTAATTTTTATTAAATTATTATAATTTAATTAAATAATTGGTGGTAATAAATATTAATTACTAAATAATTTTAATTAAATAATATTATTTACTATTTAAAAATATTAATTTATAAAAAATATTAATTGCTAATAAATATTTAAAAAAATTCTTGTAGTGGGTAATTGATAATTATTATTATTATACATTATTTGTTTTTTAGTCATTATTAATATTTATTTGTATTATTTATATATTATTTAATCTCTAATTAATTAAAACAATTTATTTATTATTAAATATTTAAAAATTAATTAGTTGTTTAATAATATTATTAAATAATAATTTATATTATAAAATAATATTTTTTAAAATATTACTAATATAAATTAGTTAATTATTATTATTTAATAGTAAACATTACTAGTTAATTATTATTTACTAGTAACTAATATTTAATATTAATTGATTAAAAATGATTAATAATAATGTGTTATTAATTATGTGTAGAAAATGGATAACCTAAATCCCACATCAGAAATGTTGAATGATTTTCTAGGAAGGACAACTTATTAATGGGAGACCTAGGTGATGACTTCTATTAGAATTCCAGATTATTTTAATGGAAGTGACGTTGGATATTAAATATCAAACAAATTTTGAAGAAATTTTTTGTTTTGTTTATAAATATATATATATATTAAAAAAATCAAAAGAGAACAAATAACAAATTTAAATATACAAACATAAATATTGAAAATAATAAATTCTTTCATATGGACAAAGGCGGCAAGAGCCTTTCCGCTTTTTTCCATTAGTTTTAAAAATATGTTAAACTAATCATTAATTAAATAAATATTTAAAAAACTCATTTTTCTCTAGTATATTTTAGTTTGCTGAGAATGCTGACCATTTTTTATTGCCGCAATCGATCCGATGAAGGTGCAGATCCCAGGCCAATTAAGCACCCTACTACTGCATGGTTATTTTTTGTTATTAAAAAAAATAATATCATTTGCATTTTTATTTTCCTTTGTTTTGATTTGGTTATGATTTTTTATTTAGTGGTCCATATGAAGAAATTTAGTGGTAGCATTCTTGTGGGTTGTCGGGGGGTCTCAGGTTCGAATCTCATCAGGTTCTTCTATGTGTGTGTGGTGTATTTTATTTTGTAGCTTTGTAATGTTCCCATCCCATACCATTTGTAATAATGTTCACCTCTCCGGCGGTTTATAATATATTTTTTATATTGTGGTGTTTGAACCTATAACGACAATAGCTATATTTCCATAATAATTTATTTTAGAGCAGCGGGTTTACAGGGTCTCGGTGATGTCTCGGGTTCCAGTATCACTGAGTTATTTTCTATTTCTCATACAGAGAGATCTTTTCATCACTTGCCTCTTTTTCATGAATAACTTGTAAAGGTCCTTCTAGCTCATACAGTTTCCCTTCATTATGAAGGATGACCCATATGCGCCTTTTACACTCCAAGAACATAGTACTGGAGAGAAGGTTTTCTTTCTCCGGTATGGATCACTATGATATATTTGATATCATTTTTCTTGTTGTTTGAACAATAAGATGAGAATAATTTTAGTGATTTATCTGATAAAATATAGAAAAATAAATAGATATTTTATTTATTAGACTCCAACTATTTTATCAAAACCCAATATCCCTCCCCATTGGTTTTAGAATATCCTATTGTTTGGATATTCTAGTGGTAAGGATCCATATTCTATTCTCAGTACCCCAACATTGGATGGTCAATCAACTCGAATGGTTTTAGGTAGGAATTCCAAATGCTAACTATATTAACTCACAGTTCCTTTATCCATTGAGTGGACTTCCCAATCCTGAAATCATTAATTTAGATTTCTTTAATCTTATCATCTTAGTTACACCAAGTCTTTCTTTGGCAGACACCCCTTGATGTCATCCTAGTTAAGTCAACCCAAAACCTCATATTAGAATTCTCTGATAATTGGAAGCACCCATATAGTGACTGGTCAAGCACATTGAACTATGGTTTGATTCTAACCAAAGTAATGGATGGCTATAACAACTTAATATTTTATTGAAGGATTTTATATTTACGTGTAAATTACCAATTATTATCTTTTCACATACTTGTTAATATTAAGTGGGATTACTTAAGTGATTAACCATGTATTTAGATAATATTTACACATAAGACATATTATTTTAGTTGCATATTTTCATGCTTGATAATTCATTAAATATGTGATGGCTAAAAAACATCCATAATGAAGTAACCATGAAATTGGTAGAATTAAAATGATGGTTATGATCATGAGCTTGTTCTGATGGTTATTTTATATACCTGTTGAAAAAATAACTATTGAACTATGGGAGAACCACCTTAAACCCTTTAAGGTTCATGATTACACCTTTCCACATGTCCACCTTTGTATCTTCTTGGATTCGTTTCACCTTGGCTCATGACTTGAACCACCTCCACTAGCTTTGGAGCTCCATCTATTAAATATGATTTCACTCACACACATGTGAGGGGTAAAAGGGGGTTTACATAAAATAAATAATGGGCACGAAGGCCTTATATATTAATTATAAAAAAAGGCATGTAGACAAACTATTTAATTTAATAATTAAATAGGAAACCAATCACATTCAAATGTCTAGTCTAGCTCATGATTATCCACATGCATGCAACAAATTACGCATTTAATAAAACTAGAATTAAATTATTTAATTATTAGTATTTAAGATAAATCACGATAGAATCAATTAATCATTATCTTTAATTAATCAATTTTTTTTATCTTAATCCTTTTCTAGATTTCCTTGTGATTTTTATCCATTATAATTTTAAACAAATTAATAAATTCATTTAAAATTAACAGTGTACGTAACATGTACCTTGGAGGTAACTCGGTGAATACACATCCAAAACTACCCAACATGTATTATACTTATATACACATTATTCTTTGTGACATATATCATGAACATAGAATAATAAAGGCAATAAAACTCATACATGATGTGTAGATCTTGAATATTACATAGATGTTAATAAAACAAACACACACACATATATACATATATATCAAATCCTATAACAGGGTGTGTCCTAGCTTTACACCCACATTCAAGTACATGTCTCAAGGGTTATATAATATAATAAATTTTTAAATCTATGTAATTGGTAAAAATACATGGCATGTAAATCTGACCTACACGACGTGTACATTCTTCATCGTGTATCTAAATTACACGCCAAGGGAATCATCATGTGAGGTGTATTTTAGAAATCCGAGAGAACATGTCACATTTAGTGGGTCAAATGCCATGTTGACTCTATGTTACATAGTCACTAGACTGGTAGGTTGTGCATGGAATACATAGAATGTCAATAACCCAAAGGGACTTCATGCTGTGTTCAGTGGGTCACACGGTGTGCAGTCCGGCTTACCGTGCGCTAGTCTATTACAGTCAACATGTAGTGTAAGAATTAACTACAACGCATTTCATTAATGCACATGGGTTGATTAATTTCTTGATTCCCTCTTGGTGCATTGAACAGACTACAAGGCGTGTAATACCGATTACACAGTGTGTAGTCTTGTGTTATTCAGTCAGAATCAATGGAACCTCCAGATTAGTTCCATGATATTATTTTAATCCTAAAATTATGTATATATGTTAGATCTACAAGAAATGGTAGTGTAAGAAATAGATCTCGCGATTCAGATTTATAGAATGGTTAACTATAATCGAAAAACTAAATTATGAATGTGAAAATAAAAAAAAATAATTATAAACAACGATGTAACCCAACTCTGATAACTCTTGTAGTTACCTAGTGCAATGAAAGTGTGGGAAGGATGGTGCCCAACATTTGTTTTTTCTATTATTGATAATCAATCTTATGTTTATTCAGACAAATAACGTCATGACCAACAGAATTGAATCAAAACACAAGAAATGGATAGAAAACTAGGAACCATGGGAGAGTAGATCACCACATGTTGTTTTCAAATAATTTAAATAAATAATAATTACCTCCATGGTTATTTTTTCTTTGTTGATGTGTCCGAACATATATCTATATTGCGTCATTGTTGTATTGTAGAATCCAAGTGTAGGATTCCTTCCTGCAGTGATCCACATGTGTTCCACATATCTCCGGACCTTGCTGAAGGAGTCTCCATGTGCTCTCACGTAATATCCTTGGACTTGTGAAGTCCACCTTCGATCACCTGGAGAACTACTTCCAAAGCATTCTCCTTGATCCAGTGGAGGAGGATCTCTCTTGTTCCTAAGAGTGTTCTTGAAGAAGAAATATTTCTCTAGGCTTGAGAGCTTTTCTCCAATTTTTTGTGCACACCCATTTTCTTGGCTAGTGCTTCTCTAATAAGAGAATAATATAATTGTGCATTTATTTTTCTAGGGAAATAATAATTTTTTTTGCACAAGTGCCTTAATTATTTTATTAATCCAAGTGAAACCCCCATGTTAAATAATAATAGAAATATTATTATTTTCTGATATGTGCTTAACCAGAATGTTATAATTAAATATTATTTTATCAAATAATATATAATTGTATTATTTCTCACTAGACCCTTAAACACAGTCCACAAATCCTCTAATATATTTATTGGACCTTGAATAATGTCTTTTTATTTATTAAATAAAATTTCACTGCATTATTCACTAACAAATATATAAATACTATATTAACTAAATAGCAAATAAATATTTATTAAACAATCCACCCACAATATATTGTATCAAATAAAGAGTGTCAGAATAAATGTGATCTCGAATCTAGGAATAATTATCGAACCACAACCAAAAAAATCTTTATTCAACTTATTAAGTATATATTATTTAACAGAGATACTAGATACACTTATTTTGTGACCCTCTAGACCTCTTTCTTAGTGGCATTAGGTGAAGCATTCTCAATTCAAAGGTTAGCATCTAGCAACACACCAATACACCCATAGAGAAAGAAGTTAATGATAAAATGAGATGACATCTCTTATGAATTCTTACCATGTAATATAATATCATTATCACAATATCTATAATCAAGAAGATTGCTTGATAGGGTCATCAAACTATATTCTCGATATCTCTTTCTTTGACATTTTGGAAATATAATTTTCCTTTTGATCACCATGGCCTTGGATTTATTTAGGCTATATCACTTCCATAAAAGGTCCTGAGATATTTTCTTCTATTAAAGAAAATAAGGGATAAATCCTTTCTCACATTATTCGTTAATGCAATATTACTCATGACTCACCCAACATATCCTACCTCACCACGAACATCTGTAGTCATAGTTTTCATCAATACATCTATGTACGCGTGTAACATCCCAAGTAAGTAATGAATAATAGATATTTTTATCTATGTCTATTAATGAATTATATAGTGTTTTAGAGGCTTAAAATGAAAATAAATCCAATCTTAAGCATAGAATACACTAATATTTTTTAAAAGATTGTTCTACTGCCTTTTGATGGAAAACCATTTTTTAAATATATCTTTTGACAATTTCATAATCTATATTTGTCAAAATAAACTTATTCGTTATAATTGGGACATTAAAATTTACTTTGTGTGATTTTTTTGTATTTTTCTGACAATGTTCATTTTTTAATGAATAGTGAAAAATACTGCATTTTACATCAAAACTGCTTTTTAATCTACATTATTTATATGATTAGATTATATTTTGAATTGGTTTTAAAGTTAAATTAGAATATATTTTTTCCAATTAATCCAATGGTGGTCATTAGTGTTAATTTAACTTTGGAATTGGGCATAAACTAATGCCAAACTTTTCATAGATATTGTTTCAAAAAAACCCGCTATTTGTTTTGACAACGAGAATTATTTTTAAATCAATTATTGCAATTTATATGTTTGGAATTTGGTAAAATGTATTACATATTTGGAATCATACGGTCCAAATTATGTAATCAATACTCTTTTGGTTTTGGATATTATGAATATTAACGACGGTAATTATCTTTAATTATCTTGATTAATGAGTAATCGGGTAGTTAAGGATAATAAAATGATATCATAATAATTCAAAAAGACCACAACATGCATCCTAAGTCTACTGGTTGTCTCATGTCCGATCATGGGATGCCTTGTGCCAAACTTGTGGGCCCCATGGAATCACTTTTGTGAGAAAGTGACTTTTTATCTTTTTATTTTTAAAGAATGTTAAATGTGACAAAGAATGTATCACCTAAGTAAAATATTATTAATTTTGTCTACATAAATGATATTTTGGACTATAAATATTTATTAGAAAGCTAATAAGATTTCCTACATCAAGATATTTTTTTATAATTTTTAGACATTAAATTTATTAAATTATTTATGACATCCTGATGATGCAGCGATTACCTCACTAATAAAGGTTTTAAATAAAATGGAAAGATAATGTAAAATCTAAGACCTACACATGTCCAAAACCAATTGGATGAGGGGATTTCAAACCCTTATCACCTTATCCTCGAAACACATCAATGTGGGATCATTAATATCCGAAATTCATTTTCAAATAAAGTAACATTTCTTTACATTCCAAGAGTGCCCCTCCTCTCCTCTTATAAAAGGCCCCACCTCTACCTCCTTACCCACACTCCCAAAGCCTTTGGATCGGCAAACCCCTTCCCCTTTTGTCTCTACACATCCCTATATTACTCCTTGAAGCCTCACTTTGGGCACAAGTCTTCCCAAGGAAGCCTTTGAGCTCAAACCAAAGGGAGTTACCCGATTTTAAGGTAATGTCTTCACTTGAGTCCTTTTGTTTTATTTTGCTTCTCCAACCCCCTAAACTATTTTTATTCATTTCTTTTGTATAAAATCTAGTATATTCAATATACTATGATGTTTTTATAGGAAGGATTCGAGCTACACCTACACACACCTACATCTAATGGTTAAAGAATATACTCTTTTTGTGGATGGCGAATTTATGCCTCCTAAAATGATGATTGTTCAACATTATTTTAACACCTTAAAAGGTGGCCATTAAGATGTCACTATATTTATATATGATATATAATATGTTTAAGTTTTCCTTAAGCTTCTGTATTTTTCATTTTGGGCATACATTTATGGTTTCCATGACGGGTAAACGTGATATCTTCATTTAAGGAAGTGTGGACTACCGCCCCCTCAAAGTGATTTGATTCGTTAAATACCATATGTGGGACGTATAAAGGAAAAAACTATGATATTATATATTATATTATATTGGAATTATAATATACCTTTATATCATTATGATTCCATTCAATAAAATATGAAATAGAAATGAAAGTAGCATTCATGCGTACGTACGGCTTACCGTCTCCATGAACGGTGCATTTCATTTCTTACCTATAAATGATTATGTAATATTATAAATGCATGTATATACTGGATATATATGATATATACATCATTATTATAATTCTGGATATAATGGATACATGAACATATTGTAATTATAAAGGGTTTTTTTTTACTCAAGTACCATTGATCGTTAAAACGACCGTTATTAACTTAAATAATTACATAGTGTTTATGACATGGAAATAAGTGATATAAAATGAATAATGAACTTGAAAAAGTTTCTTAAGCAAGTAGAAATTAACTCAAGTTTATTATTCAGGACATTAAAGAACGATCGAGTCCATTCGGACCCGAGGTATGGGACTTCATCTCAATCTCCTTTCATTGAGACATATTTTGTTTTATAAACAACCTTCTTTTATACGGTGTATAAACCCCTTTGACTTTTACTTTTATTCAAAAGGAGTATTTTTTATACGAAGAGTTTACTAAACGACAAAAGGGAATGTTTTTGTCGTACGTATGCGGTGACAACGACTTCTCTGCCGCCGTGACCATTATTTGAGTTTCGGCTTCCTCTACAAGCCATACCTTTTTTTAAAAGAAAAATAAATACCATGTTTTAATTTTATTTTATTTTGGTATTGAAAATGGTTTTCATAATGTTTTTATATCAATGTGTTGTATTGATATCTTGTGATTTGAAGGTGGAAATGGTATGTTTCCTTTATGCATGTTTTATGTGATACGATTATATTGAGGTTATTGGGCATTATTATGAAGACGTGTGGTTCCGTGATAAACTAAGGGTGGGTGAGCCCGATATAGCTCTCCAATGCATTGGGTAACATGAAGGAGTGAAACGTTAAGGTTTCTCTGAAGAGATTTAGGGAATATACTGTGATGGGTATTCCAAACATAACCAAGAGGGCTACTCACTACGTAAGAATTTTATGAATGCCTCAGGTTACCTTTATGTCTTATGATTTCTATGATTTATTCATGATTTGATGAGGTATGTTAAAGTGCTTATGTTTTATGGGTAAAGTATGATTTCAGTCTTATGTATATATGTACCCATGCTTCCTTTCCATATTTTTATATCCCTTACTGAGCTTTTTATGTTTATCCCAAGTTTTTTTGAAATGTTTTTCATAGGTCAAGGGAATGGTACATGATATGATGATAGTGTCAAGGAAGTGTCAAGAAAGAATCCATGTTTTATTTTAAATATGTTTTCATTGATGGGAAAGAAGAATACTATCTTTATGTAACCACTTTGTTTATATGTGGAATGTAATGAAAGTTTTATGATCTAATTCTCTAAAACTCTAAACCCGAAAAGATCCCCAATGTGTAATCTTGTAATAACTCCAGATTAAGCAAGGTTTAAGGCTGAGGCCTTATAGTTGGTATCAAAAGTCGGTTTAGATAACTTTAGGAGTTAGAATTCTATTAAATGATTATCCAAAAATATTTTTTTTATGGTCAAATTGAAGTGATATAGTATTTGAAGATTACCATGTTGCTTCATCTAAGACATGTTTGTTCAGAATGGTTTTCCGCAGAGGAAACAGGGAGGCAGTGCTAGGAAGGCCTACAGAAGGAAATAACCTTCCGAATCAGCATCCTGAGATGGTCGGAATTGGAACTTAACAGTTTGTTGCAGTAATGGAGCAGTTGAATCAAGAAATAAATGGCGGTAGTATCCATGCACGAGATCAGCCAGATCAACCGCAGAGGAACATTTCAGTGGTGGAACATTTCATGAGGCAACATCCTACATCATTCAGAGGATCATCTGAACTTGTGCTAGCTGAAGGGTGGATTAAAGTACTGGAGAATATTTTTGATGTCATGGGGTGTTTAGACAATCAAAAGGTTAGTCTTTCTATTTACCGTTTGGAGGGTGAAGCAGATCAGTGGTGGTCGATGGTTAAAAATATCAGGGACACTAATGAGATTGATTCTCTTGACTGGGATGAATTCAAATGTATGTTTCTTGAAAAGTATTTTCCTAAGGCTGTTCGACTTAGGATGGAAAAAAATTCTTGGAATTGAGGCAAGAGGAAGACTCAGTGGCTACCTATGAAGAAAGGTTCACTCGATTGGCAAGGTATGCTCCAAATTTTATCTGAGACCATGATAGTAAAATCAATCGTTTTTACTCCGGATTAAAGCCAAAATATCGAAGGGCATTAGCTTCTCGTGAGTTCAAAAGTTATGAGAAGCTTGTTCGATGTGCTAAGAAGGTGGAAATGGAGTTTGCCGATGATCAAGTGTTCTATAACAACCAACAAAAGAAGAGACCAAGGTGGCAGGAGAAAGGGAAGAATTCTTCAAAAAAGTCTGATGGTGAGAAATCTAAGTTTCCAATTTGTGATAAATGTGGAAAAAGGCATGCTAGGGAATGTCTTCTGAATTCTGGAAAGTGCTACCGATGTAGTAAGATGGGACATAAGGCACGTGATTTCACGGAAAAGGATCAAGGTGAAGGTAAGACCAAATTTGATTAACAGTTAGTGAAATGTTATAAGTGCAATGAGATGGGTCACTATGAAAACAAGTGTACAACAAAGAGCTTGAGTGATGGGAAGCAGTTAGACTACAAGCAAAAAGGGGTGGGGAAATCCTTTGAAACTACTTCAGCAGATGTCGGGCCATCAAATTAAGTTGATCAAGTACTTTGTTTGTTTTTTCAGATTATGCCAGTGTATTGTTTGATTCGGGGTCCACACATTATTTCATCTCTGAAACCATTTCTAGTAAAATGGGAATACCATCTCAAGAAATGACTCCTGAACTTTTGGTAAAAACACCTAGGGGAAATGTTGAGGCAAAAATAATTTATAAGAATCTTCCTATCCTTATTTGTGGAAAGAACCTACTTGCAAACCTTATTGTTCTACCTCTAGTAGAGTTTGATGTTATCCTAGGTATGGATTGGCTCTCTATTTACCATGCTAAGATTGACTGTAGAGCTAAAGAAGTTTCTTTTCAGAAAGACTTTCAGTTTGTGTACAAGAATGAACCCTTACTGTTGATAACTTATCAAGAGGCCAAGAAACTTGTAAAAGATGGAAATGAATGTTACCTTGCACATATTGTTGAAAACTAGGGAACTGTTCAGATTAATGATGTGCCAGTGATAAATGAGTATCCTGATGTTTTTCCTGATGAGTTTCCTGGAATAATACCAGATCGAAAAGTTGAATTTACGGTTGACTTAGTTCCTGATGCTAAGCCAATTTCAAAACCCCCTTATTGAATGGCTCAAATTTAACTTTTAGAGTTGAAGGAGCAATTTCAAGAGTTATTAGATAAAGGTTCCATTCGACCTAGCACATCACCATGGGGTGCTCCTATCTTGTTTGTTAAAAAGAAAGATGGCTCAATGAGACTTTTCATTGATTATAGAGCCTTGAATAACATCACTGTTAAGAAAAAATATCCTTTGCCTCATATTGATGATTTGTTTTATTAGCTCCATGGAGCTCAGTATTTTTCAAAGATTGACCTGAGATCGGGGTACCATCAGCTGAAGGTAAAGGAATAAGATATTTCGAAGACTGCGTTTCGTACAAGATATGACCATTATGAATTTGTAGTAATGATTTTTGGGATAACCAATGCAACTGCTGTATTCATGGACTTAATGAATATAATTTTCCATGAGTTCTTGGATAAGTTTGTGGTGGTTTTCATTGATGATATTTTGGTGTTTTCGAAAAGTAAAGAAGATCATGAAAGACATTTAAGGGTTATCTTGAAAACCTTAAAAGAAAAGAAACTGTATGGAAAATTCAGCAAGTGTGAGTTTTGGTTGCAACAAATTTCATTCCTTGGTCACATTGTTTCTAAAGATGGGACAACTGTTGATCCTGCAAAAACAAAAGTTGTGGAAGACTGGCCAAGACCCACAAATGTAACTGAGATTCGTAGCTTCCTTGGTTTGGCAGGCTATTACCGAAGGTTTGTTAGAAATTTTTCATGGTTATCTAGTCCAATGACTAAGCTAACTCGGAAGGGTGTTAAGTTTATCTGGACAAAAGAATGTGATGATTGTTTTCAGGAATTGAAAAGAAGATTGGTGAATTCTCCAGTTTTGGCACTACTTTCTGGAATGGTGAGTTTGTTATCAACAGTGATGCTTCATTGAAAGGACTTGGTTGCATCCTAATGCAGAATAATCAGGTAATTGCTTATGCTTCACGACAGTTGAAAAGTCATGAGGTAAATTACCCTACATATGATTTTGAATTAGCTGCTGTTGTTTTCGCTTTAATGATTTTGAGGCATCATTTGTATGGAGTAAAGTGTGAAATATATACTGATCACAAAAGTTTAAAGTATATATTCACTCAGAAAGAATTGAACATGAGACAAAGGAGATGGCTAGAATTAATCAAGGATTATGATTGTACAATTCATTACCATCCAGGAAAATCAAATAAAGTGGATGATGCTTTGAGTCGAAAAAGTAATGCTTCGTTAGCAATGTTGCATTTGGAGGATATGCTACGAGCTTTTCATCCTCAATCAGATGGGAAGTCAGAACGAACAATTCAGACCTTGGAGGATATGCTACGAGCTTGTTCGATGGATTATGAGGGAAGTTGGGACCAACATCTTTCTTTGGTTGAATTTTCATATAATAACAGTTTTCATTCCAGTATACAGATGGAACCATTTGAGGCGTTATATGGGAAGCGGTGTCGAACTCCAGCTTTCTGGGATGAACTGGGTGAAAGGAAGTTGATGGGACCAGAATTGGTAGAAGAGATGGCAGAAAAAGTTCAGCTGATTCAGAAACACATGAGAACAGCTCAGAGTAGGCAGAAGAGTTATGCAGACAACAGGAGGAAAGATCTATCTTTTAAGGTAGGTGATCATGTTTTTCTCAAAGTCTCACCATGGAAAAGTGTGATGCGATTTGGTAAGAAAGGAATGATGAGTCCAAGGTTCATTGGACCATATGAAATTCTGTAGAGAGTTGGATCAGTTGCATACTGGGTGGCTTTACCTCCGAGTTTATCTCAAGTACACAATGTTTTTCATGTTTTGATGCTGAGAAATTATATGCCAGATCCATCTCATGTTTTGAGTCCAGAGGTAGTTCAGCTGGAAGAGAACCTATCTTTTGAGGAACAACCGGTCTAGATTCTTGACCACAGGGAGCAAGTGTTATAAAATAAGGTTATTAATCAGGTAAAGGTTTTGTGGAAAAACCACATGATGGAAGAGGCAACATGGGAATCTGAAAATGCAATGAGGGATAAGTACCCTCATTTATTCGATAAGTAATTAAATTACGGGGATGAAATTTTCTAAAGGGGGGAAGGATTTAACATCCCAAGTATGTAATGAATAATAGATATTTTTATCTATGTCTATTAATGAATTAGATAGTGTTTTAGAGGCTTAAAAAGAAAATAAATACAATCTTAAGCATGGAATACACTAATATTTTTTAAAAGATTGTTTTACTGCCTTTTGATGGAAAACCATTTTTTAAATATATATTTTGACAATTTTATAATCTATATTTTTCAAAATAAACTTATTCTTTATAATTGAAACATCAAAATTTACTTTGAGTGAATTTTTGGTATTTTTCTGACAATGTTCATTTTTTAATGAATAGTGAAAAATACTGCATTTTACATCAAAACTGATTTTTAATCTACTTTATTTATATTATTACATTATATTTTGAATTTTTTTTAAACTTAAATTAGAATATATTTTTTCCATTTAATCCAATGGTTGTCATTAGGATTAATTTCACTTTGGAATTGGGCATAAACTAATGCCAAACTTTTCATAGATATTGTTTCAAAAAAACCTGCTATTTGTTTTGACAACGGAAATTATTTTTAAATCAATTATTGCAATTTCTATGTTTGGAATTTGGTAAAATGGATTAAATATTTTTAATTAGAAGGCCCAAATTATGTAATCAAGACTCTTTTGTTTTTGGGCATTATGAATAGTAACAACGGTAATTATCTTTAATTATCTTGATTAATGAGTAATCTGGTAGTTAAGGATAATAAAATGATATCATAATAAGACAAAAATACCACAACATGTGTCCTAAGGCTATGGGTTGTCTCATGTCCGACCATGGGATGCCTTGTGCCAAACTTGGGGGCCCCATGGAATCACCTTTGTGAGAAAGTGACTTTTTATCTTTTTATTTTTAAAGAATGTTAAATGTGACAAAGAATGTATCACCTAAGTAAAATCTTATTAATTTTGTCTACATAAATTATCTTTTGGACTATAAATATTCATTAGAAATAAAAAAATATTTCATATATCATGATATTTTTTTTATAATTTTTAGACATTAAATTTATTAAATTATTTATGACATCATGATGATGCAGTGATTACCTCATTAATAAAGGATTTAAATAAAATGGAAAGATAATGTAAAATCTAAGACCTAAACATGTCAAAACCTATTGGATGAGTGGATTTAGAACCCTTATCACCTTATCCTTGAAAAAAATCAATGTGAGACCATTAATATCCGAATTTCATTTTCAAATAAAGTAACATTTCTTTACTTTCTAAGAGTGCCCCTCCTCTCCTCTTATAAAAGGCCCCCACCTCTACCTCCTTACCCACACTCCCAAAGCCTTTGGCTCGGCCAACCCCTGCCCATTTTGTCTCTCCGCATCCCTCTATTACTCCTTGAAGCCTCACTTTGCACATTAGTCTTCCCAAGGAAGCCTTTGAGCTCAAACCAATGGGAGTTACCCGATTTTAAGGTAATGTCTTCACTTGAGTCCTTTTGTTTTATTTTTCTTCTCCAACCCCCTAAACTCTTTTTATTCATTTATTTTGTAACAAATCCAGTATCTTAAATATACTAGGATGTTTTTATAATAATTATTTGAGCTAAACCTACACACACCTACATCTAATGGTTAAAGAACATACTGTTTCCGTGGATGGCGAATTTATGCCTCCCGAAACGATGATTGTTCAACATTCTTTTAACACCTTCAAAGGTGGCCATTAAGATGTAACTATATTTATATATGATATATAATATGTTTATGTTTTCCTTAATCTTCTTTATTTTTCATTTTGGTCATACCTTTTTGGTTTCCATTATGGGTAAACGTGATATCTTCATTTAAGGAAGTGCGGACTACCGCCCCCTCAAAGTGATTTGATTCGTTAAATACCATATGTGGGATGTATAAAGGATGGAACTATGATATTATATATGATATTATATTGGAATTATAATATACCTTTATATCATTACGATTCCATTCTATAAAATACGAAATAGAAATGAAAGTAGCGTTCATGCTTACGTATGGATTACTGTCTCCATGAACGGTGCATTTCATTTCAAACCTCTAAATGATTATGTAATATTATAAATGCATGTATATACTGGATATATATGATATATATATAATTATAATAATTATGGATATAATGGATACATGAACAACTTGTAATTATAAAGGGTTTATTTTTGACTCAAGTACCATTGATCGTTAAAACGACCGTTATTAACTTAAATAATTACATAGTGTTCATGACATGGAAATAAGTGATATAAAAGGAATAATGAACTTGAAAAAGGTTCTTATGCAAGTAGAAATTAACTCAAGCTTATTATTAAGGTCATTAAATAATGATCGAGTCAAGTCGGACCCGAGGTATGGGACTTCGTCTCAATCTCCTTTCATTGAGGAATATTTTGTTTTATACACAACCTTCTTTTATACGGTGTATAAACCACTTTGACTTTTACGTTTATTCAAAAGGAATCTTTTTTATACGAAGCATTTACTAAATGAAAAAAGGGAATGTTTTTTTCATATGTATGCGGTGACAACGACTTCTCCACCGTCGTGACCATTATTTGAGTTTCAGCTTCCTCTACAAGACATACCTTTTTTTAAAAGAAAAATAAATACCATGTTTTACTTTTCTTTTACTTTGGTATTGAAAATGGTTTTCATAATGTTTTTATATCAATTTGTTGTATTGATATCTTTTGATTGAAAGGTGGAAATGTTATGTTTCCTTTATGCATGTTTTATGTGATACGATTATGTTGAGGTTCTTGGGCATTATTATGAAGACAGGTGGTTCCGTGATAAACTAAGGGTGGGTGAGCCTGATATAGCTCTTCAATGCATTGGGTAATGCGAAGTAGTGAAACGTTAAGGTTTTTCTGAAGAGATTTAGGGAATATACTGTGATGGGTATTCCAAACGTAACCAAGAGGGTTACTCCCTACGTAAGAATGTTATAAATGCCTCAAGTTACCTTTATGTCTTATGATTTCTATGATTTATTCATGATTTGATGAGGTATGTTAAAGTGCTTATGTTTTATGGGTAAAGTATGATTTAATTCTTATGTATATATGTACCCATGCTTCTTTTCCATATTTGTATATCCCTTACTGAGCTTTTTATGCTCATCCCAAGTTTTTTTGAATTGTTTTTCACAGGTCAAGGGAAAGGTACATGATATGATGATAATATCAAGGAAGTGTCAATAAAGAATCCATGTTTTATTTTAAATATGTTTCCATTGATGGGAAAGAAGAATACTATCTTTATGTAACCACTTTGTTTATATGTGGAATGTAATGCAAGTTTTATGATCTAATTCTCTAAAACTCTAAACCCAAAAAGATCCTCAATGTGTAATCTTGTAATAACATAAGATTAAGTAAGGTTTAAGGCTGGGGCCTTATAACGCGACTCATAATACTCATTAATAAAAATCTTAATGTCTAAGGACTGATACACAGGTCCGCAGATAGGAACATCCAATGACATATAGAAATGTGGATTCATGCTAGTAGGTTTTATTCTCATGATATCCTCATAGACATTACCAAAGGCGTACACCATGAGAAGGTTCCTCAATGTCCTATGAGTCTCCACCCCTGATATCCTGTATCATTTTTATCCCTCAAATGATATCATCTGGCTATAGAACATATATTCAAGAATAGTGTCATCGCACTTTCAGGTTCTCATCATAGTAGGGATCTACTATGATCTTTTAGTGAAATAGTTATTCTTAGGACATTATCACATACAATGTTACGTTGAAGAACAATCATGATGTTATATGTAATTTATTAATATTAAAAACCATGAATATAAGTTATCAAAAAGTACAAATGAATCTGGTTCTAGGGAACCAACTCCAACATGTCCTTGTCATTCTCCTTCTTTTTCAGGGTTTTTGAAAGGGTTGGCATTTGTGAGTTCATCCAGTCTAGAAACGTATGTTACTATCCTCGGCTTGAGATTAGTGTGAGTCCCTAGAGTGACACAGGTTTCATTCTTAGATAGTTTCTATGCTATTTAGGTGTTGTCTCTCTAATTTTAATTTTTCTATGGTATGCATGTTTATTTTGCATAATAATAATTGTTGTGGTGGTATTATTATCAGGGAGTATGATCAAACTAGTCCAAACCATGTAAATTCTTTTGTTATTCATTACTTTTCCACATTTTATTTACTGTTCTGTCTCTATCTTCCTTCGTTTTTTTTTGTTTCTTTAAACCACTCGCTTCTAATAATTAAAACATTTCCCTTCTTGACCATTGTGAGAGTCGAATTTCCTATTATGGATCTTCTTCGTCCCTTACAATTGAAATAACACTAAAAGAAAAAATGAAAAAAAATTAACTAATACGCAAACCCACGTATGTTAGTATCGGTCAGTTTAGGAATGTTACTTTTTTTAAAAGGTTTTTTAATATATGTTTTTTTAATATTTATTTAATTAATGATAGGTTTAAAATATTTTTAAAACTAATGGACAAAGGCGACAAGGGTCTATCCGCCTTTGGAATTTTTTCATCTACCCCAAAGGCTGTAAGGGTCTTGCCGCCATTGCCCAAATGAAAAAAAAATTAAATCTACATGTATGTATATTTTATTTGTTTTATAAATATATATATATATAATATAAAAATTTCAGAAAAATTTATCTGTTATTTAATATCTAACACTACTGTTATTAAAGCAATATGAAATTCTGATAGAAATCATCACCCACTGCTCCCTTTTATAAGAGGACTTGTCCGAGAAATCATTCTGGATTTCTGATTTGGGATTCAAGTTCTCTCTTTCCTACATAAGGTTAATAATTTATTATCATTAATCATTTTTAATCAATTAAAAATAAATATTAATTACTAAAAAATAATTATTAATTATTTATATTTACTAGTAAATATTGACAATTAACTAATTTATATTAATAATATTGTAAATAATAGTAATTATAATATTAATTACTAATGAATTCTTAATAGTTAATACTTATTAATTAAATAGTAATTAAACATTATTTAATTACTTAATAATAATAATAATAATTGCAAATTAAATAGTTATTTATTAATTAATTATTAAATATTATTAAACAATTACAAGTAAATGTTTAATATTATTATTTAATTACTAAATATTAATAATAATTATGAAATTATTAAATTAATTTTTATTAATTAATTTTTATTAATTATTATTATTATTATAGTATTAATTAATTAACTAATTATTGTTAATAAATGTTAATTTCTAATCAATATTAATTACTTTTTTTTTGAAAATATCAATATTAATTACTGATAAATAATAATTAAATAATATGATTTAGAATTTAACAATATAAATTGTTAATAAATATTAATTACAAGTTAATATTAATTATTACTTAACATTAATTACAAATAAATATTTACAATAATTATTTTAATTATTAAAAATAATAAAATAACTATTAGTTATTAATTAATTAGTAATTAACCAATATTTAATTACTTATTAAAAATTTTGCTTACAAATTAACAAATTAATTAGTAATTAATTATTAATTTATTAATAAATATTATTAATTATTATCAACCATTTACTAATAAATATTTAAAATTATTATTTATTTACTAAATATTAATAATAATGATTAAATTATTAAATTACTAAATGTTAATTAATTATTATTATATGAGTATTAATTAACTAACAACTTGTTACTAATAGATATTAATTACTAATAGAAATTAATTAATAGAAAAATATTAATTAAATAATATGACTTGATATTTAATAATATTAATTTCATATAAATATTAATTACTAACTAATGTTAATTACTAAAAAATATTTAAAATTATTATTTATTAACAAATTATTAAAAATAGGAATATATTTATTAGTTATTAAATAATTAGTAATTATATAATATGTAAGTACTTATAATAATATTAAGTAAAGATTAACTAATAAATATTAATAATTACTATACAATTACTAAAAAATATTTAAAAATATTATATAGTTGCTAAATATTGTTAATAATGGTTAAATTATTAAAATAGTAATGATTAATTAGTTGTTGTTAAATTATTTTTTTAATTAAAAAATTTTTGGTAATTAGTATTAATTACTAAATAATATTAATTAAATAATATTATTTTCTATTTAAAATTATTAATTTATAATAAATATTAATTACAAATAAATATTCAAAGTTATTCTTTAGTTAACAATTAATAATTATTATTATTATACAATATACTTTTTTTTATTTTTTATTTTGTTATTATTAATATTGTATTTTATTAATTATATATTATTTATTCTCTAATTAATTAACACCTGTTATTTATTATTAAATATTTATAAATTAATTAGTTGTTTAATAATATTATTAAATATTAATTAAGAGTATTAAATAATATTTTATAAAATATTATTAATATAATTTTTTTAATTATTAATATTTAGTAGTAAACAATAATAGTTAATTATCATTTATTAGTAATTAATATTTATTACTAATTCATTAAAAATGATTAATAATAATGTATTATTAATTTTATGTAGGAAATGGAGAACATTAATCTGACATTAGAAATCAAGAATGATTTTCTAGGCAAGCCTTCTTACAAAAGGGAGCCCTGGGTGATGACTTCTGTTAGAATTTCATATTACATTAATGACAAAAACATTGTATATTAAATATCAGACAAATACTACTTAATATTTTTGTATTTTCATATATATATATATACATACTCAAATCAAATAAAAAAAACTATTAAAAATAAAAAATCTAAATATACATACATGTATATTTAAAATAAATATTTTTTTCATATGGAAAAAGGTGGCAAGGGATTTACCGTATTTTCCCATTAGTTTTAAAAATATTTTAACTTATCATTAATTCATTAAATATTTAAAAAACATATATTAAAAAACTCTTTTCTCTCATGTTTATTTTAGTATGCTTAGAATACTGTCCATTTTTTGTTGCTATAGTCCATTCGATGAAGGTGTGGATCCAAGCTCCATTAAGCACCCTACAGCTGTATGGTTATTTCTTGTTATTGAAACTTTTTTAAAATCATTTTGTATTTTTATTTTCCTTTGTTTTTATTTGGTTTATAATTCTTATTTAGTAGTCCATGTGATGCAGTTTAGTGGAAGTGTTCCAATGAAGTGTCAGGGAGGTCTCAAGTTCAAATGTCATCTGGTGATTGAATGTGTGTGTGGTGTATTTTATTTTGTAGCTTTGTAATGTTTCCCTCCTAGACCATTTGTAAAAATTTTCACCTATCTGAAGGTTTGTAATGTGTTTTTTATTTCATAGTTTTTGAACTTATAACGATAATAGTGTTGGGGCAGAGCCCGACATCGCAGCGGAAGCAGACGCACAATACACACAAGAGAAGATTCAACTAAAGGCCTTTTATCAACTGAAGGAATTTTATCACACCACACTGGAAGGAATTTTTACATCTCACATGAAGGAATTTTACAACACACTTGGAGCATTTCTCTATCTTGACACCCACACCCATGAACATACCATTTAGATGTACCTTCGATAAACAAACTGAGACATGTCGCTTGATCTCTGCATCCAAGAGGATTTTCGATACATGGAACCATCATGGACCTTTTTGCACATCGTCATCGACAATTCTCTCTCCATCCTTGCACATCATTATCTTCATTATCTCATTGTCATCCATCGTGGTCACTTGGGAAACCACAATGGCGGCACCCCCTTCCTCGTTCTCTCTTAGTAGCTACATATTTTCCAACCAACATTCTAAAACATGCTAGCGCATCCTCTTATATAGACACCTAGTCCATATATTTAATAAATGCAGTCAATATTCAATATTCAATAAATTAATATTGAGAATAACTCTCCATTAATGTTGGGAGAACATCCTCCATTAATGTTGAGATAAATCCCCCATTGATAATTTTCTCTCTCCAAAATATTCAAATTTTAAATCAAAAATACCAACTAATATATACATTTCAATAATAATTTATATTAGAGTGGCCGCTCTGCGGGGTCTTAGTGAGGTCTTGAGTGTGTGTTTCACAGAGTCATTTCCTATTTCATTAGAGTAGGATTTTCATTTTCATTATCCCTCTCTCTGAAATTGTTCTAATATATTTGTATTTTAAATATATATTATTACACGAGAGTAATTCATTTTCAATACTATGGTTGGACAATATAATGTGAGGACATGGGTTGAAAAGAAAATTATTTTTTTGTTTTCCATGAATCATATTTTGGAAATTTTATTTTAAGGGATGTGTCAATGCCCGAGGGTCCCTTGGGGGAATCTACATTGAATAACAGAGCCATAGGATAACTATTCATGTCAGTGAAGTGTGACGAACTGATGGCCGATGACGCTATGTGAAATCACAACCATCCGTTACTCCTCCCTCTGATCATGTTTGGAAACAACTATTTAAATTGGATATTCATATTTGTGGAATTTTTTATGGATTTTTTATTTTTTTTATACTGATATACTTAAATTAATGAGTAAAATCATGGGTATACACTATAAAAATATGATTTAAGAAATAATTAAAAAACAAATATTTACCCCTGATGAATAGGGAAGATATATAGGAAAAAAATACCCAGGCATCGGAGTAGGCTGGAAATTAAGACCTCTCTTGATGGGAAATAGTTATTATAAATAACTATGATCAGATTATTATCCAATTCCCTACCCATTAGCATAAAATTATACTTCTTGAGCATGGAAATTTTAGTACAATGTTCTGTGTAAAATAAAAAAATTATAACTAAAAATTATTCATAAATATTTAAAAACAAAATAGCATATGCTTTTATTTTTTTATAACTAACAATTATTCATATATATGATTCATTTATTTTATTATTTCTGTTATTATTATTATTATTGTGATTATTATTATTTTCCCATGAATACATCTTGGGGGGGATGGGGTTTGGGGAGTCGGTCACGGGGTTCAGTCCTCGGTCCGCACTCTTGGAAGTGTGTGTGTGTGTGTGTGAACTGTCATCATCATCATCATTAATATTATTATGCATCTGTTTACACTGCAACAAAGGGAGAGTTTAGTAGTTGTTTTTTTCTATACACGTCAATTTAAACCACCGTGGTATTTTTTAGCAGCGGTTGGAAAAATCATCGCGTATTTCATGGTCGACAATAATTTAGTGGTGCTTCTTCCTATTTTGCAGCAGTTTTTATATGTGTCATATTTGAAGCATTTAGTGGAAGTTCCAAATTATTTTAGTGGAAGTTTGTTTTTTTAATAAATCGAATATAAAATCGATGAAATTAATATAGCTACCACTGCAGTATATAGCAGTGGTTATGTTTATCGAGGGTTAATTATAATGGCCACTAAATAAAATTTTAGAAAATATATTTTTCTAGTGGTTTCCACTAATAGATATATTTATAAAAAATTATTTTAAAAAAATTAAAATGAAAAATATAAATATAAAACCACTGACATGAAATAATCTAAAAAAATATGCAATAAAATCATTATACATAAACCATCATACATTTACGGTCATATATATGCAACCTCATTCAACTCATACCTCACTCAAATCATACCTCAGTGAACTCATACCTCATTCATCAATATATACATAAATAATATGTCCAAGAACAAAAAATCATGACCAATAAACATCAATATCATTACCACTATTGCACCCATCTACCTCCATATCTTCTCATCAACTGAAACAAAAAATAACACAAAAATTGGAACTAAATATAATAAATCATAATTATGATAGGATCATTGATAATATTTAAACATACCATAGAAACTAAGAACCCTAATGACTACCTTCCGAAGAATTTCATGGATCTGAATGTTTAACCCTTTGTCTACTTCTAGCATCTATCACCTATAATAAAAACAACAACATTTAATAAAATAAATACAAAAGAGAATATGCCCAAAATATATTTAGAATATTTCCCCTAAAATTTGTTATTTTTTTAATCAAACATAATATATTTTAATATAAAACAAATAATATATCATGTAGAATATTTTAATAACATAAACATATCTATTTAGAATGTGATTCAACACATGGAATTGAGAAATTGTAATTATATAACAATCCAATCTATTTTTAAATTGACGTCTTTGTGCTTGAAATTTACATAACAAACCAGATTTAAATACTTTGATACGACAACATTTCTTATATATCAATAACAATTAAACGGTTTTTGGGAGTCACTTAACATCAATCTAAAGTCATTCTATTTGATTTTTACAATTATGCACAAGTTTTAGAGTTTTAAATCACTAAAAAGGCATTTAAGGACATCTTGAGAAAACCGTAACTCGAAAAGATGTACCGTCGATTCCTACAATTCAAAAATCAATATATATCCATTCTCCTCATATATCATAAGAATCCAATGTTTTTTTCATATTTTTGACCCCCTGAAACATTTTTAATGACTAATATATTAAAAAACTACTAATTAAGTCATTTTATGCACACCACACCTCGGATGGATGTGTTGTTTGCGCGTACATGCCCAAACAAATAGCAACGGATATTTTCACATGATTTAACATAAATTTTATCTACTTCATTATAGTTTTAAATTTTATACTCGCATTTTAGTGTATTGAAATATTAAAAACACATTTATGGGAATCCCGGACAAAACGTAAATCAGAATAAAATACCCCTAGTTCCTATATTTTAAAAATCAATCTATGGTCATTGTTCTCTGATTTCATAACCACCTGAGTTTTTTTTCATAATTTTTACCTCCTGACATGTGTTTTTTAAGACTTTGGTATCCTTAAAAATGACTTATTGAGTCATTCACAGCACACCTCATGTCATATGGATGTGTTTTCTTCTCATACACATCAGAAATAATTCAATAGTGATTTTCTCATGATTTTTAATCAATTGATTTTGAGCATTACACACACATTTTAGTGTTTTAAAACATTGAAAACGTATTTATAAACATCTCGGGAAAACTGTAACTCTGAATGACTAGTCAACAGTTCCTACATTTCAAAAATCAATCTATGGACATTATCCTATGATTTACAGCCATCCAATGTTTTTTGTGTTGTTTTTACCCCTAAAAACACATTTTAAAGACTTCGGTATGTTTAAAAACTACTTGTTGAGTCAATCCGAACATACCACATCTCATATGGATGTATTTTCTACGTATAAAAATCATAAATAATCTAGTGGTGGTTTCCCTATGATTTGAAGTTAATCTAAGGCTATTTTAAATGTATTTTACCACTAGATGCATGATGTTTTTATAGTTTTGACCATCTTTATCAGCAATAAAAAAACCTTGTTGATATGAGAACCACTAAATGAAGTCTTCTTTTATCAGTTATAGTTTATCTCTAATAAAGGGTGTGCTTTATCATCATTATTTTTTACACTGATAAAGGACCCCCTTTATCAGTTCTTTTCTAACACCAATAAAGGCCGACCTACCATAGTGTGCTGTTAAAATTACAACACAATGTAGTAGGTCAAACAGTGTACACATGTCAAACATTTTTTTTGTGAAGATTCATAATTTAATAGAAATGGAAATTATATCACATATAAGGGAAAAAAAATACAATATTATAAATATGTAAAACATTTTTTTTGTATAATTATATTTGAAAATACTATCACAAAAATTCAAAAACTTCAATGGTTTTATTTTCTTTAGCACCTGACCCCCTCTTAAAAAAAATCCCTATCATGATAATAATTGTCGAACAAACTACCCCAACTTCATAAAAATAATCCATCTATATAAGAAAACAATTTTAATGTTAGTAATACTATGAAAATATAAATTAAACATAAATATGAAATAATACATAAATAAAATGATAATTTTAAATTAAAGGGCATAATTGGAGTCATACTGGTCACATTGTATGTCAGATTAACATGAGGTTGATTCCTACATGTTAAGAATTAATTAAGGATCGTTTTCATAATGAATCATCAAAATTTCAATGCATTTTCTCGGTTTTGAGTATACCACATGTCTTTTTTTACTAAAATGCCAATTTAAACTGAAGACACACACTTTGATTCACACTGGTCACATTGTGTGTTGGTTTTATGTGAGAATGATTCCTACATATAATAAATGACTTATGAATTGTTTTCTAAAGTATCCAGACAATCCTAATGTGTTTTTTTTATATTTAGTGAGTGACACTTGTTTTAAACTAAATTTTCAATTTTAAACTGACAAGAGACACTTTGAGTCATACCGGACACACTATGTGTCCGATTGAGGTATTGTGGATTCCTACATGTCAAAAATGACATATGAATCATTTTTCTAATGTATAAAAATAATACGAATGATTTTTATCATTTTTGAGTATCCAATGTATGTTTTGGACTAAAGTTTCAATTTTAAATAAAAATACACACTTCGAGTCAAACTGGTCACATTGTGTGTAATATTGACTTGTGGTTTATTTCTAAATGTCATAAAAGACATAAATATCATTTTCATAATGTATCAACACAATTTGAATGTGTTATCTGGGTTTTGTGTGTGTATGTGTCGTTTTTAATAAAATGACAATTTAAACTAAAAACACACACTTTGAGTCATACTGGTCACAATGCATCTTAGTTTGACATGAGACTGATTCCTACACCTCACAAATACATTATGAATTATTTTCCAAAATTATCAAGACAATTAAAACTCATTTTCATGATTTTCAGTGAGTGAAACATTTTTTGAAATAAATTGTCAATTTGAAATTGATAATAGACACTTTGAGTCATATTGAGAACACCATGTGTCGTATTGAGGTTCGGATGATTCCTACACATCCAAAATGAATTGTGGTTAATTTTTCTAAATTATCAAAACAATCATAATTTTTTTTCTAGATTTTGAGTATGTGACTTGTGTTTTGAACTAAAATGTCAATTTTAAATAAAAGGATGCATATGGAGTCATATCGGTCACACCGTACATCAGATTGATGTGCACTTTATTATTAAAAGTATCAAATGATATAAGGATCATTTTACTAAAGTATCAACATAATATAAATGTGTTTTCTCATTTTTGAGTATGTCATGCATCTTCTTTACTAAAATGCCAATTTAAACTCTAAACATTCACTATGAATCATAATGGTCACATTGTGTGTCGTTTTAACATGATATTGATTCCTAAAAATCATAAATGACTTATGAATAATTTTCCTAAAGTATTAGGACAATCAAAGTGTGTTTTCTTGTTTTTTAGTGAGTAACACAAGTTTTAAACTAAATTGTCAATTTTAAAATTATAACAAGCTCTTTGAGTCATATCGGACACAATATACATCATATTGAGGTGTAGATAAATCTCATACTACACAAAGGACCTATGGATAATTTTTATAAATTATCTAAATAATCTGAATTATTTTTATTGGTTTTGAGTATGTGACATGTGTTCTGAACTAAAATGTAAATTTTAAATAAAATGACACACATGGAGTAAAACCAGTCACACTGTGCATCAGATTGATGTGTGGTCGATTCCTACATGTCAAAATCGACATGTGTTGGTTTGATGTGATATTGATTACTACATGTCACCAATGACATATGAATCATTTTAATAAATTATCAAGACTATCAGAGTGTGTTTTCTTGATTTTCAGTGAGTGACACATGTTTTGAACTAAATTGTCAATTTTGAACTGATAATGGACACTTTGAGTCATACTGGGCACATCTTGTATCAAATTGAGTTGAGGCTAATTCTTACACAACACAAATTACATATGGATCATTTTCGTAAAATATAGAAAATCAGAATGATTTTTTTTTTTTGAGTATGTGATGTGTGTTTTGAACTAAAATGTCAATTTTAAATAAAATAACACACTTTGAGTAATACTGGTCACACTGTGTGTCAAATTGATGTTTAGTTGATTTATAAATGTCAGAAATCATTTAAGGATCATTTTTTTAAAGTATCAACACAATAGAAAAGAATTTTATTGTTTTTTAGTCTTTCATGTATTGTTTTTACTAAAATGTCAATTTAAACTGAAAACATGTACTTTGATTCATACCAATCAAATCTTCTTTCAATTTGATGTGAGAAAAATTCCTACATATCATAAAAGATTTATTAATAATTTTACTAAATTATTAATATAATCTGAGTGTGTTGATCATTTTTTAGGGAGTGACACATGTTTTATACAAAATTATCAATTATAAGATGATAACGGACACTTTGAGTCATACTGGGCACACTGTGTATCATTTTGAGGCATGATTGATTCGTACACATCAAAAATGTCATATGGAACATTTTTATAAATTATCCAAACAATATGAATGTTTTTTATCAATTTTTGAGTATGTGACATGTGTTATGAACTAAAATGTCAACTTTAAATAAAAGGAGACACTTAGAGTTATACCAGTCACACCATGTCCAAATTGGCATGTGGTTGATTCTTACATGTCACAAATGACTTATGGATTATTTAATTAAAATATCAATACAATACTAATGAATTTTATCAGTTTTGAGCATGCCATGTGTATTTTTTACTAAAATGTAATTTTAAACAGAAAACATGCACTTTAAGTCATACTGGACAAATTGTGTGTCATTTTGATGTGAAAATAATTTATACATGTTAAAAATGACTTATGAATCATTTATCTAATTTATCAAGACTATATGAGCACATTTTCATAGTTTTCAATGAGTTACACATGTTATTAACTAAACAGTCAGTTTTAAACTAATAATGAACACTTTGAGTCAATACAGGAATACCATATATCAGATTGAGTTTCATATCATTTTTATAAGTAAAAAATGTCTTATGGATAATTTTCCTAAAGTATTGAAATAATTGATTTTTTCTTTGTTTGGAGTATTTGATGTGTGTTTTGAAGTAAAATGTCAATTTTAAATTAAATGACACACTTTGACCCATACCAGTCATATTGTGCATTGGATTGGCATGGAATTGATTCCTACATGTAAAAAATGAATTAATAATCATTTTCCTAAAGTATCAATAAAATCCAAATGCATTTTCTCAGTTTTGAGTATGTCACATGTCTTTTTTATTAAAATGTCAATTTAAACTAAAACATGCACTTTGAATCATACTGGACACATCATGTGTTGGTTTGATGTGATATTGATTCAAACACATCATAAATGACTTATTAATAGTTTTTATAAAGCATCAAGACAATCCAAGAATGTTTTTTCAGTTTTCAATGAGTGACACACATTTTGAACTAAATTGTTAATTTTGAACTGATAACGGACACTTTGAGTCATATCAGGAACACTATGTATTGATTGAGGTATGGAAGATTCCTACATATCACAAATTACTAATGGATCGTTATACTATAGTATAAAAACAATCCAAATTTTTTGATTATTGTTGAGTATGTGACATATATTTTGAACTAAATTATCAATTTAAAATAAATAGACACACTTTGAGTCATATTGGTCACACAATACGTCTATTGGGAAAAACCTTCAAGGCATCATTATAGTGTGTTTTGGTTGTTTTTTTGTTGACAAAGCATGTAGAAATATATGTTTGTGGATTTCAATCATGATTGTAGACTAGGTGTACAGAAAAACATCAAAGATATAGGAATGTATTCTCTATAGGTGGTATAGAAAATTATTTATACAAGGTGGAATTGCTTCCTAGTGTACCAAATTTTGGGGGTTTAAAATTTTGATGTTGGATCAATCATCAAAAAATTTGGATTTCCATGAATTCTTCATAAAAATATAGAAAATGTATGAGTTTCACCAAGGTAAGGACCGTTTTAAAGGAATTTTGTGTTACAAAGGATGAGTATCAGGAAGGTATGGAGCATTGAGAATACATGAATGGATTATGGTAAATATTTGTGACTATGAGAAGTCGAGCATCACGAATGTATGGAGGGTTGATGAAAAATCTTCATAACTATGAGAAGATTTAATAATGGATACATTTTTGTAGTTCTTAATGAGAATAGGGAGCTTCATGAATGAGATTGGAGAGCTTCATGAAAAGGTGATGATGATGCTGATGGAAGATTTTGGAATGTGAGGCAATGCCTATAAATAGGAATCTACCCCCCTTAAAAATTATAAAAAGACATAATTAAGATTCAAATATCTGAATTCACGAAGGTTATTATAGAATAAAATCATAAATAAAAGAAGTTCATGAAGGCTATGAAATATGATTGAAAGTTATAAGAATTATGAAAGTATAGATGTCCATGAAGTCTATAAAAATACGATCGAATGTTGTGAGAATCACGAAGGCTAAGTGAACGTCAAAAAAGTGTTTGATATTAACGAATGGATGTTTCTTCATTAATATTGGTTGAGATTATTAAAAAGATTATAGCTTCATGAAAGTTGTGGGGTTTGTTAAGGTATTATATTCTTGTGAAGAATTGGGTAGTTTTTTGAAGGTTTTGTGAGATTCGCGAAGGTAGTGAGCATCAAAAAAGTATTAAAAAAGAATTACCCAGTAAAATTGATGTAAAATGATATTTATAAAGTGGATGAAAGTATTACTCAAGTAGATAATATATCTACAATTGATAATGCATTAATTATTTGTAATGAAGGGACCTACATGTCCATAAACTATGTGTCGATCCTTTTTAGAGTAGTGAGAAAACGAAGAGGAAGAAGGTGATCCTTTCCACTGATACTGATCCATAGAATGAATGATTTAGGGAGTGACCATTGGGATGAAATGAAATGTCCCTAAAAATTGTAAAGATAGTAATCATGAGCATAGTAGTGATCAAGCATGAACCTCATTTTGTTTTCGAGGCTTAGTGGATTTGTTACATAAGTACATTTCTATTGTATGCTCCTTGGATATAGCCCTGTGAGGGTGAACTATGTAAAAATTTGTGCATCCTTGTGCTTTCTCTCCTGATTTACTTTTAATGCATCATCATTAGATTTATAATTAACGAATAATATTAGCTTAAAAACTTATGAGAAAATAAAGATACACTTATAATATATAGGTAATGATCTAGTGGAGAAAGGATAATTTTAAAAATAATATCCACACCCTGATTCACCTCCTTTTAGGGTATCTAAGCCAATTTTGGGCCTAGAAACATCATATTGGCATGAAGTTGATTTATACACAACAAAAAGGACTTATGTATTGTTTTCCTAAAGTATCAAGATAATATGGATGTGTTTTCTTAGTTTTCAGTATGTCAAGTGTATGTTTTAATAAATGTCAATTTAAACTAAAAATACATACTATGTGTGATATTGTTCACATCATGTGTCAGTTTGAGATGATACTAATTCCTAAACATCATAAATGACTTATTAATCATTTTCCTAAAGTATGATGAAAGTAAAAGCATTTTTATCAGTTTTCATTGGGTGAAACATGTCTTTAACTAAATTGTCAATTTCAAACTGATAACAAAAATTTTGAGTTATACAGGGCTCAACATGAATTAGATTGAGGTGAGGCTGATTCCTACACATCAAAAATGACTTATGTATAATTTTCCTAGGTATCAAAATAATAAGAATGTTTTTTCTTGATGTTGAGTACATGACATGTGTTTTGAACTAAAATGTCACTTTTAAACTGAGAAAACACACTTTAACCCATACCATACACACTGTGTGTCATATTGATGTCTGGTTAAATCCTATATGTCATAAATGACTTATGGATCATTTTAATAAATAATAAAATAAAAATTATAAGGAAATTAATTAAAAAAGTAGATAAAATGATAATAAAATCAACTAAATAAGTATTAGGAAGTCACATATTCCTAATATATGTATATATTTTGACACCAAATATGCTTCCCATTCATTTCTAAACAAATCTATTTCTTATTTTGAATATGAGGACTATCAAAAGTCCTAGTATTATGTGAAAAATATAAATAAAAAATGATTGATAAATATTTAAAAAAATGTAATTATCTTCAAAAATACCACTTCAAGGATGTTAGTTTGTTGATGGTCCATGAAATCTATCATTAATTTTCAAACATAAGAGCCATAATATTTTCTATTAGTTTGTTTTATACAGTGTAGAAAAATAGATAAAAATAATTATTTTTTATTTATGTTTAGATATGGAAATTTTATTATATATACCCCAATACTTTTCCATATGTAGAAGTTTATAGTCTCCTTGTGCTCATGGATTGTCCACATGCGATGATTTTGACAATATTTAAACACATTCCTATCATAAAATAATTTTCATTAAAACATAATATAAAATATATAACAATAAGTTTAGTAATAATGTGTTTCATACATTGTATTATAAATTAATAAACATCATTACGTCTGGTAGGCTTTTCAAGTATCCATGAATTGAATCTAGTAAATAAATATTTAGAGTATCCAAATTGAATCTAATGAGTAATCAACAATTCCTAGAAAACAAAAAGGGAAAAGTAATTAAATGAATAAAAATATATTTAATATGATTAAATTGTAGAGCTTTACCCCTAAATCATGGGTATTAAGAAGAGTCTAACATTTGATAGTTTTCTTTCAAACATTATTGCTAGTTTGTCCACTCTTCCTTTATATTTGCTTGGTTCCAATAATAATTCTTATGTAGAAGTGTTTTGAAGAGTAATGAGTCCAAATTTATATTAATAGGTTTTTACCTTAAAAAAGTAATGATATATATGCCTGTAAACATTATTAATAGTATTCAGTCATAATTAACACAGTAATCAGCTATTGGATAAATATATCATGAAAACACACCTCATGTGTACATTTACAGATGATACTTCTAGCCATACATGTGTGACGATTTCATTTACATTCTTAGGACTAATATAGTATGTAATGGACTCTCTCTATATATGTTCTTCAAAATCAATTGTCGTCATATCACCACTTTCTAACATTGTATCCACATAAATCATCAGTCTAGGACTTTTTTCACTATTTGTTAGAGGTTTTTCATGCAAAATAAATTGTAAATGAATACCTCCTTGTTTAAAAGTATTTTTAAAAGGTCCAGCTATAACGTCTTAGACCCGAAGATCCACTTGAACAGTGCTAAACGGGACAGGTGTTACTACCTTAGGCGCACCTCCCCGAACGACCAAGTCTACTGACTAGCAGTGAGGGTCTAAAAAAATATCGTGGGGAGGATAAACCCTCTCAAAGGATAATAAAGGTTCTGGCCTAAGTATAATATTTAATATGAGACTCTATAGACTCGAACTAGATCCTCATAGTGGAATCACAACAATATCAAAAAAAAATGGAAGCGATAAAATAACAGAAGTAGGGGAATGTAAACACAATATCATGCCGAAAACAATTGTAACAACAACTAGAATAGAAAAGTCATGCATCCATAGTAAGTCAAGATATAAATGGGTTCCAATGGTTAACCAACAGTAGCTACAATAAACAAGGTGATCATGTTGATACAAGAATGAAATAAAAAACAAAGTAAACTCTTGTTAGGCATGACCTCAAGGTCCATACCATCTCTATGAAATAGCTAATACAACCAAACTCCTGAAGCTGGTCTCTTTCCTCTATGTAAATCTATAAAGACTACACACATCCCAAAGGGCCCGTAGAGGGTGTGAGACGAATCTCAGTAGGATACGACCGAAATGTTGCGTACCTAGTATAAGTGTTTAAGCAGGCATTCAATATTGAGTAAAATAGTAAATAATACAATGCCCAAAGTAAACACAAACTCCACTAGTGGTCCGCAACCATCATGGAGTATCACCTTCTTCAGCCAACATCAGAATCTCATTCATGTAACCTGGAACCATATGTCTCTTGACACCTCAGGTACTAAGTACCAACGTCCCTAAGGCATGCCCAAACAATGGTAACCCCGCTCGAAATCTCACATATTCCCATGAAACAACAACCAGATGAATAGTGGTGTCTCTCCTCAAGTCAGTAACTAGAGGGACAACAATGTATTCCCTCAAATAAATAATCGGAGGGACAACAATGTCTACCCTAAATCCATGGAAAGCCTCTGCCCCACCAACCCTATAGCCTCAACGCTATCCCCTGAATTATCCTCACCTTCTATTTGGCTTCCTATGGCTAGCACCCACAAAACAATATTACTTAACCTCAACTATTGGGGGACTCTACACAACAAGCAGTCAAAACCATCTCATCATGGAGACTATCTGTATGAACACTACTCAAATCACTAGTGAGCAATAATCACCAAATGATGTCCCAAATCCACAATACCTCTGACACCTTGTGTCCCTACGACCATGTCTCTGAAGTCTGATGGTCTCTCCATCCATGTAACCTGGGCCATGCCCAACCTGACATCCACATTTCCTCAAGCCAACATCCATGACGCCCAATACCATGGTCAGAACCACCCAACATAATCCAGGCCAAGACCAACCTATGTTCAGCATCACTCAACAATACCTAGGCCTTTCCCAACACAACCATAAGGTTTCATCATATGCAATATCACACATCACATATATATAACCAAAAGAAATACTTTAAATAAAAAAAAGAAACTAAACAGTTCAATTGCACTAGCCATGTGTTATCTCATACAAGAACTGAG
Organism: Viscum album; assembly: GCA_963277665.1. NCBI lineage: Eukaryota > Viridiplantae > Streptophyta > Magnoliopsida > Santalales > Viscaceae > Viscum > Viscum album. Next base: position 1,262,459,112 of record OY728146.1, read on the forward strand.
GTCTTGAGAGCCTCTAATAAACTTAATCATTCTTAACAATTCAAACTCAACAGTTTAATTCACATCAATTCAGTTATAACCATTTTGGCACCCCCATCCAAAATGCCCCAAATGATCAGTGGCCTTTAACCCAACCTCGCTCAAGAAGAACAGGATAAGGGAATACCCAACCACATCCCACAATGCATAGGGTCACTTCAATATAATTAAACAAGGTTATCACTCAATACCTGTTGTTGCACTAAAGAGATGCAACCACAAAATGACCACAAAACAAAAAATAAGGTATGTACCACCTACCTTGTTCTAGTATAGTGATCCTCCTCTGGTATTAACTTTTAATTCAGTCTAAATCAAGGTGGATCTATAAAACAAGCAAAAACGTTGAAACCCCTATAACATGGTTTAGAATAGAAATCAAGAAGAACATCTCAAGGGGAAACAAGTCCTTACTGAGGGGGTTTCAATAGATCCTATGACATTCGATTCCAACTTCGAACAAAGGATCGGGAAGGGATAGAAACCCTGGAAGCCTGGTGCCTGAAAACCACCGACTCCCTATGCCCTCTGCCTCAAAATGAGGCTGCTACCCATTTTAAGAGAAGAAAAATAAAATAAAATACATGGTGTGTACTTGGGAATACACATCATGTGGCTTCATTTACTATTCAATTGGTGGCAACTTTCCACTAACTTACATTCCAACCTTTCTGAAATGACTACACGACGTGTACAAGGCCGTACACGACATGTCCTTGGGTTTTCCCTCTAACTCGCCTACATAACCACAATCCACTTATATCCCTCACACATAGGGATCCTACATGGCATGTACAAGGTGTACACGGCGTGTATTTTGTTAGACCTCTCTACCTAGCCAACATGCCTACACACCAAGTATGGCATTCTCACACGGCAATGGTACATGGCATGTAACTTTTAATTTTCCAGAACTGCCCAGTTTTTTCCCTGTTAACTCAAAAACAACTCAAAAACAGAAGAAAAAAAAGGAAAAAAGAAACTCGTACCTTAAAGTAAGAACTGGGTTCTTACAAACAACCCCTCTTAAAGAAATTTGTCCCCGAATTTCCCTCCCAAGGGAGGTGAAGAAAACTGCTGACCAATATAGCCCAAAATCAAATCAAACAAAGTTCCAAAAACCTATTTCTGGATTCATGGTCCTCCCATGATGCCTCACCACCCCTGAACCTTATCAGGTTCCCTTGTGTCATTCCCGATACACAAACGTATCACACACCGCATCGGTGTTTGCCTCCACGAGATCCTACATCCCATGGATTCTCAAAACAAAACATGGTGTCATGCACCTCATGTGACTCGCATCCTCAATGCCCTGATGCCCATGTAACCTCAAGTAACCTGCATCCTCAATGCCCTGATGCCCACAGAACCTCATATATATATCCCACCCCAAAAATGGTTCCAATCACACTGACCAGTATCTAGTTAGCCCACATAAATAATGTGAACAACGTGCACTCAAAATGGACATGCCTAATAGGCCATGATAAAAGGATAATTAGAAAATCACAGCCATGCCCGTGGTGTACCTCTAACGGTAATCGACTCACCAGCATGCTCAGCCCTGAGAAGCTCCACAGAGTGCACCTAACCTAACACACGGCTGCCTAAAGCATGTCCTCCCTAAGGTGCTACACAATTCATCTACCACTTACCCCACAACTGGGTCCCACTATCTCTGCCATGTACTCTACGTGTAGCTGAACCATGGCTACCCTCACCTAGTATCGACCCTGATCTGACCCCAGATACCATAGTTTGTTTTGGTCCCTACCTGTCAGCTGTCTGAGAAGGATGCCTACAAAACCACTCAAAATGATCGACCTATCCACATGCCCGAAACTCCTTTGTAGGCTTTTCACAGTGAGTATGGACATGCCCTGGCTGCCCACGCTGATAGAAAACCACTGATGAACTACCACGAGGTGGTCTAATAGGGTACTTGACATGACTTCTCTACTGGAACTCATCCCGACCTCACTTCCTATTATCTGAACCATCACCTGATGCCACCACCCAACTCAAAAGGGACCTGTCTATCAAGTTTCCCTCAGCTATGAGTGTCTGATTCCCAGACGTAGAGAACGAGTTCAGCCTAAATATGTTTACTTTCACTTGTATGGTGTGTCCTACACCATATTCTAAGTGTCTCACCCTCTAGGTGTCATCACTTACCATAATTTGTGCAAAGTGAGACAACTCAGTTAAAGTAGCTATATAGTCCAAGATGGACCTGTCACCCTACTAGAGGATCATGAACTTTTGAGCTCTCTCTACCCTCAGAATCTCCAGGAAAATGTTCTTGAAAAACCTAACCTATAAGTCCTTCCAAATTATTATTTCGTGCATGCGATCCAAAATTGTCACATCCCACCAATGCTTCACTAGTAATCTCAACATGTCTGTCACCAGCTAGACCCTCCTCCCTAGAGGTGTCTCAAGCTGTTCGAAGATCATCATCATGCTCTATATCCAGTTCTCAGGAACCTATTTACCACCCTCACCCTAACAAAGTGGTGGGTGATGTGACTGGAAATCCCGTGTTAGATATTCCATAGATGTCTCTATACCCTGCGCACCTCTGTCGATCCCCTGCAAGAAAAGTACCAGGCTAGTTTGAAGCTGCTCTTCGCGCCACGACCCGAACGCTTCCATACCCAGTTGTTTTTATGCTTACACTAGATCTTAAACCGGATCATGTCCCTGAGCCTGTACTAGTGGCTCATGCTCTGCTTGTACCTATGGTGTCGGAATCTGATCGTGCTCCTATGGCACTGTACCATCACCCCCCTGACGTTCCATCGGGCAGTCTAGGAGGAACTCGGTGAATACCAAAAATGGTCAGACAGCTCACACACACACACACACAAACACACACACACACACATATATATATATATATTTAAAACACAGATAATGAAATCAGTGAAGAGGAATCACATAACGGTTACCCTTACTCTCCCCCATCGATACCATGCCCCACGGTATCCTGGCCTCATGTCCACCTTACCTACCCTCAATAGAGCCAATTATCTAAAGTACCTCAGCCAATGCCCATCCCGACAACCATCTTTTCCTCAAACCGATGACTGAGTCACCCAATCCTGATGATTAACATCACCTTAGTCATAGTACCTTCCTACTCATAAATGATTCTGGCCCAAATCTCATGCTCCATTAAATTTTACTTAACTAAAATCACGTCATATTACATTGAAATAAATATTCAATTCTATCCATAATTTTACCTTTCATATTTCAAAATCATATATATCATGTAAATTGATATTATCCACATGGTATTATCATTTCACAAAGTATACATGCAGTTATGAAATTAAAATACCCTAAAAATGTGCCTATAAAAATACAAAAAACACGCCTTTCCATATCAGGCAAAGGTCCAATTTCTCCTTTAACTCACTAGGTCAAGGGTCACATATCACAATAAATAACATCACATACCAAGGGATCCACCATGGTGGAAATCATATAAACAGTAACCTGAGCAAGATAAAAATAACAATTCCCACTCAAAGCATCTTCGTCCATCCCTCGTACTTGGGGATGCAGGCACCCAAGCACAAGCTAGAAACCCAGTTCCAATAACAACTTATCTTTAGTCTACCATAATCCAAATTGTAAAACTAGAGGAAATAAAAAGCTAGTCTTGATGTCATTATTAGTCATTCAAAAGGTACTACTAAATCCCTATCGAAAACAAACACACTATGATGCCACATTGTAACATCCCAGACCTAATGAGCCTCCCAAACAATATTAAACAAGCCAGGTGTCACTGCCTTAGGTTCACCTCCCTGAATGCCAAAGGATGTCGACTAGCTTTGAGGGTCTAAATAGGTATAGTGGGGAGGCTATACCCTCTCAGAAGATAATAAAGGTACTGGCCCGAGAATAATATAAAATAAGAGACTCTACAAACTCGAACCAGACCCACATAGTAGAAGTACATCAATATAAAATAAAAATGGAAGCGATAAATAAATATAAGCGGTGGAATGTAAACACAACAGCTTGATATAACCACTTGTTAGAACTACTAGAATATAAAATTTATGCATCCATAGAAAGTCAAGATATAATGGGGCACCAATAGACAACCAAAAGTAGCTATAATAAACAAGGTAAGCATGGTGACATAGAAAAGAAAGAAAAACAAAGTAAACTCTAGCTAGGCATGACCTGAAGGTCCATACCATCTCCATGCAACAACTAATACAATCCAACTCATAAAGATGGTCTCTTTATTGCACGTAAATCCATAAAGTCTACATGCATCTGAAAATGACCGTAAAGGGTGTGAGATAAATCTCAGTAGGATATGACCCAAGGGTGATTACTTAGTATAAGTGTTTAAGTAGGCATTCAACTTTTAGTAAAATAGTAAACAATGTAATTCCCAGAGTAAACACAACCTCCACTGGTGCTCAGCAGCCACCAAGGAGTATCACATGCTTCAGCCAATGTCGGAATCTCATTCAAGTAACATGTCACCATGTGCCTCCTTACACCTCATGTATCATGTAACAATGTCCCGAAGTCATGCACAATCAATGGTAACCCTTATCGAAAGCTCACATCTTCCCATGACACAATAACAAGAGGAACAATGGTGTCTGTCCAAAAATTAGTAACCAGAGGGAAAATGTTGTCTTCCCTCAAATAAATAACTAGAGGGACAATGATGTCTTCCCTCAATTCACAGAAAGCCTCTTTTCCCATCCCAATAGCCTCAACGTTATCCGCTGAAGGCTCCTCACCTTCCATGTTGCTTTCTACGGCTATCACCCCAGAACTAATAGTACCTAACAACAACTATCAGGGACCTCTACCCAAAAAGTGGTCAAAACCACCTCATCATGGAGTCTATCTATGTGCACACTACTCAAATCACAGTTGAGTGGTAATCACCAAAAGATGTTCCCAAGCCACAACACCTCTGACACCTCGTTCCCTTGCAACCATGTCGCTCAAGTCTGATGGCCTCGCCATCCAAGTAACCTAGGCCATGCCCAACCTGGAAGTCACACTACCTCAAGTCGACATCCATGACACCCAATCCCACTATCAGAACCAACTAATGTAATCTAAACCAATCCCAATCTATGATCAGCATCACTCAACAATACCCAGGCCATACCAAACACAATCCAAAGGCTCCAGCATATGCAATGTCACACATCACATATATATAATCGAAAGAAATACTTTAAACAGGAAAAAAACTAAATAGTTGAATTTCACTAGCCACGTGTTGTCTCATACTCGCACTAAGGTCTTGAAATCCTCTAACAAACATAATCATTCATAAAAATTCAAACACAATAGTTTAATTCACCTCAATTCAATTATAACCATTTTGGCACACATGGCCAAAATTCCCCAAATGAGCAGTGGCCTCTAACCCAACCTCACTCAAGCATAATAGGATAAGGGAATACCCAATAAAATCATATAATTCATATGACCATTTCAATATAATTAAACAAGGGTCTCTCTCAATACCCGACGTCACGCTAAAAATCTACCACCGCCAATGAACAGAAAAACATGAAAGAAGGTATGCACCACCTACCTCATTCTAGTACAGTGATCCTCCTCTGGTATCATCCTATAAATTTCTATAAATCAAGGTGTATCTACAAAATGAGAATAAAATCTCAAACCCCTATAACTTTGTTTAGAATAAAAATCATGAAGAATTGTTCAAGGGGAAACAATGCCTTACTGAGGGGCCTCTAATGGATCCGATGATGTTCGAATCTGACTTCAGATGAAGTATTGGGAAGGGATTGATGCTCTAGTGGCCTGGTTTGAAAAACCCGGTGAATCCCCTTTCCCTCTTTCTCAAAATGTGTCTAATTCTTGTTTTAAGAGGAAAAAAAAGAAAATACATGGCATATACATGGGACTACACGTCGTGTGGCTTCTTTTATTATTCATTTGGTAGCAACATTATATCAAATTACATTCCATTATTGTCGACATGACTACATGACGTGTCCTTGGTTTTTCCCCTCTAACTCACTGACATACTCACAGGCCATGTATATCCCTCATACATGGCTAGCCTACAAGGAATGTACTAGGGGTACACGATATATACACGATTAGACCTCTATAACTAGACAATATGCCTACATGCCATGTATTTCCTTCTTACACAGAAAGGGGTACACGGTGTGTATTAGGAAGTACATGGCATGTAACCTGAAAATTTCCAGAACTTCCCAACCTTTTCCCCTATTATCTCAAAAAACAACTCAAAAATAGAAGGAAAAAAAAGAAAAAAACCATACCTTAAAGTAAGAATTGTGTTATTACACCAACATCCATTCTATTAAAGTTACAATATTGTTCTCAACTATATGAATATCTTCATCATCAAGTAGAATAGGTATCTCAGTGCTTAGCTCATAAGTTATGCAAATACCCACAACCACAAGAACTATTAGAAGTTTTTTTTATAGAGAACATCTCTTTAGATATTTTACATGGTACCCCTCACAACATGGGGATGGGTGGATGTTGATAGATATAAATTGAAATTATTTTCACCCTATAGAATATCAAAATAGGAAAGGTATCAGTGTTTTCCTTCTCACATTTCATAGAAACAATTATGAAAATATTGATTACCTCTTCTAAGATAGATCTTTGAGGGGAATGACTCATATCAAAGCTGGTGGTGGGGGTATCTTAACATAGTGGTTGTTCTTGTGTTGTTTCTTCTCTTTGATTAATTTATATAACATTTTCTAACAACTCTAAATTTAAATTATGCTTTTATTCTAGAATATTTTATCATGCTTGAAACTCTTCCATTTTCTTATCTTTATCCCCCTACTCATTTATTCCCCCAAATATGTTCAGGGTGACACCCAAAACCCACACCTATGATGTGGCCACACTGTTCTAGCCACTTCAAGGCCACTAATAATCGTTTTTCATCGAGTATAGTTGATGATGATTCTTATGATTAATTCGGATAAAAAATATAAGAAAATAATTGATCATTATTATGTAATACTGATTTAAAGGAAAATAAAACTTTATTATTTCATACTTATAGGTGATTCCCACATTTTTGTGTGTTTTCGTCTATTAGTATTCCTTATTTATTTACACGTGCCTCCTTCCATAATAGATGAGGCGGGAAGGAAATGGATTTTGATTACAATTCATAAATCTTCATATAAATAGAGGAACATAATTATGTTGTTGTTTCATGTAACATATAATTATTATGGTATATTTAATATATGTACACTTTTTAAAGTAAATCATACCCCATCATTTCTTTATGATAAGGGTACATTTGTTGTGTTGATCGTTGTTTATTTTTAGAACATAGTGGTTGTTTCATAAATTAACCATTCTTAATCAATGTGATTGATACATGTTTTTTGAAGAAATATATTTCCATTCACAATGTACCTAAAAATATGTCTCATCACAATGACTAATAAATCCATACCATGTTATTTGGTTTATCAAGTTTGAATACATCTGTGGTGGGATGATGTTTATTTTCACTTCAACATATTTAAGATGATACTTTGTATGAATTGTGAGAAAGCCTCTATATTCTTTACAAAAAGGATTAATACTAAATTTATTAGTGATTCATTAGATATAAATGCACTTCATAAGGGATAATTAAGAGTAATCCCATGTTTTTTATTTTTTTCAGTAAAATAAAGAAATTATATTATAACGTTTCCATAATATCTTCCCAAATTAGTGTCTTATGAGTGGTCACTACATTGTTCCATGAATCTAAATCAATATACATGTGCAAGTGAGTGGTATACCCAATATAACTATTGAATATGGTCTTGTTGGGGTTAGCATACTGGCCACATGAATTCCATCCAACCACGAATTTGATACCTTTATTTCTCACCATAATTTTTTTCTAACACTGCCACACTATGGTGCTCCTATTTTTTCTAGGACACAAGTTTTCCACCATCTACAATTTTCTTAGATTAAAAATTATAAATATATTATTCCTCTATATTGGTAGTTTCAGCATGTATAAGAAGGTTTTTATTTTAATGCATTGGGATCACCAACAAGTTTAGAAACATGTTGTTCCTCCAGATTGGGAGCATCAACATGTGAAAATTAATTATTTATATAATTAGTTTAAAATTTAATTTATATTATGTAAATATATTAGTAAACATATAATAATATAAGGTAACACAATGTATATTACAAAAAAATATAACATGATTGTTGAACTCTTTTTTTAAAAGGCTGAATGGATTTCACCTTTCTATCCAATATTCATGTAGAGACTCTAGTTTTTACCTATAAGACTATGGAATATTTATAACAATATTTTCAAATATGGTCTTTGAGTCAGCATAGGATTTTGGGGCCTAGAGAGCCTCAGTATAGTGATTTTGAAAATATTAAATATATTTCATCACATGCATACAGTTTCTTTGTAAATGTGGAATAACTCTTGAGTGGATTTTCAGATAAAAAATATAAGATCATGGTTGAATTCAGAATATAGGTTTTATCCTAGGCATGACATAAAAGTTGTCAACATCGAGAATCCGGTTGGTGGTGAAAGTTGGTGGGGTGTTAAATGAAGTTTATTGATTTAATAAAAATTAAATCAATATACCATTCACCCATTGTGAAGCGCATTACAGAAGATTATAGGATCTCCCCCTTGAGTTATGGATGACCTTATGTTGAACCTAAGTGTGTATGTGTCATTGATCCCCATTTTGTACTTCAATCATCACTGGATTGTTCTATAATGGCTCCCAAGCATCGTTATGAACTTGAAGCTTCAGTGTTTTTCCAAGTGGTAGGGGGATTTGAGTTTTAGGTATTGATCCCCCTTTATTTTCATTGTTTGGGGTTTTTAGATCCCTTTTACGACTGTTGAGGATCCTTTGGGGGTTGATCTAAGAGAATTCTGGGGAAAACATTGGATTCGGGAAACTCAGAGGGAATTCTCATTCGGAATTCCGGATCACACGTTGTGTAGTCCAAGAGCACACACTATGTGTTCTTCCCGTTTGGGAAGATTGTATTTTTGGAACTATACATCATTTTATGGGGGTACACATAGTGTAGTGAGCCTAGGTCATATTGCTAAGGTACATGGACAAATATTTCATGTCATGGAACATGGTTGGGGGGAAAGTGAGGTGAGACACACTGTATACTACCTATACGCACCATGTAAGATCACATGGCCATCCAAGCCATGCATAAAAATGACATATATCCGTGATCGAGAGGGGTAAGACGTCATGTGGACCCCATTATACACAACATAATTTTCTTATAGACCTCCACCCGGCATATCAACTTCCATGGGGCTCATATTCAGATCCTTGACTAGCCTATCCTGAGTAGTTTTTGGCATAAAACGTTATAGTATCCTTTATAGTGTATTGTAAGATGTGACATGGTTTAATTCTATAATGACATGGTATTAGTAATGATAAGTTGTAGGCAGTGATCATGGTGGATCACCAGAGAGATGTAGGGGTCAGTAACCTTCCCAATCATCTTAGTAAGTTGGTACCCAAGACTCATTAGTCTGGTAATGAAATTCTTCCATAGTATCAAGGTCCAAGTCCCCAACCCATGTTAGTGGTGAGACATGAGTCATGAGGAAAATTGATATCCTTTTAGAAGAACTTGAGCAATGCGGGAGATCGTATTGGTTTCTTTGAGAGGCATTGGGACTACAAATACACTCTTTTACCCGGGCATGAGTTACCCTTACCTCTCAGATCAGTGGAGACATAACTCCACCATAAAAGGCATAGGTCCTCTACCCATAGAGTAGTTCTCTCAGGGTGAGTACTCCCTTGTTGGTCTAGGGTACGGGTCCCCCGTGTTGTTCGTGTAGTTTGAGATGAAGCTCCCCTATCGCATCAGTGTGCAAGCCCTCCATACTCATTGTGCATATAGATTTGGTACTCCCATATCATTCCAGGGTGCATGTTATCTATCAAGGTATTTGGTACTCCATTATCACATCAGGATGTGAGTCCTCCATATACAAGGTTTAGATAGAGTTGGTACTACCCTATTGTACCAGGGTGTGATACCTGTATTCAGGGGTTGGTAATCCCCTTTTTTGTCAGGATGTAGGTCTCTCATTAAAATCATATAGGTAGAGATGGAACTCCCCAATACATACTATGTGGGTCCTCTATTAATGGAGTGGTACTCATGTGTCCTTGAGTAGCAGTAGGGAGTAGGTTCTCCATGGGAGTTGGATCTCCTTTGGATATAGAGCATAGTTGAAAGGAGTTGACCCCTCCACTTGTTATGTGTGAAACTTGGTTAAGAAGTAATGATCCCTCGATGTGGTGAGGTGTGGGCCCCTCTATACAGGTGATATAAATGTTGTGTGAGATGCTTTAGAGTTAATACTTCCTTGGAAGTGGGGAAGTAGTGAGGTGCAGGTCCATCCTTTCTCTTCCTTTAGAGAGGATGCATGTGGTTCATTTATTAAAGCAGTGCTCCCTCAACTGTGAGAAATTGTGATGGGTGGTCCTCTCTACTTGGGATCCCACGAACTAGCAAAGGGCATATGAAAACAATGATAAGGCCTATAATGTTGGGAACTGGAGTTCATCCTAGAGAGTTTTTCCTGATGGAGTGTGTCCTCTCAGTTGTTCCATAAAGTATGGAATGTTTGATACCGATGAGTTAAATCTCTTGGATGGGTTCCATCTAGGATACTAGGGATTATGGAGTGGGATCTCCTTAATGAGAATTACCCTTTATCCTTGAGTAGTATTCAATTAATGGCTTTGAGGTTGGGAACTCATGAGATTTGGAGTCTGAGATGAGTATATTTGGGTATATTTTTTGGTTTCCCTATGGTTTTTTTACATATCTTGATTTTCACACCATGTGGAGATGAGAGGACTAAATATTTATAGATGAGGAGTGATCAAGATGATTTTTATCTCTCTCGTTTGTGTTTCCTCCTCTAACTGGGTCGAGTGGAGTTTTGCCTTTTAGTTTCTCAATTTGTTTTGGGTTTTTGGGGTGCCTATTGGATACTATTATACCCACCCCTACATTGTCTTTTCCCGCACATATTGTTTCTTGTGAAAACAAGGGGCATTTCGACGAAGTCCCAAGAGGAACTTGAGTAGGTGGAGGTTAGTGGTCTAGACAGACCTAGATGTATATTGGTTCTTGAGCAAGGTGTGTTCTAGTTGTTTCATTATACAATATTACCCTACTTCTTAACATGTTAGACTCTTTTAAAGTTATGGGTGGGATTTTATTTTTCCCTTTTACACTTTTAGTACTTTTTTTCTCTTTTGTGGGATAGATGTATGCATGAATTTCTATATCAGTTTTTATTTTCTCTACACTATTTTATATAGATGTTTGTGGGTGGGTGTGTACAAGTATCATATGATAAGGCCTCCCATGTGAGTGATATTCCAACATATCACTGATTTCCAGCCCCTTTCCAATTGGAGATAGGCTTGGGGTAGTCGCTACTAGAGACCTATTGGGTTAGGTTGTGACAATACATATCCCTTTATTGTGGTCTCCTAAAACATAAAAGAACCTTTATACATTGAGACTACTGTTAAATTATTGTGATTCACTGATAAAAGGTTCATCCTCTATTATATTTCCATATAAACCTTCATGGGTTTTGATCAATAAGAGAACAACTGAAAATTTTGGTTTGTGGGATCTAGAACCTAAAATAATTTTACTTCTTATGATGTCATTATAAATGGTTTGTTTTTATTCCCTTCCTTACTAAAAACTACTTTAACGAATCCTAATTCATATATTTTAGCATCACTCCTGTTATAAACCCACTCGTATTGAAATATCAGCACTTATAATGTTGGATAATCAAACCCCTCATATTTTTTTATGAGGCCAAAGTATGACATTTTCACAAAAATTGGATTTTTATCCCTAGTACTTGATACATTCATTACTTTATCCATAAGTATAACTCCACCATTTTTCATCATACTACATTCATCATGATCATCTATATGGAATATATATCTATTAATTACATTACCATTACATGATAATACAAGCATTCATGATCCCCTGGATATCCATCAAATTCGTTTTGAAATTGAATATGGATTTTGGGTTGACACCTTAAAAATATGGTTTCTAATCCATCCTATAAAATATTGATTATGTGTATTTTTATATCAATATTTCATCCTTTGATTAATTCAAATGTATAATAATTACTTTTTGAGTTTCATCTTAAGGGGAAATCCTATAAAATATTATGAAAAATGTATAGCTAGGACTGTTCATAATATATAATTGAAATTGTTACAACATCTAATTTAAAAATTCCTTTAGCCACAGTCTTATTTGTATGATGAGATTTTGGTAGGGAAATTCTTTCCACATCATGCAGGCATTCGAAAAAAAAAATTCAATGACTTCCTCAACAAGATATCAATCCACAATACAACACTTTAGTCAACTTTGATATTTGGCATGCCCATTCAAAATCTTCATATATCATTCAAGGGGGTATATACATCTATAATTTACAATACCACGTAGTCGAATATATCTTTCCAAGTGAACCATCAAGTAAACCATCATATCAAAGATTGTTGGTGGGAAGAATATCTCCAATTCACATAATATAACAACAATTTCCTTTTTATATTTGGAAATTTCTTTGGGTCTAAAAATTTTCTACATATATATTTGAAAAACAAATAGAGAATAGTTAATGTAAGATAGAAATTCTTTGGTAAAATGCAATGTAAATCTCTATACATTAGATCTTGCATCAAAACATGAAAATCATGTGGTTTTAGACCCTTTAACTTTAAATTAATAATTGAAACAATATTCATTAAATTTAATGAATACCCCTATAAAACATTTACATAATTCAATAAGTTTAAAATATTATATCCCACTTTCCTGGAAAGAGTGTAAGCAGCCAGAGGAAGAAAATCATGTTTTTCACTCTTCATCAGTGCTAACTCTTCCCACATTCCCATGTTAATCATTTCTAACCTAGACATAATTTCACCATTTGTTTTACTATTTGCATTTAGTAACATGCTAATGACACTATCACATATTTTTTTCAACATTCATAAAATTATGAAAATATCCAATGTACAAGAAATTCCAGTATGACAACTCAAAAACAAACAGATCTCTTTTTCTAATTTATTTTTGTATGATTTTTCAAAAAAAGTTCTACCAAAAGTAGTGTCCATATATTTTAATTTTTCAAATAGTTTATCACTATTAATGGAGATAATTTTGTATGTTCATATGAACACCCATTGAATTATGTCGTCCAATATTTGTACTTATTTCACTGGGGTAGAAGTCCTTGAAAAACAATCTTTTATTAATATTTCATCCTAATTGATTGTGTACCTTCTTCATAAATGGTACAACCTTAATCTAATTTAATGCTATATCCTAAAACATTTCCATAAATAGGAAGGTCATTTATCATATCATAAAATATGGATCTCAACATGAAATATTCATTTATGTAAGAATCGTAGAACATAAAACCTAAATCCCACAATATGTTTAGATATTTGATCAATTGATCCAAATAAACATCAATATCATTGCATGACTATTTTGGTCCTAATATAATAAGAGATAAAATAATTTATTTTCATTTTATGCATAACCACAGTAGTTATTTATAATTTACCAACATAACCGACCATATATTATGAGTGATTCTTTTGAAAACAAAAATGATTTACTACATCTGTCGATAGCATAAGACGAAGGTTTGTCGAATTTTTTCCAAATTTAATATACTCATGATCAATTATCTTCCATTGAAAAGATTCTGTATGGTGATGAAGTTTCCCATATTTATTTATTTTATTAGGATGTTGTGTAAATGGTATTGTAGTCTCTTTACTTGAATATAGGCACATAAACCTTGGAATGATTGGAAAGTACCATACAAATTTCATAGGATCTGATTCATCATTCTTGTATTGAGAAGCACTACACTTAGGGAATTTTTTTAATTGATTTAGTGTCCTTGAGAAATAGTGTACAGTCATTTGGACATGCATGTATTATTTTAGAGATCATAACAATTTAACGTAACATTCATTTAGAACCATATGTTTGGAAAGGAAGATTATTATGTTCTAGGAGCATTTCATTCTAGAGAGCAATTAGTTCAATAAAACTAGAATCACTCCATCAATTTTAAAATATTAAATTATATAGATTCTATATGGGTGATAATGATATATATATAGTACAACCAGCATACAATAACATTTTTTCACAACTCTTTAACTTATCAAATAATTTTATACAATAAAAATGTCCATCTTCAACATTAATTTTCATTTCCTTAATTTGATCTTCATCATCATTCATACCTATAATCACATCCTTGAAATAGTATTCATCATTTTCCACACTTGTAATCATGTCAGATGATCTATAAATTGCAGTCTTATCCCAGTCACTAGCTACATTCATTTTCCCCATGTTTAGTCCAACATTTATATCTTCAATCTATTATGTGATAGATCAAGTGTTCTTACAACTCCTATGGACTTATTAATCTTTAATAACATCAACATAAACACATGAAAAATGTTTTAGAAGAGTCACATTGATTATCTTTTTCAAACATGATGAACTCTTTCATCCCATACTCATACACTTTTGTCATAAGATTCACATCCATCCATTTTCAATTAATATCCATCCTATTTGATTCAGTAATATTAATATTTAACAAAATAAATTAATCATAAAAACCATTCCATAGAAAAATTTCATCTTTGGATTAAAATGTTAGTGTAAGGTAATATTATAAATGGTTATTTTTTAAATATATAAATTGTTTTATTAATGGTTATGATTTTACTATAATTGGTTATAACTAATATTTTCTACAAAATGTGAACCTAATATACCATCTCTTACACTAATTAAGGTACCAAGAGAGACCGATCCCCTATCAAAACCCATCACAAAGGTGCTCATCAGATGAACATTAATACAAAGCTTCAAAACTAGCTATTTATATTAATTATTGATCACTATTTATATAAAAAAATTAAAATTGTTTGGAATTAAAATTTTCTTTCTCAATATTTGGCATAATATAATTTTTATATTTTGTTTTCTGTAAAATAAAATAATATTAAAATATGATACTCTAACGATCACTAAAAATAATATACAAAAGTTAATCTCATGTTTTAAAAATACATTGTGTTTTTAATACATGGGAGTATAAGGGGTACTTGAAAGTAAATAGGAAGAATTGTTTGATTTTAATCGATGGGAGTAGAATGGAAAATTAGAATTTGGTTCCAATTACCATCCATGAACTGTAAAAAACATTCATATTTATCATTTTTTGTCATCACCTTACAAGATAAGTGGGCATGGTTTTTGCAGTGCACAACTAGGAGCTCCATGAAATTAACGTGAGAAATGATGATGAATGCGTGGAAATGAACATGAAGGTGAGGGAGTGGGTAAAAATATGGATTGAGGCATGATATATTTGGTGGATAATCAGAGAGGTAGGTTGAGGACAAATAAGATCACTTGCACACACCCTGTTCAAAAAATTGGGGAAAATTAAAAACAATCATAGATATTCAATGGGGATAAATGGATCACAAGTGATCACATACCTTTATTTTAATATGTCATTATAATTTCAAGATAACAAAATCAGATAAAAATTAAAATAATAAAAATATGTTAATAAAAATTTTAAAATACAACAAAATTATTAAACAAAACTGATTTCACATATTCATTAAATTCATTTATATAATCCATATATTTATTTAATATAAAATAAATAGTTTAAATTTATAGATAATAATTAGTATAAATTAATTTTTAATCATTTAAATTTAAATAACTATATAAATTATTTACGTAAAAATTTTAAAATATTTACTCTCAAATTATTTACATACATATAGTTAAAATTATTTATATATTACACTGATGATCACCAAATGAGAAGAATCACCCTGTCAATCACCAACATGCGAATGGAAAACACTACGTGTGTTCTCCACATGCATAGACACCAAAAAACTACGAACACAATAATAATTTCCATGAAAAAAATGCTGATAATTCAATTCAATCGCCTAAATGACTACTAATCATAATCATGAAATGAACAGTAAACCAAAAAACAAAAAAATAATTTGAAAACTCGTATTTTTGTATTATATATAATGGTAGTTGACTGAAACCACTCATAAATGGTGGGATTGTTGTAATTCAAAAATGTGAGTGTGATATTAAGGATGAAAGTGTTTGAGACTCACTGCATTGATGGTAGAACAAGTTCTACACTCTCTTGTAAGGGAGGAGCTCAACTGGTTTGATGGTGCGATGGTAGTACAGTGGTTTCATCAAGTGAGTTGTGGATCTTTATGTTCTAACAAAATAATTCAGCGAGGTAAATTTTAAGGATTTAAATTAAAGAGGAATAGAAATATCACATACAATAGCTTTTGAGTGTATCAATTCATCATGAATATCTAGAAAAAAATGATGGGAGCGATTCATTTCCCTGAGACCTTGAATGAAATGAGCAAGGAGGACTCTATAAGGGTTCTATTTAAATGATCGGAAAAACATTTATTAGTGCTTTAAAAAAGTGATGATAAAGAGTGGTTTTATCTATGCTAAAATAATAAGCGTTGATAAAAAGTATCTTTACAAGCACTAAAATTCTAGCACTAGTAAAGATATGTTATATAAACACTTTTTTAATATTGATAAAAATAAATCTTTATCAGTGCTAACAAAGTGATGATAAATACCTAATGATAATAATAAAAAATATAATTAAAATATTTAAATATATATAATTATAGATAAATATTTAAGGAATTACAAATATGTATTAATAAATATAGATTTAAATAAATATATTTATTATTTAAATATATTTATAATAATTTTATAATTATTTAAATATATACTTATTATATAATTATATATATATATTAATATATAAATATATATAATTAAAAATAAAATAAATATATTTATTATAATTTTATAATTATGTAAATATATATATATATTTATAATTATAATTATAAATAATTAAATTTAAAATATATATATGTATAATTATAAATATATTTATTTATAATTATAATTATAATTATATATATATATGTTTAAATAATTATATATATATATATAATTATATATATTTATTATAATTTTAAAATTATTTAAATATATATTTATTTAATTATATTTATAATTATGAAGAATTTTTTTATAATTTTTTTTATGTAATTATAAATATATATATATATATAATGAATATAATAAATATATGTATTATTTAAATGTATTTATTATTATCTTATAATTATTTGACTATATTTATTTGTTTATAATAGTAATTCTAAATTATTATATTTAAAAATATTTTTATGTAATTATAAATATATTTTATTAATTATATATATTTGTATAATTATATAAATTAATATAATTATCTATATATTAGTATATAAATATATAATTTTAAATATAAAAAATATATTTATTATTTAAATATATTTATTATGATCTTATAACTACTTAAATATATTTTTATTTATTTAACAATATAATTATATATATATATATGTCAAGAATGATGCGAACCATGGATTAAAACCCATGGTCTTGAAAAATGCATTATTAAAAAGAAAGTACATAAGCAAAGAAGACTGGGGTTGCAATAGAAAAAAGTGGCACAAAAATGCCACCAAAAACAAAAGATCCTTCAATAGTAACCTTCTTTTTGTCTACTTCCCCTTACCCAGGAGTCTCCCCCAACTTCTCGGGTGTCTGCCTCTCTTCCACTACTTAGGAGTCTTCCAAGTGTCATTTTAATCGTCCATACTCAATGATTTGTCATCCCCATCATGAGGCCCAATGTCTTGAACTCCTATGAAATGATATTCTAATATCAAAATAGATTCATAATGACTTGAGACATTATCCTTTATTTCAAAAATGGTCATTTCCTTAATATTCTCAATGCCTTATGATTTTCCTTCAACATGAAAAGGTCCATGAGAATTTTCTAGTTCCTCAAAGAACACTTCACTATTATTAAATCAATTTAAAATATCAAGTAAAGTGAATCAGTTTTTATTGGGACCATAGTATGGTAAGATAGTGGAACCCTCCTCAGTTTCCACCTTCCATTCTTGTCTACCATCTTCATTAGCCCTTGCCCTACATGTTAGGTTAATTAGGATCTCACCCTGGAGAGGGCGCATCAACAACCCTCATTCATTGTTATATCACCTATTTCCTTTCTCAATGGAGAATTTAATGGAGGATCAATGTCTCCAACGGTATCCTTCACAGTCATCATTGCATGAACATCTTTAAGTAAAACATTGAGAACCAACTCATGTTCAAGCACTTCAAAATGCACGGTTGAGGCCTAATTAGGCATAAGTGAAAATGACCTGGGTTTTCTAGGAGTGGCCATTTAAAATGCCTCTTTATCCACCACTTTAGATTTTACTTTCCTTTTGGAAGTAATTAGTGATTCTTTTCATAGGTCATGATTAACTTTCCCTTTGACAAGAGCCTCACAATCAGACTATACCTCCACCTCCTCTTCAACTGCATTATCATCCCATCATGCCTTTAAATCTGGATTTGAGTCACAACCTACCCCCTCTCCACCTTAAATGCTAGTTATTCTAGTGACAAACCCAGTGAAATCATTGCTACTAACATGAATATACCTCATATATATGTCCAGACCCTCAACTAGGGTATCCCTTTCATCATTAGTGTGCCCCATGTCTGTATCCAAATCCTCAACTCTTACAAAGAAGTTAGACCCTCTAGGAGTAGAAACGTTTTTGCGGGCATAACATATGAATTAACACCAGTGGTCCTTGCATTGGGTTGATGAGTCCCATTCCTAACCTCTTGAAGATCCCACCCCACTAGATGGAAAAGTGTAGGATGAGACATGGAAATATCCTAAAAAAATAAGGAGGGGTCGTGATCTCAGAGATAGAGATGGTTATTGATCCCATAGATGAATAATTTGCTCTTTGTGCAGTTCCTTATCACCAGATCCCATTTCCCATTTTCCCATTGTACTTTTTTGTTTACTTTATTTTCAATAAATTTCCAGAAAATGGGGTGCAACCCATAGTTTTCTCTATCTTAGTAAATGTGAAAACTTAATAAATAAATATGAATAAATATTTTTCATATATATTACAAATATATTGAAAATATTACATGTATAGTAAATAAATATACGTAAAAATAAATATTACAAAATAAATAAATATATTTTTAACATTATTAATGAATATATATTAATTGAATAAATAAAATTAAATAAATTAAAAAAATAATAAAAAGAGAATTCGCAACATTTACGTGAATTACATGTACATAAAAATGAAGAAAAATGAATAAATATATGATATTAATTATATAAATAACAAAAATATAAAAAATGAATTTTATTAACTATACAAAAATAATAATAATAAAATTAAATAGAATTAAATTAAATCAAATTAAGTTAAAAACTCACACATATATTCATGATGAATATATTAAAATAATTTTATATTAAAAACAAATAATTATTAAAAATGAATAAATGGTAAAAATACTAAAAATAGAGAGATATTAAAAAAGAATAAATAATATTATATCAATAAACAGACTTATACACACACATCTATTACACATGACAAACATACATATGTACATATACAAATCTACAGACACACAAGCACACATATACACACATACATATACATACATATACTTATACATGTACATATATTATAAATTATTTAATATCAATATAAATATATATTTAAATAAAATAACTAATTTATAAATTTTATAATTTCTTAAATAAAATATTAAAATATAATATTTACTTTAATTATATACACATAAGTATAAAGGTGGCCTAGGATCTGCTCTCACTATGATCTTATGGTGATTCGGGATTTTGGTAGATGGGTATTGATTTAGATTATTAATATGATCTGTGAGAGGTTTTTATACCTCTCGTGAAGAAGGTTTAATCTCTCATGAATGGTGTGGTAGAAGGATTAGTGAATCATGGTGTAATCTATAGTATTGGGGAGTGTGATGCATCTGGGAGGGTTAAGAAATCTCAACTCTTCTCTGATTCATGTTCTACATTAGGATCCTCGCACAGGGTTACGAAGAACGGTGTTGTGAAGTTTATCAATGAAAACCCTAATTTTTTTGGTATAAAATTGAATGTTGTAATAACTCTATTATTGCACGACAGTCCACTCAATGAAATCCAACCTGTGGAAGCTTGAATATTTAGAGAGGATATTGTTACAATTTTAGGGTTTTGATGGATGGAGAATCATTTCCATTAGTTTGGGTTTTTTTCAAATCATCTTAACTTTACAAGTGATGAAAATAAAAGATTGGGGCATTAGTTTTATATCACTTAAGTTGATAACTTTGAGGTTTCAAAATTATGATCGATGGTTTGATTCAGAGAAGGTAATACATTCAATGACTCAATCTTATTTTAGAGTCAAGGTTATGAGTTGGTTCTTCTGGAATTATAGAATCCTTTAGGATGTTTCATCTACTATTATAAATCCCATCATGTTTGATAAAGAGACTGAATTTTCCAGGTTTGGGTATTTTTTTGTATACTTGTAGAATTTAATCTTTTATCCCCACTAGTTGAAACTATTTTTTTAGTGGTTGGGGAATTCAAGTTTGAATTTTCAATAGATTACGAGCACAAGATTGATTTCTGCTTTATCTGATTTGGTATTGGTCATGTTATGTGGAATTTTCATAGGTGTCAGAAATGATCCAACTGTATGAAATTTGGCCATCATGTGTAGCATTGAAAATTTAATTTACTATTTTTGAATGAGAATGATGGGATAAGAGATCTTAGAAAGATGCAGGAAATTTTATGCCTGGTTATACGAAAATATAAGTATTATTATAGGTATATTGATAGAAGTGGACTCTCGATAAAGGAAAATAGGGACGAGAAGCCATAGGGTGAGTGTCTATAGGACCTTGTTATCCACACCTAATTTAAATGATCCTATAATGATTCATAATCAAGGTAAGATGGTAATGTTGTTTCTCAGTTAGAGGGAGCAATGGATATTTTGAACAGCTCTTAATCTTTTCATAAGGAATTTAGAGCATGAAATGATAAGAAGTTGTCCTCAGACTGCAATTTTGAAGACTATGCTGAGGTGCAAGATGAGAAATTCTGGTAAAAAATATCTCATAAAGGGAATAATCATATTGATTTTATTGGGTATGTCCCACTGTAGGTTAGGGTACAACCATCATACAAGGCCATGATGATGTCGCCTTCTTGGCCCTCGTCTAGTGAAATTGTCTCTAGTTGGAAGTATACTAGTCATGTTCTTGTACAGAAGTTTGGTCAGGGATAGGTGAGGATCTCCCAAGTATTTAAAACCATGGGGGTATCGGATTCTATTATCGATGTTCTTAGTGGGACTCATGTTATAGATGGGGATGTTTTCTTGATTAAATAGTGTTACTCATGCATAATGTTTAGAATAATTCCTTGGAAGCATTGGGTACTGGTATTAAGTAGGTTGTTGATATGGTGCTTGGTCAGATCCCTACTGGAGAGGATGTTTCCGAAGATAATATGTAATTTGCTTCTATAGAGATAGAATCACATTGTGGGAAATACTCACATGTCCCTCATGACATGTTGGGTGACATCCCACAAGTTCTTCCCAAGATAATAAAAACAAGTTTTTTTAGGATAACTCTTGACAGTCTCCCAAGTAGTGGAAAAAGGGAAGATATCTGAGAGTATGGGGTGGCTCCAGAGGCAGGGATGGCAGACAGATGAGTTAAAATGAGATGAAAAATGTGTAATGGTCCTATCCACTATAGTTTTTGGATCACCTAAAAATCGCTTATGACTCTTCTAGAAAGGCCTCCATCATAGAATGTGAAGCTATAAGGGAAACAAATTCAAAACCCCTCTAGAATACAATGATGGTGAAAGATATCCCCATGGAATTACAAAATATATTACCAATTTATTCAATTTACATATTTAACTCACCTTTTGTAGAATATAACCAGAAATTTGTAGATACAAGGATGAACTTATGGTACGTAACATGTTATCAATAAATATTGAGGATGGTAATCGATCTAATCTGGGGCTGCATTATCAGGATCTTTCTTGGAAATAAAAGTGATTCACCATTACATAGGATTTAAATGACTCATCAGATGATATTAATATGTTGTACCAAATGAATATATCATGGTGGAAAAGTCAACATCTAAATGGTCGATATCCTTGGAATTTGGGTTCTAGTGGGAAAGGTTGGATGTGATCTCTAGTTCCTTCTATTGTGGGATTTTTTTTCATAGTTTTGCCTCTTTTTTCCTTGTTTTTTGTTTCTAATTCTTTTTCTAATACGTTTTATGGGTGTGGGTTTGATTTCCAACTCATGCTCAAACATCTTCGATTTATTTTGTTTTTTGTTTTCTATTGTTGTTTTTAGGTAAAACTACCAATGAAAAATCATGAACACTACAAAGAAACTGTAAGAAAATATGTTGTCTCAGGGACTTGACCCAATGACCACATCCCTAACCCCAACCTAACCACACCACCCTAGCTGACCGTGGGGGTCCCTCTTCAATTAGTTATATACACATTTTGTAATTAATGTATATAAATAAACCATTAAAAATTTATTAATGATAGAGAATACATTTTCAATTATTTTACTTTTAATTTCAATGTTTTTAATTACCCCAAAGTTTAATTTTAAGGTAAATTATCACATTTTATAGTTTTTGTAGCATTTTGAGCTTAATTGTAAAAAATGACTTAATTCTAGATTTTAACTGCTTTAATAAATTTTTATATTCTGGACCTACCATTTTATAAACTGATACAAATTATAAAATTTTTACTTTTTTAGGTTTATATGTTTTTTGGGATTCATTTCATTCCAGTATACCTAAAGCTCAATCCATCATCTGGAGGCCCAAAATTATCTCACAAGTCAGGCCTCGAAATCCGTGCATGGATCTGGAGATTTTTTATAGATAGGCCCATATCTCATAAATTAATGATACAAATAAGCTGAAATTTGACATGGAAATTTTGAATATATTAATGAAATCTTTTATAAAGTTTTACACACCATATTATTCATATTTCAAGGCCATAAATTCATGGGAAAGTGAATTTGGGGAATACAAAAGGTCTTCCTAGATAGATTAATTTTCCAGAGTAAATCAGCCATAAAGCCTTCATATTATGGCTAATAAAGCTGAAATTTTGAGGGTGAATTATGAATATATATTGAAACTACTTTAAATGAGGAAACTATACCAAATTATTCAATTTAATGGGGATAAAATGTACAATCTTTCAGATTATCTTTTAGGGTTTAATTCCACCTCCCTATAATAAATTGTTTCTTATTCATTTCAAAGGGTAGGACACTATAGGTTTCCATTTTTAGAAGCTTTGTAAGGTTTTCATTTTTTTAATAATATTATGAATTTATAGTATATGTTAGTCTTATTCTTTAACACGTTATCTTTTTTATAATTTATGTTTTCACCTCATACTTATCCACTATGATCTTTAATAATCATGATCATGAGTAACTAACCCAGGGATGTTCCCAGGGGATCAATATAGTGTTGAACATGAGTTTTTTTGAATTAATTCTTAATTTTTCTTGTATTATTAGAGTAAGGTTGGATGGATCTCAGTGTGTAAGGCACCTTTGTGTCTCCAATTGCTACTAGAGGATTTTCTTTCTCATCCATAATATTCTCCCTCAATCAAGGTGGTGGATGTATGGTCTCTCAGAAATCATTGATTGCAACTTATATTAACAACATGGAGAGAAGAGGTTTTTCATTCATATGATAGATCATGTTCATTAAGATGATCTGGAACTAATAGAGAGATGACGAAGGTTCACTCTAGGTAATCTCATGGGAGGATCTCCTTTCTGTCTAACATCATTCATTCTGTGTACATTCATTCTATTTGCATTACATTTATATATCTTTAAATATATATATATATTAATATTTCATTCATATTTATATATAATACATATTTATTTTATTTATTTTTATATTAATTAGCATATAAATAGTGATAATAAAATTTTAGTGTTGTGTAAGCTGCCTCCTCGAGACCGACCCTTGATGTGCACTATATTGCATGATTTGGTAAATAAATATGCATTGGGGGTCTATGAAAATTCCCCATGAATCAAGTAATATAAATTTAATAATTTTTATATATAAAATTATGAAAATAAGATTCATTTTTTTTAATTTTAAATAAATTATATTTATATATATAAACTTATTATAATATAAATATAATTTAAAAATATATAAATATTTATATATAAATTAAATCACTCACTATGACCTTAATTAGTGGTAAAGAAAGCAATAATAAAACTGTCAATTTTATCTACACTAAAAAAATGTTGATCAATGGGGGACTTTGAAAAAGGGATCCTTTTTTAGTGCTAATAAAAGGTAACTTTATCAGTTATTTTTTATAACACCAATAAATCTCACACCCACTTATCGGTGCTTTTTCTCTACTTTTGTTAACGTCTTGCACTGGATAAGGAGGGATTAAAATTCAACCAAACATGGTTATAGAATTTAAAGTCCATAAATAAGGGTCATCCTATCTGAAACATGTTGCCTTAGATAATCAGTGCCTAAAAACATAGCAAAAATTTTCAAGGAACCTCATAGGACTGATAAAAACCTTAAACAAGAAAAATCTACAACTAAATTTGATCCAATGAGAAGAAATGGGACAAAAATTTCCTGGAATCAATGGAAACCCATTCCAATCAACAATCATAGATATAAAATGATTCAATCAGAGCCTGTTAACCTTTCTAATCAAGAACAAATAAAATTAACACCCCAAAATTAGTTCGGGTTTGACTAAGGTGTTTACACTGGAAGGGGGATATAAAGGAAAGAAGAACAAGAGGATAAGGGAGGAGAAGAACATATGAATCCATACTGAAAAAAATGGATAGAGGAAGTCAGATCAATGGGAGGAGAGGTAGGAGGTGTGCGGCCATGGATCCTCCTTGATGGTGCATGAAACATGAATAGATAGAGGGTGAGAGGCTTACGTAAGGAAAAATAATGGAGAGGAGGAAAAGGTAAAACCCATTTTTTATGAATCGAGCACTGCAGACGATTTTTGTACATGGTTGGTCAATATCATGTGCTAATTGTGTGATCCTTGCTAGAGGGACTGGAGCATGACTCATGGGCATTCCACGTGCTTATACTAACCATGAGTTATCCATACAATTGGTACTAAAAATGTTGATACACTTGAACGAGCTCAAAATAATTACTACTAACTGAGTGGTAACTATTCGTTAGTAATATTTCTATGGTTTTCTTCCAAAAAATGAAAAAATAGGCTTAGAGAGTTGATGTGGTTTGTAATCAGAACATGGACTAACAAGTGGTATCAGAGGGAGGTTTTCCCAAAATATCCAAGGGAGTGTTATGAGATATGGAGAATAGTAACTCTCCCAATATTTGAAGTGTTCCCATATTATATTGGAATAATTATCATAGGTATACTAATATTATTCTACCACACCTCCTATCACATGGCGTGGATGTGAGGGATGCTGTAATATTTGGGTTTGAACCCATTGTTGAAGGTGATTCTTTAACTCAGGTGGACCAGAAGAATATGTAGTTTGATGGAAAGGCTCAAAATATCAACACGGTTTATCTTTTAGAGAAGTTATACACAATGGTCACGTGTCTTCAAACTTCAAATGAGATCTAAGAAAATCCAAATAATTTCTATAAAAAAATATCAAATTAAAGGAAGCTAAACTAAAATTTAGGGGATGATTGCAGCAAAAGAAAAAGAATTGGATGAGAAATAGTCAATTTTTATCATGGTTCTACATGAGTTTAACAAGAGAAGTGAAGTATTCACCGTGTATACTAAAGTTAAAGGTTAATCTTCTTAGGTTAGTAAAAAGACGGGTTCTAACAAGAAAGGGAAATTTGCACCATATTTATCTCATGTTAAATCTATTTCCCTTCTAGGGTTGGTAAAAAACAAAAGGCATAATCTATTTCAACAAAGTATAATCCTTATCAGCAATCTTCCCCATGAAAGGAAGAAAGAAATACAAGAAGGTCAATGCCCCCTAGGAACAATGAGACATGATTTATAGTATAACAAAGATATAATAACTTTGGATATATTGACAATCAAAATCAAAGATCTAATTTCAAATGTTATTTCTGGTGTTGTGGAAGATAGAGACAAATCCAACTCTTTTTGGAATAATATCTTTTCTTGGGAATTGATAGAAATTGGGGGGGGGGGTTGGTGAGCATGTAATGACAGATTTTAAGAAAAAGTGTATTGTGACCAAATATGTCTAACCAAAATAGGTTTGGATATTTATAAGAAGTGTATGGAATATGTGGACAAGAAGGTCATTATTCTGAGGTATGCATGACTATACATCATGGAGAAATTTTATATAATGAAAAGGGTAAGTCATGTACTACTAATTCTATAAAAATGGTAGGTGAGAAGACTATACAGGCTAAGAACAACAAGAAGGAGTGCTTGGTCATTTAACTTGAAAAATTGGACATGGATAAATAGATATAGAAGGAACACGTGAATTTTAAATCAAAAGGAATGAAGGTGGTGATGAAGGAAAATCCCGAAATACTTATGGAATCATCAACATGTGGTCTCTTGAAGATTCAAAAGAATATCTGTGAACGGTTTTGGAAAACAAGGCATAACATGAAAAATTATATGACTCTCATTCCAACCAAAAAATGAATTGATGAAAATATTAATGCGAGGCCAGGGTGAAAATGATTCGTTGAAAACTAAGGTTAAAGTAGTTTCCTCACCATTGGAAATAGATCAAAATGAACAGGAAAGAATAAAATCTATTCAGACAGTTAATAAGAGGATATCATCTAGGGTGAGAAGAAACTATTAGCCCAAGTTTTGTGTGTGAGAAACAAAGAAGGTCTTTCCTTATCACTTATCATTTTTCATTTTTCCTTACTTACAAGGAATTGAATGAGTGGTTTAGATTTTACACTATGAGACATTAAATATGATGTTATTTATGGTGTTTCCTAACTACCATGAAAAGGATGTAATGAGTGCATCCTTTGAGAAGGAGAAAAAGTGATATTATGTTGTCATATAGTAGATATAAAAATCCTGGAAAATAATACTAGACTAGAGAAAATGGTATTCCAATAACAATTTAATCCATTATCTTTATTTATATCAAACATATTTAAAATGAGGTGTTGGTTGCTAAAAATGTCAGAAAAGGGGGAGTTGTATTCATTTCACTTTAACATTTTAATTTGTTTGTTGATATCTATGTAGGTTGTGACTTATTTTTTGATAAATTTGTTTTATACCACCCCTATTTGAGAAATGAGAAATATTAGAGCATGATATCCCATGTTAATAAGTTTTTTTGGAAAATATAGGTAGCCTTGATTATATCTATATTATTTTATACATCAGGATAACCCATATAGACTTAGTGTAGAATAATTAAAGTCTCTTTTCTAAGAATTACATGTGATTTTATCCTTCTCCCAAGAATAAGAAGGTTGTTGTTTGGACTTGAAAATGTGGGGAAGAGAATATCGGTGCCCTGAATGGTTTAAGAAAATATGAGAAGAAACTTACATTAACCTTTATATTTAATTTTCAATAGGGGTTATAGAAATAAGTGAAACACAAATATTGACTTAAAGGGTGTTCTGTGGTATTCAAAAAAAACTAAAAAAATGGAGATTTTTGTAACCAAAAGTGTATTTGATTGTATTTGTTTTTAAAGGAATGATTTTATGTTAATATGTGTTGAGATGGAATAAAGAATTTTGAGATGTTTGAGGCCGTCTGCATGAAAATTTACTTGGAAGAGATAATGAGTTATTATCTCAAATAAAGAAATATAAATGTGATGATTTATGTGTTGTTCTTCAATGAAATCAATGACAAAAGTTGGTGGAAGTAAAGACATTTTCTACATCATGTTGGGAGTGTTTTTGAGTTGATTGAGAAGATCTGAAGATAATTTGAATAGGCTCAAGGTCGATTAAGATTTGTTTATGTGGTCAATCCAAAAAAGAATAGACAATTAGAGTTGTATGTGTGATCAATCAATGTGGTAGACCCAGACATGTGGTCACTTGTCTACTAGGTGAGGACCATTTTGTAATAGTGGGTTCCCTATACCCAACATGAGCAGTACTTTTGATTACCATATGAAGTATACAATTAGATATAAATGATGTTTTCTTACAATTTTAGTTTAGATATTTCTGTGTCAACTATTTTATGGTAATGTCCATAGATTAATTATCAAATCAAAAGGCTTTAAACGATTTCAGGCTATAATGAGAACCTAGAAATACTATGACATTAATCTTAAATAAAGGTCATATGGTCTAGATACATCATTCTAAATAGACATGGTTCATGTTTTACTATCAGGTGATGGGGTCTCATAATCAATGATACTTTTTTCCATAAATCTTGGACTTGGTGATCTCTAGTAGCAAGATTATGAGGAGAGAACTACCAATAGAAACACCACATGTTTCAAGTGTCATTGGTTGTTCCTATGTATGGACATGTGTATTTTTCTCCTGACTTGAGATCGTTACTAGTGTATGCAATTTGATAGCATATTTCAATACCTGGAAAAAACCATGATAATGAAATCCTGGAAAGGTAGCTTGTGTTGGGTGCACCATTAGAGGCCATATTAGTTGAATGATCAAGAAAGGATTTCTTGCTTCCAAATTAAGGATGTAATATATCTCAGGCATGGTTGATCATGATGACACTACCTTCATATGTCTTTGGCCAAAGCAGTTGAAAGGTAAGTCCGTCTGGTTAGATCAAAAAATAATAAATCAAGAAAAGGTCAATGACACAAGTGTGCATCCTACTTTATGAGATATTTAATGACAAAGATATTATATTACATAGTAAGTGTTCGTAGGTTGGTTGTCATTATTTTGACAATCCTTTTCTTTTTAGGGGCTTTAATGGGTTGTTAGACTCTGATCTTGGTAGGTGTATTTTATTCATTGATATCGATATAAGGGGATAAAGGAAAACACCAAATAATGTATTCAATAATCTTCCCTATTCAGTTGAATAGGTATACTAGACATGGTGGGCCCCACCATAGTGTCTGAGTGTTGAATGAGTTATCGATCACTAAAAAATAAATAAATTATTATTATTCATATAAATAACAATTGGTATTGAATTTATCTATTAAATATATTTACATGTTAATTAAATATGAGAAAATATTATTCAAACGAATATTATTTTAATCTTCCCGGATCGTTTAATATTAATCAGGAATTATGCGTCAAATTAATGACTCGGTTTTATCACAAAATATATTTCATATATATTACAGGTATTTGATAAAATAATAAATTTTATATACATAGTTTAGTTCATTGTAATTATTTATTTAGTGGAAGTCAAATAAATAGGGGTCGACAAACCCATCTAGGTATTTTAATCATCCATAATAAATAAGTGGAGAGAGGCTCTGATCATTGACTATTCACAGTAAGAATTCAAAATTCCCTCTCTCATCTCCCACATTATAGAGAGAGAGACTCTCGATCTAGCCACATAGATCGAGTTCTCCCTCACGTATCACAAGCACAATGATGCGGTGATCGTCGGGGCGTCGTCAAATCTTTGCGCTTGGACCCAAAAGTATACGATCGACGCTCCAAAGGATTTTTGAAATGCATGTAGACAATCTAGTGGGATCCATATATGGATACATCAAGAGAAGATCACCGATGAAAAGTTCCAAATAAGCGTGAATTCAGATATGAATAGGTATGTTTATCCGTTTTAATTTATGTTTTCCTTTAATTTTCATGAGATCCATGGACCCTACTAAGGCCATGATCATGGGAGACAACAAGTTCCGTCACTATGATGATAAAAAAAATTAAAATCTCTGACCCAACGACTTACGTCGAGTGCCTTGAAACGTACAATTGGTATCAGAGAAGTCACGTAAATTTTATGAGCCAAGAAAAATGAATTTTCATTTAAATTAATTAGAGGGTTTAATTAAGGTCTCAATAGGTTAGATCGTGCATCAATCCAATTTCTAAAAACAATGTTATGGTTATTTGAAAATTTTAATATAGGTTGATTTGGAGGTTTTTGGGTATTAAAATTGATCTGATCATAGCCAAATTTGATTAAATTTTTTTATGGCGGTGTGATGGTGGTTAGAATAGTGCTTTCCGGCCACCCATTATCCATAATTGTTAAATACAAAAAAAATATTATTATTATAATTATTAGTATTATTTTATTATTATTATTATTATTATTATTATTATTAAAAGGCAAAAAATTTAGACATTAGATTTGTATTAAAGGAAAACATGGCAAAACCAAAAAGTGGGACTTATCCCACTTGCATCTAGGAGGCTCAACCCTTCTACGGAAGAAAAAAAATCAATGGGGAGGGACCCCCTTTGTGGGAGACTCACCCACCTCCCTTTCATAGTTCCCAACAGAGCCCTGTGTCGCCTCGCGATAGGCATGCCTAGGCCGCTGCCTCTTTTACTATGGATTCCCACCGTCGCTCTCACCTGGCCTCCCACACGCCCCGCCGCCCACCGGTGTCGGTCAGCACAACCCCGCATCTGCCATCTCACTGTAATCCACTACCATCTTGGATGATCACTGTCAGATGAGACCACTGCAGGGGCCGCACTGGCTTCCCATACACATTTCTGACCAAATCCAACCGGGATCCACTGCCTCGGGCCACGCCTCCCCATTCAATGTTGTGAATGTGGAGCCGCCTCCTCCCGCCTGTACAGCCGCTACCTCCATGGATCCCTCTATTGCGCCCATCCCACTTAGCGTCCTCCTACGCTGGCCACCTGGAGCCACTACCAGAGCATGCAGGACCACCCTCATCAATCGCCTAACCATTGTTGGTTTTACTGCCACATCTATTCCAACCATAGATGAACCTTGCTCGAGGTACCTCCTGTTCATACCCGAATAACCATGAAAATGGTTTGGATGGGTCTACCCGGCCCGGAATAGGTCTCGACGGTCCATCCTAGCCCATATTAGCCCTTCATTTGATTTTTATGGACCGTTATGAGTTATCACAGGTTCGGCACGACCCACAATGGGTCAGAATGGTATTTCGGGGCACGGGTAACCAAAATTAATTTAATTAATTTTTTTTAAATTAAATTTATTAAAGTAAAAAATTATGGTTTAAAATTAATAATTTTAATACCCAGATGAAATTAATTCAATTTTGTTATTAAATTAAATTTATTAGCAGACCAAAAAATAATTAAATTATATGAATTTTATTAATTAATTTAATTAAATTAAATTATCCTCATACTTTATTTAATGTAATTTTATTTTATTGTGCTTATAATTATACTGACCTATCTTGAGAAGTGACCCGACCTGTGTATGTTTTCATTATTTTAATTAATTATTTTTAACTACATGCAATTTTTGAAATTAAATAATTAATATTGTCTACGCATCGCCTTTTATTTTCGGTCAATTCGTATAATGAAATCCGCATCAAAATTCATCTGATGTACATTACACCCCTAGCCCCCCCTGCCTGCATGTGAGTATCGTGGTAATTTGGAAGAAGATGGTGACCTGTGTGGAGCCTTCCAAGAAAAGGCAATAAGAATTGATGAAGATGGTGTAAGACGCTGATGACGCCAAGTCGAGGTGAACTCCAGACGAGTTTTAGACATACTGAAGAGGGGACATGCTACATCACGAGTCAAGCGACGACTCAGGTTTGATGCCCCTAGGTCATGGTTGTTCCATTGAATTTAAATGGATCGACCAATTTTAGATGCTTAATACCATCCAGGTAGAAGATTTACTTTATATATATTTTTATTGTTTTATGCATTATATAATTGTGGGAAAATACATAAAATAATGAATAATAGAATGCATAAAAAAGAGATGAATGTTTTTATATTAATTTTTAGTTGTTAGTGTGAAAACATAAATGAACATTATTAATAGAAATAGATTAAATTCATTGAGAGAAAAACAAATAAAAACTTCAAAGAAATATGATGTCTTTAACCACCTTCCATCATTAAAATTTGAAGAGAATTGGGTGTTTGGGGTGCTTGTCATGCCAAAGATGAGGGTGCCTCTTACTATCAGGGAGTTCTTATGAGAGTCATGAGTTGACTTAACTAAAGTGGTAATAAAGATTAGCTAATGATAAATTTTTATCATTTTAGAGGCGAGCATTGAGTAAATCAAGTTATGATTTTAGAAGCTGAGATTTCACTCAACTGATCATGGAATCACGAGTTAATGCGGTTGGACAGTCAAATACCTACCTAGAACCCTCCAAATAGTGGCATAGACAATGTTTTTAGACAATGATATGATCCTCAAGGATATTTTCCACTAGAATACTCAAGAGACAGAGCATCCCAATTCATGTACAGAGGGTTCCTAGAATTCAATAAAATAGTTGGAGGCATTAAATAATATAATTAATCAATAATGTATAATTAGGTAATCAAGGTAAAAGTACAATCTAATAGAATTTTATTTTATAGAAGATGGAAATCGATAAAATAAGATAAACAACGATAACATAGCACAATGTAAATGTCAAAACTAGTACGAATTTCCAAGTGCAGTTCAAGAACTTGCGCACACAACTACGATTTAGGAAATTCAAGGTGCTTCTGTCCCAATACCTATTAATCCATCTCAAGAAGGGAGGGTTAAAAATTTCTTACAATAGACTCAGGGATAGATCATATGGTGGTTATGTAATTATGATATTATCTACGTCAAATGTTAATTGCAGTCACTGCATCAGGACATGGTGATATAACATATAGCCACGTGTCTGATAAGTTTATGAGAAGAATGTGAAGCAAGATGTGAATGTGATAAATTACACTAGCTTATGTGTAAATATGAAATTCATATCATGATATTTTAAGGAATCTCACTCATACACCTGATTACTCCAGTTTCATTTAAGGTTATAAAATGAACAGGATGGAGTAAACAGATCATTGTCGTTTCTATATGGTTTGTAGAGTTAATAAGAACTTGAAGAAAGTACTATATTTAATTCTTATGGCTAACAAGTTGAAAGAAAAGGTGAAAAGGCCAATGAAAAGTGTAACGTCAAATGAAAATACACAACATCGATCAATGTAATGCGATTGGATTTAAATAGGAGAATATTTTTTTCATATCATGAATTAATTATATGGAAGTTTAAAATGAAATAAGAAGAATCAAAGAATCAAGTACTCACTTCTTCATTAAGAATATTCATTAGTTAAATGTAATGTTTTGGTCAAACTTATTTGGTATTAAATAATATATTCCTTTCACATATGTGAATTGAAATATTGTAACCAAGTAAGTAATAGAAACATTATAAGAATTAATGTGTATTCTCCAAGTGGTTGTGATAGGGTGATTACTAAATCAGCGGTGAGAAACACAGAACTTCTATTTTCTATGTTGATGATTTAAGTCAAACTATTATTAATTATGGCCAAAAAATTTATCTCATGTGTCTATTTAACATAATGAGACATTATTCTAAGTTTAGGAAAGACTTTTGTTTGTGGTGTCTCATACTAAATCAATAGTTCAGCGGTACTTGAATCATAGGAAAAAAGTGATGAATATAAAAATGTAAGACATATTTACCCAGTTCTGGAAAGATAATTATCTGTCAAGCCAAACTAAAATTGGATTCCAATAATATACCTAATTTGATATTTAGACTCATTCAATCTAAATAGCATAGGTATTATGGATGTATATAATTATTTAGTTTGGACAAAGAAACCTCTAGAAATAATGGTATTCCACAAAGCTTTCGAAAGTAGATCAAGAAGAGAGCACGAACTATTCCAAGGGTAATCTAGTGGTAATATGCTTCATAATATTCCATTAAGTAATTAAGGAATAATTATGTGAAGTATATGAATGGTCATAAGGAATAATATTTATTGGGTTGACATGTGGAAGTATATCTTGACCACGTGTTCATTGATCAATATAATGTACCATGGAGTAATTCTTAAACACACATTACCTTATCTACATCACATCATTGATGTTAATATGTATGATTTATGATAAATATTTAATGTTATCATTGATCAATATAATGTAGCATGGAGTAATTTCTAAAAACACATTACCTTATCTACATCATGACATTGATGTTAATAGAGGATTGATGATAAGTCTTACGTGTTAACATTGATAAACAAAATATACCATGGAGAAATTCCTAAACACATATTTTATACATCATAGTCATGATTTAAGTAGTATCAATGATGTAACTTTCAGAAACATCCATTATATTCCAAGACATGCTTTGTAAATAATGGATATATCCCAAAACCATATGCCAACTATACTGACAAATGGATATCATATAAGTCATAGTATGATGTAAATCCATTATGTCATAAGACATGGGTTTAGACACAAAGATTTTTTTTTGGATATAAAAAAAATTGCATCAAATAAAACACATTTTTCATCTAAGTAATTATCCTAATGTTTGCTTAGGATATTACAAAAATATCTATTATAGAAAGGTGGTAGTAAATTGATAGACTACATTTCTATAAAATGGTGCACATATCTACTTGTGATAGTAGGAGAAATATTTACTAAGGTTTATTCCATGCAAGAGATGAACGTGTAGTTGGTATAGGAAGAAGTTCCACTTGAGTTTGTGGAAGAGGAATGTTCTAGAGAGACATACCACATAGGAAGGTTAAAACCATAGTGATGGTATTATATTAACCGTGACTAGTGATAAATTATTCTTTATGAATAATATTTCCTACAAGTAGGAAGTATATGGAAATAAGCTGAAATAATTCAATAATGTATTTCATGTATCGAAGTGAAAATGGGATTATTATTTAGAATATTGTGGTGGGTATTCAAGTGAGATGATACATGGATAGTACAAGTGTGGTGCTAATAAGGCGTGATTGGTTATACAACGTCATTATACCTAAATTAATTAGAATTTACTTGTCAAATCTAACCTCTGTAATCATTTTATTGGGTATCGAATGTCATGACCACCATTCATGGAAGGTGTCTTTATGACACAACCAGAAAGGCATAGTCCCGTCATAGAATGATGATATAGTTTGAAGTTACTGAAATACTGTTTAGGTTTAGGGTAAGCAATAGGATCATAGAATATTCATTTGAAATGAATGTTTTTTCATGTGTCTACCAGATGCTAGTGGATAACCATTGTTTTCCATGTGAAATATGTTCGACAACATATGGAAAATAGATATTGGTCTTATAGTTAGTTCTGGCCAAGATGAAAGTAATTCTCTAGTGATTGACTAAATGTGAAAACAATGTGTTGGAGAAGAAGATCCAATGAGGTAGTTCTAATGTTTTATAAACTAATTCAATCATACATATAGTGACACAGTATTTAAAAAAACAAGTTGGAATAATTCAAGAGAAGAATTTTTGTCAGTTTCACAATGAATAAATCTATACAAGTATACATGAAAAGGAATAGGAGGATATTTTGGGATTAGCTGAGTTACATACACTTATGCAATTTATCAATAACTTATGCCATGATATATAAAAGTAATGATATTTCCCAAATATACATCATAATAAAAAATATTAGTCATATCCATGAGAGATGAATGTAAATCAATAAATAATACCTAATTTTACTAGGGCATGTATACTTAGTATATGGAGAGGAATGTATATTAGATTTTTGGGGGACACAAACATTTCCTCCTTAGATCAACATGATCCAGTATCATAGTTAGGCTAAGGTGTTGAGTGAGACAAGATCATTTAATTCAATGGTAGACATACCTAAAAATACAAAGTACATTTCAACTTCTAAGGTAGCTAAGAAGAAATTATTAAATGAAATAATTTTTTCTAGTTCTTGGAATTTCAGCTAATAAGTAATGTTTTATCATTATGATAATTCTATTGCTGGTACTAGCCAAGATTTCATGCTTTGATATTATGAAAAAGTGATAAACTTGGGGATACCATTTCTTGAGAAGTTTTACTCAAGGAGATGAGGTCACATATAGAATAATATCCATGTGTTAGAAACGTGGTAAAATCTATAGCTAAATTTGCTACACAACAGAAACATGATCTATATCGTGTGAGAGCAAACAAGGTCCATTAACAAGTTAGATATAGGGATAGCGGGAGTGTTGTAATAGTGGGTTCCCAAGACCCAACTTGAATAATTATTTTTATTACCATATCATATATACTGTAAAATATACATGATGTATTATGACCATTAAAGTGTAGATATTTATTGCGTCTGTTATTTAAAGGTAATGTACATAGATTAATTTTCATATTGAAAGGATATAGTAGATCCTAGGATATAATGGGATCCTCGAGATACTATGACATTAATCTTAAATAAAGGTCATATCATATAGATACATAATAATTAATAGACGAGATTAATGTTTGACTATCAGGTACTGGGGGCTCATAAGCATTGAGTCTTCTTCTCATGAATTTTGCACATAGTGATCCTTTGTAGTGAGAACATGAGGACAGACCCACCAATAGAAACACCACATGATTCAAGTGTCATTGGTTATTCATATCGACGAACATGTGTATTGGTCTCCGGAATTGAGATCTTTACCAATGTGTTTCATTTGATCACGTACATTGATAGAAGTAAGAAAACCATGATAATGAAATCGTGGCGATGTAGGTTACGTTGGGTGCGTCAATGATGGCATGGCATTAGTTGTGTGGTAAAGAAAGGATTTAGTGCTTCTATGTTAAGGAAGTAATGTATCTAAAGACTAGATGATCGGGATGATACTGCCTTCAAAGTCCTTTTACCAAAACAGTCGAAAGGTAAGTCCATCCAGTCAGATAAACAAATAATAAAGCAAGAAAAGGGAAATGACACAAGTGTGCATACTGCTTTATAAGATATTTTCAGATAGAGATATTATATTACATAGTAAGTATTCGTAGGTTGGTTATCATTATGATGATCATTATCTCTTTAGGATCCTTGATAAGTTTCTAGACTCCCCTATTGGTCTCTATATTTTATTCACTACTGTCAAGATAAGGGTCTAGAGGGTCAAACAAAATAGCGTATTCAAGAATCCATCATATTCAGTTGAATAGGTATACTGGACATGGTTGGCCCCAACACTGGGCTTGAGTGTTTTCTAAGTCATCGATCACTGATAAATAAATAAATCATTATTATTCATGTAAAGAATAATTGTTATTGAATTTATTTAGTAAATGTATTTACAAGTTATTAAAATATGAAAAAATATTGTTGTAATATTATTGGATTATTTAATATTATGCGAGAATTACGATTCTAGTTAATGACTCGGTTTTTTCACATAATATATTTTATATATATTACAGGTATGTCATAAAATAATAAATAGTATTGACGTAGTTTTGTTTATCATTATTATTTATGTACTGGATGTTAAATAAATTGGGGTTGGGGAACCCATCCGGGTATTTTGATCATCCGTTATAAATAGGTGGAGATAGGTGCTTGCCATTGACTATTCATAGTAATAATTCAAGATCCTATCTCTCCTCTCATACATTCTAGAGAGAAAGACTCTTGATCAAGGCATTCGTATTGAGTTATCCCTCATGCATCACAAGATCGAAGATATGTTGATTATTGAGGCATTGAAGGCATCATCAGATCTCCATGCTAGAACCTAGAATTTGATGATCAATTATCTTGAGGATTTTTGAAGTACATGTGGATGGTCAGGAGGGATCCTTATATGGATCCGTTAAGAAATGATCATAGGCGAAGAGTTGAATATGAGAATGGCTTCAGATCTAAACAAATATGTTTATCAATTTTAATTTATGTTCTATTTTAATTTACACGAGATCCTTAGATCGTACTGAGGCTCGGATCATCAGAGGTGAGAACTTACACAACTCCAACAATGGAAAATTTTAAAATCCCCGATCCTCCTACATCCGTTGAGCACCCCGGTACCCTCAGACTAGAAGTTGGATATTTGGAAAAGGAATTTATCTTACATAGATCATACCATAAAATAATTTAGAGTCTATAAGAAAATTGAGATCTCATAAGATAATTTACTTACATAGATGAGTCCATAATATAATTATATTACATGGACTGGCTTGTAAGATAAATTTATCTATCGTGAGAAATATACTATAGTGGATTTATCCTACAAGAAAATATCCTACCAAGATGAAGGAATCTAAGATGAGTTTCATGTCACAAGTAGGAGGTCTGTGTGTAAAAGACACATGTTATCATGTGTGTAAGGATTTCAAGTGAGTTTAAAGCAGAAAATTTGTAGGTGGTTTTTGAAGAAGGGAACAACTAATTTTTTGGAAGATTTGAATGAGATGTGTTGACTGAGAATCAAGGATGTTTGAATGAGGAGACCACGCCTACGGAAGATTAAGGTAGTTTTCAGATATGAATGGAAACTAAGTATTCAAATGATATTTTGTATGTATAAATATGAAAGTATCAAAGAATAAGTGAGTGGTTTGAAGCATATATTGTGAACTCGGATACATTGTTTGAGAACACTAAAAAGATGACACACATTTGTATCATGCATATAAAAGGAGATGAAGTTGAGCACCATTGAAGAAAAAGAAAATATGTTGTGCATCCGAGTATTCGTAAAATCTAAGAATGATCTACATCGTTCATGATCTAGATGAGGTCTCAAGACCAACACTTCTGTTGATGTTCTTTAGAAATTACATGTGAAGACCTCCTAATCCATCTGTCCATGGAGGAGGAAAAACATCCATAGGTGAAAGGGAACATAATGAGCTAAAGGTATTTCTTTGCTAGAACATTATTGAAGAATTCTTGTATCTTCACATAGACTCTATAAGTGGTAGTAGGAACAATAGACTTTGTCTTGAAAGTGGTTGTTGGTGATAGTGATGAATCCATATTAACACTATCACTAAACGGAGAAAGGGAAGCACATCATTTTATCAGTGTTATGCAGAAAGCACTCATAATGGGGGGGGGATTTATCAGCGCAAGCTAAAAGCGCTGATAAATCTACCCTTTATCAGCACTAAAAAAAGCGCTGATAAATATTAGATTTATTAGTGTTAATCTTAGTGCTGATAAGATTTTTAATAATAATTTATATACAATTATTATATTTATATTCCAAAATAATGTTTATTTGTATATAATAAATAAATAACACATGTTATAATTAATTAATATTTTTTAATAATTCAAATATATATATATATATAATGTTTTAAAAAATAAGATTAAAATTAAATAAATGTGTCCTTTCAATGAATTTGGTCAATTAATATATTGATCATGCATACATATACGTTATGTATCATCATGAATGTTCATTTATACATTACACTCTTGTTATTATCCATGTTGTCCATTGATGGCTTGTTTTTATTATGTATATTTTACCAGGTGTATATGATTAAATCATGTTACCCTAATATATACTATATTATGTTTTCAATACATATAAAATTACATTAAATATATTTAAAGAATAAATGTATATCTATTATATTTATAATTATAAAATTCTAAGTATATATAAATAATTTTTAAATATATTTATTTGTAATTATAATTAATATATATATATATATAATTTTAAATAATTATAAAATTACCTTAAATACATATATTATAATTATATAAATATATATATATATAAATATAAACAAATATTTATGAATATATTTATTTATAATTATAATTATAACTATATGTGTGTGTGTGTGTGTAAAAATTTTTAAAATTATAATATATGTATTTTTTATACTACTTATAAAGTTTTAAATATATACTTAAAGAAATATATTTATAAACATATACCAATATTTATAAATAAATACAAATATTTATAATTATAATTCCTAAATAAATATATATATTTAAATAATTAAAAAATTACAATAAATATATTAATTATATATATTTATATATAAATATCTATAAATAAATACAAACAGTTTTAAATATAATTCTTAATAAATGTAGATATATTTAAATAATTAAAAAAATTTAATAAGTATATTAATTATATATATTTATAAAATTATAAATATATTTGTTATAATTTTATAATTATATATATATTTATATTTATATTTACAACTATAAATAATTTATTTATAATATTTTTTAATTAAAAATAAATAAATAAATATATTTATTAGTTATAAATATAAATAAATATATATTTATATAAATAATTATTAATTCATAAAAAACATATTTATTATTTTCATATATAATGTTTTATATAATTAAATAAATATATAGAAATATTGATAAATAAATGAAAATATTTATATTTATAGTTATAAATAAATATAGAAATATTTAAATAATTATAAAATTATAATAAATATATTAAATATAAATATTAATAAAATTATAAATATTAAAAATATTAATTTGTTATAATTATATAATTATTTAAATAATTCATTACATATTCATATAAATAATTATAAACTTAGAATAAATATTTTTATATACATCTATAATCTTATAATATATATATATAATTAATATATTTATTATATATATTTCTACGATTACAAATATAATAAGTATATTTCTTATAATTTTATAATTATTAAAATAATAATTTTATAAATATAAATATATATTTATTATGTATATAATTTTATAAATATATATAATAATAAAAATAAATTCTTAACATTATATCTTTATCAGTTTTTTTTGCACTGATAAAGGCATGTTTTATCATCGCTTTCTATTTTAGCGCTGGTAAAACATACCTTTATCATTGCTTTTTACCTAGTGCTGATAAAAGGTTCACCGGATTTTATAAAAAACATTAACTTTCTCTTTCTTCCTCACACCCCTCAAGCTCTCGCGGAAGCCAATCGATGTCATCGCACCTCCTCCCCCTCTCCTGCCACCTATCCTCTACCGTAAACCCTACCTTCGTTGCACACCACACCTCTGTCGCATGCCACACCTCCATCATACACCTCTCCTCCGATGTGAGCCTCTCCTCTGTCGGGGGCCTCTCCTCTATCGGAGGACTCCTCCGCTATGCGCCTCTCATCCTCCGTGAATGCACATCCGTCGTGCGCTGAGGAACACCTCTGCAATGAGTTTTCTCTTCTCTCTTTGTTTGATGGTGATGTTTCGAATTATACAGACTAGAAACCCCACTAAAAATTGTGGCTTTTGGTGGTCCTTCTTTGCACACTAAATGAATTGCATGTTGGTTGGTTTTTGAAAAGAAATTTGTGGTCCTCTATAGAGAAACATGATCTTAAATTTTAAGAACCACTTTCTAATTCACTCTGTGTCTTTTTAAATTTCTTATTGGCCCTTTTAATGAACTTATATTTTTAAACAGTTGTTCAATCCACCTAATGACCTTGAAACATTTTCTATAAGTAATAAATTAATAATTCTAATTTATTTCCTAATTAAATGTATCTTTTTTAAGCGGATTTGATTATTATTGAACATTGATGTTTTTTGGTTATCATTTTATTAATTTT
The DNA here is from genome assembly GCA_963277665.1 of Viscum album. Taxonomy (NCBI): domain Eukaryota; kingdom Viridiplantae; phylum Streptophyta; class Magnoliopsida; order Santalales; family Viscaceae; genus Viscum; species Viscum album. Next base: position 1,262,501,026 of record OY728146.1, read on the forward strand.
ATATATTAATTTGATTTAGTAATATGTAATGATATCTTATATTATTTTTGGACACCTCGTTATGTATGTTTGATATATTTATATTGGAATTTAATTTATTTATTATTTAATGGAGTTGTTCATTATGTTTTGAACCGTGTTTGTTCTCCAAAAAAGGAATTTATGTGTTCGACTTGGGTGAAATATTTAAGGATCATTTGAAAAATTATTAAAAATAATATCATGTTTTGGTTATCAATGAAATTTCAAAGGCCTGGTTGGATCTTTATAAAAAGTGTTTTTGATTTGGGAAATTTTTTTCCATATTATATTTTGATTTTTATGGTTATATAAAGTGGGTTGATTTTATTTTAAAACGTGTTATACATGGGTAAAAAGGGGTTGTTTTAGTTATGGGTGTTTGGAGGCGAGATGAATAGTTTTTTATGTCATTCATATTTTAAGTGAATGACTTCATGATTAATTTTGATCTCCTCCTTTCATTTATCATGAGAACCCCAGTTACATAGGTGGGACCTAGGACATGTAATTTATAGACATTGATTCGCTCTCCATAGTATGGTATTACATCCCTACACTTACTAGGATTCAATATGCTCTCCCGAGATATGGATAAAAAGATACACTTTCTAGGCATTGATACATTCTCATCGAGAACCACTATTGCACCAAAACCTCGACCAATCATACTCCTTGATCCATACCACTACTACACATCCACCTTTAATGATCTACATCATTAATTCATGTCCTTATTCTCTCTTGGATTCAGATTCTCTTGGAAACACCTTTTAAAAAAATATAATTCTTTCATTTCATAGTTTCCCATTCAACTGAACACCTCACTTCTGACTAATTGAAAATCAATGTAACTTTCAAACTCTCCAAGAGTAGGAAGGCTATTTCCCACAAAGTTTGAATCCTACACCATTTAATATTAATCCAAACCTTACCCATTTCAATGGTGCCACCACTTTGTTAGTAGTACAATTCCACTAAATATTATAAAACCACTTCACTCGAACAAACACAATAATCATGAAACCAAGACATTCTATAGAGTCCTGATAAAATAATCACCATATGTAATGTAACCACGCTTTAATAATGCATTTTGGATACTGATAATAGAATAATAAATAGAGCTGATACCACTATTTAGATTTGGAACAAATCAATAATACTAATGTTAATCCCCCAAAACATAAATTAAACACCCAAAACATACTAATAGTGGAAGAAATTCTAGAACATACCTGAATTGAAACAAATCCTCAAACCTGATATACCAAAACATAGAAGTAATGCTACAGCTATGTCACTACATCAGATCTCTACCTTCTGGTTCCAGTAACCTCATGGTTTTGAAAATACCTTCCCCAGAGTAAAACGAGAAATAAAGGATAAACACATGACATAAATGGAATATACACACCACAAGAATTTTATATTGTTTGGATGACAATCCGACTACATATGGGAATATATCGATATTTTTATAAAGGTATAAATTGATTTATAAGGTAAACATATATTTTGTTCGCCCTACCTATCCAATGCAACTTGAGAAACATTCTAGGATGTGATTACAAATGTGAATGATGATGAAGATATTATTGAGGAAATGATAAGGATAGTTGAAGATGAACTCAATGATCACCCAAAAAAGTTTGAGCAGTTAAAGAGTTATTCAAAGAGGTCTGTGTATGGTAGTTTCACTAAATATATAGCATTTTTAGCCATACTGAAGTGAGATAATTTTAAATTAGGAAAAGGAAGGAGTGACACCAATTTTAAAAAATTAATTTCTCTCTTTAATGACATGCTCCCAGAAGAAAATGAGTTCCAGAGCCGAACATACAACGCCAAAATAATTCTATGTTCGATGGGTATGATCTCTGATTGAATACATACCTACCCGAATGACTGTATATTATTTCTCAAGGACCAAAAATCACTTAGATATTTTCCAATGTGTGGTTCTTCTTGATACAAGAATGTTGAATTCAGTCCAATGAATGTCGTATAGTAATTTCCAATCATTCTAAGGTTTTGGTGTCTATATGGAAGTGAGGATACCATATGGAAATTTTCATAGCATGCAGATAAAATAAATTATTATGGGAAACTATGTCACAAGGTAGACTCTCATAAGTGGAAGATAATCCATCATGAGTATCCTAATTTTGGAAATGAGCTAAGAAACCTTCGTCTTGCGTTAAATACAGATGGAGTGAATCCTTTTGGTTTTCAAAGAAAAACTCATAGTACATGGCAAATTATATTAGTAAATTATAACTTGCCACTGTGGTTATTCATGAAATGAAAACACATCATGCTATCTATGCTTATATCAGGACTGAAACAATCAGGTACTTATATTGATGTCTATTTAGCACCATTGATTGAGGGTTTGTAATTCTTATGGGATTCAGGAGTTACGTTGTATGATTCTTATAGAAATTAAGATTTCACATTGAGGTCCACATTGTATGGGATGATAAATGGCATTCCTACTTATGGAAGTTTTTTAGGATATAACATTTAATTAATTCATGGGTGTCCTGTCTATGAATAAGGTAAACAATCAATTAGGCCAAAACATTCATTGGAAAACATGTTTATGGGACATCAAAGATGTCTACCCCGACTAAATAAGTATCTATCTTGGACGACACAATTCGATAGAAGTTCAGAAGAACATACCACACTATCTCCACTAATAGGTGATCAACTATTTGAGAATGTAAAAGATGTGGACACTCCTTTTGGTAAACTGTTTTTGAAAAAACTTACAAAAACCAGTTGGAAGAAGATACCCGTTTTCTTTGTTTGAATTACCATACTAGAATTTTCCATCTGTCAGACACTGTCTTGAATTTATGCATGTTTAAAAAAATGTATTTGACATTGTCATAAACATATTTTTAAATGCTCCTGACAAAACAAATGATGAAATTAAGGCTTGGTTGTACATGGTTGACATGGGAATATGAGAATAGATGGTGACAAAGAAGGGTGAAAACCGAATTTTTCTTCCCCCAACTTCTTACACTATTTCTAGGCATGGGAGATATCAGTTTTTCAACTTCTTGAATGATGTAATGGTTCCATATGGGTATTCATTGAATATCAATAACATCGTGTCAAAATCAGATTTAAATTTAAAGGGATTGAAATCACATGGATACCACATTTTGATGCAATATCTAATTCCTATAACTTTACATTTCATTTTTCCCAAGAATGTCCATTATACATTAACAAAAGTTTGTTTCTTTTTCAAAGCTATATACAACAAAGTTATAGATTCGATGAAATTTCCATGTATGGAAAGAGAAATTTTGGCCATATTATGGGAATTGGAAATGTTCTTCTCAATGAAATTATTTGATATGATGTTTAATTTGATGGATCACTTGGTGAGAGAGATTCAACTATGTGGTCTTGTACACTATGGATGGATGTACCCCATTGAACCGTATATGAAGATTTTGAAAGGGTATGTCAAAAATTGAAGTCTTTAAGAGGGTTGTATTGTGGAGTGATATATTACTGAGGAATCCATTGAATTCTATATTAAATACCTATCTAGTGTGTAAATAATTGGTCTGCCTAAATCACATCACATTGGGAGGATTTTGGGTGAAGTAATTTCTAAACGAGAGGCTGTCACAATAAATATTACAGATCGGGAGCAGGCCCAACTTTACATTTTTCATAACTGTTTTGAGGTTGACCCATATGTAGAAACCCAAAATGAAATTCTTAGGAATTTTAATCCATCAAGGGATAAAACATGGATATCAAATACACATAATCAATAGTTTATAGGATGGTTTTAGGACTATATATTTAATGAGTCAGATGAAATACTGACTCAATTTCAAAATGACTTAAACAGATAGCTGAAAGACTAAGTTTGTTTGTATTATATTATAATGATTATGTAATTGAGGGTTATACATTCTATACTAATGAACATGATATAGATAGTACCATGAATAATAGTGGAGTTACACTTGTGGTTGAACCGATGCATGTTTCTGGTGCTAAGTAAACAAATCTAATTTATTTGAATATGTTATACTTTGGAATCATGAAACAAATATGGGAGTTGGATTATACGTACTTACAAGTTCTGTTTTTTAATTAATGTGGGTTGATAACATGAGTGTATTTAAAATGGATGAGTTGGGATTTGTGAAAGTTTATTTCAGTAGCGGTAAAAGCAGACCCGTTTATAATGGCATCGTAGGATGTACAGGTATTTTATGTTACAAATCCCACAAAACAAAAGTGGTTAATTGTTCTTTTATCATCCAAAACAACTAAAGGGTCAGATGAAAATTCAACAGAGGATAACACTTTCATTGGTATGATTCAATAATCTCGTAGTGGTCCCAATGAAGATGGTGTTTTGTATGTCTGAGGAGACCACAATTAAGGTATTTGGATAGTCGATAGAGAGGTATAATCCCTTCATCCTTTAAAAAAGAGAGTTCAATAATTTGGTTATATATTTTTTAATATACATCATGTTACCTTATGTTATTATCTATTCACTGCTGATTTTATATAATATAAATTAAATGTTAAACCATTTCTGTAGATAATGAATTTTTCACATGATGATGCTCTCAATCCTGAGGCATAACAGGTCTCTCAACCAACTGCTTCTTGCAGTGGAGAGGAACAACATGTCTCTTAACCTATTTTTCCTGTCAATGCGGAGGACCAATAAGTTTCTCAAACTATTTTTGCTATTCCTCCCAATACATAGGTATAACCACCATCTAAACATGTTGATTCTAGTTCTCTAAAAGAACATATTGATGATGTTGAAACTGAGGAAATAGTAGGAAATTAAACACTGGCAGTGAGAAAAATATAAGTGTCATAGTATGATGGTGTTAGAAAAAATAATTAAGGAAAAAGTGAAAGGCATAAAATATGAGTTCAGATGGAATAAGTGGGGATAACATGTTAACCCTAACAAGGTCATGTTCAGTAGTTACATTGGAATCATCACTCGACAATGTGCACCTATTATTTTATAGTTGTGGCACCATGTTGTGACCATGCTTAAGACACTGATCTGGGGAGATATTATGGTAACATTCTGATATCATTTCTTTAATTTACTAAAAAATAAAGTAATGAAATATTAAATTAATCTTCATCATCTGTTTTAGATTGCATTTATAGAGGATGAATCACACAGGGACTCTGTATTAAAGGTAGTTGGAAGGATTTACATAGGCTTTCACTCAATTTTAATGATTTGTTATCTTAAAGATGTTGAAGGGATAATAAACCTGCACCCACCTCCTATTTATTCACACTTGATAACCCATGAAGCATGGGTTGTTTTTACTATACTTCATGCAAAGCAGCCTTTTCCAGTACATTGTTTTTGGTAATACATTGTTTAACGATATGTGTATTCATCACATTGATTGATAGTTTTTTATTTATGAAACAACAATTGGGTGTTGAAAATAAGGAAGGAGTAGAAAAACTAGCGTACCCCTACCAGAAAACAAGAATGGGGCATGCTTCACTTGAAAAAAATTGGTATGGATTTTAAATCTACAGTAATCATTTTTTATGACATAAAACAACACAATAACTATGTTCCTCTGATTATATGAATATTGATGAATCCAAATCCAAAGTCACATCCATCCCACACCATGTGTTATGGAAGGAACTATGTGTAAATATAGATAGGATACTAATAGATGAAAACACACAAAAAGTGTGGGAAACATGTGTAAGTATGACATAATGAATATTGGTTTTAATTTAAATCGATATTACATAACAATGATAACATATTTTACTATTTTTTCTATCATACATAGTCATAGGAATCTGCAATATCTAAACCAGATGCAGACATACTTTCAGTGGCCTTAATGTAGACAGAAGAGTATGGTCACATCAGAGGTGTAGGTTTTGGGGTGACACCCCAAAAAAAATTTGAGAAAAAAAACAAGAGGAGGATCAAAGTGAAGAAATAAAATTAGTGAGAGAAATAATAGCTATATTTGAATAACATATTCAACTATAAAGAAAGTTCATGGAAAATTTATTGGCCGGGTGGGAAGAGAGGAAACAACTCAATAACAACTAGCATGTGAACATCCCACCCCACGCCCCACTAGCTTTTAGGTGAGAAATTCCACTCAAAAACCTATCTCAACTGAGATAATCAGTGTTCTAATAATTGGTTCTGTGAATTGTGAATCAGATAAACACTGATACTTTTCCTATATTGATATTGTAGAATGTTAAAATGGTTGTGATTTATATCTATCAACACCCACCCATCACATTGTAGCGAGGGATATGGTGTTCAATATCTAGAACACCATGCTACACAACAGACCACTTCTAAAATGTCATGTCAAAGTGTTGATTAACATAGCCCATGAGCCGAGAGCCAAGCTACCTATTCCAATTGATGATAAATATATTCATGAGATCGAATGATCACATGGAACATTCATCTCATGGTCATCATAACTTGTAAAAAAAACAAGTTGATAAGGAGGTATTCATTTATAATTTATTTTTAAAGATAAACCTATAATATTTAATGGAAAAAGGTCTAAACTGATGAATATAATTATAGAAGAACACAAGAAATGGGGTGAAAAGAAAAATCGGTTCAAAAATATCACAAGAATCAACCAATCGATCGAAATGTTCCACAAAAATCACTTTTAACCCGCTTGTTTTATATCTGTATTTATTATCTTTGTAGGCCATGTGGATACGATGTTGAAAGACGGTGGTACTCAAAATTTTTTTTTATTGAAAATATGTATAGAGGGGAAGATCTAGATTTCATTAGTGCTGACAATGTAAGAAAAATCCTAACATATGATTGGTTAGGTAGCTTAGTTGTAAATGAAAAAATAAGTTCTGTTTTCATGATTTTATTTTCCAAAAACTGATATACTATAATAATTATGACTAAATATATTTAATATTTTTGCAGGTGTATATATGAAAAAAATTGAAGGGATTTCTCTATGACAAAAATTGACTCATCAGTCGTCACATCCCCTCGACAAAACAAAAAAACAGAATCTGAGAAAGAAAGAGAAACAGTGGAAGGCCTACTCAAATCATTTAACAAAAAAATTATAAATGATAGATTATTCTTAATACCAATGATGCATGGGTATTTCTCTACAATTTAATTATATAAAATATATTTTAATTTCTTTCATTACATAGTCTTTTTTGGGTTTTTAGACAGCATTGGATGCTCATTACTGTAAATTGGGATACTCGAAAGATTTATTTCTTGTATTCAATGAATGGACATCCAACAAATTGACCACACATGATGGTGTTTTTCAATTTTTAATACAATAAATCCAATATTTTAGTACTAAAAATCATGTCATATAATTTTTATTATATTTTAATGCGGATTCTATTATGATAGGGTGGTGCATGAATATCATCCACACCATGAAATGAGGCCAAGGGAAAAGGACATGTAACATCACAAGAACTATGACTAGATATGTTATTAGGGTATACATAATAAGATTTCACAATCCAAACACATATCAATGAAAATTACATATTTTTTATCAATATTTCTATGGTATCTGAAACTAACAAATGAAAAAGGATTTGGTTGTAATGTTTTTAAATTCATGAAATAGATCGTATTCTATGAACAAACCAATATCTCGGAAAGGGTATTTTTGGAGATAAATACTATTTTTTTTAAAATATTTATTAATACATTAGGTATTTATATTTTTTCAGTATTACTGTGATTTTTGAAAAGACTCATATTCACAAAATGATATATATTTGTTTAGAAACAAATGGGAAGTATACCTAATGGAATAATGTAAAGAAATAACATGAAGATGTGATTCGTATGACTCGATGTGTCTATTTTTATTTAAAATTTTCAATAATTTTAGTAAAAAGAACAAGTGACATACTAAAAACCAAGAAAACATATTAGGATTTATTTGATACTTTAGTAAAATGATCCACAAGTCATTTTTAATGTGTAGGAATCAACCGCACCTAAATCCCACATATAGTTTGACCATTATGACTTTAAGTGACTATTTTTATATTTAATTGACAATAAATTTAGCAAAAAGAACATGTGACATGCTGAAAACTAAGAAATTTTTTTTGATTGTTTTGATACCTTCGGAAAGGAATCCATTTATCATTTTTGACATGTAGGAATCAACCACACCTCAATCGGATGTACGGTGTGATCGATATGACTAAAAGTGTATGTTATTAGTTTAAAATTGACATTTTAGATCAAAACACGTTACTCATTGAAAACCAAGAAAACTTACTCCGATTGCCTTCATAATTTAGGAAAATGATTCATAATTTCTTTATGACATCTATGAAGATATCTCATATCAAACTGATGCATGATGCGATTGGTATGACTCAAAATGCATGTTTCCTATTTAAAATGATATTTTCGTAAAAACACCAAACTCACATACTAAAAACAATGAAAACACATTAAAATTGTTTTTATAATTTAAGAAAACAATTTATAGGTCATTTGTGACATATAAGAATCAATCACACCTCAATCTGACGTACAATGAGACCGGTATGACTCAAAGTGTATCTTTTAATTTAAAATTGACATTAATTTTAGAACAAATACACAACTGGCATACTGAAAACTGAGGAAACACATTTGGATTGTTGTGATAATTTATAAAAATGATATATGAGTCATTTGTGATTTGTAGGGATCATCCTCACCTAAATACAATGCACGATGTGAGCGATATAAACCTAATTGTGTCTTTTTATTTAAAGTTGACATTAATTTTAGTAAAAAAACAATTGACATATAGAAAACTGAGTAAACAATTTCAAGTTGTTTTGATAGTTTAGGAAAACGATCCATGAGTCATTTGTGACATGTAGGAATCAACTGCATCTCAATCTGCTGCACGGTGTTTCCGATATGACTAAAAGTTTCTATTATCAGTTTAAAATTTAAAATTTAGCTCAAAATGTGTCACCCACTAAAAACAATGAAAATGCTTTCTATTTGACTCCATAATTTAGGATAGTGATTCCTAAGTCTTTTATAATGTGTATGAAGTAGTCTCACATCAAATAGATTAACAATGTGACTAATATGACTCAAAAAGCATGTTTTTCATTTGAAATGATATTTTAGTAAAAATCGCAACTAACATACTAAAAACTAAGCAAACACATTTGGATTCTTTTGATACCTTATAGAAAAAATCCATGAGTTATTTGTGATATGTTGGAATCAAACACACCTCAATCTGATGAACGACGTGACCTGTAAAAATCCAAATGTGTTTTTATTTAAAATTGACATTAATTAAAGTAAAAAAACAAATGACATGCTAAAAACCGAGAAAATGCATTCAGATTGTTTTGATACTTTAATATAGTGATACATGAGTCATTTTTGATGTGTAGAAATCAACTGCACCTCAATCCGATGCATGATGTGACCAGTATGACTAAAAGTGTCCGTTATCAATTTAAAATCGACATTTTAGCACAAAATGTTTCACTCACGGAAAACCTAGCAAATGCCCTCTGATTTTCTTCATAATTTAGGAGAGAAATTCGTAAGTACTTTGTGACGCGTATGAAGTAGTTTCACCTAAAATCGATGCAAAATTTTTCCGATATGAATCAAAATGGGTGTTTCTAGTTTGAAATGATGTTTTAGTAAGAAAACACAACTATCATACTGAAAACTGAGCAAACTCATTCAGATTGTTTGGATACATTAGAATGATGATCCATGACACATTTATGATGTGTAGTAATCAACCACAATTCAATAAGATGAACAATGTGACCGGTATAGACCCAAATATGTCATTTAAATTTGATATTGATTTTAGTAAAAAGTTAATAGACATACTCAAAATCATGCAAACTCATTTGTACTGTTTTTATATTTTAGGAAAATGATCCATAACTCATTTGTGATGTGTAGGAATCAGCAACACCTCAATAAGATGCATGGTGTGACCTTTTTGACTCCAAATGGGTTTCTTATTAAAAATTGACATTTTATTAATATATATTTTCTTATTAATGTTTAATTTATTTCATTATAGTATTACTAACATGATATTTTATTTATTATATAGGTGGAACCTTTTGTTTGAGTTGTGGTGATTTGAACGGCAACTAATACCATGGTCAGACATTTTTTAGAGAGTATCATGAATGTTAAAGAAAAAAACATTAATGGTTTTTATTGTTTGTTTGATAATTTTAAATGTAATTATATAAAACATTGTTTGAAATGTATATAGTATTGTATGTCAAACCCTTGTGTTTGGTGCTTTATACTTTTGTGTGTTCTGCAGGTGGTGTGTGTGTTGGTTGTGCATGTGTCAGTGGTTATGTTGTTATATAACCAACACATCACATGAACCAAGGCCTTTATTTGCTCTATTTCGAGCCCTGATAATGTCCCCTTTACCAGTGCTATTTCAAGAGCTGATAAAGGACCCCTTTATCAGCACTGATAAAGTAGTCCTTTATTAGCGTTTTTAGCATTATTAAAGGGGACCCCCTCTTTATCTTTCCTAAGATTAACAGCATTGTTAAAAGTGTTTTTAGCATATTTAAAAACACTATCTGTAGTGTGAGGGGTATAATCAATATAAAAGGAGTATGTTTTTTAGTTGAACCTTTTAAATATCGTGTGGTGCTATAATGCTTTCTATTTCTATATATAAAGGTGAGGCTGTGAGAAATCATTGAGTGTATTGAGTGCTTTAATAGGTTCAAGAGGTAGAATTAATAGAATTCATAAAAAGAATTGTGCCACTAATTCAATCCCCCCAGTGGTACCTAATGGTATCTTGAACTAAAAATATTGTTGTGTTATTGGACAACAATCATTGATTAATTTGAAACAAGTAGGAATTAACTACACGTCTTTCTGAGGTGTGTTGTGGTTAGAATGACCTAATGTGTATTTTTACATTTCTAAATTGATTAAATTTCATTAAGTGTTTAATAAAATAAATATTTTTTATTATAACATATAAATATGCTACTTGTTTCAATTAATACTAAATTTTTTTTTGGGTTAAAAGTCAAAAGATTGTTGATTCATGGACAAACTCTTCTGAACATGTTCTTGTATTTATAAAAGATGAAACATTAACTTCATGAATATGTTGTGTAATAATAAAATTTATTTATTTTCTATAATTAGTTAATTTTGGTATGATTCATATTCCTTATGTTGGTGAATGTTGCGGTGTATTTTTTTGTCCATTTTTTCGGTTGGTGCAACACAAAATATGGGTGAAAAAATCAATCTGCCCCTTTCTCATTGCTGTCTTTCTCAGCATCTTTTTAGTGGCGAGAAGGCCATTTTTAGACACCGACAAAGGAGGATTCTACTGTTGTGTATGACTAAAAATGGTCAGTATGTTTCAAAAATTATCATCTTCAATTCCTCTGGTGAACTATAGCGTCCGATCCACTATAACCAGGGAAAAAACCGCACTCGATCTTTCACTGTTCACAGAAATAGCTAAAGTTCCAATGGAAAATTTTTAGTGTTCTAGTGAATAGTGAAAGGTTCAATGGGTTTTTTTATGGTTCCATTATACTAGACTCTCCAGTTCACCAGAGGAATTGAAGACAATTTTGGTCCCATTGGTTCGCCTTTCTCTGTTCACCATAATAGTGAAAGTTTTCGTGGGTTTTTTGCCTTGTTCTGGTGGACTGGAAACTCCAGTTCACCGAAAGAACTATATAAGATTATAGTCCCTCGGGTTTGCATTTAATACTATCTTGGAAGTTTAAGTATATTCTGGTTCTTATTTTAAGTTGATGAGTTGACAGGATATATGTTTTATAATTATGATGAAAAATAATTGTTTAAATAAAAACTTTTTATTATAAAAGAATATTAAATATTAAACATGTAATAGTTGTCACATAAATGTTTATTTAAACATATATCCATTACTTATTTAAATATATATCACATAAAAAATGTTGTATCTAATTTATATAACATAGAAAAAAGAAAAATATTTTTAAGCCAAGTCCCAAAACACATATGTTAGTGTCGACCAGCTTAAGCATGTTACTTTTTTTCTCTATTCTATTTAGTCTTCTTAGAATACAAACCATTATTTTCTATGGTCTATAACATAAATACTGAACAAAAAATCATGTGAACTCAAGGCCCATTAAGCACCCTATTGGGGCATGGTTATTCTTCATTTGTGACCCATAGGGTGCAGCTCAGTGGTGGCAGCTCTGTGAGGGTGTAGAGGAGGTGTTAAGTTTGAGTCTCCTTCAATTCTTGTGTGGTTGATGTGTTTTATTTTTTAGTTTTCTTATGTAAAATTATCATCTCAGGTCCAAGGATTGGACCTGAGGGTCAGGTACACCGCGGGATGAATTCCACCTGGAAAAAAATTGATGTGGTGGAAGATCTGATTTTTGATTTAAAATGTTTCTTATAATTCAAACCATTTTAATTAAAATGGATGGACGATAATAACCCTTCTGTAAAAACTGTTTTAATAAATAACTATAAAATTTCAAAATAAAATCAGTTATTATAAACCACTAATAATATTAGAAAACAATCGTTTAATAATAATAATAAATATATAAAAAAGGTTTATATTACATTTTTCATAAACAATTTTATAATGAAAATTTATAGTATAAAATTTCAGTGAAAATTTAAAATTCATATATGTTTTATATACATTGTTTTATATAGAAATTTTCCATTGTTTTAAAATAAAACAAATAAGTTTTCGAAATATTAAAATTTATAGATATTTTTTTCATTATTTTATAGGAAAACTAATAAGGTAATTTTTTTAAAGGATTATGTCTTGAAAATTTTTGGTTTATTAAAATATTTACATTTTTATTTATATATCAATATATTTTCAGTTTAATTTTATGTAAAAATTTGAACTATAATTTTCCTATTGAAATTTTCATTGTAAATTTATAATAGAAAATTGTATTGAAAATTTTCACCATAAATTACATTATTCATGTATTAACATAGCTACACAAAAAATGTAAAAATGCATGTATTTTTGAATTTAGTTAATTAAAATTATATTATAATTAATGTAAATATTAAGAGGAAAATCTAACAAGAATCTAAAATTGGAATATGAACTGCAATTTTTCATTATAAATTTGAACTAAAAGTTTCCAATGCAAATTTCTAATGTAAATTTCCAGTGAACATTTACAATTTTTTTTCTATATTAATATATTTGCATTGTATTTTTAAGTAGAAATTTGAAATGTAAATTTTCAGTGGAAATTTACACTACAATGTTTCATTATTTATTTGTTTATTGATATATTATCAATTATAATTTAAGTGTAAATCCAAATTAGAAATTTATGATGTCAAATTTCTTTTCATATTTCCACTTTTATTTTCCAGGTAAAATTTTCATTTTTTATTTATGCATTAATCTATTTTTACTTCTAACTTAAGTGGAAATACAAATTCAATATTTGTATTGTACTTTGATTTTGCGCTGAATAATTTCAGTATAGATTTATATCAGGGGAGATTTATAATGTGAATATAAAACACCAATTATAAATTCAAAATTACTTGGATATTTGTATATAGGTCTTTTAAATTTAGACAATACAATTATCACTTGAAATATAATTTAATATTATCATGTATATTTTTATTTTTATGTGTTTCTTTGTGTATTTTTAGTTTCAATTTAGAATTTCATCATACATTGAATTATTATTGGAATTTTTCAGTGAAAATTTGCACTAAATTTTAAATGAAAATATCTAGTGAAAAATTCACATTAAATATTTTTATTGAAAATTTGAATCAAAACATCCACTGAATGTTTCTGGTGGAAATTTTTGCTAATGGTTTCTAGTGTAAATTATCAATGTATGTTTCCGGTGAAAATTTCCCTTTTTTATTTGTGTATTAACATATCTTCTTTGTAATTTACAGTGTGAATTTGAACTAAAGTTTTCCATTTGAAGTTTGCACTAGAAATATGAAGAATGAGTATCTTTGGAATAAAATCTTCTACTTATACATGATTTATGAAGTGTTTATAAACTCTTAGGAATCCATAAATTTTACACGAGAAATTTTTAATATTAATATTCAATAAAAAAATGGATTTTATACCTATGTATTAATATGTTTTCATTGTAATTTTAAGTGAAAATTTCAAGAGTAAATTTCATGTGGAAATTGGAATAGGAAATTTTTAAAGGAAATTTACACTAGAAATATCTAGTGGAAATTTACATAAGAATATTTAGTGGAAATTTTAACGAAAATTTCCAGCAGTTGAAGCCTAAAAAAACCCCAAAAATGCATAACAAAGGAATTTTCGCCATAACCCCAACCTGAGGTTCAGGATCAGGTGCCTTATCAAAGATTATTTTAATCCATTTGTAATTTCCCCACTAGAACATTTGTAATATATTTTTATTTCATGGTTTTTAAAACTTTAACAACAATACGTGGGTTTCCCTAAAAAATATATGTGGGGGCGTGGGATTAAAACACATACATTATTTTATTTGTCTTATTTTCCCTATGTGAAACATATATTAGAATGTTTATTTTAAGGGATATGTTGATGCATGAGGGTCCCTTGGGGGGGGGGGAATATTCATTGAATAATGGATTTATAGGAGAACTGGTCATGTCAGTGCTGTGTGATGGGACTGATAGCCGGTGACACTATGAAAAATCACAGCCGTCCATTACTCCTCCCTCCGTTCATGTTAGGTGACAACTTTTTAAACTGGAAATTCAAATTTTCTGATTTATTTTTGTAGATTTTTATAATTATACACTTTAATTAATCAGTAAAATAATGGATAGTATACAAATATGATTTATTTAATAATGGAAATGATTACATAAAGCTGGTGGACGAGTAAAATATATAGAAAAAAATACACACAGCCACATAGAATAGGCATAAAATTGAGGCCTATCATGACAGGAAACAATTATTATAAATAATATGGACTAATTCCCTACAAATTCATTTATAATATTATACTACAATGTTTTGTTCAAAATAAAAAATTTATAACTAATAATTATTCTTAAAATTTTAAAAATAAAATAGAAAATGTTTTTATTTTTTTATATGTAATAATTATTCATATATGTGATTCATTTATTATTATTTTTGTTATTGTAATCGTTTTCGTCATCATACTTCCTTGATTATTTTCAGGTCATCTCAAGTTCAAGTATGCTCGGGTACTTTATAGACATGTGTTCTCACTACAAAAAAGGGAGATCTTAGCAGTGGTTTGAACCGCTGATATATGGTTTAGCGGTGGGTAGAAAAACCACCCTGTATTTCATGATCATCAATCCTTTAGAAGTGCATATTTTTATTTATCGGTGCTTTTTATATGTGTCATATGTGGATAACTTAGCATTAGTTTCAAATTAATTTAGTATTGGTTTTTATATGTTTCATATTTGGATCATTTTAGCAATTCTTTCAAATTAATTCTGCAGTGTTTGTTTTTTTTAAAATAAACCAAAAATAAAACTGATTAAATCAACATAACATGCACTAAAATATATAAATGTATTTACCTTTAGCAGTAGTTAATTATATCCATCTCTAAATATATTTCTAATAATTTTATTTTTAAAAAAAATATAAATACAAAACCCCCAACATGCAAGGTGACCCTTTCAACTCCTTCTGATAACATCCAAATTGAGGTTGAGTATGAAAAAAGCCTCTTTTCTGTACTGAATGTATGTGTGTCAAGCACTCTTTGGAGATATGTTAGAACAAAGTTTCATGTAAGGTATGTGGGATGAATTTTCACTATGTCAATCTTGGTCGAAAAACGTCAAACCCAATAGTTTCATACTTGCCAAAATCTATTTTTCATGTTCGATATCCCCTCGAAGAGCTAGTTAATAATGCGATGGAGGTGATGATTCTTGACTCTCAAGAGCCTAATAGAAAGGGGATGATGGTTGTACATAATGACCACCCAAACAATTCAAATAATGTTAATGTATCTACTTCTTGAAACAAGCAGAGATCTTGGGTTGTCATATTCTCGAAAGAGGTGAATGTCATCGATGATGATATTCCTAGAAATGGAAAAAATGAACACTTGCAACAAGATAAACCCCAAATCAAAGTTAGTGACATTGACCTGATAGTTGAACAAGTCAATGTAAATGAAATACAACAAGTGGATGATCATCAAGTTCATTATGAAAGAATAACTACTTGAGGTAACAGAATGGGTAAAAAAAAATTAGAAGTTGATTCCACACTCATTTTTATAACTAATACTACTCCATCAAAACACTTCGTGGATAATGAGGGCTTCCAACTTGTTTCCTACAAGAAAACAAGGTCTTTGGGTGATCCCCAAGTGGTGGTTGAGTAGCCAACTGAAGAGACTAAAAATCAGGAAACTCTTCCTCAGACCGAATCAATAGATGTTGAGGGGGTGATGAAATCAAGTGGAAACACTCCAAAATAACCACAGAGAAGAAGGAAGATAGCTCTGACTCTGACAACATTGATGTTGAGTCCCTCTATTAAAGGATTCAATCTCTTCCTCTAAGAGGATGAAGATCTAGAGGTCGAGGGATCAGACATAGAAGATATACTGCTAAATGGAATACAATGTGATTGGAAGAAAGAAAAGTAACAGAAAGATTGATGAAAAAGTTAGGTGGATAGCTCTTTCCATTAAATATTCACATTAAGAATTCCATAATATCTCTCTCATATCCTACAATCTAGATAGAGAGAATATTAATCCAAGCATTCAGATCGAGTTCCCCCTCACGCATCACAAGCTCGACGATGGGATGATCATTGAGGCATCAAAAACATCATCAGATCTACATGCTATCACCTGAAATTCGATAATAAATGCTCCATTGAATTTTCGAAGCATGTGTGGATGATATAGAAGTATCCTACTATGGATCCTTTAGGAAATTATCATGAGAAATGAGTTGTAAATGAACATAACTTCAGATCTGAACAGGTATGTTTATCAATTTTAATTTATGTACTCTTTTAATTTACAAAAGATCCTTAGATAGTATTGGAGCTTGGATCATCAAAGGAGACAAGTTCCATCACTCTGAAAATAGAAAATTTTAAAATTCCTAATCTTCCGACTTATGCTTAGCATCCTGGTACCTTCAGATTAGAAGTTGGATATTTGGAAAAGGCATTTATCTTACATGGAAAAACAGAGAATATAATTGAGAGCCTATAAGATAATTGAGATCCTCTAAGATAATTTACTTAGACAAAAGATTCCATAAGATAATTATATTACACGGACTGACTTGTAAGATAATTTTTTCCAACGTGAAAAATATCATTTGAAGGATTTATCCTATAGGGAAATATGCTACTAAGATGAGGGAATCTAAGATGATTTTAATGTCATGAGTCAGAGGTCTGTGCGGAAAAGACATGTGTTATCATGTATGTTACGATTTCAAGTGAGTTTAATGTATCAGATTTGGGGAGGCTTTCAAAGAAGGAAACATCCAATTTTTTGGGAGAAGACAGTAGACTTGGTCTTTTAAGTGGTTGTTGGTGATAGTGACGAATCTATATTGACGGGTATAGTCAATATAAGAGTGTATTTTTAGTTGAACCTTATAAATACTGTGTGGTTCTCTCATACTTTAAATTTCTACATATGAAGGTGAGGTTGTGAAAAATAATTGAGTTGATTGAGGATATTAATTGGTTCAAGAGGTCGAATTAAGGGAATTCATAAGAAGAATTGTGCCCCCCAACATTGGTAACTAATGGTATCTTGGAGTAACATGATTTTTGTTTTATTAGAAAACTATAATTGATTTATATGATACATGTAGGAATTAACTAGCCAATGAGCCCATACCCGAGTGGTAAGGGCTCCTGCTTGGCATCCAAGAGACCCAGGTTTGAAACCGGGTGAAGGAAAATTTCCAGGTACTGTAGCAGTTTTGTAGCAGGTACTGTTCGGTACTGTAGAAGCTAAAACTATTCACCAGATTTGGGCCTTCGGGCCACCAGTTTGTGCCTACGTGTCTCAGGGCCTTTGGGTCATCAAAGGCCTTTGGGCCTTAGGGTCTTCGAGCCATAGAGACCATGGAGTAGCATAGTTCACATATATCTGGTCCTAGAAGAGGATTAAAGAAACAAGAGTATCAGTCACCAGAAACAGAGCTAACAGGATTTGAAAAATGAAAGGGTATGGAAACCTCCATCGGGGACAGGCACCATGCACCTTTGTACGAGTAAATTCTAGTTGTTCAGTAATGTAAGATGGGGAGCTAGGCGATCAATGATGCAGAAGCTGGGGAGGGACAGTTCTAATGGATTGGGCCTATAGGTCATGTAATGGGAATAGTATGCCTTTGGGCCTTCAGGCCATATATTGTCCTTTGGGTCATGTCAAGGCTTGTACCTTGGCCTTACGGGTCATGTAAGGGTTCTTATTCAACCCTTTAAAAGGGGGATTATCCATAATAAAATAAAATAAAGGCCTTCAGGCCATTTGGGTAAGAATTAACTATATGTCTTTTCTGAGGTGTGTTGTCATTAAAATGACCTAATTTTTATTTTCCCATTTCTAAATTGTTTAAATTTATTTAAGTGTTTTTAACAAAACAAATATTAATTTTTATAACTTATACTTATGTTACTAATTTCAATTAAAACTATATTTTTTGGTTCGTTAAAATTCAAAAGATTATTGATTCGCAGAAAAACTCTTCTGAACGTGTCCTTGTATTTATAAAAATTGAAATAATAACTTCATAAATATATTGCGTAATAATAACATGTATTTATTATATGTATTTTTTCAATTTTGGTATGATTCATATTAATTATGTTGGTGAATTTTTTAGGGTATATTTTTATATTTTATTTCATGGTTTTTGAAACATTAACGAAAATATGTGGGTTTCTATAAAAATTATATGTGGAGACGCTGGCTGAAAAAAAAAATATTATTTTTTTTGTCTTGTTTTACCTACATGAAACATATATTTGAATGACTATTTTAAGGGATATTCCTATGCCTGAGGGTCCCTTGGGGGAATCTATATTGAATAATGGAGTCACATGAGAACTGGTCATGTAAGTGCGGTGCTATAGGATTGATGGCTAGTTACGGTACATGAAATTGCAGCCATCCATTACTGTTCCCTCCGATCATGTAAGACGAAAACTATTTAAATTTGATAATAATATTTGATGAATTTTTTTGGAGGTTTTCATATTCTTCTAAACATCAATTAATCAGTAAAATATTGGGTACACAGTGTGAAAATATGATTTATTAAACAATGAAAAACAATTATTTACAACTGAAGGACAAGGAAAATATATAGAAAAAAAATACACAGGCACTGGAGTAGATGCGTGTTTACACTACAAAAAAGGAGAGCTTATCGGTGGTTTAAATGACTGCTATGTGGTTTAACATTGATTAGAAAAGCCACCATGTATTTCAAGATCATCAATCATTTAGTAGATCATCTTCTTATTTAGTGCTGGTTTTTATATGTGACATATATGGAGCATTTAGTAGTAGTTTTATCTGTATCATATTTGGATCATTTAGCGGCAGTTTCAAATTAATTCAGTGGTGTTTGTTTTTTTTAGAAAATAAACCCAAAATGAAATTGTTGAAATAAAAATAATTTCCACTACAATATATAGATGCAGTTATGTTTAGCAGAGGTTAATAATAACCATTGGTAAATATATTTCTAAAAATTTTATTTTAAAAAATATAAATATAAAACACCTTATATGCAATAAACCAAAACATAAATTCACAATAAGCCTATTATACATAAATCATCACACACCCATAGTCATATATATACAACCTAAGTCAACCCATACCTCAATCAACTCAGAACTCATTCAACTCATATCACAGTCATCAATATATACATGAAAAATATGTCCACCAACAACAAACCATGATTGATATACATCGATACCACAACGTCCGCAGCATCCATCTACCACCACATCATCTCATCCACTAGAACCAACCATATCATCTCATCAAACCAGAACAAAAAAAAGACTAAAATTAGAATTTAATGTAATAAGTCAAAATTACAGTAGAACCATTGATTGTAGTTAAACATACCATACTAGAGTGTTCGGGGGAGGGGGAGAAATACAAGAAAATCCCTACACTATTGACAAGGAAGAACTCAGTGAAACTCGAACCCGAGACCTCACCGAGACCCCATAGGGCCGCTACCAACTGAGATACACCCAAGAGGCAGTATTTAAACATATCATAGAAACTAAGAACCATAATGTTTGTCTTGTATAGAATGTCATGGATCCGAATGCTCAACCTTTTACATACTGCCTACATCTGTCACCTATAGTAAAAACCGTAACATTTAAGAAAATAAATACGAAAGAGAATATACAAAAAATATATTTAGATTGTTGCACATAAAATTTGTTAGTTTTCTAATAAAATAGAAGAAATTTTATCCTAAAAATAATAATATATCATGAAAAACACATTGAAAACATAAACATACATATTTGATATATGATTCAATACTTGGAACTGAAAAGAGATAAGTATATAATAATCTAATCAATTATTAAATTTATGTGCAGTGTGCTTGAAATTTACTTCATAAAAAAATTAAAAACATTGATATAAAACCATGTATTATATTTGAAAAATAATTCAACGGTGATAGTATAATTATTTCATAGAAATATGAGGTTGTTCACAATGGTTTTGACCATTTCACATACATTTTAGTGTTTTAAAACACTAAAAACGTGTTTACAGATATCATGAGCAAATTGTAACTCTCAATGTTGCATCGTCGGTTCCAAAATTTCAAAATCAATTCACGGTTGTTGTCTTATGATATCACATTCATCTGGAATCTTTTCATAGTTTTGACTTCTAACATGTTTCTAAAGACTCTGATATCTTTAAAAGCTATTTATTGAGTCATTTGGAGCACACCACAAGATAGATGGATGTGTTGTTTGCATGTACAAACCACAAATAATTTAACAATGATTTTCCCTTGATTTCACATCAATAATATCTAGTTTTCTATAGTTATGACCTTTACATGCATGTTTCAATGTTTTAAAACAATAAAAACGTGTTTATGGGTATCCCAAGAAAACAATAACTCGGAATGGCGTGGCATTGGTTCCTATATTTCATATATCAATTTACGGGTTTTTCTATGATTTCACATCAATATGTTGTTGTTTATGTAGTTTTTACCCCTAGGCACTTGTTTTTAAAGACATTGATATATTTAAAAAATGCTTATTGAGTCATTAAGTGCACACCACACATCGTATGGTTATGTTTTTCACACGTACACATAAAAAATAATTCAACAATGGTTTTCTCATGATTTCACATCAATTTAAATATGTTTTCTATATTTTGACTATCACACATATTTTTTAGTGTTTTAAAACACTAACAACACATTTATGAGTATCCTAGACAAAAAATAACTCGTAATGATGTGTTTTCAGTTCCTACATTTCAAAAATTAATTTTTGGTCTTTTTCCAATGATTTCACAGTCATCTGACGTCATTTACATAGTTTTGGACCCCAGAACACATGTTTTTAAATACATTGGTATCTTTTAAAACTTCTTGTTGAATCATTTTGAGCACACTACATGTCAGATGGATGTGTCGTCTACATGTACACATCCCAAATAATTCAACCACAATTGTGCCATGATTTGACATCAATCTAAGATTTTTTTCTATGATTTTAACAATTAAAAACTTGTTTCAGTGTTTTAAAACATTGAAAATGTATTTTATGACATCCTAGTCAAACCGTAACTCACAATAACATATCATCAATTCATACAATTCAAAAATCAATCTATGTCGATTTTCCACTAATATCACGACCACCCGATGTTGTTTTTGTAGTTTTGACCTTCAGACGCATGTTTTTAAAGACTCTGATATCTTTAAAAAAATGTTTATTTAGTCATTCAAAGCACATTGCATATCACATGGATCTGTTTTCTGCATATACATACCAAAAATAATTTAATGATGGGTTTTCCATGATTTCACATCAATTTGAGGCCGTTTCCTATGGTTTTGACCGTTACACAAACATTTTAGTATTTTAAAACACTGAAAATGTGTTTAAGAGCAACCCAAACAAACTATAACTCATAATGACATGTCGTTAGTTCCTAAATTTTAAAAATAAATCTATAGTCACTCTTTTCGGATTTCACAGCCATCATATTTTTTCCCCTAGTTTTGAATGCCTAACGGACGATTTTAAAGACTCTGATATCTTTAAAAAACTACTCATTGATTCATTCGAAGAACATCACATGTCATATGGATGTGTTGTCTATGTAAACATGTCACAAATAATTCAACAATGGTTTTCCCATGATTTCATGTCAATCTGAGACTGTTTTCAATGGTTTTGATCATTACATGCACGTTTTAGTGTTTTAAAATACTTACTTTTTTTACAATAATCCCTAGAAATCCCTAACAAGGAATGATGTGTCATAGGTTCTAACATTTCAAAAATCAATTTACGGGTTTTTCCTTTGATTTCACATCCATCTAACATCATTTACATCATTTTGACCCCTCACACGTGTTTTTAAAGACTATGGAATCTTTAAAAACCACGTTCCAAGTCATTTAGAGAACACTTCATATCAGATGAATTTTTTTTCTATGCATACACACCACAAATAATTTAACGGTGATTTTCCCATGATTTCACATCAATATGAGGTTTTTTGTTATTGTTTTTACTATCACACACACGTTTTAGTGTAGTAAAACATTGAAAACATGTTTACGAAGATCCTATGAAATCCGTAACTCACAATAATGTGTTACTAGTTCCTACATTCCAAAAATCAATATATGGTTGTTGTCATGTGATCTCATGACCATCCGACATCGTTTTCGTAGTTTTGACCCCATCACACAAGTTCCTAAAAACTTTGGTATCTTTAAAAAATGCTTATTGAGTAATTCATTAAAAACACCTCGAGTTAGATGGCTGTGTTTCCTATTTGTTTACACCAAAAATAATTAAATGGTCGTTTTCCCATGATTTCACATCAATATGAGGCAGTTTTCTATGATTTTGACTGTTACATGCACATTTTAGTGTTTTAAAACACTGAAAACATGTTTATAGAAAACCCAGGAAAATTGTAACTCAGAATGAAGTGTCATCAGTTCCTATATCTAAATAATAAATATGCGGTCATTTTCCTCTAATTTCACATCCACCCAACATTTTTGTGTAGTTTTGACCCCCCTCACACATGTTTTTAAAGGCTTTGGTATCTTTAAAAATAGTTTATTAAGACATTTGGAGAACACCACAAGTTAGATGGATGTTTTTTCTATGGATACATTTCATGAATAATTTAATGACGGGTTTTCTATTACTTCACATCAATATGATGTCGTTTTCTATGGTTTTGACCGTCACACACACGTTTTAGTGTTTTAAAACACTAAAAATGCATTTATGGGCCTCCTGGGAAAACTGTAGCTCAGAATAATGTTTCTTCAGTTCTTAAATTTCAAAAATAAATCTACGGTCATTGTCTTCTGATTTCATGGCCACCTGACATCGTTTTCATCATTTTTTTCCTCTTACACATGTTTTTAATGATTCTAGAATCTTTAAAAATTGTTTATTGAGTCACTGCAAGCACACCGCACGTAGGATGGATGTGTTGACTATGCATACATGCCAAAAATAATTAAACAATGGTTTTCCCATTATTTCACATCAATCCGAGATCGTTTTCTATGTTTTTAGCCATCACACACATGTTTTAGTGTTTTAAAACACTAAAAACACATTTATAGGAATCCCTGGAAAACCATAACTCGGAATGACATGTTGTCAGTTCCTACATTTCAAAAATCAATCTATGGTCGCTTTCCTCTAATTTTACAACCATCTGATGTCTTTTGCATCATTTTAACCCACTTACACATGTTTTTAAAGACAATGATATCTCTAAAAGATTCTTATTGGGTCATTTCGAGCACACCACACATCGGATGGATGTTCTATCTACGCATACACACCAAAAATAATTAAATAGTGGTTTTACCATGATTTCACATCAATTTAAGATAGTTTTCTTTGATTTTAACCATTACACACACGTTTTAGTATTTTAAAACACAAAAATGCATTTACAGTCATCTTGGAAAAACTGTAACTCATAAAAATATTTAATTAGTTCCAGCATTTCAAAAATCATTCTATGGTTGTTTTCCTCTAATTTCACAACCATTCGACATCATTTTCATAGTTTTGACCCCCCCAAATACACGTTTTTAAAGACTTTGGTATTTTTAGACACACTTTTTTGATTCATTCTAAGCACACTGCATGTTAGATGGTTATGTTGTTTGCACGTACACATTATAAATATTTTAATGGTGGTTTCCCATGAATTCACATCAATATGAGATCGTTTTATGTTGTTCTAACTATTAGACCCATGTTTTAGTGTTGTAAAATTCTAAAAATGTGTTTATATTCATCTTGGAAAAATCATAAGTCATAATGATGTGTCTTCAATTCCTATATTTCAAATATAAATCTATGATCATTTTCCTTTAATTTAATATTTATTGGAAATTTGAAGAGGGCTTTATGACTTTAAGTTCTTGTTTTTAATATAAAAGTGTCATATTTTACTTTAAAACACTTGTCACGTAGCCAAAACTAAGAAAAAAAGTTCAGATTTCTTTCAAAATTTAGGAAAATGACCCATAATTCATTTTTTATATGTGGTAATTGAAGAAATGTCAAATTGACACATGATGTGGTCGGTATGACTTGAAGTACATGTTTTCAATATAAAAGTGTCATTTTAGTTTAAAACGTCAATCATAATGTCAAATATGAGAAAATGAGATTGTATTGTTATCTACATTTATTAAAACGATCCATAATTCATTTGTGATGTGTTGGAATCAACCATATGACAATTAGACACACGAATTGGGTAGTATGACTCAAATTGTGTGTTTTAATATAAAGGTCATTTTACATTAAAACAATGTCACATAGTCAAAATCGAGTAAATGAGCTCATATTTTTTTCAATATTTAGGAAATTGATATATAATTCATTTTTGATGTGCATGAATCAACCACACATTGATCTGACACATGTTGTGTTTGGTATGACTCAAAGTTCATGTTTTCAATATAAAAGTGTCATCTTAGTTTTATTCATGGTAGTTGTAGTGTTCTTTGGATATTTATGAATTATTTATAGAGTTTAGATTATACCTCGGTATGATGATCTATAAGGATGTAAATTTCTATGGTGATTGTGCCCAACATCCTTTAAAATACATACACTAAAGAATCTTCCATTGTCGACCGCCACTGATCTTGTGTATTCCAATAAGAGTCATGTTCTTGTAATTTTTCATTCAACCTTGTAATTTCTCCTTGTGCTTCCCAATCAATGACACTACTCAAACTTGCATCGTGTGTATCAGTAAATGATTATGATGCCCTACCAAAGACATATGATGGAGTAAGGCCAGAATCCATTCCCCGTACACACCTAGGATGCTCCTTCGGTAAAATGAGTACAAATGCATCGTTCTGATATACTGATGATGACTGTGAAGGGTTCACATCCCTGGTTTCATGAATTTTAACCTATTAATAAAATAATATTAACAATGATTTTTTAAATTATATGAACTACATAATATTACCTATTTAATAATTTTTTTCATTAATATTTAATGTTATTTTTATTACTACAAAAACATAATATTGAAAAATATTTTATAACATCAAACATGCCTTAAACCCAATTAAATGAGGCTGACTAAATGGATCAAATTATGCCAATAGAGCTAATTGGAGCCATTGGATCCATGTAGTCAGTTACATTTAATTGGGTTTAAGGTATGTTTGTTGTTATAATTTATCATTCAATAATATTTTTTATAATTAAAAAAATAAAATTAAATAGCAATGAAAAGAAATTACTCTTATATCTCTGGTACGCTCAATCACAAAACTCTCAGATAGTTTCCTACGAACATTAAGAAACATCACTATATGACCATCAAAGTGACTTAATTTAATATCCTTTATAATATATATATAAGATAGAAAAAAATGTTAACTTAAAATAAAATTATAGACATAATTATGGATAAAATACAACCATAATTTTTCTTTTTCTCCAAAAAAATATGAGACCCAACAATATGAGGAATGAACTATTTCTCACAATTCAAAATATTTTTTTAGATAACTACAAAAAATAGTAACATTAATAGAAATTATAACTTTATTGTGTTTATTTTATTAAGATATTGTAAAATATGCAATTACCTCATGAGATGCATCTCTGTTAGTATTGAATTACATCTTCCACTTCTCATGAGAAATGCCTTCATGAACTTTCTTATACATCTATCATGATTTTAAAGACATGTCATTAAATTCATGTCATAATCTCCATTTCATTCCCAAATATTGTCAAGTCCATGGGCATGAAATGGAAATCTAGGGTATCAAAAAGAAAAACCATCTACAAAAAAACCTAACACTTTATAAGTATATTACAAAATTTTACTCGTTCCTTTTAAATTATTTATCAATGAATATTAGTTTAATATCACCTATACTTGGTTATCAAATTATTTTTTCCATGTTGTGAGAATATATCACCAATATTTATAATTAATGGTAAAAATCATTGTCTCGTAAGCAAGCTTCCCAAAACATTTGTCCATAAATTTTAGCAACATCATCGGTAGGTACCACAAAATAAACAGATGGAATGACAATCTTAAAGTCTTTCCAGTCACATCTACATATTTTGTATTCATATTTACATCTATTCTACCATTACCTTTATCTATTTAACAAATGCATTAAACAATTAATAACATATATTGTTTTTTTTACAATTTCATACATACTTGTAATGGTAAGTCGCTAATATCCCCTAGATAGAGGGGTGACTAACTAATCCAATGCCAAAGGTTCATCAGATGGTGGGTTACCAATATCATATGGGTAAAATGATGGATTTATAGAAGTATAAAGTATAACAGAATCACTTAGATCCACCGAATATTCATAAATATCTTGAATGTGTGGGGATATAATTATTTGTTGAACAATTTCTCAAAGTCCTCCCATAGAGGTCCTTGATCGGCTTTAGCTTGGATAACTAAATCCCACCACCGACATGAAATATTATCTAACATGCAGGTTTATAACTTAACCTTTTTCCCCCTATTGTACCTAGAAAATCAAAGATTTTGTTCATTTTATTGAGCCATGCTATTGATTTTTTAGGTTCGGAATCGCCTAAAAAACTAGTTGATTTTATTTTTGAAACTACACTAAATGGTCCAATTTCTTTGCTTTATCATTTCAGTTTCCTTTTTTAATGACTTGAAAGGATTTCACAACACTTTGTACAAGTTGTTGGTTCACCAATATCTTAGGTGAAAACTAATTTTCTATAGCCTCTTATCATTTACTTCAATAGTTTCTACCCTGTTTCATTCTCTATAATGAGAAAAAACCACTATTTAGTCACCAATATCTAGAAATTGAAGGCTTTGAAAATTATATATCACCATAAGTAACCATCTTAACCACTTTAATCATTAAAAAAAATCATTAATCAAAATATGAACAATGCAATTATTGTGGGGAGTCATTGTACTAATGAATGGTGTGCTACACTGCTCATCTAAACCCATGGTGATGAGATGAAAACATAGATTGAAGTGTATTAGAAATTTTTTTTACCCAAACCACCTTGGTAAATTTATGTTTAGAAAAAATAAATTATCTTTGTATTTTTTTCTATACATTTCAAGTTCCTAAATTCATATCTCTTTACTACCATCTCATCTCAAGGAATGGAAAAGACTGATACCTTTTGTAACATTTCTCCCCATCTCATTGGTTTGAGAGAAGGTAGAGGTGCTACTAACCTTAGGTAACATCACAAAGACACCAAATGTTGGAAATAAATTACAAGGTCTTAGTAAGCTATTGGGGGATAAATTTACCAAATGAATAACCAACCTTCTAATATAAAATTTAAAAAATCAACTACATGATACATGTCATGACCCGTCCCAGTGGGGCCCACGCCATGACTCCATAAGCCTGTCTCCAATAGGCCAGGGGATGGTGACTAGCACCGAGTAAGCATACCACTAACATGGGATGCATTTCCTAAGTACCTTTACACATGCACACATCTCCATCCCACAAATTCTAAAATGTAAAAAAATCACTAAGGAACAAAATGCATGCATTAAACCAAACCCAACCAACAGAGTACAATGGAAATTAAAGTGCAGAAAATAAACTGGGTCAGAATACAAGTTCATCAAAATCAAGAGTCTTCAAACTGCAATTTTCCAACCTGTAAGCACAAAGAGGTACTGGGGCTTCTTCTCGTAGCTGTAGGAACACCTCAGATTATTGGGAACTCAGAAATCTTGGTATGGTCCTGGTTTGTGCTGGACTCTCTTGAAAGGTCGCTGATCTTCATAAGACATGGTCGATTTAGGCAAAGATAGTTCATGGGTGAGTATAATAATACTCAGTAGAGGACCCCAAAAACCACAAAGCAATCTGCAAAGTAAAGGTATAATCATCTCTAAACAATATATGTCTACTGAACATATAATAAGAGAAACACATCCAGATATACTCTAAATCCATACCCGTAGTCTAGAGACAATTCACACGACCACATACCCATTATAGGTGTTTATTTCGAAGATTCTCTGAAGCAATTTTCTGGGAGAACTCAATCGACGAGTTTGATAGCTCTGATAATGTCTGTCCAAAAAGTACTGTTCATCGAGAAAATCCATGAGAGATAGATACACTCATTCCAGGAGAACACACTTCTAACTGGGGAAAGATCATGACATAGAGATGAGGATCACTTCCAAGGCCTTTGCGGATACCACGAATCATCTGGATTCACCTGCTAAGTAGAGGATCAACATCCTGTAGGATTAGTCATGTCAATACTTGACTCTACCTAGGGTCAATAATGGATATAGGATCTCGCTCCGAGCATCTTGGAGGGATACCTAACATTATCTTGGAAAGTCTTAATGAATGGATCATACTCCTGTGGATGAAAATGATACCTGAACTTTAGGGGAACGACCAAAAAAATGGGAACTAACCCAAATGAAACATGTCCGATGAACAGTGGACAAGAGGATCAAGCCATGTTTCAGGATATACACAGCGTGTAGAAGGGTCACACACCGCGTCTCTCGACTCGGGGTACTGCCCATGTAAAATGGCCCGAGTCAGAAGAACATACTATGTTGAAGGGTGGTAAGTACACGGTGTGTAGGACAGACCACACACTATGTCCATGTAATTGGGGTTCCCTCTGTGTATGTGGTCGTGTGCCCATACATGACTTCAACCAGGTTGGGCCATCCCGTGTAACCAGTACATGGGGTAACCTATGTAACCGGACTGGTCAGGCCATGTGGTAGAGTAAATGGTTGTGTACTCCACCCCATGTCTATGTATCCCCAAGATACACATCGAGCCCCAGGTAGCCACCTCTGTCATGCTGTGTAGGGTCTACACGTCATGTTGTGAAGACATGTAGTCCATCTCGTGTCTGTGTACTTCCCAGAATACATGCCAAGCTTTGGGGAAGGGCCCACACGCCATGTGACTAGGGTCACACACCGAGTGATACCTATCTATCAGCATAAATCCTAGCCTTCACAGATCTATTCCCACATGGTGTGTTCTTCGGGATACACGCCATGTTCATAAAAAATTTCCAGAATCGATGGTTCTTTGCCAATGCGCCTCTAGTGATGCTCGTTCTTCAATCTTACCATCTAATTGCCACAAAACTCAAGGGTTTAGGTCACCTTGACACCCCAATGATGATTCCACCTATTTTGGTTCTCTAATAGTCCCCAAAAACGCATTCTGATCCACCTGCGTGAAGAATGCTCGAAGAATGAGAACTCCCGGACCATGTTTATTAATCCGCCGCCATCGCCATCGTACCTCCGTTGGGTCGTCACGATGTGGGATCTTCAGTTTGGGATCATTGCACTAAGTAATGGTCATGCAATGATTCCACATTCATATCCCTGCAAAGAACATGAAGAACATTGGGAAGATAGATTAATAAATCTAATAAAAAAAGGAATGAACCTCCACCATCGTTCATCACATCATTAATCCTCTCATGTTAGAAGGTTTAAATAGGTTAAATTAAAATCATAAAACATGGAATAATAAATTCCCCAAGAACAAAACTGATGAAGCCCTCTCATAAGAATGAAGATACAAAGATCAACCAGTTCGTGGCTTGATTAGTGTTCATCATTTAATTAAAGAATAGGGAAGAAAAACAACATAAAAAAGAACCCATACCTCGAGGAGGGATTGATCGATGACGAAGGGATCACTCTACTGTCGTTTCCGAGATCCTTCAACTTCATTGGCACATCGATTATCACTTTTGATTCGTCGTCGTTTGTTATCGAGTGTTCTCTCCGAAGCTCCATGAATTCTCTTGACTTTCTCTCAATCTTATACCAATGACCAATATTCGATTAACCCATTAAAAGGAGGGAACACATTTCTGCATTCCATCACACTGAGTCGGTTTCGTTACGCTACGACATTAATGATTCAGCATTTCTATTTCAGAGTGATTATGTTGTGTCATTAATTATCAAAAACAGCTTCCCCGTCATTGCGCTGTAGAGAATTTTTCCTAATAAAATAAATTAAACTTTTCAATTTATTTTATCTTATTTAATTTTACTTAAAACGTCCGAAAATTAATTTTTTCCCTCGACCTGCGTCGGTCGAGGTTAGGCTTGTTCATAGGTAAATTAGTCATTCCGAATGCAACTATGCCCTCATATTTTTAATCCGGACAACTGTTTGGAAACTTCCACAACCGCGCACACATGTTGGCTCACTTAACTTAAAAAAAAGTTCAAACCACCATTACGAGATCACCAGGCCTCAAAACTATGTTTCTTATCCATGATTGGTCTTGAAATAATTCCATATAATATTTAAAAATAATAATACATAGAAAATACGAGACATTTCATTATCCGCAACTTGGGGCTTTGTATCCCTGAAAAGCCAAAACAAGGGCTACTCAAAAATATGTGGGTAATGGGATCAAATCTGAGCCACCCACTCCCAAGTGCACTCCTGAAGGTTCCCATGCTGCCACCAGACACACACCAAAGGAATCTATCACCCACAATGGATTATCTCCTATCGATACTCGATCTCCACTGGGTACTCAGCAAAGGTCGCTCCATCCTCAATGTCCATATCGCCCAAGTTGATGATGTGTGATGGGTCATGCACGTACATCCTTAGTTGAGAAATGTGGAAGACATCATGTACCTAGTGAAACTGCGGTGGTAGAGCTAAGAGGTACACCACCTCTCCAACTGTACACAGTATCTTAAAAGGGTTGATGTACCTTGGGGACAATTTACCTTCCCTTCCAAATCTCTGCAACCCTCATCAAGGTGAGACCCGAAGGAAGACATGGTCTCCCTCCTTGAACTCTAGTGGTATCTGTATCCTATCAGTATAATATTTCATCCATCTTTGGGCAGTCTTCATCCGATCCTGGATGATCTACACCTTCTCGGTGGTAGATCACACCCACTCTAGACCCTTGAGTACTGACTCTCCGGGGTCAGTCCAGTAAAGAGGTGACCAGAAGGGTCGCCCATATAAATCCTCGAATGTTGCCATGCCAATGGTGGAGTGGTATCTATTATTTTATGCAAACTCCACTAGTGGTATGTGGTCCTCCCAACTATGACCAAAGTCCAAGATATAAGCCCACAACATATCCTTCAGAACCTAAATGGTTCTCTCCGTCTGACCATCGGTCTGGGGAAGGAACACCGTGCTCAAGCATAGATGAGTCTCAAATGCCTCCTACAGTCCCTTACACAACCAGGACGTGAAATGAGAATTATGATCTAAGACTATCGTCAAAGGGATTCCATGAAGCCAAATTATCTCCTACACATAGAGGCGTCCCAAGATCTATATGGAACTCTGCTCTCTGATAGCTAGGAAGTGGGAGGAATTGGTGAGTCGTTCAACAATCACCTTGATAGAATCATGTCCCTTGGACGTTCGTGGTAATCCCGTCATGATGTCCATTGATATCCCATACCACTTCCAATCCAGCACTTCTAGAGGGTGAGATAAACATATGGGAACCTGGTGCTCAGCCTTCACCTTCTAGCACATCCGACATCGAGAAACAAAATATTCTACTTCCTTCTTCATACCTATCCACCTAAACTGACGTCGGAGGTCCTGGTACATTTTCGACACTCCAAGATGTACCGCCAAGGGGGATGTGTGAAGCTCCCTCATAACCTCCTCCCTCAATCCCACTAGCACGATCGTACATCCTCTAAAAAGAACAACGTGCTCCCCACCATGAAAATATCCATCAGAAGCATGTCCTACGGATAACTGAGCACATAAAGCCTCACAATTGAAATACCCTTGCTATGCCTCCCTAACTCGCTGTAAGAGTGGAGGGGTGACAACCATTGACTGAAGGTAAGCTACATTTTCTCTATCCATAAAGGATAACTGAAACAAGGCCAACTGATTCATCACCTCACTCAACAGCTGCAAGCTTGATTTTCTGCTAAGAGAATCTGTAAGAAACTGGTTTTTTCTATAAAATACTTTTGAATATTCTTGTTGTTATTCCATAGTAGTGCCTTCTGACAACGTGCGATTCCGAGCCCTGGTGTGGCTGGAATTAAAATTTTCAGTGCGTTCACACTGGGCATGCCAAATAAATGAGATAACTCCTAAACAGTGTTTCAGATTAGAAATCTGGGCGTATGGATGGGTCCGGAATGGGGTGTTTACCCTAGGAATCACATAAAGTGAGCCGGCGCGGGACGTTGGGACCCCTCACCCGTTAGAGAAAAATTAAATGGATAAATAAATAAATAATTTATTCCTTTAATGGCTAAACTCAAGTATCTCTTTAATGTTATCTCGGATTGGAAAAAGAGGGTTCCTTTGGGTCTAGATCGTGCCGTTTACCCTGGGAAGGGTGTAATTTTCGTGGGCGTGGCCCTTTTGTGAAAAATGGTCCTAGGGGAAAAACGTCATTTTAAAATAATGACTTAGTGGTTTTTATCACTGACGATCTTTTCGAAAAAATCTTAAACCGAGTCTCGGAATGGAAATATGAGACTTCCATTGAGTTCGAAATGGGATGTTTTTCCTAGGTGCGATATAAAATTGGTGGGCGCGGATGTTTATGAATCTGCGCCCATTGGGAGAGTTTTATTGAATTTTTATAAATTCACTAAGTGTTGAGGGAAGAACCATTTTCTTCCTCCCCCACTCTCTCTCCCTTTCTCTCTCTCTATTATTCTTCTCCGTTCTTTGGCGTTCTTCATTGTCCTTCACCGGAATGAGGAGCGGACTCCGACGGATCGAAGTAGGATCGATCGGACGCGTCGCCAACGACGAACGGAACCAACGATGTAGGACTCTTGTTGAATTTATGAACCTTCATTAATTTCTTGAGTTCTTTCAATTTTGTCATTTTAATTCTATGATTCTAGAATTGGGACGATGTCCAAACGAACACGACCATCGTCCGAGCCCCATTCTACATTTCGTTCTTGCGCATTCTTCGTCCAAATTCTTGTACATGCAAATCGTTGACGGATAGTCGAGCGAGGGATGCCGTTGCGATGCCCCAACTCCGAGGATCCCGAAACCGGGGTCAGATAGTTTTTCCGACCACCAGAGTGGTCTGGGGGACCGGTCGAAGGCTCGGCTCCGGCGAGGGCGGCGGCCGGAGGTCGAGCCAGAGGAGTCCAGCGGAGCATGGCAGACGGAGGAGACGGGTCAGTCTAGTGTGGCGGTGCGGTGTAGGCCATGGTGGTGATGGGGCGCGACGGACTTGGGGTAGCGTGGCGGTGCGACAATCGAAGGAGGAGCCGGTGTCCAGCGGGCCGTCGCGGTTGAAGGAGGAGCTAGCGGAGGTAGAGCAGGAGGAGCCATCGGCGGGGTGCGGCGTCGAGTGGAAGAGCCAGGAAAAGGAGGGGGCTTCAGCAGAGAAGGCGGCCGACCGGAGCCTATCGCGGTCGGCAGGCAGAACCCCGAGGCGGTCAGCACCTCGGGAGTGCGGAGGAGGCCAGGACCCGCGCTTCGCGGGTCCTGCTGGCGATGCAAAGAAGACCGACCAAAGGGACGGTATGTTTGTGAAAACCAGACCCAAGGTGGGTCCGTTGCGGATGGGAGGGCTGCTGCCAGTGGGCCACGGCGGTTTGGGCCGGACCCGCGATTGGCCCGCAGGCAGGCGGCTCAGTCCGGGCCGGCCGGGGTGAACCGGCCTGGTTAGGCCCCAATGCATTCGGGGGGTCGTATCTATTAAACGGTGTGTCCGTTTGACGTGTCGTCGGTGGATGCGGAATCGTATCAGCGAGGCACTCCTTTTAATGTGGGTTTCAGAGTTTTTGGGGTTCTATGCCCGAAGGCGAGTGACCTGAGGAGTTTTAATTTAATAATAATAAATTATTATTAAAGTTGTGACGGACGTGGCTCGCGAGGCAGACGTCTATTTGATGCGTCGTCAGAGGCGCGATGGCCCCAAAGACGAGACGACCCTTCCAAGGTTTCTTTAGAGCCTTTGTGGGTTGGTTTCGTTGCTCGGTAGCATGAAACACAATGTGAGTAATTAATTAATTAATTGTTGCGTCGGACCTAACTCCTGCTTGGGATTTCTGATTGACGCGCCATCAACGACAAGATGAACCCAGTCCTCATGCAGACTTTTTGAGATGCTTTCTAAAGTGTTCGGGATGGAGACTGGTTGCGGGCCCCATAGGGCCTACTTCGCGCGTTTTACAGTGAAACACCACTTTTTCACCCGACATCTGTTTGGGGTGTTTGAGTACTCGTTTCTGAGTGGTTTTCCGAGGGGATTGCAACGACGCAATTCGCCCACCTAATTTCATGCTTGAGGTGTGGGCCCCACAGGGCCCCTTTTGCATATAATGTGGGAAGTTGCAGCCTCCACATCAGGAGTCCATTTTAGGCACAGTCAGCGGCGTTGTGACCCGGACATCGATATGAGGTTGACAATGGTGGTTTCAGGTGTTGAAGCCGGAGTTGAGGTGTGTGCCTCACGAGCCGTCTTTTGAGCTGTGTGTAGTGTACTGTGAATTTTTCATCTGATGTCCATTTAGGGTGAATGAATAGTTTTTTTGACGTGTTTTTCTGAGAGCATCGCGATGGCACAGTTCGCCCGACTTTTTTCAGGAACGTGGTGTGGGTCCCACCCGGGCTGACTGCGGTGAATAGTACCTTTTTCACCGGGTGTCCGTTTTGGGCGATCGAGTAGTCAATACCATGTGTTTTTCCGAGGGGATCGCAGTGGTGTAATCTATTTGTTCAGTTTTAGGATCTTGTTGTGGGCCCCACATGGGTTGGCTACGGTGAATAGCTCCATATTCACTGGTTGGCCGTTTCAGGTGAGTAAATGGTCTATCTCGCGTGTTTTTCCGTGAGGATAAAAACGGTGTGATCTGTTTGGGAATGTGGATCCTCGTTTGGGATCTTATTAAATGTGGAAACATGAAAGGGTGTTGTATGGAGGTCCCTTTGATGCACTCTGAACCAACACATGGTAGCGATGTTGGTAATACCCGGTGATGTCAGTTTCAATTCTGAGTTATCAGACCCATTTTCAGGTCTACCCTCCAGCAGGGCTGGGCAGTGGGTCGCCTGTCGACTTCTTTCAGGTCTACCCTCCCGTAGAGACTGGGTAGTGGGTGGCCTGTCGACTTCTCCAAGGTCTACCCTCCACCAGGGCTGGGTAGTGGTTCGCCTGTCGACTTCTTCGAGGTTTACCCTCTAGCAGAGACTGGGCAGTGGGTTGCTCATAGACTTCTTCGGGTTTACCCGACAATAGTGCTCGGAAGTGGGTTGCTCATCGACTTCTTACAGGTCTACCCTCCAGTAGAGACTGGGCAGTGGGTCGTCTGTCGACTTCTTCTAGGTCTACCCCCCAACAGGGCTGGGCAGTGGGTCATCTGATGATG
Source organism: Viscum album (assembly GCA_963277665.1). Taxonomy (NCBI): domain Eukaryota; kingdom Viridiplantae; phylum Streptophyta; class Magnoliopsida; order Santalales; family Viscaceae; genus Viscum; species Viscum album. The sequence goes on from OY728146.1 coordinate 1,262,537,323, forward strand.
TATTAGGGTTTAGCCTTCAGCAGGGATGGGCAGTGGGTCACCCGTTGGCATTTCAGACTCAGGCCTTCTTATGAGGCTAGTCGGTGACTTTTCTTTGTGACTAACGGAGCGAGACCCTTGGTTGTACGGGTCAGTGATATGACAAATTGACTTTGGGGACCTCTCGACTGTGTGACTGTGATGAGGTGTGGTTTGACTTTCCCCCAGAACTCTCAAGCATGAGGGGAAATTTCTCCACCAATACGCGTCCTTGTGACGTGACCTAAAACCGTGTAGGCGAGTCAGTGCCGCCCAAAGTAGATAGGGTCGAGGTGCCGTGATTTGAGCCCCTTGACTTGCAGTTCAGGGTAGACGTGCGGGATGCTGGGCATTGATGGTGTTTACTTCTAGGACTGTTGGCTACTCACTTTCTTGGGCTGAGCTATTGGATGGATATCCCCTTATGAGCTTGTTTGGGTTTCTTGAATGAGTAAATGAATATGTATATACCTTGTTCCAGTACGAACTTCTTGGGCTTGGTTACTCTCCCTCCAGGAAGGGTGAAGACGTGCGGGGTATGCCTCGTGCTTTCCGTGTCTAGCTTATCGTTGTTGGACGAGTCTACTCTCCTACTATAGGTAGTGAAGACTCGATGAGAAGTTCATCTTCTCACCACTTCTAGCTCCTTGTTTTTGGACGAGTCTAATTCTTTACTCTTGTTGGGTTGAGCTGTACTCTTTACTACACTCTCTGTTGTAATCCTTACTATTCCCTATTCGATCTAATGCTCACCTCTTCAGTACCTCCTTTGTTTATCCCTAGATTCTTCAGGGTATCCTACTGAGTATTTTTATACTCACCCCTTCTTGGGCTTTTCCCACACATGGTGTGCCCTTACAGATGATGGACAGGTTGGCTGTGACATCAGAGGAGCTTAGGAGTTTGGGATCTTGGACCACGTGTGGTGGTCAGAGTTGAGTTCTAGTTGGGTGACCCTTCCAGGTGTTTTTATTTTGTTTACCTATTGCTGGGTTGTGGCACCTTTTCTTGTTGGGCGCATGTTTTCCCCTTTTCCTTTTCAATTTACCTCCATCTTTTACTTTGTAATGTTTAGAGGTCGATGCACTTTTGTGGTTGTTTATAGCAGTTAATAAATTACTTTACTTGTCTTTTCTTTTACTCAATACTTCTGCATTGAGTTGGATGCATGTGTTTGTACAGGTACTCAGGTAAAGGCCTCCTCGAGTTGTTTAGACTTCAGCACTTGTTTCCAGCCTCTGGCCTATGGAGACGGGCTTGGGGTAGTTGCGGATCGAGCCCGGGTAGGTCCGGGTCGTGACAAAGTGGTATCAGAGGTGGTTCATTCCTTGGGAAATTGTGCGGATGTCCCTAAAAATAAATTGGTTGGGATTTAGGGCAATGGTATCAATGTGTCTTGAGAGCGGCTCTCAAACCAGAGAGTCCAGTGATGTTGCGGCGGCTGACGTATCCATTCACCAGGACCCTAACAACCCACTTGTCGACTCAGTATGATGAGACACTTGTTACAGGGAAAATTGGTTTTTGCATCACATAGGATTGAGTCTCTGAATGTACTTCTTGAGTAAGCTCCCCAATGTTGATATTGTTTTATACATATATGATCATCTGATCACGGCACTCCTTGATAATATTTAGGATCTCTCCGCAAAGACAGCCATCTAGGATACCAGCTTTGGTTCGTGACGATGACCTTGTGAGCTAAGAGGAAATAGTACAGGACCCATCATGCAAGACCCTTTCTCCGGGTGGGCCGGTAGCAGCACCCCCACCTGGTGAGCAGCAGACAGATCCAGTAGAGCAGACGGGGCTTGAGCGCAGGTTGAGCGCGCACCGTGAGTTCCAGTGGTAGAGACCGCTGAGGTTCAGTGGTGAGACAGACCGTCAGGCAGTAGAGATTTGGCTTAAGATAGTGGTTTGACTTTTTAGTCTTGTGAAGACACCTACAGATCTTATGGTGTCTTTGGACACCAACCTTTTCCGTGGAGCATCTTGCCGTTGGTGGAGTCTAGTGACTCAGTTTCTTGACGATTCATCGCTTTTGTGGGGTGACTTTCAGTTGTTGTTTCATGAGGAGTTTTTCCCCTCCTGCTTACACTCTGTTCGGATTCAAGATCTCCTGCAGTTTCAGCGGGGTGGGATGACGATGGCTGAGTACATGGCTAGTTTCGCAGACCGTGAACGCTTTTACCCGGACTTGGTCCATGACGGAAACTTCCAAGCGTGGAATTTTGAGCAGGGTCTCTGACGAGAGATTCGTGCTATCATAGTACCCTTGGGCATTCCCACTTATGACGGGGTGCTAGAGCATGCACTGGTAAAAGAAAGCCTCCTGTAACGCTCTACAGTTTGTGGTGGTAGTAGGCACGATGGAGCCGAGACATCTGCCACTGCTAGCGGGTGTCGGGTGACAAAACCTCGACACAGGTGGCTTCCTGATAACCAGACTGAGGGGAGTGGTCATACACCACAGTGGCACCAGAGGTCACCAGTGCATCCTGGAGAGAGTCGGTGCTATGCTTGTGATGGGAGAGGTCACCTGGTGCGAGATTGCCCGACCAGGCGCGCTGATAATATCAGGCAGGCAGCAGGTGCACCACCACGACAGAGGCAGCACCGTGATCAGAGTAGCGCCGAAAGAGTTGGTGCTTGCAGAAGAGAAGGAGGAGCTGGTAGTGTAGGAAGACCATACGAGGTCATCAAATCACCACTAGGCGGTCCACGTCAGGATCCAGGAGCTGACAGTTGGGACCACAGACAACTGCGAGCTTTGGATGTCTACTATCCTGCGGAGTATGAAGTGGTAGGAGGTATGCTCTACAACTATTCTACTTTTTGCAGTTGAATTTTTAGACTCTGTGTGTGAAATTCTTTTCTCTTTGCTCCTTGATTGAGTTGTTACTAGGGTGGAGAGGGGCGTCAGTGAACCATGTGTTGGTAAGGTAAAGGGCGTGAGACCTTTTTCTTTAGTCGATGGTGTTGACTCCTTAGCTCTCTGATCATGTAAAAGAGTCTTGGTTGTGAGACATCGAAAATGGAACCTTGTGTGACCAGATATCCTTGGGTGTTCCACCATTTGGATATTATGATGGAGGGAATCACCAGGACTTGTTCCAGGTGCGGGCGGTGATTCCAGTCACGGCGTGCGACGTAGGGGTTCGTTTGGGGAAGTGAGCTACCCTCGAGGACCTTCGGTCCGTTTGAGGCTGTGTGAAGGGATGGGGAGGTCCCTTACCACCTTCCCCTAACCCCAAGGTCGGGAGTGGGTGCACGCTGTCTCCCACGTGACTCACCTGAGTAGAAGTGTGCGTGCTCTTATGCACGTCATCGACAAGGGCCGACCTCGCATGAACAAATCAAATCCTTTGGTCTGTGTGCGGTGGCGCAGGACTGTGCAAGAGTTCTTCTGGGTACAGAAGAGCCAGGTGTGGGCTTAGTACCCTTAGTTGTTCCATGGTTTGGATTTTCAGGGACAAAAATATTGAATTAGGTAATGATGTAAGAACCTGGTTTTGATATAAAAGACTTTAGAATATTCTTGTTGTTATTCCGGAGCAGCGCCTTCAGACGGCGTGCGATTCCGAGCCCCGGTGTGGCCAAAATAAAATTTTTCAGTACGTTCACACTGGGCATGCCAAATAAATGGGATAACTCCTAAATGGTGTTTCAGATCAGAAATCTGAGTGTACGGAGGGGTCTGGAATGAGGTTTTTACCCCAGGAATGACATAATGTGAGTCGGCACTGGACGTTTGGACCCCTCGCCCGTTAGCGGAACATTAAATGGATAAATAAATAATTAATTTATTCCTTTAATGGATAAACTCAAGTATCACTTAAACAGTAGCTCGGATTGGAAAACTGAGGGCACCGTTGAGTCTGGAGCGTTCCGTTTACCCTGGGAGGGGTGTAATTTTCGCGGGCACGACCCTTTGGTGAAAAATGGTCCCATGGGAAAAAATGTCATTTTAAAATAATGACTTAGTGGTTTTTATAACTGATGATCTTTTTTAATAAATTTTAAACTGAGTCTCGGAATGGAAATCTAATACTTCTGTTCAGTTTTAAATGGGGTGTTTTTCCTAGGTGTGATATAAAATAGGTGGGCGCGGAGGTTTCATAATCCGCGCCCGTTGGGAGAGTTTTAGTGAATTTTTATAAATTCACAAAGTGTTGAGGGAAGACCCATTTTCTTCCTCCATCAATCTCTCTCTCCCTCTCTCTCTCTCTAGAGTTCTTCTCCATTATTCAACATTCTTTGTTGTTCTTCTCCAGAATGAGGAGCGGACTCCGGCGGATCGAAGCAGGATCGGGCGAATGCGTCGCCAACGACGAACGGAACCAACGAGGTAGGATTCTTGTTGAATTTCCGCACCTTAATTAATTTCTAGAGTTATTTCAATTTCCTCATTTTAATTCTATGATTCGAGAATTGGGACGATGGCCAAAAGAACACGACCATCGACCAAGCCCCGTTCGACATTTCGTTCTTGGGCGTTCTTCGTCCAAATTCTCAGACATGCAAATCGTTGACGGATCGTCGAGCGAGGGATGTCGTTGTGAAGCCCCGGCCTTGAGGATCCTAAAACCGGGGTCAGATAATTTTTCCGACCTCCAGAGTGGTCCGGGGGACCGGTCGAAGGCTCGGCTCCGGAGAGGGCGGCGACCGAAGGTCGACCCGGAGGAGTCCGGCGGAGCGTGGCGGCCGAAGGAGCCGGGTCGGTCCTGTGCGGCGGTGCGGTGCAGGCTGTGGTGGCGATGAGGTGAGGCAGCCTCGGGGTAGCGCGGTGGTGCGGTGGTCAAAGGAGGAGCCGAAATCCAGCGGGCCGTCACAGTTGAAGGAGGAGCCAGCGGAGGTCAAGCAGGAGGAGCCGGCAGTGGGGCGCGACATCGAGCGGTGGAGCCAGGCAGGGGAGGGGGCTTCAATGGAGCAAGTGGCCGATCAAGGCCTATCGCAGTTGGTAGGCGGAACCCCGAGTCGGTCAGTGCCTCGGAAGTGCGGAGGAGGCAAGGACCCGTACTTCGCGGGTCCTGCTGGCGACGCAAAGAAGACTGGTCAAAGGGATGGTCTTTTGTGAAAACCGGAACCAAGGAGGGTCTGGTGCAGATGGGTGGGCCGCAGCCAGCGGGCCGTGGAGTTTCTGGCCGGACCCGTGGCTGGGCCGTGGGTTGGTGGATTGGTCTGGGCCGGCCGAGGTGAACTGGCCCAGTTAGCCCCTCTTGCATTCAGGGGGCCGTATCTTTTAAACGGAGCATCCGGTTGACGCACCGTCTACGGCTGCGAAATTGTATCGGCGGGGCACTCTTTTTAAAGTGAGTTTCCGAGTTTTTGGGGTTCTGTTGGAAAAAAAATCCCTCAAGGCAGTATTGAAGTATTTTTTAGGTGATTGTGTTTGTTAACAAAGTGAACATCTATGTTGTGATTGTTGACAATGCAAAACATGACATACAAATTTGTTGAAAAAGGGGATTTGATGGGGTAATGTCTAGTTCAAGAGCTGTGGTCAATGATATATGTTTGATTTAAGAACTTCGACAAAGGAATGGATGATCTGGAGGTAGTACAAAAAGAACAGATACAAGGTGGTGTCGTTTTCCAGTGTTTGCCAAATTTTTGGGCCTGAAAATCGACAAATGAAAAATAGTGGTTTTTGGAAAAGTTACATGCGTGCCATGTACTTGAAGACTTGGAAACTTGCACGCCATATGTTTTTCAAGATCAGATCATCAAAATATGGCAAAGGGACAAGGGTCGCGCAAGTATTGGTGGTGTCGTGCAAGTGACTAGCGCGCCGTGAAAGAGACTTGCTCGCCGATGCCATGGAAGCTTGAGAACATGAGAACCTGTGGTTTCTCAAGATCATAAGATTAAAATATGGCAAAGTAAAGAGGTTCTCACATGTTTGGAATTGGGTCGCGTAGGTGACTTGCAGGGGAAGAGACCTGCACGCTGAGACTTGCACACCGAAGGGAGACTTGCGCGCCGTCGTACATGGTGGTAAAATTGCCTATAAATATTGGACCACCCCTCCCCATTATTCACTAGAGTTCAACACTTTGAGAAATCAGATCTCTTGTCACGCAAGTGGTGTGTGATCGTGCATGTGGAGTTGTATGCCGGTGTGAGGAATTGTGCGCCAGTGTGAGAAGTTGCGCGCCAGTTGGTAGTTGCGCGCCAATGTTGGTTTGGGTGTAAAAGGAAGTGAGTCGCTCAAGTTTAGAGTTGGATAATCTTGTGTCACGCAAGTTTTTGAGGAGGAATTGTGCGCCAGTTGTGACTTGCGTGCTGATACTTGTGCTCCGAGATAGACTTGTGCGCCAAGTAAGGTTCATTTCCGGCAGTGTTTTTCAGGCTATGTGGAAGCTGGAAGTTTTCCCGATACCTTTAGTGAAAAGAGAGATTCATCTAAAGGAGAAAGTTGGGCTTCAACAGAGCATCTACATAAAGATAAAGATGCATTCCTTCATGCAAATGAAGAGACCTACAGGTCTATAAACTGTGCGTGGATCCTTTCTGAAGCAGTGAGAAAATGAAGAGGAAGATGGTGATTCTCTCCACTGATAGTAATCCATAGAGAAAGAAACAGGGAGTGACCCTTGGGAAAGCAGTGAGCTAACCCTAAACCTTGTAAAGGAAGTGATCCTGGGACAGAGTGACTGTTCCCGAACCTTGTAATCCACAGCTATTGAAGTTTAGTGGAATTTGGTATGACCAAAAACTTATCAGTGTTTGATCCTTAGACGTATCCCTTAGCGGTGAACCAAGTAAAATTTTTGTGTCCTATGCATGATTTACTTTCTATTTATATTGTCGAACAGGAAAAATAGAGAAGAGTGTTTTTCTTAACAGTGAAACAAGATCAGAACGGGCTTTAATTTTAAATTAGTCATACCCTGATTTACCCCCCCTCTCAGGGTATTCAGCCTTGTGGACCTAACAATTGGTATCAGAGGGAAAGTATGACAGTAGTTATTCTCTCAATGGAGGTCACTAATCATAAAGGGATTCAGATCTTCGATGGAAAAAAATTTTAGTTATGGAAAATTCGGATGCAACACTACTTCTGATCTTTAGTAATGGATGTGTTCACAGCAGAAATGCATGGTATAATAGCTGACATCAACAGTGGTGCATTATCATAAGCTGAGCGTAGAGAGCTGGATGCTGATGCCAAAGCTATCAATGCCTTAGGGGGAGCCCTATCCAATCCTATATATACAAAGGTGATGTATTTCAAAATATCACATGCAATGTGGAAAAACTATTGAATATATATGAAGGGGATACAAAGGTGAGAGAGGCAAAGCTGCAAGTGTTGTGGAACAAGTATGAAGATCTGAGAATGAACCCGAATGAGTATTTTGATGCATTCTTTGACAGGGTAAATGTTTTGGTAGAAGACATGGAGGGTCTTGGAGAAATTATCGAAGATATAAAAATTGTGAAGCGCATATTGAGAAAACTTCCAACTCGGTTCAATCCAAAAGTTTCTGTTTTGGAAGATAAAGATCCAAAAGAACTGACATTGGATAACCTGCACAACACTCTTGTTGCATATGAAATGATAAATGATGATAACAATGCTGTGGAAAAGGGGAAATCCAAAAAAGTGGCATTTAAGGCCATGAAGAAGCTGACCATTGAAGATTCTCAAGAAGAAGAAGAGATAGATAAGGTGATGTCATTCCTTTCTTCAAATATTCATAAAGGAAGAGGAAATTTTAAAGGGAAACTTCCACTAGCATGCTTTCGATGTTGAAAGGTTGGTCATCTTGCAGCAAGATACCCCAAGAAGTTTCAAGATAACGATAATGATGATGATGATGTTGAAATTACCAAGAAGAAGACTTCAAAATTTGTGAAAGGGAAGAAAAAATTCAAGAGAAATTTCCTCAAGAAAAAGAATATTCTTTCACTAGAATTTGAATGTTCAGATGAGTCTGAGGATGAAGAGGTTGAGGAGATAGAAAATTGCAGATATCGTGGGGTAAATTCCTTGGTGGCGATTTTTGGTAGTTATCAGAAAAAGAAAGAAGTTGACGCTGAAGAAGAAGAAGAAATTGAAGAGAGAGTTGATATGGAAGCCGAATTGGAAGTATCTCTGGAGGAGATAGATGTTTGGAGATCAAAAATTAAGAAATCCAATAAAGTGGTTAGTGATGCCAAACTCTATATGCAACAATAGGATGAAGAAAAGTCTGAGCTATTTGAAGAATTTTAAAGACTAAAATCCTCAACACCGGAGAGCTCAGAAAATATAGTTGAGAATAAGCTTAAAATTGAGGAACAAAAAAAGGAAATTTATTGTTTAAATAACACAGGAAAGGAGCAGGTCAGACGTATCAAAGAGATTGAAGAAGAAGTGGTCAGTCTGCGATGAAAAATAAAGGATTAAGAAAAACTCTTGACCCCCAATGTGATATCAGAAAAGAAGACCATTCATAAGAGAGAGAAGATGAAAGAGGAGGCTCGTAGTTCATCAAGAGTGAAGCAGCAAGAAAGCTCAAATGATAAGGTTGATTCAGGGCTTGATAAAAAACAAAAATCTGTGGCAGTTGATGTCAGACCGCAAGCACCCATCCCGAAATTGAAGGTTGATTTGGGAACAAAACATAATTAGAATATTCAGAGATCCCAAAGGAAAAATCATAATGCTGATGTAACACAAAGGAATGCACCCTATATCAGGAGTTATTGTTGTGGGAATATGGGACATTCACATTATGTGTGTTCCATAGCCAAGAGATATAGAAGGGAACAGGAACAGAAGTGGCAGCCAAACATAGAACGATTTATCAGAACATATTTTGAAGGACACTGCTTTTGGTGTGGAGGATTTGAGAACATGGATAGGTACTGCACTTCGATCATATAGATAAATATTCCAAAGTAGAATCAAAATGTTCGCAAGAAGCAGATCAATAAACCGACAAGTGAGTTAAAAGTTAAAAAAAAAAATTTAGCTCTGCAAGATGAATCTGGTCCATCGTACTCTGAGAATGATCATGAGTCTCAATCTATACCGAGTATGGAGACAAAGATATGGACCAAGAAGAAGAGAGTAGAGAAGGAATTAGTTGCTGAAATTTCCCTTAAAGCATCAGATTGTTCTGGTATGTGGATTCTTGATAGTTGTTGTACATCTCATGTGATAGGAAACAAGGATCTGGTTACAGGCATAAAATATGACAAAGAAGGAGTTTTCATGTTTGGAAATGATGACGTCCTGAAGATAATTGGATCAGGAAAGGCTAGGTTTGGGGGAAAACAAATCAGATGTGCTGATGTCTTGGTTGTAGAAGGTCTCAGTCACAATTTTCTCAGTGTTAGTAAATTGTTTGACTCAGGACATTCTATAAGGTTTACCAAGAAGAACTGTACTATCAATGGAAAATATGGAGCAGTTGTTCTGCAAGGAAAAAGGACAAAGGGAAATCTTTACCTTGTAAGTGGGGAAGAAGATATATGTCTTTTATCTAGAGAGGAAGAAAACCAGTTGTGGAATAAGAAACTTGGTCATCTATGCCAACCATCTATGGAAGATCTGGTAAAGTGTGATGCTTCTAGAGACCTTCCCAAACTATCAAATGATCGTACTCATATATGCGATGCTTGTCAACAAGAAAAGATCATCAGAAAAACATACAGGACAAAGGAACAGAAATCATCCAGAGTGCTTGAATTGGTACATGCTGATGTATGTGGACCTATTTCACCACGATCTATAAATGGGAAAAGGTACTTTGTCCTTTTCATTGATGATTATAGCAGAATGGACTGGGTATTCATCATTACCCATAAGATAGAGGTGTTCAGTTGCATAAAGTAGTATAGGAGGGAATCAGAAAGGATGCTTGGGTATAAAATTCTGAAGTTTCATACTAATAACGGTACATAATTCACAACCATTAAAGTCGAATATTATCTCAAGAAACATGGGATAAGGCATCAAGTTTCATCAGTTATAACTCCCCTATAGAATGGAGTGGTTTAAAGGAGAAATATGATCATCAAAAACATGGCCAGAATGATGATTATTGATAAAGACCTACCAGAGAAATTTTGGAAGGAAGCAGTTTTGACATCGGTCTATGTTTTGAACAGGTCTCTGTTGTGTCTGAAGCAAGGAAAGACTCCGTATGAACTGTGGTATGGAAATAACCCAACGTTGCAATACTTCTGAATCTTTGGAAGTTAGTGTTTCATTCTCAACAACGAAAATCACAGGAAGTTTGAGGCACGAGGAGATGAGGGGATATTCCTTGGCTACACAGGGAAAAGTAAAGCATATAAATGCTTCAACAAAAGGCTGGGAAAAATTATTGAGAGAAATGATGTCACTATAGTCGAAAATGAACAGAATACTCAACGACCTAGTGAACAGTTTCTGGATTAAAGTGATGATGAGGTAAGAAACACAGGGGGAGTAGAAGTGGAAGAGGATGACTCAGAGAAAGATACTGAAGATGAACAAGAAAGTGTCAAGTCTGTGTCTGCAAGGAAGCCAAAGAGTCGAGCTGAAATTGATAGGCAGAATATCATTGGTGATCAGACAGCTCCAGTTTAGACTCGAAGAATGAAGTCATTACAGAAAACATTGTTTTTATCTCAGGTGGAGCTGAAATGTTTTTCTGATGCAGTTGAAGATGAAAACTAGGTTCAGGCTATGAATGAAGAGCATGATCAAATCGAGAAGAACTAGAAATGAGAGATTGTTTCAAGGCTAGCAGACAAGAATATCATCGGGACTAGATGGGTCTATCGCAACAAGATGAATGAATATGGAACTGTGATTCAAAACAAAGAACGACTAGTGTGCAAGGGATACTCCCAGATAGAGGGAATAGATGTAGATGAGACATTTGCACCGGTTGCAAGGCTGGAGACAATCAGATTATTTTTGTCCATAACAGTGCAAAGAAAGTTAAAAGTATTCCAGATGGATGTCAAATCCACATTCTTGAATGGGTTTCTCGAAGAAGAGGTGTACATTGATCAGCCATATTTTTTTCTCATTCATGAGGATGAGAAAAAAGTTTGCAAGCTAATGAAGGCATTGTATGGGCTGAAACAAGCACCAAGATCATGGTACTCAAGGATTGATCAGTACTTGAAGAATATTGGTTTCTAGCATGGGGTAGTGGATTAAAATATCTATTTCAACAACAATAGTAATCAAAGGATGATGGTGCTGGTTTATGTCGATGAAATAATATTTGGTGGATCAGATGAATCTCAGTGCCGACAGTTTTCTGAATTCATGAAAAATGAGTTTGAAATGTCAATGATTCGAGAGCTAACATTTTTCCTTGGTCTACAGGTGACCCAAGGGTGGAATGGAACTTTCATATTTCAATCCAAATATTCCAAGGAGGTTTTAAGAAGGTTTGGAATGGAGAATTCCAAGGAGATGAAGACCCTGGTTGCTACCCGGATGAAATTATCAAAAGATGAGAATGGCAAGTCAGTTAATATCACAGAATACAAGAAAATCATTGGAAGTTTGTTGTACTTGACTACAACAAGGCCTGATATTGTTTTCGCCACATGCTAAGCAGTGAGATATCAGAGTAATCCCAAATAAATCCACATGCTTGTAGTGAAAAGAATTCTTCTGTATATCATGGGCATGGTGGATTTCGGCTTGACATATAATGAAAAATATCAGACAGAGTTATTGGTATATACTGATACAGACTGTGTCGGATCAGCAGATGATAGAAAATCAACGTCAGGAGGTGGATTCTGTCTTGGTGTATTGTGTATTTCTTGGCTAAGCAAGAAGCAAGATTGCATTTTATTAAGAACTACAGAAGCTGAGTATATTGTGGCCACTCAAGCATTCACACAATTATTGTGGATGAAACAACAGCTGGAAGATATGGGAGTTGAAGTAAAGTCTCCGATAGGAATCCAGTATGATAACTCAAGTGCTATTAATCTTATCAAAAATCTCGTCCATCATTAAAGGACAAAGTAAATTGAGATAAAGTATCATTTTATCAAGGAGTAGGTTGAGCAGGGAATAGTGAAGTTGGAGTACGTGCCTACAGAGCTACAGGTTGCAGACATTATGAAAAAGGCCTTACCCATGGAAGCTTTTGAGAGACATCGACTGGCTCTGGGAGTTCAGTCGACTCACCACACTTCAAATAGTGTGGATTCAGAAACTCCCCCTCTCTCCGAGATATGATGTGTTTTCCCTAATGTGCTGATATGTGTTCTCTACTCTCCTACAGACTACAAAGGAGTGAACATTGGGTTCGTTGACAAAGGGGGAGGAAATAGTGATTGTTCAATGGGGAGACAATGTGGCAATTTGATAAATCATGATTGATATAGGGAGAAGCTGACAAGTGGAGCAGTGAGATAGGGGGGGCATTGAGAATGGGGGAGTGTTTTAAATCTGACGATGCTAGAAGTGACCGATCAAAGAGTAGATATCACAATAGTTGAGGATTGTGATAAAAGAAAAAGAGATATGTTGGAGTGTGGTAAGAATATTTCCAACAATTGGTATCAGTTTGGTAAAAATTGGTATTAGTTTGGTGTCAACAGTGGATGTCAAAGATGAAGTGTTTCATTGATGAACATTTCATTTACTCTTGTTTCTCACACTGATCATTGCTCATGTGGGCTTAGAGTATGTGTTGAGTAAATCCTTGATCGCTATCAGAATCGAAAAAGGCGAATGGTGGATAAATAATTAATGATGTATCTTTTTATGAAAGAGTTTTCAACAAAACCAAAGGGGGATATTTTTGGGAAAAAATACCTCAAGGCATCATTGAAGTATTTTTGAGGTGATTGTGTTTGTTGACAAAGTGAACATCTGTGTTGTGTTTGTGGACAATGCAAACCATGACATACAAATTTGTTGACAAAGGAGATTTCATGGTGGAATGTCGAGTTCAAGAGTTGTGGTCAATGATCTATGTTTGATTCAAGAACGTCAACAAAGGAATGGATGATCTAGAGGCGGTACAAAAAAACAGATACAAGGTGGCACTATTTTCCAGTGTTTACCAAATTTTTGGGCCAGAAAATCAACAAATGAAGAAAAGTGGTTTTTGGAAAAGGGACTTGTGCGCCGTGTACTTGAAGACTTTGAAACTTGCGCGTCATATGTTTTTCAAGATAAGATCATCAAAATATGGAAAAGGGACAAGGGTCGCGCAAGTATTGGTGGTGGTGCGCAAGTGACTTGTATGTCGTGAAAGAGACTTGCACGCCGATGCCATGGAAGCATGAGAACTTGCGTGCCTGTGGTTTTTCCAGATCAGAAGATTAAAATATGGCAAAGGAAAGAGGTTCGTACAAGTTTGGAATTGGGTCGCGCAAGTGACTTTCAGGGGCAGAGACCTGCGCGCCGAGACTTGCGCGCCGAAGGGAGACTTGCGCGCCGTCGCACATGGTGGTCAAATTGCCTATAAATACTAGACCACCCCTCCTCATTCTTCACCGGAGTTCAACACTTTGAGAAATTAGAGCTCCCATCGTGCAAGTGGTGTGTGATCGCGCAGGTGGAGTTGCGTGCCAGTGTGAGGAATTACGCGCCAGTGTGAGAAGCTGTATGTCGGTTGGTAGTTGCGCGCCAATGTTGGTTTGGGCGTAAAATGAAGCGAGTCGTGCAAGTTTAGAGTTGGAGAATCTTGTGTCGTGCAAGTGTCTGAGGAGGAATTGTACACCAGTTGTGACTTGCGCGCCGATACTTGCGCGCCGAGATAGTCTTGCTCGCCAAGTAAGGTTCATTTCCGGAAGTGTTTTTCAGGCAGCGTGGAAGCTAGAAGTTTGCCCGATACCTTCGGTGCAAAGATAGATTCATCTACAGGTGAAAGTTGGGCTTCAACAGAGCATCTACATAAACAGAAAGATTCATTCATTCATGCAAATTAAGAGACCTACAAGTCTATAAACTGTGAGTGGATCCTTTCTGAAGAAGTGAGAAAAGGAAGAGGAAGATGGTGATCCTCTCCACCGGCAGTGAGCCATAGAGAGAGAAATAGGGAGTGACCCTTGGGAAAGCAGTGAGTTAACCCTAAACCTTGTAAAGGCAGTGAGCCTGGGACAGAGTAACTGTTCCTGAACCTTGTAATCCACAACTAGTGAAGTTTAGTAGAATTTGGTACGACCGACAACTTGTCAGCATATGCTCCTTGGACGTATCCCTTAGCAGTGAACCAAGTAAAATTGATGTGTACTGTGCATGCTTTACTTTCTATTTATATTGTGCAACATGAAAAAGAGAGAAGAGTGTTTTGCTTAACAACAAAACAAGATCAGAACGAGATTTAATTTTAAATTAGTCATACCCTGATTCACCCCCCCCCTCTCAGGGTATTCAGCCTTGTGGACCTAACAGGTTCTGTGCCCGAAGGCGGGGGACCTGAGGAGTTTTAATTTAATAATAATAAATTATTATTAAAGTTGTGACGGACGTGGCTCATGAGTCGGACGTCCGTTTGACACGCCGTCAGAGGTTCGATGTCCCCAGAGCCGAGACGATTTTCAAAGGTTTGTTCAGAGCCTTTGCAGGTTTGTTTTGTTGCTCGGCAGTACGAAACACAATGTGAGTAATTAATTAATTAATGAATTAATTGTTGCATCAGACCTAACTCCCTCTTGGGATGTCCGATTGACACGCCGTCAGCGGCAGCATGACCCCAGTCCTCGTGCTAACTTTTGGATACACTTTCTGAAGCGTTCATGTTGGAGACCAGGTACGGGCCCTATAGGGCCTAATTCGCGCTTTTTACGGTGAACCACCACTTTTTCACCCGACATCCGTTTGGGGTGTTTGAGTACTCATTTTTCAGTGTTTTTCCGAGGGGATTACAACAGTGCAATCCACCCGCCTAATTTCGGGCTCGAAGTGTGGTCCCTACAAGGCTCTATTTGCGTATAACATGGGAAGTTGCAGCCTCTGCATCCAAAGACCGTTTTATGCACTGTCAGCGGTGTTGTGACCCTGACATCGAGATGAGGTTGACCAGGATGGTTTCATGCGATGAAGACGGAGTAGAGGCGTGGGCCCCACGGGCTGTCTTTTGAGCTGTGTGCAGTGTACTGCGACTTTTTCATCAGATGTCCGTTCGGGGTGAATGAATAGTCTTGTTGACGTGTTTTTCCGAGAGCATCACAATGGCGTAGTTCCCCCCGACCTTTTTCAGGATCATGGTGTGGGACCCACCCGGGCTGACTATGGTGAATAGTACCTTTTTCACTGGGTGTCCGTTTTGGGCGATCGTGTAGTCAATCTCGTGTGTTTTTTCGAGGGGATCACAATGGTGTGATCCGTTTGTTTAGTTTTAGGATCTTGGTGTGGACCCCGAATGGGCTGGCTACTGTGAATAGTACCATATTCACCAGTTGACTGTTTCGGGCAAGTAAATGTTCTATCTCACGTGTTTTTCTGCGAGGATAACAATGGTGTGATCCGTTTGCACATGTGGAGACTCGTTTGGGATCTTTTTAAATTTGGAAACATGAAAGGGTGTTAGATGGAGGTCCCTTTGATGCACTCCTAACCAACGCACAGTAGCGATGTTGGTAATACCTGGTGATGTCAGTTACAATGCTGAGTTATCGGACCCATTTCCAGGGCTACCCTCCAGCAAGGCTGGGCAATGGGTCGCCTGTCGACTTCTTTCAGGTATACCCTCCAGTAGAGACTGGGCAGTGGGTCGCCTGCTGACTTCTTTGATGTCTACCCTCCAGTAGGGCTGGGCAGTGGATCACCTGTCGACTTCTTAGAGGTTTACCCTTCAGTAGAGACTGGGCAGTGGGTTACTCATCGACATCTTCAGGTTTACCATCCAGTGGGGCTGGGAAGTGGGTTTCTCATCGACTTCTTCCAGGTCTACCCTCTAGTAGAGACTGGGAAGTGGGTTTCCTATCGACTTCTTCCAGGTCTACCCTCCAGCAGGGCTGGGCAGTGGGTCGCCTGATGATGTATTAGGGTTTACCCACCAGCAGGGCTAGGGAGTGGGTCACCCGTTGGAATTTCAGACTCAGGCATTCTTATGAGGCTAGTTGGTGACTTTTCTCCGTGAATACCGAAGCGGGACCCTTGGTTATACGGGTCAGTGATGTGACAACTTGACTTTGAGGACCTCTTGACTGTGTGACAGTGATGAGGTGTGGTTTGACTTTCCCCTAGAACTCTCAAGTACGAGGGGCACTTTTCCCACCAAGACGCGTCCTTGTGAAGCGACCTAAAACCGTGCGGGTGAGTCATTTCCCCCAAAGCAGATAATGTTGAGGTGCAGTGATTTGAGCCCCATGACTTCCAGTTTGGGCAGACGTGCGAGATGTTGGGCATCTATGGTGTTTACTTCTAGGACTGTTGGCTACTCACTTTCTTGGGCTGAGCTACAAGATGGAGATCCCCTTATGAGCTTGTTTTGGTTTCTTGACAGAGCATATGAATATGAATATACCTTATTCCAGTACCCACTTCATGGGCTTGGTTACTCTCCCTCTAGGAGAGGCGAAGACGCATGGGGTATGGCACATGTTTTCCGTGTCTATATTCTAATGGATGGATGAGTCTACTCTCCTGCTATAGACAGCGAAGACTTGACGAGAAGTTCATCTTCTCACCGCTTCTATCTCATTGTGTTTGGACGAGTCTACTTCCCTAATCTTGTTGGGTTGAGCTGTACTCTTTACTACACTTTCTATTGTAATCCTCTACTATTCCATGTTAGATCTACTGCTCACCTCTTCAGTACCTCCTTTGTTGCTCCCTCGAGCCTTTGGGGTATCCTATTGAGTATTTTTATACTCACCCCTACTTGGGCTTTGCCCACACTTTGTGTGCCCTTGCTGACGACATATAGGTTGGTCATGACATTAGAGGAGCTTAGGAGTTCGTGATCTTGGACCGCGTATGGTGGTCGGAGTCGGGTTCCAGGTGGGGGACCCTTCCGGCTGTTTTTCTTTTGTTTACCTGTTGCCAGGTTATGGAAACTTTTCTGGTAGGGTGCATGTTTTCCCCTTTTCCTTTTCAGTTTACCTCCATCTTTTACTTTGTACTGTTTAGAGGTCGATACACTTTTGTGGCTGTTTATAGCAGTTATTATTTTACTTGTCTTTTCTTTTAATCTGCACTTCTGCATTGAGTTGGCTACGTGTGTGTGTGTACAGGTACTCAGGCAAAGGCCTCCCTGAGTTGTTTAGCCTTCAGTGCTTGTAGCCAGCCCCAAGCCTATGGAGGTAGACTTGGGGTAGTTGCTGCTCGATCCCGGGTTGGGTCGGGTCGTGACAGAATATGTCTCCTTGTTCCCCTTCCTAGGAGTATAGATGATTTCAAAATCATAGTCTTGGAGTAACTCTATCCATCACCTCTGCCTCAGATTCAGATCCTTCTATGAGAAGATGTATTTGAGGCTCTTGTGGTCAGTGTAGACAATAAACCACTCTCCTATAAGGTAGTGTTGCCACATCTTCAATGGGAAGACTACTACTTCCAACTTGAGATCATGGGTCACATAGTTCTTATTATGTGGCCTAAAGTGGCATGAACCATAGGTAATCACCACCTGTCTCAGCATTAGGAAACAACCGAGCCTGGTCCCCGATGCGTCGCAGAAAGCTATGTACTCGACACCCTCTTCTGGAAATATCTATATTTGTGTGCTTGTCAAACGCTGCCTTTACTGCTGGAAATCTTATTAGCACTTCTCCATCTACACGAAAGGCTGCCCCTTCTAGGTCAAGGCTATCATTGGTGCTGATATTCGGGATAAATCAGGGACAAATCACTAGTTGTATCCTACTAACCCAAGGAAGCTCCTCGCCTCATTAACTCTATGAGGGGGCTCCCATGCTAACACCACCTCGACTTTGGCTGGGTCCACTGCTAATCCATTTTCTGGGATAGGATGTCCAAGAAAGTGGACCTCATGTATCCAGAACTAGAACTTTGAGAGCTTCCCATAAATCTAGTGCTCTTGGAGTAAGTCTAGAACCATCCGCAGGTGTCTCATGTGATCCTCCTCTGATGCCGAGTATACAAAGATTTCATAGATGAATAGCACTAAGAACTAGTCTAAATATTTCTGAAAGATATAGTTCATAAGTCCCATGAACACTACGGGGGTGTTCGTCACGCAGAAGGGTGTCACTAAGTACTCATAGTGACTGTAGCGGCATCTGAAAGACGTCTTCGGTATATCCTCATCCCATACCAGAAGCTGGTGATAACCCAACCTGTGTTTAACCTTCGAGAAACAATGTACGCCTCTCAACTGATCAAAGAGGTCATTGATCCTTGAAAATGGATACTTGTTCTCCACCGTCACTTGGTTCAAGTGTCGATAATCCATGTACAACCTCAAAACTCCCATCATCCTTCATGGTAATGAAAATTGGGGTTTCCCAAGGTGAAACAATGGGTCTTACAAATCCCCTAATCAGATAATCCTCCAACTACACCCTCATATTGTGAATCTCTTCAGGATCCATTTGATATGCTAGTAAGGATATCAGGGTCATCCTGGGGTGAAAGTCAATGAAGAAGTCAATCTCCCAGTGGGGAGGTAGCCCTGAAACATCTTTTGGAAAGACGTCCTCATACTTTACCATTGAAGCTAAGAACTAGAAGCTCCCAACATCTACTACGTGAATGGTAAGGCTAGCTAACTCATGAGTGATCGCCTGTACCCTCTTATGCATGTTCCCATCCTATGCTGCCTGGGTCTCCTTTTCACTGACTATAGAAAACCTTATCCCATCACTGTAGACCCACCGTACTCTTCTCCTAAAGTAGTCAATATAGGCATGGACCAAAGAAATCCAATCCATACCGACTATTACTTCGAATGGCCATGACGCTGCCACCAAGAGGTTCCAACCAAAACTCTCACCTCCAAGGGAAAGATCACACTATCTACAAATATGCATGAACATTTAATCTCTTCCCATAGGTGTCTCCAAGCGTAAGGGTTGAGCCAACGACTCTACCAGAATCTCAAGGTTTCTCACAAGAACTGTGGTGAGTAAAGAATGACTGAAATATGTGTCTATAATTATGGAAGATAATGTGAAAAAGACACATACCATACCTCAGATAATCCATGAAGTCCCTGGGTCATACACTACAACCCCATGCAGCTCTCCATGCCCATGCCCCCTAACTCCCTGAGCCTGGTACGAACCTCCTGGGGGTGGTGGTGGGATTAGATCAATTCGTCTACCACCACTTGTAGCTCTCCCTACTCCTCTGTCATGTCCTCCGCCTGGTGGTTCTGTCTGCTCCACTCTCTACCTCTTCCTAGGTGGTCTATCTACTGCTTCCCTATCAGTAGTTCAATAGGTGGGACAGTCTCTAGCAAGATCTCCCCTACCATTGCACAAGTAGAATTGACTCTCCCTAGACTAACTGGATCCAGCCTGAGATCCCTGGGATGTCCATCCCCTTTCCTAGGTCCTCCTATGATGTCTCCCATGTCTCGAACCCTATTCTTGATGTTAGCTCCCTAATGCCGAGGTCTCCACACTTATTAGCATGCTGCTAATTTCCATTGGCTATCTATGCTCTACCAAGAAGATCTTGATCACTAAGGCCCACTCTAGAACTCTATCATAAGTCAAAATTCATAAAGTAATTACACTAGCTCATATTTCCCATCGTAGAACTTTCTTGAAGGTTTTAGCTCTGAAGTACTAATCCTTTCCCATATCCATCCAGTACATGATGAGGATAGTGAATCTCAATGAATAGTCGGACACCATAAAACCACCCTACTGGAGTGGAATAAGATCTTGGATATGCACTATTCTCAGCATAACCAGAGAGAACTCCTCCCTAAAGAGTCACTAAATCTTCACCCATGAATGAGTCTCCTCTTCATGAGTCTGCATGGACAAACTCCACTATCATCTTTCTGAACCGTGAAGAAGGCTCACCCCTTGTATCCCCATTTGGTCCACTAGTGTCTCCGCTAAATGAAAAACTCTGGTCACCACTTCAAGACCATCCTCAGCCACCTGAGGGTTGGGATCGTCTCGAAACCTAAGGGGTCTCTGTCTTTGAAATTCCTGGAGCATGCTCATCCTGAACCCCTAATCTTTTAGTACTACAGGTGCCACAGACTCCTCCGCTGATGGTGGTATAGTAGGTGCACCACCTAGAGGTAATACTTGGGGAACTGGTCCTTGTATCGACGCCTCATCACTGAGGGGGTCATCCTCTTGATCGAGTAGCTAAATCCTAGCAGGTATGTGTCACAGAGGCATCCATTAAAGAAACAAGATGTATCATGTTCAATGAGTATATCTGGATAGATGACACAAAGGACATTGAAAATACAACCAATTATTATACGATGCACGCACCATTCTTTTACTTCCCCTAAACAAGTGTTTTTATGTACCGAGTTCAAAAGAAAGTTATCAGAGTCCTGGTGTATGGATACGTTGGCCGCCCACAACAACATTGGAGTCTCTAGCCTGAAATCCGAGATCAAAAAACTTAGTACTATTGCTCCAAACCGAATCTCACAGACTCTTGGTTCTCAGGTAGAACCTACCACCTCTGATACCACTCTGTCACGACCTGTCCCAGTGGGGCCCACAATGAGACTCCCTAAGCCCACCTCTAATAGGCCAGGGGCTGGGGACTAGATCCAAGTAAGAATATCACTAACATGAGAGGCATTTCCTAAGAACTTGTACACACACACATATCTAAGACCACAAATGATGAAATGTAAAAAAAACTACTACGGAACAAAATGCATGCATACAACTAAACCCAACCAACAAAGTAGAATATAAAGTAAAGTGTGGAAAGTAAATAGGGCCAGATTACAAGCCCACCAAAAACAAGATTTTGAAAAATACAAAGTCCAACTTATAAGCACAAAGAGGTACTGGGAATACTGATCATAGTTGTAGGAACTCCTCGGCATGTAGGGAACTTAGAAAGCTTAGTCCAGTCCTGGTCCACCCTGGATTCTGTCAAAAGGCCACTCTTCCGCACAAGGCACGACATGTGCAGGCAAAGCCCGTGAAGGGGTGAGTATAACAATACTCAGTAGAAGAACCCAAAAACCACAAAGATATCCAAAAAAGTAAAGGTACAATTATCTCGACACAGTATATGTCTACTGAACATATAAAAAAATAAACACATCCTGATATACTCAAAATCCAGACCCGTAGTCTAGAGAAAATTCACACAACCGCATACCCACACTAGGGGTTCAGTTCAAATATTCCACGAAGCACTCATTTGGGAGAACTCACTCTAAGAGTCTGATAGCTCTAATGACATCCGTCCGAGAAGAACTGTTGATCGGGAAAAGCCATGAGATATAGATACACTCGTTCCAGGAGAACACACTCCTGAGTGGGGAAAGATCATGATACACAGATGAGGATTACTACCAGGGCCTTGGCGGATACTACGACTCATCCAGATTCACCTTCTAGGTATAGTATTATTGTTTTGTAGGATTAGTCACGTCGATACCTGACTCTACCTAGGGTCATGAATGGGTAGAGGATCTCACTCTAGGCCTCTCAGAGGGATACCTGACTCTATCTCGGAAAGTCCTGCTTAAGGGATCATACTCCTATGGATGGAAACGATACGTAAACATCAAGGGAACTAACAAAAAAGGGGAACTAACCGAAATGACACTTTTCCAAGGAACAGTGGACAAGAGGATCAAGCCATGTTCTGGGATAGACATGGCGTATATAAGGGTCACACGCTGGGTCTCTCGAATCCGAGTACTGCCAGTGTAAAACATCCTGATCCAGAAGAACATACCATGTTGAAGGGGTAAGTACATGCATGTAGAAAGGACCACACGCCATTCCCAAGTAACTGAGGTTCCCTTCATGTATGCGACCATGTGCCTGTACACAGCTTCAACCCGTGTGGGCTATCCTATGTAACTGGTACTTGGGGTAACCCACATAACCAACCTTGTTTGACCATGTGGTGGAGTACACAACCGTGTACTCGACCCCATGCCTATGTATCCCATAGATACACACTAAGTCCTGCATAGCTACCTCTGCCATGCCGCGTAGGGTCTACACGTCGTGTTGTGAAGCTGTGTAGTCCATCCTGTGTCCGTGTAATTCCCAGAATACACGCTGAGATTCTAGGAAGGCCCCACATGTTGTGTGACATGGGCCATAGGATGTGTGATACCTATATGTCTCCCAAAACCATAGCTTCCATAGATCTGGTCCCATACAGTGTGTTCTTCAGGTTACATGTCATGTTCTTTGAAAATTTCTAGAATCGCGGGTTCTTTGCCAATGCGCCTCTA
Source organism: Viscum album (assembly GCA_963277665.1). Classification (NCBI taxonomy): domain Eukaryota; kingdom Viridiplantae; phylum Streptophyta; class Magnoliopsida; order Santalales; family Viscaceae; genus Viscum; species Viscum album. The sequence continues at coordinate 1,262,559,633 of OY728146.1, forward strand.
GTGATGCTTGTTCATCGATCTGGCCATCTGATCACCACAAAACTCAAGGGTTTAGGTTGTCTTGACACCCCTAAGCTGATTATACTAGTTTCAGTCATTCGATCGGCCCCATAAATGTGTTTCAATCCACCTGCACGAAGAACGCTCGAAGAACGATAACTCCCAAACCATGTCGATTCGTCTGCCTCCATCACTGTCGCACCATCGTTGGGTCATCACGATGTCAGATCTCCGTTTTGGGATCATTTTTCCAAGGAATGGGTGAACAATTATTCCTCGTTCGTATCCCCATAAAGAACACGAAGAATGTGAGGAAGAGGGAGAAAGAAATCAAATTATCAAAAGAGGAACACACCACTTCCATCATTCATCATGATGTTAATCCGCTCCCATTAGAAGCTTTAAACAGGGTAAACTAAAATCATAAAACATGGAATAATAACTTCCCTAGTAAGGAACCCGATGAATCCCTCCCACAAGAATGATGATGTGAGGATCAACCAGTTCGTGGGTTGATCCACGTTAATCATTGAATTAAAGAAAGGGGAAGAAAAACAACTTAAAATAGAACCCCTACCTCATGGAGGGATCGATCGCTGATGAAGGGATCACACTACCATTTTCACCGAGATCCTTCAACTCTGTTGGCATAGTGATTCTCACTTTTGATTCATCATTTTTCATTGTCAAGAGTTCTCTCCAATGCTCCAAGAATTATCCAGAGTTTCTCTAAATATTATGCCAAAGACCATCATTTTATTAACCCATTAAATGGAGGGAACACATTTCAGCATTCTGTCACACTGAGTCGCTGTCATTACGTTACGGCATTGATGAGTCAGTGTTTTTATTTCAGAGTGATTATGTTGTTTCATTAATTATTGAAATAGTTGCCATATCATTGCGCTGTTGTAAACGTTTACAAATAAAATAAAATAAACTTTTCAATTTATTTAATTTTACTTAAAATTTCCAAAATTAACCTTTTCCCTTGACTTGATCCGGTTGAGGTTAGTCCCATTCTTAGGTAAATTACTCATCCCAGATGCAAAGGTGCCGTCAGATTTTTAATTCGGGTATCTGTTTGGAAACTGCCACAACCACGCACACACGCTGGCTCGCTTAACATAAAAAATAGTTCAGACCACCATTCTGGGATCATCGGGCCTTAGAATGATGTGTCATCTCCGTGCTTGGTCTCGAAATATTTCCATATATTATTTAAAAAAAATTCACGGAAAATCGGAGACCTTTAATATATGAGAAAATAAACCATATAACTCAATGAAATATATAAAAAACTACATCAGAGTGACAATGGAAAAATAAATAATAAAGAAAGGGTAAAGTTCCAAAAAAAGGACTCTCGAACCAAAGTGTAACCACTCTATACCAAGAGATAAAAACAACCATGCTCTAGCTCCAACAACCAAACCAACAACATCAAGGAACACCACTAGAGAAGTAAGAAACTTATCCTTTCCCTGTATCTTGGTAAATGAAATCTTTAAACTCACTAAATTTCCTATGAAGGGGGTGAGTATAGAACTTATTAGGTAATCCCCAGATACTTCCCAACACATTCTAGTTGAACAAGAAGAAGTTGGTACATTTTACATAATGTAGATGAGGAGTTGGTAGATAGTTTATAAAAATATGTAAAATAGGTTCCCTGTCAGAAAATAGTAAATCAAAGCATGTTATACTTATTTAAAATAGGAAATAACTTTCATATATTCACACACACACCCACATACATGAATTACCTAGACCACCCTATACTCATGAGTGGTGACCCATCCTTTCACTAAGTTTTCAATTGGTGAACCAATTTGATGGTGATACTTTCGACCATGCTCTGTCCCTTGTTTTCCATTAATTTATGGTGGTACTAATAACACAAATCTCATAAAACTCTTTAGAAAGAAACATCTTTTACATATTTAAAAACATTCCCTTTTGAAATCACATCACAACCAGGGTTTTCCATATGAATTTCCTAGGATATTTCCAAAACAAAAAATGAGAATAGTCAGAAGGCTAAAGAGGAAGGCAATCCCACCCCTAGAAAAAATATATATTAAAAAAGTAAAGGTAATAAAATATGAGAAACATGGGGGTTAACAAAGATACATGTATATATCACCATGAGCAACTGCATCCACCAAACCATAATAAAAGGGGGGTGTCACAAAGTTAGAGCATAAGCCTATACTCCGGAATATAATTCTTTTTCAGGTGGAGGATTTTTATAATTTTTAGTTGATTAAAATGACTCATTAACCGTCATAAGTATTTGGGACCTATCATAAGAATTCATTATAATATATCAAGGATCAACATAAATCTTTGCAATGACCAAGGATGACATCACAAATATCCAAGAATTAGGTAAAGGAAAGATAATTCATCAATACTTCCAGGAGATCATTGGCCCTCCAAGTCCGTACTCACGCAACCAACCAGGGGTATCCACATTGTAAAATAACATACATGTATTTAGATCAAAATAAAAGAGGAAGGATATTGATTTTTTGAATACCAGCTCATGTGGAATCTGTAGTCTGAGGAAAAAGTAAATATTTGAGAATTAAAAGGATAATATCACAGAAGATTTGACCATGGATTATAAAAAAGGAAATTCTGAACCTGTGAAGAATAAATATTGATTCTTATAATTAATCGAAGGATTCCACTATTGAGGGTATTGACCACTGCATGAAGAAATTGTGCTTGATTTATTTCACTTATTTTATTTTGGTTTTCACTACAATATTTTTAATTTCTTTTTTTTTGTAATTTCAAATTCATGTTTTAATTAAATTATTATTTCTCTCCCAATAATTTCTATCTCACTCTCACTCACCCCCACATTCTAAAATTATATCTCTATACTCATGATAATGAGTAACTAACCTGGGAAACATCCTATGGAAGAAAAAGTGTGTCTAAAACTAGGTCTGTGTTTCTTCTTTACTTTGGGTTATTCTAAGGATGATCTGTAGTGAGTGAAATCCTCAATAAAATTTTCTAAATTCTATACATTTATTCTTCACTTTTCTCCCTCAATGAAGGATATGAGTGTGTAGTATACATGAGGGGTGCACTATAATTTAAAAAAACATGATAGAAGAGGATGTTCCCACTCGATAAATCATGTTCATTAAGTGAATATGAAAATATTCAATGAAGGTTGACTCTAGAGAATTCTCTCAGGAGTATCTCTTTTCTTCCAAATAGTGCATTGTAATTTCATTACATATTCATATTTATTTTCATTTTTTTAATTTCTTAAAAAATACTAAAAAAAATTAGTTTAAAAAAAATTAAAAAAATAAAAATATAATAATTGAATTAGGATTTGCACATGAGCCTCAGACTAGTTAGTGGTGACTTCTTAAGTGCATCAAGGTGACCCAAGATCAAAGCCTGGTAGAGGCATATTTCTAGGATACTGTAGTAATGTTGCATTAGTACTGTAGCGGAAACTATAGAAGTACTTTAGTGATAAATATAGAAGGTATTGTTTGGCACTGTAGCAGCTGTGACTATTCCCCCGTTTGGGCCTTCAGGCCACCGATTTGGTCCCCGAGTCCTTTAAAGCCTTCAGGCCACCCAAACCATCGGGTCAGTATGGCCTTCAGGCCACCTCAAAGACTTCAGGCCACCTTAAGTGTAGATACAAACCAGACAACCTACAAGAAACAAGTTCCATAAGGAGGATGATCAAGGAGATTTCACTGTAGTAGAAGCTAAACGGATTGCAAGAATGAGAGGTTATGACACCTGCCATTGAGACAAGCCTGTGCATGCATGGGAAAGCTTAGCCGAACAACCATGCGAAGGTGGAGAGATTATTTCATGATGATGATGCTGGGGAGGAGCATTTCCAAGTAGTTAGTCTATGTTGTATGTAATGTTTGAAGCCTATGGTCAATGAATTACTCCAAGGCCTATGGGCCATGTAATTATTACACCTACAGGGCTTCTAAGGGTTCCACCTCACCCCTTGAAAGGTGAATAATCAATAATAAATAAAAATTAAGGCTTTCATGCCATTGGAGTGAATTAGGAGTTTATTATTATTGAATAAAAAACTCTTTAAGTGAGGTGACCTTGGTCTTCCACTATGTTTTATTATGAAAAATAAATAATAAATTATTCACACATCACAACAATTGTTCCAACATCATATTACTATTACAATAGGATCATATTATAGAATGTGATATACATGGAATGCATATCAAAAAATTTGATTTAAGAGATATCTTATGATACAATATCTATTATCCTAGTGCATTTACTATATATTGTAGTAATTAGATAATCATGTGCCCAACTAGTTGGTTTTCGAGAGGTTTAAGCTGGATGTCCTTAAAGTGATCAATTGAAAATGTTATTGAATATCATAACAAGTATCACAATGTGCTAGACAAACTAATGATTCATGGTAAAAATGATTTCCTCTATGAACTATATCAAGAATACTTTATTTTTAAAACCTAGAAGATTCATTAGAACAATAATGGAGATTCCATAAATAATGGGAAATCAAGGAATTTTTGAACATTCCAAGGTAGTTAATTTGAATCCTACCAAATTGAAGATGTTTAACACATTTATTCCATATAATGGAAATGAGTTTTTTTAATTATATAGAGCTTTCCCATATAATGTTGTGAATATTCTCTTCAAGACTCATGAAAAGTTCTCTAGGCTATTTGTATACATGGAATACATAAAAAACATAGAGGTGGTGGTGGAGTTCATCAAGAAAATTCATACATATTTCAAGAGGCTCTTACCCTTCCATGTTGATAATAGGGATGTAATTTTAGAAGCAATTACTTCATGATAATTAGCCTCAACTCTCCCAAAAAATAGGAGAATACCCAAGTTGTTGAAGGGAAGATTTCCATGTTTGACATTATGATGCTAGGTAATGTGATATTTCCAGGAGGTATTCATGTTATTCCTAAAGAGAGAAAAATATTAATTTGTTTTGATGATTTGACTATAAAAATCCTTATAATTCTTGAAGATATATCTAATAGAGAGCTTGGAATTTTCATTACCTTCAAAGAAAAGAAGATCCTTAATATAAAAGATTTGAGTTGGAGCTTTATAATTTATAACTGCGTTTATGGGAGAAATAATCCCAACCTCAGATAATGATGATGGTGATGATTTGACACTATAGATATAGGTACATGTCATAAGGAAGAAACACACACACACCCAATGAATTTAGACAAATTAAACCAACATCACCCCCTAAAGGGATGACCCAAAAGTCTCACTCCAACCAGGCCAGACCCCCCAAACCTATTGCTATAGTACTGTACAGTGTCCCGTTATAGTACCCCCACCATAAAAATTCTATAATGCTTTATTATAATGCCGTTGTAGTGATCCAATGATGTCAGAGCTATAATTAACTTGGTCTAATATGTTGTTAATGTATTTATACTCTGTCTACTATAATTTCCCCCACACCACTAAAAAAAATGTTTTTTAAAAGATCTTGATAAAACCATTATCAGTGCTAAAAAATAACTGTTGATCTAAAAACCATTAAAAGTGGTCTACTTTTACCAATTATGATAAAGGGGATCCTTTATAGGTGATAAAAAATCACTGATAAAGGCCAACCTACTGAGTGTGGTGTTAAAATTATGGCACACTACAGTAGGTTGTTTGAGTATTTCTATAGTGTCTACTAAAACCTCCCCCCACACCACTAAAAATGGATTTTAATAGTTCTAGATAAATCCTTTATCAGCACTAAAAAATCCCTATTGATCTATGAACCGTTAAAAGTGTGATGCTTTTATCGGTGCTAGAAAAGTGTTGATACATGGGTCCATTATTAATGTTAAAATGAACTAATAAAGGTGGTCCTTTAATCATGATAGTTTATCGCTGATAATATCCTAACTACTACAATGTGGTGTTAAAATTATATAACACTATAGTTGGTTGTTACATTTTTTCTACAGTGTCCACTAAAACCCCCACACTACTACAAAATGGATTTTAAAAGTGTTAGATAATGCTTTTTCAATGCTAAAAAATCATTTTTGATCTAATCACCGTTATAAGTGGGCTACTTTTATCAGTGCTGGAATAAAAATGATAATGGGGGTCCTTTATCAATGCCAAAAAGGCACTGACAAAGGTGGTCCCTTATCTGTTCTAGTTTAGTGATGGTAAAAGCTGATCTACTGTAGTGTGGTATTAAAATTACACACACTGCAACATTTCAAACATTATACACATGTAAAACATTGTTTTATAAAAATTCATAATATAATTGAAATAAAAATTACATAAAAAATTTGAGAAAACACATTATATTATACACACATCAAACAATGTTTTGTACTATTACCTTAGTAAGTACTATCATAAACATTCAAAAAAATTAAAGGTTTCATTGTCTCTAGCACTGTACCCCCTCTCAAAAAATTCGGATCATGGTATTAGTTATCCAACAAAAAACCCAAACTCGGTCAAAAGAATACATATATGTAAGAAAAAATTCTTCTATTAGTAATACTATAATGAAATAAATTAAACATAAATATGAAAAAATACATTAATAAATTGTCAATTTTAAATAAAAAGACACACTTGGAGTCATACCAATCACACCAGGCATTAGATTTAAATGTGGTCAATTCCTACATGTCACAAATAAGTTAATAATCATTTTAAAAAAATATAAAAATAATCCGAAGGTGGTTTCTCAATTTTTAGTATGTCATGTGTCTTTTTTACTAAAATGTCATTTTAAACTAATAACATGAACTACGAGTCTTACTAGTCACATAGTGTGTCAGTTAGATGTGATACTAATTTATACACGCCTTAAAAGACTTATGAATCATTTCCATAAAATATAATAACAATTTGAGTGCATTTTCCCAGTGTTCAATGGGCCACATATGTTTTCAACCAAAATGTCTATTTTAAACTGATAATAGACACTTTTATTCATACCAGTCACACTGTACATCAGATTGACTTGAGGTTGATTTATACATGTCTAAAAATACTTATGGATCATTTTACTAAAGTATAAACAATGTATGACTTCATTTTATTGGTTTTCAGTTTTTCACACGTATTTTTTACTAAAATATCAATTTCAAATGGAAAACATTCACTTTGAGTCATATTGAAAACAATGTTTATAGGATTGAGGTGTAGTTGATTCCTACAAGTCACAGATGAATTAAGAATCATTTTACTAACATATCGACACAATATTAATGTGTTTTCTTGGTTTTGAGTATGTCACATTTCTTTTTTACATAAATTTCAATTTATGTTAAAAGCAAACACTTCCCCCCAAGGGTGTATACTAGTGGTTACTCCTTTTAGGGGCATCATGGGAGGTCTCAGGTTCAAGTCTCACTGATTACTTGTAGGCACCATAGATTTTATTTTTTTTTCTATCCCCCTCCACCGATTTATTGTAATTAGTAAACTAAAAACATGCACTTTGACTCATGATGGTCACATCAGGTGTCTGTTTTACATGAGTCTAACTTATAAACATCATAAATGAATTATTAATTATCTTACTAAATTATCAAGACAATTTGATCCCTTTTTCTTGGATTTCAGTGAGTGACACACATTTTAAACTAAATTGTAAATTTTAAACTCATAAATAAACTTTGAGTCATACTGGGCACACCATGTATCAAATTGACGTGCGTCTGATTCCAAAACATCAAAAATGAATTTTGGATCATTTTACTAAAGTGTCAAAACAATTGAAATTTATTTTTTTAGTTTCGAGTATGTGATGTGTTCTTTGAACTAAAATGTCAAATTTAAATAAAAAGGCACACTTTGAGTCATACTGGTCACATTGTGCATCAGATTGACTTGAGGATGATTCATAAATGTCAAAAATGTCTTAAGGATCCTTTTCCTAAAGTTTCAAAACAATTTTAATGTGTTTTATCCATTTTATGTATGTCACATATCTTTTTTACTAAAATGTCAATGTAAACTAGAAACACACAGTTTGAGTCATACCTATCAGATTGTGTGTCAGTTTGATGTGATTTTGATTCATGCACATCATAGATGACTTATGAATCATTTTACTAAATTATCAAGACAATCCAAGCATCTTTTCTTGGTTTTTAATGAGTGAAAAATGTATTAAACTAAATTTTTAATTTTAAATACATAATAGAAACATTGAGTGAAATTGGGACCATTGTGTTTCAGATTGAGGTGCAGATGATACCTACATTTTACAAATGACTTACAGATCATTTTCCTAAAGTATAACAACTATCAGATTTTTTTTTCTTGGTTTTGAGTATGTGATGTGTGTTTTGAACTAAAATGTCAATTTTAAATAAAAGGACATGATTTGAGTCATTCCAGTTACCCCGTGCATTAAATTAATATGTGGTTGATTCCTACATGTCAAAAATGACTTGAGGATCATTTTCCTAAAGTACCAACACAATATGAATGTTTTTCTTTGTTTTGAGTATGTAACATGTCTTTATTACTAAAATGTAAATTTAAATTGAAAACACACACTTTTAGTCATACCAGTCACATCATGTATTAGTTTGATGTGAGACTGATTCTTACATGGAATAAATGACTTACGATTTTTTTAATTAATTATAAAGAAAAAAATCGTGTTTTCTCTTTTTTAAGTGAGTGAAACATGTTTTAAACTAAATTTTCAATTTTGAACTGATAACGAACACCTAGATTCATAACATACACAATGTGTATCGTATTGAGGTGTGGTTAATTCCTACATGTAAAAATTGAATTGTGGATCATTTTACTAAAGCATCAAAACAATCAGAATGAATTTCATCAGTTCGGTGTATGTGATGTGTGTTTTAAACTAAAATATCAATTTTAAATTGAAAACATACACATTGAGTTATATAGGGCATACCATTTATCAGATTTAGGTGCAGTTGATTCTTATATATCACAAATTATTTGTGGATAATTTTCCTAAATTATTAGATAAAAATTTAAGTAGATTAACTAAAAAAATTAGATAAAATGACGAGAAAATAAACTAAATAAGTAGCATGATGTCACCTCTTGATAATGTATTTATATAATCTCACACAAGGTATTCTTACCATTAATTTCTAAAAAAATATATTTCATCTATTGAATTTTATGGGCTATTGAAATTTCTCATATAACTGAAAAATATAAACAAACAAATTATTAATAAATATTTTAAATTAAATTGTAATTATCTTGGAGAATAACTATTTATGGATACTAGTTTGTTGATGGTATACGATATATTTCATAAATTTGAAAACATAATAACCGCAATATTTTCCATTATTTTGTTTTAGAAACAAAAGAAACATTGATAAAAATACATAATTTATTTTGATATATGTTTTGATAGTGGAATATTATTATATACAACCTAATACATTTCCATTTTTAGAAGTTGATAGGCTCCTTGTGCTCTTGAACTATCCTTATTCTATGATTTTGATGATATTTACACACCACCCTCTCATAATATAATTTTTATTAAAAAATAATATAAAATATATAAATTGATGTTTAGTTGTAAAATTTTTCATGTAGTATATTAAAAATTGATAAAAATCATTATGTGTGGTCATTTTTTTGGGAATCCATGCATTGAATCTATAAAATAAATCTTTGGAGTATCAACATTTATCAATTGAGTAACCAATGCTTGCTAAAAAAAATAAAAAGTAATGAAATGAATGAAAATATATTTTTTATTATTAAATTGTTGAGTTTTAACTCTACATTAAGGGTATTAAGAAAAGTCTGTCAACTTTATGTTTTCTTTCAAACATTTTGGCCAGTTTTTCCACTATTCCTTCATATTGATTCGGTTCCAATGAGAATAGTTGTGTAGAAGTGATGTGAGGACTAATGATTCCATATTTATATTCATAGGGTTTTTTCTTCAAATAGCATTGACATATATTCTTAAAAAAATATGAATAGTAATCAATAATAATTAACAAAGTAAATCATATATTGGACAAACAAATCCTGAAAAACACTCTCTATGTATACATTTCAAATGGACACTCCTAGCTATTCACGTATGAGGATTTCATTTACATTCTCAAGACCAATATAGTCTATAATGGTCCCTTAATACATATATTCTTCAAAATCAATTATGTTGATATCACCACATAAAAACATTATATCCATATGAACCTTTAATGCTATTTAATGTTAATGTTGAACGGATTAGGTAAAAGTACTTTGTAAAGATATTTTTGATTGGTTGTCTGATCATTTTGATCATTTTGATAAAACCATCCATTTCACCCACTCCCCTTTGTCTGTCTGTAATAACATTCATCAATTAATATCTTTTTTCATTAATTGTTAATGTTTTTTCATGAAAAATAAATTAGAAATGAATACATCTTTATCGACATATATTTTTATAAGAACTAATTGTCATGCTATGAAAGTTCAAATAGCTTGGTCGGCCATATGAATACACACATCATCAAGTGAAATAGTTATCTCAGTGCTCAAATCATGAGCTACATGAATCCCCACTCTAACATGACCTATTGGATGTTTTTTATGTAGAATATCTCTTTGGATATTGTACATGAAACCCGTTGAAAAAAGGTTATGGGTGGGTGTTGATAGATATAAATCACAATCATTTTCACCCTATATAATATTTTCATAGTAAGGGTATCAGTGTCTTAATAATACTCATGTCACAGAAATAATGACAATATTTATTACCACTTCAAAAACAGATATTTGAGAGGAATCACTCACCTCAAAGTTGGTGGAGGTTGGGGGATCTTCACATAGTGGCTTTTTTTGTGTTTTTTAGTCTCTTTGACTCCTTTACATAACAATTTATAACAACTTTGGCTACCAATTAAGTTTTTCTTCTATAGTAGCTAATAATTCTTGCAACTCTTCCATTATCTTATCTTTATCCCCCTATTCATTTCTATTCTCAAAATATGTTTGGGGTGACACCCTGAAACCCATACCTCTGACGTGGCCATACTGTCCAGGCCGCTTCAAGTCCACTAATAGTAGTTTCTCATTAGGTAAAGTTGATGACGATTATTGTTTCTAAGTTAGATAAAATGTATAGGAAATAATTAATCAATATTATGTAATACTAATTTAGAGAAAAACAAATTTGTATTATGTCATACTTACAGATGATTTACAATCTTTTTTTGTGTTTTTATTTATCGGTATCCCTTATTAATTTACACGTGCCACCTTCCATATTAGATGGAAAGGTATGGAAGTAGTTTTTTATTTCAATTCATCAATATGTATATAATAATAAGAACATAACTATATTGTTATTTAATGTCACATAAAGTTATTACCGTAGATTCAAAATATGTACCATTTTTTCAAGTTAAGCATAACTCATCCTTACATTATGGTAGGGGTACATTGTTTTTTCTGCTTGTTACTTAATTTAAGCACCCAATTATTATTTCATAAATTAAAAATTCTTAATCAAAGTGATTAATACGTGTATTTTCAAAAAATGTATTACCACTAACAATGTACCTGAAAAAATATCTCCTCCCGATGACTAATAAATGCATCCCATGCTTATTGGTTTATCAAGTGTTCATACATCTATTATGGATGTGGGTTTATTTTACCATTACCATATTTGAGATGATACTTCTTAAGAATTGTGAAAAAGCCTCTACAATCCTTTCCAATGAGTAGTAATACAAATTTCATTTGGGATTCATCTATAATAAATTTACTCTATAAGGGATAATGAAGAGTAGATAAATTTTTCATTATTTTGTTTTTTAGTAAAATAATGAAATTATATCATAATATTACTATACTCTTTTCCCAAATTAGTATATTAAACATGTAAAAAACATTGTTATATGAATCTACATCAATAAAAATGTGCATGAGAGTGGTGAGCACAATGTAACTATAGAACATGGCCATGTTGAGGGTTATCAAGATAGTCATATGCATTCCATCCAATCTCGAATTTGATGTCATTGTTTCTCACATTAATAATTTTTTCTAAAAACATTATGCTAAGATGATCCTATTTTTTGGGGAAATATATTGTTCACTATCTACTATTTAATTAGCTTCAACAAAGTCAATATGTTGTTCCTTTGCAATGGTAGCATCGACAAGTGTAGAAGGTTGTTGGTCCTCTACATTGGGACCACCATCATGTTGAGAAACCTGTTGTTCTTTATGATTGGGAGCATAGACATGTGTAGAAGTCATAATCTGATTATGTGGTTGAACATTTAATTTATATTACATAAATTTAGTAGTGAACAGATAATAATACGAGGTAACACAATTTATATTTCAAAAAATATAACCTAATTAGTGAACTCTATTTTTTAAAGGTTGAAGGGATTTGACCCCTCTATTGAGTATCCAAATACCATCATTATGGTATTATATGACATAAAATACCCCATATACAATGGGAACATGATAAAATAATTGTGATTTCCTAATGAAAGAGTTATCCTTAGTTGAATTGACATCTGACCCTTCAATGATTTTGGTCAATGATAGAACAATTAAACACTTTTAGTTTATGAAATCTGGAACATAAATTACTTATACTTCCGATGATTCCATTAAAAATATTCATATTTTCACCATTGATTTCATAAATCCACTTTAATTAATCTCAATTAATCAATATTAATGTACATTTTGTTATTAAACAACTTACATTGAAAAATAGGCACTTGAAATATTTTATAATCCAACTCCCATATTTTTTTGATGATGGAAAAGCATGAAATATTCACATAATTGAATTTCTATCCTCGGTACCAAATACAAGAATCAATTCATCCACAAGTGCAAGTTCACTATTTTTCATGGTACCATGTTCATCATGTTCATTTGTATAGAACATATAACCATTAATTACATAACCATTATAATATAATACATACACACATGGTCCTATGGATATCCATCAAAGTCATTCTAAAATTAAACCATATTTTCAATTGACTCCGTAAAAATATGGTCTAAAAACTATCATACAAACTGTTGATTATGTGTATTTGATATCCCACTATCAGCCCTCAATAGATTAAAATGCCTAAGTATTACTTTGTGGATTTCAATATATCAAACCTGTAAACAATTATGAAAAATGTAAAGGTGGTCCTACTACTAATATATAATATTAATTATGGAATGATCTATTAAAAAAATCATTCACCCACAACACAACTGGTGTGATGAGATTTTTATAGACCAAGGATTTTCACATCGAATAAGTATTCGGTACAAAATTCAATAGATTCCTCAACAACATATTTCTCCAAAATATATTATTATAGAAGAAATTGATTTGTGACACACCCTTTAAAAATATTTATATACCATTCAATGGGGTACATCTATCTATAATGTATAAGACCACATAATAAAATATATCTAACAAAGTGAACCATCATATCAAAGAATATTTATGGGAATAACATCTCCAATTAACATAACATGATAAAAATTTATTTTTCTATAATTTTCAATTTCACGGGGTCTATAACTTTGATGAATATAGCTTTGAAAAATAAATAGATGTTGGTTAATGTATGATGAAAACTCTATGAAAAAATGAAACCTAAACATACGAGCATTAGATCTTTCATTAAAACATGACAGTCAGGTGATTTCAGTCCCTTTAACATTAAATTATTCATTGACATGATATTTTTTATATTTTATGAATACCCCTATGGAATCTTTACATCATTCAAGAAGTTGAAAATTGATATCTCTATTGAATGGAAAGTGTGTAAGTAGTTGGAGAAAGAAAATTATGTTTTCACCCTTTACTGTTTCCAACTATTACTATATTATCATGTAAATCAAGTCAAAGGAAGCCTTAATTCCATCCTTTGTTTTGCTGGGTGCATTTAGTTACATTACAGTGATACTAGAACACACATTTCTTCAACATGCATCACATAAAAAAAATTATTGACAAAAAATTCCAATATGGTAATTCATAAAAAATAATCTACTTTTCCAACAATTTTTTGTAATGTTTTTCTAAAATGTTTTACCAAAAGAAGTGTCCATATATTTTACTTTCTAAAACATTTGATTACCTACTAGTAGAGATGGTGTTTTACATTATTTTGAAATCCTATCAAATAATGTCACACAATATTTCTACTTATGTCACAAGGGTAGAAATCTATGATTTCCTAAAAAATATTCTTCGATGAATATTTCAACCTAATTGACTATGTACCATGTTCATAAATTATAAACCTTTGAGTTTCTTTAATTCTATATGCTGAAAATTTTCTATAAGAAGGAAAGTGATTTATCATCTTGTACAACATGGATCTCAATGTGAAATATTATTTTATGTAAGCATAATATAACATAACACATGAATTCCACAATAATTTCAAATATTCAATTAATGTACCAAAAAAACATCAATATCATTACTTGGCTGTTTTTCTCTTGATATAAGCAGATATAACATAACGTATTTTTTTTCATGCATAACCAAAGTGAAAAGTTATAATTTTCCAATATAACCAGCCATGTATTGTTAGTGCTGATTTGAAAACTAAAAGGCTTCACTCCATCTATAGATATCCAAAGATGATGGCTTCTTAGCACATTTTCCAAATTCAGGATACTCATGATCAACACTCTTCCACAAGGGAGAGTCTATTGGGTGATGAAGTTTCCCATCAGTAATTCTTATATTTTCATTCCATGTTAATTGTATTTTAGTCTTCTCACTTCCATATAGGTTCCTAAACCTTGTAATTATTGGAAAATACCATAAAACTTCTATAGTACCCGATTCATCTTTATTGTATTGAGAAGCACCACCCTTTGGGTATTTTTATATGACATATCTTCCTTGAGAAATTGTATAAAGTCATTTGGATAGGGATGTATTCTTTTAGAGATTATAACCATTGAACATAAATTTTTTTTAGCATTATATGTTTGGAAAGGAAGCTCATTATATTCATGGAGCATAACATTCAAGAGAAAAAATAGTTTAGTAAAACTAGCATCAATCCATCCGTTGTCAGCTTTTAAATTATATAACTTCAGTATGGTTGAAAATTCTATATATTTATTACAACCAATATACAATGAAATATTTGAACAACTATTTAAGTTATCAATCATTTTTTTAAAATCATGAAGTTCATATTACACTATCATTTACATTTCCTCAATATGATATTCATCATCATTCACACCTATAATCACATTCTCCATGCAGTAGTCATTATTTTACACACTTGTAATCATATTAGATGATCCATAAAACACAGTATTAACCCATTCAATAGTTACATTAATTTTTCCCTACATTTAGTCCAAATTTTATAACTTAAATCTATTATATGATAGATCTAGTGTTCTTACAACTCCTTTAGACTAATTTTTCATGAATAACAACAACGTAAACATGAACAAATGATTTGTGAAGGGTCATATGCATGATCTTTTACAAACATGATATACTCTTTCACCTCATCCTCATAATATTTTTTATTATGATTAACACACATCCATTTTCAATTCATATTTATCATATTTGATTCAGTAGTATTAATATTTAAAAAAAGAAATAAATCATAAAAACCATTTCATAGAAAAATTTCATCTTATGATTAAAATATTAGTGTGAGGTAAGATTATTAACATGTAAAATCCCATGTTTTGGATTGGGTGGTTTTTACAAGGGTTTTCTATTTTTGTTAAATTAATGGTTGGGTCAAAATTAAAATCAAGCGTCAGAACATTTTTTTGAGTGTTGAAACTACAATGTGTTTTTCTTTTAAATATATTGAAATTAATTAAATTAAAAGGCTAAAAATAAAATTAATTAAATGAGATTAAGGGTAAGATAAGAAATAATAAAGAAATTTTTAATGATGATAATAAGAATTTTATAATAATAATAATAATAATAATAATAATAATTAGTTTTATTAGTATTAAATTAGGTTTTAAGGAAAACCTAAAGGGAGTCCACCTCCTTCTCCCTCACCCAACATAAAACCCCTTGCTTGGTTGACCCCATACATGCACGATCTCACCTATAGTGCACGAATCACCTGACACCCTCTCCATGGCTACCCCTCCTGGATGTAACCCCTTTAGCAATGCAAGTCCCCTCCTGGCCTCTCTCTTGTAGGCGCGACGAACACCTTCAGCTGAACCACTGGTTGTATAATCCCCTGTAGCGTGCACCCCATCTCCCCCGAACCACATCTCCAATCACAATTCTACCATGTTCTTCAAATTTACTATTCAATTCGATGAGTTATGGTCCTCTACCCCATCTTCTACCTGTTTCCGATAGTTTCGTTGCTCCCCGTCACCCTGCGCCACTCGGCTGAATACCCTAGGTTAGATTTTAACCAGGTTTTGTTGTTTCTTCTGGTATTAGGGAATACGAAGCATTGATCGAGACTCCCTTGTTTGTATTCTGGAAATCACCACCAAAGGTGAGGTGGTTCGGGTTTTTTCCGCTCACCACCACCATCTGGGGTAAGGTTTTTTACTGTTAATTTGTTTATCAACGTCTAAATATGGGATTTTGTGATATATGAGTCCCTGGAAAATTTTTGGAGCTGTGATGGTCCATGACGCATTAATTTTGGGTTCTTATTGATGTTGTAGTGGGTTTTGATCAATATTTGATGGTTCTCAAGCATGTAACTAAGGTATGTGTATATATATATAATAAATATATGTCATCCATATACGTATTCCCTCAAGGCATGGGGAATACAAGCATTGGATTAATGACACACACACACACACATATATATGTAAGTATGTGCATGTGAGTGGGAGAATGCTTGAGTTAGAAATCATTGGCATGACCATCCTTTGAGGTAGGGTATTCAACCTTGATTTAATTAAAAAATGATGTAGTTGTTGATTTAATTCTTCTAATAAATTTGACTGCAAATTCTGGAATGAATTGGCTATTGTGTTAAATGATTTTTTAGAATACAAAATCATGTTTTTGTAGTAAAAACCCCTCCATCAGAGGTACACTTCCTTCAAGCTAAAAATGTAGTGGGTAGACTTATATGTTTCCTTAGTTTGATAGTTTTTGTTTTTCCTATGCTTTCCTAGTTAGAGGAAGCTATTTAGATTTTAGTAATGCAGTTTTCTTAGTTTGGAGATGTATTGTCTCCTTTTCATGTTTACACACTTGAATTAAATAGTTCTATTGAACCTAGATGGGATAAATGAGTGGGTATACCCATGTGTAAGATTTAAATGTAGGTGTTATGCTTTCTAAAGCCCCTCGTATATGAAAGTTGTAGGATTTCTAGATTTTTTTAATAATGGAGGCCTATAGTTGAAGTAATTAATATGGTAAATTAATTAATTGTAAACGTTTTTAACTTGTGGTATTTAGGGGTTGTGGAATAAGATATTTAATTGTGAGAATTAATTATGTTTTCTGAGTTTTATTTTTGAATGAGAAATAAGGATAAGTAATTGGAAAATTAATTATCAATGTAAATGATCGAGAAATTAGCATAACTAAATGTTGAGTTAGTTATCAAGTTGTCCTTTTGTGATCAATAATAATTAAATAGTTAATTAATTATTTAATGTTGATATTTTGAAGAGTTAATTGATTGGAGAATTAATTAATAAGAAATTTATGTTTTTGATTAGTTTTTTAATTAATTAATGGACCTGATTAATTAATTTTGGAATTATGCAAATGAATGAGATTTTGGGTGTTAGACATGGCATCTTTACCAATGAGATTAGGTGTTAGAAATGGAATTCTACATCAATAATATAAGTAAATGAATGGTATTTTAGGTGTTAGACATGAAATTATTTACCAATGAGATTAGGTGTTATACATGATATTTTTCACCAATAATATATGTAAATGAATTGGATTTTTGGTGTTAGGCATAAAATATTTCACCAATGATATTAAGTGTAATTCATGACTTTCTACACAAATAATATAAATAAATGAATGGGATTTTGGGTGTTAGACATGGAATTCTTCACCAATGAGATTAGTTGTTATACATGGTGTTCTACACCAATAATCTAAATAAATTAATCGGATTTTGGGTGTTAGACATGGTGTTATTCACCAATGATATTTGGGTGCTAGATGTGGAATTCTACACCGATACAAATGTCACAAATGAATTGTGAATTGAAAAAGAGACATGTATTAAACCTGAGCCTATGTGGTTGAATGAATATTATTAAATAATTTCATAAGAACTTTATTTATGAATTATCAATATAAATATATAGTTCCTGTTCAGACTCTTATCCCAGCTACGAGCCAAAGCAGGTATCACCGTCAGGTGTCCCTTAGGAACCTAGATGTTTTGTTGTTTATTAATTCAATTCTTTTATTATCTTTATAAACCTTAAACTATTTAATTATCATTAACATCCTAGTTTGGTATAGACACCAGTGGGTGCTGAGCTACATATATTTTATCTCACACCCTTCTTGGGTACCCTTGGTACCTAAGTAGACTCTATTTGGTTGCAGGACTATGGACATTTGACTATGATATTTCAGTGTACTCGGGAGTTAGGAGCAAAGGATAGAGCAGGAGCATGGGATGCTCGTGGAGTTCGCCCATGGGATTTGATTCTTTTATTTATTTCTTTATAGATATGTAAAGCATGTTTTTTTACCGCTCTCCATCATGTATCATTACCATGTCATGCATTCATCTGTAGTATAAACTATTGTTTTCCACTTATGTTCAGTTATATCAAATCTGTCTTACGCTGATTTATCTTGATATTTTTACTTCTTCCTTTGTTATCTGAGTTTTATTATTTTTTTACCACTACTCTCTCTGAGATTGAGGGTATAGTTTCCCCACTAAACTACCTTTACACCCCCACTTCTATTCTGCAACCTCTACCGTACAGGGAGACACACTTGAGGTCATGTGCCACCGGTCTGGATATCAGTTCGATGGTAAGCTGGGCCGGGACATTAAAAGGTGATACTATATGAGTTTATTTTTCATTTGTGTTGCTATTTTTGGTTGGTGTACAGAAGACTAGGAATGTGTCGATGCTTGGTTAATAGCCGTTCTTGGGATTGATCACCCCATGTATGGGAAATGACCAAGTGGTCAGGGATGGTAATTGATGCTCATGCTTTTCAATATTACAATTTATATGATTTCACCTTGAGTGATTGGTGTAATTTATGTTATTTATTGATTTATAGAGTTTATGGTATTTTACCCTCAGTCTGTTAAGGAAATGATGAATCATAGCATGCATCATATTGGGTATACAAGAATTCACATTCCATACATAGTTCCATGCCAGGTAGTTTCATTTTTGGTTTCCTATTGATTCAAATTGCGTGCCTTAAATGTATTCCATGTCTTATATTTATTATAATGACTCTTTAGATATCATGTTTTAGTGATATAATTAAATTCTGGGTGATAATATGCCATGCATCTCATCTTTCTTATGTGTTGTGCTCCTGTATTATAGCATATGTTTTGTAATTTCTACATATTTAGCTATGTTAGCTGATTTTATTGACTTTTAAGCTAGTTTTTATGTAAACAGTTACATGGGATAAGTTTTTTGGTTGCAGTTTCATTGGAATCTAGCTTTTAGTTATAATTTGTATGGGTACCTTATAGCTGGGAAAAGGAAACCCGTGTATTCAAACCATGGTAAAAGGCTACTAAAGTGTAATCTTAAAGTGATTTAATGTTATTTTAATGGGATATAATATTCAATCCATGAAGTGTATGGGCGCTTCATGAATTGGGA
The DNA here is from genome assembly GCA_963277665.1 of Viscum album. Lineage (NCBI taxonomy): Eukaryota > Viridiplantae > Streptophyta > Magnoliopsida > Santalales > Viscaceae > Viscum > Viscum album. The sequence continues at coordinate 1,262,579,505 of OY728146.1, forward strand.
AATGGAAACCCATATTTAATGTAATGGCATGATGTACCTTGAGATGTTTATGAATGTGAATGATGTTTATTTTTAACTAGAAATGAATTGGTTAAATTCTAAAGATATAATTGGACCCATGTAGTTCAGTTTGGGTTTGTTTATTTTGAGATGACTCATTTGGGTGTTTTGAAAATTAATAATTTGAGAAAATTTTTATTGGTTTTATTTCTAGAGAACCCAAGTTAGCTCAATAAGAACCTCATAGGTGGCCTTAACTGTTAAAAGGAATTTAGATTCCAAATTTCCTATTTATGATGTAATTTCTCTTAATGTTAAATGCTGGAAGAGGAACTTTGATATAGCTTGCCTATTTTTCCCATGGGACATTGATTAAAAAAACAAGTTCCTTATTGTGAAATAGTACTTGTGGGTTCTTAAAACTCTTTAAAATGTTTAAATGTTGAAATGAATTAATGAAATGGATTTAAATTGGAACCTGTAGTGGTGTCCTTTATTTGAACCCTCATGGATGGGTGGTTTTAAATTTTTTGATGATTTTCCTTGGAACATAGATATGAGAAATCATCTTTAGTATATTTATTTTAGAGTTGTCTTAATCAAAAAAGGGTCTCTTGATCCTAGTGGAATATATTTTTCATGACCTAGTGATGGGGTCAATGCATATGCTTCTTAAGGGGCTAGCCTGTGATATGTATCACCCTTATAACTTGATGCTTACTTTTTGCTGCAAGCCTTCTGGCATTGGTGCCGTTCGATTTCATTATCCCTAGTAGGACTCCTCGATTCAAAATGAAACCCTTGTTAGGATGGGTGGTCATGGTTTCTTTGACCCTTGTACAGGAATGAACATCGAGTAATGCTCATTTTGAGTAGGAAAGATATGCCTTGGACATGGTTGCTTACATCATAGGACATTTTAACCATTCTTTTACTTGGTTATGGGTGAATTGGCACGTTTTTTTTCAAGTGAGTGGCAGTACTTGGTGATAAAATTTTAGGCTAAAACCTTGTGCTTTTGAATATGGTATTGGGTCATCTCTAAGTAGAGTGACCTAAGAAATAATAAATTAGATTCATACATATGTTTGGGATGAGTTTCTAAAGACTTGGTTGTTTTTACGTGATTGTCTCTTTGGTTGAGTTTTCTTTAAATGTTTTGGTGTTGTGATCATGGCTCAGAGGAGCGTCACACGGTCATTTTTAGTGTTTTTGTACAAGTGTGCTTGTGAGCAGTTATTTTATCTTATTTTACTTACAACTATGACACTCCTAAGGTACGGAGCATCTAGAAAACTCCTATGGTATGAAGAGTCATGTTGAATATGGTAAACGTGGCCTTCCAAGTACAATGTACACTACCTAAAATATATTATTGGAATTGTTTATTGTGCTTGATTGCTTTTAAGGATTAGTAGTTTTAAATACGTGTTGGTGCTTTCTCGGAAGCACGTCATTCTTATGATTGGATGTGTATGCAACCCATTATAAACATCGTTGGTCATGTAGGACTTAGGTTGTGAGTTTGAACAAACACATAATACGTTCGGGTGGTAAAGGCATGTGTCTGGTTAACAGTAGTTTGTCGGTAGGTGAAGCCAAGTCCCTTCCTAGTAGTTGACCAGTTGTGGCTCAACCTATCTCTTTTCCAGTGTTTGGGTATGATTGAATGGGAATATATCTTTTAATCCTATTAGTGTATTCTGTTTAGTGAAAATCTGTTCCCCTATCTTGTCTTTGTCCTATATTCATTAAGAGAGCGTCGGTCTTACGGCGCGCTTAAATATTTCAATGCTGTTGAGCTGGTTGTGTGGTTCTCATTCAGATTTTCAAGTGGGATGATTGTATTTCCTTCATGTTTGGATCAGGAAACATAACTAGAAGTCAATTATTTACTTCGGTGAACATGTTTGTGATAAATGAGAGATTCCTTGGGAGAAGGCATTGACTTTTAGTTGAAAAAAACCACTCGTCTAAGACAAGAATCTTTTTAATTAGTCAGATAAAGTGTCTTGACTCTTACACTCTTGTTTAATGGTTGAGGTCGGTGAAATACAATATTTTAGCACATCATCTGGTGGAGATGAGTGCAGTTTGTGTCAACCAATGATTTTTATGAACAACCAAATTGACTTGGGCTTCGTGGTCGATGGGGATTGACCATTTAAACTATTTAAAGATCACACCAGGATCATTTCTTGGATTCTTAAGGAATTTCTTGTAAGGAAATTCCAACAGTGGTTTGAACCGTAGTTTGGAATTTTCTAGTTAACATTAAATCCTAAGGTGGGAAGTACCATGGGCCAAATGGTTAACAAGATGATGGTAGGATCATGTCTCTAGTTTCACGGGATCGGTTAAACGATGCTTCAATGTTTTGGGTTGAAATTGAAGCTATGGTTTGGGTTTTTAAAGGTTAATCACCTTGGGATTATGAAATGGTTAATGGTAAATTTGGTGTTTGGCGTTTGGAAATGCCACACAATCGTTCAAACAAAACTTTATGACATTGGGAGATTGGGTGATGTTCTCGTAGTTCCAGAAGGATTCTCAAGGATGAGAAGTTTTATGGTGGGAATATTGTAGAATCCTGGGTTTTGGACTGGGTGGTTTTTATGAGGGTTTTCGATTTGATTTAAAACTAATGTTTGGGTCAAAATTAATACAGGGCATTGCAATTTTTTTGACAAGCATTGACACTACGTTGTTTTTTTATTTAAAGTAATTGACATTAATTAAATTATAAGGTTAAAAAGAAAATTAGATAAATGATATAAAGGGGAAGATAAGAAATAATAAAGAAATATTTAATGATAATAATAATATTACTATTATTAATAGTATTATTATAATTTTTTTTAGTTTTATTAGTTTTAAATTAGGTTTTTCTGAAAACCTAAAGGGTGTCCACCCCCCTTATCCCTCACCCATCACACGACCCCTTCCCTGGTTGATACCTTACATGCATGAGCTCACCAATAGCACATGACTCACCTGGAACCCTCTCCATGGCTGCCCCTCCTAGATGCTCTTTATCAGGTGTGATGCACCCCTTCATCTAAACCCCCTGGATGCATGGACCCCCCTGTAGCGCGCACCCCATCTCCCCCTAGAACTCTTATCTAATCACCGCTCTTATTAGTTCTTCATGTTTCCTATACGATTTAGTGAGGTATGGTAATCTACCCTATCTTCTATTTGTTTCTAGAAATTTGATTGATCTTTATCGCCCTGTGCCACTCAGACGAAAACCCTAGGTTAGGTTTTAACCATTCTCTTATTTCTTCCAGTATTAGGGCGTGAGAAGCATCGATCGATACCCCTTTGTTCATAATCTGGAAACTGATACCGAAGGCGAGGTGATTCAGGTTGTTTCAGTTCACCACTTCCATCTGGGGTAAGGTTTTATATTGTTAATTTGTTTCACACCCTCTAAATAGGGGGTTTTGTGATATATGAGTCCCTGGTAAATTATTGGAGGTGTGTTGGTCCTTAATGCATTAATTTTGAGTTCCTATTGTTGTTATAGTGGGGTTTGATAAATGATTATGGGTGCACACACATGTACTTAAGGTATGTATATATATAATATATATATGTCATCCATGTACGTATTCCCTCATGGTGCGTGGAATACATGCATTAGATTAAGGATTTATATATATATATATATATATGGAATTATGTGTGTGGGATAGGTTGATTTATTGAGTTTTAAAGCATTGGCTTGGCCATCCTTTGAGCTAGGGTGTTTAGCATCTCTTTAATTTGAAAAATATCGTAGTTTTTGATTTAATAATTTTGATAAATTTGACTTCAAATTCTGGAATTGTTTTTCTATTGTGTTAAATGATAAATTTGACTATCGGGGGTGCACTGACTACAAGATAAAAACATAGTTAGGAGAATGATATGTTATCTTAGGTTACTTATTTGTGTTTTTCCTATGCTTTCCTAGTTATAGGAAAGCGTTTAAATTGTATTAATGCGGTTTTATTTTCTAGGAGATGTACCATATCTTTTTTACGTTGACTCACTTTAATTAAATAGTTCTATTGAACATAGATGGGATAAATGGGTGGGTATACGCATATAATAAGATTTAAATGTTGGTTGTCTACTTTCTAAATACCCTCATATATGAAATTTGTAGGATTGATACTATGGGAAGATATCCTATATAGATGAAGGAAACTAAGATGAGTTCCATGTCATAAGTTATAGGTCAACATGGAAAAGACACGTTTTGTCATGCATGTGAGTATTTCAAATGTGTTTAAAGAATGAAATTTTATAGAGGTTTTCAAATAAAGAAACATCCATTTTTTTGGGATATTTGAATGAGTTATATTGAATGAGAATCAATGATTTTTGATTGAGGATACTATGCCTATTGATGATTAAGGGAGTTTCTAAACATGAATGGAATGTAAATATTCACATGATATTTGTGTGTATAAATATGCATGTACCAAAGAATAAGTGAGTGGTGTGAATCATATTGATAACTCACATACACCATGCGATAACTCTAAGAAGCTAATGAAAATTTGTATAATATAGATAAAAGGAGATGAAGTTGATCACCATTGAAGAAGAAGAAGATCTACTGTGCATCCAACTATTTTTTAAATCCAATGGAGATCTATATCATTCAAGATCTAGAAGGGATATAAAGGACAAAACTAAATCTGTGATTATTAAGGAAGTACGCATGTATACCTCCTGATAAATCTTCTTGAGGATAAAGAACAACATCCAGAGGTGAAAAGGAACATCGTGAGCCAAAGGACTTTCTTTTCTGAAACTTTATTGAAGAATTTTTGTATCTTCTTGTAGACTCTAGAAGTTGTTGAGGGTATAGTGGAAGTTTTTTTGTAATCATTTTTTGGAGATAGTAAAGAATCCATGTTAAGGGGTATAGTCAATATGAAAAGAATAAGGATTTTTAGTTGAACCTTATACATACAATGTGTTGGTCTCACACATTCTATTTCTATATAAAAAGGTTAGGCTGTGAGAAATCACTGAGTTATCGTGTTATTGGACAATGATCATTGATTTATATGGGACATATAGAAATTAAATACATGTTATTCTGAAATGATTAACTACATGTTATTTGCGGCTGACACGTTGGCTCATTGGGGCAGGCCGGAGGAGACTCTTGTTATTTATGATAGTCTCAATTATCTTCCTTTTGAGTGTGTTAATGTGGTCCGGAAGGATGCACTTGGCCTTCATTATTTTCGTCCTCCATGACGGGTAACCCTGGATTTTTGTTAAGGTAATAATAAAAAATAACTTTCAGTTAGTCAGATTTGTGATTAGAATGAAATAATGTGTAGTTTTTTATTTCTAAATAGGTTAAATTTTTGTTCTTAATCACTAATATAGATATTCACATTGATAGTGTGCCCTATGGTTTTTAATAGTGCTAAAAAACACTGTTATGCTCAGTGATGATAAAGGGGTACTTTATCAGTGGTAAAAAATAGATGAGAAAGAACCCCCTTTATCACCACAATTTCTAGAACTTATAAAGTTCCCCCCTTTATCAATGCTTTCAATTGCACTGATAAATGGGTCCTTTATCAGAGTTAGAAGTAGCACTGATAAAGTCCCCACCTGTTATAGTGTGCTGTTTATGTAACAACACACTCAAGAAATGTAACACCCCAATACATTATAATGTTTTAGTTTTAGAATAAAATTAATTTTTTTCTATCTTTCTTTATACGCAACTCAAAGTTAAACATACACTACACACAACACTGAATTAGCTTGTGTTACACGCAAGACTGAGTTCTACCACGTTTTAATGATGAACCTATATTAAAACATAATTTTGACCCTTTTATGAATTTTATTTTTAAAACTAATCATTATTTTTGAATTCGTAATGTAAAAATTAGCTTATATTGAATTTATGGGATTTTTCTGAGAAACTTTATTTTTTGATGAATAGTGAAAGTTATTGTAATTTAGTTTAAAACTGCCATTTCGTTTAAATAATGATTTCTATTAAATTATATTTTAAATTGGGTTTTAAATTCACATTTGAATAATCATACATATATTAATCCAATTTAGTTCATTGGAATCATTTTTATATTTAAATTAGATATAAAAGCTTATTTAATTTTTGAAAATTTTTACTTTTAAAACTCGTATTCTCATCGCATCTGTAGGATTAATGTTAATCTTAATTTTCCCACTTCTGTGATTTAAATTTTTAAAAATAAACACACATAGTTTTAATAAGTATATATATTTTTCAAATAATATCAGGTTGATTTTTCACCAAAATGATTATTGAAAGTGATTAAAATTAAATACAGTGATTAAGGTAAAATTAAGCTTAATAAGGGAATAAACCATAATATTAAGGACCGAAATTACTTTGAAACCTGTAAAAAATCAATTGGATGAAAATAATTTGGCCATATAACATATTTTAATTATTTTATGGGTTATTGGGATATTATTAAATGGAAGTGCCTAATATAGAAGGTTAAGTAAGGAAAAATAAAAAAAGGAACTTTCCTTACCTTTAACATTTATAAAACTCTGAGATATGTAAAAAACATTATATTTTAGGTTATACATATATTTTTTAAATATAAATGCGTTACTTTTATCATTATAATTTATCAATAATTTTTAGATATGATTTAGTTACCTAAAATGCTTAAGAAATATCAATATAGTGATTATTTAGTTAATAATTAACTAAAAAAAATTATACTAATAATATTAAAAGTGAAGCATATCTATTGAATTGTTGTCATTAATTATTTTTGAAGCTTAAAATATTATTTTAAATAGTTATAAACTTAATAAATTTGAATTACATTTTTTTGATATTTTTAAATTAAAATTAAAGAAATAATGTCAAAATTGATATTATTTTCATTTTACAATAAATGATATTTTATTAAATGATTTAAAATATATAAAAATCCTACATTCTTCCAAGTGATATTTAAGTGTTAATAAATAATAAATATTTTATATTAATTTACTGACTTATCTTTTATAATTAATATATTGACCCATATACAATAAAAACATTGTTTACGTGGTCTGAGTTTACGTAGTGTTTTAGCACGTCACATACACTTGTTTTAAAATTAGTTTCCAAAACACATGTAATTTTTATTTTATAAATTTGATATCAGATATATAATTCAGTTTATTTATATTTTATAATAAATATGACCTTATTTTATTCTTAATGGTTATCTTAATTAGATTATAAAACTAGATGCTTTAATAAAAAACCAAAATGATAAAATTGGGGAATCCTAGTATTTAAGGAATGAAAATTATTAAAATGAACATATTTTAGTATGGTGGAGGTTTTAATTGACAATTATTCCCATTTAATCCATTATTTTTCTATTTTGGAGTCACTTTAGGAAGGTTTGACCTCCTATTAATGAATACCTTTTGGTATATACAAGAGTGTCACTCCCCCTCCACTATAAAAAGGAAAGCACTGAACCCCTTACTCCCACCTCTCAAGACACTTTGGCTCGACCAATAACTAAAAACATATCTCCTAAATATATCTACTCTAATCATAGAATCCTCCCCTAGGGAATAAATCCATCTAAGGAAGCCTTTTGATAAATCCCAAAAGTAGTTACCCAATTAAGAGGTAATAAACTTCATCAAGCTATTTCGTTTTATTTCCATTCTCCATGCCTTAAAATCTCATTATTCCATGCTTATATAAAAAAATCAGTATCCTGAATATAATAGTAAGTTTTTATAAAATGTTTTCTACCTACACTTACACACACCTTTATTTAATGGGTAAAGAACATATTATTTTTGTGTATGGTGAACTACTGCCTCACGAAAGGATAATTGTTCATTTTTCCATTACCACCTATCATAGTGTCCATTATGATAGACACTATGTTTATATATATATATATGATATTTATAATATCGATATAATTATTTAATTTTTATTTATAATATATCTTTATGCTTTCCATCTTGTGTAAATACGATAATTTCATTTGAGGAAGTGTGGACTACAACCCCCTCAAAGAGATATGAATCGTTAATTCCATTCCAGGAATGTATAAAGGATGGTTTTAATAAAGCTATGTAACATATATAAAATATAAATGAGACTGTAATTTTAATATAAATATGAATCATTTTGTTTTAATTCTATTAATACAACAAATAATTGAATGTAGCGTTCAAGTATACGTACGACCTACCATCTCCGTGAATAATAGAATTCATTTCTAATCTCCAAATATTATAGACTAATATAAATAAATATATAGTGAATATATATAATATAATTAATTCATGGTTTATGTTATGGATATTATTAAATTATTATCTAATTAATAGGTATAATAAATCACAAGTCAAAACATAATTGAGAAAACTAGGCAATTAACACCCGAAATAGTGAAAATATTGAAAGAGTGTTAAAAAATGTGTAATACAATATTTCAAGAAGTTAATATATGATATTATTAACATGAGTATAGTTATTTTATAATTTATTAATGTATTTTAATCCACTATACAGGAAGATAAATACCACACAACAAAATGAAGGCTATGATAAGGGATTTTTGTCTCAAATTACATTCCGTTGGGACATAATTATTGTTGTGCACCAAGTTTCTTTTTTATGGCATGTATACTGCCCTTGAAATGAAATATCATGAATCTAATTATTCTAATGATATTGTACGTTTCATTTAATGTTATTACCCCTAGGTAATTAGGGTTCTAATTTTTTCAAATTGGTATGGCACACTTTAGGATGGTTAATGATTATTTTATTCAAAAATGTTTAATATTATTTCTATGGTATCTACATTCATTACATATACTCTAATTGGGAAATTATTATTAATCATTAAATTATATTCAGTACATATGTTTTATGATAAGGCAAATTTCATATTAATTAAATCAATTATTTGATCTGTGAGGAATGTTTTGGATAGGTAAGACATGGGTTGGGGAACCTTTAAGGTATGCCCTAAGGGTTGGGGACTGGTTAAGAAAATACCCTTGATGAATCAGTAGTCTGATGAGTTGAAATAGATGGATAGAAAACTAGAAGGGTTTTTACCTAATAGATAAACATTCTTTTGAAAGGTCTTGACGGTACTGGTCCATGTACCATGGAAACATGACTTCTAATAATTAAGAATTTCCCTTATTTAGTTCAAATTATTATTCATCCATGATTTTTGTTGTTGAAATATCTTTGGATACATTTAATTTTTAGTTCATTGATTAAATTTAACGTGTTTTAGTTTCATAAATTTCCATATTAAATTTTACTCATCTAGTTATTTGAATTATACGTGTTCTTAGTTATTTACCTTTCCATGTTGATTTATTCTTATTGATTTATTATTGCTTCCACATTACCTACCCTTACTGAGAATATGAGCTCACACTCATTATGTTTCCTTTCCCCAATATATTAATAGGAATAATTTAAATAATCTTTTAAGGATTCCATGTATTTATTTATTTTTATTATGTATCATGTTTGTTTTTCTAATTTCACAATGTATTACAGGTATCATTTATGTAATCTGGATTTCCAAGACTACTAAACTAATTGGTACTTCAAGATTTGATTCATTATAATCATACTAAGGTAATAAGATAATTCACCAACTCTATGCTTCTGGTGTTATGGCATTATAGTTGATATAAGAAGGAGTTTATCAACAACCATGGAAATAATATTTAGAAAACATAGATTAGGGAACATAACCCAAAGATATACATTGAGGATAATTACAGAAGAGAATACAAAAATTTTGGTAAGGTAGAGATTATGTGGGTATTCCTTGAAATACATCATTGTATGGATACTACAAGTAGACATGGTTTTGGAATAGATGTACCTAGGAGTAATAACTCTGAAAAAGTGTTTCGGGCCTGAATTAGGGCAACCTAGTACAAAAACATGGGCCTTACTATGCACCTGGTTTGACACTCCTAATTGATACACTTTTGATAATTTGTATTTTCATTACGAAGCATCAAGAATGATTTATGTGTAACATGAGTATGAATAACCTAGGATAAACCTAATGTTTCATAGATTAAATAATTAGGAGCCATTATATAGGCATCCTATAAGTAAGTTTTTATGATTATTTGGTTTTCTATTTTGATAAGTGTTTCTCACACTATACTTTATGGTTTTATTCAGTAGAGGTAACCATAATGAACCGAGTTAACATTGAATGTGATGTAAAATTTACCGATGGGAAGTTAAATTAAATGATCACTTGATTGAATGATGTTATGATCATGCCTAATCATATTTCATGTAATACGATTAACAACATGTAACTTAACCAACTCTTGGACTCACCAAGGAATATAAGGAAGTGGTTCACTAAGAGTTAGGGTAATGGAGTCCATAGAGGAAAGATGATTAAGTTTCCTCTATGTCATGAATGTGGAAATAATCACCAAAGTGAATGTATTAGAGGGAAAATAAGATGATTTGATTATGGAGAAGAAGAAAACAAACCAAGTAAATGGAATGAAAAAATGAAGAGTTCTATTTATGTAATTAATGGGAATATTGGCCTTTCTAAGACATCAGAAATGGTTAAATGACTTAAGGGTGGAATGAATGGTCATTTTTTAATCGATTTTATAAGTGTATTAATCATGTAGAGAATAAGTATGTTCATACAATTAATGGTTATATTGCTGATGATGATAAGACTACAAGTGAAATGTGAAAAGAAAGAGGTATTTAGAAATATTATGAGGTAGACTTGTTAATGGATTAAGGGTGAAGTAGAATAATCAATGTGTTTGTTTAATTTGAATATTTTATCAGTTATGTACTTGTTATATAAATTATGAAATATTTGAGGACTATACTAGAGTAATTTTTCATAAAGGATTTGAGATCATATGCGGAATGGTACCAAGAAACGTTATTCAGTAGAATGTTAAAATTTTCAGAAAAAAACATGATAGAGGGAAATAAAACCCTTAATATTTTCCTAATGTTGAGATAATGATGAAGAAATGATTAATTTGAACAAGTCATGTCTACCTTGGATCTGATTATTGACTTTTCGACAAGTGGTCTATGCTATTATTGATGGAGTTTACAACACTTTTGTATTTAAGGAATATATCCAATAACATGTGTCCTACTTAAGGAATAATGAATAATTCATGTTTACAATAAGTTTTTATGGTGGTTTGATTTATTAACATAGTTCAATAGGATACTTGATGAAGTTATTCACATGTTTAGAATGTGAAAATTTAGAGCTACTTCATGTTGATTAAATCATAATGATAAGATCATTGTAGAAATTCAGTGACCTTATTTCTACTGTGTTGAATGATAATATTTTGGAAAGGTAACCATTTAAGATATGGTTTATGTTGAACTTATGATCTTGTTTTAGAGATAGATATATTAAATCACTATACAATGAATCTTGTTTTATGAAATGAAGTAGAAATAGTTCAAGGAACAAATAATGGATAATATTGTGCTTATAGAAATGTATCATGGATGTATATTTACTTATATTATTAGAGAGTGAAATAATTACTCAAATCATAAGAAAATGATCTTGAAACGAAAAATGTTTTCCTAGTACCTTTTTTTCTTATTAATCAAATGTACTCTTAGATCATTACAGATTTATGGTCTTTTGATTGTTAACTTTCTCCAAGCCATGTCCACAAGAACTCTCCATCAGAACTTGATTGTTATATTTTCCCTCGATATCCACGTTTCCATTTCCCATATATGTTATCCTACTAGGGAACCTAGTTACATGACCATTTTACTTCACTTTCTCTCTTATTAGGAATATGTGTCATTAACCCTATTTATGAAGTGGGGTTTTCAACACTTGTTTATTTTCAAATATCAATCCTTTGATTACTGAGATAAAGTTTAAATTTAAAGGACAAAATTTAAATAAGGTGTGGATAATTTAAAACCCCAAGATATTACAATGTTTTAATTTTAGAATAAAACTAATTTTTCTGCTATATTTATTTACACACAACACAAAGTTAAACTTACGCTACACAAAACACTTAATTAGCTTGCGTTACAGGAAAGACCTAATTTTCCGCCTTTTAATGGTGAACCAATTTAAAAAATAAATTTTGAATAATTTATGAATTTTATTTTTAAATAATAAATATCATTCTTGAATTCATAATTTCAAAGTTATCGTAGGGTGAATTTTAGGTATTTTTTTTGAGAAACATCATTTTTTGATGACTAGTGAAAATTACTGGAATTTAATTAAAAACAACCTTTTCATTTAAATAATGATTAGTGTTAAATAATATTTCAAATTGGGATTTAAAGTCACAATGGATAAATTATGAATAAATTAATTCAATTTAGTTCTTTTGTAATATATTTATATTTAAATTAGATATAATAACTTATTGAACTTTTGAACATTTTTACTTTAAAAACCCACATTATCGCTACGACTACGGGATTAGTGATAATCTTAATTTTCCCAATTATGTGATCTGAATTTTAAGAAATAGATATACAAAGTTTTAATCAGTATAATATTTTCGGTCTAATAATATCAAATTGATTTTTTTACAAAAATAATTAGTGAAAGTGAATAAAATGAATTACAGTGATTAAGGTAAAATTAAGCTTAATGAGGGACTAAAACTTATTCTTAAGGACCAAAAACACTTGGAAACATGTCAAAAAGCCATTGGATGCCAATAATTCAACCATATACCCTATTTTATATAATTTTATGGGTTGTTGGGATGTTATTAAATGGAATTTCCCTATATAAATGGTTAAGTAAGGACAAAGACAAAAGGGAACTTTCCTTACCTTTAAGAATTATAAAACATTTAGATATCTAAAAAACATCATATTTTTGTTTATAAATATCATTTTGGAAGATAAATGGGTTATTTTTATCATAATAATTTATCAATAATTTCTAAATATAATATAGTTACAAAAAATTCTTAAGAAATGCCAATGTAGTTATAATTTAGTTAATACTTAACTAAAATAAATGAAACTAAAATTTTTAAAAGTGAATTATATTGATTTAATTGTTGTAATTAATTTTTTTTAGATGAATATATCATATTTCAATGATATAAACTTAATATATTTTAATTCTAATATTTCATTGATATTTTAAAATTAATAATAAATATATAATATCAAAATTGACATTATTGTTATCTTACAATAAATGATAATTTATTAAATGATTTAAACTTACTAAAAAATTTTATTCATCCAATTTATTTTCTAGTGTTAATAAATATTAAATATGGTCTATTAATGTACCAAATAAGATTTTATAATTAACATATTGACCCATTTACTGTAAAAACATTGCTAACACGGTCTGGGTTTAAGGAGTGTTTTATTGCGTCACATACACTTGTTTTCAAATTAATTTACAGAACAGAATGGTTTTTTATTTTATAAATTATATATAATATTAATAATTCAGCTTATATATATTTTATAATAAATCTCACCTTATTTTTTTATTAATGGTTAAATTAATTTGATTAGAAAACTAGATGCATTAATAAAAGACCAAAAATGATTAAATTGGGCAATGATAGAAGTTAAGGAACCAAATTATTAAATTGAACATATTTTTGTGTAGTGGATAATTAAATATACCATTATACCCTTTAATCCATTTTTTCAATTTTGGAGGCACTTTAGGAATTTTAGACCTCCCATTAATGAAAACTTTTTCGTATTTACAAGAGTGTCACTCCCCCTTCACTATAAAAAAGAAAGTACTCTACCCCTTACTCAACCCTTTCAAGACACTTTGAATCAAAAAAAATCTGAAAAAATAGATCCTAAACATCCCTAAACTCATCTTAGAATCCTACCCTTGGTAATAAATCCAACCAAGGAATTATTTTGGTACAAACCCCAAAGTAGTAACCCGATTAAGAGGTAACAAACTTCCTCAAGCTCTATGGTATCATTTCCATTCCCCACCCCTTAAAATATCCTTATTCCATGATTATATAAATAAAAATTTATTCCCAATATACTAGGATTTTTTATGTAATTTTTTTTACATAAATGTACACAAACCCCCATCTAATGGTTAACGAACATATTATTTCTACGTAAGGCGAATTACTACCACACGAAACGATGATTGTTCATTTTTCATTTACAACCTATCAAGGTGGATATTATTATGGAAACTATATTTATATATATATATATATGATATATATGATATTTATATTTGTTATGTTTTTTTAATATTTATTTAGAACATAACTTTATGATTTCTATCTTGTGTAAATATGATAATTTTGTTTGAGGAAGTGTGGACTACCTCCCCTACAAAGCATTATGAATCATTCATGCCATACATGGAAGGTATAAAGGATGGATTTAATAAAACTATGTAACATATATTATATATAAATATGATACTGTAATTATTATATACATATTTATCATTTAGTTTTAATTCATTTAATAAAATAAATAAATTATTGTAACATTCATGTGTACATAATACCTACCATCTCCATGAATGGTGAAATTCATTTATAATATCCACATGTTATGGACTACTATAAATACTTATATACTGAATATTTATGATAATTAAGTCATGGTTTACATTCTGGATATGATTAAATCATATATAATTAATAGCAACAACATATCACAAGTCAAAACATACTTGAGAAAACTAGGCAATGAATACCCAAAATAGTTAAAATAATGAAAGAGTGTTACCAAACGGGTAATAAAATATTATAAGAAGTTAAATATAATATATTATTAACATGATTAATTTTCTGGTATAATTTTGTATCATATTTTAAACCACTATACAAGTGGATAAATACAACACAACAAAAGGAAGGATAAGGTAAGGTACTTTTGTCTCAATTTACATTCTATTGCGACTTAATTGCTGTTATACACATAGTTTTTATATGGTTTATATAATTACCTAGAAATGTTATATCATGAATATCCTTATTCTAATGATATTCTATGTTTAATTTAAAATTATTACTCTAAGGGGGTTATGGTTTTAAATTTTTTAAAGTTGTATGAGACAGGTTAGGATGTTTAAATATTATTTTTCTCCAGAATGTTTAATGTTTTTTCAATGGTATCTACTTTCATTACCTATCCTCCACTGGGAAAATTTTGATTAATATATATCTTTTATTAAATATGTATATTTTATTATAAGACACATTATATATTAATTTAATCAATTATTTGATATATGAGGAATGTTTTGGATAGGTAAGACATGGGCTGTGGTCCGTCTAAGGTAAGAACTATGGAGAGAGGAATGGTAAATGAAATCCCCTTTATGTATAGGTAGTCTCATGAGACAAAATAGATGTATATCTACATTAGAATGGTTTTTACCTGATAGCTAAACCATATTTTGAAATATTTTAATGGTACTGGTTCCATGTACCTAGGAAACACAATTGTTGGGCTCACCTGTTTTGATAATCCCAAATCATGTTTATTTTATGTGATAATCATATTTATACTACAGAATAATCATGTTTCATTAATATTTATTCTCTCTATCCAATTATACTTATGTATCTTTAATCTCAATGTTCTATAGTTTAAGCTTACATTGCAAACGTCACTGATGCCAAGGTCACCGTTGAAAATGTAACTGATGCAAGGATACCTCTAAAAGCTACCATTGAGAAGGTCACCAATGAACTCTACCACTGAAGGCTACCAATGAAGGGTACCGATGAACCTATTGTTAAAGGCTACCATTGTGATGGATACCATTACTAGACTACTGATTCTTACCCTTCCATGCTTTTTCAAATTATTAAAATTTTTATAATGGTAATATTTTGTAAATTTTATTCATCTAACATTAATTAATGATGATTGTAGACATATCAAGAAACCGTATGAGGTACGAGGAGGACCGCACATGTTTTACTTATTCCTATTGTCGGATCTCAAATATAAAAAAAAGAATACCGAGAAAGAAACTATATACGGAGATAACAGAAGAAGTGTGGGTGTGAAAAGGCATGTGAGAAAACAGAAGAATGCATGAGAAAGAACTTACTCTCTAGATCAAAGAGAAAATGGAAGAACCACTCGACACTTGCACTATGAACCCAAGAGTCTAAAGAAGATCATTTCGGGAGAATAATTTCAAGGCTACCTTTGATGCTTCATCAAATTTTTGTCAAACAAGAAGCATAAAACTCGCCTCCTAGAAGCTAGAATCTAGGGTTGCGACACTCTGTTTTGAGGACAACTTCTAGAGAAAGAATCAAATTGAAAATTATTCATTCTAAGGATTCAATAGCTGAACTGCAAACACAAATATATTTCTAAATACAATCTCATAATATTATATCTAATATGTTCTTTTATTTTACATTTCTGAGAAGTGTGTGTTTGTCTACAACACACACACATTATCATGTTCTTGAATTGAAGGATACTGAAAATACTCACATCAAACTTCTCTTACATTTTGTTTCCCACATATTACTATGGAAGAGACCATGTGTGGTCTATATTTTTTGTTTTTCCCATGATGAATTGTGGTAGATGGTGTGAACCTTGGATAGTTTGTGAAAACCGTTGTAAAGACTAATACATGATGTATATCCATTTTATTGTTAATATAAACTACTTAGTGGTAGGTGATCACAAAGTGGAGAGGATTAAGTCTCATTTTGAGACTAAAACTCTTATTTAACTATACAATGTATTATATTTTTTGATACTCTATTACATCTATTTTCCATTGCTCATTAATTGCTAAAACAGAAAATTGATTTTCATTGACTTTGATTGTTAGTTCTGGTTAGAGTGTGTATGTGTTTAATTCAGTAAACTTGTCTCAAAAGTTGAATAAGTGTTTTACATTGATTCAATTGAGGACTAATCTCCCTTTGAGAAACTTTTTGACCAAATAAACATTTATATCTCTACTACCTTAATCAACTTGGTCGTTTTCATATTTGGAGGATATTTATAAGAAAGTTTTTACCATAAATTTTAAGTAGTAACTCAATTAACCCCCCTCTTTACATTCCACTACAACCAACATTTGGTATTAGAGGATTGTTTTTTATTGCTGCTATCTGAACTGTTGTGCACGTTGTGAAATTCTTTTCAACTGTATTTTTAGTCATATCTTAAAGATCATAAAATTTCTGTCATATCTAAATTTTAAGTTCTTTAAAATTATAATTAACTATGGATAACATATTTCAGGGTGCTACTAATAACAAGAGACATTTCTTTAATAGAAATAACTGTGCTCAGTTGAAATTAAAAATGAAAATGTATTTAAAGAGCATGGGTCCTGAAATTTGGGACACAATTCAAGCACAACATTCATTGCCACTTACTGCTAGAGAAACATGGTCTCAGTTGACTAAAGATACATATAAAAATAATTATAAAGTAATGAATGAATTTTACTATTCCTTAGGTGATGAATAATTCAATAGAATGTCTGCATGTAAAAATTCTTATGAAATTTGGGATATTTTGGCTATTTCTCATGTGGGAACAACCAATTTTAATGAAATGCGATTAAATACCTATACTATGAAATATGATAATTTTAAAATTAATTCTGATGGACATATATTTAAAATGTATATCAGGTTCAATGAAATAGTAAATACTATGAGTTTTCTTGGGAAACCAGTGGACAACAAGGGTCTGATTATGAGATTGCTTTGATGCCTACCTGACAAATGGAGAGGAACTTCTGTTTCTATCTGAGAATCTTGGGACATAGGCAAGCTTCCAGTGAAGTAAATAGTTGGAAAACTTATGATGTATGAAGAATATAATAAGGTAAATCAAGGAGGAGATGAAGAACCAAGAATGAAATCTGTATCATTAAACATTGCTACCTCAAAAAGAAAAGACAAAGTAAAAGTTCAAGCTCTTATAGACACTTCCACAAGTGAAGACTCAACTTCTGATAGTGATGATGAGATGGCTCAACTTACTAGAAGATTCAAAATGTTCTATTGTAAGAAGAAGTTTTTTAGAAATTCAAACTATAAAGGAAGGTATGATAATATAGGATAGTGAAAAAAGGACAAAAAATGGAATGACAATTCAAATGAGATAGTCTGTTATGAGTGTAAATGAAAATTACATGTGAAGGATGGTTTCCCCAAGACGAAATTTAAGAAGAAATATGACGAAAAGGGAAAGGGATACAAAATGGCTATGAAATTTACTTGTAGTTCTTCATAAGGTAGCTCTAGTGGATCTGATGCTTCTGATATTGAAAAGGGAAAACATGCAAACCTGTGTTTCAGGACAGGAACATCCAAGGTAACACTCAATTCCCCTATACATAATGCTTATTATTCTGGGAATGAAATTGAATCAAATAATGAAGAGAATATGACTAAGGCAGAACTATTTTAATATTTTGGAATGCTCTAGGAGAACTTTAATAAACTCAAGGATAAATAAAAATTATTGAAAAGATAACATGCTTTAAATTTAAATTATAAGTCTGGTCTAGATATTGAGAATGAAAAATGAGCTCAACTGTTAAAAGAGAATAATGAACATAAGTTATCAAATGAGCAATTAAAAAGAGATCTTGAGATATTTACTAATGGTAGGGATACCTTGACTCTGTTTCTAGGGAAACATATTGCTCCAAAATACACAACTAGAATTGGATATCAACCAGGACAGAAAAGTATTATTAAAAATAAATTTGTTCCAAAATATGGATAGTTCACTGCTAGTTCAATATCTGGACCATATTCTAAAAAAATTTATCTAAAGGACCTAGAAAAGTATTCATGTCTCAAAATATATCTTCTGATTATTGGAGACATGTGAGACAAGTATGTGTTCCCAATGTTTTACTTGCTAACCACTCTGGACCCAAGAAAATATGGGTGCCAAAGTTACCCTACACTTAATCTGTTTTGTAGGAAAATTGTTTAAAGAGATCTTATAAAACTATATTGTACATGGATAGTGGATGTTCAAGACATATGACATGATAATATTCATGATTCAAGATCCTAATTAAAGTGGATGGTGGCACATGTCACATTCGATGATAATGCTAAAGGGGAGATTTCCATCTTAGGGAAAATTGGTAACCCTAATACTATATTAATTTCAAAAGTACTTTTTGGCAATGGGTTAAGTAAAACTTACTAAGTATCTATTAGTTATGTGATGATGGTTTTAATGTTATGTTTGAAAATGATTCATGTATTTTTTTTAATACAAAAAATGATTTAATATTCACTGCTCTTAGAAATGAAAATGTATATGCTGTTGATTTAAATTCTTTAGCTAAGAAAAAAAGTAACTTGTTTAAATTCTTTTCATAAGGAATCCTGGTTATGGAACAGAATATTTGGACATTGCAATGTGCACTCACTTAGAATCTAACTAGGAACGGTTTAGCTAGAGACTTACCTAAATTGGAATTCCCACTAAACAATGTTTGTAATCCTTGTCAAAAGGGAAAATAACATAAAGTTTATTTCAAACCAAAGAAAGAAGTTTATACTTCTCAACTGCTTGAGTTGGTTCATATGAATTTGTTTGAACCATCTAGAGTTTCAGTCTAAATGGGAAGCACTATGTTTAGTTTCTCATAGATTATTTTTCTATATATACTTGGGTATACTTTCTCACTCACAAAATTGAATCATGTACTTACTTCATTGAATATTCAAAGTCAATAGAAAATATTAGTGGACTCAGAATTAAGACCTTGAGAAGTGATCATGGCCTTGAGTTTGAAAATCAAGAATTTGAATAATTTTTCTCACAAAATGACTATAATCACAATTTCCCTTCTCCAAGAATAGTTCAACAAAATGGTGTTGTAGAGAGAATAAATAGAAAACATCAAGAAATTTCCCGAACTTTGCTATATGATTATAATCTACCTATCAATTTTTTGCATGAATTTGTTAATAAGACTTGTTACATTATCAATAGAGTCTTAATTAGACATTTTCTTAAGAAGACCCCTTATGAGATATGGAATTATAGGAAGCCTAAGGTTAATTACTTTAGAGTTTTTGGTTTCAAATTCTTTATCCTTTGCACTAAGGATAATCTTGAAAAATTTTCTTCTAAGAGTGATGTAGGAATTTTACTAGGATACTCAATCTCTAGTAAATATTATAGAGTATTAAATAAGAGAACCAAATGCGTGGAAGAATTAGTTTATGTCAATTTTGATGAGACTGATCCACGTGAACCCAAAACCTCCATTGAACATCTTGAGGAAGATATGTCAATTCTGGATCTTAATAATAAAGACAGTGAACCCTTTATGAAAAAAATAGTTCTGGAAATTTTCTAGAATCTATGAATTGTGAATCTGAACCCATAGAAAAACATGAGGGGTCCAGTTCAACCCTTTTTAGAGGTATTATAACTCTCAATAATCATACTTTAGATGCTTTAGTAGGATATCTAAATAGAGGAACACAAACTAGAGCTTCTCTGATAAACTAGGTTGAACATCAAGCTTCTCTTTCACAGCATGAACCTAAAAATATTAATGATGCAATCAATGAAGAATTTTGTGTGATATCTATGAAAGAAGAATTAAATCAGTTTGAAAGAAACAATGTTTGGGAATTAGTATAAATACTTAAAGACACTTTGACCATACACACTAAATGGGTGTTTAGAAATAATGTTAATGAATCTAGAAACACATTTAGAAACCTTATCATTAGACCTCATAGTTAGAAACCTCACAGATGGAACTCACAATTAGAAACCTCACCATTGGACCTCACAGTTAGAAACATCACCGTATGACCTCACAGTTAGAAACATCATCATTGCACCTCATAGTTATAAACCTCACTGTTGGACCTCAAAGTTAGAAACCTCACCATTGGACCTCACCATTAGAAACCTCATAGTTATAGACATCACCGAAAGACCAAACTGTTAGAACCTCACTGATAAAACTCACCGATAGTCCATTCTGTTAAAACCTCACCGATAGACCTCACCATTGTTACCTTACTGATAGTCAATGTTCTCATGGATTAACATTTTATCTTCCGGAATCTGAAATGTTTTCTTTATTACTTATTTCTTTTACTTGATATTTTTTTATCCATAAATGATAAAAATAAAGAACACACAACATTTTGATCAATATCTACTCTCTCCTGAACTTCTTTCTCCCTAACCTAAGAACCTCACCTTTTTACGAAACCCTCAAACCGCTCTAGATTGAAATGGAAAGGTTGAAGAAACCATTGGACAGTGATGAAAGAGATGTGTCAAATCCAAAAAGTCCTCGAGCTGAGTCGAGTAGTGGAAGATAAGCCGCGGAAAATCTAATCAACCCTTATTTGTTGAAGAGGGAAATCGTGGTTGAGAAGGATATAAGATCAGAATGGTTGATGTCAAGAAGGTCTTTAGTTCTAAAGGCACTTGAAGCTCAAGGTTGGGTCGAATGCTTTTCAAATAACAACAGACCCTATTATTCCGAGCTAGTGAAGGAGTTTTATGAATCTCTGAAGTTTGAGAAGAATGAGGTTGAGAACAGAATGTATTCAATGTTAAAAACAGTAAGTATAAGCTTATCCTATCCGGAATGGGCTGAGTGTTTCAGAATACCACATGAAGGTATTTTTGACTACTACTCAGGAGTGGTGCCTCCCACTTGTGAGTTCTTCTATTATGACAAATCCTTTGCTGAACTGATAGAGAATAGGATCCCTAGAAAAGTCATTACTGCTGAAATGGAAGGAGAATACAAGTTGCTGTTTAAGTTTATTTCATCATGTCTTGAGTCCCATGATATGGGACTTTGCTACCCTGAAATAGAAAGATGTATTTCTCTTGTATATGTTGAAGCATGGACAAAAGATAAATTTGTGTAGGATGATGTTGATTCAATTAAGGGATATTACAAAGCCTAATTCCAAGTCCAATGCATTGTTTCATGCCAGATTGATATCCTTGAGGTTGAAGGGGAATGGAGTTGCTGGAAAAGAGGAAATATTTTAAGTAAGGGAAAACTTCTACATTACTAATATGATTCGTAAGTTGATGAAGATAAACATGAACCCTTGTCAAAAAATATGGGTGCATGATGAGGCTAATTTATATGAAGAATTGAACCCTGTTACCCATCCTACTAGGCCTAAGGATAAGAGAGACCCTGGTCTAAAGCCTAATATAGTGAAGCCATCATATTCAGATGAAGAAGAAGAGGCTAGTGGTGTGCAATAATAAGAGGATTCCATTATAGATGACTGGAGTGATCATGTAACACCCCAAGTTTCCATGGTACGCTTCTCTTTGAATAATAGAGCATCATGTGTTGTACGCAACCTCGAGTTCTAACACACCGTGACCAATCAAAGTAACCATTATGAATAGTAATAACCAATTTTTGAAATTATATAAATTTTATATTTCAATATAGAATTCATTTTTGGATTCAGAATATCTAAATTATCCTATGTTGAATTTTTGGTATTTTTCTGAGAACTTCCACTTTTCGATGAATAGTGAAAAATACTTAAAAACAACTTTTTTAATAAAAATAATTTATAGTGATAACTTATAATATTGAGTGGTTTAAAAGTATAATTAGAATATAATTTTACTATTTTATCCAATGGTGTTCATTATAATTAATTTCACTTCGAAATTAGACATAAATAATTGTCAATCTTTTTATTGATATTCTTTCTTAAAAACACGCTATTTGTTGTGACAATGAGAATTAATTATTAAATTAATTAATTCAACTTATATGTTTTTAATTTTGTAAAATAGACATCATTTTTGAATTAGGAATATCAAATATAGCTTAGAGGGAATTTTATGTATTTTTCTGAAAACATCGATTTTTGATGAATAGTGAAACCACTAAGTGGTAGTTAAAAAACCGATTTTTCATTTAAATTAAAATTTTCCACCTCTGTGATTTGAATTTTAAAAATCTGACATACATCATTGTCATTAGAAAGTAAAATGTGGTTCAATGGGATTAAAATAATTTTTGGTGAATAGTAACTTTTAAGTTCTATTAATCGCATAAAAAAATTTACCATATAGAGGATGTCGTCCCCCTACCCTCCCTCCCTCCCGAAGATGCCCTAAGACCGATGGTCGAGATCCCGGATCCCCCCTCCTCGCTGGAGGGGGGAGGTTCTCTTCTGTCGCTCCCTCAGAAGGAGTGGTTGCCTGCATTTCTACCCTTTTGAATCCAGAGTTTCTCCCTCCATTTCCAGAGATCCGGGTTAGCTCGAAAGTCCCCGATCTGTTCAAAGGATTGCCTCAGGTTCCAATATCACTGTCGGAGTTCACTCATGCTTCAGATCTCTTCATTCTAACCTTGGTGGCTCGATTCCACAATCACCGTCTTTCAGTGGATGAGTTCGATCGTTTTGTTTTTTGGTTCCTGGGGTTTACAAGATCGTGCGGTGGTGGGAATCATTGACAGAAAGCACATTATGATCAGATTTGCATCGATGGAGGATCTGATTAATGCATGGTCCAAGGATCCTCACAAATTCAATGGGAGTTTCTTCTATTTTCCTCGGTGGACATTTGATTTCCATATGAATCGAGAAACTCTGACTGTTCCGTTATGGGTACGTTTCCCAAATCTCCCGCTCCCCTTCCAAAATCCCTCTATTTTGCGGATACTCAGAAACCTTGTTGGCAGTTTCCTATGATCAGACAGTAGAACGGAGGCTATGATCCATCCTATTTGTCCCTAAATTTGCGTAGAGTTCGATGTTTCAAAGGTGCCGGTGGACTGGGCGTGGATAACAGTTGGAGAAGAGTTTCGGTGGAAATAAGCTATTGTCTTCGAGTCGTGGTCTGATCACTGTGCATCCTATGGGCAGCTAGGACATCTTGCTGCTGCCTGTTGTAATGGGCATCGGATCAAGCAGGTGCATCCTCATGGGGATGTTTAGACGACATATGAGGTTAGTCCAGAGTCTGGACAACAAGGAAATGTATCTGAACAGGAGGGTCTAGGTCTCCCTTCGTCTGATAATCCTATGGTCGACACTGGGTCACCAAAGTTTATGTCTGGTAATAGCGACCCCGCTCTGGCTATGCCGTCTCCCAGAATGGTTGGACCAAGGGTCGCTGATATTTTCTTGCATATGAGGAATGACCTGGAAGGTCCACAGCTTCGGGGGCATTCTCCTTTGGTGAATACTGTGGTGGGGAGTCCTATTTCTTTTGCAGGGGTTCTGCGCTATGTCAGTGCTAATTGTCCTCCAGTTGTTCCACATGAGGGTGTGTTGAATGGTGGCAAGGGGTGCGGGTTCCTGGATTCATGCCTGTATGAGGAGGGTGAGCTAAGAAGGAGGCATAGGAGAATCAATCCATCTATAATGTTAAGTAATCGGTTTGATGGGTTGGATGAGGAAGGGTATGAATAGAAGCTCTGGCCGATCTAGAGGCAAGAGATTCAAGAGGCAGTGGAAGTGCATTCAACCCTTTTATCAGAGGCTGATTATGAGGAAGAGCTCTCTATTCAGCTCTCGGTGGATTGTGAGGAGGGAACTCATGTCATATGGATTCTTAGTCTAAGGAAGAAGAAGGACCACAAGGGTACTAGCGATACAGGGGGATGGATTGTGGTTGAAGGAAAGAAATCCAAAGGCCGTAAAGACTATTCTTAGCCGCCGAAGCCGATGGAGACAAGGTCGCTCTGTAGGGACAAGTTAAAGGTTGATGCAACTACAGACCAGGTTCAAGGTAGTAAGAAATGAATAGTTCTTCAATAAGGAAAACAGAAAAATGAGAGTCGAACTCCTAAAATACAAAAGAAGGGGGAGGAATTGGGAAAGGTGGACGAGGAAAATGAGAAGGAACTTCTAGAGCTCCTCATATCTTCTAATGAGGAAATGCATGAAGAGTCCATTAAGCTCATGACCTCAGAGGAGGAGAAGAACAAAATCTTAGAGAGAGATCTTCAAGGAGATTTCTGCAAAATTTAAAGGGATTAGATCTACAAATAAGACCTTCTTTTAGCACGTGGATTAAATGGAAAAAAATCAATGCAGAGGAGTACATACAAACATGGTACAAGCTTGTCAACTACTTTGAAGATCTTATCAAAGATGATCTAGATACAAAGGCACACTCCCTTCATTGGGGGCTATATCAGGTAAGAAATTCCAATATCTTTAGTCTCACTATTAACAATTTTGTGATTTCTTACTATGTCTAAATATTTTGGCCTTGTACTTGTATGGTTTCCCACTTTTCCTCAAAAGTGCTTTTGGAAATAAAAATTTAATCTTAGTAGTAGTTTTATTAATCACGATTAAAGGTAATTAGTGTAATCTAAGGTAAAAATAATGTTATAATAATATGAAATTACCTTTACACTTGTCCTACCCTTATTGGATGAGTCATGGCCGACCAAGACAATCCATGGGTCAACTTGGGGACCCCATGGAGCCACATGGGTAAGAAAATGACAGTAATAACTTTTTATTTAAAGTAAAAATAAAATTGTCACAACCATGTGTTGTTTTACTAAAAAAATTCTTACATGGGGTTATAAAAGAAATATTTTTGACTATAAATATTCATAAGAAATCTAAAAATATTTCCTAAAACATAGTATTTTTTTATAATATTTATACATTAAAAAAATAAATTTATATATGACACCATGATGATGCAGCGATTACCTCATTAATTAACGATTTAAATAAAATGAAAAGATAATGTAAAATATAAGACTTAAACTTGTCAAAAACCTATTGGATAAGTAGATTTAGAGCCCTTATCACCTTATACTAGAAATATATAATTGTGGGACCTTTGAAATCCGAAAATAACTTCATAATAATGTAACATTTCCTGACATTCCAAGAGTGCCCCTCCTCTCCCCTTATTAAGGGCCCCACCTCTACCACCTTTTTCACACCTTCAAAGCCATTTGTCTCAGCCAACCTCTACCCAAGTACTCTATTAACTTCCCTCTCTTACTCCTAGAAGCCTCAATTTGGGCAGAAGTCATCCCAAGGAAGCCTTTGGCTCAAATCATAGAGTTACCCGATTTTAAATGTAATGTATTCACTTGTGTTCTTTGTTTTTATTTTGATTCTCCAACACCTGAAACTCTTTTTATTCCTTTATTTTGTAACAACACCAGTACTTTAAATATACTAGGATGTTTTTATGAGAAGGATTTGATTTACACTTACACACACCTTTGTCTAATGGATAAAGAACATATTGTTTCTGTGGTTGGCGAATTTCTGCCTCCCGAAACGATGATTGTTCAATATTCTTCTAACACCTTTCCTGGTGGCCATTAAGATGTCACTATATTTATATATGATATATATTATGTTTTTTCCATATGCTTCTGTATTTTTCTTTTATGGAATACATTTATGGTTTCCATTATGGGTAAACACGATATCTTCATTTTAGGAAGTGCGGATTACCGCCCCCTCAAAGTGATTTGATTCATTAATGCCATATGTGGGACATATAAAGGATGGAGTTTATGATGTTATATATGATATTATACTGGAATTATAATATACCTTTATATCATTATGATTTCATTCCATTAAATACGAAATATAAATGAAATTAGCGTTCATGCGTACGTACGGCTTACCGTCTCCATGAACGGTGCATTTGATTTCTTACCACTAAATGTTACGTAATATTATAAATGAATATATATAATAGATATATATTATATATATGATATCTATATCATGAATATAATTCTGCATATAATGGATATTTTACCACATGAACAACTTGTAATTATAAGAAGTTTATTTTTTGACTCAGGTACCAAAGATCGACAAAACGACCGTTATTAACTTAAATAACTAAATAATGTTCATAACTTTGCAATAAGTGATATAAAAGGAATAATAAGATTGAAAATGTTATTATGCAAGTAGAAATTGACACTATTTTATTATTCAGGATATTAAAGAGAGATCGAGTCAAGTCGGACACGAGGTAAGGGAACTTCTTAACCCAATTTCCGTTCTTTGGGTTAATCTCCTACTTTCAAATTATGTCATGATATTATTATGTAATATCTTGTATTTTTACTTTCATTATCTGTAATTATAGTGAATACACATAATAGATATATTTTATTTTAAAAAATTATCTTTGTAAGGGACTTCGTCTCAATATCTTTTCATTGTGGCATACTTTATTTTATACACAACTTTCTTTTATACGGTGTATAAACCCCTTTGGATTTTAATTTTATTAAAAATGAATATTTTTATATGAATTGTTTTAATAAAAGACAAAAGGGATGTTTTTGTCTTACGTATGTGGCGACAACGACTTCTCCGCCGCTGTGACCATTATTTGAGCTTCGGCTTCCTCTATAAGCCAAAACTTTTTTAAAATGAAAAATAAATACCATGTTTTACTTTTATTTTATTTTGGTATTGAAAATGGCTTTGATAATGTTTTTATTATATTAATGTGTTGTATTGATATCTTGTGATTGAAATGTGGAAATGACATGTTTCCTTTATGCATGTTTTATGAGATACGTATATGTTATGGTTTATGATATGTTCAAACCTGTTCATATGAGGAATTCATTGGACTTAATAAGTGACGGGTGGAGCTCACTATAGCTCCTCGATGCATCGGTAGGTCTCATGAGACAAACTAGTGTCTGGGCATGAGGCCTTGACAAAATCTTATTTGTGGTCTTGGCACGAGGCCTTGGCTACGTGGTTATGATATTATGGCATTATGCATTCCATCATTATGAAACTGGTTATTGATATTGCATGTGATTATTCAACTAGTAGAATATCCATGTGAATAAGTAAATGGAATTATTTCATTTTACTTTTTCCATATTATGATGAAGTTAATGTTTAAAAGGCTTTTGTTTTAGTTATACATTGCCTTAAATGTTTATGTTTATTCATGAAAGTTTCTGCAATATTGTTATCCTTACTGAGCATCTGAGCTCACCCCTTTAAATGTTTTAATTTTTTACTGGATGTGAAGAAGTATTTTATGAATGACCTGCAGGGATAGTCAGAAGGGGATATGAGTGTGGACTATGGAGACCATGTTATTGTAGTTTTTGACTTTATGATTTAATGTAACTTTTATGAATTTATCTAGTGTTTCCAAGGATACTAAACTAATCGGTATTTTGAGACTTGATCTTTTGTGATCATGCCAATGTTACGTAATAATGCACCGACTCTGGGTAACTGGGGTCAGGGCGTTATAGTTAGTATCAGAGGCAGTTTAGTACTAACCTTGGAAGCTAGATTTAGATAAAATCTGATTAGAGAACATAGCCCTAAGATAGACTTTGAGGATTAGAATAGAAGAACTTTCTAGAATTTTGGTATTATAGATATTTTGTGAGTTTTCCGAGCAATAAATTCTTGTATGGATACAATCAGGTAGAGGCGGCTCTGACACAGATGTACCTAGGGGTAAAACCTGAAAACACCGCTTTGAGCTACACTCAAATGGGAACTGGTGCATGATAATGGGCCTTGCTGCACTCTTGGTTACGACACCACCGGGGGATATGCTTAGGATAATTCTCATTTTCTTTACAAACCACTATGAAGGGTTATGAGTATATACTTCCTCAAAGAAAACATTTTTATGATTATGGACTATATCCATAAATAGTTCAATTTATGTTAAGTGTTTTGAAAGTTTGTTATTATGTATTTCGATTCACAAACTAATCTAGTTTATGACATTTTTTAGAAATGGCACCTAGTGGAAGGAATGGAAACCGTATCAATGCACGCACTCCATGTAGGGATTTCCCTCGTGCTCATGATAATTATAGTGGAGCTGGTTATACAACTGGTGATGATCACCTTATCACAAAACTGGGACAACTCACTCAGGTTATGAATAATAACCTTACTCGTATGGAGAACCCTGATCCGCAACGTGGAGGATCAATATTAGATAGTTTCATGAGGCAAAAACTGCCAACATTTTATGGGGGTACAAATCCATTAGTAGCTGAGCAATGGATAAAATCCTTAGAGAAAATATTCCACACCTTAGGGAGTAGTGAAAGGGATAAAGTTGTCATGGTAGTTTACCACCTCACTAGAGATGCCGATCAATGGTGGTCGCTGATTCAAAACACAATGGAAGATGAAGAAGTATCAAGTATGGAATTGAGGGAGTTTAAGGAAATTTTCTTAGAAAAATACTTTCCACATTACCATCAAGCAGATATGGAAAGACAATTTCTGAGTCTGAGGCAGAAGGAGGATGAGAATGTCGCAAAGTATGAGGAAAACTTTACAAGGTTATCAAGGCATGCACCATATTATATACTTAACATAATAAGTAATATTGATCGTTTCTTTGATGGGTTAAAACTGTTTCTCCGTCGAGCCTTAGTCTCACAATATTTCTCGTCATACGAAGATATTGCCTCATGTGCTATCAAGATAGAAAAGGAATTATCTAAATCTTATGACAATAAAGTAAAGCAAGAGAAGAAGAGAATGGTGGAACAAGAGACAGATAAAGGGAAAAAGGGAAAGAAGGATTTTCTATTATGAGATAATTGTGGGAAGAATCACCCCGGTACTTTCCTAAACGGAATGGGAGTTTCTTATAAATGTGGAGAAAAAGGTCACTAGGCTCGTGATTGCAAGGGAAAGAAAGAGGCTATCAATGTTGAATTCTACAATTTTAGGGAAATGGGGAATTATGAAAATGAATTTCCTAAGCATCAGGGAAACTTACCTTAGAAAAGGCCAAGGGATCAAAGCCAATCTTATGTTGTTACTACAGTTGAAGTGGAATAATTAATGTATTTGTGCTTTTGGACTCAAGGATTATATTATGATTATAAGAATAATGTGATATATATAAGGATTGTACTGCAGTACTTGTTGTTTTCATTAAGGTTTTAATATGATGAAGGTAACCATATTTTTAGTATGTGACAATAAGTGAAACTTTACTTTGTTTGGGGAATCTGATGAATTGATTTTGGAATTTATAGACCTTTTTGAGAAAGTTTGGACAAAAGTATTTTGGATAACTATAAATGTTGAAATGGATTATATTTTACATTGGATACTGTTGTTAAGGTTATTTTTGGATATTTATAAAAAGGACAACACACAGACCGCGTGACAACCCGTTGCGTCGGACAAAGCTGTGGGAATCGAACCCACAACCATAATGCGATAGGGATTTATCGCCTACCATTGGACTAAGTGATGTCCTTGGAGTGTATAATGTAGTTTTTTTAGTTATGATAGATGATTTATAAATTTATTTTTGGAACCCTATACGGTTATAATAAATAGAATATTTTTGAGTTCTATTACCTTTTGGAGTGAAAAATGATTTTGTGGTAAAAATTTATTAAAGAATGAAAGTATACATGACAAGTAAGTATATTTCCTTACGTTCTTAGTAAATCTCCTATATAAATTCCTCAACTTTATGAAAGGTAACTTAAAGAAAAAACATTGTCGGTTAAATTTTCCTCCTGGGGATTCGATGACTGTTTAACCAATCACAAGTTTGTGATTTTCTTGTAGTTAACATTCTTCTAATCCTGTTTTCTACAACTCTCCATCAGACCATGATGGTTTTTTTCTCCTCTATATCCATGGTTTCATATAATCCTAGTATGGGCTATCTCGGGTGACATTTGTACTTATATTTCTTTCTTTTAAAGTTATATTTTTATTAACCCTATTTATGATGTGGGTTTTCCACAAATGTATTTTCTAATTTTAACCTTTTATTTTCAAAGAAAAATTTCAAATTGCGAGGACACAAGTTATTGAAGGAGGGTAGAATTTAACACCCCAAGATTCCATGGTATGCTTCTCTTTGAATAATAGAGCAGCGTGTGTTGTACGCAACCTCAAGTTCTAACACACCGTGACCAATCAAAGTAGCCGTCATGAATAGTAATAACCAATTTTTGAAATTATATAAATTTTTATATTTTAAAATGGACTTCATTTTTGGATTCAGAATATCTAAATTAGCCTATGTTAAATTTTTGGTATTTTTCTGAGAACTTCCAATTTTCGATGAATAGTGAAAAATACTTAAAAACAACTTTTTTAATAAAAATTATTTATTATGATAAATTATACTATTGAGTGGTTTTAAAGTATAATTAGAATATAATTTTACCCTTTTATCCAATGGTGTTCATTAGAATTAATTTCACTTTGAAATTGGACATAAAAAATTGTCAATCTTTTGATTGATATTTTTTCTTAAAAACACGCTATTTGTTGTGACAACGAGAATTAATTATTAAATTAATTAATTCAATTATATGTTTTGAATTTTTTAAAATAGACATAATTTTTGAATTAGGAATATCAAATATATCTTAGAGTGAATTTAAATATTTTTCTGAATAACATCGATTTTTGATGAATAGTGAAACCACTAAGTGGTAGTTAAAAAAGTGATTTTACATTTCAATGAAAATTTACCACCTCTGTGATTTGAATTTCAAAAATCCGACATACATCATTGTCATTAGTAAGTAAAATATAGTTCAATGGGATTAAAATAATTTTTGATGAATAGTAACTTTTAAGTTCTATTAATCGCGATTAAAGGTAATTAGTGTAATTTAAGGTAAAAATAATGTTATAATAATATGAAATTACCTTTACACTTGTCCTAGAATTATTGTATGAGTCATGGCCGACCATGAAAATCCATGGGTCAACTTGGGGACACCATGGAACCACTTGGGTAAGAAAATGACATTAATAACTTTTTATTTAAAGTAAAAATAAAATTATCACAACCATGTGTTGTTTTACTAAAACAATTATTACATGGGGATATAAAAGTCATATTTTTGACTAAAAATATTCATTATAAAGCTAAAAAAAATTACTACAACATGGTATTTTTTTTATAACATTTAGACATTAAAAAATAAATTTATATATGACACCATGATGATGCAGCGATTACCTCATTAATTAACGATTTAAATAAAATGAAAAGATAATGTAAACTATAAGACCTACACTTGTCAAAAACCTATTGGATGAGTATATTTCGAACCCTTATAACCTTATCCTAGAAATATATAACTGTGGGACCTTTTAAATATGAAAATAATTTCATAATAATGTAACATTTCCTGACATTCCAAGAGTGCCCCTCCTCTCCTCTTATTAAAGGCCCCCACCTCTACCACCTTATTCACACCATCAAAGCCATTTGGCTCGGCCAAAACTGCCCAAATACTCTATCAACTTCCCTATATTACTCATAGAAGCCTAATTTTGGGATGAAGTCATCCCAAGGAAGACTTTGGCTCAAATCATAAAGAGTTACCCGATTTTAAAGGTAATGACTTCACTTGTGTTCTTTTGTTTTATTTTGCTTCTCCAACCCCCGAAACTCTTTTTATTCCTTTATTTTGTAACAAAACTAGTATATTATATATAATAGGATGTTGTTATGAGAAGTATTTTATTTACACTTACACACACCTTCTCTTAATGGTTAAATAACATACTATTTTTGTGGTTGTCGAATTTCTGCCTCACGAAATGATGATTGTTCAATATTCTTCTAACATCTTTCATGGTGGCCATTAATATGTCACTATATTTATATATGATATATATTATGTTTATTTTTTTCCATATGCTTCTGTATTTTTCTTTTATGGAATACCTTTATGGCTTCCATTATGGGTAAACACGATATCTTCATTTTAGGAAGTGCGGACTACCGCCCCCTCAAAGTGATTTGATTCGTTAATTCAATATATGGGATGTATAAAGGATGGATTTTATGATGTTATATATGATATTATACTGGAATTATAATATACATTTATATCATTATGATTTCATTTCATTAAATACAAAATAGAAATGAAAGTAGCGTTCATGCGTACGTACGGCTTACCGTCTCCATGAACGGTGCATTTCATTTCTTACCTCTAAATGTTATGTAATATTATAAATGAAAATATATACTGAATATATATTATATATATGATATCTACATCATGAATATAATTCTGGATATAATGGATATTTTACCATATGAACAACTTGTAATTATAAGAAGTTTATTTTTTGACTCAAGTACCAAAGATGGACAAAACGACCGTTATTAAATTAAATAATTACATAGTGTTCATAACATGGTAATAAGTGATATAAAAGGAATAATAAGATTTAAAAGTTTCTTAATCAAGTATAAATTGACACTAGTTTATTATTCAAGAGATTAAAGAGCGATCGAGTGAAGTCGGACATGAGGTAAGGGGACTTCTTAACCCAATTTCCGTTCTTTGGGTTAATCTCCTACATTCCAATAATGTCATGATATTATTATGTCCTATCTTGTATTTGTACTTTATTTATGTGTAATTATAGTGAATACACATAATAGATCTATTTTATTTAAAAAATTATCTTTGTAAGGGTCTTCGTCTCAATATCTTTTCATTGAGGCATAATTTATTTTATACACAACATTCTTTTATACGGTGTATAAACACCTTTGAATTTTACTTTTATTCAAAAGGAAGGTTTTTATACGAAGCATTTTACTAAACGACAAAAGGATTGTTTTTGTCTTACGTATGCGGCAACAACGACTTCTCTACCACCGTGACCATTATTTGAACTTCAGATTCCTCTACAAGCCATAACTTGTTTTAAAATGAAAAATAAATACCATGTTTTACTTTTCTTTTATTTTGGTATTGAAAATGGTTTTGATAACATTTTTATTATATCAATGTGTTGTATTGATATCTTGTGATTGAAATGTGGAAATTTCATGTTTCATTTATTCATGTTTTATGTGATACGATTATGTTATGGTTTATGATATGTTTAAACCTGTTCATATGAGGAATGCATTGGACATAATAAGTGACGAGTGGAGCCTGCTATAGCTCCTCGATGCATCGGTAGGTCTCATGAGAAAAAATAGTGTCTTGGAATGAGGCCTTGACAAAATATTATTTTTAGTCTTGGCACGAGGCCTCGGCTACTTGGTTATGATAGTCTGGCATTATGCATTCCATCATTATGAAAGTGGTTATTGATATTGTATGTGATTATTCGACTAGTAGAATACCCATGTGAATAAGTAAATGGCATTATTTCATTTTACTTTTGCCATATTATGCTGAAGTTAAAGTTTAAAAGGCTTTTGTTTTAGTTATACAATGCCTTAAATGTTTATGATTATTCATGAAAGATTCTGCAATATTGTTATCCTTACTGAGCATCTGAGATCACCCCTTTCAATGTTTTAATTTTTTCCTGGATGTGAAGAAGTATTTTATGAATGACCTGCAGGGATAGTCAGAAGGGGATATGAGTGTGGACTATGGAGACCATGTTATTGTAGTTTTTCACTTTATGATGTAATGTAACTTTTATGAATGTATCTAGTGGTTCCAAGGCTACTAAACTAATTGGTCTTTCGAGACTTGATCTTTTGTGATCATACCAATGTTACGTAATAATGCACCGACTCTGGGTAACTGGGGTCGGGGCGTTACAGATCCTGACCTTCCCTCAAATCCTTGTGCTAATATTGTATTTTTTGGTGAGCCTTGTACACAAAAAAGGCTACCTAGAAGGGAGACTATTCTAAGGGACAATTTTGATGAGGAAACCAGTGAATAAGAAGAAGATAAAAATGTCTTAAGAGAAATTAGAGGTACCTAAGAGGAGAAATATGACACTGAATCTAGTCATGATTACTTTGAGACAGCTACTGGTGAAAGTGAAGAGGAATGTCTAAGTCTCAGTCCGTTGATAGGACATATAGAAATGGTAGAAAATGTGAATGAAGAGGTTGCTGATTCGATTGAAGCTAGAATTGAAATGGTAGTAGATGAAGATTATGTGGAGGAAGTGATAGTCGACTCTCCTATTGATGCTGTTTCTCAATGAGGTATAGATTAAGTGAATGTGGTTGATCAGGATAATACTCTAAGTGAGGGGGAGGAACCTATCGCTATAGGTTCAGTTGTTGTTGCTCATGGGATAGAATATTTTTCAGAAGACCCTGGATTTTTGGTCCTAGGCATAGATTATGGAGATTATGATGATGACTTTCCAATCATAATTCCTCCAATTCCTTCTGTTACAAATACTACTATTGTGCAGCCAGTAGTACTTTTACCGTAAGAATTTGTGAAGAATGATGATTTGGAATCGTTGTATTAAGATTTCAAAAGGCATTTTGATGAGAAATATGATGAGATAGAGAGATATGTGGCCCTAAATCATGAAGTTGTGGCACCTTCCTTAGACAAAGTTATTTCTTCCTCTCAATCAAATCAACTACATAAAGTAAAGGACTTCCAGAATCTTGTCAAAACTTTGGTAGAGGCTATGGAATTAGTGAAGCAATCAATTTCCAATTTATACTCCTATATGGCTTCAAGGGTGCAAGTGTACAGAGATATTAGAAATTTTAAAAGTGTGGTTCGGAAGATGGTCAATGTATTTGAGGACTTTAAGAAGTCTATGGAGAGACATGTGAGTGGCCAAGAGGATGATGTGAAAAGGCTGATCAGTGGGATGAAAAAATATTTTAAGGAGATAGTGGATTTCAATTTGGCACCTCTGAGTGCATCTGATTTATCTTCATCCTCTCCTCCGGTTGATCGAGAAGCCTCCAAATCAGTTGTTAGAGAAGAAATGGAGAAGTTCTCTGGTGCTAGTACCTCACACCATCAGTCTATGACTCGTGTTATTTATACTACTAAAGAAATTCCTAACATTGTGGGAAATTATTTAACGGATGATTCTCAGGATCAGAAGGCCGTTAAAGATAAATTTGATTTCTTTTACAAAAGGGTATACACTAAGCACCATATGGATGATCATATTAAGCTATTATTGGAGAACTTGAGGATCCCGCCTGTCACTCAGGAATTTAAGGATCGAGTAAAAAAACATAGAGAGATGACTCCTACCATAGAGAAATTCATGGAGAATAAGGATGAATTTATATCAGCCATGGAAAGAGGAGGAATAATTACAATGGATGTCAGAAATATTATTTTGTCTTTCCTCCATGTGGACTGCACTCCCATCATTGTTCCTCTAGCCTTTCCTTCTTCCTCGGCTGCTTCGAGATCTACCAGTACTGCACAAATGATGACTCTTTAATAGGCCATCATAAGCTTAATCCCTATGATTCCTCAGAGATCTAATCACTATAGGTCTACTGATGCATCTATAGCATCTCCCCAACACTCTTGACTACTATACCTAGGCCTATCCCTCCATCTTCGGACCCTGACTCCTCATCTTCAAAAGCCAAATCTACCTTGGACATATCTAATGTGAATTGATTATAGGATATCTTAGTTGATAGGGATATTTTGTATACTTTTTTTATCTTATGTTATTTCTTCATTAATAATAAAACACCCTTTTTTCACTTTTTATCTTAAATTCTATTTGTTAATCACAAAGGGGTAGAATTTTTAAGTTTCCTGAATCTTTTTGTGTTTGTGTTATCTATTTTGGGTAGAAGTTTTACGTTCAACAAAGTTACCGAAAAGGGGAGAAGTTTTTAAGTTGACTTGAATCCTTTTTTATGTATAATATTTGTATTTTCCACTATAACTATAGTTCAGTTTTAATTATAATCATCTCTATAGATATTAGAAAATGTTCTTAACCCTAATTGTGAAAATACTGTCATAATTTCTGATTATCAAAAAGGGGGATATTGTTGGACTCACCTGTTTTGATAATCCCAAATCATGTCTCATTTATGTGATAATCAAATTTCTACAATAGAATAATCATGTTTCATTAATATTTATAATATCTATCTAGTGATACCTATGTATCATTAATATAAATGTTCTATTGTTTAAGCTTACAGTGAAAAGGTCACTGTTGAAAAGGTCACCAATGAAAAGGTCACCAATGCAAAGGTCACTGATGCAAAGGTCACCAATGAAAATGTAACTGATGACAAGGTCACTGATGCAAAGGTAACCATTTCTAAGTTCACCCATGCAAAGGTCACTGATGAAAAGGTCACCGATGCAAAGGTCACTGATGCAGGGTTACCACTAAAAGCTACCATTGAGAAGGTCACCGATGAAGGCTACCGCTGAAGGCTAACGATGCACCTACTGTTAAAGCCTATCATTTTGAAGGCTATTGTTACCAGTATACTGATACTTACCTTTCCATACATTGTAAAATTCTTAAAATTATTATAATCGTCATATTTGGTAAATTTAATGAGTCTAACATTAATTAATGATGATTGTAGACATATCAAGAAACTATATGAGCTATGAGGATGACCGCACGTGGTTTACTTATTCATGTTGTCAGATCTCAAATATAAAAACGAGAAGACTGAGGAAGAAACCATATTCGGAGATAATAGGAGATGCGTGGGTGTGAAAAGGCGTGTGAGAGAAAAGAAGAATGCATGAGAAAGAACATACTCTCTAGATCAAAGAGAACAAGGAAGAACCACTCGACACTTACACTGAAAACCCAAGAGTCTCAAGAAGATCATTTTAAGAGAACAATTTCAAGGCTTCCTTCTATGCTTCATAATTGTTTTTCAAACAAGAAGCAAAACACTCAAATCCTGGAAGCTAGAACCTGGAGTTGCGACACGCTGTTTTGTGGAAAACTTCGAGAGAAAGACTCAAAATAAAAATTCTTCATTCTAAGGAGTCAATAGATGAACTACAAACACATAGAGATTTCTAAACACAATATAATAATATTAGCTATATTGTGTTCTTTTATTTTACATTTCTGAGAAGTGTGTGCTTGTCTTTTACACACACACTGTCTCCTGTGCTTGAACAAGAGGATATTGAAAATCCTAACTTCAAATTTCTCTTACATTTTGTTTCCCATGTATAATTGTGGAAGATACCGTGCGTGGTCAGTATTGTTTGTTTTTTCCATGAAGAACTATGGTAGAGGGATTGAACACTAGACAATTTGTGAAAATTGTTTTAAAGCCCGATACAGGTTGTGTGTCAAGTTTATTGTTAATATAAAATTCTTGGTGGCAGGTGATCACCAAGTAGAGAGGATTATGTCTCGGCCTAAGTCTGAACCTCTTGTTTTACTCTACTGTGTATTATATTTTGAGATACTCTGTTATATCTATTTTTTGCTGCTCATTAATTGCTTAAATAGAAAATTGTTTTGCATTGACTTTTATAGTTAGTTCTAGTAAGTGTGTGTAAGTGTTTAACTCATTAAACTAGTTTTAAAAGATGAAGAAGTGTTTTACACTGATTCAACTGAGGACAAATCACCCTTTGAGAAACCTGTTGACCAACTAAACATTTATATCTCTACTACCATAATTAACTGGGCCATTTTCATATTTGGGGGATCTTTATAAGAATGTTTTTAACAGAAATTTTAAGTAGGAACTCAATTCACCCCTTCTTGATATTCCACTTCGACCAAAAACGATTCCCAATAATTAAGCATTCCTCGTATTTAGTTTCAGTCACTATTCATCCATGAGATTTTTCAGGGACATATCCATGGATACATTTAATCTTTATTTCATTGATTAAATGGAATGTGTTTTAGTTTCTTACCTTGGAATATTGAATTTTTATTATCTAGTTATTTGAATGACATGTGTTCTGAGTTATTAACCTTCCCATGTTGATTTTTTATCGATTCATTATTGATTCGTCTTTACGCACCCTCACTGATCATTTTATCCCTCCCTTATTATGTTTCCTTTCCCCAGGATATGAAGAGGAATGATTTGAATAATATTTCAAGGATTTAATTTATTTATTTATATTATGTATCATGTTTGTATTTATTATTTCACAGTTAATTATGGGTATCAAGTATATAATCATGATTTCCAAGACTACTAAATTAATCAGTTCTTTTGGATTTGATTCCTTGTAATCATGCTAATGTAATAAGATAATGCACTAGATTCAGGATTCTAGGTCCGGGGCATTGCAACAAACATGTAACCTATACACAAAATATATAATTTAAATGAAATAAATTTTACATCATGAATAAAAAATACTACTATATACAATTAAAACAATGTATTGTATAGTTACATTTACAATTACTATCCACATTCACTTCAAAACATTAATGTTTCATCATCCTTGTCACTTGTGATCCCCTCTCAAAAAAGTCCACCAATGGTATTATTTGTCGAACAAATCACCTTAACCTAAGAAAAAGAATCCACCAATATAATAAAACTAATATTATGATAAAATTATTATAAAGAAATAAATTAAACATTAACATGAAAGAATACATTAATAAAATTTTAACATTAAATTAAATACACTTGGAGTTAAAATGACAACATTGTGCATCATTATGTGGTTCAGTTGATTCCAATATGTCACAAATGAGTAATGGATCATTGTCCTCAAGTATAAAAATAATCAGAATTCATTTGCTCAATTTTGAGTATGTCAATTGATATTTTTAATTAAATTAAGGTCAATTTTAAATAAATATGCAGATGGAGTTATACCGGTCACACCATGAATGGGATTGAGTAGTGTTTGAATCTTACATGTCACAAATTACATATGGATAATTTTACTAAATTTTCAAAACAATCTGAATTTGTTTTCTTGGTTTTCAGTATGTTACTTGGTTTTTTTAACTAAAATGTCATTTCAAATTGGAAACACAAACTTTTAGTAATACCGGTCACATCATTTTTCATTTAGACATGATACTACTTCCTACATGTGACAAATGACTTATGAATCATTTCCAAAAATTATAATGATAATCAGAGGGAATTTTCTTAGTTTTCAATGAGTGACAAAAGTTTTTAACTAAAATGTCAATTTTAATCTGATAACGAACACTTTGAGTCAGACCGGTCATAGTATTCAACAAATTGAGTTGAGGGTGATTCCTACACTTAAAAAAATGACTCATGTATCATTTTATTAAAGTATAAAAATAATCTGAATGTGTTTTCTCATTTTTTAGTACGTCACTTGTTCTTTTTCTGAAATTAATGTCAATTTAAAATAAAAAGAGACACTTGAAGTTATATCAGCCACACCGTATGCCATATTGAGGTGTGGTTGATTACTACACATAAAAAAGGACTCATAGATCATTTCAATAATGTGTTAATATAATACAAATTCATTTTTTTTAGTGTTTTGTATGTTACTTGTTCTTTTTCCAAAAATTAATATCAATTTTTAATAAAAGACAAACCTGGAGTCATACTGGCCACACCATGCTTTTTATTGAGATGAAGTTGATTCATACATGTCAAAAATTACTGATGGATCACTTTCATAAAGTATAAAAACAATCTGAATGTGTTTTCATGGTTTTCAGTATGTCACTTGTTCTTTTTACAAAAATTATTGTCCATTTAAAATAAAAAGTCACACTTTGAGTAATACCATTCACACCATGCATCATATTGAGGTAAGGGTTATTCTTATACATCACAGTGACTTATGGATTGTTTTCCTAAAGTATCAAAACATTCCTAATGTGTTTGGTTGTATTTTAGTATGTCAGCTTTTCTTTTTAATAAATTTAATGCCAATTTTAAATAAAAAGAAACAATTAGAGTTATAACAGTCACACCATGCATCAAATTGAGGTGGGTTTTATTCATACACATTAGAAATAACATATGAATCGTTTTCCAAAATTATCAAAATAATCCGACTGTGTTTTATTAGTTTTCAATTTTTCACTTATTATTTTTACTAAAATTAATGTCAATTTTAAAAAAATAGACACACTTGGAATTATACAGGTCACACCGTGCATCGGATTGAGGTGAAGATGAATCTCACATTTCAATAATGACTTATAGGTAATTTTACTAAATTATAAAAACAATCCAAATTAGTTTTCTTAGTTTTCAGTATGTCACTTTTGTTTTTTAATAAAATGTCATTTGAAATTGGAAACACGCACCTTGAGTCATACCGGTCACATTGTGCATTGGATTGACATGAGACTAATTCTTAAACATCAAAAATTACTTATTAACAATTTTTCAAAATTATAAATACCACCCATGTGTGTTTTCATGTTTTTTAGGGAGTGACACTTTTTGAACTAAAATGAAAATTTTAAACTGATAACAGACACTTTGAGTAATACTAGGCACATGTTGTATCAAATTTAGGTGTGAATAATTACTATATTAAAAAATTACTTATGTATTTTTTTATAATGTATCAAAATAATTTGAATAAAGTTTCTTAGTTTTGAATACGTCAGTTGCCTTTATTTACTAAAAATAATTTAAATTTTCAATAAAAATACACAGTTGGAGTCATACCAGTCACACCATGTATCAGAGTGAGGTGTGAATGGTTTCCAAACTTCCCAAATGAATTATGGATAATTTTAATAAATCATAAAAATAAATTAATATTTTTCCTCGGTTTTGAGTGTGTGACTTTTCTTTTTTAGTAAAATTTCATTTTAAATAGGAAACACACACATTGAGTTATACCTATCACATCATGTGTCAATTTTTGGGAGAATTATTCCTATATATAAAAAATGAATTATAAATAATTTAACCAAATTATCAAGACAATATGATCATGTTTTCTTGGTTTTTAGTGAGTGACACTTTTTGAACTAAAATGTCAAATTTAAACTCAGAACAGGGGCTTTGAGTCATACCAAGAACATTGTTTATTGGATTGAGGTGAAGGTGATTACTAAACATAAAAAATGAATTATTGTTTTTTTCCCTAAAGTATCAAAAAAATATAATTTTTTTTTCTTTGTTTTGATTTTTTCAGCTCTCCTTTTTATTAAAATTAATGTCAATTTTAAATAAAAAACATACTTGGAGTCATACCATTCACACCATGCATTGGATTAACGTTTCGATGATTCCTACTTGTATTAAATGACTTATGGAACATTTTAATTAAGTATCAAACAATCCAAATATATTTTCTCAGTTTTTAGTATACCACTTGTCTTTTTTAATAAAATGTCATTTTAAACTGGAAACACACACTTTGTGTCATATCGGTCACATAATGTGTCATTTTGATGTGAGAATGATTCCTAAATGTCAAAAATGACTTAAAAATTGTTTTACTAAATTTTTAAGATAACAAGATCATGATTTCTTATTTTTCATTGAGTGAAACATTTTGAACATAAATATCAATTTTAAACTAACAATGGACACTTTGAGACATACCGGGCACATCGTGTATCAAATTGAGGTGTGGGTGATTTTTACACATCAAAAATGGAATATGGATCATTTTATTAAAGTTTAAAAAAAATCTGAATGCTTTTTCTCAGTTTTGAGTGTGTGGGTTGTCTTTTTTAATAAAATTAATGTCAATTTTAAATAA
Organism: Viscum album; assembly: GCA_963277665.1. Classification (NCBI taxonomy): domain Eukaryota; kingdom Viridiplantae; phylum Streptophyta; class Magnoliopsida; order Santalales; family Viscaceae; genus Viscum; species Viscum album. The sequence goes on from OY728146.1 coordinate 1,262,621,966, forward strand.
AAGGTGCACATGGATTCATACCGGCTAGACCATGTATTGGACTAAGGTGAGGCTAATTCATACACATATCAAATGACTTATACACCATTTTACTAAAGTGTAAAAACAATCATAATGTGTTTGGCCAGTTTTGAGTATATTAGTTGTCTTTTTTACTAAAATTAATGTCAATTTTAAATAAAAAGATGCACATGGAGCCATACCAATAACACTATGTGTTGGATTGAGGTTCTGCTGATTCCTATACATCCCAAATGAATTCTAAATCACTATATTAAAGTATAAAAACAATATTAAATTCTAATGTTACCATGATTTCTATTATCATTCTTTTTCTAACTATTGACAATGTATATTGAGTTGACGTTCATAGCCAAAAAACATTTCTCTACTCTTCTGGTTTTCAAAAAATAGAATGTTTTTCATCTAATAACATCGACTGAATATTTAGTGTTGGAAGATCAATGAAGAAAAGCAATGGAAATCATGGTAACATTGGCCGAAAGAAACATGTTATCACTTCTGTGGCTTTTTGTAGATAGTTGAAAGAAAAATATGTATTCACAAAAGATCTATGAAAAAAACTAAATATGAATTAAATAAAAATCATAGGTAAAATAACGTAGAAATATTATATAAAATGATGAAAAAAATTAATTAAGTAAGTATATGGAATTAAAATTTTCATGATTGCTATATACATTCTTGACCAATTTCCTTATTGTCATTATTTGATTACAACCTCTAAATCCAATCTCTCATGAACATGGTAAACTTTGAATAATCCACCCTAAACCGAACAAAGAAATAAAAATGTATAATAATACAATTATTATGTAATTAATACTAAAAATAAATAAATAAAACATAAATATGAAATAATCCATTGCTTTTATGGAAGTCACATCTTCATGCTATTTGTGTACATTCATCCATCAGTTATGCTACACATTCATTTATAAGAAAATCTATATTTTTGGAATATCATTATTTTTGGACATCCTAGTAGTAATAAAAAAATATAAACACAAAATGGATTAATAATTATTTAAAATGAAATAGTAATTATCTTTGTAAATACCTCTTTGGGTAAGCTATTTTCTTGATAGAATATGTTCTATCTCATTAATTTACAAATATAATAACCAAAATATTGTCCATTTGTTTGTGTTGGAAACTATAGATAAATTGATAAAAATAATTAATTTGTTTTGATATGTCTTTTTTTATAGTGAAATATTATTACATATACCGTGATACTTGCCCAGTTGTATAACTTTTTAGGCTTGTTCTGTGCATAGACTTTCTGCATGCCATGATTTTCACAATATATGAACACCACCCTTTCATAAAATAATTCTCATTAAATCATAATATAAAATATATAACTTTATGTTAAGTTATAAAACATTATAAATAGTGTATCATAAATTGAGAAACATCATCATTTGTTGTTGGTTTGTTGGGTATCTATGTATTGAATTTGGGAAATAAATCATTGGAGTATCCAAATTGACCATAAGGAGCATCCAATGTTTATTAAAAACAAAAAAGGAATAAGTAATGATAGAAATGAAAATATATTTGATATGATTAAATTATATATTTTTACCCCTACAACATTGGTTTTAGTAAGAGTCTTTCATCCAAAAGTTTTCTTTCATACAATTTGGTCAAGTCTGCCACTATTTCATTCATTTTTAGAATCCATTACTGTTTTTTCTATAGAATTGACGTGAGTACTAATGAGTCCAAATTTATTTTCATGGGAAAATCCCTTCAATTGATATTTATATACACACCTACAAAAAATATGAAATGAATTTATCCATGATTAACACAATATATCAGTTTTTGGAAAAAAATAATAATGAAATCATACCTCATGTATACATTTAAAACTGAGGCTCCTAGTCATTCATAGTCGAGTATTTCATTTACATTCTCTAGCCTGAATGGATTAAAGGCCATCAATTTTTATTCATTTTTGATAATCCCCATTTTAAGGGTTGAAGGGGAACCTTACATGGCCCGTAGGCTTCATTACATTACATGCCCCAACGTCAAGAGGAAATCATCTTGACTATAACTTCTTGGAACTGCTCCTCCCCAGTATCTACAAAATATTGTCAGCTCTCCACATTTGAATGGATATTCAGACAGGCTTCATGTACATGCACAGGATGGTCCCAATGTCAATTTTCATACGCTCTCATTCTTTCAAATCCATTAGCACTTATTTTGTGAATATGCCTTATCCAAATAAATATAGCCTGTAACTTCTTCTCCAAACCTGTTTTCTTAAAAATAAACTATGTGACTACTACCATATTGTAACTTTGTATCTTCATGAACCATTGATATTAGTGAATTTGGATATTGAGTAGGCAAGGTAATGGTTATTTTTGATGATATTTTTAATCATTAGGTTGATCCTTTAGATGATTTTGAGTTGACCTTTCATTTCACCCCCTTCCCTTTGTCTGTATGTAATAAAATTCATCGGTTCAGATGCTTTTTCTTTAATTCTTAAAGGATTAGAAATAAAAATAAATTGTAAATGAATACCTCCTATTGACTCATGTCATTACAAGATGTGAAGACCATGCAATGAATGTTCCAACAGCTTGGTCGATAATATGAATATCTTCATTATCAAGTAGAAATGGTCACTCGACACTCATATCACAAGCTACTCTAACCACCACTCTCACTTGACCTGTTGGTAGTGGTCTATTGTGTAGATGGTCATATTGGATATTAAACACTATATCTCTTTCTATAAGGCAATGGGTGGGTATTGATAGATATAAATCAAAATAATTTTCACCCTATATAATATCTGTACGAGAAATATTTCTATGTCTGTATGATTCTCATTTCATAGAAACTATTATTATAATATTGATTACCTCAAAAAATATTGCACTTTGAGGGGAATGGCTCACCTCAAATTTTGTGGGGGTGGGGGTAGGGGATATCTAAGTAATGGATGTTCTTCAGTTGTTTCTTATCTTTAACCCCCCATAAAAGTTTCCTGCAACTTAGTTTTCAATTGAAATTTATCATTAAGGTAAAATAATATTGTCTATTTCTCTTCAATTTCTTTAACTTTAAACTCGTGTGTTTTTTTCCTCAAAATATGTTCTGGGTGTCACCCCAAAACTAGAACCTATGATATGGCCATTCTGTTCTGGTTATTTCAAGGCCACCGATAGTAGGTGTTCATTCAATATAGGTGTTTATGATTCCTATGACTGTGTCAGATAGAAAATATTGGAAAATAAGTAATCATTTTTATGTAATAGTAATTTAAAGAAAAGAAAGTTTTTATTATTTCATACTTACACATGTTTCCCACACTCTTTTTTTCATCTATTAGTATACCATAATTATTTACACGTGCCTCCTTCTATAGCACAAGATGTGATATGTAAGTGGATTTGGATTTGGAATCATCAATGTGCATATAAATAAAGAAACATAACTGTACTATCGTTTCATTTCACAAACAAGTATTTTGGTGGATTTAAAATATATATATTTTTTGAAGTGATGTGTAACCCATCCTTTCATTACGGTAGGGGTTTGTTGGATGTGATTCCCATTCCTTATTTTTAGCACTCAGTTGTTGTTTCATAAATAAAAAATTCTTAATGAAATTGATGAATACACATACTATCAAAAAATGTATTACTAACCTCTATCTAACAGAAAAACATCTCCACATGATGACAAGTAAACACATATCATGCTTCTTGGCTTATCAGGTGTGCATACATAAGCGATGGGTGATGGCTTGTTTTCCCTTCAACATTTGTAAGATGAAATCTTATTAGAATTGTGTAAAAGCCTCTCTAAATCCTTTCAACAAGCATTAATATATATTTCTTATGGGATTTATCTAATATTAATGAACTCTAAAAGGGATAATGAAGAGTAAGTCAATGTTTCATTATTTTATTATTTATTAAAAACAAAATAAAGGATACTATAATGTTTCTATAATCTCTTCCCACATAATTGACTTCAGTGCATGCACAACATGGTGCTGTGAATCTATATCAATCAGAACAAATTTCTGAGTGATGAGCCCAATGAAACTACCAAACATGGCCTTGTTGAGGTTAATAAGTTTTCCCTGTTCATTCCATACAACCTCGAATTTGATGCCTTTTTTTATCCTTAATGTTTTTTCTAACACCATCAAACTTTAATGCTACTATTGTTTTTACATCATCTGTACTTTTTTGCCCACCATTTCCTCAAATTGAACCCCATAAATATATTGTTCTTCTATATCGGTAGCATTGACATGTGGAGAAGGTCATTGTAACTCTGCACTAGGATTAACAGTATGTTGAGAAACCTGTTGTTCCTCAAGACTGGGAGCAATAGAACCTGTAGAAGGTCGTTGTTCCTCTACAATGGGTGCAACAACAGGTTGAGAGGCCTATTTTTCCTTAGGATTTAGAGAACCACCATGTGTAGAAGTCATTATCTATAAAATTGGTTTAACATTTAATTTAGATTACATAAATGGTATAGTGAATACATGATAACATGAGGTAACACAACATATCTTACAAAAAAATATAACCTGATTATTTAACTCTCTTTTTTAAAGGATGAAAGGATTTTAATGATCTATCGAGTATCAAAATGCATTTATTATTATATCCCCTGCCATAGAAAACCCTGACAACATTGGGAAAACTATGAAATGATTGCAACATCCCAATGAAAGGTCCATCCTTAGATAAATTTTCATCATACCCTTTATTAGTTTAGGTCGATAACAAAAAAATTGACCACTTTTAGTTTGTGGGATATGGAACATAAAATACATGTATTTACTTTGATTCCATTATAAATAGTTCATATTTTACACTTCCATACTGAAATCCACTTTCAGGATTCTTAACTCATCTATTTTAACATCACTCCTGTTATCTACCCGCTTTAATTAAAAAATCAGCACTTAGAATATTGTATAATCCAACTCCCATATTTTTTTGATGATGAAAAAGTATAACATATTTTCATAAAATGAATTTTTTTCATGAGTAACAAAAACATGCATCACTTCATCCACAAGTGTAAATCCACTATTTTCATTGTACTTCCTTCATCATGTTCATATTTATATAATGCATAACAATTAATTACATAACCATTGTAGGATAATAAATACAAACTAGATCCATTGGGTGGCCATAAAATCCATTCTAAAATTGAATCTGTATTTTCATCTATCTTGTTAAAAATATGGTATTGAAACCATCTAATAAACTATTGATTATGTGTATTTGATATCAAAATTTCAGCCAATGATGGATTAAAATGCCTAACAATTTCTTTTTGGGTTTCAATAAATCGGGAAACCTCCAAACTATTATAAAAAATATAAAGGTGGGTATTCTTCCTATTTATAATAATGATTGTTAAAACATCTCTTCTAGAAATTTCTTCACCCACAAGTATCCTAGTGTGAATATATTTCAGTAGAATAATACTTTCCACACCATACATATAGTCTATACAGAATTCAACGACTTCTTCAAAAACATATAACTCCTCAACACTACCCTCTAAATGACTTCAATTTTTGATATAACCTTTCAAAATATTTATAAACCATTCAATGGGGTGAAACCTTCTATAATATATAGGACCACATAGTCAAATCTTTCTCACTAAATAAACCATCAAGTGAACAATTATACCAAAGAATGATTGTGAGAAGAACATTCCCAATTAAAATAACATGACATAAATTTCCTTTTTCATAGTCGTTGTTTTTTCTAGGTCTATAAAAATGCTGGAAATAGATTTAAAAATGAAACAGATCTTGGATAAAGTATTAAAAAAATTCTTGGAAAAAATGAAACATAAAGCTGAATGAATTAGATCTTTCATCAAAACATGGAAGTTATGTGATTTAAATCCCTTTAACATTAAATAAATATTTGACTCAATATTCTTGATATTTGATGAATACCCATATGGAGCATTAATTTCATTAAAGAAGTTGAAAAACTGGAATCTCTCTTTCCTAGAAAGAGTGTAAGTAGCTGGAGGAAGAAAGGTTTGTTTTTCACACTTCATTGGTACCAACTCTTCCCATATTCCCATGTCAACCATGTCCATCCTAGCCTTAATTCCATCCTTTTTTTCGATTGCATTTAGTTTGCGCCAGTTGTAAGAGTTGGTTTCCTTGAACTGGATGGTTTTACATTGATTACATGGATATTTAATATATTTAATATTAAAAATCTTATTACATATTGTTCATTGTTCTGCATGACTATGATGTAATAATGTCCTAGTGTATTTGTGGCATTGATAAGGTCATAGCAGTTCCCCACTATGATGAAACCATGAAATGAAATGAAAATATTTTTAAATATAGTTATATGGTTGGATGACATACTATGATGGGACACATAGCATATAGAACTCCATGGGCAGGTACTCGCAAGAAGTTGAGACTTCCTCTCATGAAGTTCTCATTTGTTAATCTCGAAGATAGAAAATTATGGGAATAGACCTGCCAGTAGGAATTCCGCATGTTTTGGTGTCATCAAGTATTTCTATATTCAATCCTTTGTAATTATATTTAGACAGTATGATTATAATTAATATCTATCACAACTTGTGCACTTTGATTTACTGACGAAAATTGTCACGCAGACAGTTGGTGGGAAGTAGGGTACATTGGGTGCATCCCGAGTGGCATGCTTTTAATGGATAAGTCAAGAAAGAATTTCTCCCTACCATTTATAGATGTTGATATCTTGACCCTTTGATTGAAATAGAACCACCGTGTGAAATTCCATTGCCATGGTGAAATGATGAGTTTATTTCAAGTAGTCAAAGAATGACATATCAAGCATAAAAGTTGATGACACTATCATGAAACCTCTTTGATGAGATATTACGACAATGGGATTATATTACACCGTGAGCATTCGTATGTGGATATCGTTGTTGCAACTTTAAGTTATTTTTCTTGGGTGCCTTGGCCGATTGCTAGACAATAATATTGGACTTTAGGAAAGCCCACCTAATGACAATGAGAAAGAATCCTAGAGGGTCACACACTAAGTGTTTATGGTGTTATTAGTTAAATTCTATTTGAATTTAATTGATAAATATTATTCTCAAGATAGTGGAATAATTTTATTCAAGTTAAAATGATTGCATAAATTAAATAAATATTTAGTCACTAAATTTTGGGTGAAATATATTTATTTATTTTATAGAAAATTTAATAAAAATCTATTTTTTAGTTTGTAAATAAAATATTTATTTTATAGAATAAATTATTTATATATTTATTTGGGTGTTTAATAAATGGAAGTGTAGTTCGAGTAGACCAAGGATGGTCTGATAGTAAAATAATTATTTTCAAGAGGGTAAATAATTATGTACGTGACGTTAAATAATTATTTAACTTATTGGCACTAATTAAAATAATTCTACTATTATTTTGTGACCCAAAATTTTATTTTTAATTCCATTTTGCGCAAGTTGGCGCACCATAAATAATGACACTATATTATTATTAATAGCATGAGTTTTCTCTATGGTTATGAATTTATTTAATTACCGTTATGTAATTATGTATTGTAACCAAAGCCACTTGTCAATATATAGACACGTACGTCTATTTTTCCATATATCGAACTGCACACCCAGTGAATTGAGAATTGTTGAGCTAAACAATTTCTCTCTCAAATATTCTTCCCACACCTCACAATAACAAGAGGCGTTCTTCATGTCCGAAGAACAAGAGACCAAGAACGACTAACCCAAGTCACTCACTCCTCCGCGCTAGCACCCAGAGAATGAGTGGTGTCGATTGGAGGACATCAGAGCACATGTAGATCACCTCTAGAGGGATTCCAGTTTGGATCTTTGCAAACACAACAAGATATTCCGGAAGGGTCATTACAGATGATCAACATCATCAATGATGAAAATACCTAAAATCCCAGTATTATTTTCATTATTAAATTAATTAAATTAATTATAAAAATGATATTCAAGATCCTCACTAAAGGTTTCAATAATCTTCCTTTGTTATCTAAATCTTTGATTCTATCTCATGGAGATTGGTGTTAATCGTCGTATTGATCCCGGAATAATAATTGATCATGGTAAAAATCAAAGATGGATATCGGCCCAACTGCGCTTCCACTTCACTTGGATACTTCACCAATTACACTATCACATACATTTTTTTCAACATGCATTACACCAAGAAAATGTCTTACATAAAGAAAATTCCAGTATGGTAATTCAAAAAAAAACTAGTCACTTTTTCCAATCAATTTTTATAATGTTTTTCGAAAATAGTTTACCAAAAGTAGTTTCCACATCTTTTACTTTCTCAAGAAGTTGATCATATGTTAGTAGAGAAAAGGTTTTACATTCCTCTAAACTTCCATCGAATGATGTCATCAAAGATCGGTACTTATGTCATTGGGGTAGAAATCTATGGTTTCTTAGAAACATAGTCTCTAATAAATGTTTCAATCCAATTGAATGTGTACCTTGTTCTCAAATGGGACACCCTTGAGTTCTTTTGATGATATATCCTAAAAATTTTCATAATCAGGAAATTTATTTGTTATTCTTTACAACAAGGATCTCAACATGAATATTCAATTTTTTAAGAATCATAAAATGTTACACTTGAATCCCATAATAATTTCAAATCATTTTTCAACGAAGCCAAATAAACATCAATATCATTACCCAATATTTTTTGTCCTAATAAAAGAATAGATAACATGATGTATTTTTGTTTCATGCATTAACATGGTGGCATGTTATAATTTACCAACATAACTGGCCATGTACTGTGAGTGCATCTTTAAAAACAAAAAGGATTCACTACATCCATAGATAACGCAAGATGAATGTTTGTCAGCTTATTTCCAAATTTAGGATACTCATGATCGATTCTCTTCCACTAATGAGAGTATGCCGGGTGAGAAAGTTTCCCATATTTATTTCTTATATCTACATGCCACATCAATTGTCTTGTAGTCTCCTCACTTCCATATAGGTTCCCAATCCATGGAATGATTGTAAAGTACCATAAAAATTTTATAGGACTATATTCATCTTTCTTGTATCGAGAAGAATCACACTTTGGGCATTCTTTAAGGGATTTTTGTTTCTTGTGAAACAGTATACAATCATTTGGGTGGGGGTGGTAGGGTTTGATGATGGTAGAGGTCAAGTTTTGTGAAAGATTTAAAGGTGCGATAAGAGACCATATTAGGGTTATTTTTATAACATCAAGGAAGAATTTTATAAAGAATTTCAAAAAATCACTTATAAAGAGTAGTTTTATCAGCTCTAAAATAGAAATCATTGATAAAACACATCTTTATCAATGTTTGTTTAACACCGATAAAGATACCATTTTATCAACGTTAAAATTATAGCACTGATAAGGATCTAAATAAATAAATATATTTATATAATTATATATTTTTATATTCTTATATATATTTTTATAATTATAAATATAATAAATATATATATTATTATTTTATAATTTTTTTATTTAATTTTAAGTATATTTATATATTTATATGATTATTTATAAATATTTATTAATAAATAAGTAAATATATGTAAAATTATTTATATATAATTATAAATATTATAAATATATTTTTATAAATAAATAAATATTTATTTATTTCACTATAATTATAACTGTAAATAAATATATTCAAAAAGTATTGATATATAATTATATATATTTATATAAATAAAAATATTTATTAATATATACTTATAAATATACTCAATATATTTAAATAATTATATATTAATATAAATATATTTATTATGATTTTTATAATTATTCAAATAAATAAATAATTATTTATAAGTATAATGTTAAATAATAAATATTTCTTTATAATTGTAATATTATAATAAATATATTTATTATAATTATAATTTATAATTATATAAAATAAATATATTTATTAAAATTTTATAATTATCTAAATATATCCGAAAGGTTCAGGATCTCGACGAACTCACACATACCAAAAATTTATTGAAAAGTAAAGGCACTACAAAGAAAAGAGGAAGAAAAGAAATAGAAAAGGGAAAGACCTCTGCCGTAAAAAAACTACAAATAGGTAGAACCAAGATTGTTCTCATAATCTCGATTAGTAGTCTCATCACCAGATTCCCATTCTGACTGCAAATTTTGCTGAATGAAAAGCATAGAGTACTTTTCCCTGAGTATGGCATACTCTAGAGTAAGATCAATGGAAGAAGATATGGTAGACCAACCATGCCTGTTAGCCCATTCACCCCATCCTCATCAACGATTCTTCGGATGCATACCTCATTTCCAAGACTTCAATTGCTGCGAGTCCCCTTACAGTTCAAAAAGAGTAATATTCTGCTCCATAGTTTCATTCATGACTCTTGAAGCATCAGATACCGCAACTTTCACCCTAGGATCATGCTCAATCAGCTATATTCTATCCATAATAGGTGATGAATTGCCATCATGCATGTTACCAATCACAGGTGGATCAGACACTTGATAACCAAAACTGGCTTTTCTGACATACTAATCACTCCCAGCAACAATATCTGACCATAATTTCTTTTTTACTTGGGATATAAGTATCCATTATTTCCCCCTGGACTAAAGGATTAGGATGATCAGATTAATCACCACCAGCAATAGCTGTATCATGATCTATCATATCTCTTTGATGCACCATGTAAATTAGGTCCTTTTTGGGACATAAGTAGGATCCTGCTCAGCACCAAGCGATTAAGTATCATCCTCTTAGTCCAGAATGTTAAGAGCGAGCTTACCCTGTTGTTTCTCATCTTCACTGGGATCCTTATCAAGGGATCCCTTGGTATGAGCACACCTACAAATATTAGATGAATGACCGTTCACCCCACATGATCTACAAACAAGTATTCTTTTTCATTTATCAAAAGCATTTCCAGTGTCGTGACATCCTATGTCGAAATTAGAAACTTTTCATCATCAATCGTCAGATCAAACAAAAAAATCATCAGCAGATAGAATAACTGTTCTTATTAGAGGAGAGGAGAGATCAACCACCATAATAAAATGAGAAAAATCAACATATCATGTATTTTCTGTCTCCTTGTCCATATTAATTGGGACACCAATATCTAAAGCAATTTCCCTTAATATCTGAGGGTGATAATGGAACCTGGTCTAACCAAAAATTCACTTCCAAACCCAAGTAGGTGAATTATTTGTATTCAAGGGATTAAAAGAGGGGTCCCAGTCCTGTGTCTTGAGGAAACCAGGATTCAAATTCACAATACCAAACTCCCATGCCCTGTATTTCATTTTTCCACTTGGAAAGATAATATGAAAAAATACTTTACAAGTGACACCATACACCAACCATCGAATCCACACATGTCAAAGAGCATTTTCTTAAGATCAAGCATACTCCAACGATGGTCTTTGACTTACAATGATAAATTCACAATGATATAATTCTTACAATCCCATACCTTTTCAACAATGACGCCTTGACTGGATTCAACCAAAGAAGTTTCACCCATTTTTGTGATTTTTTATGATGAAGATTTAATGTCACCCTATCTATCTTCAAAATACTGATGTGTAGGGATTATTGACCCATGGGAACAAAATTACTAGTAAAGGATTTCATAGAAGCCTTCGATGACCCAACACCAACATCCAGAGCATAGGAAATTTTTCTTTTATGCAGACCAACACTTAAGTCATTAAGATCTGATCCTATAGACTTATCTACCACCATAAAAGAGGAATCTTATACTAGAATCACATCCAAATCCAAATTGGTCAACACCGCTGATGAGACTGGAAGGACCCTGTCCACCTGTGCCTGCAATGGCCCAAGAATAGCCACTAGAACTGGAACAACATCTATATCTGAAACAATGCTGCTCAATGAAACATCAACCACCGATGAGCTGGGAAGAATCACCTGAGAATGCTGTAACCTAGAAATTTCATGAATGAATCATACTTAATAAAATATATATTATAAAAAATGAGTCATCACATATATATGAAATGCATGATTAATAAGGGTTTCAATGTATAAATAAACATTCCCGATTCGTGAATATATAAAATATGAACGCGTCATCATAATATAGGTAATCAGAACATTTGGAATATAGAAACTCACAATCATGTCCACAAATAAACTTAGGATCATATAACGTTAATTGTATGTACTCACACATCAATGTATAAACATAAATAACACCAATCTTGTCCAAGAATATCATCATTATCTCTGGACATATATATATATATATATATTTATATATTTATCGACCAAATTCATTGGAGGCATATATTTATTTAAATAAATAAATATTTATATAAATATAAATATAATTAAATATATTTAAAAATTATTTATATATAATAATAAATATAATAAATATATTAATAATTTTTAAAAATAATTATAATTTTATAATTATTTAAATATAAATATATATTCATAACGATATAAATAATTTTCTAAAACATTATATATATTTATTTGAATTATTAAAAAAAAATATTAATTATAAACATGTTTTTTTAATTAATGTATATAAATAAACATTATTTTTGAATATAAATATACTAATTATATATTTATTAATAATATTTTTTCTCAAAAAAATTTATCAGTGCTGAGAATAACACTGATAAATATATCCTTAATTAGCACTAAAAAAAGCACTGATAATGGGTACACCTTTATCCGTGATTTTTTTAGCACTGAAAAATGTTATCTTTATAAGCGGTGTAAGATAGCTCTGATAAAGGTTGGAATTTTATCAGTTCTTTCAGTTTAGTGCAGATAAAATCTAGCACAACCCTTCCTCAAATCTGTGGCAGGGAATAAAACAAATATTGTTTATTATTACTTATACATGTGTAACTCATTTCAATTACAACTACATGTTTAGGTTGGTTAAATGTAAATTGATTGTTGATTCATGGATACAGTCTTTTGAACGTGTTCTTGTATTTATAAAAGTTGAATCAATGATTTCATATACGAATATGTTGAAAAATAATAACATTTATTTATTATAGACATTTTTTATGGTACACTTCATATTCATTATATTAGTCATTATTGATATGTGTATTTGTATTTTTTCATCTATTTTTTCTGTTAGTGCAACACGAAATATGGGTGTAGCAGTATATGAGACCCTTTCTCACTGCTATCATTCTCAACATAGTTTTAGTGGTGAGAGATCCCTTTTTAAGCATCATAAAAGGGGGATTTTTTTGTTATGTGGGCCTAAAAATGACCAGCATGTTTCTGCGTTGGTACTGTAGCATCATTGTAGTGGTACTATAGTAGAACTGTAGCAGGGGCAGAATGGTTGCACCAGAAACACTGTAACATTGGTGGGAATTGTAGTAGAAACTATAGCTTTGAAAACACTATAGAAAGTACTGTAGCAGTCTAGGTACTGTAGCATCACTATTCACCGATGGTCCATTGGTTCAAAATATGGGCCTACGAGCCATGTAATGCGATTTCATTCCCACTGGGCCTATGGGTCATGTAATGGGAATCATACCCACTGTGCCTACATGCCATGCATTGAATAATTAAAACTTTATGGGTGAGCTATCCCCGTAGATGGGGGGCTATGGATTTCCTTTCCAGCTCATGTATGAGGTGTATGTGTGTTTAAATATAAATTTTACCCCAAGCACCTAATATATATATATAATTATGATTTAAAAAATTAAATAAAAGTGTTATATTATTAAAGAATATTAAATATTAAACATGTAATAGTTTTCACATAAATATTTATTTATGAATATATCTAGTACATATTTAAAAATATATATATGTCGCACCTAAAAAATTCTATATTTAATTGAAATGACACTAAAAAAACGAAATTATTTTATCCCATGAACCAACTCACATATGTTAGTGCCGTCTGGCTTAAGCCAGTTACATTTTTTTTATACTCTATTTTAGTCTTTCTAGAATTCAGACCATTTTATATTGATCCCATGAAGGCTGACCCATCTGGCATGCGAACTGAAGGCCCATTAGCAACCCTTCTTCTTCATGGTTATTTATTGTTATTAATTTTTTTAATATCATTTGTATTGTTATTTTTATTTTGTTTTGATTAATCTTATATATTTTTTAATTTGTTGCACTTAGTGTGCACCATAGTGTTGGTGTCCTTGTGAGGTGTCGTGGAGATCTCAAGTTCGAGACCCTTTAATTTTTTTCATTTGTGCATGGTTTGTTTTATTTTTTAGCTTTATAATGTTCCCTATCCCAATTTTTTGTAATATATTTTTTATTTCTTGGTTTTTGAATCTGTAACTATAATAGGTGGGTTTCCATAAACAATTATATTACTATTTTAATTATGTTTATCATAGTATGCATATTATTACATGAAATTAATTCATTTTCAACACTAAGGTTGGAAAATAATATCTGGGGACAGACCCCAGGGGCATAACCTAGTGGTTAAAAATTTGTGGGGTCTCATGGGATGTCTCAGGTTCAAGTCTTATTGAGTACCTGTACGTGTTGTAGATTTTTCATTTATTTTTATTCCCCCTCCCTGAACTATTTTAATAATAATATGTTAGGAAATGGGCTGAATATATATATATATATATGTTTGTGTGTGTGTGTGTGTATTCCCTACATGAAAATATCAGAATGTATTTGGGGGGAATCTACATTTAATAACAGAGCCACATGAGAACAATTTGTGTTAGTGGGGAGTGATGAGACTGATGGATGGTGATGCTACAAGAAATCACAACCGTCCATTACTCTTCCATAAAATCATGTTTGGTGGTAACTGTTTAAATTTGATAGTTCATATTTATTGAAATGTTTTGGAGGTTTTATTTATTTTTACAATTCAATACTTGAATTAATTAGTAAAATCATGTGTATATAATATAAAAATAATATTTTTTAAACAATGAAAATAAATCTTTACAAATGATGAATAGGGAAAATATATAGAAAAAATACACATAGGAACCCAGATTAGGCTTGAACTCAAGAACTCCCATGATGAGAAACCATTATTATAAATAAATATGATAATATTATGGTCTAATTCCCTACACATTCACTTATAAAATCATACTTCTTGAGCTTAGAAATATCCATACAATTTTTTGTGTAAAATAAAAAATCTATAATAAATAATTATTCATAAAATTTAAAAACAAAAATAGCCTTTGTTTTTAAATTTTATATAACTAATAATTATTCATATATATGAATCATCATTATTATTATTATTATTATTATTATTATTATTATTATTATTGTTATTTTCTTTCTCGATGGGTATCAGGGTTGTCTCATGTTTGATTCTGCTACGGTACTTTGTATATGTGTGTTTCATGTGATTTTTCATTGTAATTTATAATCTCCCCTCCTTGTCCTTTTGTAAATTATTGTTTTTATTCTTAATATAATGTTGTCAAGCTAGTATCATACCATTTAAGACTTATATCCACCGTCTGGGAGACTCATAACCAATTCATAGTCATGTCCAATTTTTTAGATTCATTATGTAGACATTGTGGTGTCAAGGGGGTGGTTATAGTGGATATTATTCCAATACTGTAAAAACCTACTTTAGCGAGTGCACTGTAGCTCTGATGTTAGTAGAGAACTATAGCAGTATTAGCAGGACACTTTACTGTACTATAGGGTTGGGGGGGTTTTTTGACCATGTTAGAGCTAGACTTGTGGGTTATCCCTTGGGGGGGCGATGATAGTATGATCTGTCTAGAGTAAGTGGGTGTGAGTGTTCGTATTCCTTATGAAATTTTCCTCAAACTCTAGTGTTAAATCATCATCATCACCATCATCACCATCACTACCACCATCATCTGAGGTTGAATTTATTTCTCCCATAAATTTAGTTCAGAACCTAAAATCTCCAAATCATCTCTTTTATATCGATGAACATATTTTATCTGAAGGGAATGAAGACTCTGTGAAAGCTATTAGAGATATCTTCAAGCATTATGAGGAATTTTATAGTCAAATCATTGGCAAAAATAAATCTTTTTCTCTAATTATGAAGAATATGAAATCCAAAGGGAAAAATAACAACATGAAGCTTCTTAATTTCAACCATATAAATATTACCATAAAGTAATTTGGTGTTTCAATATTTTATGGGAGAGTCAAGGATAATTATCATTAAGGAATTTCTTCGAAAATCACTTCCCAATTATCAGAGTGGAATGGTAAGAGCTTGTTTTATATTGAAAATTTTTTATTGGTGAACTCCACCATCGCCTATATATTTATGTTTTCCACATAAATAAATATCCTAGTAAACTTATCATGATTCTTGAAGATCATATTCACAACATTACATGGGAAATATCCATATCAAGAAAAAAACTCATTACTATTTCATGGAATAAATGTGTTAAACATCTTCACTTAGAGAGGATTAAAATAAAGAACCATGGAATGTTCAACAATTCCTTAATTTCCCATTATATAGAGAATACCTATTATTTTTCGAATGAATCTTCTAGGTTTTCCAAAGGATTCCTGAAAAACAACTTAAAGGCCATTGTTTCTACCTTACATCACTAGTCTAGTGAACACATTGCAACACATTTGATGAAATTCAATAACATTTGAAAAGGAACACTACATGTAAATATATCTTAAACCTCTATAATACCAACTGGTTGGACACACGCTTATCCAATTTCTATAATATGTTGGAAATGAACAAGAATAACAGATATCATATCATAAAATATCAAATAAATAATTTTTTGTGATATGCTTGAGATGCATATCACAATATGATCATATAATAATATTCATATAATTTTGACACACCTATTGTGGACTGTACAATGTATATTATTTATTTATCCTAATACAATACTATTTAAGATGAAAATCCATGTCATCCAACAATTTATTTCTGGTGGTTTAGTTTTGTTCAATTAGTCGTGTCAGGTTCAATTTTTTGAATGGCTTCCAATGGGATTTGTTCATGGAGCCAGAAATAACCAATGGTTCTATATTTTTGAAGGAATTTATTTCTAATGGTAGGATCTCATTGGGATGTTTGTCCAATGATACTTAAGAACTCACATTGGTTGAGAATATGGGAGGTTGGGTTTATCAAAACCTTTGGGGGGAAATTGTTTCCTACTCTAGGCATCTCTTATTGATTTATGATCTGTTCACTAATCCTTAATTAATTCGAAAGTAGGAAATGGGTCACCCTTGAATTAACAATAAATTATTATCATGTAGGGAACTTAGAATCATCTGTATGTAGACGAGGTTCTTTATCAATGGATATATCTATATGTATCTGATGTTATCCATTCATGTTATTATCTTATGTAATGATTTGAGATTATTTGGTCATTATTATGATGATGATGGTTTTCATCCACGTAGTGGGGATCTTTGGAGTGCATCATTATCCAAGGAGACAGGATTTGTTTTATGTTGGGATCAAACCCATAAAATTTAATTCCTTCATACCCTTGTGAATGGAATCAGAACCCACATAGTTCGGCGCCTCTAAACAGGAAGCATCATACTTTTTAAGGTCATGAAATGAGATCAAATCATACAGTTTAGTGTTATACAACAATGACATCTAGGAATAAGGTACTTCGTGAAATATTTGTGTGGGACTTATGCTAAAGTGACCTAGAGAATCTAGAAGGGATATGGATGCCTAGGATAAATATGTCTCGACTTGGAATATGACCTAGATAGAACTGGGTTGATTTGGGGTGTTGGGTTTGAATGTTAGGGAGGCTTCCTACATATCCCATTTAGATGGGAATCATAGTCCACATAGTTCAGTTGTGAGGACCCATACCTATGGAGGCCTTATGAATTTTTATCTCACAGGGTTTCATGGACCTTTTAGTAGATTATGTTTTGTATTATTACAAAAAATGATGCCTATATTTGGTTCTGGTCCATGTTATGTGACTCAAATCATGAAGATTTTAGTTTTTGTTTTGGGTCTTAAACATGAAGAGGATTCCTTGTAGTTAAATGTTGGAGCTTATACCAAGTAGGAGGCACTTGGATTGGTATGGTTGGGTATCACTCCCAAGGAGGATTCCCAAAAGGTTTGGGATCACATGGATGCCATGACCACCATCAACCACTAAGCCCATGTGAGTCATACTCAGTGTGAGAAACAATAGGAAATAAGAGATCTAGGAAACCAAAAAATACAATTTTTCATAAGGTTGGATACATGTCCTTGAAGACCCACGTCTATGGAGATCCTCTGAAGGAAGGAAAGAGAAAGATCAAAAAGAAGATTCTCTGCCAAAACATGCATCTGGTTTTGTGGATGTCATGATTGTGGATATCCTCTAAGACCATGTGGGTCAAACTTAAATGTGATACATAAGAGGAAGCATAAGATCTCAAAATCCACGCAATCCCCCTTATGATGGTGGAATAGGCCATGGATATGAGAGGATATGAAAGGGCATTGATATTCCCATTCCCTCCCCCATTTCATATCTAGGATTGTCACATTGGACTACCCATCTAGGTACGTCCTCGGAGCTAAAGAGGAGAAAGAGTGAAACCTCCCACATGAATGTATATGAGCTCAATCTAGGGGGGATTCCTTAAAATTTGTTCCTAAAGGAGGATATCATTCCCTATTGAAGGTAAATTAAAATATGATCCTCACCCTTTCTATCTAGAAACGAAGGTCCCATGTCTCAAAGACGACTAGGGAAGGAAATAGTCAAATCCCTAGTATCAGATACTGAGAATTAACTAAAAATGAATTCTAATTCGGTGACCTCATGACCATGGGAATTCATATCTACATGCACGCAGAGGACCCTACCCATCAGGGAGGAAAAGTACAGGGTGCCTCTAACTGAAGGAATGCATATCCAAATGGTAGAAACTCTGGTTTTCCTCTTTCCAGGATTTTTAAGTACTAATTATTCATTGAAGGTTTTGATTTTCCCCCAAATGAGGGACCAAAAGGGAAAGGATCCATACCATTGGTGGTTTGGAAGAGGGCTCAATGGGGTGCTCACATAGGTCCTAAAATATAGATAAGTTGTGCTTCATACAGGGCCTATGAGGAACCATAGGTTCTTCGTACAAGGGGTAAACCTGCATGATATGAAGATTATTTTAGTAAAGGATCTCCATTGAAACAACACTTAGGAGAGGCTGTAGTCATGGAACCATGGGTCTCATAGGGTTTTCCTGGGTGAGGATCATGCTGGTCCTTGGTTAGGGAAGGGGTATTGTATAGGTTGTTTTTCTCTAGGTTCGAAGAGGCCCCTACATAGGTTCCTTTGTGTTTTAGAACCTGGAGGGACTTTTATTTTACTATCCCCCATAATTCCCTTTCTCTCAAGTTGTAGAGGGATACGTAGGGGTTTTTGGAGAACTTGGGTGAAGGGGATGTGTGACCAGAGCTTCAAGGCTTCTTCCAATTTTCCAGTTTTGTAAATCAAGACCCCAAGGATTATATTTATAGGTATATAAGGAACCCTGGGTGAAGGGGTTACCCCATTCAGTTTTATGGTGTAGGATCCCCATGCAGGTGTCCCGCGAAGGGGTGCACTTCCTCTCAGTGTTGTGCAGGGGGATTTGTAAGCCTTCTAATGTTCACGGGGCTGCATATAGGCCAAAATGGGAAAGTACATTTGATTCTTCTTAGACATATTAACCTATTTATCATTCTTGAGTTCCTCTTCATAATCTGTTCAACCCTCTTAAAAAAACGAAGTGTCAATAAAATCCCACCCTTAGAATTGGATCTGATAGAAAGAATATGGTCTAGTACTAAGGTATAATGGGGGAAGATTATAAAGGTGGTGCTTTTCTACTACATAGGGAACCCGTGTATCTCAACGACGTATGCCTTGTGTGAAATTATAGTATGTAGGTCCACAATTCATATCCAGTGCGTGTGAAAACAATGTCTATAAATACCATTATCCCCCTCTCCAATTTCTACCATTACATGTTGGAATTTATTACTCTTGTCATGTCGGTATTTCACAAATCCTTAATGTTCTTATCCTTTCGTCATTTTATTTTGAAGAATTTCTTATGGTACAACCTCTTGAATAATCATTCTATGTGGATTCACCTTGATATGGAGCATTGGCGAGCCATCTGGTTGAGGGTATTTCATAAGAATATTTGTCGAGAGGGATGTGTGTGTCCCTTGGTCAAAGGGACTATGAATTTCCTTTCCATTTCCAAATTTTGAATTTTCCATGTTAAAAATTTAACTTATCTAAGTCAGTATTTTAACTTAATAGGAAAACATTATTCCTTCTTGTAGGTTTTTAATGGATCATATAATGGATTCTTCCAAGAAAGCTATTACACATGCATCAGAGACGATCAAGACTATTGGGTCAGATTTCTATAACATGATTGAGAATACTCTTCCAGATATGGAAAGTATTTGACACTGTACCAATGTGAGTACCCAAAAAATGATTACCTGCCCTTATATGATCAAAAAACTTTGAGGGAAACCTTTATCCTTTGGACTTGGAATTACTTCCCGATGTCTTGGTTAGTGAAGCACGCCAACTTCCCTTATACCAAAATTTCCTCCGAGGGTGATTATATTAAGTAAGGAACATTTTGAAATGGTTGTTTCATACATCACAATAGCTACACTCTAGAACTGAAGCTGCCTATCCTAGAATCGAAGCCTCACTACTAGGATTTGATGTTCCATGCTTTCCAGATAGATCAAAAACATGGATGGTAGGAGGAATAGGATTTCAGTTATGAAGGGGTAGTCCAACATGGGTGAATGTTGGCATATTGGGTGCTCTAGACTTATGTAGAATTCAAAAATTAGTTGCAAGATATACATATCTATGAGGCTATTTGGAAAGGGAAAACATGTGTTTACAATAACTCAGAAATCATCCTCGAGCTGCTGAGATGGTGGATTCCTTAGAAAAATTCTTTTTTAATGATCCATGGTGATGTTAGTATTAGTCCATGGGATGTCAAAATTTTTTTTTGAAGACCCCATTATTAGGGGGATGTATGATTTGTTCATCCCACTAAAGATAATGCACAATGTTGTTGAAAGGAAACTGCCCTTGGAAAAAGAACTTTTTAAGGTGGTGATGAAATTGCAGAACAAATACCCCCAACCCAAGTGTAAAATCCATCCCAAAATGTGGATAAAAGATTTTATCTAGCCAGAAGAAGAAATTACCACTTTCAGGTGCCCTACCTGGTTCCCCACTTTAGATAATCAGGGTTCTCTTGAGATATTCTAACATACAGTGGTGAAGGGCTAGTATACCTATAGGGGTTATAAGGTCAATCATGAAGTTTTTATAAATATTCTCTTAGATGGATTCCTTGAAATGTGGATTAGAATTTAACTTATTCCCATCTATAAATCCAATGGTGGTGTGAGCCTAGTGACTCTTGTTAATGCAGCCAATCTAGAAGAAATGAGATATATGGTTGGATTCCCATGTACTGAGGATAATTAGTTGGTCCATGCTGTATATGTACAACAAGAATGATCCTTTTAGAATTGAAAGGAAATTTTAAGTTCTGTGGGGATATATCATAGAAAAATTCAGTTCATATATGGTGTTAAGCACATTTAAAGTCCCCAACAATCGAGTTCGCCTGTTTATTCAGGCTGTTTCCGGAATCCAGCCTCTAATCCTAACATATGATGAAATACTAAGGATGTTGAACATGTACAGAGAATTGAACTTCTTTCAATATGGTAATACATTTCTAGGGATGTTTATCAATGATGTAATGGAAAAATATTACAAACTGAGGTCATATATGATAAAATTTAGAGACAATGTACTAGAGGATTACATTGGTAACAAGATCATCTATGAGGCCTATACCCCATAATGATTTACTCGCTGGCTCAAATGTGTGCAGTAGTAAATCATCTCCCCCTATACATGTTTTTATTTAGAAAAATCTAGTGGTATCCCTATAGTTTTAGATCTGGATGACCATGGAGGTGTACACGATATCAATTATGCTGACTCTGTTGGATGCATCAATCAGGTTGGAGGCTGGGTATGCCAGTGTGTAGACTAATTCATGCCCTTAAGAGGTATTTATGAAAGGTTCTTACCAGGTCAAGGCCATGAATTTTACTTCATGTAATGTGTGGTATAAAGGTTCTAACTAAAGGTTATGATGCTGAATCTTTGGAGCCTTCAAGGCGATTTTAGGGAGAGACCACTACAAAGGCTATGGTTGAGAAAACCACAGCTCTTGCACAAAGGAGGTCCAGTTTTCACCTATGGGAGGAGACTAATTTTACATACATTCATTATTATATGTTAGTAAAGAATCCTGAAGAGGGTTACTTGTTTAATGGTTTTGAGGCTTCCTCACATTTAGCCACATCAGATCCAAATTACGTCTGACCCTTAGCGATCTGAGATTCGCTGGGTGTAAATTATGATATTAGGGATTCATGGGTGTTTCTTCATGATGAAATGAACATATGAGAGATAAAATATATTAGATAAACCAATGATATCCACCCCGATAGTGATTTGGATGAGGTGGGGAGGTATATTCAGGAGTTGGAGGATTCAATATATGCAACTGATGATTAGATCCCCATCACAAAGTGTGTGTCTGACATGCTAGATCGAGGAGTGATTGAGGGGTTAGATAGTCATCCCAAAGAGGAATGGGGTGACTACCTTGACCCTGCTAATATATTTATCTTTTATCCCTTCCCTTTTATACTATTTCATCCACTATTATTAATATTTATGGGATTTATTTAGTAGCTCTGAGGAGAAGAAGAAGAAGAATGAGAAGGAGAAATAATATAGGTTATTGAGTTTTTGAGGTATGGTCCCATGGGAACCCCCATTAGGGTAGTGGATGAGTCCCTTGGGTCCCCAAAACTATCTTTGGGATGGAGGACCATGATGGAGAATACATCCTTGATAATTTGTTGACCATCACCTCAAGTATCTATTTCCAAGAGGGATGATATGGGTCCTTCTATATCTTGAGAGAGGAAACAAAAGAGGTTAATAAATTAGTCCTGACATAGGTTCCATAGTAAGTCTTTGGGTTTTCATTTGATATCACGACTTGCTCGACATACTCTTCTGACTGTTCTTGACCTTTATAAAATCTGCATCACTTTCCTACCTTAAGGGATGTAACATTGGTCCTTCATGGATTGAGAAGGATACCCCAATAGAGGCAAAGACCCATGATGATGAATCCATCATTTTTTTGGATGATGTTTCTATAGATTCGTCCATGTATTCCCTTATTCAAGTAGAGAGGGGAGAGGGACACAATAATGTCTGATGAACTCCCTTAGGTGTCACATGATGTTTATGAATTTCCTATCCTCATGAAATTTTAGATTCATTCCCTACAGTGTAGGATCTTGCATCAATAAATGTTGGTCCCATTGTCACTTTTAAAGTGGATGATAGGGATATTGGATGGTCCCATGAAGGTGATGATGCTGACCCTGACTCCATAGGGCATAATGACGTTGTGTCTCCTTAGAAGCTGGAATAGGGGATTAATAGAAGAGCCTATTTGGGTCATGAGCAACACGTCTTCGATACCCCTACTAGTGAGGATTCTGTAAGACTTTATATCATGTATCATGGAATGATTGTTCAATTTAATCTAGATATTTATATCTTATGTTCCCTCAACTAGTTAGAGGATTTAAGTATTTAATTGTATGGATGCGAGTTTTCTCGTTCATTCATTTTCCATACATAGTTGACTTTGTTTCACCTGATTCTTTACATAAAGGTACAACTTGTGTAGCTTTGTCTGCAGAGAACATTTCTAAGGCACATCACGAGAAAGCCCTCCAAGTCCACCCTGCTCCCATTATAGAGGAATTGAAAACTAATAATATCAAAGTGGGAGATCGTCAAGAGTCCTTGATACCATATTTTGAAGAAAATCAATAGGAAACTTTTCATATGAAAGTCCATGATCCTTAATATAAGGCTAGGATTACTAGGGAGATGTCAATTCCAATGATTTATACAACCATGGGTGAGTGTTTGCAACTATTTTGGTCACCTCATTTACTTTTATATCTGTTTAACTCTAAATGTTGATGAAAAGTATCACCTTCTATTCAGTTCCATCGACTTTGACTGTTGGGAATGAGTGGGTAGATTTCATGCCAGTTTGACCAACATACGTAGGTGAAACTAAGGATACTTTAGAGGGAGTAGAATAAGGTATCTTGTTGAGTGCACTAATCCAGATCTATATCTCTCCCTTCGAGAGTGTCTCTAAGTCTTATCTGGAGATGGAAGAGGATTTTCTTATTACACGCTGCATTGTCTGGCGGCATATTTGGAAGATAATCTGATATATTCCTCTTAAATACATGTTGTCCCAACTTCACTGACTTAACTTCAATATTTCCATGTTGGGATTTGGAAGGTTTGGTTACCATGATATCTATGATGTGGTGAATTTGATAATTCGATAAAGGGTAGAGAAGTGAATATTGAAATAAGATAAGGTGCAGCTGGTGGGACAGTTTGTGGAACTCAAAGATTCCATGATCCAATCTGAGCTCAGCCACACCTCGAAGGTGGAGTAATATCCAGATCTCCTTGATAAGAAATATCTTCAAATGGTTCTCCTTCACGAATACTTAAATACAGTAAAGGAAGAGGTAGTCTAACTCCACTGATCCATGGTAGGGGTTTTGAAACAAATAAGGGATATTGTTTCTATGGAAAAGATGAAGCTCCATGATGTTGAGGAGGCTGATGTTACACAATTGGATAAGACTAGTAATATTTATAGAATTATAGAAGTACAAATCATGTTATACAAGACTATGTTTAAGAAAAACTACAAAAATTTGAAGAGAGCCTCTAGTATGTGGAAGTTAAAATCTTTTATAGAACTTAAATGAAAGCAATTTTTGTTTCCAATCACTTGTTCTTTCATTTTTTTTCCTTATTATAATCATAAAACATCCCCAAAAATTACTCATTTGATTTAATTTCATCAGTTAATAATTTCAATGATAAGGGAAGGAGAGTTCTCTAATTTTATATAAGGCATGGGGCCAAACGAGAGTGATTCGACTATTGCAAAGGTTATATGAATAAACTTACAAAAATTTTGTCTTCTTATGTCATCTCCCTATTTTTTTTTCCTCGGTAAAATATAACGATTACTTAGCAGGCATGACTTGGGTTTTTCTTAGGCCACCATTTTCATGTTTTCAGTCTAACAAATTTGGTGCCTATTTTTTTATTACTTGATTTTTTCTTAAACCACACAGAGCACAGGTCTAGTGAGCTGAGACTCAAATTTTGTCTAGAACACCCTTTGAGAGTTTTCAATTTGGAGAGAATTATGCTGCTTTTTGTGGGCAGTTTAATGTCGTGAAAGATGGAATAATGAGACTGAAATTTTAGGTCAAACAACTTTGACCGTAATTTCTGAAATGATGGCCCAAACATGGTTTTTTGGCGAAGAATGTTCTAAAATTATTCCAATACCATTGGGGAATTTTGAGGCATGATTTCGTGGTTCCCAAATATAAAACATGATAGCCAGGAATAGAGGAGGTGTCTCCTGAGGGTGAAGTTATCACTGGTTGAAAACCTTTTTTATGGATTATTTTATGCAAAACCAATTGGGTTGTGTTACTACGTAGTCAAATAGTGGAATCCTTTGCCTGATCGACCATGAATCTTTATGGATGACTTATGAAAATCCAACTAGGCCATGATACAACATAGTTGTGAAAAAATATTTTTCCAGAATTCTGAAATTCTATTACTGATGGATGAAATAAGTTTATGAAGATTAATATTTATCAAGACCGTGATTGGTTGTTTTTCTAAAGGGAATATTTTTGAGATCTAAGAGAGCATATGTATTGGAATTGTCCATGCATGAGAGACTTATCCTATACTAATTCTTCTTATGTGGATGAGGGTAATTTTTTTTGGATTATCGATGTCAGGGGGAAAGGCCCCTTTCAGACAAGGGTTAAAGCATTGTGTAGTTTAATGTCATGTGACCAAAACATTGACTATGTATTTTATTGCCTTATAGAGAGTATATTTTTGTACAGTTTAACATCCTGTGACTATGAAGATATGATATATATTTTAATTTCATACAAGAATTACATTATTCTATGTATTTTAATTTTATACCATAAGGAAATTATCTATATAGTTTAATGTCATACATTAAGGAAATTACGGGGTATAATTTAAGGTCTTTATCTTCAATTGAAAGGTTAATAATTCTCCCTTTTCATGTTAATATTTCTTAGAATACACCATAAAAATTATGTACGAGGAGAAGAATGTTATAAGATATAATATGGGAATCTACGAATCTGAAAAGTGGTATATGGAAAAGGGATTATGATGAAAAAGGAGGTATCCCTTAAGGATAGAGTTACCACTGGTTGAAAGACCTATTTTGTAGGTGACTTTATGAAAAGACAACTGGGGTGTGTTACAACATAATCAAACAGTGTAATTTTAATGCCCTGACCCTAGTTACCCAAAGTCAGTGCATTATTACATAACATTGACATGATCACGAGGGATCAAATCTCAAAAGGCTGATCAGTTTAGTAGCTTTGGAAGTACTAAATACATTAATAAGTTTTACATTATGTTATAATATGAAAAAAAACAACATTGTATCCACTGAAAACATTCATATCCCTTAAACTATCCCTTAGACTATCCCTGCGGGTAAGTCATAATATATTTTTTCACATCCTGGGAAAAATAAAACACAGAAATGGGTGAGCTCCGATGCTCAGTAAGGATAACAATATAGCGGAAACTTTCATAAATAAGAATAAAAATTTAAGGAAATGTATAAGACTAAAACAAAAGCCTTTTAAACTTAAAATTCCAAATAATATGGTAAATATAAATCAAATAATGTTATTTACAAATTCACATGGATATTCTACTAGTTGAATAATCACATGGAATATCAATATCCAATTTCATAATGATGGAATGCATAATCCCAGACTTCATAACCACATAGTCAAATCCATGTTCCAAGACTACAAATAAGATTTTTTCATGACCTTGTGCCAAGACACTAGTTTATCTCATGAGATCTGCCGATTCATCGAGGAGCTATAGTGGCCTCCACCCGTCACTTACTAAGTCCAATGCATTTCTCATATGAAAATGTTTAAACATAACATAAACATTCGTATTAAAAATATCATACAAAATGTCAATACTTTATCCATAAACCATGAATGGTTTAAAAATAACACATCCACAGTCAAACATATCACAAAACCTTCAATACAATATGAAATATTTGTATCATAATAAATCAACTTCAAACAAGTGAAAAAACCATCAAAGGATGTTGACATAGATGAAAATGATTTGTAAAAATCATTGAGAGAAAAATCACCTTTTCATAAAAACATTTAAAATTCACACAATTTAGAAAGGAAGACATTTAAAGACATTTTTGAATCAAAATTTCCTATACCACCTCAAAACTTTTGAACGGAATTAACATTTTAAAAACTTTCATGTCCATATAAATAAATCTGTAAAAACCATTTTTAAAACATGGACATTAATGAGAATGATTTAGAGGAATAAATATTGAAACCATTTAAAATGATGATATTGTTAAAGAGTCCCTTCCATAAAATTTTAAAATATTCATTTTGAAAATATTTTTATGAAACATGGATGTATATGATAAAGAGGTCCTAGTAGACACTCACCTATAAAACCCCTTGGATAATAAAGAGATAGTAGAATTAACCCTTACCTTGTACTTTTCCTTAGTTGATGGTATGTTAACCATCTATATAATAGTTAAAAAAATTTATGAAATTATACAATAACTATATACATAAATATGATATCATATATTATCTTTTAATATTTCATTGTTAATAATATTTTAGAAGTATCATCGTTTCGGGTGTTAACTAATCTGTTTTCCTTTATATGCTTGGTTACGTAAGCCGCGTTTGTTATGGATAGGATATATTTTATTTATATCCAGAATGATATTAAGTTCCTAAAAATTATTTTTATTCATAAAATGAAAATTATTCTTGAATGATTACGATGGGGAATGAATCTCATCGCGTTTGTGGAGACGGTAATCTGTACGTACGCACGAGCGAAAATATCATTATATTGATAGTGAAAACGTTTTTAATTGGATGGTATAACATATATAAAGAATAATTAACATGTTATATTTATTATTTACATTAGTTATACTCATTATTATACCCATCCAAATAATGAAGTGTTTGAATAAAAAACTACACCACGACGTGGAGATGGTAAGCCGTACGTACGCACGTATGGTGACTTTTTCATTTATAGGATGGGTAGAATAAAGAATTTGTCTGTACAATATTTATAATAACATCACAATATGTACTGGAGTTATTATTTTGGTATTGAAACAACAAAGAAAGAGGAATTGGACGAAGATAAGAACCTGAAAGATGGTGGTGAAATTATTACCTCTTCTTCGGGTGTTTCCTTTTGAGTTCATCAAAAGGGCTCTATAGGTTGGAATTCCGATCCAAGTAAGGACTATAGTATAATTTTAGGGAAGTTGGGAGGATATTTGGTCTGGGATTGGCTGATCCAAATGACTTTGGAGGTGTGAAATTAAGAGAAGGGGATGTACCCTTTTATAAGAGAGGTGAGGGTCACTTTAGGACAAGCTTAAAATATTATTTTATAATAAAATAATTTTCGGTATTTAATGGATCCAAATTGTCTTATTTCAAAGATAAGGTGGTTATGGGTCTCAAGACTCTCAAAAAATAGGGTTTAGACAAGTTTATGTCACCATATTAACCATATCTTTTAGATTTAAATATTAGTTAAACATTTTAAATTTTACCGTGTCTTCTTGTATTCATACACTATATGGTTAATAAACTTATTCTAAACTTCAAAGAGAACTTCAAAGGGTTCATTAATGACCTATATAATATTATTTACTCTTTTTTTCCAAACCTTATATCTTTATAAATATTATATCAACCAAAAATATTGTATTTTTTAAAAAACTAATTTATGTCAATTTTGACACTATTTGGTATTTTGTTTTTCTGAAAGTTATAAAAACCCTATCACTTCAAAAGAAATTTATATAATCCACCCTAACATGTAATATTAACCTAGAAAATTTTTGGATGGCATCAAAAGTTTTAAATTATTTTTATTTTAATACTTATAATACAAACTATTTTAATATTTCATTAAGAAGGTAATTACTACATCATCATTGTGTCATAAATAAATTTAATTATTTAATCTCTAAAAATTATAAATAAAATATAATTATGTAGTAAATATGTTTATATTTCTAATTAATATTTATAGTCGAATTTATCTTATGTATAACCCTATATTAAAACTGGTTTAGTTAATAAACTTTGAATTTAACACTTTTAACTCTTCTTCAAATAAAATAATAATAAATTTCCTAATCTAATCCAAGTAGACATAAAGGATCATATTTTATTCCTATGGATGTTTTTGGGATAATTACACTTATCTAATAGAATTAGGACATGTGTTAGGGTAATTATAATATCATTTTTACCTTTAATTACCCTATTTAGTTTTAAACATTTGTAAATAAAAGTCAAAAGTTACTATTCACCAAAAAATATTTTCATTTTATTGAATAACGTTTTACATACTGATTTCAACCGTGTCTCTCATATTTTTGAAATTCAACTCACAGAAGCGGTAAAATTATGTTTTATGTAAATTTTCAAATGTGCGTAGAAGGTGGCAAAAAGACGTTATAGAATTTCAATAAAATTTTATACATCTAATTTTATTATAAAATTACTCAAATTAATTACATTAAAATAATATAGGTATTATTTATCTATTTTGACTTAAAATAATTTCAAACAAAATAAATAATTATTTAAATAAAAAGTCAATTTTAAACAAAAACGCAGGGTTTTTCACTATTCATAAAAAAATTGAACATTTTCAGAAAAATACCAAAAATTAACCATAAGATAATATTGATATTACGAATTCAAAAAATGAAGTCTATTTGACCAATTTAAAAACATAGAATTTTCATTTATTAATTTAAAATTAATTCCCACTGTCAAAACCAAAAACAGGGGTTTTAAAAAGTAAAAACTATCTAAAGTTTGACATGGGTTTTTGTCAAATTTAACTATAAAATTAGTTATAATGAACTAAATTGTATTAAATGATAAAAATATAATCTAATTATACTTAAAAACCAATCAAATGTATAATTTAACACTATAAATTATTTTGATTAAAAAAGTTGTTTTCAATTAAAATTTAGCATCTTTCACTATTCATCAAAATATGAAAGTTATCAAAAAAACACCAAAAATTTATCCAAATTGAATTTTTATGTATTACTTATAAGTACGAAGTTTATTTTGTCAAATTTTATATAAAAGTGTCAGATAATGAATTTAAAAAAATTTCACCATTAGTAGGCGGTAAAATTGCATTTAAAAAAAATACTTCCTTTATCTGAAAAATTGAACTTTTTCTTATTTTATATCTAATAAACGCATAATATGGGTGTTAAAATTAAATATATTATATAAGATTCAAAATTTTGTTAATATTATTCAAAACCGCTTTTTGAACGACTAGTTTGGTAAGTTGTGGTGTGCTCGAACTCGGTGTTGCATGTAGCGCAAGCTATGGAATGAGATAACGTACTATGAAATATTGGTGTGTTACATTTTACCTTCATTAAATAAATTGAATCCTCTCAATTTGAAATTGTTCTTTGAAAATAAATGTTTAAAAACAAAAAAATACCTTTGTGGAAAACCCACATCAGAAATTGGGTTAATAAAATTTAGTCTTAATAATATGGAAATGGAAGTGAAAAAGACACCACCAAATTATGATCTCAATTAGGAGAACATTGGTGGAAATTAAGGACACATAATTAGAGAAAAATGTAAATATTTATAGGTAGTGATTGAGGTCATCAATCATGAACAATTGTAAAATTTAGGGCCTCAAATCCATCAATCTAAAATGATGTAAAATACCATCAGTTCAACAAAACATAAGGTATTAGGATAACACATTTTTGGTTTTAAGATACCTTACCTAAAGTTTAAGAATGTATTTATTCATATAACAATAGGATATATATTTATATATATATATACAAGACAAGTAGAGTTTCTTCCTTCAACTAATTCCCACAAAAAACATATCTTTCACTCCAAAAGATAATAAAATTAAAAAATATTCTATTTCTCCCAATCATATAGGGTTAAAAAATGAATTTATAATTTATTTGTCAGACCATTTAAAAAACTACATTATACAAACCAGTACATCACATAGGCCAGTGTTAGGTGATACACCCTTGTTGCCCTTCAGTTGGGGGTTCAGGTCTCGAGGCCTTACTGGATGTGACAGTTGTCGCCCGACCTCCAGGTTGTCCTTTTTTATGAAAATCAAAAAATAATATCAAGAAATGATTTAACCTTGATTATACTATCCAATTCCAAACTTAATCGATTCCAACCTTTAGAATTATCTAAAATACTTCTGGAAAAACTCATAGTCCAAAATTTATAAGGAAGGTAAACAGAATGAAGATCCTTTTTTCCATGTAATAACATGTGAATACCTTCATCGTGTATTTTTTTAAAACATGGTAACACCCTATGTTACCATAAAACCTTATTGATTACATTAGTGATACCTTATTCCATATATAACACTTGATATACTCCTTATATCCACAAATGTTTTAAACTCCAACAATGATGGAATATACTAATCATTAGTCAGTTTCAAGGTAGTCAAGAATATCCAATATAATTTAACTTAATAAATCATATATTATTCCAAAATTACTACCTTAGTATCAGAACTGTGTTATGGTTAATCTTCCTCTCAACCAAATATTTTCCAAAAACGTTAACCTGCTATTGAGTCACTTTTTTGGTTCCACACAATCTCAAGGCCATAATGAAATAGTACTGTAGTACAATCTTTATATACTCTATAATTATTATAACATGAAAATCATTAATACAAAACTAAAATGACACAATTATTTAATAACATAACAAGAACTTTAATCATTATTCTTTATCTTAGGTAGTATCATAACTTGATTATTATCCAATATCATCATTTGGGTATACTCTGATGATTTGGACATTGATTCGCGTAGTGTCCTAACTCCATGAAAATGAAGCATCGTACATTTGAAACCTTTTTATCACCCTTTAAATCACTTAAATGGTGTCTTTTTTCTCCACACTTATAACAAACTTCCATTCCCTTAAATAATTTACGAAGGTGATTCTTTCCACAGTTATCACATATGGGAAAATCCTTCTTTCCCCTCTTCCCTTTATTCGTCTTTCTCTCCTCAATCCTTTTCTTCTCTCTCTTCCCATAAAATCCATAGGACTCAGAGTGTTATTTACTTATCTTATTAACACATGAGACTATTTGTTCATATGATGAGAAAACATGGGATACTATTTCCCTTCTAAATGTTGGATTAATACCATGAATGATAATATCATTATTAATATTTGGATCATGCGTATTGCTGGAGTTCTCATTCCTTATACTAGTTGTCATTTCTAAACAATGGCATACACTATGTTAGTTTATGAATCACAAAGCATAATTCGAAACTTGAAAAATAATTAACATAAATTGAAATGATTATAAATATAATCTATACTCATAAAATGTTTTATTTGAGGAAGTATTTACTCCTAAATCCTACATAATGTCTTGTAATTAAAATGCGAATTATCCTAAGAATATCCCATGGGAGTGTTGTAACTAAGAGTGTAACAAGACCTATTGTCGTGTACAATGATACCCAGGGTAAAGCCTGAGACTCCTTATCAGAGTTTTCACTCTTAGGAACGTCTGTGCCAGAGCAGCATCTACCTACTCGTATCCAGAAAGAGATGTATTGCTTGGAAAATGCACAAAATCTCTAAATTACAATAATTCAAGGAAGTTCTTCTATATTAATCATCAAAGTCTATATTGGGGTAGTGTTCTCTAATCAATGTTTTTCTAAATATTGTTTCTAAGGTTTTTACTAAACTTTCTCTGATAACAATTGTAATACTCTTACCCAAGTTACCTAGAGTCGGTGCATTATTACATAACATTGGCATGATCACAAGGGATCAAATCCCAAAAGATTGACCGATTTAGTAGCCTTGGAAGTACTAGATACATTCATAAGTTTTAAATTACATTTTAAAATGAAAAACAACAACAACATTGTCTTTATTTACCACATTCATATCCCTTATACTACACCTTATACTATCCCTATTGTTCAGTCATAATATACTTCTTCGCATTTTGGAAAAAATAAAACGTAGAAAGGGGTGAAGTCAGATGCTCAGTAAGGATAACAATATAGAATAAACTTTCATAAATAAGAATAAACATTTAAAAAAATGTATAAGACTAAAACATAATCCTTTTAAACATAAACATCATCATAATATGGAAAATATAAATCAAATAATTCTATTTACTTATTCACATGGATATTCTACTAGTCGAATAATCACATATAATATCAATAGACAATTTCATAATGATGGAATGTATAATGCCAGACATCATAACCACCCATTAAATTACTTGTTCCAAGACAAAAAATAATATTTTGTCAAGGCCTTGTGCCAAGACACTATTTTGTCTCATGAGACCTATCGATGCATCGAGGAGTAACAGCGGGCTCCACCTGTCACTTACTATGTCCAATGCATTACTAATATGAAAAGGATTAAACATTACATAAACATTGATATTAAAACTAGCATTCAAAATGTCAATAATTTATCCATAAACTATTAATGGTATAAAAATAACACATCCATAGTAAAAAATATCACAAAACCTTCAATACAATAAAAAAGATTTATATCATAATAAATCAACTTCAAACAAGTTTAAAATCTCTCAAAAGATGTTGACATAGATGAAAATGATTTGTAAATATCTTTGAGAGAAATATCCCTTTTCATGAAATCATTTAAGAATTCACACAATTTAGAAAGGAATACATTTAATGAAATTTTTGAATCAAAGTGTCCCATACCACTTTGAAACATTTTAAATGAATTAACATTTTAAAAACATTCATGTCCTTATAAATAAATCCTTTAAAACCATTTTGAAAACATGGACATTAATGAGAATGATTTTGAAGAATAAATATTTAAACCATTTAAAATGATGATCTAGTTAAATAGTAGCTTATATAAAACCATATAATTTTTCTTTTGAAAATATTTGTATGAAACACAGATGTGGATGATAAAGAGGTCCCTGTAGATACTCATGTTAAAACAACCTCGGATAATGAAGAGATTGTAGAATTAACAATTACCTTGTACTTATCCTTAGTCGATGGTATGTTAAAATCCTGTATAATATTTAAAACATTGTTACTAAATTATAAAATAACTATATACATAAATATGATATCATGTATGATCTTCTAATATTTCTTTGTTAATAATAATTTAGTAGTATCATCATTTCAGGTGTCAACTTATCCATTTTCCTTTATTTGCTTGGTTACGTAATCCATTTTTGTTATGGATAAGATGTATTTTATTTTTTTTCCAGAATTATATTAAGTTCTTAAACATTATTTTTTATCATAAAAAGAAAATTATTCTTGAATGATTACGATGCGGAATGAATCTCATCGCGTTCGTGGAGACGGTAATCCGTACATACGCACGAGCGACAATATCATTATATTGATGGTCAAATCGTATGTCATTGGATGGTATATCATATATAAAAAATCCTTAACATATTATATTTATTATTTACATCAGTTATACTCATTATTATACCCATACAAATAATGATGTGTTTGGATAACAAACTACACCACGACGTAGAGAAGGTAAGCTGTACGTACGCATGTATGATGACTTTGTCATTTATAGGATGGATAGAAAAACGAATATGGTTCTACCATATTTATAATAACATAAAAGTATGTAGTAGGTACTATAGTTATTATTTTTTTATGTAAACAACAATGAAAGAGTAAGTGGAAGATGAAAAGATTTTGAAAGAGGGTGGAGAAACTATTACATTTTCTTCGGGTGTTTCCTTTGGAGTTGATCAAAAGGACTCCATAGGTTGGATTTATGATCCAATTTAGGACTCTAGGTTGATTTTAGAGAAGTTGGGAGGATATTTGGGCTGGTTTTTTCTGAGCCAAATGTCATTGGATGTGTGAAATTAAGAGAAGGGGAAGTACCCTTTTATAAGAGACGTAAGAGTCACTTTAGGAAAGGCTTGAAATATTATTTAATAATTAAATATTTTTCTGTTTCTAATGGATCAAAATTGATTTATTTCAAATATAATGTGGTTATGGGTCGACATACTCTCAAACAATAGGTTTTAAACATGTTCAGGTCACCATATTTACCTTATTGCTTAGATTTAACTATTAGTTAAATAGTTTAACTTTTATCGTGTCTTCTTGTGTTCTTACACTATACGGTTAATAAACATACTAAATACTTCCAAGAGAACCTCAAGTGGTTCATTAATGACATATATAATATTATTTAAGTCTTTTTGCATAACCTTATATTTTTAGGAATATTATATCAACCAATAATGTTGTATTTGTTTTAAAAACTAAATTATGTCAATTTTGACACTATTTTGTATTTTGTTTTTATGAAAGTATTAAAAACTTTATCACTTATAATTTTTTTTATCCAATCTGACATAACATGTCATATTTACCTAGAAAATTCATGGATAGAATCAAAAATTTTAAATTCTACTTATGTTAATATATATAATACAAACTATTTTAATATTTTATTAGGAAGGTAATTACTGAATCATCATTGTGTCATAAATAAATATAATTATATAATATCTAAAAATTATAAATAAAATACCATTATGTAGTAAATATTTTTATCTTTCTAATTAATATTTATAGTCGAATTTATCTTATGTATAACCCTTTATTAAAAATGGTTTAGTTAATAATCATTGAATTTTACACTTTTAACTCTTCTTTAAATAAAATTATAATAAATGTCCTAATCTAATCCAATTGGACATAAAGGATCATATATTATTCCTAATTTTGTTTTTGGTCGAATTATACATATCCAATAGAATTAGGACATGTGTTAGGGTAATTATAATATATTTTTTACCTTTAATTACCGTATTTACTTTTAACCGTGGTAAACAAAACTAAAAAGTTACAATTCACCAAAAATTATTTTCATCATATTGAATCAAATTTTACTTACTAATGTCAACCATATCACTCATATTTTTTAAATTCAACTCATATAATCCGTAAAATAATGTTTTATGGAAATTTACTAACAAGCCTAAAAGGTGGGTAAAAGATGCTAAAAATTCAACAAAATTTTATACATCTAATTTTATTATAAAATGAATCAAATTAATTACATTGAACTAATATAGGTATTATTTATCTATTTTTACATTAAATAAAATAAAAATAAATAAATAATTATTTAAATAAAAATTCGATTTTAAACAAAAACACAGTGTTTTTTACTATTCATCAAAAAAATTGAAAGTTTTATGAAAAATACCAAAAATTCAACATTAGATAATTTTGACATGCCAAATTCAAAAATGAAGTCTATTTTACCAAATTAAAAACATAGAAGTTGCATTTATTAATTTAAAATTAATTCCCTTTGGGAAAACCAAAAAGCAGTTTTTTAAAAAATAAAAACTGTCAAAAGATTGACATGTGTTTATGTCAAATTTAAATGTAAAATTTCTTATAATGAACTACATTGTATTAAATGATAAAAATATTATTTAGTTATACTTAAAATCCATTCAAATGTATAATTTAACAAAATAAATTATTTTGAATAAAAAAGTTGTTTTCAATTAAAATTTAGCATCTTTCACTATTCATCAAAATATGAAAGTTATCAGAAAAACAACAAAAAATTATCCAAACTAAATTTTTATGTCTCAATTCTAAATAGGAATTTTATTTTGTCAAATTTAATATAAAATGTCAGATATTCCATTTAAATATCGTTCACCATTAGTAGGCGGTAACATTTCATTTTTGAAAAATACTCCCTTTATCTGAAAAATTAAATTTGTTCTTATATTATGTCTAAGAAACATATATTATGGGTGTTAAAATTATATAGAGTATAATAAATTCAATATGCAGTTAATAATATTCATAACCACTTTTTGAATGGCTAGTTTGGTAAGTTGTGGTGTACTCGAACTCGGTGTTGCATGTAGCGCAAGCTATTAAATGAGATATCATACTATGAAATCGTGGGGTGTTACAGGAATCCCTTGGATGATTTTCCCTTAATAATTGTGGGTGAATTATATTATCCAAATAGGTATTGTTACCGTATAGTCAGGAAAAGGAGTTCTAAGAAATTCCAACATTCTATTTTTGATGACTGAAGGA
Source organism: Viscum album (assembly GCA_963277665.1). Lineage (NCBI taxonomy): Eukaryota > Viridiplantae > Streptophyta > Magnoliopsida > Santalales > Viscaceae > Viscum > Viscum album. Next base: position 1,262,659,618 of record OY728146.1, read on the forward strand.
TGTTTATAAAGATTTAGATTTCCCTAAAAATAGAGATTGGTTTGTGGAAGAAAAAACCAGAATATGGGAGGATCATTTTAAGTAAAAATTATTTAAGAATGGTTGAATATGTTTCCTATGTTGGTTTGAACCAAACACGTGGAATATAGTGATTATAGTTTTAGGTCATATGACTAGGACCATAACATTAAGGAAATGACAGGTGTTATGTGGCCTACCAAACCAAGGTGGTTCTGAAATACTACAGACATGAGACTGGAAATTATAAGCCATGTTCTTGGGGGTTTCCCAATTGGGAGAAATGATACATGAAAAATATGCAAGTGATGACTTCAGACTGATTCAAATTGCGGGTTCCAACATAATTACTTCAAAGCTTACGATGACAGAAGATTCTTCTACCGAGGGAGAAGTTATCATTGGTTGAAAAACCCATTTTGTGGGAAACATTATGAAAACATAGTTGGGTAATGTTACTACATAGTCAAATAGTGACATCCTTTGGCAGGAAAACCCATTTTGTGGGTGACTTTACGCAAAGTGAACTGGGATGTGTTATAGAATAGTCAAGAAAAAGAGTCCTTAGGTATCAGACATTCCATCACTAGAAGCTAGAGAAAGATCATGAAAGATTTAAATGTCTCCATGATTATGAGTATGATGTGCGGAATTGATACTTCCATTCATAAAGGAAATGTTTGGACTAATATTGTCCATGAATCATGGAGTCCATTTCATGGATCTGAATCATATGTAGAAGGGGGTTATCTCTATTTCCTAGGTGGATCCCCTAATAAGGGGAACCAAATTAATAGATCTTTCATAGATATTTGTTCGTATACCAGATAGTGGATAGTTTTCTTTAACCCCTGGCTGGGACTTGTTCATTAGGCCCTGGTGTCACTATGTATCTCACTAGAATGATAATCAAGCCATATATAGTTTTAGAACGGATTCTCCATACCGATTGAATTCATGTATGGAGAGAAGGGTTTTTTTAATAAGGACTCACACATGAGGTGAGACGCCATATTTAATACATTTATGTAGATTTGACTCATACATAGGAGAGTGGAGGGAATTTCCCACATTATGTTGTGTCTCATTCCATGATTTAAGATCTAGATATCCCTACGTATGTCATTGAAATGAGAATCAGTCCACACATAGTTCTTGAGGAAATCATACAGTTTATTGTCATGTGATGAGGACATTTGGTGTACCTTTTAAGGTCTTGAAAGTAGGATCATGATAACCTCAATAAAAATTGATACGCCTTTCTCATGTAAGGAACTCTTTTACCAAAACTCCCAAGCCCCCGTGAGTTATTCTTGGTGTAAGAAACAAGGAGTGGTAAAATATTCTTACATGACACAAAAGAAACATAAGTCCAGGGTATAGGAATTTAGTTTTTTGTGGTGGCTAGGACATGAGTTATGATCTAGGTGTCTCTACATAACAAATTAAGATGATAATCATGCCATTTGTATTTATTGAAATCCCATGTAATTTAATGTCATGCAACGAGGATGCAGATGAATCGATGTGAAAAGAAAAATGTTGCAGATGGTCCCAAAGATGGAAATATGGTTGTCACAATGTATCCTATGTTGTAAATAATAAATCCACATGAATTTCATCGAAGGTTCCTCATGAAGGCCTCACTCATACACATGTAGTGGGGATTTTTTTTTGTTTTGGATGGACCCAAGATTGGAGATCCATGCATCACTATGTATCTAATTGGAAGGATAATAAAACCATATGAAGTTCAATAAATATCATGCAGTTTATCATCATGAAATGAGGAGATTGGCCTTCTAGTTTAGCATCTTGAAGTAAGAACATGGATCACCTGACATGGAATGAAATATTGTGGATGGACCAGAGGATAGGATCCGAGTGTCACTACGTATTTTGCTGGAGAAAGAATAAATCCTTACATAGTTCTTAAAAATAGGTCACCACATCAATTAGGTTTTGAAATGGGAAAAATGGGGATTTAATACTTTACATATTGATGGTTGGGCCGAATATAAGAGATCTATATGTCACTGAAGATCTCATTAGGATGAGAATCAAGCCGTATGTAGTTCCAGAAAAGTTCCCTCTATGGGTCTGATTCATACACAGAAAAAGAAGTAGATTTTTTTTATCATGGACGAAACTGGGATGGGAAGCCCAAGCATCACTACACATATCATTGGAATGAGAATCAAGCCATATAATGTTCTTGAATAAAGGTTTGGAGGGGTTTCCAGCATCAAATATGATGATCCTCTCAAATACAAATCGAGATGTTGTGTAGTTTTACCAAATGCAACAAGAATGTGAAACATGTAGTTTACTATCATACGATCTGGAAAATATTATGTTGGGACTTATACCTATAAATGGGGACCATGTTCCACTATAGAGTGTCAATGATGCGAGTGGGGCTTGTGCATGGGAGCTCTCAGTCCTTTTTTCCTCTTATATTGACATGAGGCCATATTGACCTACTGAGGGGTTAGAGGCATGTGTTTGATACTTATACCTAAGATGGAGGCCCATATTTAAGGGATTATGGGGATTTTCATAGATCTTGGTATGTAAAGGGTTTCCTAACATCAAATGAGAGTGACATTAACCATTCATTTTACTATCATGTAGTGAGGATGAATATTGTCTCACAGTTTTATGTTATACTACTAGGACCACATGTCATTAGGTTTATCACCATGTGATGAGGATGATGATGCAACTTAGTTTGAAATTATATAGCACAGAAGTGATGTAATACCTTTTAATGTCACGTGAAGAAGACCAACTATGCAGTTTGATGTCTTGTAGCTAAGATGAACGCCATGTGATTACATAGAATATTAATTTAGGAATATTTTATTGGTTGACGTCAGAATAATCTCTCCATCCATTGAGATTAAGGAATAGGCTTCATTAGAGTGGACCTTGTGTATATAGTAAGTTCCATCAAACATTGGTTCATGATTTGGAGGCTACATTCCTAATATCATTGGAGTTTTGAAGACCTATACCAGTTATCTTTGGATGAATGAATGGAGGAGGACCTTCTTGTTAATGAATTGCACTATCTGAATTAGGTAGGATTTCAAATGATGAAGTGTGTGAAATCTTTTCACATCAAGTTACTCCAATTCATCCTATAATTTATAGTATTTCTCATCTATGGATAACTGGTCATAGATAAAAATTCAGAGTGATGGTAATTGAACCTAAATGGGATACAATACTTCTATTCCATATAACAGTTAGTATGGGGTCACCCATGTGGCAGTACGAGTTGTATTCCAATAAGACCATAAGGCATGAATGATATTTTCAGACCGATAATTTTTATATTTATTCACTGACTTCTAGAGTATGTTCGTTAGAGTCTTGTTGAAGGCCGCTATCTATCCATTATACACTATTTGGTAGAAGGATGAATGGTTGGATTTGATATTGAACTCCTGATATAGCTTCTCTATATCAGAAAAATTGAAATTGGTGCCATTATACATTAGTATTTAATGGGGGAAACCAAATATGGTAATGATGTTGGTTTTAATAAAGCTGACAATGTTTTTGGTTCTGAATTCTTTGAGAGGTATTGCATCATCCCATTTGGAAAATAAATCTGTAACAATTAGGATGTATTTAAACTAATGGGATATATCTGGAGGGTATGGACCCAAAACTTCCATTCCCCATATGGAATATGGCTAAGAGTATTTGGATGTATGCAGAAACTCTAGGGGTTTATGGGATGAAGTCGGAACGGGCTTGGAAAGAATGATACTTCTTGGGGAATTCTATGTAATCCTGCATCATCGATGGCTAGAAGTATATGAGCCTTTGAATTTGGCCAGAAAGCATGTACCCTGATTTTTGGGAACAATAGGACCCCACATGTAATTCTTTCATAATATCCATAGTCTCTTCTCCATCTATATATATAATAAGGACTTTATAACAGGCTCATTTGTAGTGGAATTTCTAGTGATGTGGGCCATCATAAAGAGTGAAGTTGGATACTCACCATTTGATTTTCTCTTTACTAGATTCATATTATGGGGGTGATCTATTCTTGAGGTAGTCCACGATTGGAATCATACACCTAGTGGTAGGACCATATGACTCATGGATAGGAATGAATTCATTAATTTTTTCCACTCTGACTCGAACAAGAGGCAAGACCATTTGACGATGCTCAATGATGATGATTGTTTCGTCCTAGTTTCTATTTTCCAAATCTATAGCTAAATTCAACAATGCATATTCTTGGCCATTATACATTCACAGGATATGAAACAATGTCGGTTCATAGGGGAAATCGTCCATCAACCCTCATTTATAGTCAAGCAGAGTAATTAGCTTTTCTTTTCTTATAGAAAAATACCCATTGGTCTATTTGATTACTAACACTAAGTCACATTTCACCTCTAGATGTTTCACTATTAATTGGAGTTCCAGTTCTAGTCCTTTAATGAGATCTTGATATTATGCCTCATTGTTTGTAAAACCTTTCCAATAACAGTAAGGGGCAAGCTAAAACCGCCTTTGTAGGGGAAATGAGCATGATACCTGACCTGAGTTTATTAATCTTAGGGTCTTATATTATATTCCCTGTTGGGATCCTAGTGGCACCATAAAAATAAATTTCCCATGTTTAGGGTCCATTCTGAATATAGAGTACTTACTTATCCTACAATTCAGTACATAATGCATTGTTTCTGTAGATGGTTGTTCTGTAAGGAAATCTACTAAGCCCTGACCTTTCACTACTTTATGAGGAATGAATTTTACATCAAACTACTTCATAATAACTAACCACTATTCCAGACATCCTGTCAACATAAGATAATTGAGGATTTATTTTAGAGGGTTGTTGAGAGTGATCAATTAGACCTTGTGATGTTGTATGCAGTGCCTTAGTTTATGAACCATTGATATTAATGACAGATAGCTCATCTCAATATCTAAATAAAAGTTATTATCATTGATCATGGTTAAAATGATATAATAAAATTGTTTTTCATTTGAAACACTATTCTTTTACACAATGAAGGTTCCCATTTATTTCTACAAGGATTTCATTTATATAGTGAGTCTATTTCCCTCAATAGGGAGAATTAATACTTATGCGATCAAGTTATATTTCTTGAGGTTTCCAAATGCTTCATGGATGTCATTGGTCTATTAGTATGTGACCCCATTTTTCATCAGTTTGGTGAAGGGAAAACACATTCTTGTGAGGTTGGCTATTAAGCGCCAAATGTAGGCTACGTTTCATTGAATTACTCTAAACTATTTAAGGTTTTGAGGAGGTGAAATTTTAGGGATGGATTTTTTTTCTCTGAGTCAACTTCGATGTTGTGATGACATACAACGAAGCTGAGAAATTTTCTTGAGTTTACCCAAAAAGCGCATTTTATGTAATTCCCCAACCCTGGAAGCCCGTAGTCGGTGCATTACTTTAATATAATGGCATGATTACAAGGAATCAAGTCCCGAAGGACCGATCAGTTTAGCAGTCTTGGAAAATAGATTACATACATGGTCATTACATTTCACTTTCTAATATACAACACAAAACAAAAAAAATCATTTGAGAATGCCATTGCTCCCTTAGCTTAACCCTTCATCTCAAACATAAAACACTTCTTGGGATCTTGGGAAAATAAAACATAAGAAAGGTGTTCGCTCAGATGCTCAGTAACTATAAATATTTTAGCGGAAGCTATAAAATTTTAAGGCAAGATATGTAATAAAAGAAAAATCCTTTTTAAACATAATATTGAACATAATATTGAGGAAATAAATCAAACATCACCATATAAACAAGAACATGGATATTCTACTAGTCGAATAATCACATGTTACAACTAATTTCATAACGAGGGAATGCTTAACGCCGGACATCGTTACCAACTATTCAAGGCCTTGTGCCAAGACTACTAATAAAAATTTTGTCAAGGCCTTGGGCCAAGAAACTAGTATGTCTCATAAGAACTACCGATGCATTGAGGAGCGATAGCGGGCTACACCCGTCACATACATCGTCCATTGCATTCCTCATATGAAAAAGTTGAAACATAACATTAACATTCGCATTAAAACAAGCAAACGAAATGACAATACATTAACCATAAACCATGAATGGTATAAAAATAGAACATCCACAGTCAAACATATCATAAATCATTCAATACAACATGGAATATTGTTTTATAATAAATCAACCTCAATCAAAAATAATATCCAGTAAAGGATGGTGACATAGTTGAAAATGATGAGTAATAATTTTTGAGAGAAATATAATTTTTTTAAAATCAATTAAAAGTCAAACATTTATAAAGGAAGTAATTTAAAAAAGATTTTTGAATAAAAGTGTCCCATACCACTTTGAAACTTTTTGAAAAGAATTATCATTTCAAAACATTCTTGTCCATATAAATAAATCCTTAAAATCATTTTGAAAACATTGACATTAATTAATAATATTTAGAAAGATAAATCTTTAAAACAATTATAATTCTGATCTTCATAAAGAGTACCTTTCACGAATCCTTAAAATATTAATTTTGAAATCATTTTTATGAAAAATGGACGTGGATGATAAAAATGTCCATGTAAATACTTACACATAAACAATCTCCGATAATAATGAGATTGAGTAATTAACCATTACCTTGCACTTTACTTTAGTCGAGGGTATATTTAACCACCTGTATAAAGATAATAGTATGTTATTAAATTATAACAGAACCATATTAATATTTATTATATGATACATCATTCATTTATGACTTTATACTATCCATTTAATAATAATTTCCATATCAAATTAACATTTTTGGTAATAATCGCTTTCTTTATCGTACATGTTTTAACTTTTTACTCTTGATTGTATCACTTAGATCAAGATTTAAATACTTCCAGAATATAAAACATGATTTATATATCATATATATTTATAATATAAATATGTATAATAGACATATATATGAAATTAAAAACACAGTTTATTGAGACGGTAGTCCGTACGTATGCATAAACGCTGTTTTCGTTTTCATATCGTATTGAACAGAACTAAGTGAATAAGATATATGTAAGTACATATATATATATATATATATATATATATCTCTATTAGAATTTTTATGTCATATATTACATACTTATTAGTAATATATATTTTTATAATCGTCAATGAATGGTGAACGTGGAAATGAATCTCATCGCGTCGTGGGGACGGTAATCCGTACGTACGCATCAGCGACAATATCATTTCCTTAAAAGTATGGAATTGGATGATATTTTAATTTTACAGAGACATTAGCATGTTATTTTCATTATTTTATACATATTACTCATCATTATATCCATCCAAATAACATAGTGTTGAATAACAAATTACATCACGACGTGGAGACGGTAAGCCGTACATACGCACGCATGGTGACATTATCATTAATATAATGGATAGAATAATGAATATAGTTGTGACATATTTATAATAAAATCACAGTATCTAGAAGATACTAGAGTTATTATTTTAGAATTGAAAAAACAAAGAAAGAGTAAGTGGAAGAATAAGAGAACTTGAAAGAGGGTGGTGAAATCATTACCACTTCTTCGAGTTCTCCCTTTTTATTTGATCAAAAGGGACCCATAGGTTGGATTTTTGACCAAAGGAAGGACTCTAGGATGAAGTTAAGAATTTTGGGAGGATATTTGGGTAGTGGTTGGCTTATCCAATTGGATTTGGAGGTGTGAAAATAAGAGAAGGTGAAGTGCCCTTTTATAAGAGAGGTGAGGGTCACTTTAGGAAAGGCTTGAAATATTATTTTATAATAAAATAATTTTCGGTTTATAATGGATCAAAAATAATTTATTTCTAGGATAAGGTGGTTATGGGTTGAAATCCTCGCAACAAATAAGTTTTAGACATGTTTAGGTTACCATTTTGACCTTCTCTTTTATATTTAACTCTTAGTTAATTAGTTTAACTTTTACCTTGTCCTCTTGTATTCTTATACTATATTGTTAATAAACATACTCTAAACATCCAATAGAACCTCAAGTGGTTCATTAATGACATATATAATATTATTTAATCTCTTTGGCTGAACCTTATATTTTTAGGGATAGAATATCAATTAATAATATAATATTTGTTTAAAAAAACATTTATGTCAATTTTGACACTATTTGGTATTTTGTTTTTTTATTCATAACATCATTATTACTTAAAAAAAATTCATTTAATCAACCCTAAAATGTCATATTAACCTAGAAAATTAGTATAATTCATAAAAGGTCTTAAATTACATTTATTTGGGTTTTTATAATATCAATTATTTCAATATTTCATTAATGAGGTAATTACTGCATCATTATTGTGTCATAAATAAATTTAATTATTTAATGTATAAAAATTATAAATAAAATACCATTATGTAAGAAATAATTTTAGCATTCTAATGAATATTTATATTTGAATTTATCTTATTTATAAACCTATATTAAAATTGGTTTAGTTATTAAAACTTGAATTTAACACTTTTAACTCTTCTATAAATTAAACTATAATAAATGTCTTAATCTATTTCAAGTGGACCTAAAGGATCATATTTTATTCCTAAGGTTTATTTTGGTCGAATTAAACATATAAAATAGAATTATGACATGTGTTAGGGTAATTATAATGTCATTTTTACCCTTAATTACCTATTTTCTTTTAACCGCGGTAAATAAAAGTCAAAAGTTACTATTCACCAAAAATTATTTGCATCTTATTGAACCATATTTTACTTACTGAGGTTAACCGTGTCTATCTAATTTTTGAAATTTAACTCACAGATGCGGTAAAATTTAGTTTTACGTAAATTTTCAAAATCTCCTAGGAGGTGGGTAAAATTATATGGATTATATATAGTTCAAAATTCTGTTAATACTATTCATATCCACTTTTGAACGGCTAGTTTGGTAATTTGTGGTGCGCTAGAACTTGGTGTTGCGTGTAGTGCAAGTTATTGAATTACTTTGAAAAAAATAACGTACTACGAAATCATGGGGTGTTACATTCTTCCCTCCTTTAATAAATTGAGTCCTCAAAATTTGAAATTGTTCTTCGAAAATAAAAGGTTTAAAATAGAAAAATACCTTTGTGGAGAACCCACATTGGAAAAATGGATTAATGGGGCTCTATTTTAAAATAAACAAAGGTAATCATGAGGGTTACCAGAAATGAAACATACTAGGGTTCTATGTAGGAAAACATGTATATGGAAGGGAAAACTAACCATCATGTTCTGATGGAGAGTGATAGAGAATATTATTAGGAGAAAGTAAATGATCTGAAAGCCATAAAATTGTGATGGGTTAAACGATATTTGACTCCCCAGTTGGAAAAGTAAATGAACAACATTTTTGTTTTAAGTTCCTTTTCATAAATATGAGGAGTTTATTTATGAGATTTACTAAGAACATAAGGAGATATACTTACTTTTTAAGTATAGATTCATCATTTAATTCATTTCTACCACTAACACATCTTTTATCCAAAAGATAATAGAATTGAGAAAAATTCTATTTATCGTAAACTTATAGGGTTTTTAAAAAAATGAATTTATAATTCATCTATCAGACCTTAAAAAAAACTACATTATACATACCAGGACATCACGTAGGCCAATGGTAGGTGATGCACCCTTGTAACTATAGAGACCAAAATCTTGATGTACATGGACATTACATTACTTTTGCAGAATACTTAATGCATGACAAAAATAGACTCCCAAAGATCTTATTAGTTTAGTGTCTTTGGAAACTCGGAACGTAATCTTCTAATCATGGTGAAAGATCTTCAACATCTCCCATAAAGACCTTCCCCTTTTGGTTTTCTTACCTAAAACCTTTCTTTATATCCTGGGGAAAAGAAAACATAAAAAGGGTGAGCTCAAATTCTCAGTAAGTGTAAACATAGAGAACATAAAACAATCCATAAACATTTGAATGCAAAAACTTGAACATAAAATATAAACATCAAAATTTTGTGCAAAGACATAAATCTTGGAAGTAAGTAAGGCATATAACATAATGGATCATCAATCATGATAAAATAGCATGGGAATAAAGCATGTAATTGTGGCATCAACTAAGCACATGTTATGATTTCTATAGTATCCAAGGCATTGCTATCATGACCATCTTAGTGGACAAGGTCCCTTTCTGAATCGAGTTCACTCCTCATTTCAGTCTTGTAACACTGAACCGGATTAACTTACCATTCTATCCATGTCTATATCATGAGATATAAATCTTTACCCAATGAATTGGAGGGAGATATAGGTCCCACCCATCTCATAATGAAATCATTATTTTGTGTGTCACAAAATCATAAATCATACATCATAGCATAACCCATGTTATAGAATGAGATTCTTAAACATCATGCCATCATTACATAATTCATATATAAAAATGGATATCATTTCATCATAAGAAGAATATAACCATATAAATAATGGATACATTATACTTGAAACATAAACATATTAAATAATGTCATTTTAGATGGAAAATATTTTTTATAAAACACTTGAAATGAAATCATGAGGAAAATATCCTTTCTTCTTCAAAATCATTTTCTTTTCACAAAATGCCATGAAATTTTAAAAGAAAAGGGTTTTGTTGAAAATAATCATTCAATATTGTATAGGAAGCTTCATGAAAATGAGGCTTTATGAAACTGTAAAAATCTGTTCACGCCGTATAAGTTAAAAATAACATTCTCCTCATACTTTTGTCGGAAGAGTCAAAAAGTACCTCGTATGGTAAAAAAAGAAAGATTCATTACATACCATGTAGTAAAAGTAAAAAATGGTTAAAAAGGACTTTAAACATACATGAAACAAGTTTTAGGAAACATGGAAATGGATGATAACAAGTACCACAGTAAATACTTACGAATAAACAATCCCAGATAAGAACGAGATTGGAATAGTTATCCCTTACCTTATGTCTGATATGCTTCATATGTATCCGAAACTACTATATAATGATTTAAATAATGTCATTGAATTATTACAAAATCATATTCATTGTTATGATATCATATATAGTTTACTTATTACTTTATATTACCCGTTATTTTTTAAATTCGATGTAAAAGCAGTGATTTGGGTAAAATCGTTTCATTTATTGTATGTGTTTCGACTTTTTGTTCTTGATATTATTACTTATATCATGATTTACTTAATTCCAGAATGTAAAACATGATTTATATATAATTTATATTCAGCATATACATATATATATGATAGATCGATAAATGGAATGAAATACACCGTTCATGGAGACGGTAGGCCGTACGTACGAATGAACGCTGTTTTCGTTTCCTTATTGAATTGAATGGAATTAAGTAGATGACATACATATATATATATACATAAATCGAGTATCATTATTATGTCATATATTTCATTATTATTCATTATATATACTTTATAATCATTCATGAATGGTTAACATGGAGAATGAATATCATCGCGTTGTGGAGACGGTAGTCTGTACGTACGCACGAGCGATGATATCATTCTCATGATCGTGGAATTGTATTGAAGTGTATGTATAATATTTCCGAATCAATATCACTTTAAAATAATCATATATAGTTATTTATTTACACCATTATACCTATCCAAGTAAGTTTGTGGTCGAAAATAGATTACACCACGGCGTGGAGACAGTATTCTATACGTACGCACGTGCGGTGATTTCGTTTTTCGTAGGATGGATAGAAGGTGAAATAGGGTTGTTTCATATTTATAATAACATATTAGTATATAAGTAATACTGATGTTATTAGTTTATAATTAGACAACTAAATAAGAATAAGTATAAGAAGAAAGAAACTTGAGAGAATCGGAAGAAGAGATTACCTCTTCTTCGACGCACCTCCTTTAAACATCCTCTTAGGGTGGTAGAGTTGGTCTTTTGAGAAGACCATAACCTCTATGATATAACTATATAGGTTGATAATAGGAATTGGCAGGGTTTTTCTGAGCTTCATGGTTCAAATGGGTGTGAAGAGAAGTGGGAAGGGGTGCCCTTTTTATAAGGGAGGAGAAGGGCACCTTTGAAAAAACTTAATATATTATTTTATTACTAAGTCATATTCGGTTTTTAATAGCTCAAAATTGATTTATTTCAAAGATAAGGTGGATATGGGTATAAATCCTCTCAACAAATATATTTTAGACAAGTTTAGGTTACTATTTTAACCTTATCATTTAGATTTAACTCTAAGTTAAATAATTTAACTTTTACTGTGTCTTTTTGTTTTCTTACACTATATGGTTAATAAACATACTATAACAAGCCAAAAGAACCCAAATTGGTTTATTATTAATATATATATTCTTATCTAAGTAATTTGGCCGAACCTTAGATTTTTAGGAATAAAATAACAATTAATAATATAATATATTTTTGAAAAACTATTTTATGTCAATTTTAAAACTATTTGGTATTTGATTTTGGTGAAAATAATAACCCCATGGTTAGTTCGAAAAAAATTAATTAAATCAATACTAACATGTCATATTAACCTATAAAATTATTTTAATTCATAAAAAGTCTAAAATTGCATTTATTTGGGTATTTATAACATCAATTATGTTAATATTTTATTAATAACGAAATTACTGCATCATCATTGTGTCATAAATAAATTAAATTATTTAATGTCTAAAAATTATAAATAGAATACCATTATTTAGGAAATCTTATAATCCTTCTAATGAATATTTATAGTCGAATTTATCTTATGTATAACCTTATATTAAAAATGTTTTACTTATTAAACTTTGATTTTAACTATTTTAAATCTTTTTTTAAATAAAATAATAATAAATGTCCTAATCTAATCCAAGTGGACATAAATGATAATATTATATTCCTAAGGTTGTTTTTAGTTAAATTATACTTATCCAATAGAATTATGACATGTGTTAGGGTAATAACAATATCATTTTTACCCTTAATTATCCTATTTTCTTTTAACCGTGGTAAATAAAAGTAAAAAGTTACTATTCACCAAAAATTATTTTTATCTTATTGAACCACATTTTACTCCTTGATATTAACCGTGTCTCTCAGATTTTCGAAATTCCACTCACTGAAGTGGTAAAATTAAGTTTTATGTAAATTTTCAAACTCTCCTAGGAGGTGGGTAAAAGACGGTGAAACGTTCAATAAATTTTTTATATGTCTAAAATTATTATAAAATTACTCCAATGAATTACATTGAACTTATATAGGTATTATGTATCAATTTTTACCTAAAATAAATTTAAATAAAATAAATAATTATTTAAATAAAAAAGTCGGTTTTTAAATAGTAACCCAGTGTTTTCACTATTCATCAAAAATTGAATGTTTTCAGAAACACAACAAAAATTCACCCTAGGCTAATTTTGATATTCCAAATATAATAATGAAGTCCATTTTGAAAGATAAAATTCATAAAATTTCAAAAAGTGGGTATTACTATTCATAATGTCTAGTTTATATAATATTTTAATAACATATCGTTTTTTAGTGAAACTCGGTATTGCGTACAACACACGCTATCATGGAAGGTCGCGATTGCGTGTAATGTAAGCCAAGTCAGGGTTGCATGTAGTGCAATACTCCTTTGTTGTTTCATATAACAGAATCCAACCATATTTCATTTATACATTGAATATATATATATACATACACTCAATGTTGCGTAAAATAACTATTATCAAACAAACTTGAAATTGTGTGTAACATGATCCATGAATAGTGTTGCGTATACTGCAGGCTAATACAGTGTTGCATATATCGCAAGATAATCCTGGTGTAGCGTACAACAAAAGACATCAAAGAAATTAAAAAGAATAATTCTCATAAAATCTCGGGATATTACATTCTACCCCCCTTAAAATGAATTTCGCCCTCGAAATTCATCGGGGTTATAAATGGTTTTCTAATTTCAAGTTTCTTTAATTGAAACCCACATCATAAAATAGAATACCAAAACATAACTTTAAAAACAAAAGTATGAAACATAACGGTTAACCAAATTAACTAATCACTGAGTTTCCACATAAAAGAACATAGGTGAAAATATGGATATGGAAGAGAAATATAACCACGAACTTATAATGGAGATTGGTAGAGAACATGGTTATGAAAAATCCAACAATCACAATGCCATAAATTTGTGATGATCTAAGGTACCATCCGATTCATCATATATGAGAGCACTAGGACAACATTTTTGGTTTTCAATATCATTTCCCTAAAGATGAAAATTTTGAATGAGAAGAAATACATACTTGATTTTGGTACAATCTCACTGTTGTTTATGCCTTGTATAATTTCCACTTCATCTCTTAAAGAAATGAAATTGAATTTTTCATTCATGAAGTGTTAGAAGTTCATGTGATAGAATGATAGGTCATTCCATCTGTTTCTATCGCAAAAAGTTTACCACAATTTATTAAATATACATAAGTCCATCTTTGATGAGATTAATCGTATATGGTTTCTAAAATGGACTTATACTTCATTTATCATAGAGCTTAATAAAACTAGTTTATACTAACCAGGGACTTCCTGTAGGCCAGTGATAGGCGATAAAGGCCTGTCGCACTTCAGTTGTGGGTTCGATTCCCACAGCCTTGTCCAACGTGACGGGTTGTTGCTCGTCCTATGGGTTGTCCTTTTTCTCAAACTATACTATTATAACATAATAAAATTTCTAGCCTTATACAGTACTATCTGATATCTAACTTAATCTATTCCAATCTTTAGGTTTATCCAAAATACTTTTGTCCGGTCTCATAGTATAAAGATAAAGATTACTTGAATTGTCATCTACCGAGCATGTGAATACCATCATTTATCGTACGATATATCTTGTTGGTCACATTCCAAACATGTGAATACCATATCATGTATTCTCGTGAAACTTGAATTACCATAGAACCTTAGTGAAAATATGAGTGCTATCAAAAGTTAACCCTTTCTACATACCAAAATCTCAAAAATTCTATATACTCAAACCATGATGTCACTTAGTCCTTATATCAATCATGATCTCATGAATACTATCAAACAATTTATTTTCTCCTTATCCCTTCATTATGCGCATACCATCTGCTTTCCAAAATATTTGAATTACTTTTCATGGTTACCGGTACCATATTCTTATAGAAAACCAAAATGGACCAATACACAGATATTTCAATATTCTATAAAATTACCTCAACAACATTATTATTGAATTCCAATACATAATCCCCTCAATCCATCCTCTTCAATGATTGGCATAAAATATGTCCTTCTTTGATTTAGAAGTAACTTCTTAGGTCAGGGAATTGAGTTAGGTAATGACCATGTTCTCCGCAGATCAGATATTGGACTCCATAACAGTCTGTCACTCTATGACCCTTTTCTCCACATAGATAACATCTTCCCCTCCATTTGAGGTATTACTCAAGGTTCTTATTTCCTTCTTTATAAATCTCAATCACCCTTTCTCTATGCTCCTCACCATGCGAACCTGCATAAAATTCCATCTTCCTCTTATTTGATGACTTAGGAACACAACTAAAGTTCACCTTATTAATCATATATCGAGATGACGGATTCGGCATAATCACAATAACTTTCTCTCCAGGCGTTACATAATTTCGTTGATCATAGTCCCCAATTTTTCCATTGTAATCAATGTTAACTTAATTCCTTCTCGTTCCCTCCATTGACTAAGACCAGAAACTATAGTGTAAGAAACAGTTAAAATAACGAGGAAACACATAATCATAAAAAGTAACTTATGGGATGTGTAACTTATCAAAACTTCTTTAATCCATGACACCTGAGGTTCACCCTAGGTTATTCATGATCGTCAACATAATTCTAGGACTCTAACCTATACGTATACTTAACCTTAGGGACATCCCTAGACATACCTTAGAAATATCTCTAGGGATTTCACTAAAGTTTTTGCATCCTAGTTTCCAAATGTTAACTAAACGTTCACTCTGGTACCAACTGTACAGACCCAAAGCTTTACGTACATGGAAATTACATTACTTTTGCAGAATACTTAATACATGACAAAAACCGACACCCAAAGATCATATTAGTTTAGTGTCTTTGGAAACAAGGAACGTAATCTTCTAATCATGGTGAAAGATCTTCAACATCTCCCATAAAGATCTTCCCCTTTTGGTTTTCTTACCTAAAACCTTTGTTTATATCTTGGGGAAAAGAAAACATGAAAAAGGGTGATCTCAAATGCTCAGTAAGTGTAAAGATAGAGAAAATAAAACAATCCATAAACATTTGAATGAAAAAACTTGAACATAAAATCAAAACATCAAAATCTTGAACAAAGACATAAATCTTGGAAGTACGTAAGGCATATAACATAATGGATCATCAATCATGATAAAATCAAATGGGAATAGAGAATGTAATTTTGGAAACCATTAAGCACATGTTATGATTTCCATAGTATCCAAGGCATTACTTCCATGGCCATCTTAGTGGACAAAGTCCATTTCTGAATCGAGTTCACTCCTCGTTTCAGTCTTGTAACACTAAACCAGATTAACTTACCGTTCTATCCATGTCTATCTCATGAGATATAAATATTTACCCAATGCATTCGAGGGAGATATATGTCCCAGCCATCTCATAATGAAATCATTCTTTCGTGTGCCACAAAATCCAAAATCATATATCATAGCATAACCCATGTAATAGAATTGGATTCTTAAACATCATTCCATCATTACATAATCCATATAAAAAAATGGATATCATTTCATCATAAAAAGAATCAAACCATGTAAATAATGGAGACATTATACTTGAAACATAAACATATTAAATATTGTCATTTTAGATGGAAAACATTTTTGATAAAACACTTGAAATGAAATCTTGAGGAAAATATCCTTTCTTCTTCAAAATCATTTTCTTTTCACAAAATGCCAGGAAATTTTAAAATAAAAGGGTTCTGTTGAAAATAATCATGATATCTTGTATAGTAATCTTCATGAAAATGAGGCTTTATGAAACCGTAAAAATCCGTTCATGCCGTATAAGTTAAAAATAACATTCTCCTCGTACTTTTGTCGGAAAAGTCAAAAAGTACCTCGTATGGTAAAATAAAGAAATATTCCTTACATACCATGCAGTAGAAGTCAAATTTTTTTAAAAAGGACTTTAAACATACATGAAACCATTTTTAGGAAGCATGGACATGGATGATAACATGAACCCCAGTAAATTTTTACGAATAAACAATCTCGGATAAGAACAAGATTGGAATAGTTATCCCTTACCTTATGTCCGATATGCTTCGTATGTATCCGAAACTCTTGTATAATGATTTAAATAATGTAATTGACTTATTACATATCATATTAATTGTTATTATATCATATATAGTTTACTTATGACTTTATATTACCCGTTCTTTTTTAAATTCGATGTAAAAGCAATGATTTGGGTAAAATCGGTTCATTTGTTGTACATGTTTCGACTTGTTGTTATTGATATTATTACTTATATCCTAATTTACTAAATTCCAAAATGTAAAGCATGATTTATATATAATATATATTCAGCATATTAATATATATATGATATATCGATAAATGGAATGAAATACACCGTTCATGGAGATGGTTGGCCATACGTACGCATGAACGTTGTTTTCATTTCCTTATTGAATTGAATGGAATTAAGTAGATGACACACACACACACACACACACACACACACACACACACATATATATATGAATAAATCCAGTATCATTATTATGTCATATATTTCATTATTATTCATTATATATACTTTATAATCATTCATGAATGGTTAACATGGAGAATGAATCTCATCGCGTCGTGGAGACAGTAGTCCGTATGTACGCACGAGCGATGATATCATTATCATGATCATGGAATTGTATTTAAGTGTATGAATAATATTTCAGAATCAATATCAATTTAAAATATTCATATATATTTATTTATTTACACCATTATACCCATCCAAGTAAGGTGGTGGTCGAAAACAGATTACACCACGTCGTGGAGACGGTATTCCGTACGTATGCACACGTGGTGATTTTGTTTTCCGTAGGATGGGTAGAAGGTGAAATAGGGTTGTTTTATATTTATAATAACATATCATTATATAATTAATACTGATGTTATTACTTTATAATGAGACAACTAAAGAAGAATAAGTAGAAGAAGAAAGAAACTTGAGAGAATCGGAAGAAGAGACTGCCTCTTCTTCGACGCACCTCTTTTAATCATTTTCTTAGGGCACTAGAGTTGGCCTTTGAGAAGACCAGAACCTCTATGATATAACTATATAGTTTGAGAGGAGGAATTGGCAGGGTTTGGCCGAGATTCACAGCTCAAATGGGTGTGATGAAAAGTGGGAAGGGGTTCCCTTTTTATAAGGGAGGAGAGGGGAACCTTTGGAAAAACATAAAATATTATTTTATTATAAAGTCATATTCGGTTTTTAATAGCTCCAAATTGATTTATTTAGAAGATAAGGTGGGTATGGGTCGAAATCCTTTCAACCATTAGATTTTAGACAAGTTTAGGTTACTATTTTAACCTTATCATTTAGATTTAACTCTAAGTTAAATAATTTAACTTTTACTGTGTCTTTTTGATTTCTTACACTATATCGTTAATAAACATACTATAACAAAGAAAACGAACCCTAAGTGGTTCATTATTAATATATATATTCTTATCGAAGTCATTTTTTAGAACCTTAGATCTTTAGGAATAAAATAACAATTAATAATATAATATCTGTTTTAAAAACTATTTAATGTCAATTCTGATACTATTTGGTATTTGATTTTTGTGAAACAAATAACAGCATGGTTAGTTAGAAAAAAGTTAATTAAATCAATACTAACATGTCATATTAACCTATAAAATTATATTAATTCATAAAAAGTCTAAAATTTCATTTATTAGGGTATTTATGACATTAATTATGTTAATATTTCATTAATAAGGTAATTACTGCATCATCATTGTGTCACAAATAAATTAAATTATTTAATGTCTAAAAATAATAAATAAAATACCATTATGTATTAAATCTTATTATCTTTCTAATGAATATTTATAGTCGAATTTTTCTTATGTATAACCCTATATTAATTTTTTTTTACTTATTAAACTTTGATTTTAACTATTTTAACTCTTTTTTAAAATAAAATAATAATAAATGTCCTAATCTAATACAAGTGGACCTAAATGATAATATTATATTCCTATGGTTGTTTTTGGTCGAATTATAATTATCCAATAGAATTCTAACATGTGTTAGGGTAACAATAATATCATTTTTACCCTTAATTACCCTATTTACTTTTAACCGTGGTAAATAAAAGTAAAAAGTTACTATTCACCAAAAATTATTTTTATCTTATTTAACCACATTTTTCTCCTTGATATTAACCGCGTCTCTCGGATTTTCGAAATTCCACTCACAGAAGCGGTAAAATTATGGTTTATGTAAATTTTGAAACTCTCCAAGGAGGTGGGTAAAAGACGGTGAAAGGTTCAATAAAATTTTAATATGTCTAAAATTATTATAAAATGACTCCAATGAATTACATTGAACTTATATAGGTATTATGTATCAATTTTCACCTAAAATAAATTTAAATGAAATAAATAATTATTTAAATAAAAAATTCGGTTTTTAAATAGTGACCCAGTGTTTTCACTATTCCTCAAAAATTGAATGTTTTCAGAAAAATACAAAAAATTCACCCTAGAATAATTTCGATATTCCGAATCTAAAAATGAAGTCCATTTTGAAAGATAAAATTCATAAAATTTCAAAAAGTGGGTATTACTATTCTTAACGGTTAGTTTATATAATATTTTAATAACATATCATTGTTTAGTGGAACTCTGTATTGCGTATAACACATGCTATCATGGAAGGTCCTGATTACGTGTAATGTAAGCCATTTCAGGGTTGCGTGTAGTGCAAGACTCCTTTGTTGTTGCGTATAACAGAATCCAACCATATTTAATTTATACATTGAATATATATATATATATATACACTAAATGTTGTGTAAAATAACTACTATCAAACGAACTTGAAATTGTGTGTAACACGATCCAAGAATAGTGTTGCATATACTGCAAGCTAATATGGTGTTGCATATAGAGCAAGATAATCTTGGTGTAGCGTACAATAAAAGACATCAAAGAAATTAAAAAGAATAATTCTCATAAAATCTCGGGTTGTTACAGTCACCCTTTGGTTGTGGGTTCAAGTCTCACGGCCTTGCCGGATGCGATGGGTTGCCGCTTGAACTCCGGGTTGTCCTTTTTATAACAATCCAAATATAATCTTAATAAATTATTTAACCTTAACAATAGTATCCAATATCAAACTTAATCCATTCCAACCTGTAGACTTATCCAAAATACTTCTTTCAAAACTGACAGTCCAAAATTTATAAAGATGTAAAACACAATGAAGATCCTTTTTTCCAAGTAATAACATGTGAATACCATCATCATGTATTCTTTTAAAACATGGTAACAACCTAAATTACCATAAAACCTTATTGATTACATTCATGCTCCCTTATTCTTTATAGAATACTGAATATATTCCTTATATCCAAAAATTTTAAATATTCCAACAATAATGGAATAAACAATCTATTAATCAGTTCCAAGGAAGTCAAGAATATCCAATATAATTTATCCAAATCAACTATCTCTTATTTCAAAATCACTGACTTATTATCAGGACCATATTAAGGATTACCCTTCCTTCAACCACGTATTTTCCAAAAAGAGTAGCTTACTATTAAGTCACTTTTCTTAGAACCATATAATCTCAAATCCTCAATAAAATATTACTACAGTACAACCCTTATTTATATTCATAATTCATATAACCAGTATATTGATGATACAACAATAAAATGAAATAATTCTATAATAACAACATAAGAACACTAGTCATTCCTTTTCATATGAGGTAGTATCATAACTTGATTATTATCCAATAGCATCATTTTCGGTATACTCTGATGATAGGGACATTGATTAGCGTAGTGTCCCAAATCCTTACAAATGAAGAATTGTACATTTGAAACCTTTTTCTTAACCTTGAAATCACGTACTAGGTGTCCCTTTTCTACATAGTTATAAAAAACACCCATTCCCTTCATGAATTTACCAAGGCGATTCTTTCCACAGTTATCACATATGAAAAAATCCTTGTTTCCCTTCCTCCCTTTATCCATCTTTCTCTCCTCCATCATTTTTCTTCTTTTAATTCCCTTCAAATACATTGGACTCAGAGAATTATTTACTTATCTTATTAACACATGAAACTATTTCTTCATATTATGAGAATACATGGGAGACTATTTTCCTTTTAAATGTTGGATTAATACCATGAAATATATCATCCTTCTTACTCTTTAGATCATACAGATTGCTGGAGTTCTCATTCCTTCTATTGGGCACCATTTTGGAACAATGACATACATTAGGTCAGTTTATGAATTGCAATTCATAATTCAAAACTTGTAAAATACCTAACATAAATTGAATAGTTTATGGATATAATACATAATCATAAAAAAAATGTTTTATGTGAGAAAATATATACTCGTAAACCCTTCATAATGGTTTGTAATGAAAATGAGAATTATCCTAAGCATATCCCCCGGGAGTGTCATAACCAAGAGTGTAGCAAGGCCCGTCATCGTGCACCAGTTCCCATTCGATTCTAGCTCAAAGCGGTGTTTTCGGGTTTTACCCCTTGGTACATCTGTGCTAGAGCCGCCTCTACCTGCTCGTATCTAGACAATGATGCATTTCTTGTAAAGCTCACAAAATCTCTACAATACCAAAATTCTAGGAAATTCTTCTATACTAATCCTCAAAGTCTATCTTAGGGCTATGTTCTCTAATCAATGTTTATCTAAATCTATTTTCCAAGGTTATTGATAAACATCATATAATACCAACTGTAACGCCCCGACCTAGAATCTCGGAGTCGGTGAATTACTTTAATACAATGGCATGATTACAAGGAATCAAGTCCCAAAGGACCGATCAGTTTAGCAGTCTTGGAAAATAGATTACATACATGGATGTTACATTGAACTTTATAACATACAACACAAAACAAAAAAAATCCTTTGAGAATGCCATTTCTCCCTTAGCTTAACCCACCATCTCAAACATAAAACACTTCTTGGGATCCTGGGAAAATAAAACATAAGAAAGGGTTGAGCTCAGATGCTCAGTAAGGGTAAATAATTTAGCGGAAGCTATAAACTTTTAATGCAAGATGTGTAATAGAATAGAAATCCTTTTTAAACATAATCTTGAACATAATATGGAATAAATAAATTAAACATCACCATATAAACAAGCACATGTATATTCTACTAGTCGAATAATCACATGTAATAACTAATTTCATAATGAGGGAATGCCTAACGCCGGACATCATTACCACATAGTCAAGGCCTTGTACCAAGACTAAAAATAAATTTTTTGTCAATGCCTTGTGCCAAGACACTAGTTTGTCTCATGAGACCTACCAATGTATCGAGGAGCTATAGCTGGCTCCACCCGTCACTTACAAAGTCCACTGCATTCCTCATATGAAAGAGTTGAAACATAACATAAACATTCGCATTAAAACTAGCATACGAAATGTCAATACATTAACCATAAACCATGAATGGAATAAAAATAGAAAATACACAGTCAAACATATCATAACTCATTCAATACAACGTGGAAGATTTTATTATAATAAATCAGCCTCAATCAAGAATAATATCCAGTAAAGGATGCTCACATAGTTGAAAATGATGAGTAAAACTTTTTGAGAGAAATATCCTTTTTGTAAAATCATTTAAAATTCACACATTTATAAATGAAGTAATTTAAAAGATATTTTTGAATCAAAGTGTCCCATATGACTTTGATACTTTTTGAAAAGAATTATCATTTCAAAACATTCATGTCTATATAAATAAATCCCTAAAATCATTTTGAAAACATGGACATTAATTAAAAAGATTTAGAAAGATAAATCCTTAAAACTTTTAAAATTCTGATCTTGATAAAGAGTAACTTTCACAAAACCTTAAAATAATCGTTTTGATATCATTTTTAGGAAAAATGGACATGGATGATAAAAATGTCCCCAGTAAATACATACACATAAACAATCTCAGATAATAATAAGATTGAGGAATTAACTCTTACCTTGCACTTTCCTTTAGTCGAGGGTACGTTTAACATCCTGTATGAAGATCATAGTATGTTATTAAATTATACCAGAACCATATTAATATTTATCATATCATACATGATTCATTTATGACTTTATACTACCCATTTAATAATAATTTCCATGTTAAATTAAAATTTCAGGTAATAATCGCTTTCTTTATTGTACATGTTTTAACTTATTACACTTGATTGTATCACTTAGATCAGGATCTAAATACTTCATGAATATTAAACATGATTTATATATCATATACATTTAGAATATAAATATTTATAATAGATATATATATATGAAATAAAGAACACCGTTTATGGAGATGGTAGTCCGTACGTACGCATAAACGCTGTTTCCATTTTCATATCATATTGAACGAAACTAAGTGAATAAGATATATGTAAGTACATACACATATATATATATATCCATTATCATTATTATGTCATATATTACTTACTTATTAGTAATATATATTTTTATAATTGTCGATGAATGGTGAACGTGGAAATGAATCTCATTGCGTCGTGGAGACGGTAATCCATACGTACGCATGAGTGACAATATCATTTCCTTAAAGGTATGGAATTGGATGGTATATTAATTTTACAGAGACATTATCATGTTATTTTCATTATTTATATATATATTACTCATCATTATATCCATCCAAATAACATAGTGTTGAATAACAATTTACACCACGGCGTGGAGACGGTAAACCGTACGTACGCACGCATGGTCACATTATCATTCATAAGATGGATAGAATAATGAATATAGTTGTTCCATATTTATAATAACATCAAATTATATAGAATATACTGGAGTTATTATTTTATAATTGAAACAACAATGAATGAGTAAGTGGAAGAATAATAGAGCTTGAAAGAGGGTGGTGAAATCATTACCTCTTCTTCAGGTTCTTCCTTTTGATTTGATCAAAAGGGATCCGTAGGTTAGATTTATGACCAAAGTATTTCCTTTAAGACGAAGGTAGGAATGTTGTGAGGATATTTGGGTAGGGTTTGTCCGAGAAAAATTGCTTTGGAGGTGTGAAAATAAGAGAAGGGGAAGTTCCCTTTTATAAGATAGGCGAGGGTCACTTTAGGAAAATCTTGAAATATTATTTTATAATAAAATAATTTTAGTTTTATAATGGATCCAAAATGATTTATTTATATTATATGGTGGTTATGGGTTTAAATCCTCTCAACCAATAAGTTTTAGATAAGTTTAGGTTACCATTGTAACCTTAACTTATAGATTTTACTCTTAGTTAAATAGTTTAACTTTCACCTTGTCTTCTAGTATACTTACACTATATGGTTAATAAACTTACTATAAAATTAAAATAGAACCTCAAGTGGTTCATTAATGAAATATAAAATATTATTTAAGCACTTTTTCCTAACCTTATATTTTTAGGGATATAATATCAATTAATAGTATAATATTTGTTTTAAAAATTCTTTTATGTAAATTTTGACACTATTTGGTATTTTGTTTTTGTTAAATTCATAACAACACTATTAATTCCAAAAAAAAATTAATTTAATCAACCCTAATTTGTCATATTAACCTATAAAATTAGTATAATTCATAAAAAGTCTCAAATTACATTTATTTTCTTATTTATAATATCAATTATTTCAATCTTTCATTAATGAGGTAATTACTGCATCATTATTGTGTTATAAATAAATTTAAATATTTAATGTCTTAAAATTAAAAATAAAATAAAATTATATAGGAAATCTATTTATCTTTCCAATGAATATTTATAGTATAATTTATCTTATGTATAACACTATATTGAAAATGGTTTAGTTATTAAAACTTGAATTTAACACTTTTAACTCTTCTTTAAATTAAATAATAATAAATGTCTTAATCATTTTCAAGTGGACCTAAAGGATCATATTTTATTCCTAGGGTTGTTTTTGGTCAAATTACACTTATCCAATAGAATTAAGAGATGTTTTAGTGTAATTATAATAACTATTTTATCCTTAATTACAGTATTTTCTCTTAACGGCGGTAAATAAAAGTGAAAAGTTACTATTCACCAACAATTATTTTCATCTTATTGAACCAAATTTAACTTACTGAGGTTAACTGTGTCTCTCATATTTTTTAATTTCAACTCATAGAAGTGGTAAAATTATGTTTTATGAAAATTTGAAAAAACTCATAGGAGGTGGGTAAATGACAGTAAAAAGTGCAATAAACTTTTTATATGTCTAAAATTAATATAAAATGACTCCAATGAATTAAATTGAACTTATATAGGTATTATGTATCTATTTTTACCTAAAAGAAATTTAAATAAAATAAATAATTATTTAAATAAAAAGTCAGTTTTAACCAATAACTCAGTGTTTTTCACTATTAATTAAAAATTGAATGTTTTCAGAAAAATACCAAAAATTCACCCTAAGATAAATTTTATATTATGAATTCAAAAATAAATTTTACTTTAGCAAATTCAAAACATATAAGTTTCATTTATTAATTTAAAATTAATTCCCGTAGTCAAAACCAAAAGGAATTTTTTTTAAGAAATAATAACTATCAAAAGATTGACACTTGTTTATAACCAATTTCAAAGTAAAATTACTTACAATGACCAGAATTGGATTAAATGGTAAAAATATAAACCATTTATACTTCCAAACCATTAAATATTATAATTTGACCCTACAAATTATTTTGATTAAAAATGTTGTTTTAATTAAAATTTAGTATTTTCCACCATTCACCAAAATATGAAAGTTATTAGAAAAATACCAAAACTTTATCAAAACTAAATTTTTATGACCCAATTCTAAAGAATATTTTTATTTTTTTGAAATTGAAAATATAAGTTTGAAATATTGGATTTAAAAAGGGTTTGCTATCAAAAGCCGGTAAAACTACATTTGTTGAAAAATACTTTTCTTATCTGAAAAAAATGAATTAGATCTTACATTATTTCTAAGAAACTCATAATATGGATTCTAAAATTATTAGGATTATATATATTTCAAAATTCAGTTAATACTATTCATAACCTCTTTTGAACGGCTAGTTTGGTAAGTCATGGTGCGCTTGAACTGGGTGTTGTGTGTAATGCAAGTTATTGAATTATATTGAAAAAAATAATGTACTATGAAATCTTGGGGTGTTACATTTTATGGGATTCGTATTTAAGCTAAGCTATTTTAGATTGTTGAATATGGTCTCTAGGCCATCCAGGTGGTCAGAATGTTGTCGATACTTCACCACCAAATCATCAATGTAACAATTGAAAAAAATACCCAAAAAAGTTTTGAATATGTGATGCATGGAATTTTGGTATATGTAATCGAAATTATTCAAGCCTAAAGGCATTACTTGATAGTAGAATATTCCTTAGGGGGGCCAAAAGGTAGTGGATAAATCATCTTATGGGGACACACAAATTTGGTTTTACCCTAAATAGCTATCCATGAGTGATGCAGCTTTATAAGCAACAATTGCATTAATCAATAGTTTTGTGATTGGAACCGGGAATTCATTTTTTGGACAGTTCAAATTGAGATATCTGAATTCAATGAAAACACTGTTTTGAATATTTTTCTTCTTTATAATAATGATATTTTATATCTGTTTCACATATAATACCTATTGGATGAATTCATTCATGATGATCTTATCCTCCTCGGCCTCAATTTTGGAGGCATGAGTTGGGTGCATCCGTATTACTGCCCATTTGAATCTATGATGGTCATATGGAAAAACCAAGAAATGGGTGGCCACCTTCGGATTTAGGCCTGGAATCTCTATGTCATTCCAAGAGAACACATTCCATTGTTATTTAGGGAAGGAATTATATAACTCATGTTCTTCGGGAGTCATGGAAGGACTAATAAAAGTGGGTCATGGATCTTCATATGTACCCATATTTATATCTCTCAGCTTGTGAATAGTGGTGAATATACCTTGCTCAAATGTTGGAGAGGAATTCTTTAGGTCATTGCCCTCTTCCTCTTCTTCATGTATTACCACTTTTTCCTTTTCCTAGGAAGTAGGTGATGAATCATGTTTCTCAGAGAAAGGGGATGCATCAATATTTGGACATTCAGAAGATTATGCAACTACTTCTGGATTGATTGATGGCATGGGGACTTTTTGGAGCTCTGAATGGGAGATGAGTTCATGAGAATGATCATATTCATTTTATCCCATTGTCATTAAAGATTATTCCAGATTAGATGATATAAAAAACGATTATTTTATGTTATGGTGAAGAAATGAATACATTTTCATTCGTGCTTTCATTACTACTCAGAGATTTGACAACATATCATATGCTGACTAGCTCAGTTGTCATGACTAGCACCACAAGAGTCACTGAATATGAGCTCAAATTCAGATCCATCTTCTAAATTTTGTTTATAGAGATCATGTAGCATATTGAAAGATCATTCTCAACATGATACATTTCGGAAATAGAGATGTCAACTTCAAATTCCGGAGGGCTCGACAAGGCCTCTATGAGTGATTCTTGAAGGTATTTTGATAGACCTAGAGTATCTAGTATTGAAAACATGGCCATCACCAGGTCTAATTTATTTAAAATTTAATACTTCTGGTCCACGATCTATGATTCCCATCATGGGGATGCTCTTTTTTATGTGATTTAGGAACTCATGTACTTGATGTGTATGGATCAACCATTTGAAGAGGAGATAAAGGTGCTTCTGCTTTTAGTGGATTTGATCGACTAGGTCTTCTCAAAAGATGATGTTGATTAGGTGAAGACGTATCCTCTAAACAATCTTCTAGGAAACTAATGTCAAGGAATACCCAATCAATTGGGGATGAAATTATTTTCTTCTATTGAGCTTGATGGAGATCTCTCCCATGAGTTTTATCTGTATAGACTGTTCGAGTAGGGATGCAGTTAGGGGAGTGACTCCTGGAATGACCTCATCTTCCCCTATATCCTCAAATTCGAGGGAATCAGCCCTCAGTTCCCCCAATCAAATGTTGGGGATTCAGGTTCATAATCATGTTCATCATCTGATAAGGGATCCATTATGTGGATAACATTAATGGAACTGAAGATCACCTCCTTGTCTGATATAGATTACACCTGGTGATTTGACTATTTTGTACCATTTGGTGGGGAAGTTCCCATGCTTCTTGGAATATAGGAACGAATTCTAATAATGTTAAATAAAAATTCTTCCTTGGAACAGTCTTATCTACATGTGTTTTATTTTTTTTCATTTCTCAATATTTGGCATGGATGGATGGATTTCAGAGGACTGAGCCATTTATGGAGTCAGCTGTGTTATAGCGTAAGTGGTTGAAGGAATAAATGGATATTTCAATTATGTTCATTGGATACTATGAGTCTGTTTGATCATATTTTTGAACATATTTTTACTGAAATTCTACGTACTCTTGCTATTAACATCTAACCACCCATTTTTCTCCTCCAGATTGGTGGCAGATACACATGATACTTGAGCAGGTGGCCTTTCCAGATTCAATTACGTGGATTTCACCATATTTTTCAGGGTTAATTTGAAAAAAATACTCTTTGATATTTTTCCCATTACTTATTGAATGGGGAAACAATTCGAGAGATATTCATCACCATCCTTTTCAGGTTTCTTAGGTTTTGGAAACATGATCATGTTGTTTTCTAATGTTGAGATGAAGTAGCTAGAGACTTGGTCATTTAAAAAATAATAGATATTGTTCTTAATTTACTCAAATTTCTTTCACCTTTTCTCCCCATGATCATCTTGATGAGTCATGCATTGTTGCTGGTGTTTAAGAGGTGGAACCACTAAATACAATGCAAGATTTTGAGTGGGAGCGGGTGCCAGGGATTTCTTAAGTGTAAGAGTGTCATCCTCTACTTTCCTAATTCTCTTTATTTGAGATGATGTAATTAATAAATATTTATATTTCATCCGTCTGATGGAGTATTACTCTCTTTGAGTGATCAAAAAAAGTTCACAGAACCATCCTGTATATTTCAAAGAGATAAGTGGAGTGCGCAACTCATCACAAAGATTCTCTAAATAGATGAACAACAAGTCTTCTTTAAGGATTTGTAGGTTTAAAGAGTATGTAAATATTTTCTATTGAGAAATGAAATGTGATAGCCTTTCATTCCCCTTCTATTTTCGGTTTGAATGGTCATGGATTGTTGTCCTCTATAGCATTGAGCAGAATAAAAAGAGAAAATTTTGATAGAGGTCTCCCCACCCAATGATTGACCGAGCTGACAAGATAGTGTACCATACAAAGGATGGTACTTTAAGTTATTACATGAATCCCCTCAGTTTCACTACACCCTATTTTTTATGGTTCCCCATCATGGGATCACAATGAGAGATAAGATGCAACAAATGCTGCTCCGGGTCTCCCAAGCTAATAAAAATTAGAAATGTAGGGTTACTAAAGCTCGGTGGGGGAAGAGTTAGATCTACCAATTTGGGGTAAGGATTATTTTATTCTTTTATCAAAATGATTTATTTACCCATGGATTTTAATCTATTAGTTAGTGTTTCAATAGTTTTTATGAGAACTCAAGGAATATATGATTGAGCTTCAGTTTGAGCTAGTGTTGTAGCTGGTAGAGCCATCTGTGGTGGCACTGCTAGTATCTACTATGGGTTTCCAATAGAGGCAGGCCTATAAAGATGTTCTTGGACTTGTTTTAGTTGTGCACCCAATAAAGATAATTTACGATCTGCTACTATGGGATCCAAGTATATTGGTGGTTAGTATCCCACATTGAGCGGATGTTCCAGATCTACTTAAGTCGCATCAGTGAACCCTCTTTGTTGAGGTACACCAGTTAGGAGTGAGAGTTGAGGATATTCTTGTAGAACATATCCAGAAGGAAGGCCACCTATGATTATTTCTACATTTAGTCTCTTAAATTCTATAATCTCTTCCTATTATTGAGATAATATTTCTTCATGTGAAAGGGGATAAACTTCTCTAGGTGGTAGGAGAGGCACAATATTACCCTTACCATTTTCCTTGTTGGATGAACTTCAAGGAGCTATTGGATTATTGATTGAGGGAATGCTTGGATTTAAGGTGAGTCTCTAGTTTTGGGTATACACACTTCCCTCAATAGTTTCAGTGTGTACCATATTTTGAAATGAAACATTTTCCTCTAATTCCTCTTCTAAACACATATTTTGTTCTTTAATTTTTGCAGGGGTAGTGTTAATAACATTCATGGATGCGTAATGCATTGAAAACATTATATCTAGGTATTTTAGAGTCTTCCTTTTTCTATGATCTCAATGAGGCCTTATGCTCTCCTTCACTGATTATATGGGAGACATTTGTAAGATGGTAATTTAAAGGGAATCTCCAAATAGTTCATTCATGTGCATTCCGAGTGAGGGTACTAGATCACAGGATGGAAATATCTGGGAGGATCCATTCCATACTATTTCCCCTAATCAGGATAATAATTACTTCCACTAAAGAGGATATTTTTAAGGCAGAAAATACACCACCCCTGAGGGCTGGGTATATTCCAATTCCACATTCCAAACTCTTTAGGTATGGTTTACTGACCTCAAAGGTGGTGTTAAAAAATCACCTAGCTCTGCAGGTTGGGTTTTCTCTTGATCTCCCATGGATAATAGATCCGCAACTACCCTTATAAATTTTTAAAGTTTTTTTTGAACATGGTATGGGTGCATCATTTGGTATAAACTAGAATCACCCTCTTCCAAATATCATTTTTCTATTTCCAAAATTTGTTCTATATGATGATTGAATTCTCTTAATTGGGATTCTTTCTTGATACTTTTAGGTGGTTGATGCCAAAGTCCTTCCATAGATTGCTCTCTTCTCTCCTGAAGTTAGTGAGAGTCAGTCTAGGACTATTTTTATTGATCATATCATCAGTTGTGAATAGAGTTTTTTTAAAGATGGACTAAATATATCAAATTGTATTATACCACCTTAATAGGTATTTTTAAGTCAGGGAGCATGATGAAATGTAACACTATGTGTTCATCCCACCCTCTGATATGTACACCATTTGAGGCCCATTAAATTAGATTTCACAATCGTTTTAATACACTGAGGCATGTGCACTAAATATCTCCTTGATGTTTCTTGACATTTGGATGTCGTGCAGTTAGGAGATCTGTCAACTCAATTTGGAATTGAGTCCCTTATATTACCTTTATGTGAATTTGATAATCATTATAGGGTAATAATTTTTTTCTCAAGTGATAAAGAGTTTTCCATATATTTAGGTGGATTTCATGCATAAAATATTTAGAAAATACCTCAGGAATGCTGTGTTGATAGGTGAAAAAAGGATAGAACATGACTGGTATGTCTTATTTAGCCATATTTTTTCCCATATTTATTGTTTCATCCTCATATTTTTCAAGGGATCATCAACTTGGTCTGACCAGAGTGGATGCTTTCACATCGCTTTATCATAAGTGGCAATATTGTTGTGGACTTCCTCTGTTTTATTAAAAGACAGAAGATCCATGGGTGGTTAGGAGATAAATCATCACATTGGGATGTATTCTAGCTAGTAAAGGATTTAACTTGTCAATGATAAGGCATCATACAATACATTCCCTGTTTTTTCAAGTGCCTCATGGTAGGAGGTCTTTCTCATTACGACATCGGCTAAGGGAGGACCCTCTTGATAGTGTAAGATAATAATATAGATAGAAATTTCATAGCGAATTCTGTCACGGGGAGGATTCAATGGCGGAATATAGTAAGGGCAATAACCACTTTATCTTTGATCTTCTAGCCACACTGAGGGCTTCCTTGACTCTCATTATTATATGGGATCTCAAGATTGATCATATATTGGACATGAAGCAAGTCTTCGTGGGGATGTGTCCAGGGTGGACCTTCAGAATTACTACTAATGCTATATTAATTTGGTAACAAGAGTATAGGATCCTGAGATGACATAGATAATTATTTGAAGGCTTCAATAACTCCAACATTAATTATAGAGAGATCGTATATCAGATCTTCATTTTCTATTCATCTCCAGTATAGCTTATTTGTGGATGACTTCTTTTGGGTGTTTGGGAACACTTGCTAGGGGATGTGGTTTTTATTTATGAAATCTTTCTTGATTTAATCTCACGATACTGCCAGAATTTGATGATAGGATCTTGGGATTTTGGCAGGGGTTTATTCCGGCCTCAGAGTGGACATTGGAACATGCAGATTACCTACTATTGGAACATGTGTATATTCCTGATCCAATTGATTGTATATCATGGTTGATTTTCCCCATGAACCTCTTGTGTTGGAGAAGTGGAATGTTTTAACTCTGGGGTAACATTCTGGTGAGGCACCCCATTTTGGGGGACAAATCAACGTGTCAATCCCTCTGTCACTACTGTTTCCACAATTATGATTTCCTGGCAGGTATGTCAGTTGTGGGAATGAATTTTTGTATGCCCTTTCACCATTTTAGGATATTTTTGGTGACTCCAATGACTGGAAAAAGGTTATATTCCCATTAACCATCAGAATCATGGGTATGTACCTACACCTTTCCTCCATTTCCTACCAGTGGATACTAAAATTACTCAGGTGTGGGGATAGGCATATGAGTCTTCCCCATGTTTATCATCAAGACTATTCGGCTGATCTCCCATATGCTGATAGATGAATTTGCTGACAGGCTTGATAAATGTAGATAGGTGTGTAAACCTACTTGTGGTTTTCCTTTGAACATTACTAGAGATCTTATTTGAACATTTCCAGATGAGGATATTGAAAAGATTGATGAATACGGGAAGGTGTTTTTTCCTTCTCACTATGTGCCACTATATTTTGTTGGCCGACTTCTTTGAGTGCTTTCAGACGAGTCTACTAGTAGGTTTTGATGGTGTGGGTAGCAGTATGTTCCATCTCCCTGTGTTCCACCATATTTGGTTTTAGGGATTATCTGGGTGCTACCATAAAAGTATACTGGAAGGCTTGATGGATATTGGTAGGGGTTTGAGACTACTCATAGATTGATGCAAAATTTTACTTTTTGGATTTCTTTGTGTGGGAATGTTTTTGTTCCTACTCACTATGTGACTCCATATTTGGTTGGTGGGATTCTCTGAGTGCTTCTGAATGAGTCTACTAGAAGTCTTGATTATTATAGATTGGTGATTTATTCTATTTTCTATGTTACACTAGATTTGAATGGTCGGTTTCCTTTGATGCCTCTAGGTGATTTTGCTGGATAGATGAATTAGGGTGGGCGAGTGTATTCTCTCGCTCATAGTTTTCCACTAAATTTGATTTATGGGATTCATAAAATGGGACAGAGGTGTTCCCATTCTTCCTCTCGGCCAGTTTTTATCCTCGACAGGCCATCTTGAATTCTCAGGTCTAGATGACCTTGTCCAGATGTCCGATGATGATACCCTCATCATGTTGAATATTTACTACCATACAACATTGGCTATGGTGATTCTAGTAGGATCCTATTGGAAGGAACCTTCTGTCTTCTGGGATAGGTCATATGTGGTCCCTTGATTCACCTATATATCATAAGGGAGGGACTAGTTATTGTGTTTCAAGGATTATATACCAAAATGATTGAATACAATGATAGGTTCCGTCTAATTTTTGACCACTGAACATTTATGATGAGATGATCAGTGGGATTTGCGAGATGAAGGGCTTGTCAGGTGGCCTCTAGGGTTAGGATGTTACTATTGTGATGATACTCCAGAACCAGTGAATTTTAGACCCATCATTTAAGACACTAGGTTGGTGATGACATCCTCTGCTTGGATGAATTCTTAACATGAACAATATATATGGCATACAATGGAGAGGGTTGGTGCGATGCCATTGGATTTTAGGTAGCTGCACAGATATAGATGAAAAAAAGGAAACCCCATCAAAGTGGCATCTCATTTGAACAAATACATTCATGATTAATTATCTTGTTTTTACCCTCTTTCATTTTGATAGAAAAAGGGGCCTAACAGGTTGAAGGAACTATTATCTTTCATAAGGATTCACATCGGGTCTTGTGTTTTTTTCAATGAAAACCCGTGTCACCTAACGGTTGATTACATGGGGTTGAGTATTGTGCAATCATTCATGCATCATTCACTATTTTTAAAAGAATTCCAACAAGATTTGTTCATGGATCCAGAAACACCCAACATTTCTATATCCATGAAAAACTTTCTTCCCAAAGGAAAGATCTCATTAGGAAGTTTGGTCAATGCTGCTTAAGAACTCACATTGTTTAAGAGGATGGGATGTTGGATTCATGAGACTATTTTTGGGGGAATTGTCTCCAACTCAGGGAATCTATTATAGATTTAATATATTTTTGTGAATCCTTTATTAATTCCCAAGTATGACATGAATCACCCTTCAATTATCAATAACTTATTCGAATTTATGGAACTTATAATCAAATTTATGTATTCTAGGTTCTTCATCAATGTAGATATATGTATGTATATAAGGTTATGCTTTAATGTTATTATCTTATGCAATTATTAGATATTATTTGTTCATTATTTAAGAGATTCTAGTTTTCATCTATACAATGAGGTTCTCTAGAGTGTATCCTCATCTAGTGAGATGGTATTTTTTTATGTTAATATTAGACCAATAAAATTTGATTCCTACTTATCCTTTTGAAATGAATTAGAACCCACATAGTTCAGTGGCACTTGATGAGACACTTCATAAAATTTAAGGATATGTGATGAGGACTAATCCATGCAGTTTAGCTTCATTAGGCAATGACGTCTAGGTATAAGGTTCCTAGTTAATGTTTTGTCTGTGAATTAAGCAGAAGAGGCCCATAGAACCTAGAAGGGATATAGATTCCCAGGTTGAATATGATTCTACTAGTAATGTGGCCTAGGGAGAATGGGTATGATTTTGGTTGTTGGGTTTGAACATCAGGGAGGATTACTACGTATCACATTTGAATGGGAATCGAATCCCATGTAGTTCAGTTTTGATGACTCGTGGCTATAGAGGCCCTATGAAATTTTGTCTCATAGGGGAGTATGTCCATTTGAGAAGATTATATTGGGGATTATTCCTAAAAAGGATTCCCTTGTTTGTTTTCGAGTGATTAGGAAAGGTTGGACTCATGGATATTTGAAGGTTTTTTTGGGGCTTACACCGGAGGAGGATGCCCTATGGTTAAAGGTTGTGGATTATACTAAGTAGGGAGCCCATGGATTGGTTTGTTGGGGATTACTCTTAAGGAGGAATCTCAAAATGTTGGGATCATGTGGATTTCATGATGAAAATAAAACTCCAAGACCACTTGATTCATGCCAAGTGTGAGAAATAAAAGAAAACTTGAGATATAGGAAACCAAAAAATACACTTTTCCCTGAGGTCGATAAATGGACTTAAGGACCCATGCCTATGGAATCCCATGAATGAAGGAAATAGGAATATTTTTAAGAAGAATATTTTCCAAAACATGTTTCTAACTATGTGGATGTCATGATCGTGGCTATCCTTTAAGCCTAGAGTAATCGTGATGAGTCATAATTGAATGAGGGAAACAAGTGTAAGTTTAAGATACATCAAAACATACAATTCCCCTTCCACTGGTGAAATAGTTTGGAGATATGGGAGGAGTATAAATGGATTTTATGTGCCCATTCCCTCTCCTATTTCATATCTAGGATAGTCACATAGGACAACCCATATAGGAATGACCTAGGAGCTGAAGTGGAGGAAGAGTAAAACATACCACAAGAAAGTCTAGGGGATTACTCTAGAATAGATGTCGTAAAATTTGTTCTGGGATGATGATCTCATTCCACATTTAAGGGAAAGGAAAGTGTGATCCTCGACCTCCCTACCTAGAACATTAGGTCCCTAGTCTCAGATACAACTGGGTAAGAACATGGTAAAAACCCTAGTATCTGAGATTAAAATTACCCAACACTTCCCCCAGGGCTGGGGTCCTTGGGACCATGGGAATGAATATCTACATACACCCTGAGGACCCTACCCATTAGGGAGGACAAGTGTGAGACACCTATGACCAAAGGAATGAATATAAAAATGGGAGATGTGTTGGTGTGCCTTTTTACATGATTTTTCAAGTATGCAGGA
Source organism: Viscum album (assembly GCA_963277665.1). Taxonomy (NCBI): domain Eukaryota; kingdom Viridiplantae; phylum Streptophyta; class Magnoliopsida; order Santalales; family Viscaceae; genus Viscum; species Viscum album. The sequence goes on from OY728146.1 coordinate 1,262,696,131, forward strand.
TTTTGGTGGAGGTTTCAATTTGGTCCCCCTGAAATGAGAGATCTAAAGAGGGAAAAAAATTGTCTCAGGTTTACTATTGAACCTGAGAGCCAGGTTGGCCAATAGATGGCCGCCACGTCGCGAAATTTCGAGTGACTTTCTAGCGACGTGGAAGCCATCCATTGGCTGAAACCCAACCTGAGGGTCAGGTTGGGCACCCCAACCTGAGACGATTTAAATCCTCTAAAGAGGGAGGATCCCAACCATTAGTGGTATAATATAGGGCTTAAATGGGGGATATCGTACGTCCTATCTCATAGAGAAAAGGTGATTCACAAAGGTCCTAAGAGGAAATCAAGGTTCTTCACCCATGGGTGGGGGGGGGGGGTAGACCTGTGTGAGATGAAGATGATTTTGGAAATTGAACACCTAAGAAACAACACTTTGGAGAGGATTTATCTTATGATTCATGGGTCTTATCATGTGTCCCGGGGTGAGGCTCTCACATGTCCCTAGATAGAGAAGGGGCATTGAGTAGGTGGTTTTATGCTAGGGGGAAGAGGTCCTCACACATGTTCCTTTTTGTTTCAGACCCTGGAGGGACTTCAATCTTACTAAACCCCTTAATATTTTCCTTTCTCTTATTATAGAGGGATACTTAAGGGTTTTACGAGGACCTAGGATAAGGGGCTATGTGACCAGAGATTCAGTACATTTTTCAATTTTTTAATTTTGCAAATTAGGATCCCAATGGTACTATTTATAGGAAAATAGGGAACCCTGGTTAGAAGAGTTATCCCAAATAGTTTTATGGTTTAGGCACCCGATATAGGTGTGCCACGCAGTGGTGGCCTGTCTTTCAGTTCTACGCAAGGGTGGTACAAGCTTGATAATGTGCAAGAGGCTGTGTGCAGGACATCTTGGGAAATCCCCTTTGATTATTCTTGGGGATCTTTATGTCTTTATAATTATTGAGATACTATTGATAATATTTTCATCCCACTTGACAAAAATATAGTGTAAACAAACACAGTAGTTGACTAGGGTCATCTCACTTGAGGAGTTTTGCAGTCATTCATAATCTAATCCAAATTAAATTATTATCTTTTTGTTATTTTTAATATTTATTAAAGAAATATTTTTATCGATTTTTTTATAAAATGCCAAAAATAAAAATAAACATGTAGATGTAATGAAAATAGAAAACATTGATAGTATGAAAAGAAAATACTCCCAATAGAATTATCTTGAGTGAACCCTCATTGTTTCTTTTTCATATTCACTTAATAAACACACATGATCAAGTAAGAACACCCTCTTTTTTCATTGTTGTGAATATATATTTCAACCATCATTTAAAATTCAAACTCTCCTTCTTTATCAAGGGTGAAATGTAAAGTTAAAGCAGCTTAAATTTTGAAAATTTCAACAAGGATTACACTCACTAAAAATCATCCTTAGAAAAACACAAACTAAATAAGAAACATAGAAATGAGTTTATATATAAGATTTATCATCTTAGATGTTCCTTAAGTTTTTTACTCATGATCATGAGAATATAGCTGACATTAGAATATTTGGGGGGGAGAGATTGAGTGAGGAAGATAGAGAAATGATCGAGATAGAAATAACACTTGAATTAAAACATGAATATGAAATTATAGAAAATAAATTAAAATTAAAATAGTGAAAACCAAAAGAATGAAGTAGTAGAACTCCAACCCAATTTTTCTCTATAGTGGACAATCCCCTCAACAGTGGAATCATCCAAATTTTTATAAGCTTTGAAATTTATTCTTCATAGGTTCATACTTTCTTTCTTCTTTACCCATGGTCTAATATTCTATGATATTATATATTGAATTCTGAAAGATTTCCTTTTTTCCTTGCACTGTATACTTCACATGATCTGGCCTTCCAAAAATAAACAACCTTCTTCTATGGCATTGATAGTAATACAAGTATATTAATTTTCCACATGGAATCCCATAATTTGTTGTGTGAGTACTAACATGGTGGCCCGAAGTTCTCTTGGAAGTCTCAATGAATTATCCTACTTATTCCAAATTATTGGATCCTTGTGATGTCATCAAAAGTCTTTTCAAAGCCTTATTATGATCCTTGAAATCTTATTATGAAGTATTATGATATAACTTAAATAAATATAATGTCTAGTGAATAATTATGGTCATATAAAAATCCTAAAAATTCTACTCCCAATAAAAACATATGCTTGAAAGAAAATACTTACACTCTAACCATTAAAAGTCAAACTGTTATCCCCTTCATTAGTTCCCAACCATCAAGCTACGTCATTTTTTTTCAAAATTACTTCAAAAAAGATCTCAAATCTTTAGGAATAAATTTTGTGCAAGATAGAATGTTGAAAATTGATTTAAAGGATATACCTATTTTTATAGCGCTTTTTTGACCTTTATAAGAACAAAACTAGAGGTTTCTCAAGTAAAATGAAATTAAATTTTTTGTTTCCTATATATTATGTCAAAATATCAGAGCAATAAAAACACTAATAAATATGTTATGGATCAATCATTAAAGTTATGACAATATTGATGAATTTTTTCCAAGGTTGTCTTGTTGTCCCATAATCTAGAGGAAAAATCAAGATTCATGAGACACCCTTAGATTGAGGCATGTCATTGTTTTATGTTTCTTTATTAATGTTTAGACTGATTAGGATAAATTAATGGATGAGTTTAGAGGGTTATAGAAATAAAAATCTGAAATTTGGATAAAGTAAATGTTCATGATGTGAATGGGTATTGATAACATGAATCTTTTCTCAGTAGGTTCCATGAGTTATGTTCATGGCATGAATGGGTTCTGGAAAAAATTAATTCACAACATGATATTTATTCATGATGTGAAATGTTTCTTTTTTGGATTTTTATTTAAGGTGATGAATGTTTTGGCATATGTGACCACTTAATGATTAACAACGTGAATCTTAATTCATGTTGTGAAATAGTTCATATAATGACCCAAAAAATTATCAATGGAATTTACCTTATTATAGTTATTTTATATAGTATAAAACATAAAAATAACATAGAATGAATTATTTTCATAAATGAAGAATAAAATAAGTGGTATTTATAGACATTAAGGAACCTATAATGATGAAATAACAACCTGACTATTAGAATAGTAATATCAACATTATGAATAGTAATCTGGTCAATAGAATAGTAACCTCACCTATGAAAGTATAAATAAAATTTTATCATATTATAATTGAAAATATGATATAATTATATCATTATATAATTAAATAAATGGTTAACAAATAATAAATTAAGAGTTCATATTTTTGTAGGTAATAATTATTTATTTAAAATATTATAATTAATATAATGATTTAAAATAAAATATATTTTCATAAATTAGATTCATTAATTAATATATTTTTTCTTATAATTATAAGATAATTTTTTGAGACATTAATTAATTTTTTAAAGTGTCACAAAATCAGTTCTAATTTTAAAATCAACGCTGATTTTAAATAAAAATTAAATTTCTCATATCTAGAAAATAATTTTTATAAAATGGAGTCCATTTTTGAAATATAATCATTGAAAAATGGTTAGGGTGAATTTTTAGGATTTTTCTAATATAGTTGAAGTTTTGGTGAATAATGAAATATAATAATTTACGGTTTTTAAAAATTACATGAATTATTGAGTAATGGATGATGTATAGATGGGGTAAGACCCCCTTACATCAAAATATCCTTGAACATTTACTGTAATTAGTCAAAAGAATAAATACTATTCATATTTTGATGAAAAATAATAAAAAATGAATATAATAATAAAAAACACACCTCTCCTCCCACTATAAATACCACCCTCACCACCTCTTATACTCACACCTTTTATGATTTGAATCTTGATTATATTGTTATAAATTCGTCTCCCAATCCTCTTACCCATGTTCTGGTCATACCGGTCTCACCAAAACACCAAACCTATTTTCCTTAAGGGGGTTTTCAAGGAGACAACATTCAAGAGGTAAAATCTTACACCCTTTTCTTTTAAATTATTTCTTTTCTCTACCTCATTATTTCATCCACTATCCAAAGTGCAATGAAAAATACAGTATAATAATTAAAATATAATTTTATTATGTTAATTTAATATCCATCATCAAGTATCTTCGCTTCACTTTTTTTTTCTAAAAATTAAAACATCATTCGTGATGTGTCAATTCACCGCCTTCGTGGGTGATGAGTTTTTGTTTCCCGTTTCCACCTTCAAGGTGGGTCATAAAACCATTATTATGGTTAAAATAGATTGAAACAGGTATATTATATATATTCTTATGTTCTATAATTATTATACATATATAAATAATATTAAATAATAAAACAAAACTATTTTGTGATGATTGAAAAACTGCCAAAATAATATAATCATTTTTTTAAATAACATTTTATCTAATAAATCGTTATCATATCTGAAAAAATGATATATGTGGCCATTTAAAATTATGGAAATATATTAATACCATATAATTCCACTTTTTGAGTTTTTCTTCTATTTTAAATGAACTCCCACAATTAAACTCAAGGGAACTAATCATAAAATCATGAAACGAGCGCTAATGGAACGACAAAATTAATCAATATTACTCTGAAAAATGACAATAAACGAACATAATAAAATTATAATAAATAAAATATATGTAGAATATATCCTGAATTAATTAATTAATTAATCTAATTTGATTATACAAGATATTATGTGCAAGTACAGAACACATTCGAACATATGGTAACTGATTATCTCTGAACCCCCATTTTTTCCTTCGTGTTACGATTTCTCTATCTTTACACCAATGGAATTCATAATTATGATTATGTACCCATCATAAATTATTTTTGTATGTTTCAAAAATATTTACCTTTCTCAATTATTATTTCTTTTATGGGAATTTTTTTATAAGTTTCCCTATTCAATTCTTCTTGATAAGCAAGCCCTATTAAAGGAAACTTCTTAATTTCTTACCCATTTTGAAGTACACTTCAAAATCTGTTATATGCCACCAATATTTTTATAAAATAAATATATTTTTCATAAAAAAATATCTTATTTAGTTTATAGTTTTATATAAAAATTATGCCTTTTTCCACTTTCAATACACTTTTATAATTTCCCTTAAACCATACTGAAGTGGCTCATTTCTGAAGATTCTTAAATAATCTTTTTATAAGTATTCACTTATGTTAGAAATAATTTTTAATTATATATTCCTATTTTACCTTATTAATTTACATGTATAATTTAAATCAATTATTTTATAGAAACTATAATTATATCCCCTTATTTATTCTTTAGGACTGATTATGATACCAATTTGTTTCCATGGGTAACCCTTATGTTTATTCCTTATGTTTGGTTTTTTATGTGGAAAAATTATGTGTGAACATGTTATGATGGGTGCACCCAAATAGTTCTCTAATGAATTAGGTAATTTTTAGTATTATGAGACATCATGATGGGGTAGGGAGACACCCTAATTCCATTATGGGACTTTTTACACCACGTGATATAGTCTTGGAAGTTAGCCATGAATCATGTTTATGTCATGTTGTATATTATTTTAAAATTACTATGATTTCATGATTACATGATCCAATGTTATACATGTTATGAATTCATATGTTTATTCATGTTCCATTACTTTTTTTCATTATGTTATTTCTTATAACCCATGTTCTATTCATTATTCCAATGTTTATTATCATACTGGGATTTTTAGCGCACCCCATTGTTCATGTATTACCCAAGATATACTATTCTATTGTAGGATGTCAAATGGACTTATGAGATCATTATATAAAGGATGTTATATTTTGGTTTCATATTTTCTAATTATGTACCTAATATTCCAATTAAACTAGACTTTACAATACTTGGTTTGTATTTGATGGTTAATTATGCTTAAAATCATGTAATAATATGCGTAAAAGTCCAGGGTCAATATAGTTGGCATCAAATCATGGTCTAGTTATTTTTTGGGTATTAGGATTAGAAAACATTAGTAATAACCCTAGGGATAATTCTATCACCATGGATAACCAGGATTGAAATTTAGGGAATCCCAAGTTAGGATATACTTTTAATTTTCATGTTTATCCTTATATATTCAAATTTTACTTATTATATTATTGTTATAAAAGTGTTAAATCCACTAATTGTAATATCTTTTTCTTAGTAAATGGCTGGAAGTTGGAGAACCTGTGTCAACAATCAATGAGATAGGCAATGTGAGTATTTCCCTAATAAAATTCCATATCTGATGGGAACGATAGATCAAAACATCATAACAGTACTAAATCAAATGGATCAAGTTATGAATGATAACATGAATTTTGTGAAACTTCCTCCTCCTCATAATGGAGATAAAATAACAGTTTAATACTTTATGAAAAAAGGCCCCCTAACTTTAGTGGATTTTCCAATCACATTATCATAGAATATTGGATTAACTCCATTGAGAAGATATTATCTATCCTTCTATGCTCAAAATAGGAGAACATTCTACTGGAAGTTCATCATTTGAATGGGGAAGCTGTTTAGTGGGGGAAATTGATAAAAAACAAAAATTCTAAGGAGAAAATTGATTCCTGATATTGCGATGGATTCAATAAAATATTTTTCAATAAATATTTTCCATAAAATTTCTATCATAAGATAGAGAGGGAGTTCCTCAGACAGAAGAAAAACGAAGATGATTCTATCAGGGAATATGAAGAAAAATTTACAAGACATTCACGAGATGCCTTCATCTTTTTCATGAACATGGAAAACAAGGTAGATCACATATTTAGAAGACTAATTCCAAGATTATGAAAAGTGTTGGTAATTTCAGACTTTGATAGTTTTGAGAAGATTGTTCATTGCTACCTTAAGGTTTAGATGGAAATTAGAGACTCTTAGTTGTTTCTTAGGATTGATGATAAAAAGTGGAAGATAGAGTTTAATATTGGGGGATCAATATATAAATCTTATGATGGAATAAAAACCCAACATCCCATATTTCAAAAGTTTTAGAAGAAGCATCCTGGGAACTGTCTAAAGGGCACTAGGAGATGCTTCAAATGTGGAGGAGAGGGGAATCAGGATAATTATTTCTAAATTCATAAGAAGAATCCCAAAAATTTGGAAGAAAAAAATGAAGGTTCAGATCAACACTCAGCCTGTAGTGTAGTTTTTCAACTATAAGGAACATATCCATTATGTGAGCCAATTACCTAAGCCATGGGTTTTTGGAGGCATTCAACAAAAAACCTCCAAGGTATAATTGAAGGGAATACTCTATCACTACTACTGAGGTGGATCTTGAAAATTATGGGGTGATATTTATGATAGTTATTCATTCAATAATATTGGACATACTATTTGATTCAATTTCTACAAATTCTTTCATATATTGCAAGTTTAGTATAACTATTTAAACAATACCTCAAAATATGGAGGATGAGTAATCTATGAGAACAATATATGGGGTAAATATTTCATACAAAGTATATAACTCATCCCCAGTTAATGTTTGTGGATTTAACCTCCCATAAAATATCATCTTACCTCCTTTGGTTGATTTTTATGCTATATTGGGAATGGATTGACTATCTTTATACAAAAAAACTATTGGGAAAGTGAGATCACTCTTCACATCCCGAGGATCCTCCAATTCGATACAAGTATAATGTGGATGGTGAATCTTTTTTAAAATTAGTAGGTTAACTATGGATATTATTTACTTATGAGAAATCATATCTAGCTCAAATGATTGAGAGAAAGGAGTGGATCATGCACAAAGACATTCCCATTATGAGGAACTATGCTGATGTGTTCCCTAAATAATTTTCCAATCTACATTGTGACCACGAGGTTGATTTATCAATTGAAATTATTCATTTATCTCTTCCTATATAATAGTCACATTATAAAATGGACACCATTGAGTTAGAAAAACTGAAGAAACATTTATAAGAGAATCATTATAATGGTTTCATATGACCGAGTGCTTCACCATGTGGTGCACCATTCCTCTTCATAAACAATAATGATGGATCAATGCACCTCTGCATTAATTATCGTGAGCTCAAAAAAACCGTGACAAAGAAAAATTATCCCCTACCATGGATAGATGAATTGTTCATTTAGCTTTGTGGGCCCAAGTATTTCTCTAAAGTGGAAATTCAGCTGGGATACCACTAATTATGTGTGTAGAAGGAAGACATTCCCAAAATTTCCTTTTGAATGAGGTATGAACACTATGAGTTCATACCGATTCACTTTATAATCACTAATGATCCTAAAATATTCATGAACTTAATGGATATAGTCTTTAATGATTACCTCAAAAAATTTGTGGTAGTCTTTATCGATGATATTTTGATATAATACAAAATAAAGGAGGATCTTCCCAAGCAATTGAATAGTACAGTAAAGTCATTTTGAAGGGATATAATTTATTTAAAGTATAGAATATGTGAGTTATATAGGGATTAAGTAGAATTTTTGGGGCATGTTATCACCAAAAAAGGATTGTATGTGGACCCTTCCAAGACAAAGGTAATCAAAGAGTGGACCAAGAAAACATCTGTAACAAAAATTATAGTTTCATTGGTCTATTTTGGTATTACCCATGATTTAGGAAGAAATTGTCATGATTTTCAAAACCAAAAACAAGACTAACTTAGAAGAGAGTAAAGTTTTTCTGGAGTAGTGAATGTGAATACTCATTGAAGGAGTTGATAAATGGGATTATCACTTCACTAGTACTCACACTAACAATAATTTGGGAACTATATATGGTATACAATGATTCTTCAAATAAGGTCTTAGGATGTATACTGATTCAAACTGATAAAGTGATAGCTTACACCACAAGCTAGTTGAAACATCATGAGAAAAACTATCCCATGTATAATCCGTAGTTAGTGGCTGTGATATTTTCATTTAAAATCTGGAAGAATTATCTCTATGGGAAGATTTTTGAGATATATAATTATTATATGATACTCAAATAAATATTCACATAGAAGGAACTTAATATGAACCAACAAATATAGTTATATCTCATCATGTAATATGACTTCTCAATCCACTACCATCCTATAAAGAATAATAAAGTGGTAGATGCTCTAACTAGAATGGATCCCTAATATTATTAGTGATGAAAATCAATAAATATACAATATTATTATATTTTCAAAGGATATAAATGAGAATCATTTAGAAAGGAAAATCATAAATACTTTATCAAATTATTGCTGAACTATCCCTCATGGAGAAAATAAAGAATTCTCAATGTAATGGTGTGGAAATTCATAAAAAGGCAGAAAATACTTGAAATGGAAGATCCTCAGAGATCAAAATTGATGATTAGGGATTCATAATATTTGGGTCATGACTAAGTGTACCATCAATACTAGAGATAAAGAAAGAGATTCTGAATGACGTACATGGATTAACCAAATATATTCATCTAGGGAGCATAAATATATATTGAGATCTCCAAGAGAAATATTGGCGGGAAAATATGAAGAATTATATCATAGAATAAACATAAATGTGCCTAATATTTAAAAAATTCAAGGAAAAAAGGAAAAATTACAAGTTAATGATGCAACCATTAGCTATACTAACATGAAAATGGGAAAACTGTTGCAACCAAGCCTGTTCATTTCTAGTAATAGTGTTTGGTTTGTGTTTGTTGTCAATCTTCCCATGGATGACTAGGGAGGTTGCATGGAATGAGTTCATATGTTTAAGGATGAAAGTATTTTTGATGGTGGTAGAGTTTTCCAGTGTTTTCCAATTTTTTGGGCCTCAAAATCAGGAGTTTGGTGTTGGAAAACAATGTTTTTTCACCTTGAAGGGAATGGTATGTGAAATTACAAAGAAAATCAGAAAAATAAGGCAACCACGTACCTCAGAACATGGACTACGTACTATGTTCCAGGAATGGTTCGCGGTCGCATTCGAGGCAGTGGGAACGGTATGTAGATCAGTGCATGGAACCGAAAATAGTTCACAGCAATGTTACGCAGTGAAGGAATGCAGTATGTGGAATGCTGATGGATGAAATAAAAAATGTCTTGTAGTGACAGTACGCGGTGAAGGCATGAAATACATGGAATGCTGAATGTTGAAATAAAGAATGGTTCGTATTGACCGTACACAGTTATGGCATGCGACACACGGAGTGAGGAAGTTTGACCAGATTGTTATGGTTTTCAAAACATGATTGGTACATAGTGGAGGCTAACCGTACACAGATGGAGTTCAGTATGCAGTGAATATTGACCCACATTGAAATTTTTCAATAATTGGTTTATTGAAATTTTCATAGTTATGTGCCTATTTAATGAAATGTAATCCCCTTTGTGAAGGCATGAGAATGGAGGTTAAAATTTCAGGAAGAAATCCAGTGAAGTCCGAAGTGGTTCATGGATGAGAAGACTGTACATGGGTATAATCATCCACATAATGAAAACAATCTATAGAAGAGTGTGTGGATCATGCAGGAAGCACTCGCAGTATGCGGCAGAGCAAGGCAGTACATGGAGTAGAACGGTACGCGGAGGTGTGGAGCAGTACATGATGTTGGGTGAAATGCAGAGAAACACAGTTCGTGGAGGAGTTGTATGGTATGAGGAATCAACATCAGTATGTTGAAATAGCAACGGTATGTGAAAAAACAATAGTACACAAAACACCCAAGGTAGCCTGAAAATTGGCCAAATCAGTTTGCAAAATTTATTTCCATAATATATTAGTGTACGAGAAAAATAAATTAATTTTTTGGGTGATTATAGGACTTCAATAGAACATCCATTTACAGTTGAGGATGCATGATCTATTGAAAATCCATTCATGTGACCTTCAAGTCGATAATCTGAGTAAAGATTCCTCCAAAGCAGTGAGAAAAGGGGAGTCAGCAGAAGTGCTCTGAGGGTTGTAGTGTGCTATCCCAAAAAACTTATAAAGGAAGTGTGCTTAGAATAGAGTGACTGTGCTAAACACGTTTAATACACAACTTGTAAAGATTGGTGTTTTTTTGTAAGACCGACACACTATTGGTGTTCTCTACACGGATGTATCCCTTAGTGGTGAACCAAGTAAAATTATTGTGTCATTTATTTTCATGTGACTGCTTATTTCCTGCACTTTCTCTTCAGACAGGTTTAATAGGTTCGTACCAACATGGGAACAAGATCCATCAGTTTAAAGCAAAAGTTGACACCCTAATTCACCCATCCCCTCTCAAGGTGTTCTGGGGTCCTTCAAGTGGTATCATAGGGTAAAGATTGTTGGTGTTGAATTTGTCTATCATGGAGAATCTAGTCAACATTATGGGAGTTCCCCTCTTTGATGGAAGTAATTTTCAAATATGAAAAAATAGGATGATATCTCACCTAAGATCTATTTAAATGGAATTCTTATTTTCTACTATGTCGGGAGTACAAGTCACTGATCCTACAAGACTATTGATGACAAATACGAACAGGAAATAGCTTGATGCTAATGTAAAAGCACAGAATGAATTCACTTTAGCCCTTTTTGATCAGATTTATATAAAGGTAATTAGTTTCACATCTTCCAAGTCAATGTGGGATAAACTGGATAATATTTGTGAATGATATATCTAAGTGAAGGAGGAAAAACTTCAATTACTACACAACATGTTTGATGATCTGAAGATGCACCCTCATGAGAATGAAAACTATTTTTTCAATCAAATTACTAATGTTGTAGGATCTATCCAAGGCCTATGTGAAGAAATCAAAGACATTGACCCAATGAATAAAATCTTGAGAAGGATTCCACACCTTTAAAATGCAATGTTGTCATCCCTTGAAAAAATATCTCTCTCCCAAATCTTAGTGGATAATGTTATGAGAAATTTATCAGCTTAGGAAATGATAATAAAACATGAAGAAGCTAAGAGTTGTGTGATAAAGGAAATGGAATTCAAATCCATGTACAAAATAAAAATTTCTGGAGATAGCGGTGATGAAGATGATGAGGAAAAAAAACTCTTTCTCTCATTGAAAAAACGCTCTAAAATGGAACCAAGAAATTTGATGGCAATCTACCTCTAGTTTGTTTTCACTTTAGAAGTGTTGGGCACATTTCCTCACAGTGTTCAAAAAAATTTAATTATGAAGAGAGAAAACATGAAAACATGGAGAAGACTTAGAAAAGATTCTTCAAAAGGGGGAACATCAAATTTTTAATGAAATTATATAAAAAGAGTTTTTTCTATGAGGAGTAAGATAATGATAATGAATTCTGTGGGGAATAGGAACCAGAATATAAGACTCGAAACCATCCCTCCATCATGTCTACCATTTAAAAGTCAGAACCATTGATAGATAAATCTAGAGATAATCAGTTGACTATTAATTCTGGTCCCAACTTGATACTTAAGGATACTTTTGGTAAGCTTGAGATTAAATGTAATAGATGAAATAAGTGTAATGAAATGGTGGAGGAATCATCAGAATATATTGATCACTTGAAATTGGAAGTTGAATGACTGGAAGAACTGGTGAATGTACAATCATTAATCCTTGAATGTACTAATGATGGTGTGGAACTAAAAATAAGAATTGAAGAATAAGAAAAGGTCATCAATGACCTTATCTCGAGACTGGAGGAGAAGTCCAAGATTATTGAGGGACTCAAAGAAGAATATATTACCCTGAGAAGTAAAATTTAAAGAGAATCAGTTTCAGAAGAAGAAATGAAGAAAATATAAGTCAGAAAGTTCTCAGATGTTGAGCTTCTAGAGAGAGAGAAATGTGGTTCTAATGGAGTTAAAAATATCTTGAGTGATCAACAACCCACATTCATGGGAAATAGTGGAATTGGTTGTGATGCCGAAATGTAAAATGTTATAAATAAAGTGAGCTAGAATAAAGGAGAGATGAAATTTTATCATGTTGAAAGGCCACCAGATGTACTGAAAAAGAAACCATTAAATCAAACTAAATAGAGAACTAAAGATAATTCTTGTGTTTTCATAAATGATAGGTAGTCAAAATATTTTCTTGAGAAAGAATCTGGGAGGAGAAATATAAGTGAGAAGACATTTCCTTTTATGAAGTGTTAGTTTTGTGGCTATCTGGGCCATACCATGTCATACATCAAAGAGGAAAGGAGCTATATGAATGGGGAAGAGTTAGGAGTTCAAAAAAGGAGAAAATAATCATATACTAATTATTATACAAGGAATAATTTCTATGGATTTTGTTTTTACTATTATATATTTGGCCATAAAGCTGTGTATTGAAGGCATAGGTATGACGGGAGAAATTCCTTCAATGCTCAGAGATGAGTCAATACTCATCAACCAGATAGTGTTGCTATTTCAAACAGGTTTTCTCCTCTGGAAGAAGAATTTGAATATGAAGAACCCATGTACTTGGAATAGATAATTGAAAGACCATCAATGTCCTATACACAATCCAATATCTCATGAAAATAAAAGAGAAAAATTATAAAAAATCCAATTTTAAAGAAGTATCTATCAAAACTACAAAGAACAACCACACCTATATTCTTGATAGAAAATGTTCATCCCACATGAGGGATATTTCATAACTATTAATGAATTCAAAGAAAAAGGTTGATGGAATAGTGAGGTTTGGTAATGATGGTGCTTTGAAGATAAAAGACAGTAGAAGTACTGAGCTAGCTAATATAGAGCTGAAAAAAACAGATGTCTTGTTTTTGGATGGTCTGCGTCACAATATTCTTTGGGTGACTCAAATCTGTGACTCAGGTCTTATTATGACTTTCAATCAGAATAGTTGTACTATAAGAGGAATTTCTGGGAATTCTCTGATGAAAAATTGTACAACAAAAGTCTACTTATATCAGGTTGATAGCAAAGATAACATTTTCTACTTAACAGTTGGAGAGGAAAAAAAGACATGGCATTGAATATTTGGGCACATCGATTAGCAAGAAATAGAAAAGGTATCTAATCTAAAATAGTCTTGGATACCCATAATATGAAGCATGAACGAGTAAAGTCTTGTGATACTTGAACGCGAGGGAAACTGGCACACAGTTCCTAAAGAACAAAGAAGAAAATAGTACCAAATATCTTTTACCTCATCCATACAGATTTATATGGCCTGATAAATGTTTCTAGAACACATGGATATTGGTACTTGGTTCCTTTCATAGATGATTATAGTAGAATGGCATGTGTGATTTTTATACACAAGAATCGACAAGTGCTTGATTTCATGAAAACATATCGACGAATTGTAGAGAATGATACTGGATGAAAGATCAATGTCCTATGGTCTGACAATGGAGGGGAATACACATCTATTGAATTTGAAAATTACCAAGAGAATCACATGATACAACTTGAGGTGGAAGCTGTGAGAACTCCACAGAAAAATGGAGTTGTTGAGCACATGAATCGATTGGTAAACCACTTGGCCAGAACTATGCTGATTGAGAGTCGTATTCCTCGACATTGCATGAAAGAGGAAGTACATGTTGTATTGTATAATCAAAATCAGACAGGGATATATATTGGTGAAACAAAGACACCATATGAATTTTGGTATGGAAGGAAGCCCTCATTGAAATATTTTCATTTTTTTGGAAGAAAATGTTTTATCCAAAACAAAAAAGGAAATCAATTTAATTATGGAGACAATGGAGATGAAGGAATATTTTTTAGATAATCAATGAACAAAAATTACGATAAGTGTTTCGATAATCACATGGGAAGAATTTTGGAAAGCAGTTATGTAAATATCATTGATGATAAAAATCCGAATGCTTTAGGAATTATTATGCTACTATGATAGAAGATGAGTAAGAATGAGAACACGGAACAAGTTCTAATATAGAGGTAGAGGAAGGTGTGAAAAACTCTCAAGAGTCACAAAATGATGTTGACTTTGAAGAAGAATTTGAATAGGAAGCCATAACTATAGAGAATTCGGTCAAACCCCAAAGGAGAAATTGAAGAGCATAGATTGATCAATCCAACAATATCGAGGATCATAATGCACCTACACAGATAAGGAGAATGAAGAATAATGCACAATTTTCATTTATATCAGTTGTGGAACCATCCTCAATTGAAGAAGCTACCAAGGATGAGTCATGGGTGAAAGAAATGAATGAAGAGTTAGATCATATTGAAAAAAATCAGACATGAGATCATGTTAAAAGACCTGAAGATCATAATGTGATTGGTACGACGTAGATTTTCAAGAAAAAATTTGATGAATATGTAAATGTGATTAGAAATATAGTGTGCTAGGTCTGTGAAGGATATTCACAAATCGAATGCATTGATATTGAAGAGATATTTTCTCTTGTAGCGAGGCTGGAGTCAATCAGGCTATTTTGTGCCATGGAAATCCAAGAGCCTATAAAGTGTATCAAATAGATGACAATAAAACATTCTTAGATGGATTATTGGAAGATGAAGTCTACGTTGGACAACATGTGGGGTTCCTGTTTGGAAATGATGAACTGAAGGATTTCAAATTAAAGAAAGATCTTTATGGCCTGAAATATGCACCACAATCGTGGTACTCTCGATTGGACTCTTATCTGAGAAAGATTAAGTTTAAAAGAGGAGGAGTGGATCACAATATATATGTGAAGAATTTTCAAAAGTATCAGTTCATGGTATTAGTATACATGGATGATATTATTTTTGGTGGAAGCATACATGGATTAGTGAATGAATTCTCCAATCACATGAAATAATAATTTTAACTGTCCATGATTGGTGAACTCACATACTTTTTAGGGTTTCAGGTGATTCAGAATACGTATTACACATTCATTTATTAGGAAAATTATGAAAGATAACTGGTGAATAAATTCAATATGAATGATTCCAAACAAATTTTGAATCCAATTTCGGTTGGAACAAATCTCGATAAGAATGTGGACAAGACTTCTGTGGATCCCCCCCTTGTACAGAAGAATCAATAGAATCCTACTGTACCTGATGGCAACACGACTAGATATTATCTTTTCAAATTTCCTTGATACCGACATCCAGAGTAATCCATAGGAAGAGAATATGGTAGTTGTATAAAGAATCATGAGATATATTCAAGGTTAACATAATTATGGGATTTAATTTTATGTAGGAAGTGTTATTGAACAATCAGAAATTTCTAATTCTGACTGGGCTGGAGATGTAGTGGAAGAAAATTCTACCAATAGTGGGTCATTCTGAATTGGGAATAAATATGTTGGTTGGTTAAGAAAGAAACATTCAAGTAATTCACTTATTACTACTAAAGCTGAATATATATCTGCTACCAAGTTGTGCACTCAGTTACTTTGGACGAAGAAGCAACTAAGTGACATAGTTGATGAGGTGAAACAACCAATGGTGATTGACTATGATAACAAGTGCGAAATTGATCTTACGGAGAATCCTATTTAGTATTCTTGTTTGAAACATATCGAGACCAGATATCACTTCATCAAATAAAAATTTGAAAAGGCGTGATCAAAAGGATCTATGTGGAAATAGATGAGCATGTGACCGTCATTATGACCAAGCCACTATCAGTGGTCATGCTTGAGAAACATTGGTTTAACCTCGGTGTTCAACCACCTCCCAGTGCATAAGGTGGTTACGAGATTCCCCTATCTAAAGTTATTTTAACTATTTTTAATCTGTTTGTGGAAATGATGAAGGTTTATGGGGGAGATACAATCCGGTGGGAGCATTTTTTTAACTCTACAAGTCAATACTTGATTTATGGGGTTTATTTCCAATGAGGGATAATGGATAAATTAAATGGAGATTTTTCTATTTCTTTCTAGTTAAGGGAAATATGGAGAATATAGAAAGATAGAAATTAAAATATGGGGGAGGAATGAAAAGGATGAGAACTAAATTCATATCCTCTCTCTTATTTACTACACCAAACACTTCTCACGTAGACTTAGAGTGATGTCTAAGTTGTTTATTAAAGGTTCATGTTTTGATCGTGGATGGTTCACTATTACATTAGTGAATTTATCTTGAGATTTCCAACAAAAAAATGGGCACATTGTTGGAAGCAAGGATTCTTGTTGCAAATAATGGAGTTTGGATAGTGTTTGTTTTCAATATGCGCATGGATGACTAGGTAGGTTGTAAGGAATGAGGTCAAACATTTGAGGCTGAAATCAATATATAAAGTGGAAGAGTGTCCTAGTGTTTGCCAACCTTTTGGGCAACAAATTCATGAGTTTGGTGTTGGAAAACAATGGTTTTTCACTTAGGAGTGAATGGTATAAAAAAAGACAGATAAAATAGGAAAAATAAGGGAACCACATATCTCGTAACATGGACCACATACCATGTTCCGAGAATGGTTCACAACTACATTCGAGGTAGTGGGAAAGGGACACGGAGTGGTGCGCAGAACCAAAAATAGTTCGCAAAAATGGTATGCGGTGAAGGAATGAGGTATGCGGAATGCTGAAGGTTGAAACAAAAAACAGTTCACAGTGATGGTACGTAGTGAAGGCATGCAATACATGGAATGCTGAAGGTTGAAACAAAAAATGGTTCTCATCGATGGTACGCGGTGAAGGCATGTGGTACGTGGAATGAAGAAGTTTGGCAACATTGTTGCAGTTCATGAAATAGGAGTGGTATGCGTTGGAGGATAACCGTACGCATATGGAGTTTAGTATGTAGTGAAGATTGTCCCACATTGAATATTTGGGTAAATCGGTTTGGTGAAATTTTTGGAGTTATGTGCCTATTTAAGGAAAACTAATCCCCTTTGTTAAGGCATGAGATTGGCGATTAAAATTTTGGGTTGAAATCTGGTGAAGTTCGATGTGGTTCATGGAGGAGAAGGCGGTATGAGGAGAGAATCATCCGCATTAGGAAAATAGTATGCGGAAGAGTGTGTGGTTCACACAAGAAACTCTCGTAGTACATGGCAGAGAAAGACAGTATGTGGAGTAGGATGGTATGTAGAGGTGTGGAGCAGTACGTGAAGTAGGGAGGAATGCGGAGCAACACCGTTTGCGGAGGAGCTATACGGTACTCAGAAACAACATCGGTATGCGAAAACAGCAGAAACACATGAAAACAATAGTAGTACGTGGAACACCCAAGGAAGCCTGAAAATTGAACAAATATGTTTGCAAAATTAATTTCCATAACATATCAGTGTACGGGAAAAATAAATTAAATATGTGCTTGATTATGGGACTTCAACAGATCATCTATTTATTTTTGAGGATGCATGATCTAATGGAAAATCATTAAAGAGACCTTAATGTCGATAAACTTAATAAAGATTCGTCCAAAGCATTGAGTAAAGGGGAGATAGAGAAAGTGATCCTAGGGATGGAGGGTGTTATCCATAAAACCTTTTAAAAGGCAGTGCGCGTGGCATAGAGTGACTGTACTAAACACTTGTAATCCAAAACATGTAATGATTAGTGGTTTTTGGTATAACTGACTCACTATCAGCATCTTCTCCTTGGATGTATCCCCTAGTGGTGAACCAAGAAAATTTTTTGTGTCATTTATTTTCTTGTGATTGTTTATTTTCTGCCCTACCTCTTTAGACAAGTTTAATAGGTTCCTACAAACATGGGGACAAGATCCATTTGGTTAAAAGAAAAATTTTTCACCCTGACTCACCCTTCCCCTCTCAGGTTGTTCTAGGGTCCTTCAAAAATATCATTATGTAAATTGTTACTAGACATCTAAAGACATCGATAGGAAAAAATGTTCTATGGATTGTTGTGGATCATCTTACAAATACATATAACATTATCACAAATCAAAGGGAATTATCACTCAACCTACATGAAAGGATATACATAAAAGAAGTGGTGAGTCTACAAGGAGTACAACTATTGATTTTATCCTATTGATATATGAGATTTACCACCTAGTTCTGGAAAAGTCTCCCATATTCTCCAAACACAAAGTTGAAATTTAGTATAGACTATCATAATCAAACTAATGGAAAATATGAGTGGACTATTAATAAAATAGAAGATATGTTGAGAACATATTCTATAGACTTTTAAAGAGTATGGGACTATAATATTCCTCTGTCTGAGTTCTCATAAAACAATGGCTTCCACTCAAGAATCCAAATCACTCAATTTGAATCTCTTTATTGGAAAAGATGCAAAACACTTGCATGATGGGATAAATTCAGAGAATGTAAGTTTCTAGGACCTTAAATGGTCAAAGGAATGATAAAAATGTTGAAAACCATTCAGTAGAATGTTAAGGAAGCCTAAATTTAATAGAATACCTATGCGGACAATCATTGATGGGACCTAGAGTTTAAGGTTGGAGACATGGTATTCCTCCACATATCTTCCTGGAAGAGGATCATGATATTTGGGAAGAAAGGAAAGCTAACTCCTAATTAGATCACCCCCTTCAAGATTCTTGATTATGTTGGAGTTGTGGCCTATTGAATAGCACTTCCTCCAACCATGTCTCAGGTACATGATGTATTCCGCGTATCCATTTTGAGAAATTTTATACCTGATCCCTCACATGTATGGAATTCAGAGGTGGTATTATTGGAAAATGATCTCTTTTAAGAGGAGAAGCCGATGAATATCTTTGATCATAGAGATAAAATTCTACAAAATAAGGCTACTCACCTAGTCAAAGTACTATGGTTGAACAATAAGTATAAAGAGTCAACATGTGGACCCTAGGACGGGATGAAAAATAAGTACCCTCACATGTTTTCACCCTTTTCTATAAAATTAATTTTTGGGGATGAAATTTCCTAAGGGGGGAGAATGTTGTTACCCCAAATATTATCAATGTCATTTCCCTTATTATTTTAATTTTATTTATTATAAAACAAATACCTAACATAGATGAAATTATTCTCATAAATGAAGAATGAAATAAGAGGTATTTATAGAAATTAAGGAACCTATACTAATGGAATAGTAACCTGACTATTAGAATAGTTATATGACCATTATGAAACGTAATCAAACCAATAGAATAGTATCCTAACCTATTAAGATATAAAAAAAATTCAAGAGTCTTATAAATGAAACTATTATATAAATATATCATGATATTAGTAAATAAATGTTTTTAAAATGATAAATTTTAGTGTTGGTATTTTGGTAAGTAATAAATATTTTTTTTTAATTTTATATTTAATATAATTATTTAATAGAAAATATATTTTCATAAAGTAGATTCATAAATCAATATTTTGTTGTCTTATAATTATAAGATAATATTATGATACCTTATTTAATTTTTCAATGTGTCATAAAATTAGTTATAATATTAAAATAAATGATGATTTTAATTAAAGATAAATTTATCATATTTAGAAAATTATTTTAATAAAATGGAGTGTATTATTTAAATATTAACATTTATAAATGGTTTGGGTGAGTTTTCAGGATTTTTTTAAAATAGTTGATTTTTTAATGAATAGTGAAAACGGTAATTTCTGGTTTTAACAATTACATGAATTACTGAGTTATGAAAGATGTATGGATGAGGTATGTAGCCATTGGTTCCAACAATTCTAAACCATTTACTAAATTTATTATTAATAATCTTTAATATTGATGTTCTTGAAACAAAATAATAAACAAATGAATAAAATAATAAAAAACAACACTCTCCTCCCACAATAAATACCACCCTCACCACCACTTCTCCAGAATAATTCTAAGCTTAAAATATTTATTGTATTCTAACCAATTCCTCTCCCAAACCTATTCCCCAAATTCTGGGCTTTTTGGTCTCATTAAAATACCAATCCTATGTTCCTAAAAGAGGTTCTTAAGGAGACGACATTTAAGAGGTAAAATCCTCCCCACTTCTCTTTTAAATTCTTTTATTTCTACCTCATCCCTTACTCCACTATCCAAATTGGAATGATAAATACAATATCATTAATATAATTTTATTTTATTATGTTAATGGAATATCCATCATCAATTCTCTTCTCTTCTCATTTATTTTCTAAAAATGTAATCATTGTATGAGATGTGTCGATTCACCATCTTCATGGATGATGAGTGTTCATTTTATGTTACCACCTTCTAGAACGGTCATAAAACCATTATTATGGTTAAAAAAGTTTAAAACATGTATATTATATCTTTTTTCATGTTATGTAACTAATATATATACAAAATATAAAATAATAAAAAAAATTGTTTTTGATGACCGAAACCCCCAAAAATAAACTAATCATTTTTTCATTAACGTTTTATCTTATAAATCATGATTATATCTGAAAAAATGATATATAGGAACATTTAAAATTATGGAATTATATTAATACCATATCATTCCATTTCTAGTGTTTTTCTTCCATTTAACAAGAACTCCCATAATTAAACTCAAGGGAACCAATCATAAAATCATTGAATGAACGCTCTTGAAATTACAAAATTAAACAATATAACTCATCAAAATGACCAAAAATGAACTTAATATAATTATAATAAATAAAATATGTGTATAATAGGTTATAAATTAATTAATTCATGGATATAATTTTATTATCTATGATATTAAGTGTTAGTTCAGAACACATTCCGATATAAGGTAAGGGGTTTTCTCTGAACCCCCATTTTTCCTTTAAGTTATGATTTATCTCTCTCTACCCAAATGTAATTTCTAATTTTTATTATTTAATCATTATAAATTCAGTTTTTATGTTCCAAAATTATTTACCTTTCTCATTTATTCTTTATTTTATGGTAAAAAATATGTTCTATAAGGCTACATTTTCAATTCCCCCTGATAAGCAAGACCGATTAAAGGGAACTTCCAAATTTATTTACCATTTTCAAGTACACTCCAAAATATATTTTAAGCCACCAATATTTTTCTAAAATAAAATTTTTTATCATGAAAAAATATATTAGTTCATTTTTATTTTTATGGATTTTTTACCTTTTTTTGCTTTAAAGGATCTTTTATATTTTTCCTCAAACAGCACCAAAGCGGTTAATTTCTAAAGATTATTGAACACTATTTTTTACATGTAGTCACTTCAGTTGAACAAATTTTACCATTATTCATGCCTATTCTACCTTATTACTGTCCATGTATGATTTAAATTCATTCTTTCATGGACACCATTATGATATTCCCTTGGTTATGCTTTATGACATGATTATGATAACCATTAATTTTCATGGGTAACCTTTATGTTTATTACTTAAGTTTGATTATTTGTGTGGCACACATATGCATGAAAATTATACGATGGTTTCACTCATATATCCTTACAATTAATTGGATAATTTTTAGTCTCATGAGACATCATGTTGGGATACGGAGTAACCCTAATTCCTTTATGGGACATTGTTCACCATGTGATATAGTCTTGTCAGTTAGCCTTGGCTCATGTTTATATCATGTTGTATATTTCATCCACATTCCTATTATTCCATGACTACATGATACCATGTTCTACATGTTATTATTCCACATTTATATTCATGTTCCACGCCTTTTATGTCATCATGTTATGCCTTATATCCCATGTGCTATTCATTATTCCTATGTTTATCCCCTTACTGGGCCTTTTAGATCCTCCCTTTGTTCATGTATTACCTAGGTTATCATATGCATATGCAGAAGCTGAAATGTATTTATGATATCATTATTAAAATATATTATATTTTGGTTTCATGTTTTCTATTAATGTACCTAATCATTCAAAGATAATAAAATTTACAATCATTGGTTTATATTTTATGGTTATTTTTTCCTAAAATCATGTAATAATATGTGTAAAAGGATAGGGATTCTATAGATCATGTTCAACTTGTTTTATTTTTTTTAATTATTTTAAATCCTCATGCAGTTCCCATTATCTTCCTCTTGACTTCCAAGGGTTATGTAAGAAATTTTTAGCGATCTTCGATGTTTGGACTCCAATTCTAATGAATCATTGAGCATTAAATCATGGAAATCAATGTCTATGACCTTGTTCTTCCTTATCACTTTCGATATCCTCAATTTTTATCATATTGAACCATATATTGGGGTCATAATACTTGAATATATGGAATGTTATGAGTTTTAATGATATATTAATGAGTTTTATTATAGGAATGGAAGGAACAGTTCAGATATGTGGAATCATCTTAGATCTTATGTGATAGACAATCTCAATGTAGGTGTCTTCTCTCCCACTATACTGTTCAAGAATTTTATGTCTTGAGTTTTTACAAATTATTCTCATGTTTTGTTTTTGAAATATCTAGGGAAATTAATATGTAAAAGACCAATTGTGATGTGATTTCATAAGGGCTAGTTTTGAAATATGGAAACTATGTTTCTTTCTAAAGAATCCAGGTGAGATTTGTGTTTTCAATAAATTTTTTAATTAAAAACCTAGAAAAATTGTCCTTGTGTGTGTTAATTTCATGTAGAAAATATCATTATCAAAATTACCACAATAAATTAATGTAAAACATGGGATAAATCTTGTTTACAGGTACCACCATCAAATTAGATCACCAATTGATGACTTGGTGAAACGATGACTCACTAATCATGAGTATAGTGATGTCTAGGGAATTCAAATCTGTGTGTGTATGAGTGTTAACATTGAAAGATTATTTTAAGTGTTAAAGAAGTATAACTTGATTTGATATTTTTTTTCTGATATATAACTTATTTTATATATTTTGATAAATTGTCTTCAAACTCCTAATATACTTTATGTGAAATGTCTAAACTTTTTCCTCTCCCATTAGATTGTGGTGGTATGTCTATAGGGATTACCTATTAAGTGTTACACTCACCCACTAATTAGGAAATTTACTGTGTTTGTATGTGTTGTTTACTAAGATATGGAGAATTAGAAAATTTATTACTTATCTAGTGGTGTTCATTGGTGTTGTTGATTTGGTTGGTGGAGTTAGATCTAGGGAGTGTTTCTCTCTTGGTCTATAGTGGTTGAACTTTCATAATAGAGTCTTTTTGTTATGTAACATTATCCTTTATTTATTATTTCTTTTTTACACTATCACTCTAATGTAATTATTTCATTAGTATTTCATTGAGTTATATGGTCTATTTTATCACATATCATGTAGTTGTTTTTTTGTAATTATTTTATCTTAGATGGTTAGTAATTCATTAAGAAAAATCATCCCAAATGTTTTACTAAGACCATGGAATTTATTTCCACACTTTTGTGTCTTGGGGACATCACCTATGGTTAGTATCACCTCTTCCTCCTCTCAAAACAATGAGTTAAGGTGAGATGTTACAGATGTTATCAAAATTTATAGACATCGTGTTAGGATTGTGGCAAGGAGATATGAATTTTTAAAATTAAATTGTATAGAATAAAAAGACAAAACTAATTTAATTATGTCGAACTTCAAGTCACTAGGGTGTTTTGGGTACAAAATTTTTCTAAGACACTTCATGGTATGTTTTTATGTCATGTTCATAGGTTCATCAGATGAGTGTAGCATATTGTGTATTGGTATTGAGACTTCCGACTATAATTTCATTTTTCATAAGTTTTTTGATGATTTTTTGAATAAATGATTAAAATGGTTAATATGGTTTCTTGTGGTTATTTGTAATTTTTTCAGGCATATATTTCTAGAGAGTGAGAACTAAATAGTGTTTTCATTTTTTATAGAGAATGACAATAGGTAGATGTTGTAGAAATAAAAAATAAGAGACTATAAAAAATATGGTTTCACCTAAGCCACATGTGAACCTACAACTTGTACAAATCATTTTAAAATGATTTAATGTTATTGAAAAAGGAATCCAAAATGAAGATCTAAGGAAATTGGACCATTCTACATAGTTTCAGATAAAAATCAACCAGTTTTTCATAGGGATTCTGAACCTTAAAAATTAGAAGTGTGGATCAATCGAATGAAAAGAATCTTTATATTTCTTGGTACAATGTGGTAGAAAAATTTATATTAGAAACCAATATTTAGGAGGATCTTGCATGAAAATGGTGGGATTTAGCTATATAATCTAAAGAAAAAAAAGGACTTCTATGGAAGAGATTTGAGGAATTGTTCAACAAAAAATTTTATCTCTAAAAATAATTATAGAAAGAACAATATTCTTGTTTATCTTAAAATAATAAAACCTCTTTATTATAGGGTACATAGATAAATTTATGAACATAGTTAATTTCATCCTAAAAGTTACTTCTAGGGTGTCCTTGAAGGAAAAAACATTTGTATCAGGGTTGTGAATAGTAATTCACTTGAAGGTAGTTGTCCTATGTATTACAGATTATATAAAGATAGTTAACAGGGAAACACTGGCAAAAATAGATCTTGTTGGGAATATTTTAGGAGGAATCAAATTTGTTTCCAAGGGAATAAGTGGGAACCCCAATGTTGTAAATAATTGGAATATGGACATATATTCTAAAGGATGTGGCACCAACCATTCTTATAAAAATGAATCAGATAATTTTCCTTCAAGATCCAATATCAATCCAAGTTACTTCAAATGTGGTTCACTTAAGTGTAAGAGAAAATAATTTACTACACCACATATGAATTAAAAACACTATGGAAATAAAGGAATCCTCAATAAGTATTGTCATAAAATTTTGAGAATATCTGGTAGAACATGCTTTACTCAGCCTCAGGTACCATATGCTCGGATAGAACTATACCATAAGACTATTTCTCATCCAAAAATTCAGATAAACTAGTAAACCTCTAGGAACAATTCATTTTACCATTCAACACCACACCAAGGTAAAAATATCTATCCTATGGCAGATGATCGACAATTTTGTGGAGCAGAACATGCTATCATGAGCAAGAATTCAGTTCCCTCCACATCATGAGGTGCCATTCTTATTAACTCGACTCTTATACTTGTGTTGTTTGTTACTACCGCATTACATTACTTCCTTTATTATTATATGGATAAATAATTGGGGATAAATATGGAAATGATACCTCATATCATTAGTATCAAGATACCAATTGGAGAATAGGTGTGCAAAGAATTCAAATTACAAACATGTTTCATTACAATCAATGAAATATAGTTTCTCTGAGATTTTACTATCATAGATACAAATATTTTTTATTTTATATTTGCGATGTATTGGATGGTGGGATTTAAAAACCATATCAACTAATACACTCAATAAGTAATGTTAACAACCTTAGATAGATATCTTTATACATTCTAGTGGTATTGTGATATAAATGTAGGTAGAGAGGGACCTTTAATGACATTGGATAGAACCAACTATATCCAGTTGACAATAATGATCTTATTCAATACTAATGAAATAGGAATTGGGACTCTTCCTTCCATAGTGGATTGATACCTGGATGTCTTTCTGAACAATTTCACGGGGTTACCGGCTGAATGGGATACTGAATTTTCTATCGATCTACTTCTAGGAAAAAGTCCTATTTAATTATTGTCTTATATAATAGATCATATAGGGATTCAATTGTTTATGTTTCATCTAGAAGAGTATTAAAGTAATGGTTTCATCAGACCTAGTATATCCCCTTGGGATGCACATGTTTTATTTGTCATTAAGGCATACAGTTATCTTTGCATGTTTGTTGATTATCATAAAATGAATCAAGTAATGATAAAAATTTAGTATGATATTTCTGGAATTGATAAATTGTTTGATCAATTAAATATATCCAAATGGTTATCTAATATTAATCTATGCTCAGGATATCGTCAGCACAGTGTTTTAAGAGAGGATATTTTGAAGTAAGCATTCTAGAGTAGATATGATCATTATGAATATAAATTCATTCCTTTTGTTTTGAAAAATTCACCTGTAGTATTAATTAACATGATGAGATGTATCATCCACATATACCACAAATAATTTGTCGTTGTATTTTTTAATAATATTTTGGTTTACTCCCAAAGATGGAATGACCATGTGGAACATTTGAAAATCGAACTGAGCACATTGCATGATCACCGACTAAATGAGAGGTTTTCTAAGTGTGAATTATGGACCCAAGAAGTCTGTTTCCTCATATATTCCATTTCCAAATAAGGAATATCAATTGATCCTAAAAATATCTAAGAATTAATCTCTTGGAAGCAACCAAAGAATGTTTTCAAGATATGAAGTTTCTTACAATTAGCAGGATATTATCATCGCTTTTTAAGAGAATTTTCAAGGATTTCTTATCCCTTTAATGCTTAGAAAAAATGTTGTTCCTTTCATATGGAATGATTATTTTTAAAATTTTTTATAGAGTTAAAATCTCATAGCACATCAACACCCATCCTAAATTTTCCGAAGCCATGTTAGGATTATGTGGTATATTATGATGCATGTGTAACTAGTTTGGTTTGTGTTCTCATATAATGTTATCATGTTGTGGCCTATGGTTCAAGGAATTTATAATCACCTGAGAATAAATATCCAATTAATAACCTATAATTAGTTAAAATTTCCTATTCCATAAAATCATGGTGAAATTTATTCTTTGGAGAAAAATTCATATATCTCACTGACCATAAGATTTTGAAGTACATCTTCTCTCAACGAGACTGGAATATGAGGCAATGAAAATGGATGGAGTATATTAATTTTTTTTACTTTGACTTGGTGTACATACTTAGGAAAATGAATTTGGTAGTATATTATTTGAGTCCCAAATCACATGTAAACGATGGATATAAGATAGATACTAGTGGAAGCTAATGAGTAACTTTTTGGAGATGCATCTGGACTATTACAAATAGAATTATCAGCAATTTTTTTTTCTATTTTATCTTTTTTTAGACTTGATGTAATTTTTCCAAAAATATAAAAGGCTATATCATGACTATATCACCATTAGTTCAAACCTAAAATATTTAGAGTCTTATGAAAAATAGAGAGTGGATGAAAACTCATTTTTATGATTTCAGAATCCAAATGGTGTACCTCAGTCATTCCCTAAATAGATTCTTTCTACATATCAAAATTTAAAATGGGATATTCATATAAGTATTCAAAAGATGTACTAGTAGATGAAAGTTCGTTTTTGTTGGTCATATATTAAACAAAAGATTTCATTTTTTAAGAAATGTCCAACTTTTGAGTCTATAAGGGGTTAACATCAAAGAACAACTAGTATTGTAAAATATATACCTATACCAATATGGAAGTTAGAGTATATTACATTAAGTTTTTTCATAGGTCTACCAAAAATGTTAAAGAATTTTGATTCAATTTGGTAGACTGTGGATCGACTGACAAATTTATAAAAATTTATCCCTATAAATGAATACAACTTGGTAAAAGATTTAGAAAAGTTGTATATCCAAGAAGTGGTTAATTTTCCCAGTGGTCTAGTTTTGATTGTGTCGAACATAGATTCTTGATTAAATTCTAGATTCTGGAGGTCATTTAAGATGTCTCTTAGAACAAAAATGTCTATAAGCATAGTATATCATCAAAATATGGATGGAAAGTCAGAAGAAACAATTAAAACAATGTTATACATGCATAGAGTTTATGTCTTGGAATTTTTTAGCTCTTGGGAAAATCATACACCTTTGGTATATTTTTCCATTAATAATATCTATCGTGTGATGATATACATATGGCCTCGTTTAAGGCTTTTTATGGATGTCCTTATCATTTTACACTATATTGGGTGGAAACAAGAAAGACATTATTTGTTAAAACATGTATTGTTCATGAGACTATGGTGAAGATATACATGATATGTAAGTGAATGGCTATGGTTTAAATATCACAAAAATGCTTTGTAGAAAATCATAGCTAACCTTTATATTTTGATGTGAATGTATACTAGAAAGTGTCAACCAAACGTGGTATTGAATTATTGGGGAAGTAAATGAAGTTAGATACATAGTATATTGAACCATTTAAGGTTTTTTAATGAATTGGATCTCTTATGTATCAGCTAAACTTACCCCTGTGATTCAGTTCTATCCATAATATCTTCCATGTTTCACCACTAAAGAAGTATCACCCAGATCCCAATCATGGGGTCAGTTGAGATCATGTAACTCTTTATCCTGATGTAAAGTTTATCCACAAATAAATTATAATTATAGATATACAAGAAAAGAATAGTCAAGGGATATCTATTTCCTTTGTATAAGTTTTAATGGAATCGTGGCTAGGTTCAATTGGAAACATGGGAATGAGAGAAGTTCATGTTAGAGAAAAGTCTTGAACTATTTAAAGAAAACACTGATCTTTGACTTTTTGATGACATAAATCCTTATGGTGGGGTGAATTTAGAACCCCTATTTTGATTTACACCATTGTTTTATACTTTTTAATTCATGTTTACAGTGGTTGGTATAAATTACTGGAAGAGTTCGAAGGGTTAAAGATAAGATAACCTAAAATCTGGATATAAGAAATATTCATTTCATGATTATTTATCCCTATTGTGAATCGTTTTTGGGTAGGTTACATGAGTTATTTTCAAGGAATGAATGGTTTATGGATATATTCAGTTCACAACATGAGATTTATTCATAACATGAAATTGTTTTTGAGGATTTCAATACAAGGTGATGGAAAATTTGGTGTATTTTACCACTTGAGGATCCATGATGTGAATTGTAAATTTACACTATAAATCAGTTTTGGTTTAGTTTGGATGATTATTTTAAATCATTACATTGTTCATATTTCATTTACCTTATATTATAGGGTATCCTTAGAATATTTTCGTTGGTCTTAGACATTCATACTCAAATTATAATGAATCTTTGAGCATTTGATCATGGAAATCAAAGGTTGGGAACTCAATATTCCTTATCATCTCATATGTCCTCAGTTTTTCTTCGATAGAACCATAAATCATTGTTTTAATACCCAAATTTATTAGATTATATTAGTTTTAATTATATATTCTTGGGTTATATTTTTGGAATGAAATCCAGAGGTCTAATCTATTGAATCATCTTAGATCCTTCATGCTAGACAGACATGAGGTAGGTGGCCACTCTCCCACTCTACTCTTCTAGAACATTGTTTCTTGAGATTTTCTAAATTATTCAAATTAATTGTTTTGGAAATATCATGTAAAATTCAAATGGAAGACCGATATTGGGAGGTGATATCAAAAGGGATTGTTTGGAAAGATGAATATGCAGTTTCTTTGTAATGAAGATGGATGAGATTTAAGTTTTCAGTAAATGTTTTAATTTATAACTTAGAATATTTATATGGGTGTAGATTTATTTTTTATAGGATGTATTATGGTTATGATTACCATCTTCAATTAATGTAATATTTGTGATGGAGAATGGTTGGAAGTACCACCACAAAATTGGTTCACCAAGATATGTATTGGTGAAAGGACGACTCACCACTCACAAGTATTGGGAGGTCTAGGGAATGAATGTGTGTTTTTGTGGGTGTTTACAAGTGAAAGATATTACACGTGTTAAATAATTATATAATTCCTTTATTTACCATTTCTAGATATGGAAATTGTGTTAAATCTTTGTATAAACTGTTTACCTGCTCCTCGTCTGCTGTATATTAAAATTTTCACTTGTTCTTATCCTAGTGGAGTGTGTTGGTAAGCCTTTTTGGATTTCCTACTAACTGTTATAAACAACCCATGATTGGGAACTCTGGTGTGTTTTTAGATGTAATTTTCCAAGATATAGGGATTGATGATGGAAACTCTAACAAAAACCTAGTTTAAAATATCTTATCCTCAATGGGATGTTGATGAGTCTTATTCGGCTTGAGTTTGAGGGACAAGTGTACACATATTCCTTTGATAACTGACATGAGATGTGTGAGGATCCTATAACTAGAAACTATCATACCATGGAGAAGATAACCACGGTCCTCATATTAATTGGTTTTATCATATCATCTATTGAGTATAGAAGTATATTATTCAATTTAGTTGATTTGTATAAACTTTTTTATATAAATTGTTTATTTTATCCATGTTTAGAATTTTTTCCATAATTTTTAAATGAAATAATGTTTTGTTTTAAATATGAAAATGTATTTCCATGACCTGTTTTATTGAAATTGATATCATGATTTGGTTTATTTTTATGGAACACATGGTGAGACCTTACTAGTGTTTATATCTCACATTCTACCTTTTCCTTTAGATGTTTTTAGACTTCCTTCTACCAGGTCTGAGAAAAGGGAATGCGCCACATGGAGGTGGTGTAAGTTCTGTATCATTTGCTCATGGAGTGATGTTTCCTTTGGGATGTTTGTCTTTCTTCTAAGTACTTTGATGATTTATTTTTTGGGATTTGTTACAACTCTTTGGTTTATGGTAATTTTTCCATTTTGGAGTGTTGAGAATACCAACATTTTTATTTATCTTCTTCTATTTTTGTGTAAAATTCATTCCATAATTAATCTTGTATGATTCCAGGTTCTAGTCATCAACCCATGGGGATCAAGAACACCCTTTAGGATATATTAGTGCCATATTGGGTATCAATTTTTCACAAACTAGCCCGGATACCTTCGTACCATGATACCCAAGCTGGTACTGACATATCCCAAAGTTTGTTCTTGTTCCCCATGGGTTGGAGACTAGAACATCACATCGTACAATATAAAAGAGGGAACAATTTTTTCACAAAATATCAGAAGATAAAAAAACAAGTCAATATACAAAACACTCCAAAATAATGAATGTGTCATAAACCAAACAGAAGTAACCAAACCCAAAATAGAAAGGTGAGCCTAGGTAGTTAGCGGGTTATTTTGGACACACATGATAGGAAAATAATTCCCAAGAGAAAAATTAATGATGAAAACCCTTGAAATACCTAGTTCAATAGATCTTATCCCTAATGGGTTGTTGATGAGTCCCATTTCACCTTGTCCTGAGGGACATGTGTACGCATATTTCTGTGATCACTAATATGATATTAGTGAGGATCTTATAACTAGAAACTATCATATCATAGAAAAGATGAGCATGGTGATCATTGTGATTATTTTAGTTATATATAACATTGATTATAGAGCTGTTTTGTTCATTATAGTTGATTTATATAAACTATTTTATATAAAATAATTATTTAATCGTAGTTTGAAATATTTTCCATCACTAAGAAATGAAAGCATGTTTTTTTAAAAATGAAAATGTATTTCCATTCCTTATTTTATTTACATTGAATGAATGGTCTGGTACATTATTTTGGAATATATTATGGAACACATAGTGAGAACCTACTTAGATTTGTAGCTCAAAACATAATATTTCCTTTAGGTGTTTGTAGATTTTATTCTTCTAGGTCCGGGAAAAGGGAAAGCACAACTTGGAGGTTGTGGATGATCTTGACCCGTTCAGATTGGTGTAATTTTTCCTTCTGGATGTTTATATTTTAAGAAAGTACTTTGAAAAAGTACTTTTCTATGTTTGTGACACATATTTTGTTTCTGGTACTTTCTCCATTTTGGTGTGAAAATCATATTGACTTGTTATTTATCTTCCACTATTTTTTTGTGGAAAATTTGTTCCATGTTTTATCTTGTATGATGGAAGGTTCTAGTCACCATCCTGTAGGGATCAGGAATGACCTTCAGGATACGCCAGTGTCAAATTAGGAATTGGGGTACCAGGGTATCCAGGATGGTTTATAAAAAATTGGTATAACAGGTGAATGTTTTTCATCTTTACTTGATGTCAGTATGTATTTGGGAGTATCCTATTAGGACTTAGGAGGTAGTTGCGAGCGAGTTCTTGAACAACTCTCTTCATAACAAGCCTTAAAGTCATAATTAGTGGTTTCATAAAGGTTTCTTGGGGAATAATTTGATCAAATTATAGTCTTCTACCTTTTTGTGATTTGGATAGGTTAAATTCCAAATCTTGATATCTCATCTGATGGGATTGATTTCCCCATTCCCTGGATCGATTTGTTGTCAAAAGTAACCTTATGGTGTCTTTAATGTTTTTTATTGATGCTGTGTAGTATCATGTCTCTTATAATACATGTGATTAAGATAGAGGATAAATATTTTGGTAAAAATCAACCTGAAAATACATATGTGGACCTAAATCTTGTTGATATTATAGTGCGTGCTATCAAATATCTAAGAAAGGCAGCTAAACCCATACTCACTCATGATCCAATTGTGTATCCTCAGAGGGATGAATCTAAAAATGGTTCTTAGAAGTTCTTTAACTATAATCCATGACCATTCCAAGGCTCAAATGACCCTCAAGATTCTGAGGATTAGTTGTGGAAGATAATGATTTTGTTTGAGTTCTTGGAAATGCCTGATTCAATTAAGGTGAAATATCCCACATTCAATCTAGAGAGACATAGAAATATATGGTTGGACTCAAATGTGATATTGAATAATTGTGAGGGTTTAGAGTAGAAATTATTTAATGTTATACTCACTAATTAGTTCTATCTAGAGTTTATGGTATGGGATAATTCAATAGAGTTTTTCAAAATCTAGAAAACTTACAGGACCTTGATGGAGTATAAAAATTGATTTTATGAGATTATGAAGTTTTCTACTGATATTTTATTGAATTATAATTTTTAGACACAATATTTCAATATTTTATTTTTTATATGATATTTGTTCTCATTTTTTTTGCTGAATCTTTCTTCGTACGGTGACATGATGAATAGGATGTTGATGGTCGAGCTTGATCTGGTTGGTTAGACATGTTTGATGGGTGTTCCTTTTTCCCAAGTGTATGTTCTATGAGTCCCTTTAAAGGAAAGAGAAATCTTGACAAGTCCCATGTTGGTTCTTGACAATTGAGTTCTTCCAGACCTCATGAAGTTCCCAGTAGAGGCCCTTTTACTTACTTCCTATGTAGACATATTGGTCATTTGAAATGGGTTTACACTAAGGCGCAAATGATTTGCAGATCCTATGAGAGTATTGGGAACTTGAATAATTTTTTTATGTATTGTCTTCACCACATAGTATCATGGGATCATTTTAACCAAAAAGTACCATATAACATTCAAATTATTAAATATCTAAGTGATTCTAGCCATAGACATCCAGATCAAAGATTCTTTACATATTGGAAGAGTCTCTTAAGGAAGATGATATAAGTCTAATGACTGTGAGAGGTACCATCACTACATATTCATATTTAGTGACAAAATTTATTTGATACTAGGGAATATCATTTGTTTATATCAACTCATACTATGAACCAGATAAATATTCCCACCTAGATTATATATGCCCCTCAGAATAAAGAGAGATTAAGGTATTGATTACCCTACTTATGTTTTTTCATAATACAAAAATGATCTTACTTGGGATTTTACGATTCTATACATGAAAACTCTTGATGATATTTTCTGGATGGATTGGATCATTTCTAATGAGGCCCAAATTGACTTCTATCTTCACTAGGTCTCATTTACTACACCCAATGGGGTGTTCCATATATTTCAGAGAGAATAAGACCTGAGGGTGTGTAGAGCCAACCATTTTTATCCATATTTTATGAAAGTAATATATATTTTCAATTTCAATCTAGGGTGGGAGTCTTTAATCAATGATATCTCTCTATTTATTGTCAATTTTTACAACATTTTTCATTTTGAATTATCTGGTTTTCAATGGTAAGGGAGGTAGAGGTTTTTGTTGATTTAGTTCATGGTACTCAACATGTATCTAAACATTTTTACTACATGGAACCAGTTAATATGAAATATTTGAAGTCTGAGTTGAATTATTTATTAGATAATGTAATTATATGCCCAAGTGTGTCACCTTGTTCGGAACCTATTCCCTTCTCTAATAAAAATGATGGAACACTTCTCTTATGTGTTGATTACATGAAACTCAATCGAGTAATGGTAATGGAAATGTATATATTGACACCAATTGATGATCTATTTGAATAGTTGAAAGGTTTAAAGTGGTTCTTGAAGATTGACATTCGATTTGGTTATCACCAGTTAAGAATAAAAGAATTTTATATTTAGAAGACATAGTTTCTGAGAAAGTATGACCATTAAGAGTATCTTTTCATTCCATTTGTTATAACTAATTCTCTTGAAGTATTTAAGGATTTGATGAAGATGATCTTTCATGAGTATCTTTATATGTTCATGGATTTATTTATAGATGACATCCTGGTTTACTATAAGCCTGAGGACAATCATGTGCGTCATCTTATAGTATTATTGGAATTCTTGATAAATCAAAAGATTTATCCCAAGCTATAAAAATTTAATTTATGGACATGGGAAGTGAATTTATTAGGAAATGTTGTCTCAAAACATGGTATATCAGTTTCTCCTAAGAAGGTGAAAACTATTACGACATGGTAGAAACTGCATAATGTTTTTGATATTTCATGTTTCTTGTGTTTAATGGGGTATTATCCCCAGTTTGTAAAGGAGTCCTCAAATTTGTATTCTTCTATTACCACACTCACTTGGAAAAGAGTGAAGTTTTATTACGATGAGAAATTTTGGAGTTGTTTTGTTGAGTTGAAACGTCTTTTGATTAATATACCAGTTATGACTCTTTGAGGGGGCAAGCTGGGCTATGTGTTCCTCTATGATATATCATGTTTGAGTTTGGGATGTTTTATTTTGTAGGGTGACCACATGGTATCCTGTGGATATCATAATCATAGGTCACATGAGAATTATTATATGACCCATGACCTTGAACATGAAGATGTGATGCATGTGCTTAAGATTTGATGGAATTACCATTTCAGAGAAAGTTTTATATTTTTTTAACCACTAGTCATTGAGTTATATCTTCTCTTAAAAATAATTGAATCTCTTCATAATGATTTAAGTGGAGTACCTATAATATTTTTATTTCAAAATTTTCTATACCCTGGGGAATGTGAATTCCATTTTTGATAATTTGAGTAGGAAAATTTCAACCCAGGTTGTGGAAAAATCATTAGAAGAGTGGAACATGATGACTCTTTTTTCAGAGTTTCACTTAGGAGTCTAAAAAATAGGGGTTGAGGTTTTATTGACTTATGTTTAATTAAAATCATATATTCTCAAGATTATTTTTTAGGAGCATGGTCTTGATGATGAATTATTTAGAAATAGATACTCTCTTTATTATGTGGATACCATTACTGAGTGTTTATTATCTAGGAGGCTATTCTATTTTTTTGAACATAGTTTGTTGTGACATTGTAAATGAAGAAATATGTGATACAGATTTCCATATTTCACAGTTTACTATTCACCCAACAACCATAGATATGTTTTATTATATATGATGTCGATTCTGGTGGCCATGTATGAGACACGACATTGTTGATTTTGTCTATCACTGTTATAATTTCCAATAGGTCAAGGTAGAGCACTAAAGACCTTCTGGTTTTCTCTCACCATGTTTAATTCATACTTGGAAGTGGAATTAAATTTATGAGGACTTTGAGGTAGGTTTTCCATGAACCTGAAGAAAGAATAATGTGATATGGGTTGTGATCAGTTAGATGACCAAATCAGATCACTTTATACCTATTCATGATAAAAGAAAAGTTAAGGAGTTGGAAAATTTCTATGTGAAAGTGTTTTTAAATTTTCATAGAGTTCCATATATTATAGTATCTGATAAAGATACCTATATTAATTCCATCGTATGGATAGGACTTCAGAAAGTGATGAGATCTACAATTAGTTTGAGTATGACATATCATCTGTAGACATATGACTATATAGAGATAACTATATAGATTCATGAGGATATGATTCATGCCTATGTTCTTGACCTTGGAAGATATTTGGATGAATATTTAGTATTGGTTATTTTTTTTTATAAAAAAATTTATGAGTTCATTATAAGAATGGATCCTTTGG
This sequence comes from Viscum album, assembly GCA_963277665.1. Taxonomy (NCBI): domain Eukaryota; kingdom Viridiplantae; phylum Streptophyta; class Magnoliopsida; order Santalales; family Viscaceae; genus Viscum; species Viscum album. The sequence goes on from OY728146.1 coordinate 1,262,732,947, forward strand.
AGGATTTTTATGTCCGGCCATGTAAATCTCAATTGTGTTGGTAGGAGATTGGTGAATGTTCCTTTGTTGGACTGAGCATGGTTTAGGATATTTCAAAAAAGTTTTAGTTGATTCATTAGATAATGTTGATGGAGAAGATCCTATATAAATCTTCTTCTGATCATCATCGTAGACTATTGTAGTTTTAATTTTGTGATTTTTTTTTGAAAAAAGTTTCACTTTGTTTTGGTCATCGAAAAATTGGGTGAAAAGGGAATCTTGATCCTCATTTTTTGGGTCCTTTTAAGGATATTTTTCAGTTGGGGAAAGTGTCTTACCATTTATCACTTATACCATAGTTGATAATGATACATAATGTGTTCTATTTATCTCAGCTATGAAATTTTCTTCATGACCCATCTTATGTATTGAGTTGGGAGGATCTTAATGTTGAGCCTAATTTATCTGTGAATAACCATCCAATTATATTTTTTATTCTGGGAAAAAGGTATATTTTGGGAGTACGATACCTTTGGTTCATGTAATTTGGAAGAATGTTTTTGATTCACATAATACTTGGGAGAGGGAGGTACCGATGAGGGAGAAATGGCCTCATATTTTTAAAATGGAAACATCTTAACAGGATTTCTAGGGTTAGAAAGTTTATATGGTAGGAGGTTATAAAATCCTAAAAATAGTTTTCAATTACTCCTTGAATCTTATTTTGATAATTCTTTTGTTGGGGATGGTTTAGGGGTGCCTCAGGTGAAATTGGAAAATTTTTAGATGCTCTTTAGACTATGCATAGTTGGCACACAGTTTAGTCAAACTATGTGCTACCCTAGTAAAAACTGTGAAACCCTAAAAAATTTGGGTTTATATGTCTAAAATAAGGTTTTAAAAACCATAAAACCACCTAGTAGAAGATGTGAACCCCAATATATGGGAACACTATTAGGGAACACAGTTTGTCTAACCTTGCGTCCCTTCCCTGCTAACCATCTGTGCATGAATTTTTTATTCTGGAAAATTATTTTAAATTATCGAGACCCTCAGTTTAACCCCCTATAGACCCCATATGAACTAATTCACTTTTATAGGCTTTTGGGAATATAATAACTGATTTTTAACCCTCCAAACCCCTTCTTTGATGAATTGATGTACAATTGGAAGATCCAATCGCTCTCTAGTAAGTGGTTCTCCTCCCAATAATTCTCTACCTATCTCTCCCTCCTCCCTCTTTCAAGTTTCATAGATCATAAAATATTATATGGATATAAAATATATTTAATTGAATCTTGAATCTAGTTTATATTTATTTATTCCATCACAATCATTCTTCATTGGAAAATCCCGTTCCAGGTGTTGTGTGTTATGATTCCATGATAAAAGGTAGATGGTAGGATTTAAGATTTTTAAATTGATTAAACCTTGATTTGATTTAATTTTTTTAATTATCATTCATTCTATTTAGAAAATCCCAATTTTATTCCAATTGGAATTGGAATTTTATATTATGTGGATTTTGGGAAAAACCCCAATTCCAATGGAATTCAAATTTGGGGTGTTTTTGTAAATTGATGAAATTAATGAATTGATTCGTGATTTTTTTGAGAAAAATGGGTTAAATTGTAATGATAAAAAAATATTATTGGGTTTTCATTTAAATGGAATGAAATGATGAATAATCCATGTTTTTTTAAAGTGAATTGGCATTTTGAAGAGCCAATGTGGGCAATTCAACTGTGAATAATGATTTGATTTGAAAGGAAATAATTTTTCCTATTTCTATAGATTTATTTTGAACATGTGATCATGTGTTGTTAGTGGGATACTTGGGATAAGCATTCTAGGATGATAATTCCCTATAAATGGATTTATAATGACATTGTTAAGAAAACCTAGTTTGTTAGATCTTATCCCTGATGGGTTGTTGATGAATCTTATTCATCCCAAGGCCAAGGGATTTGTGTACACATATTATCATGATCACATATATGTGACGTGTGAGGATCATATAACCAGAAACAATCATACCATAGGGTAGATGGCCCCGGATCTTGTTTTGATTGATTTTATTATATTTTCCTTTTATTATAGAACTATTTTATTCATTATAGTTGATATATACTGTCTTTTTATATGAAATTTTTATTTAATCAATGTTCTAAATGCTTTACATCATTTTAAAAATGAAATCCTGTTTTTTTAATATGGAAATGTATTTTCACGACCTGTTTTATTTAAATTTAATGAATTATTTGGTTTATTATTATGGAATCTATTATGGAACACTTGGAGATACCCTACTTGGATTTATATCTCACAACCAACCTTTTCTAATAGGTATTGTAGATTTCCTTCTACCAGGTTTGAGAATTGTGAAAGAACCACTTGGAGGTGGTGGGTGTTCTTGATCTTTAAATCCTGGAGTGATGTTTTCTTTGGGATGTTTGTCTTTTTGTTGAGTAATTTGATGATATATTGTTTTGGGTTTTATTACACATGTTTGGTTTGTAGTACATTCTCCATTTTAGAGTGTTGAGCATACCAAAAAATTTCTTTATCTTCTATTTTTTGTGGAAACTCATTTACTTTTTATCTTTTATAATGTTATGTTCTAGTTTCAAAACTCTGGGAATTTGGAATGCCCATTGGACTATGTGGTCGTTGGCTCAGGAATCAGGGTACCATCATATCATTTATGGTTTGTGTCTGCTGATTTAGATTCTCAAGCTCATGATAGGGAGTGTTTGTATCTTAGTTGGGAGTGGTTCCACTTTAGTGACAAATTGCCTTTATATTTGAACATTATCCTTTATTATTTCTTTTATTGTTACTTTGATGTAGTTATTTTACAGTTATTTCATTTATTTTTATGGTTTATTTTATCATACATAATGTAGTTAATTTTTTTGTCATTATTTTATCTTAGGTTGTTGGTTTTATTTATTGAAAATTACCCCACAATGTTTTACTAAGCCCATGGAATTTATTTATAGCCTTTGTTGTCTTAGAGATGTCACATATGCTTAGTATAACCTATTCTTACTTTTGATGCAATGAGTGGGGGATTGATGTTAAAATCAATGTCACGGTATTCAAATAAAATTTGTATCCCAACATGTCTACATTTTTTAGAGAAATTTTAAATTAAGATTCAACAAATAGAATATTTTATGATAAAAATACTAGAGCGTATTTGAAATGTAAAATATGTAATTCCCATTTTGTTTCTAAATTCACACTCTAATTAAAAATTCCTATAAATTCAACCCTTTAATAAATGGATTTATCCAATAACATAAAAATGACTAAAAATATATAAAAATAAATAATTAATATATTTTTTAGATTCAAATGAAACAATTCATTAATATAAATATGTGAAAAATACCCATAAATTAAAAACTTTTGTGACATTTTAATTTCCAAAATTCAAGTAAAAAATATTAAAATATTTACCTTTTCAATTCCCCCTCACATAAACATTACAATCCTTGGAAAATCCACTGAATTTCACCAACAAAATTAATTATTCATCCCATGTTAAATCACATAAACCCAAAAAGAAGAGAATTTAATATTTATTCATTATTGAAAATATTAATCCTCTTATAATAGTCTTCTCCACCACCCAATTTCAATTTAAGAATAATTACAAATTTTAGGGCTGTGAATAGAAATAAATTTAGTTGAATTAATATCATAACAAGTGGAACTATCATAAATTTATCTTTTCCAAGTTTCTCACACTAAAGATTCATTTCTCATGTCCTCGATACATCCCAAATTACATTCTTGAAATTCAATTAACCTTATTTATCAAATTTTGAATATCACTCTCACATAAATCCATTTCGTTTAGATAATTAAGCACTATAATTTTTTTTATTTTCTTGTAACAAACTAGGATTCAATCTATCAAATTTACCTTCATATATTATTTCCATATAGTATAAATCACATAAAATCACTTATATAACATAATATAAACATTATAAATGAATAATTAATGTAATAAGATGTATTTCTAGATGTTAAGAAACCTATATCTATGTAATAATAAATTAACCTTAGGAATACTAATATGAACCTTATAAATAGTAAATATTCTGAATGATTGGTAACACAATCAATGTTTGTAGGAATAAAATTTAGGCATCTTATAAATGAATGCATGATATAATTATATCCTAGTATAAGTAAGTGAATATTTTAAATAATTAATAATCATGTGTTGGTTTTTTTATATGTTATAGATATTTAATTAAAATTTTATAATTAATAAAATGATTTAAAATAAAATTTATTTTCATAAAATGTATTCATAAATTAATATTTAGTTTTATTATGATTTTAAGATAATTTTTTGAGAACATAGTTATTTTTTCAGAGTGTTATAAAATAAGTAATAAATTTAATATCGGCATTTTCCAAGTAAATAATGATTTTAATTAAAAATTAAATTTTACATATTTATAAAATTATTTTCATAAAATCGAGTTCATTTTTAAATTATAAACATTTTAAAATGGATAGGGTTATGTTTTTTGATTTTTCAAAAACACTTGAATTTTTCGTTAATAGTAAAATACATTAATTTACGATAAATGCTAAATACATGATTTATTGAGTCATAGATGATGTATGACTAATTTAAGCCCATAATATCTAACTTCCCTTTATTAATTTAATATATCTATGACAATTCTCAAACTATTAATAGTCTTGAGGCAAAATAAAAAACAGATGAATAAAATATTCAAAAAACATCCTCTCCTCCATTATAAATACAACCCCTCACCCCCCCCTTCTCCTCACACCATCAATGATTTGAGACTTGTAAAATTTATGCCCATTCATTTTCCCAATACCCACCCCCATTTATAGGATCTATTGGTCTAATATAATGACAAAAAGCATATCCCTAAGGAGGTTCTCAATGAGAAGAATTCAAGATGTAAAATCCTGTTCCTTTTTCTTTTAATTTCTTTTCATGTTATTTTATTTTATTATTATCTCCTCACCTCCCCTAATAAAAATATTTTCATAACTATAGTACCACAAATATACTATAATTATGTTATTCTAATAGAATAATTCACCATCCAACCTCTTCTCCTCTCCCTTTTATTCTAAAAATGGAAATGTTGTTCGTGAGGTGTTGTTTTATCACCTTCTAAGATTAAATGTTTTCATTTTACATTACCTTATTCAAGTATGTTCATGAAACTATTCTAATGGTGGAAAAAGAATTTTAAATTTATATAATAACCCTTTTTATTTTATATATGTGACATATTTACATAATACTAAATGATAAAACAAAATGAGTTCGTAATGCTCAATAACCACCATCATAATTTAAATGATTATCCCTAAATGTATTATATAATGATTTATCATCATACCATATAAAAAATGATATATATAACCATTGAAACATATTTATGTTCATAAATAGCATATAATTACAATATTGGACAAATAAACTCATTTTACCTGAACTCAATTACTAATAAATAAGCAAACTGATCAAGAAAACCAAGGAAACAAATCCTCCTAAACAATAAAATAATATCTTTTAACACATTAAAAAGAACATAAATTAACTTAATAAAATTATACCAAATCAATTACATGTAGAAAATGTTTTTAATTAATAAATTAATGAATTTAATTTTATTATCCTGGACATTATGGTCAAGTGTAGAACACATTTAGACAAAAGTTAAGGGTCTCTACCTGAACCATAATTTTTTATTTCTTATTATTATATCACTAAATTTAACATAGTGTAATGATTATTTATCTTGGTGTAATTATTATATATTACATTTATATGTTAAAAACTCATATATCCAAATAATTTCATCTTTATTTTCTATTAATTACTTGTTTTACAAGGTTCGCTTTTTAATTCTTCCTAATAAACATGACCGATTAAATAGAACATCTCAATTTTTTACCCATTTTCAAGTACCTTCCATAATCAATTTTAATACACCATTATTTTTCTAAAATAAATAATTTTTTCAAGAAAAATATATTTTTTCATTTCAGTTTTTATCCAAAAAATTAAGAGAAATACAGATGATTTCTCCAAAATAACTTTCCTTGGAAAATAAAAAAAATGTATATCTATCAAGAATTCCTTGATAATTTTATTAGAGTATTTTAATTTTTGGAACTCATGTGGTGAATGTTATGATTTATCAAGATCATTATCTTATTCATATCATCTACCACATTTAATGAAATGGTTTATGATCAGTTTGATTGTGGATGTGCTATCTTCATACCATTCACCATACTACTCCGAATGATTAGTGATTATGCTTATTGATTAGGGATAATTGTTTAAATTTCTTGTGTATATGTTCTTTATGTTTAATACCATTCATATGAGGAATTAATTGGACTTATTAAACCATAGGAGGGGCCCTTTATATACCCTCTATGTATTGGTAGGTCTAATGAGACAAAACATATGTGGACTTGGATGGGGCCTTGCCCAGTTTTAGATTTGGTTTTGGTCAAGGCCATAATCATTTTTAGATGACTAGGACTAGGCCTCGATGGTATTTTTCAGATGTATGGAATTATGAATTCCCTCATTATAATATTATTAATTCATCAATAAGGTGATTATTCAACAAGTATAATAACCACAGTTAATCTTTGTGTGATTATTTATATGTAATTATTTATTCAGATTTTATTCCTTCCATATTAAGCTCAAGATTATGTTTTAATGGAATTTGTTCTTTTAGTTATTCACTGTGACTTATTATTTATTCTTATTCAATATCACATACCCTTACTGAGAATTTTATCTCACCCCTTTCTTCTATTTTATTTTCCCCATGTTAAAAAGATAAATATTATGTGTGAATTATAGGGATAGAGGAGTTTTGTAGGTTAACAATGGAATTTTATTTTTTACCTCCTTTAAATTTTTCATTTAAAACTTATGTTTATATCTGGTTTTTCAAAACTACCAAACTATTCAGTTCTTCAGGATGCGACTTCCTTGTCTATTATACCAATGTAATAAAATAAGACATTGGCTCTGGGAAACTACGGTCAGGGTCTTTACAGTTGGTGTATGAGTAATTTTTAATAGAAACAATGGAAACTATATTTAGAAAAAAAAGATTAGAGGCCAAAACCCGAAGATTGACTTTGAGGATACTCATAGAATAATATCCTATAATTTTGGTGAAGTAGATATTATGTGAGTCTTCCTAGAAATAAATCTCAAAATGGATTCTACACATGGATGTGGTTATAGAAAAGATGTACCTAGGGGTAACAACTCCCACAAGGTGTCCTAGGCTGGTATATGAAAATGAGCCTTACCACGCACTTGGTTTGATACTCCTGGAGGATATGCTTAGGATAGTTCAAATTATATTAACAAACCACTATAAAGTATTTTAAGGAAAAATTTTTCTCAAAGAAACCACATTTATGATTATGAGGTAAGATATTCATAATATTTCAATTAATGTTAAGTGTTTTGATAGTTTTAGATTATACATTATAATTCATATTCTAATTTAGTGTATGCCATTATTTAGAAATGGTTCTTAGTGGATTGAATGGGAACAATTTCAATGCACAAATCCCATATAGGGTTTTACCTCCTATAAAATATAATAATATTGGTACTGGAGATGTGACTGGTATTGAGAACCTTATAACTATACTAGGGTATCTGATTCATGTTATGAACAATAACCTCACTCGCATGGAGCATCCTGATCCACAATGTGTAGGAGAAATTTTAGACCGATTTATACAACAATAGCCTCAATCATTAAATGGGACTACAAACTGAATTTTTGAAGAGTATTGGATAAGTTCCATAGGGAAGATATTTTTCTCTTTGAGAAGTAATAAAAGGGAGAAGTTTTCCATGGTAGTTTTCATCTAGTGGGAGATGTGATTCAATAGTGGTCACTAATTCGGAACAAAAATAAAGAGGATAAAATTTCATATATGTAACAGAGGTATTTTAAGGAAATTTTCCTAGAAATAAATTTTCTTCATGAACAATGAGCCTATATGGAAAGGAAATTATAGAACCATAGGAAAAAGGAGGATGAGAATGTTACCAAGTATGAAGCCAACAGTACAAGGTTACCAAGGAATGACACATAATAAATATGTAAGATAAGGAATAAGATTGATTTATTCTTTAATGGTTCAAAACTATTCCTCTAATAGGAACTAGTGATCAAATATTTCTCATCGTACGATGATATAGTCTCATGTGCTATCGAGATAGAGAAAAAGTTCTATAAGTCTTATAAATTTAAGGGAAAATTAGAGAATAGGAGGGTGGAAGAGGAAATAATGGATAATGGGATGAATAAAAAGGGGACTTTCTAACATATGATACTTGTGGAAGGAAACACCATAGTGCCTTCAGAAAAGGAAATTGAGTTTTATAAAAGTGTGGTGGGAAAGGCCATCATACTCTAGATTGAAAACGAAAGAAAGAAGCTACCAATGTTCAATGCTATAGGTTTAGGGAGGTGGGACAATATGCAAAAGATTTTCCAAAGCATCATGGAAAAATTCCCTAGATAAGTCCATTTGAGCAAGGAAAAGCTTATGCAATCACAAAAACTAAGATTGAAGTTTCTAATGATGCGGTTACAGGTACATTAATCATCTCATAAAATTTAAATAAGTCTTTAATTGATTTATAATCATCACATTACTTTATAACTTTCTAGTTTTCTTTAAAAACTAGATATTTCCAATTCTCCTTAATATGGGAGATATCAGTTAAAACCCCTATGGTAATTCTCATTGCAACAAAGACATGTCTGGAAGTTTCTATTATGATATATAAACATTCTTTATCTGTTTATTTTATCATCATAACTATGTTTTCGTTTTACATAATACACTATATGTATTGTTTTTCAAAATATGAGGTAGAAATCTATTTCAAGGAGATGGAAATTACAATTTGTGAGGAATGTGTAGAATCCCTTATATTTAAAGCAGAAACATTACCATCTGATTCTCATCTAGATCCACCCCTAGTAGATATACTAAATGAAATTCTTGGGTAGGAAGATAAAAAATCCACTCTAGATAAAAAAATATCGTATAATTTAGGATGTACCTTTTGTACAAGAATACACTGACATATTTATAGAGGGTTTACCTTTACATCTTATAGACTGGGAAGTTGAGTTATCTATTATTTTAATTCCTGGTTCAAGACCTATATCTAGGACTCCTTATAGAATAAACACTATGGTATCAGTATAAATGATGAAACCACTAGAGGATTAGAGTGATAAAGGATTTATTTTCCATATTATTTATATACGGGGATCCCCTATCCAATTTTCCAAGAAGAAATATGGATCTATAAGTTTATGCATTGATTACAGAAAAATCATTGCTTTTATGATAAAGAACAAGTATACCCTCCCTCACGTTAATGTTTTATTTGAGCAAATTAATAGATCTAAACACTTTTCTAAGATTGAAATTCAATCTAGATATCATCAGCTGCGTATGAGGTAAGAAGATATTCTAAAGACAAAATTTCAAAGTAGTTATAGAAATTATGAGTTTACTGTAATTCCATTTGGAATGAATAATTCACGCTATGTTTTCATAGATCTAATTAATAGAGTTTTCATGGAATATCATGATACCATTTTTATAGTATTTATTGATGATATATTGATATAATAAAAATTCTAAGAATACCATGAGAATCAATTATGGATTATTTTGAAGTCTATTAGAAGAAATGAATTATATGGGAAGTTTAAAAAGTGTGAATTTTGGCTTCAATTAGGTTATTTTCTTGGATTTATTATATTTAATGATGGAATACCAGTTGATCCTATGAAGAAAAGGGTAGTTCAAGAATATCCTACAACAACAAAAATAATCAAGGTATATAGTTTTATTGGTTTAGCTGGTTATTATCAGTGTTTCATTCAGAACTTAACCTGATTAGCTAACCCATTAACCAATCATACTCTTAAATGGGTTGAGTTTGTGTGGATAAAATAATGTGAATAATGTTTTGAAGAATTGAAGAAAAGATTAGTTAATGCTTAGATCTTGACTTTACCATCATGAAATGGTGTATTTGTGATTTATAGTGATAAGACAAAGAAGGGACTCGACTATGTCCTTATGTAGAGTGATAGAGTTATTGTCTATGCACCAAGGCAGTTATAAATTCAAAAATAGAACTAACCAACCCATTATCTTGTGTTTTAAACTGTAATATTTGCTCTAAAAATATGGAGACACTATCTCTGTGGAGAAATATGTGAGATATATATTGATAAAAATTTATTGAATTATACATTCTCCATAAATAACTCAACATGAGGAAAAGTTGATAGCTCGAGCTAATTAAGGATTCTTATTTTTCAATAAAACATCACCCAGGAAAGGAAAATATGGTATAAGATTCATTGAGAAGAAAGATTCATGGAGTTATGAACATTTTGAGGATTGACAAGGATCTTATGTACATAGATATAGCAAATATAGATATAGAAATTATCAAAGAATGTGAAACATCATTACTTTTTAAACTAGTTTCCCTACCATATTTATTGGAAACAATTAAACGTTATCTATTTGATGATAGGAATCTTAAGAAGAAAATTAAAGCTACAATTGTTGGAAAGCTGGAAGAATTCGTGTATGAGGATAGAATTATGAAATTTGGGAAGAGGCATTCTGTTCCCTCTATACCTGATCTAAGAAGGTAGTTATTGGACGATGCCCATAGTTCTAATTTCTCTATACACATTGGTAGAACTAATATGTATAGATATTTTAAGGAACATTTCTGGTGGAATAACATGAAGTGGGAAATTGTTGATTATGTATCAAGATCCTTATTCTGTCAACAACCGAAGGCTGAAAGACAACATCCTAGAGGAGTCATGAAACCCTTGCATATTCCTACATAGAAATGGGATGATATCAACATAGATTTTGTCCTTATATTAAAAAAAATCCAAGAAATAATGATTCAATATGAGTGATTGTTGATTGACTTACCAAATCTACACATTTTCTTGTTATTAGGGAGGATTTTCCACTAGAGAGCCTTACACAACTCCATATTAATGAAGTTTTAATACTTCATGGAGAATCTATATCAATTGTGTCTGACTGTGATCCATGATTTACATAAAAATTATGGAAAATATTCAAAAATCATTGGAAACTGATCTACATCGGAGTACTGATTATCACCCTCAAACCGAAGGGAATTCATAAATGATGATCCAAACTATCTAAGATAGGTTGAGATCATGCTCACATGATTTTCAAGGTATGTGGGATCAGTATTTACATATGGTTTTGTTTTCCTACAATAATTTTTTCCATTCATGTATTCTAATTACACCATATAAAGCATTTTAGGGAAAGATATTTCATACACTAACATGTTAGTATGAAGTTGGTGAAAGAAAGATTATGGGCCCAGAGCATGTAGAGGAAACAAAAACAAAGCTAAATACTATTCAAACACATTTCAATGCAGATCAAATTAGGCAAAAATATGTTATGATAATTGAAGGAAGGATTTGGAATTTCAAGTGGGAGATCAAATTTTCTTGAAAGTATATCCATGGAAGGGTGTTATAATATTTGGGAGGAAAGGGAAATTGATCCCCATTTACATTGGTCCTTTTAAAATTAGAGGGAGAATTGGAGTGGTGGGTTATCATTTGGAAATGCCACCTAACCTTTTTAAAGTACACAATGGGTTTCACATCTCTTTGTTATGGATGTACATGCTAGACCCAACCTATTTCCTCACTTCTAAATGAATACATTTTTGAACTTGATTTATCTTACTCTGAAGATCCTATCTAGATTATGGACACTAAAGAATAGGTGTTAAGTATTTGGATGACAAAGTAGGTAAAGGTACATTGGAAAAATCAATAAAATTGAAGAGGTTGCATGGGAACCGGAGGATGTTATGATGAAGAAATACCAAAATATTTTTATAAGGTGACGTTCTAGAAAATTTGAGGATGAAATTTTTATAAGAGGAGAGAATGTGACGACCCAAGATTCTATCAATAAAATTTCCATTCTTATAATTACTTTTTACAGTATAAATCACATAAAATCACTTATATAACACAATAAAAACTTGATTAATGAATAATGAATGAAATACAAGATATTTCTAGAAGTTAAGAAACCTATACCGATGAAATAGTAACATAACCTTAGGAATAGTAATATGACCATTATGAATATTAAATTAGATGAATGAATAGTAACCTAACTCAAGTTTTTATCAATATAATTTATGTATCATATAAATGAAATTATTATATAATTGTATAATATTATAAGTAAGTGAATATTTTTAAAAATTAGTGCTGGTATTTTTGTAAGTCATAAATATTTAATTAAAATTTTATAATTAATAAAATGATTTATAAAAAATTTATTTTTATAAAATTTATTCATAAATTACTATTTTTTCATCTTATGATTTTAGGATAATTTTCTGAGACCTTAGTTAATTTTTCAGAGTGTTATAAAATCAGTAATAAATTTAAAATCTGTATTTTTTTAGTAAATGATGATTTCAATTAAAAATTAAATTTATTATATTTAGAAAATTATTTTCTAAACAATGGGGTTCATTTATTAATTCTATATGTCTAAAAATGGTTATAGTGATTTTTTGGTATTTTTCTAAAATACATGAATTTTTGGTGAATAGTAAAATACAACAATTTATTATAAATGCTAAATACATGAATTATTGAGTCATAGGTAATTTATGGATAATTTAAGCCCATAATCTCAAACTTAACTTCATTATTTTAATGTTACTGATGATAATTCTTTAACAATTCATAGTCTTGATCCAAAATAATAAACAAATGAATAAAATATTCAAAAAACCCCCCTCTCCTCCACTAAAAATACCAATCCTTACCACCCGTTATCCTCACACCTTACATGAATTGAGCCGTGTCAAATTTCTACTCAATACTCTTCCCAAGTACCTACCCTACTCCCAGAGTTCTTGGTCTCACCAAAATACCAAAACCATTTCTCTAGAGAGGATCTCAAGGAGGAGAATTCGAGAGGTAAAATCCCCTTCCTTTTCCTTTTAATTTCTTTTCTAGTAATTTTATTTTATTATTATATCCTCATATCCCGTCATACAAATATAATCATAACTCCAGTAACTAAAATATACTATAATTTTTTTATCCTAATTAAATAATCCATCATCAATTCCATTCTCCTCTCCCATTTATTCTAAAATTGGAAAAGTTGTCTGTGAGGTGTTATTTCGTCACCTTCAAGGATGAAATATTTTGATTTTCCTTCACAGTCTTTGAGGTTGTTCATGAAAAAAATTTATCTATTGAAACATTATGTTAAATTTATATTATAACCATTTTATGTTGTGTATGTAAAAAATTTACATAATACTAAATGATAAAATAAAATTTGTTCGTTATGATCAATAACCGCCGTTATAATCTAAACAGTTGTCTCAAAATGTCTTATCTAATGATTCATCCTTGTAGCATATAAAAAAATGATATTTATAACAATTTAAAATTATTTATGTTCATCAATAACATATAATTTTAATTCTAGATAATTGTTCCAATTTTATATGAACTCCATTACTTATAAATAAGAGAACCGATCATAAAATCCAAGGAAACGAATGCTGCCAAACGAAAAAATTGTGTCTTATAACTCATAAAAAATCATAAATGTACTTGATAAAATTTTAAAAAATCAAATAAATTTATTAAATTTTCATAACTAATTAATTAGTGGATTTAAATTGATTATACACCACATTGATGTCAAGTGTAAAATACATTCATACAGAAGGTAATGATTTCTACCCAAACATTCATTTTTGCTTTCAGGTTTTTATATCACTACCTTTACCCTAATGAAATTATTTTTTATTTTTTGTTTAAATTTTATATATTGTGTTTATATATTCCAAAATCATATATCCAAATAATTTTATCTTTATTTTTTGGGAATTACATGTTTTACAAGGTTACCTACATAATTATTTTCGATACGCAAGCACGATTAAAGGGAATGTATCTACTTCTTACACATTTTTTAGTACCATCTATAATAAATTTTTATAAAACCTTATTTATAAAATAAGTCACTAATTTTATCAATAAAACTATATTTTTTCATTTATGTTTTTATAAAAATAATTAGAAAAAACACAAATTATTTTTCTAAAAGAAAGTTTCTTTGCAAAGTAAAATGAGTTTTTCTCTCAATAATTCCTTGATAATTTTATTACAGTGTTTTTATTTTTCAACAACTATGTTGAATTTTATGCTTTATTAATATTTTTATATTATTATTTTTATCTAACATATTTTATTAAATGGTTTATGATATGTTTGATTATGGATGCTCTTTATTTACACTATTCACCATACTACTCAGAATGATTAGTGATTATGTTTACAAACTTGGGAAAGTTATTTTTATTTCATCCATACATGTTGTATATGTTTAACACCATTAATATAAAGAAATAATTGGAATTAGTATATGATGTTTGGGGCCTTCTATAGGCCCTTTATTTATTGATAGATCTAATGAGACAAAACAGATATGGACTTGGCTGAGGCATTGCCCATTTTCATATTTTGTTTTGGACGAGGACTTAATCAATTTTAGATGTCATGGTTGAGGCCTCGATGATATTTATAACGTATATATAATTATGCATCCCCTAAGTATGATATTATTAATTGATATATCATTTTATTGTTTGACTAGTACAATAAAAATGGTTAAGATTTGTGTGATTATTTATATTTCATTATTTAGTACGATTTTATTCATTCCATATTAAGCTCAAGATTATGGTTTAATGGAATGTGTTCTTTTATTTATTCACCATGCCTTAATATTTATGCTTCTACTATATTACTTACCATTACTAGGTATCTGAGCTCACCCATTTATTATGTTTTATTTTTCCCTAGGTAATGAAGATGAATATTATGAATGACTTGATGGGATAATCATTGAGTTATGGATGTTTCCAATGGAATTTATATATTTTATTTCCTTTCAAGTTATTAGGTAAAATGTATGTTTGTATATGGTTTTCCAAATATAATAAACTATTTAGTCCTTCAGGATGTGACTTCCTTGTTTATTGTACCAATGTAATAAAATAAGGAACCAAATCTTGGAAACTAAGATCGAGGTATTTATATTTTTTGCTTGGTTTGGTTTTGTTGTATTTTCAATGTCTAATATCTCATTAAATCATATAATATACATGTTTTCAATTTTACTCCCACTTCAATGGAATTATTTGAATTCCTATTTGTTTGGATCCTTGAGGTGTTCTTTTTAAAAATAGACATGTTACTCGAGTAAAAGTTCAAAATTATAATTTCACCAAGCTATAATTCTAATTCCAATTATTTATTTTCATTTAGAATACTTTCCCAATTACAAAACAAAAAATTACAACGAAACAATCAAAAAATTTATCTGTAATCATAAAAATTCAACATCTTCAAAATCAGTGAAATCCTCAAAACTAACATTAAACTTTCTCTAGGTATGGTGATATTTTAAGTTAAAATTCATAAACTAAAAACACTCAAAATTTGAAAAAAATAAAAAAATGAAAATCCCAACTGGTTGGTACCAATCCACCACACATAAACTATTACTAGCTCCTTTTTGATTCCAAAATTATTTCCTCAACGTTGCATGGAATTTAATTAAGAAGAAACAAGTAATGTATAAATTATCAATATAACCTAACTTATAAGTGGGGACGTTTTGTTTTAGTCTCATAAGTTATACTCAATAAAAACCTATATGTAAAAGAAAAATAATAAAACATAATAAAATTGTTAAAATAAAAATAAATAGACATTGAAATAAAAAATTAAATAAAAATGATAATTCTTTTATTGACCCTCATGTGGGAACTGCTCCCAAAAGGCTAGTTCTAATTTTTATCCATAGTCTAATGGTGGTTGGAGTTTCTTTAATATGAATCACCACCTATAAATTCTTCTTGAACACTTCACTTCACATAATTTCTAGTGAATATAATAGATAAATTGCATCAGGTCTATCCCAATGAAAATAATATTCCCCTTGCATAGTGTGGGAAGGATAATATATGGGTCCTCATCCTTTGATTTGGTTACTACATGTAAAAAAATATTCTTATTCTTCTAGGTATTACTCAAAATATACCATATCAATAGAGTTATATAAGGTTAAGTTAGAGAATAATGCTACTTGAATAAAATTTAAATAGACTAAATTTCAATATGATTGTCCCTCATTGTCAGAAACTTCAGATGTTGTTTCTTTATGCACAACCCCAATAACCTCTTTATGTAATCCCTAAAATAAATGATAAATGGGTTTGAGGATTTCCATATACTCCTCAATAGGTTCATACTCATCATATTATTCATTCTATAGTGAAAACCATTATTGATCAAGATCTAAAAAATTCAGACAAGGGAAGTTATTTATCAATTTTAACATAATAAATTTAAAGGTAATTGAGTTTATGAAAGGATTGACTCTGAGAGTGGGTTCTAATTTAAGTGTTTCTTCATTGATCAATTACTTATGGATTTGGGTTATGATGGATGGAAGTAGGAAGTCAACCTCCTCTATCCCCTCTTAAAATTACACCCCATAGGTGGATTATTATTCTAAGGTCAGGGTAAGATAGACTAGTGTTGATTCTACATGAATGATAGGGGGATTTTTGACATGTTAATAATTACTAATACATTATGAAAGTAATAAAAATAGTATTAATTACCCACATGAAAATAAGATGACATATTTTATTCAGGAATATCCTCTATCAATGGCTGAGTGATATCTAGTAGCATATATATCTGTAATTCCTTTTTAGCCTCCTTGGGTCCTTGAAGATGAAACATTAGTGGGGATAATTCTTCCTACACTAATTCATATTTTACCTCAAGATAATACTCATGGGATTAATGAATATATTTAGTTATGAATTTAAATTTCCCCCACATATCTTGTGGGACTTATTTAACCCATTTCAACTTGAATTCTTTAGCACAAACTCTTTCCTGTACCAATAAGTGGTTAGTTCAAGAAGAATAATATAAATTTGAATTAATCATGGTAATTTTTATAATTTTTTAAAAAAGAAAATTTATTTAAAAATTGTGAAAATAAATAATAAGTGAATAACCACTTGGCTCTTTCGTAATGGCACCATGATTTGACCCATCTATCATAGTGTGTGAAAAATCTATTATTTAATTATCCCAATACAGAACAATGGCTGAATAGGGTCACCTATATTGAGGCAGTTTATGGTCAATCAAAATTTACTTTCAATTAAATTATTATCTTTTTATTATTTTATAAATGTATTAATGTAATGCATGTTTTGGGTTTTTATTTATGAAATACAAAACATGAAAATAAATATACATATGCAAGAAATATAGAATGCAGTGTTGGTAATAAAGGAAATACTCCCAATAGAATTACTCCAAGTGAACCTTAATTCCCTCATTTCATATTCACTTAATGAATACACTCGATTTAGTGAAAAAAAACTACTACCGTGTGGGTAAATATGCAGTGCACCCATCATGTACACTCCACACTCACTCGATGTAGAAAAGTTCTGAATAAATATCTAAACTTTAAATAATTGTATCCAGGATTACACTCACCACATATTATCCATAGAGTAAATCAAAGAAAATAAGAAATGTAGACTTACATTCACACACTACATTTCTCCCTTGGGATATTCCTTGAGTTATTAACCCATGATTAAGAGAATAAAGATCACAATGGAGAATTGGAGAGGTAGAGAAAAATGATCAAGAGATAAAGAATACTTGAATTAAAATATAAATATGAGATTATAGAAAAATAAATCAAAACTATAGTGGAAAAAACTAAAATAATGAACTATCATATCTATGATATTATTTATCTAATAAATGGATAGGCCCCTAAAAACTGGATCCCTATTCTTACTTATAATTATCAACATATCTTCTTCTTGGGTTCAAACTTTCCTTGATCCTTATCTATTTTCAAATATTTCATGATCCTATTTTTTAACATTAAAAGGTTTCCCTTTTTCATCAGGCTACAGATTTCAGATGATATGGTCTTCCAAAATATACACAACCATCCTGGAGTGTTATTCAGAATATTTTCATATTATTGTCCATGTGGAAACCCTTAGTCGGTTGCATAATTTGTAAAATGGAATCATGAAGTTCTCCTGGAAGGCCTAAGGAATTATCCTTTTAAAAATTCTTATCCTTTTAAGCTATCATCATAAGTATTTTAAAATACATACAATAGGATTTGATGTATTACTATTAAGTCTTGTGATTGGGGTCAAATATTTATGATGTATGATGAAGATTTATAATCAGCTATGAAGTCTTATGATCCTCCCCTTGGAAAAAACATACATTCAGGAGCAAAGTCTTACTATATATCTATATATATTCATATTCTCAACCCCTTATTTAATTTACGACATTCAACATAGTAACCTTGGTTTCAATTAAGTAACAATTAATTTTTTATTCTATGTATTTAATGTGTTTGTGTGACGTTTGTTATGGTATTGAGGACTTCTGGAATTGTTTGTGGGAAATTTATGGAGGTGCACGATTTGAGAATGATTAGAAGGGACCATGAAAATCCTCCATGAAATAATGAAAAGTGAGGTGGAGGATATGGGGTAGGTTCATGGTTAGGCACATAGTTTGGCCAAACTGTGAGACCACCCATGAGTAACTACGAAATTTGGAATTAAGGGAAATACATAGTTAGCATATGGTTTGTCTAACTATGAAAGGAAACTCTACGAAGGGTGTTGGGAGGTAGTGGTTGGAACACAGTTGGTGAACAGTTTTCCTAGCTGTGTGACCTAACCATGTATGGTTAATTTTTAGATCATAAAAAAGTGGATCTCACTCTGTTTTACTCCTAAAACTCTCATTTTTCAGTTATTTCTACCCTTAACTGATATTTATCTCCTCCCAAAGGCTATGAAGACCTTCGCCTTCAATCCAAGAGTGATCGGTTAGAAAATCTTGGTACATTGGAGGATATAATGATTGGTATGTCTTTGTTTTTGGTGGTTTCCTTATATATATATTCTTATTCCCTCTATTAGATTCATATATCTAGTTCTTTGTGGATAGATATATTATATTTCATGAAAATAATGAAGATATATGGCTATTTTGGTGTTATGGAATGTAACACCCCAATAATTTGTATTATATTTTTAAATACATTATGTTATGAAAAATAATAATTTAAAATTAGGTGATTTTATAGATATAATAATACTTATAAATAATTATAATTTATAGATTTCAAATTAATTAATTAATGTTCTAAAAAATAAAAATTATTTTACACAATTATTTTGTGTAAAAGAATATTTTAAAATAAATATATGTATTTGATAAGTAGATTATTTAATTAAATACTTTAAAGAATAATATATCAATTGATTGTTATAATTATATTGAAAAATACTAAGTTATGTTACAGATATATTCACTATTAACATGACACCCTCTAATTTTATGGTATATTTATTCAAAAATAATTTCTATTCATTAGATAGATTATAATGTATGCAACACTCAGTCTCTCTGAAACAATACTTCGTTATTTATATGAGATTATTATAACTTATCCATTGAGCATTATTTTTCTCTATTTGAGTTTTGAATTTTGAAAAAATAGGCAATCATGGTTGTGTTTAGTAAGTTATTTAGAGTCTGATAAAATCGACTTAATTGTTAGTGAATAGTAACTTGACCCTATGAATAACAACGTACCTTTAGGAAAAGTAACCTAACCTTTATGAATAGTAATGTATCCTTATAAATATTAACCTCACCAATGTAAGTGTAAATAAAATTTAGGCACCATATAAATGAGAGTTAATATTTAAAAAAATAGTGTTGGTATTTCAATGAGTAATAAATATTTAATTACAATTTATAATTAATTAATTTAAAAGATAAATAATTTTCATAAAATTTATTCATAAATAATATTTTTTTGTCTTATGATTTTGGGATAATTTATTGAGACCTTAGATAATTTTTCAGGGTAAAATAAAATCATTTAAAATTTTAAAACATTATTTTTTGAGTAAGTGGTGATTTTAATTAAAAATGAAATTTATCATATCTAGAAAATTATTTACATAAAATGGAGTTAATATTTGGATATTACACTTCAAAAAATTGTTAGGGTTAATTTTTTGGATTTTTCTAAACCACATGAATTTTTGGTGAATAGTGAAATTCTTTAATTTACGAAATATGCTAAATAAATGAATTTCAGTGAAATACTTGAGTCATGTCTTATGTAAATTACCATTGGTTCGAAATAACATTCACTTATTACTATTTTTGGTCATAATAATCAGTAATGTTCATAGTCATAATCAAAAATAATAAAATAAAGATTAAAATAATGGAAAAAACATTCACTCCTCCACTATAAAAACCACCCTCACCCCCTCTTCTCCTCATACTTTCCATGCTTTAAGAATTTTCAAATTTTTAACAATTTTCCTTCAAAATTTACTCCCCAAATCCAGAATCTCTTGTTATTTCTAGAAGGAAAAACTCAATCCCCTTATGAAGATTCTAAAGGAGGAGTATCCAGGAGGTAAAATCCTCTCCCTTTTCCTTTTATTCATCTTTTCATGTTCCTTCTTTTTTTATTGTTCTCTACCTACCTACTATATCAAAATGATCATGATAAATCCAATATCATATATATACTAGAATTATATCATTTTAGTTGAAGATACGCCATTAATATCCTTTATCTCTCTCTTTCTCATAATTTAATAATGAAATCACCGTCCGGAAGGTGCTGATTTACAACCTTCATAGATGATGAACTTTTGTTAACTAATTTATCATACATGAATGATAATTAACCTATTTTTATAGTTTAAAATTATTATAAAATATTTATTGTATATTATTTAAGGTTTTGGAACCACTTTTTATACATTATATTAAATAATGGAATAAAACTAGTTCATTGTGATAAAAAACTGATAAAATTAAGCTAAACGATAATCACTAAATATATTATCTAATGATTCATCCTCACACTATAAAACCAAATTCTATTTTTCACCATATACACTTATGGATTCTCATTAACTTAATATATTCCAATTCTAGAAAATTATATCCATTTTACACAAACATCATTACATGTATACAACTGAACCGATCATAAAAACCAAAGAAACGAACGATCATGAGCGATAAAATTGTATCGTATAACTTATAATAAAATCTATAAATGAACTTAGTGAAATTATACCATATAAAATAAATGTATATAAGGTTATTAAATATTTAATTAATAGATTTAATTTGACTCTCCAGGACATTAAGATCAAGTTAAGACCACATTTAGGCATAAGGTAAGGGGTTTCTCGTCTCACATTTATTTCCCTAAAATTTACATTTTTTCCAGTTATTTCTTTATTGTGGTGTATAAAATCTTCCAATTGATATATAATACTATGATTCTATTTATTTTTAGGGTATTAAATGATCCATTTGATGATTATTAATTTTTTGTCATGTGATTCGATTTATTACGATGTGATAAGGGACTTTATCTCAATTTCAATTTCTTTGAGACTTACTTGGTATTGTGAACCTAATCATTTTAATGTGGTGTACCAACTACCACTATGAGATCATTTTTCATTTTAAATTAAATTACTATTAAATATCCATATTCATTTATAATGGATATCATTATTGTCTTAGCTGTATACCCTTTTATATAAGTTGTTTATTTTGAATATTGTTTTAACTGTGGAAATATTGATGAATCTGTATCCTCTACTCAATATGGAAAGTGATAAGGCATATTGTTCTGGAATTAATTTTTTTATAAGAATGATTTGGACTTGTAGTGAAGGGAGGGATCTTCTATATCCCATCTATGAATCGACAAGTCTCTTGAGACAACATAGTTGGCGACAAACCCTTTGAGTTTGTTTTCATAACATAATCAGATAGGTTTCTACCCATAGATTTATACAATCTCTAAGGTATGATGGTACATGTTCTAGATACATGGAAATCAAATAATAATAATTTGATTTATTCATTATTCAATTATTACTTTCCATGAGGTTTTCACTATAAAAAATATATATGGATGCATTTTCATGCTTAGATTATTGATGGCCTGGGTTTTTCAATTATTCACCATGACATATTGATTATGTATTATTGATTATGACTCAATTATTGTTGATTCATGCTTCCACTATATATAAATATTAATGATCATTTTATCTCACCCATTTCATATTTTTTCTTTCCCCATTTTATGAATAAGAGATCATTTATTGAGTTTTCAAGGATGCAGTTTAATAGTATTTGTAATGTATTATATTTTGTTTTATTCTACCATTGTAAAATGAATTCCATGTATGTATCTGGTTTCTTAAATACTACTTAAATGATCTATCCTTCTGGATTTGATTCCTTATAATCATTCCAATTTAAAAAAACAATGCATCGACTCCGAGTTTTTGGGGTCAGGGCATTAGAGTTGGTATCAATGCATGTTTAGTAGAAACCTTGGAAACTAGATATATAAAACATAGATTAATGAACAAAATAGTAAGGTAGAATTTTTGGAGAAGAATATAAAAACATCCTATAGTTTTGGTAAGGTGTAGATTATGTGTAATTTCCTAGTAAATACATCCATGTTTGGATACTACATGTGGATGTGGTTCTGTCACATATGTACCAAGGGATAAAAATTCTGATAAGTTGTTCGGGGATTGACTCATGGTAAACTGGTGCATGAAAATAGGCCATATCGCAAACCTATTTTGACACTCTTGGGGGATATTTTTAAGACAATTCAAAATTTTATTACATTCCATTATGAAGGATTTATGCTTCCAATGTAACCAAAGTATATGGTTTTAGGATTTACAATCCATAAATTTATGTTATGTGTTATACCATGTTTAGAGTTATAGAAAGTTCATAATTTAATGAAATAATCTAGTATATGGAATTTTTTAGAATTGGTGCCTAGAATAAGGAATCAGAACTCCACCAATGAACGTGATGAAAAGAGTATAAAGGTTTATATCATTCATGGTCATAATCCAAAATTTCGAAGGGAAATAGTCTCCAATGTATCCTCATAATATGAGGAAATATTATCATGTGTTAACATTATTAGTAAATAATTATCCAATTCCTATGGATCTTAATAGAAGAAAGAAAAGAAAAGGATAGAAGAGTAAAATAGGGATAAATTAAATAAGGAAATGAAGGGTCTTCCCACATGTGAGAAATGTGTAAAGAATCACCATGGAAAATGCTTGAAGGGAATAAAAGTTTTTTTTATAAGTGTAGAGAAAAAGGAAACCAAGTTCATGATTTCAAGGGTATGAAAAAGGTTTCCAATGTACAATGCTTTAATTGTGAGGAGATGGGACACTATACAAATAAATGTCCAAATAATCAAAAAATATACACCAAATTATGTTATTAGATAATGATCAAATTATTCTACTACCGCATATAAATATGAATAATTAATATGTCTATTCATAAATTATTTCATTTGAAAATTTTATCAGAAATATAATCATTATATGAATTATGTAATATATGAGGATTGTATTAGAGTACTTTTTCATTAATGATTTGAGACCATATATTGAAAGATACCAAGAAAAGATATTCAGTAAAAAGTTAATTTTAATGGAAAACACATGATTAGGGGAAAGAGAAACCTTAATATATTTCTGATTTTAAGATAACGATGATGAAACTGTTTATTTGGATAAGTACTGACTACCTTGGAACTGATTATTTCCTTGTCAAAAAAGTGGCATATTCTATCATCTATGGATTTTACCACACTTTTGGATTTAATTAATATATCTAGTAACATGTATATTACTTAAGGAATAAAAAATAATGCATGTTTAGAATAAGGTTCTATGGTAATTCAAGTTATTACCATATTTCAATAGGATTCATGATGAAGTTATTAACAAGTTTTTAATATGATAATTTAGGGCCGCTTCTTGTTGATTAAGGGATAATGATAAGTTCATCTTGGAAATTTAGTGACCTTATTTCTAAAGTGTTGTATCATTTTATTTTGTAATGTGTAACCATTTAGGAATGTTTTATGTTGATCATTGTATGAGGTTTTAGAGTTTAATGTATTACATCACCACAAGACACAACCTGTGCTAAGATATTATGTACAGATATTTCAAGGCGTAATCAAAGGATAATATTGTGATTATGAAATAGAAATATATATTATACTCTTATATAGTGTAATAATTCCTCATCTCAAGGAAAAGATACTTAAATAAAATATTGTCCTATTATCATAATCTTTTATAGTATCAATGAATTTTTTTGGTTATAGTAGTTTATAGTTTTGTAGTAATCAACTTTCATTTGAATATGTTCTCTATCACTTTCCATAAGAACATCATAGTTTGATTTGGCTTCAATCTCCATGTTTTTACTTCCAACTAATGTCACCCCATTTGAATGAATAATTTTTATGGTGACCACCTCATTTCCTTTAAACAGTTTTAAGATGATATTTTATTGACCCTATATGCTATGTGGGTTTCCCAAAAGGTAATTTTCAAGTATAAAACATTTACATTCAAAGTGAAATTTCAAATTGTGAGGAGGCAATTATATCTAGGGTGGAATAATTTAACACCCCAAAAATTTTATTTATAATTTTTAATAAATTAAGTTATGTAAAATAGTAAATTAAAATTAAGTGTTTTAATTAGTAATTATATTTATAAATAATTATAATTTAATGCTTTCAAATTAACTAATTAATGTTATAAAAAAATACCAATTTACACTATTATTTTGGGTAGAAGAACATTTTAATATGAATATATGAATCTGATCAATATATTATTTAATTAAATATTTTAAATAATAATATATATATATTAAATATTATAATTATTCTGATAAATACTAAACTAGGTTATGAATATATTCACTATTAATATGACGCCCCCAGATTTTATGGTGTATTTCTTCATAAATAATTTCAATTCATTAGATAGCTTATAATTCATGTCACATTGAGTATCTCTGAAACAATACATCATTATTTATAAGAGATAGTTATAACCTAGCGGTTATGTATAATTTATTTGCTTTTATGTTTCAAATTTCAAAAAACAGACAAACACAGTTGCATTGAGTAAGTTATTTAGAGTCTGATAGGATCAAATTAATTTTTTAGTGAACAGTAACTTGAACCTATGAATAGTAATTTGACTTTAAGAATATTAATTTGACCATTATGAATTGTAATTTAACCATATGAATAGTAACCTCACCCATGTAAGTATAAATAAAATTTAGGAACCTTATAAATGGGATTGAATATTTTTTTAAAAAAAAATTAAGTGTTGGTATTCTTTTGAGTAATAAAAATTTAAATAAAATTTTATAGTTAATTAATATAAAATATAATTATTTTTCAGAAAATGTATTCATAAATCTATATTTTTTTCTAATGTTCTTGAGATAATTTAATGAGACCTTATTTTATCTTTCAGGGTATTATAAAATCAGTTATAATTTAAAAACTGTATTTTTTGACTAAATGGTGATTTCGATTAAATATTAAAATTATCATATATATAAAATTATTTACATTAAATTTAGTTCATTTATGGATTCTACACATTTAAATAGGGATAATGTTTGGAATTTTTCGGAAATTCGTGAATTTTTTCTGAATAGTAAAATTCGATAATCTACGAAATATGCTAAATAAATGAATTTATGCATGATTTCTAAGTCATGGCTGATGTAAATGGTCATTAGTTTGAACTCACATGCACTTATTACTATTTTTGGTCCTAATAATCAATATTATTTATATTCTTGATCCAAAATAATAAAATAATGATTAAAATAATTGAAAAACCCCCATCTCCTCCACTATAAAAACCACTCCTCACCCCCACTTCTCCACACGCATTCCAAGCTTTGAGCCTTGTCAAATTTATGCCAATTTACCTTCCCAAGATCCTCCCTCAGATCCAAAATCTCTTGGTATTTCTAAAAGACAATAATCAGTCCCTTTAAGGATATTCTCAAGGAGGAGTATCCAAGAGGTTAAATCCTATCCATTTTTCTTTTATTTTTCTTTTCAAGTTCCTTATTTATTTATTGTTATCACCCAACCTCCTCTGTCAAAATGATCATGATAACTCCAATATAATATATATACTAGAATTATATCATGTTAATTTAAGATAAATCTTCAATATCCTTACTCTATCTCTGTTATTTTATAAATGAAATCATTATCTGGGAGGTGCCGATTTGAATCCTTCATGGAGGATGAACTCGCATTCATTAATTTATCCTTCATGACTTGTCCTATATCCATTTTTATTGTTGAAAAATATTATAAAATATGTATTATCTCTTATTTAAGCTTAGTTTACTATTATATATACATTATATCATGTAATGGAACAAAACTAGTTCATTGTGATAAAAAACCTCTAAAATTAAGCTAAACGATTATCACTAAATATCTTATCTAATGATTAATCCTCATACAATATAAAAATTATATTTATAATCATTAAAAATTATTTATTCTCATTAATTTTATATAATTCCAATTATATATAATTATATCCATTTTACATGATCTTCATTACATGTATACACATGAACCAATAATGAAAACCAAGGAAATGAACGATCCTGAGTGACAAAATTGTATCGTATAACTAATAAAAAAAATCCATAAAGTAACTTAATGAAATTATAATAAATAAAATACATGTATATAAGGTTATGAAATAATTAATTAATGGATTTAATTTTACTATCCAGGGCATTAATTTCAAGTGAATAACACATTATGGCATAAGGTAAGGGGTTTCTCATCTCACCATTATTTCTGCATGATTTCAATTTTTTGCCACTTATTTCTTGTATTTGGTGTATTTATGCTGACATATGATATAAAATACCATTATTATAATAATAATCATGGTATTAAATGATCAATTTTATGATTATTATTTTTTTGTCACGTGATTCAATTGATTATGTCATGGTAAGAGACTTCATCTCAATTTCCATTTCATTTAGACTTACTTGGTATTGTGTACCTAATAATTTTTATGTGGTGTATCCCCTACCACATTGAGAACATGTTTCATTTGAAATTAAATTCCTTCTAAATATCTATATTCTTGTATAATTTATATAATTATTTTCTTAGCTGTATACCCTTTTACATATGGTGTTTATTTTGAATGTTGTTTTAACAGTGGAAATATTGATGAATTTGTATCTTATTCTCAATACCAAAATTGATAAGGAATGTTATTCTGGAATTAAATATTTTTATAAGAATTATTTGAACTTTCATTGATAGAAAGGGTCTGCTATATCCCCTCTATGCGTCTACAAGTCTCATGAGATAAAATAGTTAGCAACAAACCCTTTGAGTTTGTTTCGAGAACATAATTAGACGAGTTTATACCCATAGACATAAACTATCTCGATGGTATGATGGTTAATGTTTCAAATACATGATGTCTAAATAATAAGAAAACCCTTTATTTGTCATTTTTTTATTACTTTCCATGATGTTTTCTTTATGGAAAAATCTATGGCTGCATTTTCTTTCTCAGTTTATTGATGGTGTGGGTTTTTCAATAATTCACCATGCCATATTGGTTATGTATAATTTTTTATGATTCCATTATTGTTGTTTCATTCTTCCACAATACGTAACCCTTAATGAGCATTTAAGATCACCCCTTTCATTTTTTTCTTTCCCTATGTTATGAAGAAAAGATCATTTATTGAGTTTTCAAGGATGTAGTTTATTAGCTTCTGTTATGTATTATATGTTGTTTTATTATACCATTGTAAAATGGGTTCCAAATATGTTTCTTGTTTTATCAAGGCTACTAAACTGATCTATCCTTTAGGATTATATTCCTTGTAATCATGACAATGGAATAAAATAATTCACCGACTCTGAGTTTCTAGGGTCGAGGCGTTAGAGTTAGTATTAAAGGAATGTTAGTAGAAACCATTGAAATTAGATTTTGAAAATGTAGATTAATGTATAAAACCCTCCGATGGAATTTGAGGATAAGAAAAAAATAACAAACTAGAATTTTGGTAAGATATAGATTATGTGGATATTACTTGTAAATATATCCCTATCTGGATACTACAAGTGGACATAGATCTGATACATTTGTACCTGAAGCTAACAACTCTGACTAGGTGTTTCGAGCTTGACTCAAGGGTACCTGGTACATGACAACAGGCCGTACCGCTCACCTTGTTTAACACTATGGGGGGATACGCTTAGGATAATTCACATTTTTCTTGCATACTATTATGAATAATTAATGCTTCCAATTCAACCAAAGTATATGGTTCTTGGATTTATTATGAATAAATTTATGTTGTGTTCTATACCATGTTTAGAGTTATAGAATGTTTATAATTTTATGAGCTAATATAGTATATTACATTGTTAATAAATGGTTCCTAGTAGAAGGAATGAGAACTTCACTGATGCATGTGATGAAAAGAGTAAGAATGTTAATATCTTTCAAGGCCTTAAGCCAAAATATCGAAACAAAAAGTCTCTAAGGTATCCTCATCATATGCAGAAATAATATCTTGTTTTAACAAGATAAGTAAATAATTATCTATGTCCTAGGGATTTTATAGAAAGTAAGAGAAGTAAAGGATGGAAGAGAAAAATATGGATAAAGAGAAGAAGGGATAGAATGTTTTTACGACATGTGATATATGGGGAAAGAATTATCCTAGAAAATTCTTGAAGGGAATGAGAGTTTGTTATAAGTGTGGAGAAAAAGGACACCAATTTCATGATTTCAAGGGTGTGAAATTGTTTTCCAATGTACAATACCTCAATTTTCATTAGACATGACATTATGTGTATTAATGTCCCAATGCTAAAAAAAGTATACAAAAAAAGATGATATTGGATAATGATTAAGTTATTCTAATGCCACAAATGAAGAGGGATAATTGATATGTTTATTCAAGAATTATGTCATTTGAATATTTTATCAGCAACGTACTATTTATAATAACTATGGAATATATAAGGATTGTACTACAATACTTTTTCATTAAGGATTTGAGAACATATGTTGAAATGTACCAAGAAAAGATATTCAGTAAAAAGAAAAAAAATTTAGACAACACATGATTTAGGGAAATAAGACCATAATATATTTTTGATTTTGGGATAACGATGAAGAAAATATTGATTTGGATAAGTACTAAATATATTGGAACTACTTATTGACTTATTGGAAAGTGGATTATTATATCATTTATGGAGTTTAAAACACTTTTGGATTTATGTTACATATTCTCTAACAAGTATATTACTTAATGGATAAGGAAGAATGCATGTTAACAATAAGGTTTGATGGTAATTATAGTTATTACCATATTTCAGGAGGATACATGATGAAGTTATTAACATGTTTGGAATGTGAAAATTTAGAGTTGCTTTATGTTGATTAAGGGATACTGATAAGTTTATCTTGGAAATTCAGTGATCTTCATTATGAATTTTTTGATTATTGTATTTTGGAATGTTTAACCACTTATAAATGGTTTAAGTTGATCATTGTATGAGGTTTTAGAGGCTAATGTTTTACATCACCACATGATGAAACCTATTCTAAGAGATAAAATATATATACTTCAAGGTGCAATAAAAGGATATGATTGAATTTATGAAATAGAAACATTTATTTATACTCTTATAGAGTGGAATAATTCCACAACTCAAGAAAAAAAGTCTTAAATTAAATATTTTATTATTATCATAATCTTTTATAGCATTAATGATTTTTTTAATTATAGTAGTTTATAGTTTTGTAGTAATCAACTTTCATATGAACATGTTCTCTATTACTTTCCATCAGAATGTTATAGTTTGATTTTTCTTCCATGTATAGGTTTTTTCTTCCAACTAATGTCACCCCATTAGAAAGAATATTTTTTATATTGATGACCTAATTTCCAGTAACATATTTTATGTTGATATTTTATTAACCCTATCTCCAATTTGGGTTTCCCATAAGTTAATTTTCTAGTATCAACCTCTAACTTTCAAGGTGTAATTTTTAATTGCTGGGATGCAGCTCTTTTGAGGGGAAATAATGTAACACACAAATAATTCATTTTATAATTTTAAATACATTAAATTATGAAAAAATATAATTTAAAATTAATTGGTTTAATTAATAATATTACTTATAAATAATAATAATTTATATCTTTTAAATTAATTAATTAATGTTCTAAATAAATACTATTTTACAATATTATTTTGTGTAAAAGTATATTTTGATACTAATAAATGTATTTGATAAATAGGTTATTTAACTAAATATTTTAAAGAATAATATATATTTATTATTATAATTATTTTGATAAATACTAAATTATCTTATAAATATATTCACTATTAATATGACACCCCATGATTATTTGGTATATTTCTTCATAAATAATTTCAATTCATTAGATAACTTATAATGCACGAAAAACCGAGTTTCTCTAAAACAATACTTTATTATTTATAAAATATAGTAATAGCCTATCCATTTGGCATAATTTTTCTTCTTCTATATTTTTAATTTCAAAAAATAGACATACACAATTACATTCCGTATGTTATTTAGAGTTTGATATGATTAACTTAATTTTTGATGAATAGTAACATGACTGTAGGAATAGGAATGTACCTTTAAGAATTGTAACTTAACCCTTATGAATAGTAATTTACCCTTATGAATTTTAACCTCAACCATATAAGTATAAATAAAATTAAGCACCTTATAAATGAGAGTGAAAATTTTAAAAAAACTATTAAGTGTTGGTATTTTGTGAGTAATAAATATTTAATTTCAAATTTATAATTAATTAATTTAAAAGATAATTAATTTTTTAAATAATTATTTACAAATCAATTGTTTTTTTCTTATGATTTTCAGATAATTTAATGAGACCTTATTTAATTTTTTAGGGTATTATAAAATCTATTATAATTTTAAAAACCGTATTTTTTCATTAAATGGTGATTTTAATTAAAAAATAAATTTCTCTTATCTATAGAATTATTTACATAAAATGGAGTTAATTTTTGGATTCTATACATAAAAAAAATTTAGGGTGGATTTTTTGGGATTTTCCTAAAATACATGATTTTTTTGGTGAATAGTGAAATTCGATAATTTAAGAAATATGCTAAATAAATGAATTTCTACATCATGTTTGAGTCACGGCTGATGTAAATGGCCATTTATTCAAACTGACATGATATTATTACTATCTTTTGTCACAATAATCAGTACTATTCATAGTATTGAACCAAAATAATAATATAATGATTAAAATAATGGAAAAACTCTCTCCTCCCCCACTTTAAAAACCTCCCTCACCCCCTCTTCTCCTCACACATTCCAATCTTTAGAACTTGTCAAATTTCGGAAAATTTATCTTCCCAATCTCCACCCCCAGGTCTGGAATCTCTTGGTATTTCAAAAAGACTAAAATCAATCCCTTTAAAGAGATTCTCAAGGAGAAGTATCAAAGAGGTAAAATCCTCTCCCATTTCCTTTTATTTTTATTCAACTTCATTAATTATTGTTCTCTACCCATCTCCTCTATCAAAATGATAATAATAAAAAAATTATCATCTAAATACTATAATTATATAATGTTAATGAAATATACCTCATCAATATCTTTACTCTATATCTCTTTTATTTTAAAAACGAAATCATCATCTTGGAGGTGCCGATTGGATACCTTCATGGACGACAGACTTTTATTCCCTAATTTATCCTTCATTAATGGTCATGAAACAATTTTATGGTTAAAACTAATGAAAAAATATATATTATCTCTTATTTGAGTTTCTAAAACCATTTTATATATGTGATATTATGTAATGGAACAAAACTAGTTCATTATGATAAAAATCCACTAATATTAAGCTAAACGATTATCTCTAAATATCTTATCTAATGATTCATCCTCATACCATATAAAAAATGATATTTATAAAAATTTACACTTTTTAATTCACATTAATTTTATATAATTCTAGTTC
This sequence comes from Viscum album, assembly GCA_963277665.1. Lineage (NCBI taxonomy): Eukaryota > Viridiplantae > Streptophyta > Magnoliopsida > Santalales > Viscaceae > Viscum > Viscum album. Next base: position 1,262,765,275 of record OY728146.1, read on the forward strand.
TAGAGAATTATATCCATTTTACATGAACTTCATTACATATATACAAGTGAACCGATCATGAAAACCAATGGAATGAACGGTCTAGATTGATAAAATTGTACAGTATAACTAATCAAAAAGGCCATAAATGAAATTAATGAATTATAATGAATCAAATAAATGTGGATAAGGATCTTAAATAATTAATTAATGAATTTAATTTTACTATCAATGACATAAAGATTATGTGAATAACACATTCAGGCATAAGGTAAAGGGTTTCTCATCTCACATTTACTTCTACGAGATTTCCATTTTTCGCCACTTATTTCTTGTTTGTGGTGTTTTTATAGTACCAAATGATATAAAATACAATGATTATATTTATATTTATGGTATTTAATGATCCATTTTATGATTATTTATTTTTGGTCATGTGATTCGATTGATTATGATGTGGTGAGAGACTTCATCTCAATTTCCATTTCTTTGAGATTTACTTAGTATTGTGCACCTAATCATTTTTATGTGTTGTATCCACTTTCCCTATGGGATAAATTTTCATTTGAAATTAAATTCTTATTAAATATACATATTATTTTATAGTGTACATGATTACTGTCTTATCCTTATACGATTTTATATATGGTGTTTATTTTGAATGTTGTTTTAACTATAGAAATATTTGTGAATATGTATCCTTTACTCAACACAAAAATTTATAAGGCATATATTTTCTGGAATTAGATCTTTGTATAAGAATTATTTGAAGTATTAATTATGAGTGGGGGCTGCTATATCCCCTTGATACATCTATAGGTCTTTTGGGACAAAATAGTTGGCGACATAACATTCAAGTTTGTTTCCAAAACATAATCAGACAAGTTTCTACCCATAGACGTAAACCGTCTTGATGGTAATATGGTACTGGTTCTCGATAAATGACATCCAAATAATAATAATTCTTCTTATACATTATTTTTTTATTAGTTTCCATGAGGTTTTCACTATGAAAAAATATATGGATGCATTTTCATGCTCAGTTTATTGATCACAAGTGTTTTTAAAGTATTCACCATTCCATATTGATTATGTCCAATTGATTATGATTAAATTATTTTTGCTTCATGATTCCACTATATGTGACCCTTAATCATCATTTTAGATCACCTCTTTAATTTTTTACCTTCCCCATGTTATGAAAAATGAATCATTTCTTGAGTTTTCAAGGATCCAGTTTTCTGGTTTTTGTTATGTATTATATGTTATTTTCTTCTCTAGATGTAAAATGGGCTCCATGTATGTATCTTGTTTCTTCAAGACTACTAAACTGATTGTTCCTTCAGGATTTGAATAATTTTAAGATTGCTAATGTAACAAAATAATGCAGCAGCTCTGAGTTTCTGTGGTCGGGGAATTACATGGAACAAGATCTAAGGTATTTTTTGGGAGATCTAAACCTTGTTTTGTTGAAGAATTCATGTTGTTCTTATTTTTCACGATAGTTTCTGAGGTAGGTGGATTCAATATAATATAATCTTATTATAAATAGAAGGATATATTTTGAATTAATTTTTTTCTTGTAATTTATTGTGAAATTTTTGTGAAATGATTGATATAAACCCACTTTGGTGATGATTTATGGAAATGTAAAAATTGGGTGTTTTGGTCGAAAGTGAAAGTGGTAATATGATTTTAAAACAATGGTTTTAAACAGGTTTTTTAGTTTTGATGTATGGAAATGTGTATCCAAAACACAAGGTTCAAGCCCCAAAACTCATTCCACCTTGGGCCGCCTCAGAGTGTAAGCCCTATTCCACCTTGGGCCGCCTTAGAGTGTAAGCCCCATTCCATCTTGGGCTGCCTCAGAGTGTAAGCCCCAACCCATCTCAAACTACGGGGATTTTGATCCATGTCAAGGAATTGTACATAATAGTCCTCCACACGGTTAAATCCCAAACAACCATTGGCCCTGACCGTCTCCATGTCGGTGTGCCAAGCCCCATTTCCACCTTGGGTAGCCTCAGAGTGTAAGCACTTCACCATCTTGGGCCGCCTCAGAGTGTAAGCCCCAACCCATCCCAAACTATAGAGACTTTGATCCTTGTCAAGGCATGGTACGTAGGAGGCCTCCACAAAGTTCAAGCCCCAAAACCAATTTTCACCTTGGGCCGCCTCTGAGTGTAAGCCCCAACCCATCCCGAACTACGGGGACTTTAATCCATGTGAAGGCATGGTATGTCGGAAGCCTCCAAGAGGTTCAATCCCAAACAACCATTGGCCCTGAATGTCTCCGTGTCGGTGTGTGAAGCCCCATTTCCACCTTGGGCCACCTCAGAGTGTAAGCCCCACACCACCTTGGGCCACCTCAGAGTGTAATCCCCAACCCATCTCGAACTACAGGGACTTTGATCCATGTCAAGGCATGGTACGTAGGAAGCCTCTACGAGGTTCAAGCCCCAAAGCCCCATACCATCTTGGGTCGCCTAAGTGTGTAAGCCCCAACCCATCCCGAACTACATGGACTTTGATCAATGTTAAGGCATGGTACGTAGGAAGCCTCCATGAGGTAAAGCCCACCGCCTAGTCGTTCCTCCACATCAGGATTTCCCCTATCCTGTATGACGATAAACTGAATCCGCCATCCATTAGGACCCCCGGTCCACCTTCACATCGGTTCACCGACTCCATGGGCCGCCTCAGAGCGTAAGATCCAAATTCCACCTGAACTACGTGGACTTTGATTCCATACCACAGGGATACGTAGGAATCCTCCCCGAGGTTTGATCCCACTACCCATGTCTCATCGTGATCTCTCCCTGGAGCCCATGTGTCTCAAGAAGCTCATGCCTAAACCCAGAGGTTCCACTTATTCTGGGTTCCATCCATGCGTCCATTCTCACGGGTCACCTCCTTAGGTGTCCCATCATCCCATCTAACTACACGAACATTGATTCCCTTCCACAGGGATACGTAGGAGGCATCTTCAAGGCTCAATCCCAAAACCATCCATCACCCATCCCGATTCTTTCCAGGGACACCACATCCCAATGGAGGCATGCCACCCCACACCCCATTCCATCAGACAACATTCGGAAAGCCACCCATATGTTGGCCCCAATATCAGTGTTCCCTCCAGGGGGTTCCTAAATTTGAATTACTATAATCAGTGTTCCGATCAGTCTGATCTGTCTCTGTTGTACATTAAAATTGCGGCATAACCTATGTTAAACCTGGGAAACCGAGGAAAACCTCAGATATATGCCTATCGAATAAAATTTCCCATGTTTTATGTGGGAAGCCTCAGGATTTCGTGCCCTCGAGAAGCCTTATAATAAGGGATCGAAGACAGACATGTCAATCCCCCATCGTCAAGACGCGCCAGTGGTGCCCAACGTGACTACTCCCCTAACCGAAGGATGCTGCCTTGATCAGACCCCTTGGAATATCCTGACAGAAGCAGTGTAATTAACTGGTGTCCATGAAGATATGGAACTAGGAAGAGTTTCACGAACAATGTCTTAAATCTATGAGGGAGACCCGGACTGGGTGATGAGTTCTGAGGAGGAATCTATGGAAGGAAGAACCAACATCACATCATTCTATTTCGATCAATTAGTAGACATCCCTGAATAAGGAACAGATGTCACCCGCCTTTTGAAAGCAAGAATGTTGGGCAATAGCCACGCGTCCTCTGCATGATGGATGAGCACGCGCCGCGGAAAAAGCGTCAGAAATAGAAATGGTGAACCCGATGTGAAGGTCTTCTCCTCAGCATAGAGACTAGTAGCATTTAAGGCACCAACAGATTATCTTGTCATCAGTCCCTGTCATCCGGCACCAGGTCCCCCAAGCAAATAGCGGGCCTGACGTGAAACTCACCACAAGGTGGGACATTCAGGACGTTGAGCATTTCGTTCTATGACATTGTCAGTGAGGATCCCTCTTACCAGTCATGGAAGACGGAATTACACTAGGGCACTAGTTGTCAATTTCTTTTCCTATCAGTATTAATGAGTTCATCTCCCTACTATAAGGAACCAAGTTGTTGAATCTGGAGCCCGATCACCTGCCCACTGGCGCAGGGGAAGTGTCAATATCGACGTAGCTACCCCACACGGTTCTGCCTCTTCCATGAAGGCTTCGACCGCCACAACTGCTGGGCACCCACGCCCCATCTCCCCATCAGAAATTATCAAGAGAAGGGTTATTAATGACCTTTTACGTAGGTACAAGGATGAGGGGTTCATCCCCACCAGGGATATGGCCCGCTTGGATCTCGAGGCAGATGCGTGTCGCCATCAACACGACCCCCGAGGGCCACACAGGGAGCTACTTCTCCCCACCCCAACATTGAATCATTTTGGGAGCTTGTCCCCAGAATTCCTTGAAAACTCCCTCCCCTACGCTGAAGAGGTAGGGGATGTCTGGATTGGACCAATTAGAGGCTCTCTTCAAGGTCTCTCGGTGAGGGCTCCCACTAGGCTGCGTCAGCGCTGCTGTCCAGTTCTTTGAGCAAAGAGGCAGGTAAGCTACGTACCTACACCACCAGATGCAGTTCATCTGACCCGAAAATAATGTCAGGCGCAAATGGAAGAGGGAGCACGCCATGGGGCATCAACGTCATCAACTACCATGGCCCGAGCCACCGCTGACTCATATCCCAAACTCCTGGCATACGTTTAGCAGGGGAAGTTATACACACGGCCTGGATCGTGGCCCCAACCGCCCCACGGGTAGGTTTGGTCGACTCTCCTTATCACCAACACAGGTGATGACCACTGTAGACCAATGCGCTACAATTCCATCCAGTGTGGAGGTCCACTCCTTACCGCTACTACGGAAGGTGCGGGTCCTCCCTGCTTCCGACCTCGTCTTGGAGGTCTGCCCCATGCCACCTTCAACCCAAGCGAGGGTCTCCCTCATGACAGCAACACTCTGTATGGGGGTCTCTCCCATGCTCACTATATTGGGTACGAGGTCACTCCCCCTACCATAGACCGCGGGTATGGAGACATTGCATGTACGATCACTCACCAGCATGGAGGTCCTCCCTATGTCCTCGTGCCAATTGGTGAAGGTCCTCCTCGCCCCAGCTGTCACATAGGTGGAGGCCAACCTCACTTCACCAACGCCCAGCACAGATTTCCTCCCTAGGTCCCTTTTGTCATTTGTTCGAGTGCTCCTCATACCCCAACTTTCACAGGTGGAAACCCTCTCCACCCCAACACCGGTGCGGCCAGAGGACCCCATGTCAGAAATCAGCCCTATCCCGAGGATCCACCCAGGGACCAGAAGGCTGGTCGTCGCTGCCGTAAGAGGAATTATGGGGAAGTCCAGACATGAATCAAACAAGTCCGCTTCTCAAACTCTGAGTGGGAGTACGACTTGGCGCTGGAGTCCTCTCCTCAGCCTTCCGAGTCAAGGGTTGGGGCAGGAACGAGGCGCCTGAGCCTCGTACTCCTAGAACGTGAGATCACTACTGGAAATGGGGTCTATCCCCACGCACCTATTCCCACGGTTCTTTAAACCGTGGGGATAGTATGTTTTTTTGATGTTTATACCCACGGTTTTATTAAAACCGTGGGTATTAATTTTTTTTTCGAGCCCTTCTATCGGGCTCCTCCTCATTCTCTCCTCAAATCCGCGACGCATCGCTCTACCCTACCTCCCCAAGCCGCGACGCCGCTCCCCGACCACTGACTCCCGACCCTCCCCTCTCCTCTCCGACTCCCCTCCCCGGCCTCCGACTCCCCTCCCCGGCCTCCAACCCCGGGCTCCGACTCCCGGCTCCGCCTCCCGGCTCCCGACTCGCGGCTCCCGACTCGCGGCTCCCGACTCGCGGCTCCCGACTCGCGGCTCCCGACTCGCGGCTCCCGATTCGCGGCTCCCGGCTCCCGACTCCCGGCTCCCGACTCCCGGCTCGGCCTCCCGGCTCACGACCTGGACCTCCCGGCCTTCTCAGTAGTGATTTTTTTTATGCTGGAGTCCCAGATTTCCTGGTAATTTCTTAGTCTTGGCTGATTTCCCATAATTTCATCATATTACCTCTTGATAATCAATTAGTGTTGTAGTCAAAGGTAGCAGTTGATGCATTCATAGGTTAATGGAGTGGTTTGATTCTAAATTTTTTTAAGCAATTTCATTTTTTTATGATGGAATACTAAAAGATGAATGATATAAATATCCTGATTATCAAACCCAGTGAGAATATTTCCCCAAATTAATTTAGCATTGATAATCCTAAGATGCACTATTTTGGCCTTAAAATAGTATATATGAAGGTATGTACATACACATGTTGAGCAGTTCCGGGTGGTTGTTTATAAATCTATCAAGTTTCAGGTGTTGGCTTGGTTCCTCTTTGAGGAAGGGTACCCTTCCAATTCCTCAAATTTATTAATGCATTAATTAGTTTCTTACTACACGTTTTCTTTGTTTTTAGTTAATGCAGTGAATACATTAGATTAAATTCCTCTTAATCTTGAATTTAGTATGTTTCATGATTTAAGAGTTAAAGGTAATAAATGATTGTTTCATAAGAAATATCATGTTTATGTATTAAAACCCCTCCAACGGAGGTGCGCTGTCTTCAAGTTAAAAAACAATTATTAGACTTTTAGGATTTATTGTCTTGTTGTACTGATATTTCTTTATGAATTGATGTTATGTTTGAATTATGTCATATATGACCCCTAATGGAATTACAAAAACTAAGTTTTCCTTTTTAAATGATTAAATAACCAAGGAACCGTTTAAGTTCTTTGACCGGTTTTTATATTGGAATTACCCATGTAGAATTGTTTCCCATAATTTTCATTTTAGTATGTTGACATGTTTGAGCCACCATTCGGTGAGCCTTAGATTTAAATTTCTAAGGGTATGATTTTCTATATTAAATGGCTTGAATTATCTTTTGAATTTCAGAATGGAAATTACCCTGTATGCACAACATTTAACCCGCCTAATGTAAGTGCTTCAATGTAATAATAAACTGTGAAATGGAAATTGTAAAGTATACTAAGTACATGAATTAGCCGTATTAGATGTAATTGAAAAATATGTTGCGTATTCATAGAACCCCTTACCATGTTAATGGAAGGTACCAGAGTGAACCTTGATTATTGAAAATGCCTTAAATGGATTAAATGAGTGGTTTCAAGCTACATGGACTTGTCACACTAATGAAAGGCTAGGGTTGAACAAAATTGACTTATTGATTAATTATTACTTGATTAAAGGGTTTCATGCTACTTGGCCTTGTCACACTAATCAAAGGAAAGGCTTGAACCAAATGGAATATTATATGAATTCAATATCAAAGTAGGTGTGGCCTGACTCAAGCTCACCTTGGATACTTGAGAGAAAGCCTTGAGCACTCAAGGACCCTATTCCGAATTCAAGGATACAACTTTCTTAGGTTGAGACCTACATAGAACCTGATCCTTGTCTAACTTTAGATGCCTGGTATGACACCATATAATCCCTCATGTATTACAACAAGATTCCTTAGATACACTCCTTGGTTCCAGAATTGACAAGTAGGTGCCATGGTTAAATCCTAGCCCAATCTTTTCTTAGACCCATTTTACCTTGGATGAACTTCTTAGACTAGATAGTCCTCTTATTGTGGAATTAGTTGGACGGTTATCCTTGGATTACACTCTTACCCCATGTGAGGCTATAGTTATTACTAAGTTGTTGACACTTGAGGTCTATGTTTCCTTGGTTATAACCTTGGAACTTCATTATTAAATATCATTACATGTTTTCTTCTCACATCTTAGAACCTCAATATCTTTCTCATATAAATTATATTTAAACTGGATAAAATTGATTAATGAAATGGTTACACATTCTGACACCAGTCAAAGGCTAAAGAAGGTATAACTGCTATGTGTCCCATAGGAACCTGTACGGGTGATGTTTATTTATCTCTCTATTATTATTCTATATACCAGTGAACTATATATTTTATACTGCACTATCTAGATTGGGCTGGACATCAGTGGTTCCATCCTATTATTATTTATATCTCACACCCTACTCAGGCCGCTATTACATTGGGATACTCGAGTATACTTTCATTTTCTCAGGACCTTGGACCTTGCTTTTCAATGTATGCTTGTAACTAGAGTTAGGAGAAAAGGACTGAGTTGGATCTCGGGATGCTCAACGAGATCGCCCATGGGGTTTTGATGTGACTTTATTATTTTTTTATTTTATTGAAAATAATGATGTAATGTTTACTACTTTTAGATATGTATCATTACCATGTCATGCATTCATCTGTTGTTTAAACTACCATTGACCACTTTAATTCAGTTATAATAATATTTATCTTATGCTGCTTTGTCATTTATTTACTACCTCTTTCATTGTTGATTGTTATTTATTCAATTTTACCACTGTGTATATGTGATAAGAGGGTATAGTCCCCACTATCACCTCTCGAGACCCTCACTACAAGTCAAAAACCTCTAACGTATGGGGAGACTCACCAGCCCCCCTGCCCTACACAACCTCTCCCCCTCCCTCTACTGCACCAGTCCCTCCCCCTCCCCCTTCCCTTGCACCAGCCCCTCCCTTAACCCCCTGCTGCAACATCCCCTCCCCCTGCACCAGCCCCTCCCCCTCCCCCCTCTTGCACCAGCCCCTCCCCCTACCATGCACCAGCCCATCCCCCCCACCAGCCCTTACCCCCCCCCCCACTACACCAGCCAGCCCCTCCCCCTCCCCCCTTCCCTTACATCAGCCCCTCCCCCCCCCCACACTGCACCCCCACCAGCCCCTTACCCCATGCTTCCCCAGCCCCACCACCAGCCCCTCCCCCTCCCACTTTCCCTGCTGCACTGGCCCCTCCCCCTTTCCCTGCTGCACCAACCAACCCTCTCCCTCCCCCCTGCACTACTTTCCATGTGGAGTGTCTTTTTTAACTTTTTTCTTTAGTTTACATCTCAAGGAAGACCTTTTTCTCTTTTTCCCTACTTATTCAATCATGAACTCTTGTCATTAAATACTTGTCATTAAATATGTTTTGCTAGCTACTAATATGCTTTGATTGATTTAATAATAAAATTGATTGTAATGATTTTTTTAAATATGATTTACATTGTTGATTGAATGATAATTTTTTTTCTTGTTATAGAATGGATAGAAGCTGGATGTATCGTACCGATCGGATTTCAACCGAGTTTCAAAATAATTTGGAGAATTTTTTAGATTTTGCATTTAGAAATGCGTCAGATAGAGGTTGTATACAGTGTCCCTGCTATAATTGTGTTGGAAGACCATGGTTAAGACGAGAAGAAGTTAGTTACCATTTAACGAAATTTGGATTTCAAGCAAACTATAATGTTTGGTTTCACCATGGAGAGACGAGTCAATCTTCGACTGTTCATAAACGAAATGAACGAAGTGACATGGAGAATTTGATATTTGATCGGTTTCCATATGTGCATCATTCCGAGAGAGATAGCATGCCGGTGCAAGAAGACAATGATATCAGTACACATGAGGAAAATGCTGAAAATGATGATGTTGACATAGTGAAAAATTTATTGGATGATGCCAGAACTCCAGTATATCAAGAATGTACTAGAATGACCAAGTTGGAATTTTTAATGCGGTTATATCATGGGAAAACTATGTATGGGATTTCTAATACTGCCATTGATTATATTCTTACATTTTTGAAGGACTTGCTTCCTGATGGTGCAGATATTCCCTCAAATCATTACATGGCATGGAAGTTAATTAAGCAGCTTGGATTTGCTACTAATAAAGTCCATGCTTGTCCAAAAGATTGCAGTTTATTTTTGGAGGAAACAGCTGACCGTAATGACTGTAAAGACTGTGGTACATCTCGATGGAAGACAAATGCAGATGGAACACCGTCTCGTGTGCCACAGAAAGTCATGTGGCACTTTCCATTGATTCCCAGACTTCAAAATCTATTCATGTCTCCAGAAATCTCAGCCAATATGCGATGGCACGATGTTGAGAGAATTAAAGGAAATGATGAGCTGGTCCATCCAGCAGATGGATTAGCATGGCGGACATTTGACGCACAACATCCTGATTTTGCAGCTGAGGTGCGTAATGTCAGATTGGGCCTATCATGTGATGGTTTTAATCCGTTTGGTCAGATGCTTACTGCTCATAGCACGTGGCCGGTTTTTATTCATGTTTATAATCTTCCTCCGTGGATGTGTATGAAAAAACCTTTCACTTTCTTGAGTATACTGATATCTGGACCTTCGGATCCTGGTAATGACATAGATGTATACTTGCAGCCTTTAATAAAAGAGTTGAAACAACTTTGGGATTTAGGTGTGCAGACATTTGATGCTTCTTCAAAGAATACGTTTCAGATGCGTGTTGCCCTTCTATGGACCATAAATGATTTCCCTGCCTATGCAATGATGTCTGGGTGGAGCACGAAGGGAAAACTTTCATGTCCCGTTTGTATGAAGAATACACGATCGAGAAGGCTTAAATATCGTCGTAGTTTCAGTTTCATGGGGCATCGCCGATTCTTGCCAATGGATCATCAATACAGGAAGAATCGTCGGAGGTTTGATAATAATGTTGACACTGAAGAACCACCTCAACGTATGTCAGGAAGTGATGTGCTTGATGAATTGAAAGATTTCAGCTTTTCATTAGGAAAACGTCATTTGACATCTCGAAAGAGGAAGAATGCTGATACTGAAGTCATTTACAATTGGAAAAAGAGAAGTATTTTTTTTGTGTTGCCATATTGGTCTACTAATTTGTTACGTCATTGTTTAGACGTAATGCATATTGAGAAAAATATATGTGAAATGTTGCTTGCAATTCTTTTGAATATTAAGGGGAAGACCAAAGACGACTTCCGATCTCGTCGGGATTTATTGGATTGGGGTATTCGACCAGAACTACATCCTGTTTGTATCGGTGAAAACAAATGGAAAGTTCCCTGTGCTTCTTATGTGATGACACAGGCAGAGAAAGATCAATTTCTGGCAGTATTAGAGAATATTAAGGTTCCAGACGGCTATTCCAGCAACATATCTAAACGAGTCAACAGAAGACATTTGAAATTGAAATCCCTAAAAACTCATGATTACCACATCCTTCTTCATGAATTGATTCCAATAGCAATTCGACATTTGCTATCCAATAATGTAAGGGTGGCAGTGATTCGGTTGTGTCATTTTTTTAGATACCTTTGTGCTAAAAGGTTATCCAAATCATTGTTGATAAAAATGCAGCAAGAGGCACCATTAATTCTGTGTGAGTTGGAAAAAATTTTTCCTCCATCCTTTTTCACTTGCATGCTGCATTTAACAGTTCATCTTCCAACTGAGACACTTCTTGGGGGACCAGTTGCTTTTCGGTGGATGTATCCCACTGAAAGAAATATGTGCACAATGAAATCATATGTCCGAAATAAAAATTATCCTGAAGGTTCCATTGTGAGGAGTTATCTGGCCCAAGAATGTATGGATTTTTGTTCAATGTATTTTTCTGATGTGAGCACAAGACATAATCGACCAATGAGAAATGAAGATGAGCAGTATGAGGAAATTCAACCCTCGTTTCCTTCTCTTCCCCAAACAGGTGGAATTGTCGGGTCATATACATTGGTTACATTGAGCTCTGAAGAGCGGAATATGGCACATCGTACAGTCTTGTTTAATTGTGGTTTGTTCGATGCCTATATCAAGTAAGTAATTTGAATATATATATGTTATCTCATATGATATCATATCACATATACCTTATACTTTTATTGTCATTTTCTGTAGAGAACATAAACAAATTATAAGTAGAGTTCATCGGTCTTTGCCGTTGAGAAGGAGAGAGGCTATGCATAGCCAAGAGTTCCCACCTTGGTTGAAATCTAAGGTATGACCATTACATTAAATACCTTAAAATATAGATATATATTTAATTATATTACTCATGTATTCCAGGTATTGAGTTTACCTGCTGACTTCATTTCTCAAGAATTAAGAGCGTTGGCTTTTGGTCCCAATTCTTTGGTTCGTGACTGCAAATCTTTAATAATCAATGGATACAAATTTGTTACAACTGATAAAGCGGTGAAAATGAGAACACAGCATGATGGCGTTATGTTAATTGCTAGAACGGATTGTTATGCCAGTGCATCTGATAGTCGACCTCGATATGAAGATGTGTATTATTATGGACTGGTTGAGAAAATATTGTTATTGGATTACTACTCTCGAGGTCGAGTCACTATGATGCAATGTAAATGGTTTGATTCAATGACGCGCCATGGTACATTTATTGATGATTGCGGATTTAGAGTTATTGACATGAGTCGATTCCTGCATACCGATGAACCATACATTTTGGCATCAATGGCAAAACAAGTGTTTTATGTGAAAGATCATCTGAACCCTGATTACGGTGTCATTAATGAAGTAATCCCAAGACATATTTTTCATGATGCTGGGGATGAAATTGTCACCATTGACGCCCCCATCGGTGATAGCCAAAATATTGCATTTGATGACACAAATTGTCCCATTGTGAGGGATGATGTTGAACCTGAGGTAGTGGAGGGTAATATATAAAAGCAACCATATATATTCAGAGTTCATTCAGTTTACCTTGACGTGAGTTTCTCAGGTTGGTACTAATTTAATTACTTTAATTTACTTTTAGTTTGAAATGATATGTCTATTTTAGTAATGTTTGGTTTCGTTTCATTTAATTCTATTTCTTTCAATTCAGAAAAGTGGTTTTAAATTGTGGTTTTAAAAATTGTATAACTTGGTTGTAAATTATCATTACTGAAAGATGTTATGACATTTTTTAAGTAGTATCTATGATTTGTAAAAATTGTTGCTAAAAAATATTTATTTCATTCTTATGCAGATTATGAAGAAAACTACAGAAGCTCGCAGGAAGAGATTATTTGATGCTGATCCTGTTAGACGTGAGCGCGAGTTGTCTTCAGTGAGTATATTAATTTAAATATTTATCTTCTGCATTACAAATAATATTAAGTTCATATTTTTGATCCAATTATTTAGGGACATGTAACTCCAGAGAATCCTCGTCCCAGTATGGGACCGAGTAGGGATCCTCCTAGACCTAGGCGGAGCTCCCGTCTTACCACTCCCCACACTGACCCATTAGTGGACATCCCATCTACCACACATGTCCGCCCTCCGCTTGAGACCCCTGGGATGTTCCCATACATGCCGCCATCATCATCCCGTTTACCCTCTTTTTCCCATTCCATGTCCACGCCGACTCGACCGATGTTCTCACCTGCACAGTTTTCATATCCATTCATGTATCCCCAGACCTACTATGCATATTCTGACATGTCTACGCCACATCCTTTTCCTACCATCCATCCTACACATATTGAGTCTGTTCCTTCAGTTTCCACTCCTGTTCATGAAGATCAGCCGGAGCATGCTGTGGAACAGATACTTCCTTCGGAGGATGCTGATCCAGCACAGTCTACGGATGCCTCACATCCTATTCAGGAGCCTGCATCAGGTTTTTTTATTATAAATGTTTCAAATTATAGCATTTCACTTTTTTTCTATTGTATTGTCACCTAACTCTTCTCTTGTCACCTCTTATCTTATTTAGTGGGATCTTCTAGTAGGCGACGTGGGCGCACTCGAATGAGGGATGCTTGGAATCGTGAAACTCAGATTATGGTGGATTACAATTCTCAAAATCAAATGGTAGGTAAAAATGCTAAGGAGTGTAGAAGTTTCATGGCTACTTTAGCCAAATATCATGATATCGTTCCGGTGGAACCGGTCTCATGGAGACATATCAGTGCCGACATCAAGGATAGGGCATGGGCGCAGATATGGGTACGAAAATTTTATAAATTTATATTGATATTAGTAATGTATTTATATGACTTAACATGTTTGTTGCAGAGTCGATTTAACTTTCCTAACGGTGAAGCTGCCAAAGCTGCTAGGTTGAGTGATCTTGGAGAGTATTGGCGGTCATACAAGTATGAGTTACATATTGGTTGGAGGAGCAGAGTGGGTACTGAGTTAGAGGGTGTACCCACAAACCCTGACTGTCCAAAAAGTCAATATCAAAAAATGACCGCACATTGGAATACTGAACAGTATAAGGTACTACCCATCTTTACTGTTTTTTATATAAAATTTAATTTTTATTACTTGTATTGTTTTTTTGTTTCTTAGGAAGTGTCAGCGAAAAACAAAAAAAACAAAGATGAAATGACATATCTACACACATTGGGGCGCACTACAATGCCCGATAAAGAGAAGCGGCTGGTACGTTCATCTGAATTAAAATAATGTCCTTATTTATAACATGTCATCATAACTTATTCATGCTTTCCCTTGGTTAGTCCATGTCTTTACCTCAATGTATGTGGGTCTTTGTTGCAACTCACTTCAATCCAATATTTTGCATTTATCATATATGGTTGTAATTCAAATTTGTGCACTTCTTATATGCAGCAAGCTGATTTGGGCATTGAAGGTCCTGTACCTCGTGCCAAATTATTCTGCTTCAGTAGGAAAAAAAAAAGATGGAACTGCAGTTAATTCACAAACACAAGATAAAATTGTAAGTTTGTTTATTTATATTTCAAACATTTATACGAAATTCATAATTTAATATGTTTATAATTTCAACAGTCTGCCTTGGAGGCCATGGATGAGAAGGAAGCTGACAACTTAGGGCCAAATGATCATTTCAGTCAGGTGTTAGGTGTGGAGCATCCAGGAAGAGTCCGTTGTAGACCAGGCAAAAACATTGTCCCCTCTAGGTATTGGTCATCATCAGACTCCTCTAAGGCCTCTGAGTTGGAAAGTGCGCGTGCTGAATTAGTTGCGACAAAGAAAATAGTATTAGAGGAGCGTGAAAAAAGTAAGCTGATGAATGAACATTTCATGAAAGCTCTGTCAGTTTTGAGTCAGTCACTACCATCAGAGGTTGCTGCCACTTTTCATTCATGTATGACATCAATGCGCTCTTTAAATAATGCCTCGGGTGATTCCCATGAGGGTCCTAGTGGCGATAACGGTGGTGGCGATAGAGCTGACGAGGATGTTGCTGATGATGTTGTTGGTGATGAGATTGCTGATGATGATGCTGACGGTGCGGTTGGTGATGATGTTGCTGTCGATGTTGCTGCTGATGATGATGATGCTGGACATGAGGATGACAGTGATGGCGATGGGGGGGATATTAATCCCCTCCATTTTTGACTTAGCAGAGAGACGTGTGTTGGAGTTTAATGTTTTTTTTTTTGTATTGGTGGACTGCTTGTATGTGAATTTCTTTATGCAATGAAATGCATTTTGGATTAAGTTTTCATCAGGGGTGTTATTTGTCAGTTATTTAGGTAATTTTCACATGCCATTCTGTTTACTCCTTGTTTTTTCATGAACTTTCTGCAGGGGGAGGTGGGGGGGGTGGGCAGGGGGGGAGGGGGAGGGGGGCTGGGCAGTGGGAGGGCTGGGCAGGGGGGGAGGGGAGGGGGAGGGGGAGGGGGGAGGGGCAGTGGGGGGCTGGGCAGTGGGGGGCTGGGCAGTGGGGGGGAGGGCTGGGCAGGAGGGGGAGGGGGAGGGGGAGGGGGGAGGGGGTGGCTGGGCAGGGTGGGGGAGGGGGGGGGGGGGGTGCTGGGCAGTGGGGAGGGGAGGGGGGTGGCTGGGCACGGGGGGAGGGGGGGGGCTGGGCAGGGGGGGGTGGCTGGGCAGTGGGGGGGGGGTGGATGGGCAGTGGGGGGGGGTGGCTGGGCAGTGGGGGGGGGGGGGGGCTGGGCAGTGGGGGGGGGCTGGGCAGTGGGGGGGGGGGGCTGGGCAGTGGGGGGGGGGGGGGGCTGGGCAGTGGGGGGGGGGGCTGGGCAGTGGGGAGGGCAGTATGGAGGGGGGGGGGAGGGGCTGGGCTGTGGGAATCCTGCACTAATAAGTGTGAGATCTCTACAACAGGTATGTTTTCCTAAAATTGTGGAATAAACCTCCCTACCATGCATCATTTTTCATTTGCATTTACACACTATATGAATGCAGGTTATTGGTCGTAAAATCGTGGAGTTGACCCCCTTTTCATCCAACATATGAATGCAGGTGATATGTTTTAACTATTGACTCCACTGTATATTGATTTTTGTGGGTCATGTCTAAGAGTTGCTAGACATACTTTGATTGTTCTCATCCCAGCATAGTGATGAACCAAAATATTGGTGAATGTGCATGGGCTGATGGAATGAATGCCTTCAATTTACAAGCATGGAGAAGAAACTGACTGGTATTTCTTATCATCATATTCAGGCTTTTTATTCTGCATTTTAATCTGCACTTTAGTATTTTATTGTCATGTAGTAATAACAAAATTTCTATATGACATTTCATTGCTTATGAGTCTTATATATTCATTAATAATAATTCATGGTTTTATTTGTTGCATGTACAGACTGTAGCAAATTAAAGTATGATTACCAATCAGTGGTTTGCCATTCGATCTTTATCAAGGTGAGCTGACAAATCTATGTGCCAATCTAACACGTCATTTGAGCTTATTCATGCATGACTCATCTATGTGAATTCTTCTTTGAGTTAAGAGTCTAGCTGAAACACACTTTAGATATTGGAATCATTGAACACACATGCATTCTGAATGTCCAATTTTTTTTTTCCTGCTCGTTGGTTATTGGTTTTAATCTAGCTTCTTTCATTTGGTTGGCATTTCCGATCACTTTTGTGCTGAATATGTTTTCCATCTGTTGCTGGCAGGGGGACAAGCAGGACGACACCTTGCGGCGGTTACTCCTCCTTAGAGAAACATTGAATGGTTAGCTCTATAATTTTTCGTATTTCCTCATTCCTAAACTATATCTCCTCTCAGCGCTGCCTCTCATCCATCTTTCCACAAAACGTGCATAGCAGGTGGTACAAAAGCTCAATTCAACTGAAAACATTGGTTTGGAATTGTCTGGCATATTTTATTCCTCTAGGTATTCCTACACATTTCTAGATCTCCAAACCTCACCGAATTAGGTATATCAGGGGTCATCCAATCCTCTATTCATCACAGATTACCATTCATTTCTTTAAATCTTCTGAGAAAACATCCTCTCATGTTGTCCATATCATCCTATTTGAAACTAAGTGGAAGATGTTGCCCCGCGGATGTCGCTGGACCGGGCCAACACGCTGCGGTCACACTACGGTCACGCCGCGGTCACGCCGCGGTCACGCCGCGGTCACGCCGCGATTTGGCCCTGCTCCAGGACGACACCCTGCGGCGGTTACTCCTCCTTAGAGAAACATTGAATGGTTAGCTCTATAATTTTTCGTATTTCCTCATTCCTAAAATATATCTCCTCTCAGCGCTGCCTCTCATCCATCTTTCCACAAAACGTGCATAGCAGGTGGTACAAAATCTCAATTCAACTGAAAACATTGGTTTGGAATTGTCTGGCATATTTTATTCCTCTAGGTATTCCTACACATTTCTAGATCTCCAAACCTCACCGAATTAGGTATATCAGGGGTCATCCAGTCCTCTATTCATCACAGATTACCATTCATTTCTTTAAATCTTCTGAGAAAACATCCTCTCATGTTGTCCATATCATCCTATTTGAAACTAAGTGGAAGATGTTGCCCCGCGGATGTCGCTGGACCGGGCCAACACACTGCGGTCACACTGCGGTCACGCCGCGGTCACGCCGCGGTCACGCCGCGGTCACGCCGCGGTCACGCCGCGGTCACGCCGCGGTCACGCCGCGGTCACGCCGCGGTCACGCCGCGGTCACGCCGCGGTCACGCCGCGGTCACGCCGCGGTCACGCCGCGATTTGGCCCTGCTCCAGGACGACACCCTGCGGCGGTTACTCCTCCTTAGAGAAACATTGAATGGTTAGCTCTATAATTTTTCGTATTTCCTCATTCCTAAAATATATCTCCTCTCAGCGCTGCCTCTCATCCATCTTTCCACAAAACGTGCATAGCAGGTGGTACAAAAGCTCAATTCAACTGAAAACATTGGTTTGGAATTGTCTGGCATATTTTATTCCTCTAGGTATTCCTACACATTTCTAGATCTCCAAACCTCACCGAATTAGGTATATCAGGGGTCATCCAATCCTCTATTCATCACAGATTACCATTCATTTCTTTAAATCTTCTGAGAAAACATCCTCTCATGTTGTCCATATCATCCTATTTGAAACTAAGTGGAAGATGTTGCCCCGCGGATGTCGCTGGACCGGGCCAACACGCTGCGGTCACACTGCGGTCACGCCGCGGTCACGCCGCGGTCACGCCGCGGTCACGCCGCGGTCACGCCGCGGTCACGCCGCGGTCACGCCGCGATTTGGCCCTGCTCCAGGACGACACCCTGCGGCGGTTACTCCTCCTTAGAGAAACATTGAATGGTTAGCTCTATAATTTTTCGTATTTTCTCATTCCTAAACTATATCTCCTCTCAGCGCTGCCTCTCATCCATCTTTCCACAAAACGTGCATAGCAGGTGGTACAAAAGCTCAATTCAACTGAAAACATTGGTTTGGAATTGTCTGGCATATTTTATTCCTCTAGGTATTCCTACACATTTCTAGATCTCCAAACCTCACCGAATTAGGTATACCAGGGGTCATCCAATCCTCTATTCATTACAGATTACCATTCATTTCTTTAAATCTTCTGAGAAAACATCCTCTCATGTTGTCCAGATCATCCTATTTGAAACTAAGTGGAAGATGTTGCCCCGCGGATGTCGCTGGACCGGGCCAACACGCTGCGGTCACACTGCGGTCACGCCGCAGTCACGCCGCGGTCACGCCGCAGTCACGCCGCGGTCACGCCGCGGTCACGCCGCGGTCACGCCGCGATTTGGCCCTGCTCCAGGACGACACCCTGCGGCGGTTACTCCTCCTTAGAGAAACATTGAATGGTTAGCTCTATAATTTTTCGTATTTCCTCATTCCTAAAATATATCTCCTCTCAGCGCTGCCTCTCATCCATCTTTCCACAAAACGTGCATAGCAGGTGGTACAAAAGCTCAATTCAACTGAAAACATTGGTTTGGAATTGTCTGGCATATTTTATTCCTCTAGGTATTCCTACACATTTCTAGATCTCCAAACCTCACCGAATTAGGTATATCAGGGGTCATCCAATCCTCTATTCATCACAGATTACCATTCATTTCTTTAAATCTTCTGAGAAAACATCCTTTCATGTTGTCCGAACCAGATCATCCTCATCCTCTGCACATGTCGTCTGAACCGGATCAGCCTGTTGTGATAGAAATTCAATGTCTGCTTTTGACTGAATTTCACACCAAACCAAGAGATAATAAATGAGTCAAACAATCAGACAAATGGTTTAGGTTCTTTTTCCTCTGCTCACTACACTTATGACTCTAAAACTCTGGATGCCACTGGCACTGCTATAAAAACCAGAAAACTCTCCACTAATCTAAACGTCATTCATACCACTGGTTGTCCTATAAAAAATAGGAATCCTCATATTAGTCTAAAGTCTCTTTAGGATAAGGCACAAACAAAACACACTAACATCGATAAACAAGGTACCTTGACACTGGAACCTATAAAACATACAAAAGGAAGCAGGGGGAAGGGGGGGGGCTGGCAGGGGCAGGGGCAGGGGGGGCTGGTATGGGGCTGGCAGGGGGACAAGCAGGGGGAAGGGGGGGGGGGCTGGCAGGGGCAGGGGCAGGGGGGGCTGGTAGGGGGCTGGCAGGGGGACAAGCAGGGGGAAGGGGGGGGGGGGCTGGCAGGGGCAGGGGCAGGGGGGGGCTGGTAGGGGGCTGGCAGGGGGACAAGCAGGGGGAAAGGGGGGGGGGGGCTGGCAGGGGCAGGGGCAGGGGGGGGGCTGGTAGGGGGCTGGCAGGGGGACAAGCAGGGGGAAGGGGGGGGGGGCTGGCAGGGGGACAAGCAGGGGGAGTGGGGGGGCTGGCAGGGGGACAATCAGGGGGGAGGGGGGGGCTGGCAGGGGGAAGGGGGGGGCTGGGCAGTGGGGAGGGGGGGGGGGGGCTGGGCAGTGGGGAGGGGGGGGGGTGCTGGGGAGGGGGGGGTGCTGGGCAGTGGGGAGGGGTGCTGGGCAGTGGGGAGGGGGGGTGCTGGCAGGGGGACAAGCAGGACGACACCTTGCGGCGGTCACGCCGCGGTCACGCCGCGGTCACGCCGCGGTCACGCCGCGGTCACGCCGCGGTCACGCCGCGGTCACGCCGCGGTCACGCCGCGGTCACGCCGCGGTCACGCCGCGATTTGGCCCTGCTCCAGGACGACACCCTGCGGCGGTTACTCCTCCTTAGAGAAACATTGAATGGTTAGCTCTATAATTTTTCGTATTTCCTCATTCCTAAAATATATCTCCTCTCAGCGCTGCCTCTCATCCATCTTTCCACAAAACGTGCATAGCAGGTGGTACAAAAGCTCAATTCAACTGAAAACATTGGTTTGGAATTGTCTGGCATATTTTATTCCTCTAGGTATTCCTACACATTTCTAGATCTCCAAACCTCACCGAATTAGGTATATCAGGGGTCATCCAATCCTCTATTCATCACAGATTACCATTCATTTCTTTAAATCTTCTGAGAAAACATCCTTTCATGTTGTCCGAACCAGATCATCCTCATCCTCTGCACATGTCGTCTGAACCGGATCAGCCTGTTGTGATAGAAATTCAATGTCTGCTTTTGACTGAATTTCACACCAAACCAAGAGATAATAAATGAGTCAAACAATCAGACAAATGGTTTAGGTTCTTTTTCCTCTGCTCACTACACCTATGACTCTAAAACTCTGGATGCCACTGGCACTGCTATAAAAACCAGAAAACTCTCCACTAATCTAAACGTCATTCATACCACTGGTTGTCCTATAAAAAATAGGAATCCTCATATTAGTCTAAAGTATCTTTAGGCTAAGGCACAAACAAAACACACTAACATGGATAAACAAGGTACCTTGACACTGGAACCTATAAAACATACAAAAGGAAGCAGGGGGAAGGGGGGGGGGGGCTGGCAGGGGCAGGGGCAGGGGGGGGGGGCTGGTAGGGGGCTGGCAGGGGGACAAGTAGGGGGAAGGGGGGGGGGGGGGGCTGGCAGGGGCAGGGGCAGGGGGGGGGGCTGGTAGGGGGCTGGCAGGGGGACAAGCAGGGGGAAGGGGGGGGGGCTGGCAGGGGGACAAGCAGGGGGAAGGGGGGGGGGCTGGCAGGGGCAGGGGGGGGCTGGTAGGGGGACAAGCAGGGGGAAGGGGGGGGGGGCTGGCAGGGGGACAAGCAGGTGGGAGTGGGGGAGCTGGCAGGGGGACAAGCAGGGGGAAGGGGGGGGGCTGGCAGGGGCAGGGGGGGGGCTGGTAGGGGGACAAGCAGGGGGAAGGGGGGGCTGGCAGGGGGACAAGCAGGGGGGAGTGGGGGGGCTGGCAGGGGGACAAGCAGGGGGGAGGGGGGGGCTGGCAGGGGGAAGGGGGGGGGGGGGGGCTGGGCAGTGGGGAGGGGGGGGGCTGGGCAGTGGGGAGGGGGGGGGGGGGGGGGCTGGGCAGTGGGGAGGGGGGGGTGCTGGGGAGGGGGGGGGGGGTGCTGTGCAGTGGGGAGGGGTGCTGGGGAGGGGGGGGGTGCTGGGCAGTGGGGAGGGGTGCTGGGCAATGGGGAGGGGGGGTGCTGGCAGGGGGACAAGCAGGACGACACCTTGCGGCGGTCACGCCGCGGTCACGCCGCGGTCACGCCGCGGTCACGCCGCGGTCACGCCGCGGTCACGCCGCGGTCACGCCGCGGTCACGCCGCGGTCACGCCGCGGTCACGCCGCGATTTGGCCCTGCTCCAGGACGACACCCTGCGGCGGTTACTCCTCCTTAGAGAAACATTGAATGGTTAGCTCTATAATTTTTCGTATTTCCTCATTCCTAAAATATATCTCCTCTCAGCGCTGCCTCTCATCCATCTTTCCACAAAACGTGCATAGCAGGTGGTACAAAATCTAAATTCAACTGAAAACATTGGTTTGGAATTGTCTGGCATATTTTATTCCTCTAGGTATTCCTACACATTTCTAGATCTCCAAACCTCACCGAATTAGGTATATCAGGGGTCATCCAATCCTCTATTCATCACAGATTACCATTCATTTCTTTAAATCTTCTGAGAAAACATCCTGTCATGTTGTCCGAACCAGATCATCCTCATCCTCTGCACATGTCGTCTGAACCGGATCAGCCTGTTGTGATAGAAATTCAATGTCTGCTTTTGACTGAATTTCACACCAAACCAAGAGATAATAAATGAGTCAAACAATCAGACAAATGGTTTAGGTTCTTTTTCCTCTGCTCACTACACCTATGACTCTAAAACTCTGGATGCCACTGGCACTGCTATAAAAACCAGAAAACTCTCCACTAATCTAAACGTCATTCATACCACTGGTTGTCCTATAAAAAATAGGAATCCTCATATTAGTCTAAAGTCTCTTTAGGCTAAGGCACAAACAAAACACACTAACATGGATAAACAAGGTACCTTGACACTGGAACCTATAAAACATACAAAAGGAAGCAGGGGGAAGGGGGGGGGCTGGCAGGGGCAGGGGCAGGGGGGGGGGGGCTGGTAGGGGGCTGGCAGGGGGACAAGCAGGGGGAAGGGGGGGGGGGGGGGCTGGCAGGGGCAGGGGCAGGGGGGGGGGGGCTGGTAGGGGGCTGGCAGGGGGACAGGCAGGGGGAAGGGGGGGGGGCTGGTAGGGGGACAAGCAGGGGGAAGGGGGGGGGGGCTGGCAGGGGGACAAGCAGGGGGAGGGGGGGGGGGGCTGGCAGGGGCAGGGGGGGGGGCTGGTAGGGGGACAAGCAGGGGGAGGGGGGGGGGGGGGGCTGGCAGGGGGACAAGCAGGGGGGAGTGGGGGGGCTGGCAGGGGGACAAGCAGGGGGGAGGGGGGGCTGGCAGGGGGAAGGGGGGGCTGGCAGGGGGGCAGGGGGGGCTGGCAGGGGGAAGGGGGGGGGGGCTGGCAGGGGGGCAGGGGGGGGGGGCTGGCAGGGGCAGGGGGGGCTGGCAGGGGCAGGGGGGGGGCTGGCAGGGGCTGGCAGGGGCAGGGGGACAAGCAGGGGGGGTGGCAGGGGGACAAGCGGGGGGGGGGGGGGGGGGGCTGGCAGGGGGACAAGCAAGGGGCAGGGGGGGGGGCTGGCAGGGGGACAAGCAAGGGGCAGGGGGGGGATGGCAGGGGGACAAGCAAGGGGCAGGGGGGGGATGGCAGGGGGACAAGCAGGTGGCAGGGGGGGCTGGCAGGGGGACAAGCAGGGGGGGCTGGCAGGGGGGCTGGCACAAATTTTTGCTAGATGTTTTTATTTCCATGACTTTTATTGAGTTTTTAATGCATTTTAATTTATGTTGTGCAGCTTGAAAGTTTCTTTTATTATTAAATTCCTGTCTCCAAATCACTATTCTTGTTGAACATCTTTAATGCAATATCCATTATTCCCATTGTGCTGGTAGTATCTGTATTGCTTCATTTTTTCCCTGCGGTTTCAAGCTATAGCCATGTAATGTTTTCAATGCCTATAATTAGACTTATTTTTAACTTGCACATTGTTCCATGTAGGATGATCAGAAATTTGTTAAGCGGAAAACAGAACTTGGCGGAACTTTCTCAATTGCAAGCTGCATACTTTTTGTTCTTATATTTTGTTCTTATATTTTGTCTTCAGGTAGAATTGTAGAGCCTGCTGCCAGGCCTGTGTTGATGCAGGGGACATTGCAAATACCCACGGTTCATTTGAACCGTGGAAATATCCTGGCGCTGGAAACATCTGTACCCACGGTTCACTTGAACCGTGGGTATATTCTGCAGCTGCAAAAAAGTATACCCACGGTTATAAAACCGTGGGAATACATATATACCCACGGTTCAAGTAAACCGTGGGTATATTCTGGAGCTGCAAAAACTATACCCACGGTTTTATAACCGTGGGTATACATATATACCGGAGCTGCAAACTATACCCACGGTTATAAAACCGTGGGTATACATATATACCTACGGTTTAATGAACCGTAGGTAATATAAAAATTTCTGGGTCTATACCCACGGTTTTTTAAAAACCGTGGGTATAGGGCTATTGCGACGGCATTCCAGCCCGCGGTTGGCGAAACCGTGGGTACACCCTATACCCACGGTTTCAAGGGCTATACCCACGGTTTCAAACCGTGGGTATAGGTGCAATTTCCAGTAGTGGATCCATATGATCCCTATTTCCCTATAAAGGTATATCCAGGAGGACGAGAACCTAGAATGTCCCCAGGGACCGACCACTCAGTAACCACCGTCATCTTTGGAAGTGCCCCGTCTTAGCTAGAGATCAGAGAGAGCTATTTTGGGGATCAATGGTGGAAGAACCGCGACGTAGCCCACCTTCGGCAGATGCTGATGCTGTGTCATGAGCTCTAGTCGCTGGTACATCCTATTATGATATAGTGGCCAGGTCACTTCAATACTCAGAGGAAAACCCATGATTCAGCGACCAATCAACTCGCACGCCGTATTCTCTACCGGCCAGCCCACCGTCCCAGTGGTCTACTTCGGTGCTCCACCAGTTCCTCATCCACCCTCAGTTGACGAATGGGGAAATCAAATGTCAGACCCTGAATCTGATCCGAGGAGCCTATGGACTATCCTTGCAGCATGCCACTTCCCTATGAAGTTTTGTACGGTCGTCGGACCGTGTTTTTTGTACGCTGAAATCTCTCACCCCGAAGGATTTTGAATGTTTCTGCCAGACCCTTTGCACGACTCACTTCCGTCTTCGCCATCAGTGGATGACTTATCCCGAAATCCATGTGCACCCTGAAGACATCGGCGAACAATGACAGTTGGTTGACATGGCCACACTCCCCGTGGTCCAGCACCCCGAGTCACCTGGTCACCACATGGTCCCCCAACAGCAATGCGTTCAGAGTTTCCAAGTACTCCACAAAGTTAATAAGGAGGCAACCCCCCATGTGCAAGTCCGTGGCTGGGGGCAGTATGTTGCCCTCATATTTAGTTCAATTCACTGGAAGCCCAACTCTCTATGTGACATTGAGGACATGCCCCTGAGAAGAGTTTTTGCCAACATGACCGATTTGTTAGGAGGGGAAAATGAGGTGGAAATTCTTGATGGGAACGCACTCCTAGAGGACGTTCCACCATTACTGGACCCATCAGGTAGGATTACTCATCAACAGAGGAACCTCCTAGGTCTCCCTCCGCCCACCAATGCATTGGTACTTAGCCAGAACCTCGGTAAGGGCAAAGAGCAGGTCGTAGATGTCAAGCACTCTGACCCATCGCCCTTAGTGAAAATGACGGAAGAAGACCCCGAGAAGGCCACACTGTGCTAGCAGCTTGCTGAGGAGAAGAAGTTGGTCAGTGAACTTATGGATGAACGTATTACAGAGAGATGACCCGACTATGGTGATCTTAGGCCGGGGCAGTAGGGGCAATAACAACTATTCTTTGACAAGCCACCCCCAGGATACCCTGATCATGATACTCCCGTTGATAGGGCTGAATCCAAAGCTCATGACAAGAGGGCGCGGTATGTCTCTCCAAACCCTCCCGAACGGCGAAACAATCTAAGGAACCCCGCTCGAGCTCCTCTGAAGACCCCAAGGGTCACTCCACCACCCGCTCCACGAGTTTCTGAGCTTGTCTAATACATTGAAGAACCCGAAAACGCGCTGGTAGTTAGGGACCCCCGTCAAGATAGGGACCCCCTTCCAGATGATCCAATGGAGGCACTCATCGCCCGCCTAGAGTATTTGGAGACGTGGAAGGTGGTTATCCCATTGTATGGAAAGCCATACCCGGCGTGGGTGGATGATATGACAACACCCTCGGGATTTAGAAACCCCACCTTCTCCCTATTTAACAGGATAGGGGACCTGTCGCAGCACTTGGACCACTTTAACTCAAGGTGCATGCCCATTTTAGGCACTCCAGCATTGCAGGAGGCCACCATGATCTACTATTTTTTTCAGACACTAGAAGGTATGACATTCTTTTTGTACAACCAACTCCCCGTAGGATCTGTGACTAGAGGGGAGGACCTACGTAGGCAGTTCCTTTACCAGTTCAGCTCTACCACCCAGAAAACAAACATCGTAGACCTCTTCAAGTGTAAGCAAAGGCCTGATGGGAGAGTTGCTAACTTTGCCACCCGGTGTAAGGGGCTCACGTACTCCCATGAATTTCCACTAACTAAAGAGAAATTACTGTTAAAGTGTGTGGGGAATGTCAAGGCAGAACTGGTTCCCTCCCTGATTACTCAGAACTATCCAACAGGGTTTCGAGACTTCTCAGATAAGGCCCAGCGCCTCAAAAATGCCCTGCAACAGGCCAACCGAGCACATCTGCTGCCCCCTGTAATCCCAACAAGGAGGGATACCAGAGGCAAGCATTCCACGGTGGCCTAGGTAGAGGCCCCTAGGTAGCTAGAGTTACTAGTAGTAGAGCTAGCTCCACAGCCCCGTAGAGGTCCACCACCACGGGCGCAGCTTCCTGCCCAGCAGCGTCTGCCTCAAAATCGGCTGGCGCCCCCGCGTAATGCGCCACCACCGCTTAAGAAAGAAAATCATGTTCCTCTTTCTCGGAAGGCCCCTCCGGCCCCCCATCAGGGTCAGGCTCCTAGATCCCCTCTTTTTGGATAGAAGAAATCGGACCTGCACGTTCAATGAGGCTCAGGTCCCCAGTTACTTCCACAATGCCTTAGATAAGAGAATTGTACGACTGCCTGAGTCCAGAAAGTCAGAATAGGATAATCTCACTAATCGACCCAACTACTACCCTGGTCAAGAGATCCTGGGGCACACCATCAAGAAATGTTATGTGTTCAAGGACTGGCACTAAGACCAGATTGAAAACAACATAGTCAGGTTGGGCCCGGCCCTGACACAAGTGGCGGGTGTCATTATGAGGTTAGATTTCAGTAGCGACAACGAAGGTGAGTGGCAGCAGGTTTCTGACTATGGGTGTTGGAAGTATGATGACTGGATGTCTCGTAAGATGGTTGCCTGTGCCCATGGTATTATCTATGCACGTCTGAATTAGCCAGATCCTTCAGAAGATATGGTCACGACTTCTGTGTCATCATCTCAGTCGGCCTCTTCCTAGAAGAGAAAGCATCGACGATGTAAGAAAAAGATCGGTGTCCCGCCAATGCCGTCATCATCCCACACTATTGGTGACTTTATTCCCTCTAATATGGGTATTCCCCCTAGAATCCACCTAGTGGTGGATGATTCTTCAAGTGATAGTCATGGGTATGCTTCGGTTAACACTGTTGAGTTGGTAAACCCCTATATAACTCCTGAAAAGGGGGAGGACTAGGAGAACCTCCCCAATGTCCCCAGCCGACGCCAACGTCGACAGAACCGCGACCATATGGGTCATCGGGTCACGTCAGTTGGCACCTCCAGCTAGGTCGTGCATGCTGCTAAGACCAGACAACAGTCCCAGTTTAGTACTCAGCATGCGCATCCTCTTCATCCTGTGTCATCAGGACCCCCTCCACCACTGTTTGTGCTACTGGATCAGGAAGGACTGCTTCGATTGTGCCACGACCAGCTTCATCCTGTTTCAGGCCGATCTCAGCTATCCAGTCCTCATCCAGTAGCTACTCTTCGAGCTTCAGCTGGTGAGCAGTAGGATATTCCCAGTACCAGTCAGCTGCTGGTCTGGCCGGAAGGGCCTGCCATGCCTTCCATCACCGAACAGCTCCCTGCAAGTAGATGTTCGCACCTGGAACAGAAGTACGATGTTCTCAAGAACCTCGTCGGAATCCCAGAAAGTCTTTCCATCCTTGAATCCCTTTGCCTATCGCCAGATATGCATGAACCACTTGCCGAGGCTTTAATAAGCCCCATAGAGTTTGAGACGGAGATAGCAGCTGCAGAAGGTTTCCATGCCGAAACAGTTGAGGATGCCAAATTTCAGGCCATCATTTCATTCTATGGAGAGGATGAAGGATCCCCCATATAGGGGCTCATCCGGCCGCTGTATATCACCATCCAGTTCAACGGTGTGGAGGTTCTCCACTGTCTCTTTGACACCGGCTCTAGGATCAACCTTATCCCGACATGAACATTGTGGAATCTGGGGTTATCCGAGGATGAGATGACTCCCTCTGATTTAAGAATCCAGGGATATGATAGGACTGAGAAGACCCTAGTCGGAAATATCCATCTGAAGACCTAGTTCGGTGGTCTAGTGGCTAGCACCGAGTTCATGGTTGTATCTCAAGACACCACGTATAATGCATTAATGGGCAGGTCGTGGTTCCAACTACATGTGGCGGTCCCCTCATCATATCACCAATGCCTCATGTACTCTCTCAATGGTTGAGTGGGTGTACTCCAAGGTGATACTTCTCCCTTCACCTCTTGTGAATCCCGCTACCTGGACGATGACTATTACTAGACCAAGGATAAAAAAGTCCAGTCAAGTGAAGTTGAGCCTGTCACCACTACGACCGAACCTTGGGTAGGCCTGAATGACACCTACGTCTTCCCAATCCATCGGTTGGAGGCCATGAACCCCCGATATGGGGCAATGTTTTATCATTTCCAGGATAAGGGGGAACAATTATCCCAAATCCAGGAGGCGTCAGAAGATCACTTAGTATTCTTATACGAACCAGGATTCAGTGATCCTGGAGCCTCCCACTCTCATCAGGTATTGAGACGTTCAACTCATTTCAACAGAGGTACATCATTATTTTCTGTTTCAATGGGCTAGAATAAGTAGGACCAACCGACATGCCACTACTTCTTTGATATTATCAAGAGTGG
The DNA here is from genome assembly GCA_963277665.1 of Viscum album. NCBI lineage: Eukaryota > Viridiplantae > Streptophyta > Magnoliopsida > Santalales > Viscaceae > Viscum > Viscum album. Next base: position 1,262,794,070 of record OY728146.1, read on the forward strand.
CCCCCTAGGCCGAAGACTAGATGGGATCGGGCCGACAGCCTTTGTCACTATGGTCTCGGCAACATCGGAGTTCCCAGATGTAATTACCACTGTCTCTCAAGCTGGTACCAACCTCCCATCAGGGTCTGGTTACTCAGAAGCAATGTCCCCCATGGAAGATCCCTCCATGAGTGGAGAAGAGGATATATAGGATGCCCCCTGCCTTAGGGGAAGGCATCTCTGCCACAGACGATGAGTAGGTACAGTTGAACCTTGGAAGCGAGGCGGACCCGAGAACCACATTAATCAGTTCCGCTATATCCCCCGAGGAGTATCAGTGGTATATAGGCTTCCTTAAATATCACCGTGATGTATTCTCTTGGAGTTATGAAGAGATTCTGGGAGTATATCCTCCTGTAGTTGTCCACCGCCTCGGCCTTCTGGAAAATCATCGCGGATTCAAACAACCTCCCAGGAAGATGAAACCTTCTCAAAGTGCCTTGGTTGGGGCCGAAGTTGACAAGCTCATCAGGCCCATCTTCGTTAAGGAGGTCCAATACCCCAAGTGGCTAGCCAACATTGTACCAGTAAGGAAGAAAAACGGGCAGATCAGCGTCTGTATCGACTTTCGAGATCACAATCGCCATTATCTGAAGGATTATTTCCCCTTACAGTGATAGAATTGTTGATCGACGCCACAATAGGGTTCCAAGATGTAGAGGCCCGAAGCTTGATGTACATGTACATTACATTACTTTTGGCAATAACAAAAATAGACACACAAGGATCGTAATAGTTTAGTGTCTTTAGAAACTCGGAATATAATCTTCTAATCGTGGTGAAAGATCTTCAATATCTCCATTAATGATCTTCCCCTTTTTTTATACATAAAACCTTTCTTTAAATCTTGGGGAAAATAAAACATGTAAAGGGTGAGCTCAAATGCTAAGTAAGGGTAAGCATAGAGAACATAAAACAATCCTTAGGCATTTGAATGTAAAAACATGGGCATAAAATCTAAACATCAATATCTTGAGTAATGACATAAAACATGACAATACATAAGGCATAGATCATGAAGAAACATTAATCACGATAAAATAGCATGGGAATAAAACATGTAATTATTGAAAACATTAATCACATGATATGATTTCCCCAAAATCCAAGGCATTGATGCCAAGACCATCTTAGTGGACAAAGTCCCTTACTAAACTGGGTTTACTTGCTGTTCCAGCCCTGTATTACTGAACCAGATTTACTTGCCATTCCAGCCATGTATATATCATGAGATATAAATATTTACCCAATTAATTGGAGGGAGATATAGGTCCCACCCATCTCATAATGATACCATTCTTACGTGTGCCACAATATCATAAATCAAACATCATAGAATAACCCATGTAATAAAAATGGGATTCTTAAACATCATGCCATCATAACATAATCCATATAAGATAAAAGGAAATTATAAAAATAATTCCATCATAACATAATCAAATCAATGTAAAAATAGGTATATAAACATAACCCTATATTATCTTAGATGGAAAATAATTTTGATAAAACGCTTGAACTCCATTCTTGAGGAAAATATCCTTTCTATTTCAAAAACATTTTTCCTTTCTTAACATGTCATACAATTTTTAACTAAAAGAAGTTGATTAAAAATAAACTTGAAAAAATTAAAGTAAGTTTCATGTAAATAATGTTCTATGAAATCATAAAAATCCTTTCATTCCATATAAGTTAAAAATAACATTCTTCTCGTACTTTTGTCAGAAAAGTCAAAAAATACCTCGTACTAAAAACGACCAAAGATTCCTTTCATATATTTTAATAAAAACTAACCTATTGGTAAATTGGATTTAATAAATTGGAGGAAGATATAAATAATATTAAATATTGAGAAAACATGTATGTGGATGATAAATATGCCCCAGTAAATACCGAAGTATAAGAAATCTCGGATAAGAAATGAGATTGTGAGATTTTCCCTTACCTTAGTTCTGATATGCTTCGTACGTATCCAAACCTCCTGTATAATGATTTAAATAATTTCACTGACTTATTAAAGAATCATATTCATTATTATGATATCATATATGGTTCACTTATGACTTTATATTAACCGTTCTTTTGTAAATCCATGTTAAAGCAGTGTTTTGGGTAAAATCGTTTCATTTATCATAGGTGTTTCGACTTGTTGTTCTTGATATTATTACTTATATCCTGATTTCATTAATTTCAGAATGTAAAACCTGATTTATATATAATAAATATTCAGAATATACATATTTATGATATATTGATAAATGAAATGAAATACACCGTTCATGGAGACGATAGGCCGTACGTACGCATGAACGTTGTTTTCGTTTCCTTATTGAATTGAATGGAATTAAATAGACGACATACATATATATATATATATACATAAATCCAGTAGAATTATAATGTCATATATTTCATGATTACTTATTATATATACTTTATAATCATTCTTTAATTTTTAACATTGAAGATGAATCTCATCACATCATGGAGACGGTAATCTGTACGTACGCACAAACGATGATATCATTACCATATTTATTGAATGGAATTAGAGTTAATGATATATTTTCTCAGAATCAGTATTATGTCATAATAATCATATGTAGTTATTCTTTACACCATTATACCAATCCAAGTAAGGTGGTGTTGGAAAACCAGATTACACCACGACATGGAGACAGTATTCCGTACGTACGCACGCGCGGTGATTTCATTTTCCGTAGGATGGATAGAAGGTGAAATGGGTTTGTTTCATATTTATAATAACATATCAATATATTAGGGATACTTATGTTATTAATTCATAATTAAATCACTAAATAAGAGGAAGTAGAAGAAGAATGAAACTTGAATGAATCGGTATAAGGTATTACCTCTTCCTCGAAGTGCCTCTTTTGAACTTCCTCTTAGGGCACTAGATTTGGTTTTTGAGAAGACCAATACCTCTATAAGGTTTATAGGGAAGTGTGAAAGTGAAATGGTCAGGGGTTGGCCGAGATTCAAGGATCAAAATGGTGTGAGGGGGAGAGGAGGAGATTCCCTTTTATAAAGGAGGAGATGGGCACCTTTGGAAATATAAGAAATATTAATTTATAATAAATTCAAACCCCACATGAAAACTTCCAAAATGGCTCAAATTAGGATATGAGGTAAGATAGGGTTTTAATACCATGAACCAATAAAATTTAGACATGTTTTGAGTTTATTTTACACCTTATCATTTTGATTTATCCTTATTTAATCTATTTAATTTTATTTGTGGTAATAATATTCAAAATTTTAAATTTTTATAAATAATTACTTATGTGCTAAGAATTATACATAATTAGATAAGTTATGAAATTTTAGACTATATAAGTTTGAATTTATAATTTTTAAATATCTTTGTAGTTTTTAAACAATTTAATAATATGTTATTTTTATAAAATAACAATAGTGTCAATTTAGACACTATTAATTTATTTGAATTTAAATAAAATCCACACATAGGATATATTTGAAACAATATATTTAATATGTTCCTAACAGGTCATAGTAGTCTATAAAATTAGTGTATAACATTAAATATTTCATATTATATTTATTTTACTATTTGTAAAACCATTTATTTGATATTTCTCTTAATAAAATAATTACTACAACATTTTTTTTATAATTATTAAATATAATCATTTGTTGCATAAAAATTAAAAATAAAATAATAGGGTGAAGATAAATCTTATATATTTCATAATAATACATTTATTCAGATTTATCTTTTAAAACACCTAAATTTTAAAATGTTATATTTATTAAATTATGAAGGTGACAACTTTGACATCATATAAAATAAAATAATATAAGTGTCATAATCACTTTTATAAGAGTCCAAACGGTCATATATTTGGTCATTGGATGCGTATGGTGTATATATACACTACCAATAAGTTATTTTCAGGTTTTTGAGCCTTTTAATGGGTATTAATATTTTAATAAAAACTATATTACTTATTTTTTACTAAATAAATAAATTTGGCATCATTAATGTATAAGCTATTAAGGTAATTAAATATATCATAAAAATATAAATAAATTACCATGATAAAGAAAAAATTTAATCATTTAAATGAGTATTTGTAACCGAATTTATATTCTGTATAAACATATATTAAAAATACTTTAATTATTAAAGTTGAGTGAGACATATTTCACTTTCCTTTTAATAAAATAAACTAAAGGTCTTAATCACCTCCAAGTGGGTTCTAATGGATTCCATTTCGACCCAAATATGACTTAGGACGAAATATAATCATCCAATTATATTAAGACAAGTGTTAGGGTAATTTTATAATATTATATTTACACTTAATTACCCGATTTACCTTTTATTATGGTAAATAAAATTTACCGTAGTTACTATTCATAATGCCCCAAAATAAAAAATAGTCTATTAATATAATTTGGACCCACTGATTCAAAATATGGAATCCATTTTTCAAATTCAATACATAGAAGTTGCAGAAAATAAATTAAAATTAACCCCGTTGTCGAAAGAAAACAGGTTTTTCTTTAAAACATTGCAAAAGATTGAATTGATTTAACCGACAAATTCAATGTAAAATCAATGATAATTACATAAATTATATTAAATGGTAAAAATATATTATATTTATACTTTAAAACCATTCAATATTATAATTTAACCATATAAATTATTACGATGAAAAAAGTTGTTTTTAATTAAAATATAGCGTGTTTTTACTATTCATTAAAATATGAAAGTTATCAGAAAAATATCAAAACTTTATCCAATGTAAATTTCTGTATCCTGATTTAATATAATATGTTTATTTTGTATAATTTAACTTATAAACTTGTCAAAAATTATATTTAAAATTGGTGTTCCATCAAAAGGCGGCAAAACCGCATTTTTTTAAAAATACTTATTTTACCTGAAAAATTTATTTTATTCTCATACCATGTTCTATAAAATGTGTAAGATGAATTATAATTTCATAAAATTCAAAATTTATTTACTACTATTCATAAAAACTAGTTTATAATAATATTATAATCATATATCGTTGTTTAGTAAAACCCGGTATTGCATACAACAATGCTATCGAGGAAGGTTGTGATTGCGTGTAATGCAAGCCAAGTCAGAGATGCGTGTAGTGAAAGACTCCTTCGTTGTTGTGTATAAAAAAATCCACCCATATTTCATTTACACATTTAATATATATATATATATATATACCCACTCAATGTTGCATAGAATAACTACTATCAAACACACTTGAAATTGTGTATAACACTATCCAAGATTAGTGTTACATATACTGTAAGCTAATACAGTGTTGTGTATAGCGCAAGATAATCTTGGTGTAGCGTACAACAGAAGATATGAAATAAATTAAAAGAGTATATCTTATAAAATCTCGGGTTGTTACATTCTACTCACCTTAAAATGAATTTTTCTCTCAAAATTCGTCAGGGTTATAAATCGTTTACTATTTATAGAAACCCACATCATAAAAAAGAATACTAAAAGTTGATTTTAAAAACTAAAGTATGAAACGTAATGATTACCCAATGTAACTCATCACTAGGTTTCCATATAGGAGAAAATAGGTGAAAATATGGATATGGAAGAAAAATATAACCATCATGTTCTGATGGAGAGTGGTAGAGAACATGGCATTGAAAAAGCCCACAATCACAAAGCCATAAATTTGTGATGTTCTAAGGTACCATCTGATTCATCAGATATGAGGGCACTAGGACAAAATTTTTTCTTTTCAAGATCATTTCCGAAATGTTGAAAATTTTTGAATCAAAAGAAATACTTTCTTGATTTTGGTACAATCTCAACGTTTTTCATGCCTTGAACAATTTCCACTTCATCGCTTAAAGAAATGAAGTTGAATTTGTCATTAGTGAAGTGTTATCAGATCATGTGATTGAATGATGAGTCATTCCATCTATTTCATACAAAAAGGTTAGAAAAAGTTATCAAATATACATAAGTCCATCTATGGTGTGGTTAATCGCATATGATTCAAAAAATGGACTTATAATTCATCTATCATACCGCTTAATAAAATAAAACTAGTTTCTAATAACAAGGGACAACCTGTAGGCCATTGGTAGGTGATAAAGTCCTGTCGCACTTCGGTTGTGGGTTCGATTCCCACAGCCTTGTCCGACGTGATGGGTTGTCGCCCATTATGCATGTTGTCCCTTTTCTTAAGCCACGCTATTATAAAATTACATCAATAATATCCAAAAAAGTTCTAAACTTAAACAATACTAACTTATGTCCAACATAATTCATTCCAATCTTTAGGATTATCTAAAATACTTCTGTCCAAGATCATAGTATAAAGAAAACAATTACTAGAAATGTCATCTTTAGAGCATGTGAATACCATAATTTATCCCCCATTTATCATATGATATATCTTGTTGGTCAAATTACAAACATGTGAATAACTTAATCATTTATTCTCTTGAAAAATTAATACCCATTGAACCTTAGTGAAAACATGAATGCTGTCAAAATTTAACACTTTCCATATAACAAAATCCCAAAATTTTCTATATACTCAAACCATGATATAACTTTGTACTTATATCAGTCATGATCTCATTTCATTTTTTCTTTATCACATCATTATGCACATATCATCTTCTTTCCAAAAATACTTCAATCACTTTTCATGGATACCGATACCATATAATTATTGAAGACAAATACGTAGATATTCCAAAATTCCACGATGTAATAAATGAGATTCGGTGATACTATTTTGAAATCCCATTACATAAACACTTAACCATTACACAACATCATTTTCATACTTAACATCACAAATAGTGATCACATGTGACTTCCAATTATCGATTTCCTTAAGTGGTTGCTCACATTGATCATCATTAACCCTTGGATTACGGCATTGATTAGCATAATGCCCCATTTCCTTGCACTTGAAGCATTGAAGTGTTGGTGGTGTGTTCTCTGCAGTCTTTTCTTTATTCACATCATTACTTCAACACTCATCTACTCGATGACCTCCTTTTCCACACATAAAACATTTTTTCATCCCTTTAATACAATCTCCACCATGCTTCTTTCCACACTTCGAGCATAAAGAAACATTCATCTTCTTTTCACCATTATTATGAGATTTCTCCTTGAACTCCATATTCCGTTTCTTGTAAAAACCATGAGATGGATATGTAACACCAACTTCCATTTCTACCTTGATATCAAAAAACACAATTTCTTCATAGCTACTGAAGTCTCTTATAGCTAATGTCGTTTGAAGACTTGGTTTTGAGCCACTGAAGAATCAATCAACTTTACTTTCAGGTTGGATGATAAAACCAGATGCATACCTTGAAAGTTTTATAAAATTCTCTTCGTAAATACCAACAGATTCATCATCCTTCTGCTTAAGCTCAAGGAACTCTTTTTCCATCTTTGTTTGAAGAATACGAGGGAAGTACTTAATGAAAAACAAGTTCTTGATCTCGTACCATTCCATGGATTCAATATCATCTTGGGGCCTTGTATTCTTAATTAGAGTCCACCACTGGTCTTCTTCACCTTCTAAACGGTAAAAATCTATAATGACTTTATCATGTTCTGAACAATGAAGTATGGAAAATATCTTTTCAATGGTACTGATCCATTGTTCAGCAACAAGTGGATCAGAAGACTCATTGAAAGAAGGTGTACGTTTCCTCATAAAGGACTCAATATAATATTTTTCCCTCCTGTACTCATTTGGGAGTCCAGAATGATTCATAGCTTGTGTAAGTATATCAATAATATTTTGCACTCCATATCCCATAACGTTGGTTTGTTCAAGAGGACAATCACTGTGTCGTCTATTATGTTGATCAACACAGTTCCTTCGAGTTCCAACCATCATCTAAAACCCAAAAAGAATAGTGTGAGAGGCAAAAATCATGCTAGGGAAAACAAAATAATAAAGGGGGAGTACTTTCAATATCTAACATCCTAGGTTTAATTCTATGATCGTTTCCATAATTGTAGAACTATAACCTATACTTATACTTAACTTTAGGGACACCCCTAGAAATACCATAGAAATATCTCTAGGGATATCACAAAAGTTTTCGCATACTAGTTTCCAAAGGTTAACTAAACCTTTCCTCTGATACCAAATATAGAGGCTCGAATCTTGACGTACATGGACATTACATTACTTTTGCGGGATAACAAAAACAGACACACAAGGATCGTAATAGTTCAGTGTCTTTAGAAACTCAGAATATAATCTTCTAATCGTGGTGAAAGATCTTCAACATCTCCATTAATTATATCCCCCTTTTGTTTTCATACCTAAAACCTTTTTTTAAATCCTGAGGAAAAGAATACATATAAAGGGTGAGCTCAAATGCTCAGTAAGGTTAAGCATAGAGAACATAAAACAATTCTTAGACATTTTAATGTAAAAACATGGGCATAAAATCTAAACATCAAAATCTTGAGCAATGACATAAAGCATGGCAGTACATAAGGCATAGATCATGAAGAAACATTAATCATGATAAAATAGCATTGGAAAAAAACATGTAATTGTGGCAACCATTAATCACATGATATGATTTCCATAGTATCCAAGGCATTGCTTCTAAGACCATCTTAGTGGACAAAGTCCCTTACTGAACTGGGTTTACTAGCCGTTCCAGCCCTGTATTACTGAACCAGATTTACTTGACGTTCCAGCCATGTCTATCTCATGAGATATAAATCTTCTCCCAATGCATTGGAGGGAGATATAGGTACCAACCATCTCATAATGATACCATTCTTATGTGTTCCACAAGATCATAAGTCATACATAATAGCATAACCCATTTCATAAAAATGGGATTCTTAAACATCATGCCATCATAACATAATCCATATAAGATAAAAAGACATTATAAAAATAATTCCATCATAACATAATCAAATCAATGTAAAAGTAGGGATAGAAACATAACCCTATATTATCTTATATGGAAATAATTTTGATAAAACGCTTGAACTCCATTCTTGAGGAAAATATCCATTCTACTTCAAAAACATTTTTCCTTTCATAACATGTCATACAATTTTTAACTAAAAGAATTTGATTAAAAATAAACTTGAAAACTTGTAAAGTAAGCTTCATGGAAATAATTTTCTATGAAATCAAAAAAATCCTTTCATGCAGTATAAGTAAAAAATACCATTCTCCTCGTACTTTTGTCGGAAAAGTCAAAAAATACCTCGTACTAAAAACGACCAAAGATTCCTTTCATATCTTTTACTAAAAACTAACCAATGGGTAAATTAGATTTAATAAATTGTATTAGGATATAAATAATATTACATATTTAGAAAACATGGATGTGGATGATAAATATACCCCAGTAAATATCGAAGTATAAGAAATGTCGGATAAAAATGAGATTGCGAGATTTTTCCTTACCTTAGTTCTGATATGCTTCATACTTTTCCAAACCTCCTGTATAATTATTTAAATAATGTAATTTACTTATTAAAGAATCATATTCATTGTTATGATATCATATATGGTTCACTTATGACTTTATATTACCCGTTCATTTGTAAATCTATTTTAAAGCGGCGTTTTGGGTAAAATCGTTTCATTTATCATACTTGTTTCAACGTTTTGTTCTTGATATTAATACTTATCTCCTGATTTCCTCCATTTAAGAATGTAAAACATGATTTATATATAATAAATATTCAGCATATACATATATATGATAGATTGATAAATGGAATGAAATACACCGTTCATGGAGACGGTAGGCCGTAAGTACGCATGAACGCTGTTTTCATTTCCTTATTGAATTGAATGGAATTAAATAGATGACATACATATATATATTTACATAAATCCAGTAGAATTAACATGTCATATATATCATGATTAATTATTATATATAATTTATAATAATTCTTGAATTTTTAACATGGAAGATGAATCTCATCGCGTCGTGGAGACTGTAATCCGTACGTATGCACAAGCGATGATATTGTTCCCATATTTATTGAATGGAATTGGAGTGAATGATATAATATATCAGAATAAGTATTATGTCATAATAATAATATTTAGTTATTATTTACACAATTATACCCATCCAAGTAAGGTGGTGGTGGAAAAACAGATTACACCACGGCGTTGAGACTGTATTCCGTACGTACGCACGGGCGGTGATTTCGTTTTCCGTAGGATGGATAAAAGATGAAATGGGTTTGTCTCATATTTATAATAAAATATAAGTATATGAGGTATAATTATGTTATTACTTCATAATGAAACCACTAAATAAGAGTAAGTAGAAGAAGAATGAAACATGAAAGAATCGGTAGAAGGTATTACCTCTTCCTCGAAGTACCTCCTTTGAACTTTTTCTTAGGGAACTAGAGTTGGTCTTTTGAGAAAACCAGTAACAATATAAGGTTTATAGGGAAGTGGGGAAGTGAAATGGGAAGTGGTTGTCCGAGCTTCAAGGCTGGAAATGGTGTGAGGAGGATAGGGAGGAGGTGACCTTTTATAAGGGAGGAGAGGGGCAGCTTTGGAAATATAAGAAATATTAATTTATAATAAATTCAAACCCCACATAAAAACATCCAAAATGACTCAAATTCGGATATGAGGTAAGATAGGGTTTTAATCCCATAAAAAATTCAAATTTATACATGTTTTTATTTTATTTTAAACCTTATCATTTTGATTTATCCTTATTTAATCTATTAATGTTTATTTGTGGTAATAATATTCTAAAATTTAAATTGTTATAAATAATTACTTATGTGCTATGAATTATCAATAATTAGATACTTTATGACTTTTTAGACTATATATTTCAATTTACAATTTTTAAATATTTTTGTGATTTTTAAACAATTTAATAATATGTTATTTTTGTAAAATAACAATAGTGTCAATTTTGACACTATTCATTTATTTGAATTTAAATAAAATTCACACAGAGGATATATTCGAACTAAAATATTTAATAGGTTCCTAAAATGTCATAGTAATCTAGAAAATTAGTGGAGCACATTAAATAGTTCATATAATATTTATGTTACTATTTGTAAAACCATTTATTTGATATTTCTCTTAATAAAATAATTACTACAACATTTTTGTATAATTAGTAAATATACTAATTTTTTTGAATAAAAATTAAAAATAAAAAACTAGGATGAATATGAATTATATATATTTCATACGAATACATTTAGTCTGATTTATCTTCTAAAACACCCAAATTTTAAAATGTTATATTTATTAAATTATGAAGGTGACAACTTTGACATCATATAAAATAAAATAATATAAGTGTCATAATCACTTTTATAAGACTCCAAACGGTAATATATTCAGTAATTGGATGATTATGGTGTATATATACACTACCAATAAGTTTTGGTCAGGTTTCTGAGCCTTTTAATGGGTATTATTATGTCAATAAATACTATATTACTTATATTTCACTAAACAAATAATTTCTGCATCATTAATGTATAAGCTATTAAGGTAATTAAATATATCTTAAAAATTATAAATAAATTACCATTATAAAGAAAAAAAATTTATCTTTCAAATGAATATTTATAACCGAATTTATATTCAATGTAAACTTATATTAAAAATACATTAATTATTAAAGATGAGTGAGACATATTTCACTTTCCTTTAAATAAAATAAACCAAAGGTCTTAATCACCCCCAAGTTGGTTCTAATGGATTACCTTTCGACCCAAAAATGAATTAGAGCGAAATATAATCATCCAATTATATTAAGACACGTTTTAGGGTAATTTTATAATATTATTTTTACCCTTAATTACCCGATTTACCTTTTACGATGGTAAATAAAATTTACCGTAGTTACTATTCATAATGCCCAAAAATAAAAAGTGGTCTATTAATATAATTTGGACCCACTGATACCAAATATGGAATCCATTTGTCAAAATTCAATACACAGAAGTTTCAGAAATTAAATTAAAATTAATCCCGTTGTCGAAAGAAAACGGGTTTTTGTTTAAAACTTTGCAAAAGATTGATTTGATTTAACCTACGAATTCAATGTAAAATCAATGCTAATGACATAAATTATATTAAATTGTAAAAATATATTCTATTTAGACTTTAAAACCATTAAATATTATAATTTAACAATATAAATTATTACGATGAAAAAGTTGTTTTTAATTAAAATATAACGTGTTTTTACTATTCATTAAAATATGAAAGTTATCAGAAAAATATCAAAACATTATCCAATGTAAATTTTTATATCCTGATTCAATATAAGAAGTTTATGTTGTAAAATTTAACTTATAAACTTGTCAAAAATTATATTTGAAATGGGTGCCCCATCAAAAGGCGGCAAAACTGCATTTTTTTAAAAATACTTATTTTACCCGAAAAATTTATTTTTCTCTCATACCATATTCTATAAAATGTGTAAGATGAATTATAATGTCATAAAAATAAAAATATATTTTCTACTATTCATACTGGCTAGTTTATAAAAATATTATAACCATATATCGTTTTTTAGGGAAACTCGGTATTGCGTAAAACACACGTTATCGAGGAAGGTTGTGATTGCATGTAATGCAAGCCAACTCAGTGTTGTGTGTAGTGAAAGACTCCTTTGTTGTTGTGTATAAAAAAATACAACCACATTTCATTTACACTTTGAATATATATATATATATACACTCAATGTTGCGTAGAATAACTACTATCAAAAAAACATGAAATTGTGTGTAACACGATCCAAGATTAGTGTTGCATATACTGCAAGCTAATACGGTGTTGCGTATATCGCAAGATAATCTTGTTGTAGCATACAACAGAACATATGAAATAAATTAAAAGAATATATCTTATAAAATATCGAGTTGTTACATTCTACCCCCTTAAAATGAATTTTTCCCTCGAAATTCGTCGGGGTTATAAATCGTTTACTATTCATAGAAACCCACATCGTAAAAAGGAATACCAAAATTTAATTTTAAAAACTAAAGTATGAAACGTAATGATTACCCAATGTAACTCATCACTGAGTTTCCATATAGGAGAACATAGGTGAAAATATGGATATGGAAGAAAAATCTAACCATCAAGTTCTCATGGAGAGTGGTAGAGAACATGGCCATGAAAAAGCCAAAAATCACAAAGCCATAAATTGGTGATGTTATAAGGTACCATCTGATTCATTAGATATGAGAAAGCAATGACAACATTTTTGGTTTTCAATATCATTTCCCAAATGTTTAATAATTTTCAAATCAAAATAAATACTTACTTGATTTTGGTAAAATCTCACCGTTGTTCGTGCCGTGAACAATTTCCACTTCATCTCATAAAGAAATGAAGTTGAATTTGTCCTTAGTGAAGTGTTATCAGATCATGTGATAGAATGATGTGTCATTCCATCTGTTTCAAACAAAAAGGTTAGAAAAAGTTATGAAATATACATAAGTCCATCTATGGTGTGGTTAATCGCATATGATTCCAAAAATTGACTTATAATTCATCTATCATACCTTTTAATAAAATAAAACTAGTTTCTACTAACAAGGGACAACTTGTAGGGCAGTGGTAGGCGATAAAGGCCTGTCGCACTTCGGTTGTGGGTTCGATTCCCACAGCCTAGTTTTGACATGATGGGTTGTCGCTCGTTCTGCATGTTATCCCTTTTCTTAATCTACAATATTATAACATTCCATCAATAATATAGAAAAAAGTTCTAGCATTAAACAATACTAACTTATGTCCAACATAATTCATTCCAATCTTTAGGCTTATCTGAAATACTTCTGTCTAAGCTCATAGTTTAAAAAAAACAATTACTAGAAATGTCATCTGCCGATCATGTGAATACCATCATTTATCACCCATATATCATATGATATATCTTGTTGGTCAAATTACAAACATATGAATACCTTAATCATTTATTCTCTTGAAAAATGAATACCCATTGGACCTTAGTGAAGACATGAATGCTGTCCAAATTTAACACTTTCCACATAAGAAAATCCCAAAATTTTCTGTATACTCAAACCATGATATAACTTTGTCCTTATATCAGTCATGAGCTCATTTCATTTTTTCTTTATCCCTTCATTATGCACATGTCATCTTCTTTCCAAAAATACTTCAATCACTTTTCATGGTTACCGGTACCATATAATTATTGAAAACCAATACATAGATATTCCAAAATTCCACGATGCCATAAATGAGATTCCATGATACTATTTTGAAATCCCATTACATAAAAACTTAATCATTACAAAACATCATTTTCATACTTAACATCACAAATAGTGATCACATATGACTTCCCTTTATCCTTTGCCTTATGTGGTTGCTGACGTTGATCATCAATAACCCTTGGATTAGGGAATTGATTAGAATAATGCCCCATTTCCTTGCACTTGAAGCATTAAAGTGTTGGTGGTGCGTTCTCTATAGTATTTTCTTTATTCACATAATTACTTAGAAACTCATATACTTGATGACCTTATTTTCCACACATAAAACATTTTCTAGTCCCTTTATGAAAATATCCACCCATGCTTCTTTCCAAACTTTGAGCATAAAGAAACATTCATCTTCTTTTCGCCATTATTCTGAGATTTCTCCTTGAACTCCATCTTTCGTTTCTTGTCAAAACCATGAGATGGATATGTAACACTAACTTCCATTTAAACATTGATAGCACAACACACAATTTCTTCATAGCTACTGAAGTCTCTTATAGCTAATGCCCTTCGAAGACTTGGTTTTAAGCCACTGAAGAATCGATCAGCTTTACTTTCAGGTTGGATGATAAAACCAGATGCATACCTTGCAAGTCTTGTAAAATTCGCTTCTTATATACCAACAGATTCATCATCCTTCTGCTTAAGCTCAAAGAACTCCTTTTCCATCTTTGTCCAAAGAATACGAGGGAAGTAATTACTGAAAAACATGTTCTTGAACTCGTCTCATTCCATGGATTCAATTTCATCTTGGGGCCTTGTACTGTTAATTAGAGACCACCACTGGTCTGCTTCACCTTCTAAATGGTAAACAGCTAGAATTAATTTATCATGTTCTGAATAGCGAAGTATGGAAAATATCTTTTCAATGGTACTGATCCATTGTTCAGCAACAAGTGGATCAGAAGACCCATTGAATGAAGGTGGACATTGCCTCATGAAGGACTCAATAGAATATTCTTCCCCCTATGCTCATTTGGAAGTCCAGAATGATTCATAGCTTGTGTAAGTATAACAACAAGATTTTGCACTCTATATCCCATAACGTTGGTTTGTTCAAGAAGACAATCATTGCATAGTCCAATACATTGATCAACATGGTTCCTTCGAGTTCCATCCATCGTCTAAAACCCAAAAAGAATAGTGTGAGAGGAAAAAATCTTGCTAGGGAAAACAACATAATAAAGGGGGAGTACATTCAATATCTAACATCCTAGGTTTAATTCTATGATCGTTACCGTAATCGTAGGACTATAAGCTATACGTATACTTAACATTAGGGAAATCCCTATACATACCTTAGAAATATCTCTAGGGATCTCATTAAAGATTTCACATCCTAGTTTCCAAAGGTTAACTAAACCTTTCCTCAGATACCAACTGTAGAGGCCCGAAGCTTGACGTACATGGAAATTACATTACTTTTGTGGAATAACAAAAATAGAAAAACAAGGATCGTAATAGTTTAGTGTCTTTAGATACATGGAATATAATCTTCTAATCATGGTGAAAGATCTTCAACATCTCCATTAATGATCTCCCCCTTTTGTTTTCTTACCTAAAAACTTTCATTAAATCTTGGGGAAAAGAAAAAATATAAAGGGTGAGCTCAAATGCTCAGTAAGGGTAAGAATAAAGAACAAAAAACAATCCTTAGACATTTGAATGTAAAAACATGAGCATAAAATCTAAACATCAAAATCTTGAGCAATGACATAAAACATGGCAGTACATAAGGCATAGATCATGAAGAAACATTAATCATGATAAAATAGAATGGGGATAAAACATGTAATTGTGGAAACCATTAAGCACATGATATGATTTCCATAGTAGCCAAGGCATTGCTGCCAAGACCATCTTAGTGGACAAAGTCACTTACTGAACCGGGTTTACTTGCCGTTCCAGCCCTGTATTACTGAATCAGATTTACTTGCCATTCCAACCATGTCTACCTCATGAGATATAAATCTTTACCCAATGCATTGGATGGAGATATAGGTCCAACCCATCTCATAATGATACCATTCTATGTGTGCCACAAGATCATAAATCATACATCATAGCATAACCCATATAATAAAAATGGGATTCTTAGACATCATGCCATAATAACATAATCCATATAAGATAAAAGGACATTATAAAAATAATTCCATCATAACATAATCAAATCAATGTAAAAACAGGGATAGAAAAAGAACCCTATATTATCTTAGATGGAAAATAATTTTGATAAAACGCTTGAACTCCATTCATGAGGAAAGTATCCTTTCTACTTCAAAAACATTTTTCCTTTCTTAACACGTCATAAAATTTCTAACTAAAATAAGATGATTAAAAATAAACTTGAAAAATTGTAAAGTAATATTGATGGAAATAATTTTCTATGAAATCATAAAAATCCTTTCACGTCGTATAAGTTAAAAATAACATTCTCCTTGTACTTTTGTCGGAAAAGTCAAAAAATACTTCGTACTAAAAACGACCAAAGATTCCTTTCATATCTTTCACTAAAAACTAACCAATGGGTAAATTGTATTTAATAAATTGTATTAGGATAGAAATAATATAACATATTGAGAAAACATGGATGTGGATGATAAATATGCCCCAATAAATACCGAAGTATAAGAAATCTTGGATAAAAATGAGATTGTGAGATTTTCCCTTACCTTAGTTCTGATATGCTTCGTACGTATCCGAACCTCATGTATAATGATTTAAATAATTCCATTAACTTATTAAAGAATCATATTTATTGTTATGATATCATATATGGTTCACTTATGGCTTTCTATTACCCGTTCTTTTGTAAATCCATGTCAAATCAGTGTTTTGGGTAAAATCGTTTCATTTATCATACGTGTTTCGACTTGTTGTTCTTGATATTATTACTTATATACTTTTTTCATCAATTTAATAATTTAAAACATGATTTCTATATAATAAATATTCAGCATATACATATATATGATAGATTGATAAATAGAATGAAATACATTGTTCATGGAGACGGTAGGTCGTCCGTACGCATGAACGTTGTTTTCATTTCCTTATTGAAATGAATCGAATAAAATAGATGACATACATTTATATATACATAAATAAAGTAGCATTATCATGTCATATATTTCATGATTACGTATTATATATACTTTATAATCATTCTTGAATTTTTAACATGGAAGATGAATCTCATCGCTTCTTGGAGACGGTAATCCGTACGTACGCACAAGCGATGATATCATTCCCATATTTATTGAATGGAATTGGAGTGTATGATATAATATCTCAGAATCATTATGATGGAATAATAATCATATTTATTTATTCTTTACACCATTATACCCATCCAAGTAAGGTAGTGGTGGAAAAACATATTACACCACGGCGTGGAGACGGTATTCCGTACGTACGCACGCGCGGTGATTTCATTTTCTGTATGACGGATAGAAAGTGAAATGCGTTTGTTTAATATTTATAATAACATATCAGTATATGAGGGATACTTATGTTATTACTTCATTGTGAAACTAGTAAATAAGAGTAAGTAGAAGAAGAAAGAAACTCGAAAGAATCAGTAGAAGGTATTACCTCTTCCTCGAAGTGCCTCCTTTGAACTTCTTCTTAGGGCACTAGAGTTGGTATTTTGAGAAGACCAGTACCTATATATGGTTTCTAGGGAAGTGGGGAAGTTAAATGGGTAGGTTTTAGCTGAGCTTCAAGGATAAAAATGGTGTGAGGAGGAGAGGGATGAGGTGCCCTTTTATAAGGGAGGAGAGGGGCACCTTTGGAAATATAAGAAATATTAATTTATAATAAATTCAAACCCCACATAAAAACTTCCAAAATGACTCAAATTCGGATATGAGGTAATATAGGGTAGTAATACCATCATAAAATCAAATTTATACATGTTGTGGTTTCATTTTAAACCTTATCATTTTGATTTATCCTTATTTAATCTATTTAGTTTTATTTGTGGTAATAATATTCTAAATTTTATTTTTTATATATATAATTACTTATGTGCTGTGAATTATCCATAATTAGATAATTTATGACATTTTAGACTATATAAATTTCAATTTATAATTTTTAAATATTTTTGTTATTTTTAAACAATTTAATAATATGTTATTTTTATAAAATTACAATAGTGTCAATTTTGACACTATTCATTTATTTGAATTTAAATAAAATCTACACAAAGGATATATTCGAACTAAAATATTTAACAGATTCCTAACATGTCATAATAATCTATAAAATTAGTGGAGGACATTAAATAGTTCATATAATATTTATTTTACTATTTTTAAAACCATTTATTTGATATTTCTCTTAATAAAATAATTACTACAATAATTTTGTATAATTATTAAATATACTCATTTGTTGCATAAAAATTAAAACTAAAATACTAGGATGAAGATAAATTTTATATCTTTCATAAAAATACAATTAGTTGGATTTATCTCCTAAAACACCCAAATTTTAAAATGTTATATTTATTAAATTATGAAGGTGACAACTTTGACATCATATAGAATAAAATAATATAAGTATCATAATCACTTCTATAAGACTCAAAACGGTAATATATTCAGTAATTGGATGTTTATGGTTTATATATACACTACCAATAAGTTTTGGTCAGGTTTTTGAGCCTTTTAATGAGTATTATTATTTCAATAAAAACTATATTACTTATTTTTCACTAAATAAATAATTTCTGCATCATTAATGTATAAGAAATTAAGGTAATTAAATATATCTTAAAAATTATAAATAAATTACCATGATAAAGAAAAAAAATTTATCATTCAAATCAGTATTTATAACCGAATTAATAGTCTGTATAAACTTATATTAATAATACTTTAATTATTAAAGTTGAGTGAGACATATTTAACTTTCCTTTAAATAAAATCAACTAAATGTCTTATTCACCTCCAAGTGGGTTCTAATGGATTTTATTTCGACCCAAATATGTCTTAGGACGAAATATAATCATCCAATTATATTAAGACAAGTGTTAGGGTAATTTTATAATATTATATTTACCCTTAATTACCCGATTTACCTTTTAATATGGTAAATAAAATTTACCGTAGTTACTATTCAGAATGACCAAAAATAAAAAGTAGTCTATTAATATGATTTGTACCCACTTATTCCAAATATGGAATCCATTTTTCGAAATTAAATACACAGAAGTTGCATAAATTAAATTAAAATTAATCCCATTGTCGAAAGAAAACGTGTTTTTGTTTAAAACATTGCAAAAGATTGAATTGATTTAACTTATGAATTCAATGTAAAATCAATGCTAATGACATAAATTATATTAAATGGTAAAAATATATTCTATTTATACTTTAAAACCATTAAATATTTTAATTTAACCATATAAATTATTACGATGAAAAAAGTTGTTTTTAATTAAAATATAGCGTTTTTTACTATTCATTAAAATATGAAAGTTATCAGAAAAATATCCAAACTTTATCCAATGTAAATTTTTATATCCTGATTCAATATAAGAAGTTTATTTTGTAAAATTTAACTTATAAACATGTCAAAAATTATATTAAAAATGGGTGCGCCATCAAAAGGCGGCAAAACTGCATTTTTTGAAAAATATTTATTTTACCCGAAAAATTTATTTTGTTCTCATACCATGTTATATAGAATGTGTAAGATGAATTATAATGTAATAAAATTCAAAATGTATTTACAACTATTCCTAATGGCTAGTTTATAAAAATATTATAACCATATATCGTTGTTTAGTGAAACCCGATATTGCATACAACACACGCTATCGAGAAAGGTTGTGATTGCGTGTAATGAAAGCCATGTCAGGGTTGTGTGTAGTGTAAGACTCTTTTGTTGTTGTGTGTAACAAAATCCAACCATATTTAATTTACACATTGAATATATATATATATATACAAACTCAATGTTGCGTAGAATAACTACTATCAAACAAATTTGAAATTGTGTGTAACGCGATCCAAGATTAGTGTTGCGTATACTGCAAGCTAATACGGTGTTGCGTATAGCGCAAGATAATCTTGCTGTAGCGTACAATAGAAGATATGAATGAAATTAAAAGAATATATCTTATAAAATCTCAGGTTGTTACACAAGCCCTCTCTTTCATGGATGGTTACTCTGGATATAACCAGATCCGAATGACCCTCGAGGATGAGGAGTCCACAACTTTCAGGGCGCCCAAGGTACTTTATGTTACCAAGTTATGCACTTCGGCCTGATGAATTCAGGTGCCACCTATCTTTGAGCCATGCATTGCTTATTCAAGCCAATCCTGGGAACATTGGTGGAGTGCTATGTGGACGACCTGGTAGTCAAATACCGCAAGCACCATGACCTTCTCAAGGATCTTGAGAAAGTGTTTGGCTTCCTCCGTTCCTACCACCTAAAGATGAACCCATTGAAGTGAACTTTTGGGGTCACCTCTAGCTAGTTTCTTGGATTTGTTGTCAGGTACCGGGGCATCGAGATTGACCTAGAGAAGATCAAGGCCACCAGCCAGTTGCCTCCCCCATGTAATATTCGGGAGCTTCGAGGTCCCCAAGGACACTTATCCTACATACGATGATTAATTGCGAATCTGGATGGAAAGTGTAAGCCATTTTCCTAGATCATGAAGAAAGGCTCTGATTACGAATGGGACGAAGAGTTCCGGACTGCGTTTGAGGAAATCAAACAGTATCTGCTCTAGCCTTCGGTCTTGATGCCACCTGTCTCTGGGAAGCCGCTGGTTCTCTATGTCACCACCCTGGAATGGTCCCTTAGCGCCCTTCTCACCTAGAAGAACAATTAGGGGGCTTAGAACAGTCTCTACTACCTCGGTCGCATGCTCCTCAATACAGAGACCAGATAATCCCCCATCGAGAAGAGCTACCTTGTGCTCGTATTCACCATATAGAAATTGCGGCATTACCTACAGCACCACGATGTAAAACTGGTCTCTTGAGTAGACCCATGGAAGTATATCCTAAGTCGTCCCATGTTGAATGGCCGACTAGCGCGGTGGGCGGTAATCCTCTAGTAGTTTGACATTAGGTTCGTGCCATAGAATTCTATCAAGGGACAAGCGTTGGAAGACTTCCTTGCTGCCCTAGTCTCTGGACATGGATTTTCCCGATGAGGAGATCCTGTCAGTCGATCAAGCCATCCCATGTTGGCATATTCACTTTGATGGTGCCTCCCGAAGCCCCACCGGTAGGAGGATCAAATATCCTCGACTCAATAGAATTGGCTTGGGCATCATATTTAGTAACCCGGTGCAAGCCATTCTTCCATACTCAATCATGTTGTCAGAAGGCTGCCCCAACAACGAGGTAGAGTATCAGGGCCTCATTACCGGCCTTGAGCTAGCCCTCGAGATCGATGTGTCCCATTTGTATGTGAAAGGGGACTCCAAGCTAGTCATTAAGCTGGTCAATGGAGACTATGTTGTCAGGAAACTAGAACTGGTACCATTGTTAGAATGCACTCTCCAGCTAATGGCTCAGTTCCCTTCTCGTCCAGAGGTTATCCATGTCCCTCGGTCGCAGAATGGTTGAGAGGATGCTTTGGACAACTTAGCCACATCACTTGTAGAGCCCGAACATGATGATCTAATTATCCATGTGGTGCATCAGAGATTCATAGCTCCTGTTACCCCGTATGGCGATGACAGCCCATAGGTAAGCCATCTTATCATCGGCGCCTCTGCGTTAGGACCCCCAGGTCATCCGGATACAGTGATCGAAATGATTGCTGATTGGAGGACACCCTTGGTTGAATACCTCCAACACGGTAATCTCCCGTCAGACTGGGCTGAGCACGAGCGAATCTGACGCCGCACACTACAGTTTACCCTCCAGAGCGTTCCCAGCCATGAGTCAATCCTCTATAAGCATGGTTTGGATGGTGTTATCCTCCATTGCATTAAATGAGTTGAGATTACATAGGTCAAGAAAGAGGTGAATTCCAGTTCCTGTGGTTCCCATCAGGCCAGTCCAAAAATATCTCACCAGATCCGGAGACTAGGGTATTTTTGGCCCTCCATGATCCATGACTGCATCGAGTTTGAAAAGAGGTTCCATGCATTCCAAGTTCATGCTATCTTTGTACATCATCCATCGAATCCTCTCTATACTACAAAGTACTCTTGGTCCTATGCAGTCTGGGGATTATATGTCGTGGGACCATACCCACCAGCAACAGCTCGCCAATGCCGGTTCATTCTGACCACTATGGATTTCTTTTCCAAGTGGGAAGAGGCAGTTCCTCTCAATGGATTTAAGGCCTATTCTATCATTGACATCATGAGTTCCAATATCATCCATTGGTTTGGAGTACCTCATGTTGTCCTCACTAATAACGACACCAACTTCTGAGCAGCTAAGTTGAAAAAGTTGTATGCCAAGTACAACATCTGCTCTAACCATACCTCTCGCTATCACGCACATGAAAATGGACAGATTGAGGCGTTCAATAAAACCCTCTCTAACATCCTGCAGAAAATAGTTGGTCAGAACAAGAAGAGTTTATCGGAAAAGCCCCCTAATGCCCTTTGGACTGATCGGACGATGAGTCGTAATTCCACCCAGGTGACCCCATATTTCCTGGTGTACGGAACTGAGGTCGTCCTGCCCATCGAGATTCAGTTTCCCTCATTGCGCACAACGGTCTATGACCAGGAAGCACTAGATAGAGTGGCTGAAATCCGTCTAAATGAACTGGAAGCACTTGAAAAGAATAGGATTCATGGCCTGCACAACCTAGAAAGGCATCAGAGTTGGATGGCTCGAGCTTTCAACAAGAAATCTCATCTCCGCTCTTTCCTGCAAGGTGATTTGGTGCTGGATCTGAGAACACTAATGATCCTTGGTAGGAAACCACCAAAGTTATAGCTCAAATGGGAATGACCTTTCATTGTTCATAAGGTTTATCCCAATAGAGCATACTCCCTGGTTACCAAGGATGGATATTGTATAACTCCTCCCACCAATGCCAAGTTCCTAAAACAATACATTTCCTGAGATATCGGGTCCTACATGACCTTAAACTGTTGGTCCCGCATGACGTTAAACTGCACGCTCATCCCGCATGACGTTAAACTATATGTCATCCTGCATGAAATTAAACTATATGTTGTCCCACATGATGTTAAACTATATGTTGTCCCGCATGATGTTAAACTGTATGTCATCACACATGACGTTAAACTGTATCTTCAAGAACAATGTGTGACTTGATTCCCATACTTATGGGATACATAGGAATTCCCAGACATTTCTTCTTGGGTCTAGCCCTAGGAATCACAAAACCCATCTGTGTTTTTTCGGTCTCACATCATGTTAAACTGCACGCTCATCCAGCATGACGTTAAACTATATGTCATTCCACATGACGTTAAACTGTATGTCATCCCACATGAAGTTAAACCATATTCCGTCTTGCATGACATTAAACTGTATCCTCAAGAAGTACGTGTGGCTTGATTCCCATTCTTATGGGATATGTTGGACCACCTGAACATTTAGACACCGGGTCCAACCCCATCTCTTTGAGATCTCCCAATCTCCCGACCACCTAGGCCCCTTGGCTTGCGCCTCTCCAAGAGGGGGATATATAGGTGTGATAAAGGGTTATTCCCTCCTTCGTTTCGGGTTTTTGGCACCATTCCCCCTTTCTCCTGGGAATTCGCCATCTCTTGACCACTCTCAAAATGAGTCCCTTGACCATTTACGGTGATTCACCGATGTGTCTAAGAGTACTCTTGTCTTGGACCTGGAGTGTTGGATTCAACTTCGGCAAGCTTCCATCCACTCGTCAAGCTTCATGTTCCCCTTCATTTAGGCCCCTATTATTTTTCACACCCGAAGGGACCCCCAAAAAATGGCATGGATACCATGACTAAGGGCTCTCCTACCGTTACGGGCCAATACCCCAAAAGTTTCAGAAAAAAATTCATAAAAATCCCGCATTGCGAACATGGTCAGCGGTTGATGCTCATTTGTTGTCCCCATTTCAGGCTAACGTGACAGGATGTTGTGTTGCTAACATGGTCAGCAGTAATCCTCCATCGTCACGCTAACCCCTTCAAGACCTGAATGTTGGTTACATGATTCACATTATGTTCCACCCCATCATGTCCAGGTGGAATCTCGACGCTCTTCGCACTGTCCCTCAGTGCACCTCCACACGTCAGGTGGAAAAATCTGCAATATGGCGTCCCTTGGGGATCCCACGATCTGAGCACTAAGGAAATAAACTGGGATCTTCTCTAAGAGCTATGGGAATCTTGATCCTCATCCTCATGTGACACGTGGGATCACCCGGACATCATGCTTCTGGGTCCAGCTCATCTGGGTGCTATCTTCTCCTGCCCCTTATCCTTTGGCCCTCACTGGCCTCCTAGCCCAAGGCTCCACTCCCGGAATTGTGCATGGTGGTGATGTGGAACTCATCCTCATTCAAATTGGGTATGCTTTATCGTGTCGTGTGCATTTCCTCAGGTCCAAGCCATATGACCTTAAACTGTGCTGTCGGGTCCAACCACATGACCCAAAACTGTGATAGTATCGTCCCAACCGCACAACAAAAAACAACACAACATTGTGATGACCTCATCATAGAGGGAATCACGTTGGGTATCGATCATTCATCATACCATATTTCAACACCTGCATACGGCTTGATTGTTGTGGCTATAACAGGAATTCATACCCTAGGTCGGTCACTTCACAACAAAAAACCATTCACCTAAAAGGACAAACAAGATAAATCAAATACCACTTCTTTTGGTGCGAGGGCCAGACCCTCAGGCCCCTTTCATCCTTTTCTATGTTGCCTTACCATGATTCCACCCAGAACTATGTATGGCTTTATTCTCATCCTCATGAGATATATAGGAACGCCAAGGCATTTCCCCCATGGGCCTAGCCTAACTTTTGTGTTCGGTCCCTTGGACTAAACACTTCCCCAAGGAACACATGGTAATTTGGACTTATGTCCTCATTCATGTTGGGTTTCATAATCATCTTACCATGTGCCCACCACTTTCTTTACCGATCCCTGGTCTGATTTCTAAGACCTTAAACTAATACCCTTTCCACAACTACGTATGTCTTGATTCCCATCCTTATGGGATACGTAGGAATGCCAAGACATTTTGTCTCAGGTCCATCCCTAGGAATCACAAATCCCATCCTTTCCCCCACCATCGACCCCTTGGCCTGACCCTTCGGGGAGTTGTGTAACCACAACATTTTCTCTGAAGATGTTTAGGATGCCCTATAATGACATTGGAAAGCAGCAGTTCCCTCACCAGAGAGGTCCTGTTTGAAATTAAAGATTATCTATATTCAGATTAATGTGCCCACTTAACATGCTTCCACAGTGGTGGCATAATTTCAGGAGTGTTGGATTCTATTCGCACAACCACCCCTTCACTTTCCATGCTTCACATGACCCTTTATTCGGATCCTCGTCCTCTTTCATGTCTTAAGAGACCCCCTAACAGTATGGATACTCAACTTATGGTCCGCCTACTATCCTGGGACAATGTTCCAAAAGACTGATGGATGATATTTGAGTTAGGTCCCATGTTGCGAACATGGTCAGTGGTCGACCCTCATTTGTTGTCTCCATTTCAGGCTAATGCGATAGGGTTGCTGTGTTTTGAACACGGTCAACAATTGTCCTTTATTGCCATGCCCATCCCATAGTGTTACAAATTTGGGTAACATGATTCACATCTTTTTTAGTCCCCTATATTTAGACTGATTCAAATGCCTCTGGCATTTCCCCAAACGCGTGCTAGAGCACATTGGGAAGATGATACATCGACTCGTCTGGGGTCCTCTTCCTTTGACTGGGCCTCCCTCTTCTCCTTGAAAATCCAGATTCAAATTTTGAATGCTTGATGCTTGGTTGATGCTCCCATGATTAAACTAAGTGATAGTACGAGCATCCCTTGTTTCTCACATCGGGTACGAACCACATGAGATTAGGAATGGGTCGCTATTTATTTCGGGATTATGGTTGAGCATGTTAAACCAAAGGGACAAGTAAATAAATTTCTCCATACATACAGTTCAAAATAACATGAAGCAGTAAGGCTAAATAAGTTTACGAGTTCATCCAAAATAGGGCCCTTAGAGGTCGTCTTCTTGGATGGATCTTTCCAAAGCGGCTACATTTTGGCGGGTTCCCTCAAGGACTACCTCCCGCCCCATGAGGACTCTCACTTCATCAGCGGCCGTAGAGCGTAGTTTGCTGACTCTAGCCCGTGCTCGTGCATGTTCAGCTTGGAGCTCAGTTATCTGGTGACTCGCTTCTACGAGTTGTTCATGAGCGTCTACCAACTGGGCCCTCAAATGCTCCATGAGTTCAGAACAGTTTTCGATGAATATATCCTGTTCTTTCACCTGTTCCTCGAGGCGTTGAACCTCTTGCTCCACCCTTAGAAATGCTCAGGTAATCCCCGACTCCTCCCGACATAGAGTGACATCAGAGCATCGGTTGCTCTCACATATCTTCTCGGCCATGTAATCACAGACTGTCAGGTGAAGGCGTTGAGCATCTGCCCCTCCAGAACATAGGGAACACATCCAAGTGTAAAGTGAACCCATCAACTTCAACCATTACATGTGAGGTTGACTAAGAAAATGACGAATGCACTTACACCCCTTGCGAAGCATCATCCATCTCTCCTCGGCCGCTTCTGAGTCAGAATCATCGATTTCTTCGGGGTCAACGGGCTGATAAATAAGAAATATAGGCAACAGAATAGTAGCAGGGTCCTCCTTAGAGATCCCACCCAAGGTAATATCCTCTTTAGTGTCTAGGAGAACTTCCTCTCTCTCCTCAACCCTAGTGGCACCATCATCAACCTCCGACCCTGCCCCGACCGCAGCACCACTGGTATCCATCGCTCCCTGCTCATCAATTGTTGGGCTGACATAGTTTGGGAGGCATGATCTGGATGGGGTGGTACATTTTCCATCGGCAAGTTCGCAGATGGTCCAGTCTCAGCAGCCTAACGATCCTCCAATGCCATGATCACTGTACATACAAGGAGTACACTGATCAATTGTGTTCTCCGATGGTAAGCACTGGTATCGAAGCAAGGAACTTACAGGAACCCAAGGCATCGGCCTCTAGTGGTCTGGCCTCTACAGGAGTTGTCGTGGAGGGGGATCCCTCAGTACTCCTCAATTCAATAATGGGCATCGATGCTCCACCTTGACCCGTTGGAGCTTCCTCCCCTCCTTCGTCTAGAGACTCTTGCCAACACCCATATGCTCCTGAGTAAGATAAGAAGGGTGGATTAAGGATTCCAAAGGAAAGAGAGAGAAAAATGGAGATAGATAAGGATTGAAGCACACCTCCAGTAGCTCAGTCACATCTATATCAGAGCCGACAATCTCGCTGCTCTCCCAGAGACTCCCTTGGTGGGATGCCCCTTGAGACACTTTACCATTGGGATCATCCTCTCCTTCACCTCCTCCTTCCGCTTCCTCTTCTGTCTTACTACCCTCTGATTCATCATTTCTGTCATCATCCCCCAACGACATCATTTCTGGATCATGCTCCTGGTTGAGCATCACTTTCACCTAGAGAGGTGGCTCCACACGCTGACCCCATTGGCGTGCGAAAATGTCCATGGATGTTAGATATGCATGCTAAAGATGAAAGTTCACTCTGTCAGAAATCTGAACAAGCCCGACTTCTGGCTATTGGATCCCGTCTCGCACTATCTTCTACCAGAGGGTTTTAGTACTCACTGAATATTGCAAGGTTAGCCAAGCCAACCATAGTGCAGGGAAAA
Organism: Viscum album; assembly: GCA_963277665.1. Classification (NCBI taxonomy): domain Eukaryota; kingdom Viridiplantae; phylum Streptophyta; class Magnoliopsida; order Santalales; family Viscaceae; genus Viscum; species Viscum album. The sequence continues at coordinate 1,262,822,278 of OY728146.1, forward strand.
TGGAATCTTGAGAAGGTTGAAGCAGGTATCTTATTTGCTTTATGGGGAGCTCTCTAGCCACTCTGTGGGACCCTCCTCCTTTAGGCGACGAGGGTGTGGCCACACCATGCGACGCCCCCTCCGTTGAGTTCCCAGACTGTGTGGGCCCCGTTTCCTGACGCACTTCTGATCTTCCCCCTCTAGCGGCTCCCTACCTACTCTCTCGCCGCCCGGGATCCACACTGGCTACATTGAGTTTCCGAGCTCGCTTCCACAAAAGCCCTCTGGGTATGCTATGGCCCAATGTTTAGCATACTCGGTTGAAATACCGGATTCAACTCTGGTGGGAGGAAAGGTGATGATGTCTCCAGAGACATGGGTCGTGAACATCAGCCATAGCTGACGAAGAACACACTGATGCCTCTCCTCCCGAACGTCTGTGTATACTCTTTTCGGCATTCTCTAGAGGCACCCAAACTACCTGGCAAATCTGGATGACACATATGGCTCACATAAGATCTTCCCATCAATCTGGTCCACAAGAACCCCACCTTTGATGCTCTGGAAGTACTCCTTCTACTCTATTGAGCGTTTCCCATTGACTATCATTTGGCCAGTTGGGGTAGGGAACAAGCTAAGGGTGAAGTTGGTGTGATTACCAATTCTGATCTTCACTCCCTCCTCATTGAGCATCAGCGACATGACCCCAAAAATGTTCAACATAGATGGTCGCATGCCATTTCCAAGAGGACGGATGGCATTTTGGAAAGTGTATCCATCATAATGATCTACAACCCAGCCATGGAAAATTTTGTTGGGCTCGTATACTATCCTAGGTGATCCCCCTCTCGAGATGTGTCTCAAAATTGCATATAACCGAGCCATCATGGGGACCCCCAGGTTGAACCTATTGTGGGCAGCCATGATGCCGACCATCACAAGGGTTGCTGGATGGATGCCCATCCTTGCATCCATCACTGGAAAGAGCCACCCACTTAGGAATGTAGCGAGAAATCCGGTGTACCGAACATTCAGATCCCAAATCTCGTTTAAACTGTAGCCCCCTGACTGATAGTGCCCCTCCTCCAAGATCCTTCAGTATGATACACTCTTGCTCCTCTGTGCCATGGTTTGACACCTTCTCCCTCGCCCTGGCATCTTGATTTCTAGACCCCTCTCTAGGAACAGGCTAAAACAGTCCTTGAAGGCGATGTCCTTCAAGAAGTCCATGACCCCCAGCTTCTTCTCGGCCAGCTCCAGCAGGTGCCACGCCAGTATGGGTGTTCGTGATCTGTCGCCCCAGGTGTTCATCGGTGGAAGGAATTTGTTGTATTGATGGCCCTCTAATGGGATACCTTCGATGCAGTGGATGTCCTAGAGACTAATACCGACTTCCCCATGATGAAGATGGAATGTGTTGGTGTCAGGGGACCACTGGGTGAACAGATCTGGCCCAAGATCGTTCTGGTGGTAGAAGTGGAATTGCAATGTCCATACCACCTCAAATAAACCAATATTCCACATCTCAGCCCCAAATTGGTCACATTTATGGTGAACCCAGTACGCCCAGGACCATTCGCTGGTGAAATTGCCTTCGAACCGCAGGTCCCAGTCCTGCAGCCAGCCTTTGGTCTCATCCGTGATGCTCTGACGAAAGGTGCTTGCGTAGAGGGCCGAGGATCTCTCCGCAACTGGGTCACCCCCAAAAATGGTCCTAGTCCTGGGATTCAGGAAATATACATCCACATTCCTGGTTTTCTAGTAGGATAACCATTTTTGGTGATATTGTATTGAGTAAGATCGTCCTCACGGGTCACCCACGACAGCGGTGTATCCACCTCAAAGCCCGGTAGAGGGACCTCCTCCAGAATACCAAAGTCCCATTGTGGCATGTTATTAGACAATTCATAATCCTTTTGGGTGGGGGTTAGAAAATTTAAGAGGTTATGGTTGTTGGAGACAATCCTTTTTGCGCCATAAACTTTTGGGTTTGCAGCCATTTCAGCCTTTCGAGCAGCGACTTCTCCCTCACCAGCCTGGTTTGCGGCCATCTCCTTCAGACAAGTGTTCAGGTGGTTGGAACTAAATTGGAAAGGGAGGTTCGTAAAATCAGTGGGTGTGGTGATATTTTAGACTGCGGTGTGAAAAACCCCAAGTTTGTGCGTAAAATGACGCCTGATCTTGGTAGAATTACGCACAGACGGAGCCTTTTTTGCGCAGGACCGGAGAACTTTTCACACATGAGAGCTCGAAGCCTGTCACACGAGACAAGTCGTATAAAGCATGGTACCCTCGGTGTATTTTATAGTCTAAACATGAGTATTGCGCCCGCACAGAAAGTGAATTCTGTGCCTTTCTGATTTTTGCGCGCAACTTCCAATTTTTGCGTGCATGGACCCTGCAGGGCCCTGCATTTCGGCGTTTCCCTCAGAATCCGACCGTTGCAACCCATCCCCAATCCAATTCTGGGGGGGGGATTTATAAACGCAGAAAAGTGATCAAGTGTTGAAGAAGGCTTCGAAACAGCAAAGCAAAGTCATATTCAGACCCTGAGACTGAGTCCGAGGGGCCTGGAGGTGTCACGCGAAATAAATTCCTAAGTGTGCAAAAAAAAGGATACCCCATGTGGAAGGTTCTAGGATTCACGATAATTTGTGCAGACGGGCATGAAATATTTCACGCCCCTGCACCCGCGCGGTTGAAATTTCACACCGCTGCCTCGGGCACACAATTATTTCTCGCCAAGATTGTTTACGCACCCCGGACTTCTATAAATAGAAGGTGACCCCCTCTGACTTCAGGGATGAAGAATTTGAACCGGCTCTCGTGCGCAAAATTCGTCTTCCACCCGCACAAAGATAAACTTTAGGTATAATTCTTTTCACGGAAAGTCTCCCCCAGGGTCCGCCTTTGCGCGAGATCCCATTGGTCTAGACTACACTCCAATCCCCTTCCATTGCACGCAAAAATATTCAATTACGCGTAATCCCTCTTTCTTGCACTCAATCCTATCCAATTGTGCACAAAGCCTCAGCTCCATCTTCACGCAAAATATTCAATGGTTTCACACCAACCCGGTGTTTTTCGTGCAGGGCTACTGATTTCGGGCACAAGCCTCAAAGCTTGCATGCAATTCCTCGCGACCCCTCACTTCAGCGATCCCCGAGCATCCCCTTGCGCGTGTGTCTGATGCCCTTCTTGTGGATGCCATTTGCGGAGGCCTCTCATTCCCCGAGCATCCACATCATACACATTTTTCTCATACAACCATCTAGGCTCGTACGAAGTAACTTCAAAGTCCCTTGGATGATCCTTCTCATTGCGCTGCTTCGCCTCATGCTTCTTCACATAGGCATGCTAACGGCTATTTCTTCTTCTCATAGCCAAGCTAATGTGGACCCCTCAATGGTTCTCCCCAGAAAACCCCCTTACCACGGAGTTGCTGATGCCTTCCATTCCAAAAGGAGTAGAGGGTACTGGTTATGTAAGTCCTAGGGGTGTGGAGAAAATCCACCTCATTCGTGATATAGGACGTTAAACTGCTAAGCACCATCATCCTTAGCACATGACGTTAAACTGTGACCTAGCCCCATGCCTCGCACGCAGGGTCCCCCCTCCTTGAAAATTCTCCACGCCCACTCGTCTCCATGGGGATGGGATCACCCCTCACATGGGATGATATCCTCCTTATCGGAGTAGAGTTTTTCTGTGGGGAAGGGCATCCACCTTGGTGTAAGCCCCTAGTTTTCCTTCCAGAAGGCAGCATCCCTACCCCTCCTTTCATCTTCGTTCCCCAAGGCCAACGAAGGGTGTGATGGGGAATGGTGCTCCTCCTTTCTTCCATTACAAATCCCTCTCCCATTGAGCTTTTTCACCCTCGGGCCTCCATCCTGGAGTAAGTCCCAACCCTTTCAATCTACTAACCACACATAAGACCCTGTTTCCTCTTTGGGCTCCTCCACGCATAATCCCCACTCCAATTTCCATGGATGCACCTTTCGCGACGTGATCATCAGGTCTCTAGTACCTCTTGTTTCTCACACTGAGGATGACTCAAGTGGTCTTAGAGTAAGCACCGACCTTGACACATCACCTTGGGCAGCCTCAGAGTGTAAGCCCCAACCCATCCCGAACTACGGGGACTTTGATCCATTTCAAGTCATGGTACGTAGGAAGCCTCCATGAGGTTCAAGTCCCAAAACCCATTCCACCTTGGACCGCCACAGAGTTTAATCCCAAACCCATCCCAAACTATAGGGACTTTGATCCATGTCAAGGCATGTTACAAAGGAAGCATCCATGAGGTTCAAGCCCAAACAACCAATGGCCCTGATCGTCTCCGTGTCGATGTGACAAGCCCCATTTCCACCATGGGTCACCTCAGAGTGTAATCCCTACATCACCTTGGGCTGCCTCAGAGTGTAACCCCAAACCCATCCCGAACTACGGGGACATTGATCCATGTCAAGGAATGGTATGTAGGAAGCCTCAATGAGGTTCAAGCCCCAAAACCCATTTCCACCTTGGGCCGCCTCAGAGTGTAAGCCCCAACCCATCCCGAACAACGAGGACTTTGATCCATGTCAAGGCATGGTACGTAGGAAGGCTCCATGAGGTTCAAGCCCAAACAGCCATTGGCCCTGACCATCTCTGTGTCAGTGTTGCAAGCCCCATTTCCACCTTGGGCCACCTTAGAGTGTAAGCCCCACACCACCTTGAGCCGCCTCAGAGTGTAAGACCCAACCCATCCCGAACTACAAGGACTTTGATCCATGTCATGGAATGTACATAGGAAGCCTCCATGAGGTTCAAGACCCAAAGCCCCATACTATCTTGGGCCACCTCAGAGTGTAAGCCCAAACCCATCCCAAACTATGGAGACTTTGATCTATATCAAGGAATGGTACATAGGAAGCCTCCATGAGGTTAAATCCCACCACCCGGTCATTCATCCACATCAGGATCGCCCCAATCTTGCATGATGATAAACTGTATCTCCCATCCATCAGGACCCCCGGGTCCACCTTTACGTTGGTTCAATGACTCCATGGGCCACCTCAGAGCGTAAGCCCCAGATGCCACCTGAACTACGTGGACTTTTATTACCTTCCATGGGGATACGTATGTTGCCTCCCTGAGGTTCGACCACATCAATCATGTCTCATCCAGATCTCTCCCTCAAGCCAATGTGTCTCGGGAAGCTCATGCCCCAACCCGGAGGTTCCACTTATTCCGGGTTCGATCCATGAATCCATTCTCATGGGTCACCTCCTCAGATGTCCCATCATCCCATCGAACTACACGGTCTTTGATTCCCTTCCATGGGGATACGTAGGAAGCCTCTTCAAGGCCCAATCCCAAAATCATCCATCACCCATCCTGATTATTTCCCAGGCCGCCACATCCTGGTGGAGTCATTCCACCCCACTCCCCATTCCATAATACAACATTCAGGAAGCCACCCACATGTTGGCCCCAATATCGGTGTTCCCTCCAGGGGGTTCCTCAATCTGATCCACTCTAATCAGTGTTCCAATCAGTCTGATCCATCTCTGCTGGATGTTAAACATTCGTCATACCCTGTGTTAAACATGGGAATCATAGGAAAACCTTAGATATATGCCTATGGCATACAATTACATGCATTCGATGTGGGATTCCTTGGGCTTCCACGCCCTCAAGATGCCCTATAATAAGGGACAAAAGACAAGCATTCCGATCCCCCAGCGTCAAGACATGCCAGTGGTGCCCAACGAGACTACTCCCCTAACTGAAGCTTGCTTCTCTAACAAGACTCCTTGTAATGTCCTAATAGAAGTAGTGTAATTAAGTTGTGTCCATGAAGATATGGTTCCAAGAAGAGTTTCACAAACAATGTCTTAACTCTATGAGGGAAACCCGGACTAGGTGACGAGTTTTGAGGAGGAATCCATGGAAGGAAGAACCAACATCCCATCATCCCATTTTGATCAAGGAGCAGACGTCCCTGAATAAGGAACGGATGTCACCCACCTTTGGAAAGAGGGAATGCGGGGCAACACCCGCACATCCTCTGCGTGACAGATGCGCGCACACCCTGATGAAAGCATCAGAAATAGCTATGTTATATCCTTGAAATATAATCTCTTTTGAGATACTTGAATGGGTTGGTGATGCAGAATTTAGGTTGGATTTTCCCTCGTGGTTCAGTGTAGTCCATAATGCGTTTCATGTATCTCAGTTTTAAAAGTATCATACAAATTTAAAAAATTTGGTTAGATGGGATCACTTGACCTAGAGTCATATACTTCATTGGTTCATGTGCTAGTGTAGATTGTGGATAGTAAAGAAAATTTCATGTGTGGGAAAAGCATCAGTCTAGTGCAGGTTTTGTGGTAGCATTGTCAGATCCAGGAAGAAACATGGGAATAAGAGAAAGAAATGGTCAAGCAATGAACCAAACTCTTTTGGGGGAAATGGTGGTTTTCTACTTTTTGGGGACAGAAAAGAAAATGGTTGGGATAATGTAGCATGAATGGTTTTAAGAAAGTAACACATTATTTATTTATTTTAATTATCTAATGTTTTTGGGTGACGTTTTGGAGGGTTTTGAGGAATTTTGAGTTATTTTTGGTGATTTTATCGAGGATTGAGATTTGAGAATGGCTATTAGAAATCATGAAACACATATATAAAACCATTAAACATGAGACATAGGCTATGTGGTTGGTGCACAATTTGGAACATGGTTTATCTAAACCATTCATCAACCCATGATTAACCATGTAATTTGGAACCGTGAAAAAAATAGCTAGTTTACAGTTTGTCTAACCATGTGAGCCCACCATATGAAAGGTGTTAGGAGGAAGTGGCTGGGGCATGGTTGGTGGAAAATTTTCCTCACTATGCACCCCAACCAAGCTTCATTAATTTTTAGAACCATGAAAGTGGATCTCACTTTGTTTTACTCCTAAACATCTTTTTTCACTTATTTCAACCCTAACTGGGATTTCCCTCCTCTCAAAGGATGTAGAGACCTTATCCTTCAATCTATGAGTGATTTATTGGAAAATCATTATTAGTTGAATGCTAGATAGTTTGTAAAGTCTATTTTTTGTGGTCTTCATTAGATATATTATTATTCCCTATATTAGTTTCATAGATCCAGTCTATTTGGGATAGATATATGATATTTAAAGCCAATTATGATGGTATAAGGGTGTGTTGATGTTAGTGAAAAAGATCTAAGGCTTTTTTTGGATATTCAATGCATTTTGGTTGAATAATTTGTGATGTTGTTTATTTACACCACATTTTCCAAGGTAGGTGTCTTCACTCTCAACTCTTATTTTTAGAACATGAAGGATTGATTTAAAAATGAATGTTTGTTTCTTGAAATTGATTGTGAAATTGTTGTGAAATTATTTATGGAAACCTTATTTGGTGATGGTTTATGGAATTGTAAAAATTGGGTGTTTTTTGGAAAGTTAAAGTGAAAAAAATGATCATAAAATGGCAATTTTAATGTGGTTGATTGGTTTGGATGTATTGATATGTATTTTACATAAAATGATAGTTTTTTTGAAATGGATAGGATAATATTATGTTGGAATGGTTATTATCTTAAATGGTAAAGATTTAATTTATAGGGATGGATAATTATTTTGAAGTACCACCATCAAAGGGACAAGTTATGGATGTGAAGTTCCACCTATTGTAGTAACACCAAGCTTGTCCGTGTGTGTGTGAGTTTTTTAAATGAAATTGGTACTTCTAAATGAATTTAAGAAATGGCTGGAATGAATTGGTTGGTTTCTTTCCTTGAAAATGGTTTTTGGTTTGTAATTGGTTTGATTTGGAAAACTATTTTGAGATGAAACCTATTTTAAATAGAAATGGTTGGGAATTGATATAAACTATTTTAATTTTTTTAATATAAATTAATTTATATAAATGTTCTAATAGGTTCTATCCTAGTGGTGTGAGTTGGGAATTCATTTGGGGAAAACCTGTAAAGACCCGGAAATTCCATGTAATTTTTTTAATTATATGGGAATTTTACAAGTCTGTGAAAATTTATGGCGCGTGATTCCGAGGCTCTATATGCTCGGAGTGAATTTTTGAACTTTGTTTCGGGTATGTTCAGTAAATGTGCGAGCTGGTTTTTATAACTTATGAACTGGTTCTTGGAATTGAAATCTAAGGACACCGTTGAACTCGCAGCACTGATATTCTCTTGAGGAGATCTTCACCTTGACCACAGTTGGTCAAGGGAGAAAGTTATTTTTCATGTTATTCGTGGAAATAAAAATAAAATAATGTAAAAGATTTATTTTGTTTTTATTGAAACCTCTCTACATGGGTTATGGTGGTGGGGACCACCCAAACCCTCTTTAATGGGAGAAAACCTTTTAACTCCCCATTTAATTATTTGTTCAAGCGAAAATTTATTAAATGTGTCAAAATTTATTGGTATCACTATAAATTAATTGTTTAAAACTATCAAATACTAAGTAATAGTGTCATTTGAATTTAGGAATGTTCCTATTAAATGAACATTCATAAATTCCATGATCGTTACTTACCCTCCCCATCTCCTATTTATTTGATTCTTGGGGGGAGGATTTGGCACCGCTTCACCAAGCGACGAAGCTTTGATAAAGCGCCGCGATTCCCGACACTTGGAGGAAAGATCTGGTTCTGGTTAGTGGTGGCGATCGACACCAAAACCCCAAATGAGGATTGACAATCAGGCGATATCTTTGGAGGCTGTTGCGGGAACAACAAACATAAAACTACTTCCTTAACTGTGGGATTTTCTCCATCGTTCACGAGGTAAGGTTCTTTGTTGATTTATACCCCCTTACCCGTTTTTGACGTTCTTCATGATTGAAGAATTATTGAGCCGCTTGCTACCGCCTTAACTCGGAGGGTGCAGGTCAAACGAACATGGCCGGACCTCTCCAAAATACTTTGTGATTCTTGATGTGTTTTTGCGATGGAGGAGGATAGAGACTGACACTGGTGGGGCTCATAAATAGAGCCCAACACCATGGCCGACAGCGAAAAAGGCAGCGGCGTGACCGTGCTGCTGGAGAAGGGTCGCAGGCCATCAGTCGTGGTAGGGCAAGGGCGTCGGCCAATGGAGGCCGGCCGTACGAAGGGTACGACGGCACACGTCCGCCCAGCCCGGCGAGCATGAGCCACGACTATGTGCCACAGCGGTGATGTGTGGGTAGCTGGACGAGCCGACCGTCAACAAAGGCGTGACGAATGATGCGCTGTGTGGAGAAGGTGGCGGGTCATCCGGCCGACCATGGTGGGTCGCCGCACCGTGGGCCGCCACACTGCAGGCCACTGCAACGCAGCTGCCGCACCGTGGTCCACCCCACAACATGGGTTGTGCCGCACCGCGGTCCAACCCGAAGCATGGGCCGCGCTACACCACGTGCCTAGCGGGCTAGAACCGGCATCCCAAGCCGGACACAGCGGGCCGGGTCGGGCTGGGTTGGGCAGAACGGGTCTGACCAGACCCGGACCAACTTTGACCCATTTTCGCTCATTTTTCCATATCATGAGCTATGAGCATCCATTTGACGAACCATCAATAGAACCGGAAACCTTGGAGCGAGACATACCTTTTGGTAAACCCCACTTGAGTTTTGGATAAAGTTGGGGTACAACCGGGTTGGATCGAACACGAATCCAATCGGGCCCTCAGGACTAAAAGGCCAATAACTTACATACCGAATGTTTTATTGACGCACCGTCTATTGCGTTGAGAACCCTTTTATGTGGCAATACTTTTTGATTCTTCTCTATGGGTTTTCTTGGTAGTTGGAGTATCAAACTGTGGCTTGAGGAGTGGATCCTCCTCGAGTCAAGCGAGCATTGTGTGGGAACCCTGTAGTTGAATGTAACATGAGAAATGGATCCTTTGTGGGTATGTGTTCGAGAGTCTCACTTTTATCCGCTCTATGAATCCATATGGGACTACTCTAGGATCTTGTGTGGGTCTTCTATACTAGGATCCTATGTGGTTTTGATGATGTACTAGGATCCTGTGTGGGTCTGCTGTACTAGGATCCTATGTGGGTCGGATGATGTACAAGGATCCTGTGTGGGTCTGATGATTTAGGATACTACATGGGTCTTTCTCTTAACAGAGTAAGATGATTCAGTAGTTACATCTAATCATCTCAACTACTATACCTATGTTATACCTGGTGTGAGCTGAGTCTTACCTTTGTGGTAATCTTTTGTGGCGTACCATTGTGGTACATACCTTCGTGGTGATACCATTTTGGCATTCTTCTATATGGAGTACCTTTTTGTTACATACCTCAACCGTGGTTACCTTTGTGGTATTCTTTCCTTCATGGAATAGTTGTACATTGGCTATGGAATTGGGCCTTGTGTTGAGATGGGTTTACTTGATAACTTAGGTATATGTATGGGCATATATCTATGTAGGTTTTTCAGTTGTTTACATGCTTTTTTGGTTTATCCTTTGTGGATTTTGTGATACCTTTGAGGGTCTTGGGGTCCCTACTGAGTACCGTTATACTCACCCCTGCACGGACTATGTCTGTACCTTATTCTGTTTGGTGCAGACGAAGGACAACATTGACTGAGGACGAGGGCATCAGGACTGGAGGTAGCTCGGAGGTGGACCTTAGATGAGGCGTACTGTAGAGACGACCGTTCGAGAGCTTTACCTACCCTTCAGGTAGGATCCTTGGCGGGGGTTCATAGGAGCTGTTCGGTTTACTAGTACATTCCAGTTTTCTTATACTTTCCAATTGGTCTTGTATTCTGTACACGTTTACTTACCATATACACTCTTTTTAATATTTATTTTACTCGTGTTCATATCTTTTTGAGTTCTTGGTTGCGTGATTTTATAGGTTATAAATGAAATTCCTTCCCAGTTTCATGGAAGACACCTTTGGTGCTAGTCGCCATCCCCTATCCTATGGAAGGCGGGCTCGGGGTAGTCATGACATGGGCCCCAGGGGATGGGTTGTGACGAATTGGTATCAAAGGATTCAGTTCTACCAAATAACATTGGACTCTGATCTTTTTAACAGCAATAGTTTCAAGAGTAGTGAGTGTGGTTATCAGTTAAGGGAATCCAGTGTTGGTGCGACAACCGACATATCCATACACCAGGACCCTGACATCTGATTTTTGACTCAGTGCATGAAAACATTGATTGTGTGTTTTCTTAGAAAAGTTTTCTTTGTGATATCTTTGATTCATCTCACTAGGTATAACTTATTGACCGTGGCACACCAGCTTCTTTTTAGGATGCGTCCATGAAGAAATTCAGTTAGGGTTCCAGGTATAGTACTATCTGATTGCCCACCGAGCGACGAGGCCTCGGTGCAGGGCACTCTTCTAGTAGAGGCACCATAGGAGGCACCGATAGTACCATTAAAAATTGGGCCATAGATTCCACTAGACCCAACAGTAGAGGGTGCACACCACTTGAGCACATTGCACAAGTTCCAGTGCCAGAGGCCACCCAGGTTAAGGGGAGAGACGGACCTGCGGACGACTGAGGATTGGTTGGAGGCTGTGGTGAGAGTCTTCCGACTGTTAGGGACACTGAATGATCTAATAGTGATCCTTGATGCATGTCTTTTACAGGCTGCAACAAGCATGCGGTGGAGCTTGATGCTCTAGGTTCACGACCATGTGACACTTCTCTGGGCAGACATTGAAAGCCTGTTTCGAGCAGAGTTTATCCCAATGAATCTTCGTGCAGTGCACATACATAAGCTTCTTCATGTACAACATGGAAACATGACCCTTGATCTATACTCAGCGAGGTTCACTGACCTCTCATGCTACGCAACAGATATGTTGCGGGGCCCATTCTTTAGGGCCCAGACCTTTGAGCAGGGGCTCAGGCAGGAGATCGGGGCTTCAATGATTTCTCTCAGCATCACAATATAGGAGAGGGTGTTAGAGCGAGCCATCTTAGTTAAGACTTTTCTTGTTGAGAAGTCGCCTACAGCGAGACCCACCATCAGGCATCATGTAACAGAGTCTTCTGCAGCTGGCAGCAGATAGATGTCACAGATGTCCAAGATGACCAGACCAACAGGTGGATGACCACATGATTCAAGGGCGGTTGTGGGGGGAACTGAAGACAGAACCCAACATGCGAGGAGCAAGCAGTGTTTCACTTGCGTCGGGTAGGGTCACATGGCTCGTGACTACCCGGCCCCCCATACGGATGATCAGAAGACAATCGAAGGACCACCCGGGTAAAGATAGAGGTTCGACCAAGGAGGTCCGCAGGGAGTAGGAAGATGTGGCAGTAGAGTAGGACATGCAGCTGGTGGTGGGTGACGATTTGAGATGTTACTGACACCACCACCAGGTGGTCCACCCTGACCACCGGGAGCAGGTGGAAAAGGGAGAGATCATCTCCAGGTAGATGAGGCCTACAAACATGGTGCTCTGGAGATGATACGAGGTACGATTTTCATCTAGTCAAACTTAGCTATAGTACTTATCGACATAGGTGCTAGTCATTCTTTTATTTACATTTCCCTCATTCGGAGTTCGGAGATTCCAGTGGAGTCGTTGGCTTGATCCTTATGGATAGAGACTGCTATGGGAGTGGATTCGACGATTAAATGCTAGTACTGGCAGTGTGAGATTAGTCAAGGAGGCGAGAGCTTCGGCCGGGATATCCTAGTAGTGGCATTGAGGCCTTATGACGTCATCTTGGTTATAGACTGGTTATTTATAGTCCATGCCCAGATCGACTATATTAGGCACAAAGTGTTTAACATCTGCACGTATGGGACAAGGTTTACCTTCACTGGAGATAAGGGAACCATTGAAGCACAATATGGACTTACATGAAGGATAGTGCAGTCGATCACTCATCAGTTGGCTAGCCTTACCCTTAGAGCAATTGATGTGGAGAGTTCAAGCTATCCTGTAGTGGTGGATGCATATGCGGATGTCTTCCCAAATGATGTTTTGGGTATACCTCCATGTAGAGAGGTGGACTTTAGAATTGAATTATACCCCCAAGACGACACCAATATTTACACTAGCGTATCAGATGGCTCTCATGGAGCATCATGAGCTATAGGTACAGCTGGAGGACTTGCAGGGGAAGGGATTCATTCGGCCTAGCGTTTCTCCTTGGACAACCCCAATTTTGTTCTCCAAGAAGGTGGATGAGAGCTTGAGACTTTGTGTTGACTATCGGCGCCTGAACCAGGTGACCATGAAGAACATGTTCCCACTTCCAGGGATTGACGACCTCTTCGATTAGCTAAAGGGGGCACGATGGTTCTCGAAGATAGACCTTAGGTCGGGCTATCACTAGCTCAGAGTTCGAGTCGAGGATGTGTAGAAGACGACTTTTAGATGTAGGTACAATCATTATTAGTTCATGGTTATGCCATTAGAAGTGACCAATGCTCCATTACTGTTCATGGGACTCATGAACAGGATCTTTTAACCATACTTTGTTCACTTTGTAGTAGTCTCCATCGATGACATCCTAATCTACTCACATACTAAGGAGGAGCATGCCTATCATCTGTAGATAGTTCTGGACACACTCCAAGAACACTGGATTTTTGGTAAGCTCTCAAAGTACCAGTTATGGATCCGAGATGTTCTCTTTCTGGGACACGTCATCTCAGAGGCTGGAGTTGCAGTGGATATAGTAATGATCGAGGTAGTACTTGCTTGGGATCTACCCAGGAGTGTGAAAGAGGTACGGAGTTTCCTTGGATTGGATGGATACTACAGGAGGTTTTTTCCATATTTATCCAGAGTTGCATCACCTTTATCAGCATTGATGAAGAAGGGGAAACCCTTAGTGTGGTAAGAGAGATGTCAGCAGTGTTTTCAAGAACAGAGGTTGAGGCTGACTAGTTCCCCTATCGTGAGGCTTCTAGAGGAGGGAGTTGGGTACATAGTATACTATGATGCATCAGGGACCGGGCTCGGATGTGTCCTAATGCCGGAGTGAGCATTGATCGTGTATGGTTCTCGACATCTAAGGCAACATGAGCAGAACTATGCTACCCATGACCTGGAGTTAGAAGTAGTGGTCTCTGACTTGAGGCTGTGATGACATTACTTGATGGGAGAATGCTTTACAGTCTACTCTGATAACAAGAGTCTTAGATATATCTTCTCTCAGAAGGACCTGAACTTGAGATAGCAGCATTGGCTTGAGTTCCTCCAAGACTATGACTTCGAGATAGTCTTTACTCCTGGTAAGGGGAACATTATAGTATATGCACTCAACAAGTGATCTAGTATACAACTACTAGGTGAGGAGATGGAGCAGATGGCCGCTTTAAAAATATCCTTTCTGGATCGAGATGGAGCTACATTTCTTCAGTGTCTTATAGTCACTCCCCACTTCTACAGCGAGTCAGGGAGGCGCAGTGTGAGGACACTAACTGCGAGGCTCGACGTGCTCAGATATCAACTGGATAGGCACCTGATTTATTTTCTAAAGGCAGGGAGCACGTCATACTCTTTATAGGATGTACTATGGTACCAGTGTCTCTTTGGAATAAGTATTGAGGGAGTTACAAACATCCCCTCTAGTAGTACATCTAGGAGTGGTGAAGATGTACCAAGACCTCCGACGACAGCACTGGTAGCCGGGAATGAAGAAAGCAGTAGCAGAGATTGTCTCTTGATGCCTCACTAGTCAGCAAGTGATGATAGAGCATCAGGTATGAGTGGGCATAGATCAGCCTTTAGATGTACCAGAGTGGAAGTGGGATGAGATATCCATGGACTTCGTGACGTGACTTCCATGTACAACCAGGGGCCATGATTTTATTTGGGTGATCATCAACCGACTCACCAAGTCGTCCCACTTCCTACTGATCAGAGAGAAGGGTTCAGTAGAGAGATTGGGATGCCTCTATGTGAAGGATATTGTGAGGCTACATGGAGTACCCTCGATTAATTTCTCCAATCATGATGCATGTTTTACTTTTTGACTTTGGAAGTGGTTGTAGGAGGATTTTGGGATGTAGCATCATTTGAGCACCACCTTCCATCCTCAAACAGATGGCCAGACTAAGTGGACCATTCAGATCCTCGAGTACAAGCTTCATGCTTACGTCCTCAAATTTGGTCACAGCTAAGAGGAACCCTTTCCCTTAGTAGAGTTTGTGTACAACAACAACTATCCCAACACCATTGGGATGGCACCTTTCGAGGCTCTATATGGTAAACCTTGCAGATCGCCTTTGTGCTTGACTGACCATAGGGATTCAGCACTCATGGGACCAGAGATGGTATGGGCTACCACAGAGAAGGTGTATATCATCTAGCAGTGGATGAAGACTGCACAGAGCGGGCACAAGTCTTATGCTGATAGGAGACGAAGACTTCTGGAGTTCGAGGATGGTGACCACATATTTCTACGGGTCTCACCCTGACGAGGTTTGTAGAGATTTGTCTAGGGCGGAAAGTTATCTCTGCGGTTCATCGGACCCTTTTAGGTCTTTAGTAGAGTTGTCAAGGTTGCTTACCACCTAGAACTTCCCCCTCATTTGCTCCAGTTGCATGATTTTTTCCATGTATATTAGTTGAAGAGATACATGCATGACCCATCACACGTCATCAACCACAGTGAGCTGGACATCGATGATGGGATGAAATTTATGGAGGTTCTAGTATAGATTGAGGATCAAAAAATCTGGGTCCTTCATGGGCGGTCGATACATTTGGTGCGCGTATTTTGGCAGCACAAGAACCTCCAGGAGAGAACATGGGAGCGGGAGGCTCAGATTCGTTCTCAGTACCCACACTTGATTTCTTATTTTTTGTGATGTGGATTTTGGGGACGCAATGCCCTGAGGTGGGGAGAATTTAAAGACTCGGAAATTCCAAGTATTTTTTTAATTATATTGTAATTTTAAAAGTTTGTGAAAATTTACGGAGCATGATTCCGACACCCGGTGTGCCCAGAGTGAATTTCTGATCATTTTTTCGGATACATTCACTAACGTACGAACGAGTTTTTGTAACTTATGAACCAGTACTCAGAATTGAAATCCAAGCACATCGTTGAACTCACAGCGCCAGTATTCTCTGAAGGAGATCTTCACCTTGACCGAATTAAGTCGAGGGTGAAAGTTAGTATTTGTGTTTTACGTGGAAATAAAAATAAAATAATGGACATGTTTTATTTTATTTTTATTGAAACCTTTCTATATGGGTTATGGTGTTGGGGACCACCCGAACCCTCTTTAAATGGAGAAAACCTTTCAAATCCCCATTTAATTAGTTGATGCAACAAAAAGTTTATTAAATGTGTCAACATTTAATTTTTCAAACGTAAATTAATTTTTAAACCTATCAAATACTAAGTAACAATGTTGTTGGAACGTAGGAAGGTTCCTATAAAATGAACCTTCATAAATTCCACGATCGTTAATTACCCTCCCCCTCTCCTATTTATATGGATATTGGGGGGAAGGATTTGGAATGACTTCACCAAGCGATGAAGCTCTAGAAAAGTGCCACAAATCCTGACACTTAAAGACGGAGCCGGTTCCGGCGAGTGGTGGCGATCGACACTGAAACCCCAAACGAGGATGGATGATCAAGAGATGTCGTTGGAGGCTATGTCTAGAATAGAGAACACTGAACCACTTCCTCAACTGTGGGATTTTCTCCATCGTTCACTAGGTAGGGTTTGTTGTTGATTTATACCCCCTTACCCGTTCTTGACGTTCTTCATGAATCAAGGATTATTGAGCCTCTTGCTATCGCCCTAACTCGGAGGGTGAGGGCCAAATGAACATGGAATGACCTCTTCGAACTTCTTTTTGATTATTGACGTATTATTAACGATGGAGGAGGATGGCGACCGACACCGGTGGGGCTCAGGAACGGCGGATGGCACCACAGCCTGCTGCGACAAAGGAGGTGGCTCGACCGTGCCACCGGAGAAGGGCCAAGGCATGTCGGCTGCGGCTGGGCAAGGGTGGCGAACAACAGAGGCCGACCGCATGAAGGGGATGGCGGCGCGCATCCGTGCCACTTGGAGAGAAAGATCCGAATCATTGCGCCGTCGCGGTGAAGGGAGGGCGGCCGACCGAGCGGGCCGCCGGCGAAGTCGTGACACACGACTCGCCACGCGGAGAAGGCGGTGGGCCATCCTGCCAGCCGCGGTGGGCCGCTGAATCATGGAACGCCGCACAGCGGGCTGCCACACAATGGGCTGCCCTACACCGGGGGCTGCCACACCACGGGACACCCCGCACTACGGGACACACTGCATCATGGGCCGCGTCATACCGCGGGTCGCCGCATCGCGGGCCGTTGCACCGCGGGCCGCCGCACCACGATCCCAGTGGGCCAGGCCGCACCAATGGCCGGGTGAGACCCTATGGGATGGGCCAACCAAAACTGGGTTGGGTCTGCCCAGGCTGGGTCGGGCCGGGTCAGACCAAACTCGGACCTCCTTCGACCCATTTGCGCTCTTTTCAGCCATATCATGAGTTATATGCGTCCGTTTTACAAACCGTCAGCGGCACCAAAAACTTTGGAGGGAGACAGAACTTTTTGTATACCCCACATGATTTTTGGATAAAGTTGGGGTATGGATGGGTTGGATCAAAAAAGAATCCAACCGGGCCTTCGAGACTGAAAGGCCAATAACTTACAGACTGAAAGTCCGATTGATGCACCATATGTTGAATCGAGACCCCTTTTACATGGAATTCATTTGGGATACATATCCTGGGGACTTTATGGTAGTTGGAGTATCGACTTGTGTCTTGAGGAGTGGATCCTCCTATAATCAAGCGAGCTTAGTGAGGGAACCCTATAGCTAGATGTAACATGAGAAAGGGATCCTTTGTGGGTATGTTTTAGGGATCCATTGTGGGTATGTGTCTGAGAGTCTCACTTGGATCCACTCTAGGAATCCACGTGGGACTACTCTAGGATCCTGTGTGGGACTTCTACACAGGGATCCTATGTGGGTCTGATGATATACTAGGATCCTATGTGGGTCAGCTGTACTAGGATCCTGTGTGGGTCTGATAATTTACTAGGATCCTGTGTCGGTCTGTTGATTTAGGATCCTACATGGGTCTATCTATTAACAGAGTACGATGATTCAGTAGTTCCATCTAATCATCTCTAATTATATACCTATGTTATATTTGGTTTGATATGAGTCTTACCTTTGTGGTAATCTTTTGTGGCATACCTTTGTGGTACTTACCTTCATGGTGATACCTTTGTGGTATTTTTCTGTGTGTCATACCTTTGTGGTACTTAATTTAGTGGTGGTTAGCTTTGTGGTATTATTTCTTTTGTAGAATAGTTGTACTTTGGATATGGATTTGGGCCTTTTGTTGAGATTGGTTTACTTGAAAACTTTGTTATATATATGGGCATATACCTAAGTAGGATTTTCAGTTGTTTGCAAGATTTTTGGTTCATCCTTTGTGGATTTTGTGGGACCATTGAGGGTCTCGGTGTCCCTACTGAGTATTGTTATACTCACCCCTACATGGGCTATGCCCGCACCTTGTTGGGTTTGGTGGAGACGACAGAAAATGCAGACTGAGGATGAGAGTACCCGAACTGGAGGTAGCTCAGAGGTGGACCATAGATGAGTTGTACCGTAGAGACGACCGTTCAAGAGCTGTACCTACCCTTCAGGTAGGATCCTTGGCGGGTGTTCACAGGTGCTACTCGATTTACTTTTACTTTCCAGTTTTCTTGTTCTTTCTAGTTGGGCTTGTATTCTGGCTCCTTTTACTTAATGTACACACTCTTTTTACTGTTCAGTTTACTCATGTTCATATCTTGTTGTTTGCTTGGTTACTTCAGTTTATAGGTTATAAAGGCAATGCCTTCCCAATTTTTGGGAATATGCCTTCGGTGCTAGTCGTGAGACCCTAGCCTATGGAAGGCGGGTTTTGGGTAGTCACGGAATGAGCCCCAGGGGACGGGTCATGACAAAACCCACTGATTTTCATTACTCACCCCTGCTATGGATCTTTTATTCTTTTACCGATATTATTTATCAAGACATAGGTAAAGGTAAGGTATCTCATTTTTTAGTGATTCATTATGATAATTTAGGATGAATTGTGGTGTTGGAGCATGGATTATGTTGGGAACTGTGGAGTTATGTCATTGTATTCTTTGATCTTTGTGCTTTATTCTTCCACTTTCAATCATTGATGTTGGTTATTGTGTAGTTTGGTTGTAGTTGGGTTTTGTTGTTAGTTTGGTATGAAATTTACATGTATTAAATAGTTACCTTTCATCATATACTGTGGTTTGATTATGGTATACAAGGTTGTGGTTGTTTTATTTTCAAAGGGAAAATCATCCTCCAATTGTATTGAATCCCTTGGTATTTATTACCAATCTTTCGAATCATGGGGATGTTTCTTAAGGCCTAGTCAAAATTCTTCTCCAACTCAATCAAATGAGGAGGGGTGGGATATTACATCGAACCTATATCATTGTGTCCATAATCACTTCAAATATGTTCAAAACTATTTTAAAATAAATTTTGGGAAAGATGGAACATTGAAAATTGAATCAAATCAAAACCCTATTTTTAGCACCTATTTAACCATTTAAAAAAATGAACATTTGGTTTGTCAAATAGAAATATTTTTTTTATGATACCTCTATCGTTTTTCAAAATTTTATAATAATATAAGAATCGATGAGGAAGTTATGTTTTGATCACTGATGTGAGGTCACGATTGATGAATCCAATACAAGGTTGGACTACGGTTCCATTATCAGCATGAAAAATCATGATCCATATTACAACCTTATAATAAATATTTTCCCCAAAATTTGTAAAATTGTTCATAAAAATTTCAAATTAATATTCAGTAAATGTAATATTTTATGATAAAAATAATAGTGTAGTTGAAAGTGAAAAATAGAATTTATATGCAGCTTTTAAATTCATAACATGATTACAAAATTCAATCAAATAATCCCTTAAAAAATTTATTTTTAAATTAATATCAACGATTAATGTAAATAGTTAAAAATAAAAAAATTAATCAACGTTTTCAATTCAACTCAAATTATTCTTTAAATCTAGTGCTGATGGTACGCTCTTTTTTATGTTTATCATCTAACAATTTGGTTTTGTTGATGTTATACCATGTATATATGGGGTTTCATTTACTACAAATGTCATTTTATAAGCATCCAAAACCCATTAGTGGTATCAAATCCATTTGTAATAAGTATGTTTTTCTAATAGTTTATTTAATAACAATATTTTTAGAAGGTGTTTGTGGCCATATCACAGAGTATGATACGAAGGATTTCTTTAGTTCATTGTAGAAGTAGTGTACAACTATAGTATATCATAGGGTATGCTATGAAAAAATATTTTTGTTTTGTTCTATGTCTTAGGATATAATATATGATATCATCATCTATGAATAAATTTTGAGTTTTTCAAAAATAGATCCTGGTGTTGTATCATTTATATCTGCGATATCATCAAATACAATTAGATCCTTACAACGACCCCAATTGTAATCTACGATATCAATCATACATTACGAATGATAATCCCATTAATTGTAATAAGATATGATATAAGCTAAATAAGTTAAAATTTTAATATTCTCTAATTATTACTTATTATATATAGAATTTTTATAAATGATAATTGTTAGGAATATTAAAATGATATTTTTCATGCCTAGATTAAATATAAAATTTTCTAAATTTTATCTTAGGTTACAAAAATGGGTAAATAGTTTAATTATTTGGTTATTAATTTATAATATCCATTTTAATATTTTTTTTGGAAATATGGATATTACAAATGCAGTAATTTATGTAATAAATTGATTCTTAAGAAAAAGTCTATCTATTAATTATATTAATGTTATGAAAATATAAGATTTAGTTTTCAAATACCTTGAACTCATTTTTTAATTAATGTTATTATAATGAATTTAGTTGTTGTATATAGTTTATACATATTAGGTTTTAAGTTATTATGAATTCGATTATACCTTGAGTAAATCATCTTGGGGTAGATAGACTTTAGGTTGGACTTCCAAATATCCATGAGGCTTATGAGTTATTTGAATGAGGTGGGAGTTGACTATTTTTGGCTCTAGATTAACCATGTGGTTATTTTTAGTCTCTAATAATTATAAACCTTTACCTGAATAGTTTATGTACCTTATACCTAGAATTAATTTTGATATTTTTAAATAAGTTTGAATTATAATTTTGGGTGAGTAAAACAACTGGGGTTTGTGTAATGTGTTACACATTAAAATGGTGTGACAATATTAATTTGGTGGTTGGAATATGGATTGTAGAGATAAATTGTTTATAGAATGTATACATAAAAGAATTTAATATGAGATAATAATGGTTACAGAAGATGAAATTGTTATGGATTTAATATGAATATAATATATATTAAATTAGTGAGACATTAAAAGAAAACAAATCAAATACAGAGTGAAGTATTCCTTCCAAAACAAACATATATCAAGAACATGATCATCCAACCAGGAAGGTTCATGATAAAGAAGGTTTCCCATGGATTATCACGTGTAAAGAATATTGGATGTAACAAATCCTAAGAGTTTGGTAACCAAATATTGATGTGATCTTTTGGTGACACTTGGATGAGAATCTCTATGATTCAGGATACCAGAGGAATATAGTTCAGTTGTTATCCGTATAATGGAATAAGGGAAAGTGTTTTCCACTCAACTATACAATAGCTATATATGATATGAATTTAAAGTTATATACCCTAAATAACTAAATTGATGAGGTTAATGAAAAAGTGTGTTCATTGATTAGTGAAATATGGATCTTACCTCACTAATTACACATGATTTATGAGGTAGATATTTTTAGTGGGAGTAATTTCATTAAAAGGTTTTGATGAAAAAATACAAAACATGATACTCACCCATAGATGTGTCTTTTTGTATATTATAACATATATCATGTTTATAATTTAGTGTTATCTTATTGGTATGATATATAAAACAATTATTGATTAGTATATAAGGTTTATAATATTTCGTAAAGGGATTAATTTTGAGCATATGAACAAGAATATTATATAGACCAGTTTCTCTAACATCGACTCACGGATATTGGATATTGAGTTTTCATCACACATTTGTTCTGATAAACACATACTTAGAGATATTATAGAGTTTAAGAAGGATTATGTAGATCTTCATAATGGAAATGGGTAAATAGTTTCTCTATTAGAGGACATTAGTTATGATCTAATTTTACCAAGTGTATTAGTACTGGAATTGGAGAACTGTTAATTTGTTTCTGCCATAAATAGAAACATTATTTATGTATCTTGTTTACACATGATGATATTTCCATTCATTATTAAGGATATAAATTATTCTATAAATAAGAATGAAATGTTTTATAGGATTGGTAAAATAGTAAATGGGGAATAATTATTGATACTAATAATACTATCTATAATATTCAAAATAATAAGTTCATAGTAGATTCTAATCCTACATGCCTTTGAAATTTTCACCTTGGGAAGATAAATGAGAAACACATCCAAAGACTATAGATATGGATTATTGGATTCATTCATTTATGAATAATTTAATAAGTATAAATTGTTTTTATTACTTAATGTGGACATAACAAATGTTAGTGGAAAATGATCAAGAGATAGTAACCTATGTTACATTATACATAGTGATGTATGTGGTCCAATGAGTAATCAATAAAGTAGTTGTTTTAGGTACTTCATAAATTTAACTGGTGAATTTTGTTAGTATGGTTATTTTTTTATTGAGACACAAATATGAAAATTTTGAAAAGTTTAAAGAGTTTTAGAATGAAGTAAAGAATAAACCGGGAAAAAGTATAAAGATTCTTCCATTTGATTGGTGTGATGACTACTTGATCTATAAATTCACTAATAATTTTAGAGATTGTGGAATTTTTCTACATCCCACAATTCTAGGAACACTATATAGGAATGGAATATAAGAGGAGAAATCAAACTCTATTAGACAAGGATTAATCATATAATGTCTCAGAATTCCATGATTTTTTAAAATTATAAGGGATTATTTTTAGACTAGGTGGTGAGACGGTGTGTGATTCAGAGGCGTGGTGTGCC
Organism: Viscum album; assembly: GCA_963277665.1. Taxonomy (NCBI): domain Eukaryota; kingdom Viridiplantae; phylum Streptophyta; class Magnoliopsida; order Santalales; family Viscaceae; genus Viscum; species Viscum album. The sequence goes on from OY728146.1 coordinate 1,262,845,406, forward strand.
CAGAATGTTCCGTCGAAAAATTTTATGTTCTAAAGTGAACGGGTAATTGGGTTTTACAGAAAAAAGTGGAATAACTCTTAAAAACATTCCCAGATTCAAAATATGAAGGAACCGTTGCATTTATAGTAGCGAGTTTACCCTAGAAACGACTTAATTTTAGTCAGCAAGTGTATCTAGTGAGATAACCTAAAAATGGAATAAATGAAAATAAAATAATTAAATTATTTTATTTTATTTTTTAAATCCCTATAACTCATGAGCAGTAACTCGGATTGAAAATCTGAGACCTTCGTTGAGCTCGTGAGGGTGTTCTTTCCTTAGTCGGAGCCTATAATTGGCCGATGCTTGCCAGTAGTGGAAATTAGGTTTTGGTCATAAAGAAAATAATTAAATAATGTTATTTACTTTAAAATCCTTATAACACATTAATGGTAACTCATATTGAAAATCTGAGACCACCATTGAGCTCATGAGGGAATAATTTCTTTAGGTGGAGCCTAACATCGGCCGGCATGGGCCAACCATGAATGTTTATTTTTGGGACAGAACTGTAAATAAAATAATAATAAAAAGAAATTATTTTATTTCTGAATCCTCATATCAAAAAAATGGTAACTCTAATTGAAAATATGAGACCACAATTGAGTTTTTAATGAGATGTTCTCCTTAAGAAGAAATTAACTTTGACTGATGAGGGTCGAAGGAAAGAGTTATTTTTTTGGGCGTTTTAAAGAAAAATAAAATAAACGTAAAAGGATTATTTTATTGAAAATTGTTTCACTAAAACGTAGCGACGCCCCAACTATTTCATTCCATAAATATAGCCATGTAAAGGCGCTGCAACCCAAAATAACAGAAATGGGTTTTTATAAATGAAACAGTGTAACAATGGTGACTCAGCATAACAGTAACGTTGCAATGAGTTTTCTCTATTTAATGTAATAATAGTTATTGGAGATCAGATTGGGATATTTCAAATCACTCTGAATCTCTTAAGGATCACTGTTGACATACGACTAATTATGAATGACAATCGCCAACAACTTTGAGCACTCCCCATATTCTTCGAAAGATCTTGACCTTGACGACAGATCGAGGAATTTTGAGGACGGATCGCCTTTAGCGATGAATCCTTCCTCTGATCGAACCTATTCTCTTAGTAGGGGTTTATTCTCTATGATTTTATTTCCCATTCCTTCTTTCTAAAACCATAAATTTGGACCAACCAAATAATATGTTGATCTGTGAGTCGTTTGTTCTTGTGGGAATGAGTTTTTCATGTAGGGAGAGATGGGAAATTATATCCATTTTGGATTCTTAAACACCCTTAAAACCTATTTATGAATTCTAATTCAGAGTGACTGGGCCGACATGAACAAGGCTTGGATGCATTATCTGTTGGCATTGTTGTGTTATTCATGGATGAACGCATAGATCGATAATGAGGAAACTTTTAATATGAAGCAGTGACAGTAATGATCCTTGGATCCCTGAGGCACTCATGGTTGGAAAACAGACCACCAGAGAATGTACGGTGGCCCAGAGAAGGAACCACCGGCGCGCCGAGAAGGCAGAGGCCACAGATAGTAGGGGTTGTGGTAGGGCAGGGGTTGGCACAGGTCAGGATCCACATAAAGGGAAGCGGCATGTGAGGTGGGCCGCGACATGTTATGGAATGTAGTCCACACTGGACTCCATGCGGTGGGAGGCTGCTGGCCTCATCTAGCTGCGTGGCTACGTGAACCGGATGCCGGTGCGGCTTCTAGACTAGACCCAAGATGGCCCCCCCAATGCGGACTATGTCAAGGAAATAAACCATGCAGCTGGGTGGCCCGGGATGGAGAAAAACTTTCCCTCCAATGTGGGCCTGGTTGGATGGGAAACTGGGTTGTAGGGTGGCCTAGCATGTCCGAACCATTCCGAATAAGTTAGACCTGACTAGATGAGATCTGGGTCAGTGAGCAACCTGGCGGGCTAGGCCCATGGCAGAACCGGGCTGGGTCCAGAAAGGCCCAATGGGTCTGGTTGGACTGGGTTATCCAAAATGGGTTCGTTTATGCTGGACCCTGGTCTAGGTTGGTTCGGGATGGTCCAACCAAGATGGACCAGATCTAGATGTAATCGGCCCCTATTTACTAAAATGTAAATATCTTTCAGACCTTGCATCTGAATGACACACTGTCTATGGAGTTGGTACCCTTGCAACAAGACTGTCCTTTGTGTATACACTAAGTGAGTTTTAGTGGAAGTTAAGATACAAACAATGGATTAAAGAGTATATTATCCTAATACTAGGCACACTAGAGTGTGGGAATCTGACGGCTAGCTGTGACACGAAGGATATGATGAGCATGGCATCGATGGCCCAGTAGTAGAGCGGACCTCGGTGGTCTAGTGGAAAAGTGGACCTCTGTGGTCTAGTATTTGAGCGGACCTTAGTGGTCCAGTAGCCAAGAGGAAATGATCAGTTTAGTAGCTCTATGGACCTCATTGGTCTAGTAGCCGAGCGGACCTCGGTGGTCTAGTAGCTCAATGGACCTAAGTGGTCCAATAGCCGAGTGGACCTAAATTTTCCAGTAACTGAGTGAACCTCAATGGTGCAGTATCCCTACCAAACTTTGTGGTCCAATAGCTGAGCAAACCTTAGTGGATCATTAGTCGGGAGAACCTTATTTACTCATCATGGATGAGTCCCTCAATACTACAAGATTATTCAAATTTACAAATGATAATCTTACATTCTATACTTTGAGTTATACCTGGCGTGAGTTGTCTTTGATTTGTGGTCTTGCTTTGTGGTCTTGATTTTTGGTCTTGCTTTGTGGTAATTTATTTATGGTTTGGGATCCCTACTATGTATTGTGTTACTCACCCCCATAGGGGCCTCTCCCACACGTGTTGTGTCTCATGTAGGTGATAGACGCTTCAACGGAGAACTTGGAGGTTTGGAACCAGGTAATTCTTAGTGAGACGAGATATATGGCCATACATCTATTGTTATAGGGAGCTACCCTTTACCTACCCTTCAAGTAGGGTATTGAGTGGACATATCATGGAATTTGTACATTCCTTTGTGGTTTCGAGCTTGTATTCTGGCCCCATTGTACATTCAATTTGTAATGTACTCTCATTAGTTATCTCGGTGACAATTGTGGGTTTATTTATGTTTACATTCCACAATTTTTTCTACGTATGTGTGTATAGATTTAAAGGAAATTCCATCCCTTTTTTGGATTTTCCTACTCAGTGCTATTCGCAAACCCCTGTTTTATGGAAGGCTGGCTTGGGGTAGTCATGACACTAGAACTGGGGGACTGGTCGTGACTGAGTGGTATCAACAAATGTCCATTAAACCTTAATAACCCAATGTTTATGACTTTGGTTTGGGGAAACAATGTTAAGTGTTTTGATATCATCTTTCAGGCTAGGGAATCCAGTTTTGGTTCAGCGATTGATGTATCCTTACATCAAGTCCCTAAATTCATCTTTTTTAATGGGTATATGAAAACACTAGCAATAGGAAAAAATGATGGAACATGAATCGTATAGGAATGGGTTTTGTTTTCCATGTCCTTATTGAGTCATCTCACCAGGTATACTCTATTGATAGAGGTACATCTTATTTTGTTTCAAGGTTCTTCCTTATAGACAGCTAGTGAGGATTCAACTACGTGATAATGAGGATGATATGCGAGGTGACAAGATTGGTACATGGGTCCATACTATAGAAAAAACCCCTGGGTGGTTTACCAGCTATGACACCACATATGGAGTAGTACAAGGTACTCGTAGTACCAGTGGATGATATGCGTGGGATGATCACACATTACCAGTTTCAGCAAAAAAGACCCCTTAGGTTCCGAGGCAATCCTGACTCACAGGTGGCTAAGGACTGACTTGAGGTGGTGACCATGTTTTTTTTCTAGTTAGGGAACCATTAGATCAGATGGAAGTCCTGATAGTGAGTCTTCTACGTTGCTCAGCAGGGTGATCGTAGGGTTTAGATTACCTAGTCTTAGAATGTGGTGACTTTTCTGTGGAAATATCTTGAGATCCTTTCTTAGATAAGGGGATCATTCCATAAATGCTAAGGGATGTACTTACTGAAGAGAATCTACAACTTCTATAGGAAGATTTTCCAGTACCTGAGTACTCCTTGAGTCGTACCCACCTTTCCAGGTACATGATGAATGTGATACAAACTATTCTCTATGGGTCGAACCTCCTAGAAATATGTGTTTAGGGAAATTTGAGCCATCACTATTATCATATGCATTCATAATTATGCTAGGGTTCTAAAGAGAACCATTATGGTCGAATTTTCATTGGATTAGTTGATATAGCCGGTGTATGTGAGCAGTTGGAAAACAGAAAGTTGACGACAGTCTCAGAGACTTGGACGTGTGAGACGTTCCAAGAAGTTGTTCCAAGAGAGGGGATCGACAACTCAAGGCCCATAGGGGGAGTAAAATATGCCTATAAATAGCTAATTATTTTTAAAATATGGTTTGGGACACATATCTAGAGATTCTATAGCCCATCATGATGACAAAGAAACGTTGGATGGGCCACCAGGGGACAGATAGTGATCGAAACAGATGAATTTACCTAGCGGAATATGTAACAGAGGAATTGGGAGAGTAAAAATAGGTGGTATAAATTTCATCATGTTACAACCACCACACCAATGTGGTCCACAGAAGGCTCAAGGAACAGGAGGACAATGGAAGGTGGTAGTTTCATGTGGCCATCCTTACCCATGAATCAAATGATGTTTTGAGTTTTAAGTTCCCTATAATATTGGTGGAATATGAATAAGTGTTCCATGAAGATGTTCCAGGTTTACCTACCCATAGAGTGATAGACATCTACAACGTTGAAGGTTTTGTGTGGATTACCGAATCTTTAACCAAGTGACCGTGGAGAAAGATTATCCACTACCAAATGGTTTATGAACACTTCGACCAGATGAAAGGGGTAGCCTTTCACATGGATGGAAAGGTTCCTGCATGATTTTCAGTACTTAATATAGAGTTTGATTAGTGCCTCAATAATGAGTTTCAAGAGGTGGTATTTGGGTAAATATTGTTCTAAGATGCATCAGGGACCTTAATTGGTTGTGTCATGATGCATAACCAAGAGGTGATTGCCCATGGTTCATGTTAGTAGAGGACACATGAGTAGAACTACACGACCCACAATCTTGAGTTGGTAGCAGTAGTCTCTGCATTAAAAATGTGGCAATACTACCTTACGAGTGAATGAAATACCATCTAATCTAACCACAATGGTCTCAAGTATATATCCTCTCAGAATTATTTGAACTTGAGACAAGACAATGGATATAGTTCCTCCGGGACTATGACTTCGAGATAGTCTATATTCATGGGAAGGGGAGAATGGGGGAAGATGCTTTCATTTAGAGACTGAGTTCACAACTACTGAATGATGCCTCAAAGTAGTTGGCCTTGCTTTAGATATCCTTAATGGATAGAGTGGAGACAAATTTTCTTCAGTTGATGGTGGTTTCCCCCCCACTCTTACAATGAGTCGGGGAGGCATAACTTGGAGATGCCAGCTGTGAGACTACACGTGCCGAGATTTCTAAAAGGCATGCCCTATATAGATATTCCAAATGTGGGGAGAAATTCATCCTTTTCAAGGGATTCACCATAATTTCAGTGGCGTTGTGGGGGGATGTGTTGAGAGAGTTCCATACATCCACTTTGGTGGTACATCCAGGTGTGGCGAAGTTATAGTAGGACCTCTTACATCAATATTGGTGGCTGGGGATGAAGAAGGTAGTGGTAGAGTTTTTCTCTAGATACCTCACTTGTCAGCAAGTGAATTCTGATCACAAAGTTCCAAAAGGTTTGACACAACCTCTCAAGGTACTAGAGTGGAAGTGGGATGGGATATCAATGGATTTCATGACAGGCTTAACATGTACCTCTAGGGGGAACGATACAATATGAGTGATCGTAGATTGACTCAACAAGTCATCCCACTTCCTACCCATTTGAGAGTAGGGTTTAGTAGAGATCTTGGGACACCTCTAGGTGTCAGAGATAGTTTGAATCAATGGAGTCCCATCTATGGTAGTCTCAGATCATGATTCAATCTTTACATCCCAGTTGTGGAAAAGATTGTAGGAGGCGTTTGGGACTCAACAAAAAATGAACATAGCCTTTCACCCATAGATGGATGTTCAGATGGAGCAGACCATATAGACCATGGAGGACATGCTTCACGATTACGTTATTGATTTTGGTCATAGTTGGGAGGACCATCTACCACTGGTGGAGTTTTTGTAACACAATAGACACCACTCCCCCATCAGTATGGCACCATTTGAGGCACTATAAGAATGACCATGAAGGTCACAATTATTCTGAAAAGACTCAGCGGTGTCAAAAATAATGGGTCTAGAGATGGTACATGCTACCACTAAGAAGGTGAAGGTCATTCAAGATTGGATGAAGACTAATAAGAGTTGACATAAGTCTTATGCTGATAGGTGATGGAGACCCTTGGAGTTCGAGGATGGGGACCATGTATTCCTAATGGTATCTCCTCAATGAGGGATACAAATATTTGGATTGGGTGACAAGTTATCTCCCAGGTTCATCAGACCTTTCCTAATACTACGTAGAGTGGGTGAGGTGGCATACCACTTAGCTCTACCACAATAATTAGAAAGGGTGCATGATGTATTCCATGTATCCCATTTGAGGAGATACATACACGAACCTACTTATGTCATCGAACACAACGAGTTTGAGATTGAGGATGGGGAGACATTTGCGGAGTATCCAGTGGAGATAGAGGATCAACGTGAGTGGATCCTTTGTAGATGGTCGATTTCTCTGGTGCATGTTCATCGACAGCATTAGAATCTATAGGAGAGCATCTGGGAGTGGGAGGCCCATATTCATGCTTAATATCCCCATTTGTTTGATTAGACTTTTTTTGTCTTATGAAGAAGTAAATCCCCAAATTTGGGGGTAATGTAATGTCTAGAAATTCTATGATTTTTCTAAATTATGTGGGATTATTATGGGACTTGGCACTAAGACAACGTGTAATTCTGAGGCCCAGTGTGCCCGGAATGGCCCATAAATTTTTTTTATGTTTTAAATAACCTGTGTGAGAGTTTTTTACTAAAAAAAGTGGATTAACTCTTAAACAGATTCCCAAATCATTAATTCTAGGGAACCATTGCATTAAGAGCAGTGGGTTTATCATATACACAACTTAAGTTTAGTTGGCATGGGTCGCAAGTGCGAAAACCCAAAAATGGTATAACCATAAATAAAATAATTAAATAAAATTATTATATTTTTAAAATAGATATAAATCATGAACTATAACTCAGATTAAAAATATGATACCACTGTTGAGCTAATGAGGGCGTTCTTTTCTTAGTTAGAGCCAAACATTGGTCGGCGCGTGCCAACATTGGAATGTAGTTTTTGGCCATAAATAAAATAATTAAATAAAGTTATATTATTTTCAAATACTTATAAATCATGAAAGGTAACCCAAATTGAAAATATGAGACCACCATTGAGCTCGTGAGGGAAAACATTACTTAGGCGGAGCCTAACATCAGTTGGTGGAGGTCAGCTGTGAAAGTTTATTTTTTCGGACATAACTGTAAATAAAATAATTTAAATAAAAGAAATTATTTTATTTTTAAATAATCCTATCTCCCAAATGGTTACTTGAATTGAAAATATGATACCACCATTGAGTTTGTAAGGAGATTTACTCCTTAAGATGGTGTTAACCTCGACCGGCGTGGGTTAAGGGAAAAACTTATTTTTTTGGAAGTTTAAAGATACATAAAATAAGCATAATTTTTTTATTTTATTCGAAATTGTCTCAATGTAATGCAGTGAGGAGTAACCTATTTCATTCAAAAAATGAATCCGCGTAATGACGCTGCTACGTAAAATAACAAAAATGTTGTTTCATAAATGAAATAGCTTAACAACAGCGAATTAGCATAACAGAAACACTACAATGCATTTTATCTATTTAATGGGATAATAAGAATTTTAGATTAGAGATGGATCTTTAAAATCACTCTAAATCTTTAGAGGATCGTTGTTTATGAATTACAAACAACGAATGATGATCGCCAAAAATATTGAGCACAACCCATCATCTTCAAGAGATCTCTCCCTCGACGACATATCGAGGACCTTCATAGACAGATCCCCTTCAGTGAGAAAGCCTTCCACTAATTGAACTTATTATCTAGGTTGGGGTTTATTCTCCGCTATTTTATATCATGTTCCTTTTTTCTAAAACAATGAACATAGACCAACCCACTAATAGGTTGATCTGTAGCTCGTTTGTTCTTGCAGGAATGGGTTTTTTCATGATGGGAGAGATGGAAAATTAGTTCCTTGTAATGTTATTAAACCGCATTCAAACATATTTATGAATTATAATGCGAAGGGATCAGTCCGACACAATCATGGACCAAATACCATTATTTTGTGCATTCTTTTATTATTCATGACTGAATTCTGAATCGACAACGAGAACGTTGAACCTGTAGCAGTTACAACAATGATCCCAGGATCAATGAGGCGCTCGTAGGTTAGAAAACAAACCACCAGAGTAACTCTTGTGGCCCGTGGAAGGAACCAACGATGTACTAGTGGCCGTGGGTGGATGGTGGCGCACCCCGGTAGCATGCCAAGGTGGCGTAGGCTATGTCTAGAATGGGACGCGATGGTGTAGGGGGGAGGCATCAGCCAAGCACCACGTCAAGGGAAGCGACCTTTGTGGTGGGATGTGGCATGCGTTGGCATGCGGTCCACACTAGACCATGTGAGGAGGGAGGTGGCTGGTCTCAACAGTCCACGTGGCTACATGAACCAGACACCAGCACAACATCTGGGCTGGACCCAAGCTAGCTATCGATTCAGGTCGGGCTAATGGAAAAAATTGGGCCGCTAGGCGACCTGGGATGGAGAAGAACCAGCCAGCCAATGTGCACTGGGCCGGATGAGAATCCGGACTACTGGGCCGCCTGACTGGTCAAAATCAGTCAGACTAAGTTGGACCATACTGTATGTGAATCGGGTCACTGGGTGACATGTCGGGCTAGACCCACAACCGAACTAGTCTATGTCCAATAAGGCCCAATGGGCCTGGCCACTGGTCCAGGCCGGACCTGGTCAGAACTGACCCAATTGGGCCATGTTGGGTAGGATGAAATGGGTCAGGTCATGCGGGACCCTAGTGTAAGGTGGTTTAGGATGGTCCAACCATTTCAGGCTAGGCCCAAACACAAAGAAACCCTATTTTCTAAAACATCAATATCATTTAGACTGAGAACACGATTGACGCAACATCTATGGAGGTGGGACCCTTGTGACGAGACATTCATTTTGGTATAATCTTAGAGAGTTTATGTAGTAGTCGAGATACAAATGATAGGTCAAGGAGTGAATTCTCATGAAATCAAGTTCACTAGAGAGCGATAATTCTATGAATGTCTATAACACGAAGGATATGAAGAGAGAGACCTTAGTGGACCGGTAGAAGAGCGGACCTCAGTGGTCCAGTTGCAGAGCGGATCTCAGTGGTTCAATATCCTTGTTGACATCTATAGTCCAGTAGCCGAGCGAACCTCATTGGTCCAATAGCTCAGTGGATCTCAGTGTTCCAGTAGCTGAGTGGACCATAGTGGTCTAGTAGCTCAGTGGACCTCAGTGGTCCAGTAACCGAGCCAACCTATGTGGTCCAGTAGATGAGAATACCTTAGTGGTCTAGTACCCCTTCAGACCTCATTGGTCTAATATCTGAGTGGAACTTAGTGGTACAGTAATTTAGTGAACCTCAGTGACTCGGTAGGGTTGAGTCCCCAAATAGTACAAGATGATTTATCTTTACGACTAATAATCTTACATTCTATAATTTGAGTTATACCTGGTGTGAGATGTCTTTTATTTTTGGTCTTGTTTTGTGGTATTTACTTTTTGGTTAGTGGTCCATACTTATTATTGTGTTACATACCCAAACATGAGCCTCACCTACACATGTCATGTCTCGTGCAGGTGATGGAAACTTCGATGGAGGCCTTGGTGGTTCAGGAACAGGTGGTTCTCAGTGAGATAAGACGGATAAACTTAATTCTATGGCTACAAGTAGCTACCCTTCACCTATCCTCCAGGAAGGGTCTCGAGTGGATAGACCATGGCAGTTTTACTTTCCATTTTTGTTTTGGGCTTTTATTATTTCCCCTTTGTACTTTATGTTTGTGCATTAATCTCAGTAGTTGCCTTAGTGAATTTTGTGGTTTACTTTGTGATTAATTTATGTAGAATGAGCTTTGTGGTGTGTACAAGTTTAAAGAAAATGCCTTCTACTTTTGGGTATGCCTACTCAGTGCTAGTCACCAGCCCATGGAGTATAGAAGGCATGCATGGGGTAGTCATGACATGAGACCTGGGGGATGGTTCATGACAAATCAATGAAGAGTTTGTGTGACCATCCTATTTTATTCTGGGGATCTTATTTTGAAATTACCAAATTCCTACTTAATAATGTTTAATCTAATACAGTTGTAAAAACACTATATTGGATATGTATAGGAAATTTCCCAAAATTAATTTTATGAGGATTTAGTGTTGTTAAGAATGTATATGATGTTAGTCTTAGGATAAAATAATATTGAAAAAATAGTTATTTATTGTCTATACCAATGAAGTAGAGTGATATTTTTACATAAAACTTCTGAACAGAAAGTGTTTGTGGCTCGAGAATGTGTTTTCCTTGATAAGGATCACATGATTCATGGATTTAGTGGGAAGAAATTTCATCTTGGATAAGTTCAAGACTAGTAAAAATGAAGTGTTTTTGAGATGGAAATTGAGTTAGTTCCACATAGAGTTGTTGAAGAAGAACCAACCTAGGAAACACAAGTACCTAAAAGGCCTAATAGAATTCCTCAGGAGCCTAAGAGATATGGATTTCCATTGGTAAATGATGAAGAAGTAGTGTTTATTGTTTATGAAACTACTACCTAATGAGAGTATTTATAGAGTTATTATTATCATAGATAGTTAAAATATAAGGAATCTCAAATGGAAGCCATGTACATTAACTGAGTTAGGATCTTATTGGATGTTCCTTAGTGGGTAACACCCATAAGGTGAAAGTGGGTTTTTTATATAATAAAATTAACATTTATGGTATAATGACTACCTATAAATCACTCCTGGTGGAAAAGTTTTACAAATAAATTTATGGAATTTAATATGATGATAAATTTTATCTACTTATATTGATAAATTATGTTAGGATATTTCTTTCCATTATAACTCATATTTATTATGAGGCATATATTGTGGAAGTCAAAACCACTTTCTATAAAAATAATTTATTCTATAATATATATTTTATAAAACTAGTTTTTTTTGAATTTCCAAATGAGTCTACTAAGGTGTACTAGTTAGACAAGTCTATTTATGGATTGGATAAATTTTAATGGAGTTACAATATTTGGTTTCATTATAAAATCAAAGTATAATATTTCTCCATGAATGTAGATGAATCTTTTTCATAGAAGTGGATTAGTGGGAGCATAGTGGTATTTATGATGTTGTTTATTGATTCCATACTTATTATTAAAATGATGTTCTAACATAACATTCCATGAAGTCTTGGTTGAGAATATTCTTCTCTATAAAAGACTTGGGTGAATCAACCTACATAATCAGTATAGAGAGTTAGAGAGATAAAACTAAAAGGTTTCTTGGACTAATTCAGAACACATATATTGGTAAATCTATAAAGAGTTTTAAATGGAGAACTCCCAAAAAGGGTATTTACTAATGATTCATGGAATGAATCTTCATAATATTATATATCCTTCTATGGAGTTAGAAATGATGAGTATAATTATTTATGTGTTTTCCATGGGATCTATCTTTTATGTCATATTGTATACTCAATTTTATATTACCTATTCTTTGAAAATAATAAGTAGATACCAATCAAATCTTGATGAGATTTGTTGAATTGTTTTTAAGAACATCCTTATGTACATTATAAGAACAACGGATTTTTTCTTTATATTTGGAGAAGAGGATGATATTTATATAAGGGGTTACACTGATGCTTGTTTTTAATCCAATAATGATGAAATGAGATCTATTTTTTTTTTGTTTTTCTGGAATGGTGGAGCTATCTGTTGGAAGAGTTCCAAATAGTACACCATAGTGGACTCAACAATAGAGGCAGAGTATATTGACACATTAGATGCTGTGAAGAAATATTTTCGGATTAAGATTTTGATTTTTGAATATGTGGTGGTTCTTAGAATCAAAGGAGAAATCAAGATTTAATATGACAATAATGGATCCGTTGATTATTCTAAGGAACCCTGATCTCACCAAAGGACCAAACACATCCTTTGTAAATGGTATCTCATTCAAGAGATTATTGGCAGGGGTGACGTCAAGATCTATTGGGTGGATATAGAAAATAATGTAGTAGATATATGGAAAAAATCATTAATTAGAAGATCACAGGGGCCGGGTTGAATCTATTAGTATAAGATACATGATAGAATGGATATAATGGTTGTAAAATGTATCATGATTTCTCACTAAAGGAAAAATTTATTTATAGTTAATTCATGTGTCTTAAAATTTATATTACAAGAATAGCGGAATTATAATATCTCCTTAATGTATTATTTTGTGTTTTCCCTAATCGATGATCGCCATAGAGTATTATGGTTTGTGATGATATGTTAAGATATGTATGAGTAGAGGACTTATGATATAATGAGTGAAGACATATTATTTAGACCGACCTTCCAAATTATATCTCATGAAATGTTATATATTCATAATGTGGTGTATTGTTACTATGAATCCCTTTTTACCAAAGGTCGATGAGATACCTAGAATGAGATTCTTCATACATTGATACTTTTCTTTTCCAGTCCATGAGGATTAACTAATCATGGGTGGTTGGGCATGTTGAAAACGAACTCATCAGTTAGAGCTCAAACATTATTATATTTTTTCACTTATTTGATGAGAACATCTATCATTTTCTATAATGAATTATAATGATGAAATGATTCACCATTCTTAGGTGAGTCACATATTATATCCAATAGCAACATAAATTATAACACCTTGAGTTTTTAGTATGTATATTTTTAATAAATAATTTTTTTAATACCTTGTATAACATGCTACACGAAAATAAAATGAAACATGATTTATTTTATTAATTTTAAATTATTAACATTAATGCATTATGAGAATAAAATGAGAAAAAACAGTTTGAAAATTACAGGAAGAGTAAAATCTCAAGTAAAAAAATATAGTAATTAATTAAAATAATTTATTATAGAATTATGTATTTATGATCCTTAAATATTATTATTATAGTTTTTATGATTATAAGGATTTATAAAACTAATGAATTTATAAATAATAAATTTCAATGGGAGAGTTATTTTTTATGTGTTTTGTATTTTTATCTTAAATTAAATTGATGATTTTTAAAAGGATTATTCTAATAAATTGTTTCGACATGAAAAAAATATATTTATACTCACTTATTTAGTAATAGATATGAAATAATATTAAGAAAACTTAAAGTAATAAAAGTCATTTTAAATAATTTTTTTCATTATATTGTATGTTTTGATTTAAATGTTAAAATTTTAAATTTTAGAATTATAATTTGATAATGTGAATCTAATTTTAAGATTCATAGTTTAAAAATTATCTTTGAGTTAATTTTTATTATTTTTATGAAAATATTTATCTTTAGGTGAACATAGAAAATGTTGTTTTTACAAATACTATAACTTTTATGACAACTTCAATATATAAGAACAACTCAAAAAATTATGAAACATTTTTATCGAAAAAATATGTATACAAGGAGTAAAATAATCCATTAAAAATATTTTGAATTTAGATAGCTATGGTTGAAATTTTTGAACTCATGTTATATTTTATTATAATAAAAAAAATATTTTTGGTTGTTTTCTTTAGCAAAGAATTCACAATATGTCATTTGGTTTTGGATTAGTCTTTAATTCAAATATCCCTCCTTTATTTAATTATAAATGAATAAATATCATGGATATCAATACTATTCATAATCTTTGGAATAAATAAGTATATTTATTCATATACCAATAAATATCATGGATATCAATACTATTTATAAACTTTGGCCTAAATATGCATTATTTATGTCTAAAAACACTTTTTTCTACTTTTTTTTACCGATTTATGCGTACTTATATTTAATTTAACTTTTATAACCATTAAAAATTGAAATCAATAAAATGGATTTCATATTTGAAATCAGAATAATCAATATTATGTTATAATGTCAATATAATTTTTGGGCATAAAATTAATTTACCAAGGTAAGAGTTAGTCACCACGTTAAAGGATAAAATATGGTAAATGTGTTAAATAAAGAGACAAGCTTGAAAAATATTACAAAATATTATCATTAAATGGGACGATGAGTGTATTATTGACCCAACCTCATATTATCTTCCTTAATTTTTAATTTTGGTTCCTCTATACTTGAATATGACATTTCTTTTATATTAATAAATATGTATTTAAAAAAATTCCACCCTTATGACATATAAAATGATCCCTCCAACACCCCTTATAAGATACACATAAAATTCAAATTCCCCTCCATAATTTAACATATTTTCTTCCCTAATAACCATATCCAATGTTGGGAATCTTTTGGTCCTTATATATTTATCATATCCATTCAAAACTAAGATGGTTTCAAAGAGGAGATATGATTTTTTATTTGAAAGTAATAAATTCTTACAATTATTTTTCAATTACCTTATTCATATACTTATTCTAAATTATATTTTATCTTTTTAATAACATCTAAATAATATTGTTATGCTTTTGTAATGATGATATTATAATAAAACCACTTCATAATAAAACTCAACCACTAATTAAAACATGTTTTCTTTTGGGTCGGTTTTACCACCTACATGAATGATACTATAAATTTTTATCATGGATGAATATGGAAACTCAATTAATAAATATATATTATACATAAAAGTAAACAATTTTATTTTTTTTGTTTTATAATTATAATATTATGATTTAAATAATCACTAATATACAACATTATATTCATTCAAAATCTTGGAAACTAGTATGTGGTAGATTGCATCTTGATAAACTGTACCTAAATCTCATATCAAATGAACATTAACATTTATAAATAATTATGTAACTTCTATTCCAATACATTTACTATTATAGTGATTATAAACTCATGAACTTATGAAATTATTATAAATTAATAAAAATTAATATATGTTAGTATAAATTAATAAAAACTAGAAAAACATATTATATTTTTGTATAAATTAGATTAAATTGAGATAATTTATTATAAATTAATATAAATAATTATTTATTGATATAAATTTGAATAAATTTGTAAAAAATAATATATAATATTATAAAATATTATAAAATTACTATAAATCGATATATCATATTATAAATTCATGTATTCTTTTATAAATTATTATAATTTAGTATAAATTCATTTTGTTTTGATAGATTACAATATTTTTCAATAAAAACAATTTTATGCTTCAAATGGATCAATATAATTATGATTAAATGATTCATAACTTCCTAGAGGATGTGGTACCTAGTGATGAGTCTAATGAATCTTCATCCAAGGGTGTTGACCCAACACTAGATACATGGTGGTGTTAGGAGATTATACAATGTTTCTAGATCCTATTTTAGAGTGAAATCTATCTCTTGAATTTTATCCTCATTAGAGGAAGTAAGTTCATAAAATAATTTTATTTAATTTTTTATATTTTTTAATTATTTTACTAATTATTCTTGTTTTCATAGGTTTTCACATCTAGTAATTGGCCAGGCTTGTGTTATATTGAGGTACTATTTTTCTGCTCCATGGGATTCATGGGATTTTGTTCCTTTTGAGCTACATCATCATATGTTCAATCACTACTATGTGAACATAGATAAACAATATTTTATTTATTTTAAATTTATATCATTTTTAGTTTACTAAATTATGAAATATATGCATGTTTTATGGACTCCTATTAATGAGAGAATGAGACCCACAATTTTGGAGTCTTGGGAGGCTTTCATGTATGATCATTTCTGTCAGTTTTTATATATCCTTTGGAGGAGAACATTGAAAAAAATCATATGAGAATGTATTTGATGAGTCTTGTTGCACTCATTGAACTAATTGTCACCCCACTTAGTTGTGGAAGTCATATTTTTATGTGGTGACTTGGTTGCAGGTGATGACAACTGATCTTTAGAAAATCCAGATGATCAAAAAAGGTTCAAAATCATCCTCGACTAATTACTATGGCATATAAGTGGTAGTATCATATGGTTTGAAATGAGTTGCATAGTCATCTCCATAATTTTCTACTATAGAGTAGGAGGGAAGGCTACAAGCTCCGGATGATGTTATATAGAGATTTATAATGGAATAGAAAGTACATTGCAACCAAAACCTATTTACTAAAACATTAATATCATTTATATTGTGCACTCAATTGACATGACATCTATGGAGTAGGGACCCTTGCGATGAGAAAATCATTTTGGTATAATCTAGGTGAGTTTATATAGTAGTCGAGCTACAAATGATGTCTCAAGGAGTGAATTATCATGAAATAAAGTGCACTGGAGAGAGAGAATGCTACGTCTAGCTGTGACACGAAGGATATGACGAGAGAGACCATTGTGGACCAATAGAAGAGTGAAAATATGTGGTCCAGTTGTAGAGTGGCTCTCAGTGGTTTAGTAACTATGTGTAAATCTATGGTCCAGTAGCCAGGCGTAGCTCATTGGTTCAGTAGCTCAGTGGATCTTAGTGGTCCAGTAGCTGCGTGGACCTCAGTGGTCCAGTAACCGAGGCAGCCTCTTTGGTCAAGTAGATGAGCAGACCTTAGTAGTCTAGTAGCTCTTCAGACCTCAGTGGTCCAATAGCTAAGTGGAACTTAGTGTTCAATTTGTCGAGTGAACCTTAGTGACTCGTTAGGGATGATTCCCCAAATAGTACAAGATGATTTAGCTTTACGACTAATAATCTTACATTCTATAATTTGAGTTATACTTAGTGTGAGAAGTATTTTCTTTGTGGTCTTGTTTTGTGGTCTTTCCTTTTTGGTTTGTCTTCTCTATTGATTACTGTCTTACTCACCCTTACACGTGCCTGACCTACATGTGTCATGTCTCATGTAGGTGATGGAAACATCGATGTAGACCATGGCGGTCTGGGACCTGATTGTGATCAGTGAGACAAGACATATGGACATACTTCTATGGTAATAAATAATAAATAATTTATGAAATATTTATTTATTTATTTATATAAATATTAGAATAAATATTTATTCACATGTTTGGTGAATTTAATATATATTAATCTATTGAAAAAAATAATACAGAGATATTTTTTTAGTTAAATAAATATTTATTATTCTAATTTTGATAAATTTTGATGACGATTGAAAGGTTGAGTTAAGGACCTAATGGAAATGATATATAATATTTAATATATTTCAAAAAAGATGAATTTATTTATTTAGGAAACTATATTTAAATATTCATGATTTATCACACATTAAGGAATATAATAATACTATTATTATTATTTTCCATGGGTAATACATTAGAGACAATGTTTGGTGAATAATTTTAGTAAAATTATCAAATAGATAAATATAGATATATATTCTATTTTGTATCATTTTATAGGGTAGTCTGAATTGTTATACACAAAATTATCTCTCAATAAAATTTTTCCAAGAGTAATAGAACAACTCAATAGTGTTTTCAATAACAAGATACAACCTCCTCCACCCCCCTCATGACTGAGAGAACAAGAGAAAAATTTCTTCAATCTCGAGAAAATTCTTCTTATAATCAATGGTGAATGATGCAAGCAATTTTATACCCTCACTCTAGAACCTAGATTACCAACAAAAGTGGTCCAAGGTTCATAGTTCATGCGTGGATACCACTTTATGAATTCTATTTTTCATTTTCACCACATTGATGAGATGAAAAATATAGAAATTGAAATGATCAGAATTTTTTTTTTAAATATGGGGTATTTTTCTTAAATTAATTATAAATTATATGTGAAAATATTTTCTCTAGGAAGAATATGGAATGGATTCATCCTTTTTGTAGGATATTATTTGATGAAACTAGAAAAAAACACTATTGATCAGGGGCTCGTCCACTTTTGTGGCTCCCTAGAACCTTTTGGAATTAAATTAATGTCATTTAGATTATTGATATGTTTTGAGATTCCAATTTTGTTTTTCATTTTATGTGTTTATGTATTACAACACAGATGTCACGTACTCAAAACTGAGAAAATAAGGTTGGATTTGTTTTGTCCAAAAATTTATTTGATTATATTTGTTGTTAAATTAATGTTACGATGTTAATATGTGTTTAGATGAAATAAGGATGTTAGCAGAGTTTGAGTCGACTAGCTTGAATAATTACTTAGAATAGATTCTTCATGTTTTGTTGAAATAGAGAAACATAAATGTGTCGATTGATGTGTTGTTCTTCAAAGAAATCAATGAAATGTGTTGGTGGAAGTAGATACACTGTCTATACTATTTTATATGTGTTTTTGAGTTCAATGAGAATATATGGAGATAATTTGAGGGGGTTAATTGTCAATCATGAGTTGTTTATATGGTTGATCTAGAAAGGCACAAATCATTGGAGTTATATGTTTGGATCGATCCATGTAGCAGACCCATACATATGGACCCTTGTATTAATTATCTTATGTATACCGTCATGTTAAATAATTGAGGGTGATAAGATAAATTTATCTTGTATGAGAAATATCTTATAAAGGAATAATCATGTGGTGAAATATCCTATGAAGATGAAGAAATTTGAGTTGAGTTCCATGTCATAAGTTTGTGGTCCATGTGGCAATGAAACATGTTGTCATGCATGTCAGTATTTCAAATGAGTTTAAAGAAGAAGACTATGTGGAGGTTTTTAAAGAAAGAAACATTTGATTCTCTAGAATATTTGAATGAAAAATATTGGGTGAGAATCACAAAATTTTTAATGAGAAGATTGTGCCTATCAAATATTGAGGGTATTTAAATATATAAATATAAAAAAAAGTTTCACACATTATTCTATGTGTATAAATATGTATATACCAAAGAAGAATTGAGTTGGGGAATAAGATTTAGAAATCATATACACTATATGGAAACTCTAATAACCCGATATGCATTTGGATCATGGGGATATAAGGAGATAGAATTTGACACAATTTAAGAGGAAGGGAAAAATTATATATATGATTATTTATAAAAGTGGAGGAAGATCCAAGCCATTCAGGATTTGGAAGGGGTTTATGACTAGAACTAGTGTTGAGGTTTTCAAGGAAGTGAACATACAAACTTGTTAACCCATATCCTCTTTATGGGGGGCCAACATACAGGGGTGTAGCGGAACACCAAGAGTTAAAGTTATTTCTTTTATAGATGTTTTTATTTTTGAAGAATCAATGTATTTTCTAGTATATTCCAGAAGTTATAGTGCTCATAGTTGATTCTATGTTTCAAGTGTTTGTTTGGGTTAGTGAAGAATCCATATTGTGGGGTATAACCAACATGCATAAGGGTATACTTTTTATTCGAACCTTGTAAAAGCTTTGTTCTTCTCTCTTTACTTATATTTATGTAAACAAAGGTAAGGATGTGGAAAATAATTGAGTGGATCAAGATATTTAATAGGTTTAAGAGTTTAAATTAATACAATCCATAAAAATAAGTGTTCCACTGCCATGAACTATCCTAAATCTACCCACTATTAGATGATCAAGCAGGTTCGAGACATCCCGGAGGCGCGTTCCCTATCACCACAGGGTGGCATCAAGAACAAGGTAATCACTCTAAAATAATTGGAAATAATTTTATTCAATAAATATATTTTGTAAATAGTAGTAAAGCTGGTAGTACACATCCATATGTTGGACATCCATGCAAGAGTGAAATTAGAATTTTTATATAAATGAAGTAAAATAAATTAAACCCAACATCATGTAAAATATAAAAAAATAACTATAATCACCCTTGTCACCATCTCATGTAAGAATATTTAAATTCACAATTAGTTTCCTTTAATGAACCACTAATATTTATCACTATCATCCATCCATACAAAATATTAAAAGGCCTACACACCCAATGTAATAATGGAATGAAATAATGAAAATAAAAAAACCAGTATACCACCCTATGACTATACAAGTCACAACCCAATACTAAACAATGATCAAAGAGTGGTCAAGAGAATAACTAGAAAATGAAGATTTAATGATGTTATAGGCATGAGTATTGAGCTCATTAGACATACCAAGTAAAACTGCACCCCATATTTTAGTCACTAAATAAAATGAAATTTTAATGATAGTTGTCAAAAAAGAATTAAAATTGCGGTTTTCTTCTCATTTTTAATAGAAATGGTGACATAATTTTTTTTAGTCCTAATCAGCTTTTATAAAAAACAAACTTTTTAAATAAATTTTAAAATACTATTTTGGATACACATTAATATAAAATTTTAAATAAGGGAAATAAGCCTGAGGAAAGAGTAAGAAGATAATAAATCAAAGAGAGGATATATCAAGGGAAAAAAGTGAAATTGACTTAACCAATAGGTTAAAATTAAAATCATTAAAAAAATACACTAATATAAAATAAGGTCTCGGGGACCCGTAGAGAATACTTTACCAGCATCTAGCAGAAAGAGATTGTAACACATCATTGATCAATGGAAGGAATACACAAACATCACTCGGTATAGTTAGTGGAAAGAGAGATTATCCAACCTAGTTTTCCATACCTAATCCCACATCATTCCCATGAGGTATTAATAATTACCATAATTATATAATAATATATTGAAACATCACTACGAAATTTCTCAATGGCCATATGACGAGTGTTGTCGCACATGCCCTTAAAATATTTTTTATTTTTTTACTAAGTGAAGCACAATGGATGACCTATGTCATCTCTCTTGAGTTTTAAGTGAATTAAAAAAATCTTAAATGGTAAAAATAAATAAATAAAAGGGAAAAAACAATTGGCAAAAAATAACGGGAGGGGGTGGTTGAATGATTTCTGAACAAAATGAATCAAACAAGGAATAACATACATTGAAAACACCAATATGTTTAAATTTTGTTGATCTATAATACATATTAATTAATAATTAATTATTATCCATTAATATTAAGTTCAGTTAATTATTGTTCCCTACTTTTTTAACCTTGAACCCTCTAGAAGGAAACATGACCACAAACCCTAAGCTAATTTTGAGACTTCCAATTGAGGCGCCCATCTTTGAAAGTGATCCAAAAGATAAATTTTGATCACTGATAAGTTAGGAAAGTGCCTCCAATATATAAATTATAATGTCTTTATTTTGTGTATTATATATAAACCCTAATTTTTTTCCAAGTTTAATATATTTTAGAATTAAAGTGTTGCGCGCACAATTCTCAAAATCTAGGACTCATGGTCAATCTATCAATCAAAAGAGTGGTAATAACTTTAAAAAATCATTTAATTAAATATAATTTCATGTATTAAAGTTATTACATGGAATAAAAATAACTACCTAATGAGTTAGTAATAATATCCACCAGAAAAATAACTACTCTCCCATGGGTAGAGTTGTCATTAAGGATTTGATTTTCTTAATAAACTGTTGAAAAGGGTAATACCAAAAATTCTCTCCAATATTATATTCCATAACGAAGAAGAAAAATAAAAAAATAAAAAGGTAATAAATGATATGTTTTATTTAATATTCAAAGATATTAAATATTGAAAAAAAATAAACACAAATTAGAAGTGGGAGAGGAGTGCCTTATTGGAAGAGATCCATGCACAATGGCTTCCATATTAAAAAATATTTGGTAGTAAAATGGCAGCTATCCATTCAGAAAAAAATTCCCCAAGCTTCGATAAACCATTACAAAGAGTAAAAATATCATTTAAAAAGAGTGTGATATGGTTAGGGTTTGAAATATATAAAAGGGTACATGTGTCATTCCGGCTCCAAAATTTACTTCAAGTTGATCCATGTTTTCGACTAACTTTCCATACGGACCTGGTGTATCTTAATTAGAATTAAATGGTCTAAATATATACCATTAATACCTCTCAACATTTCATCCAAATATAAGATATAATGATGATGTTATGGAGAATTATTTAGGTGTTTTACATTCTACCGAATTTAGTCTATCTCTTTATTAGTGACCATTTTCATCCCACTAAATATGGGATCAAACATTAATGATCTAAATGAAAAATGTGTAATATATATCTTATAAAAAGACCATATAATATCATATCAATATTAAGCACACCTAAAATTTTAAGAAAACATTAATAATGGGTTTTTTAAAATGGTAAAAATTAAATTTTGATGAAATTATCAAATTCCAACTCAAAACAAATATTTTCATTAAATATTAAAATATTGATCAATGTGGTAATATTATATCAATTATTATCAAAAAAATATTCAACCAAAAAATTTTCTTACCAAATCCCTCACACATAACATTTTTCACTCCTGAAAAAACCCCATGTCATGTAATCCAAAAAGTTAATACGAGCATAGAATAAAGCACAAAAAGAGTCATTCTCAAAAAACACTAAGTTGATGTATCATCAACTTTATTTAATAAAAATAAAATTATATCAATGAAAATAATAATTTGGAAACATGTAATTATTCAACTATTCCCCAAATTCCCCATTTTTGTGTGTGCCATCCATTTTAAGCGTGTATTTCCACCCTTTATCTTGTGTATTCTGGACAAGTAAATTTTTTGTTCTTTCTTAATTATATTTTACTAAACTTATTCAACATCATTGGTAATAAAATTAAAGAACCCACTAATTTTAACATTCATAGAAGTAAAGCCTTGAGCTTCTGACCTATATATCCCCACTTGTTTTACATTTCTTCACTCCCCTATTTATTTATTTTTTATTTAATATTTTTTTTTGATTTTTTGAGAGAGTATAGTAGTCAAGTGTCATGTAGACACACATTGGTCAATATGTTATAGTATTGGAGATGATATAATGAAAAATGAGCCTACAGAAATACCATTTTATAAGATTAATAATATTACTTAACTTGGTCATACCATTAATTAGGTAAGATAAACTCACAAGTCATGATTGTGTGTGAAGTTTTGTGGAGAGATAAAACGAAAACAATTTCCCAAAAAATTTAAACCAGTAATTATTTCAAAATGTAAATGTCTTCATTGGGAAATTGTTAATAATATCATTGATTAGATTCCATTTTCACAAAAATGAACCACTTATGATGAAAAATTTCCCATGATCAACATACTTCCCATGAGGTTGGAAAAATTAAACATCTATTCTCAATATGTTCCATGAATGTAATGATCTGGTGATATGATTTTTTTGGGTTTTTTTGTTTTTTTAAATAACTAAAATTTAATGGGGAAACACATATAAAAGATATATCCTAATGAATCTTCTCAAAATCTCATCCCCCAAACTTAAATAAAACTACCCATTTAAATTAAATCATAAGAATAAAGTACAGGGAATGAATCAAATAAGGAGGTATATAGCCTAGTTTATTTTTTATTTGTTGGATTTGAGTTATTCTAATAATCACCACTTTATAAAACATAAAAAATAAAAGAATGAAATCAAGAAAAATTAAATAAATACATGTAAAAATGGAAAGATAATCCTAGGTTATCCCTTGAGAGGCGTTGTGTTTATATTGCATACCACTAGGAAGTTATAATTGGTCAATTAAAATTCAAAGGTAGATTAGGTTTTTGTGGAAGGAACCACCACATGTTTTTATCCCAATATCCATAAGTGGGTACCATGTGTAGAGACCCTAGAGAAAATATAAAAATGATCTAACACCTAGAATGGTAATCCTAATGAAGTCAGTATTGTGGGGAGAATAAATAATTAAGGGGTACTCCATAATAACATTTATAGTGTCCTCCTCTGGTAGATGTTCAAGTGTATATAGAGGACACAATTCCACCACCAGAAGCCTCTTTAGATCTTCTTATTTTTCTTCAACCACCACCACTTGTGTGATTTACTTGAAAAAATAATGGGTTGGTTTCAAAAGTGTTGATTCTTCATAAAATTAAAGGGGTGAAATCATTTAAAAATTTCCTTTGATAAAGATTAAAATTCGAAGAATTCAAATCCTCATCATGACCCTCATTGTAATTGTATTTCAAGTTAACTTACACCACCACTATAATTTCTTCCTCATTAAAGTACAAAACCAAATTATCTTAAATGGTCTTCACTACAACCTTATGGTCATTGCCTTTTACGTGATGAATATGAGATGATTCCACAAAAAAAATGTGGACATTTAACTGTATTTAATGATAATGTAAAATAAAAAAAAGTGAATCCAAAGATAAGTCCACTCCCTTTAGTTGACTAAAATTGTGTTCTCGTTCTTCTTAGACAACCATCGGTTGGGAATCTAAGAGTTTGGAGAGAGGTGTATTTTTCAATGTAGCAGTGACCTACTTATTTTATTTATTAAATATAAGTAGAACCATGTGATCCTTGGTAATAAATATCTTATTTAAGGTCAATAATGAAATCATTAATCAAATAATCCCAATAAGAAGACATGAAAAACCATATGACATTTTTTTCATAAAATTTCAAAATTTTCTCTTAAAAATTGTTCATAAACAATGAATTCCATTATTAAATATTTTTTCTATGAAAATGATCGTTGAATAATAACATAAAATTGGTTGAATAAAAAACGTTCCTCTTAAAAAATGGGACCAATTTGATGTGATTTCTCGCACATACTCTAAAAATATTTGAGATAACTTTACTAAGTGTATCATAGTGGATGACATACGCAGTCTCTCTTAAGGAGGAAGTGAATTAAATATCACATACAAGAGGAAAATAAGTAAATAAAAAAAGATTAAAAATTGGTACGATATGGTGGATTTTGGTTGAGTAATTTCTAAAAAATGAAACAAATGAGGAAGAACATACTTTGAAAAGACAAATATGAAGGATTTTAGTTTATCTAGATTACCCCTTAATTATTAATTAATAATTATCTATTAAGATGAAATTCATTAAATTATTGTTCCTTAATTTATTATCCTCAAACCCTATAAAATCAAACATAACCAAAAACCATAGGATAACATTGAGACTTCCAATATCAACAAACTTCTTTGATTATGGTCTAAAAGCTAACTTATTGTCAATAGAAAATTAGGAAAACACCTAAAATATAGAATTGATAATGTATTGAGTTTTGGGATCAGATCCAAAAACCAAGGAATTGATTCCAAATTTATGATATTTGAAAATTTAAGTGTCGCTCCCAAGATTCACAAAATCCCATCCTCACGATAAATGAGTCAATCATTTGAGTGATATTAACTTTAAAATATCATTTAATTAACTATAATTTATTGAATTATAGTGAGTAAATGTATTAAAAAAGCAATGATGGTGGTAAGAATAAGATAAAAAAAGATCTACTTTCACATGGGTGGAATTGTGATTGTGGAAAAGATTTGCATAAGAAATCGTTGAAATGTGCAACATATAATATTATATCCACTCTTATAATACATCATTATGAATCAAAATAAAAATAAGATAATATAATAATATATTATTTTTATTTAATATTCAAATGGATTTCAAGTATAAAAACCAAGAAACTCAAAGTTGAAATGGGTGAGTCGTGCCTTTTAAAAAGAGATCATTACATAATGGTTTACTTCTTAAAAATGATTAGGTTGTGAAATGGAACCGCCCGTTGTTTCCACAAATTCCTCAATTTTTGACCAAACCTCAAAAATATTTAAAATATCATTTAAATAGAGTGTGGGATGGTTTGGTTTTGAAATATTAAAAAGGTTACATAAGTCATTCTTCAAAAATGGATCCCCATTTTCAACAAACCTCCCTTATGAACCAAGGGTCACTACAATCAAATATAATTCTCTAAAATTATGACTTAAATACCTATAAAAAATTCATCCAAACCTATGCTATAATGTAGATGTTATTGCCTAATTTTTGAGGTGGGGTCAATTTTGCCGAATTCTCTTTATACTTGAATTAATGTCCATTTATGGTGTACGAAATTCGCAATCCAGATTTATTGATCTAGATTAAAAATGTAGAAAACTTATAAGATAATATATCTATAAAATTTCATTTCCATATGAGATACAAAAAAAAATTCCTAAAAAATTACTAAGGTTATTTTAATATGGTAAAAACATAATTTTCATTAAATTTCCATATTAAAGGTAAAAAAACAAATTTTAAACAAAGCTTCAAAAATGGGGAAATGTTGAGAAATTATATCTAATGTTATCAAAAAAATATTAAAAAACTTTCCTTATCACTATAATTACACAAGATCGATAATAAATGGACAGATTTAAAACCACACATTAGGCCCTTTAAAAAGGAGAATACAAAATATCCTCCATGGATTTAAAATAAAATAATAAAAGGTATTAACACTTAATAGAAAGATGCCAATGTGACCTTGGAATTTATTTTATGGGTCCCATAAAACCTATTCTAAAGTAATGATTAAGTATCATTTTTAAAACCCCAATATTTTCCCTCATTACTATTCCATATACACATACACATGTATATATACATCCCTTATCATACAAATTTAGACACCTGCATGTTAATTGGTACACATATGTATATATACACATAATCAACTGTTACATTAAATGAAAATTAAAATATAAAGACAAATTGGAATTCCACTTTAAAGTTACAAAAACTCTTTGAAATACTAAAACACACAAGCCATTCCCTCAAAAAAATAAAATAAATATCAGATGAGGAAAATTAATTTTAACATATTTTTACCAAGAACCAAATTAAGGGAAATATTTTAAATTGAATTATAAATCATGTGAAACATAATTTAAATATAGAAAACTCTTTAAATATTAAAATTATTATAATTAAATATCTAAATGAATGATTAAAAATATATGCAAACAAGGTTCTAGAATTTCAAGTCCAAAAACAAGTTTCAACCTGACTGAAACTCATTGCCTTCGATAATCAGTGCCTAAAACCACTGTAAAAAAGGCCTAGAAAAGTCATATAATCAACGGTAACCATAAAAATGTAAAATAACTAATTAAATTCAATCCAAAGATATGTAACCGACCAAACCTTACCTAGAATCAATGAAATCCCATCGAATTCAACAGTCATAACTTAAACAAGCTTCAATTGAGCCTCACAACGAGTCAATAACCAAAATAAGAAACACCCAAAAGTATTTTTAAGGTTTGGCTAGGTTCTTCAAAATATGAGTGGATGAGATAATGTAGAGAATAAAAAAAGATATGGGTGGAGGAGACCTTATTAAAAAAAGTAACCAAAAATTTGTGGAGAGGGGACGCTAGATAAAAGGAAAGAGACAATGGATGTGTGTGGTCAGGATCATCCTAGCCACTACACATGACATAGACAATGTCCGGGTGAGGGGATTGCATTAAGCTGAAGAGGAGAGAGTTTAAAAGGGTAAAAACCCACATCTTTTAATGAATCTGAAACTGTGCATGGTTTTTCCGCAATGGTTGTCACAACCATGCACTAACCATGCTAGCCTTACTCGAGGGCCTATGCGTGATGAATGGGAAAGACACATGGTTAGTCTAACCATGCATCTGAATTTTAAAATACTCTCTCAAAAATACATAGAATCCTACAAAATCTCTACATGGTTACTAAAAATAGTGTGGTAGGCCAATTTCTATGGGGGTTTTCAAAAAAATTATAAAATGGACTCGTAAAATTAGAATAAAAATAATGTATTATAAATAAATAATTAAATAAATTATGGGTTTGGTTGTGATTACTCTCCACACCATAACTCATTTATCCGCCCAAAAAGTTTTGTCTGGAAATATTATTTATAAAAGGAAATAAGTCCATAATTCCTTGTCTCAAATTCCAATGAACACACTGACTACAAAGGGGAAAAATTGTACGAAAAACCCAATGAGGGTAGATCATCTATAATGAAAATGTATCACAAGGTATAAGAAGAAAATAAGTATCATAAATCTTCATTTGGGTTGTATTGGTTGGAAAAGAATCACTAAACGGGTTCCCAACCAAGCACCACAACCAAATCACATCAAACCTATTACACTATCCAAAACAAATCATCTACAATAGGGATCACCAATGTTGATCTCCCCACCGTAAAAGAGATCAATAGAAAAAAAAAATAAATTTATAAGGAAACTCTTAACCCTAAGAAATAATCAAGATAAATATCATCACAAATAATAAGAAAACCAAACAAGAAAGGGCTCACAAAAGTCATTCTAGGTGAAGGATGATTCACAAAGGACAGTTCCAAAAATCTATAAGAACTATAATAAGAAACTATCTATAAAAAGTAAAGGAAACCCAACATATCAAATAATAATAACCCAGATGATCCAAGAAGGTAATGTAATACACAAATATAATTACACTGAATATAATACACATAAATAAGAACAAACAATGTTAGCCTTATGATATAGGTGGAAGAGAAAGAAAATTGGGGTGTAAAATTTGGAACACCAAGACCTTGATGAATCATATGAATAACAAGAGAATAGATGGGTTATGACCAATGGTAGGGGTAACACTTATCCCATTTTCCATTGAACACACCCAATACATCCACTCTCCCAACCCATTGAAACATGATCAACTATCAGACTATAATTCCCCCAGGAAAAAATGGTACATCTGATCATTGAAACTATAATGTATAAAAAACTACCCATCATTCTAGTACGTAGAGACATGGGTGGGAAAAAATATATGCACATAATAACTACCTATTATAGTCTAAAAAATAATAGGTCTCCAATAATTATCATCTATTAGGAAACCACAAAAGCTACCCCTATAAATCAAAAGGAAGCCACCCTACAGGGAATATGTTCACCCATTTAATCTAATCCATCATGGGAGGCCAAATAGAATAAATATAAAACACAATACCAAAAAATAACTCAATAAATTAAAACACTTGAACAAAACCATTTTCGTCACTTCAAATAATTTTGAAATTACGTACCCAAATATTAAACTGAAAAACTTATTCCCAAAAATCTATTTAAAATTTAAAATTTCTATATTTAATTCACATGTCTATTTTTAAAACAGTAAAACCCATATAATTTTATATAAAATATTTTTTTATTAACTAAAAAACCACACTTTAGAAATCAATTTTAAATTAAAAAAATCCTTTATGAAAATCATTTACAAAATCAAAAATATTAACCTTATTGAAGAATATTTTAGAAATATTCTTTTCAACTTTAAAACATTTCACTTATCCATAAATCCATGTTTACAATTTAAAACACCCTCATGAATCCCTGAAAACACATAAAAAACCATAAACTCAAATTTATTAGTTTTAAAACCAAATTCCACCAAGATGAGGATATTGACTCAATAAGGTTTCCTTATGAATTTTCCATTCCTTTATGTTTTTAAAATCACAAACTCTCTATATCAAGGAAAATTTTATTTCCTTCAAGATTTGTCCTAATAATAAATTTTTCCTTGAAATTTTATCCTCATATTTGTTTTCATTGTTCATGATTTAGTTTCTCTTATTATAACTCATTTTATTTCTAAAGTGTAAAAAACTGTTTCATATCTAAAACCTCAAAATCCTATAAATAATTAGATATAGAGTATTCTGTTTTCAGGTTCTGAATTCAGATTCCGAATTTTCTGAATTCAGATTCCGAATTCACTGAAATTCTAATTCTGAATTCTCTAAATTCAGATTCCGAATTCTCTGAAATTTATATTCTGAATTCTATGAATTCAGATTCCAAATTCTCAAAAAATCAAATTCCAAATTTTCTGAAATTCAGATTCCAAATTCTCTAAAATTCAAACTCTAAATTCTATGAAATTCAGACTCCAAATTCCTTAGAATTCAGGATCCCAATTCCTTATAATTCAGGTTCCAAATTCCTTAGAATTCAAACTCTAAAGTCTATATAATTCTGATTCCAAATTCATTGAAAAATAGAATCCATATGTACAAGTAATATAGACACCTAATGTTTATTTTCTTAGACTCTAAGAATTATTTTCCATTACTCTAAAAAATGGATTTTGTTAAGAAACCATATTTTTTTACCCTTGTTTTAGTTATGAAACAATTTCGTACATTCTATTTCTAATTAACCATTGTTTGAGTGACACGTGTATAGGTCCCTCCATGATTCAAAGAAAAATATGACCATTAGAGGAGGGAGACGACCATTGGGGAAAAACATATAAATTGAATCTCCTTTGAACAAGCTCATTACTGACTCAATTACTCTAGATATTACATGATGCTGAAGAGATTTTAGAGAGGGAGATTCTCATTCTTTGTGCGTACTGAACATCTTGTTCAGCTTGCTTCATGTGACTCCATTTGTTGTTTTGTACAATCAATGGCTTCCGGGGATAAGAAGATAGAGGTTTCAAATACCTTAGAGTTTGAGAACTTCTTTGATAAGAAATAAATAGTTTCTAACTACCTTAAAGTTCGAGGAATTCCTTGAAAAGTATTACATAGGTGTCGTCTACCTTGAAGATGAAGGGATTGTGGGGATAACAATATGTACTCTGATATTCTTATCAAGGGCTTACCCTAGTGTGTGTAAAATAGACATTCTTGAAAGTATAAATAAAGGGACCTTTATCCAAGGTTGTTGGATACCATACTCTTTGGGTTAAAAGATTTCATACTTATTACTTTCATTGTTTCAAGTTTATAGTCCTCTACATTTTGATTAATAATGAAATTATAACTATCTTATACTTTCTTGTACTTGTACACTGATTAGTAAGATTCTATATGCATTAAGGTAGAATCTTGTCCTTGTAAACGTTTAATTAGTTTCATTTCAGGAACCATATTTTCAGAACATAGAATGTTTGTAGAACTAAGAGGTCTTGTAAATTTACCTTGTTTAACTTTTTTAAAAATAGAATCTTTTGTATCAACTTTAAAAGTTCCAAATGAATTTTTAAAGCATACAATTCACCCCCCTATTGTATATTGAACATCATCATTCATTATTTTGATCCTATAATTAGTATCAGATGAGGTATCTGAAATAATTATATTCACATATAAGTTTTCTTCTCAAGTTTTCACTGTTCTATATTTTCCTTACTAGGGTTTTTTATCCTTGTATACAATCTTTTACTATTAACAAGTTTCTATTGAAAGATATTTTCTTTTAGATGACAGGAATGAATGTTGGTTCGATTGAAAATCATAATCCTACTAGACCACCTATATTTGATGGGAATGATTATGAATACTGGGTAGATTGTATGAAGACTTTTCTTATAAATATTGTAGTGGACAAATTCGTTATACTTATTGGATACTACAAGATTCCTGATAAGTAAGTCAGAAATTTTACTAATCAAGAAATGTTAGAATATCAACTAAACTACATGATACAAAATACTCTTTTGTGTTCCATGACTAGGAACTTATATAGTCATATTTCTTCTTGTGAAGCTACAAATTGTATTTGGAAGATATTGGAGGTTACTCATTTTGGTACATTAAATGTTATAGAAACTAGAAGAGCCATGCTTAGAGCCAAATATCATGGATTTTTACTTCCTTATGGAGAACCAGTGTGCATGGTACAACAAAGTTTTATGACTATTGTTAATAGTTTACAATCCATGGTTGAGAATGGTTTAGATGATGGGGCACTTGTGGACAAGATTATATATATCATGCTTGATGAGTGGGAATCTAAGGGAACAACTATTGATGAGAATAAGAAAGTATCTCTGATTACTCTTGATGAGCTTTTTGAAACTCTTCTTCAACATGAGACAAAAATGATTAGATATTATGATTTTAATAAAATGAATAATGGAAATGGAAGTGTATCCTTTACTTATATCGCAAAGAATACTGAAAGGGTTACAAGATCCATGTCGAAGAAAGTCACTATTTTATTTGAATCAAGTGAAAGTGGACATTTTGAGAATGAACTAGCTAATATTGTTTGAAGGATGAACAAGATAGTTGGATAGAATGACTTTAAAAGTATATTTAAGAATAAATTAATAAAAGACAAGAAATAATCTGAAGTCACTTGTTATGAATGGAAAAGAGAAGGGCATATAAGGCCAGATTTTACTATGCATAAGAAAAAGGATAGAAAGAAGAAGAATTCTAAGAGGAATAGAAAGAAGTAATACAAAGCTAAACCTAATAAATTTTTGAAATCTAATGACACCAAGAGTTCTAGTGGTGGAGACTCTTTTGATGAATCCTCAGCGTATGAATCTTCTGGGC
Organism: Viscum album; assembly: GCA_963277665.1. Classification (NCBI taxonomy): domain Eukaryota; kingdom Viridiplantae; phylum Streptophyta; class Magnoliopsida; order Santalales; family Viscaceae; genus Viscum; species Viscum album. The sequence continues at coordinate 1,262,877,976 of OY728146.1, forward strand.
AGAAGAATCTTGGTTTACTTGCCATGATACCTATCGAAAATCATTGTCTAATGGATAAGGAACACAATTATGAATCTGTAACCAATGTATCCTTGAATTCTAACTAGAGTGATAATAAATATTGTGAATCTTCAGGTGAATAATATTCTTACTATGAAGATAATACATTACCTATTTATGAAGAAGTGTCTAGGTTTTCTAAGATTCTCGAGAATGAAAATTCTAAAGTCAAGAAAAATCGTAATAAGGAAAATTCTAGAATTTATATTGTTACTAATGAAGTATGAGATATTTCAAAAGATATTGATAAGAAAAATTATTATTTTAAAAGTATTTTAAAAACCCTTGAGGAATTTAATTCTTAGAAGGATAAACTTTATATGGATCTAGAAAAACTAATTTCTAAGAAAAGTATTTTAGAGACTTACTCTAGTGATAAAACTTTTTTTTGAGGATAAAAACTTAGTTATTAAAATGGAGATAGAAATATTTTCCTTGAGGAAGGGTTTGTAAAACTTTACCTTAGGTAAGGAAAAAATTGATAAGATGTATTCCCAAATTCAACCTCTAAGTAATAATTCTGGATTTGGTTATACTCATTCAAAAATATTTTTAGTAATAATTATTTTGTTCATCAAAGTGCCTCTTTCTGCACTAAGTGTCAGTGAGGAGGGAATTGGGAAACAAATTGTTACTTAAAAAAACTCAGACATCAAGTTTTCATAAAGCTTATTTTTCTATGAAAATGTGGATTCCTAAAATTTTACTTTTTGATGTTTCTGGATCCAAGGAATTTTGGGTTCTAAATGTCTAACACTCCTATTTTCGGGAAAATAAAGATATTACCAACAGAAATACATGGTATATTGATAGTGGATGTTCTCGGCCCTTAACTGGTAACAAAAACTTCTTTGAAAATATTATCAAGATGAAAGGAGGAAAAATAGCTTTCGAAGATAAATCTAAGGGAGAAATTATTGGTATAGGTAACATTGTTCTTCTTGGAAAAACTTTGAATTATAATTTTTTATTTTTTAAGGGTCTTAAGCACAATATTATTAGAATAAGTCAATTATGTGATGAAGGTTACCTCTTTAATTTTAGGAGTGATAAATGTTTAGTACAAAATTTCATGGAAGAGTTTATTATTTCTGCTCATATGCATGAGAATGTATACACACTAAAATAGAAGACCTTAGGATCTAATATCTACATTTTCTTAGTGAAATGGGTGATCATTCTTGGTTATGGAATAGAAGGTTAGGACATTGTAACCTTAGGAACCTATGAAAACTCTATAAGAAAAGACTAGTTGAGGATCTACCGGAGCTTAGATTTGATTCTTCAAAAGTCTGTGATCCTTGTCAATATGGTAACCAATATAAATCATGTTTTAAATCAGTCGATGAAGTCTCAAATACTGATTCACTATAATTAGTGCATATGGATCTTCTTGGTCCAACACAAAATAGAAGCATTGGAGGCAAATATTATGTCTTTATCCTAGTTGATTATCACACTAGATTTACATGTGTCTATTTTCTAGAAAAGAAATATGAATCTTTTACTTATTTCAAAATTTTTAGAGCCCAAGTTAAGAATGAGAAAAACCTTCCTTTGATAACTATTCATAGTGATAATGGAAGACAATTTCAAAATTCTTATTTTGAAACTTTTTGTAGAAGAAAAGGCATTACTCTTAACTTCTCAGCACCATGAAATCCTCAAAAAAAATGGTGTTGTTAAATAAAGAAATCAAATTCTTCAAGAGATAACTAGAACTATGTTGAGTGAATATTTGATATCCAAACATTTTTGGACAGAATCTGTAAGTACTTCTTGTTATACTATAAATTGAGTTTTGATTAGAACTTTTCTTAACAAAACCCCTTAGGAATTATGTAATAGTATAAAACCTAGAATTTTCTAATTTAAGGTATTTGGTTACAAAGTTTTTGTTCTAAAAACTAAAGATAATTTACATAAATTTTCACCCAAATCCGATGAAGTACTTTTCTTAGGCTACTCCACAACTTCTAAGGAATATAGTGTTTTTAATAAAAAATATTTGTACTGTTGAAGAAATAGTAGATAATAAATTCGATCAAACCAATCCCTTTGATTTTAAACACCCTCAACCAACATCTTCGAATGTGTTTTCAAAAACTTATTATCAACCCATGATATAATATCCTTATGATTAGGAATATGTACAAGAAAATATTACTGAACCATTTACCCCAGATTATTTCCTACCATATGTCGATGACAAGGTTTTACAAAACCCAAATCAGTTGGTTTTTTTAAGAATCATCCCTGTGTTAGAATCATTGGTGATGTAAATCAACCTGTAAGGACTATAAGTTCCTTAATAAATGAAGTAGAACATCTAGAATTTTTTTCTTAATTATAAAAAAAAAGCACTGATGAAGCTTTGGGTGATGATGATTGGAAAAAATCCATTCTAGATGAGATAAATGAATTCTAAAGGAATAAAGTCTGGAACTTGGTTGAAAGTCCTAAGGAATCTTATGTTATTGGGGTAAAATGGGTCTTCAAAATTAAGTGTGATGAAAATGTAATAATAATAAGAAATAAATCTAGATTTGATGTTAAATGTTATAATCAACAAGAAGGAATATACTATGAAGAAACCTATGCTCCAGTAGCTAGACTTGAATCTATTCATATTTTACTAGCCTTGGCAGCATTTATTAACTTTAAAAATTTTCAAATGGAAGTTAAGTTTTCTTTCCTTAATATATATGTTCAAGCTGATTTTTTTGAACAACCTCCTAGTTTTGAAGATACAAAACATCCTGATTATGTTTTCAAACTTACCAATGCTTTATATGGACTTAAACAAGGCCCAAGAGACTTGTATGATCGACTTGCATGATTTTTGTTAAAAACAATTATGCTAAGGGAAATACTTATCCAACAATTTTTATAAATAAAGATAATAAAATTGTTTTGACTGTTCAAATTTCTGTTGGTGACATTATATTTGGTTCAACTCAGCAACCAGCAACTAATTCCTTTGAGAATCTAATGAAATTTGAGTTTGAAATGAGTTTGATGGGTGAGTTAACATTTTACCTTGGATTTCAAATTCATCAAAATCCAGAAAGAATTTATATATCCCAACATTAGTATATTAAATATCTTCTTAAAAAGTATAGATATGACAGAACTAAGAGTATAAGTACTGCTATTGGTACCTCAATTTCACTTGATCTTGATGATGTTGGGAAACCAGTAGATCAAAAATATTTTAGAGGTATGATAGGAAGTCTACTTTACTTGATAGCTAGTCAGCCAAACATAATGTTTTCAGTATGCTTATGAGAATGGTATCAATATAATACTAAATAATCTCATTTAAAGGTAGTGAACATGATTTTTTTCTACATAAATGGAAGCATGGATTTAGGACTCTTTTATACTTCTGGAAATGATTTTGTTTTAATATTTTTAGGATGCTGAATTTGGTGGATATAGAATGGATATGAAAATTACATCTAGAACTTTTCATTTCTTATATGATTAATTAGTTTCTTGGTCATGCGAAAAACAACACTTAGTATCACTGTTCACAAATAATGCTGGATATGTAGCAGCTGTAAGTTGTTGTGCTCATGTTTTTGGAAGGAACACACACTCACAGACCATGGTATGAGTTAGAAAAACAAATTATTTGTGATAATACTTGTGCCATTTCCTAGGTAAAAACTATGCACATAAATCTCGTGCAAAACACATAGACATTAGGCATCAAATTCTTAGGGATCACACACAAAAAGAAGATATCATTCTTCAATTTATCAGTATGCAAGATCAACATGATGATATTTTCACAAAATATTTTCCCTTCGATAGATATGAATATATTAAACCGAAGTTAGGAATGTTAAACGTAAGGAAATATTCCATATTAAATTATTATTTAAACTTATCTTCTTAATGTAAGAAACTCTTTTTTAGAGGGGGAGTACATTTTCTTATTAGTCAAATCTTTTGTAGTCAAATTTTTTCATAATAAATTTTTTTCAAAGATAAAATATTCATACTCAATGTTTTTGTAATTAATATTTTTTTTAATTTTTGGAATCTAATGTTCTTCAAGAAGAATTTTCCTTATTATGAATAATTCTCTTAGCAATCTGAAAGGGATGTTTTCTTTATTATGTTTTTATAATTATATTTTTACTTGATGGATTTTTTGAGAAACTTTTTTGGATTCAATTTTTCTTAAATTCAAATGCTTATATTTAAAACCTCAAAAGATCAGAACCTATTAAAATCCTTCTTCGGTTATCACGTCAAAAATCAGATTTGATCAGATGTTTTTCAACCATTAGATCAACCATGGATGTTGAACCGTCGTCTCAATCTCCTGTATAAAGTCCTCCTAATGGTTGTCCCGCATCGGGTTTTCAAGATTTTGTGTGTTGAAGCTCTGTCTCTGTACTTAAGGCTATTTCGAATCTTCAAAAGTTTCCACATATCTGAATGTCTACTGAAGCCTCTCATCAGAAAGAAATTTCAAATGTTAAGGAAATCTCCGAGTGGAAAATATACAGATAATTTTTGGTCGATCCAAAGTTTTATGATAAGTATGACTCTATTATATCTAAGAATTTCATGTTAAATGGTTGGGAGAGTGTATATGTATCAAAACCCAGAGCCCAAGATCCAGTATATCCGGACTTGTTGATTGAGTTCTATGATACATCAAGTTTCTTCATGAAAGAAGGCAGAGACAAGTTTTCTTTTAAGTGTTACAGAAATACCTACTCTCTTTCATATAGCAAGGAAGAAATTATTAATGGAATTATTTATGAAGGAGATGTAGAGTTTTTTACTCATAAATTATCTGATGTATCCAGATATTTTGATAAGGAAAAGGCTATTGAGTGTCTTGTCCTGAAAGGAGTGAAGACTACAGAGATTGTTCATCTATCTACGAACATATGGATTCTTGAATTGTGGGTTCAAGGTTTTATAATTCCATGGAAAGGGGATAAGGATACTATGAAGAAGAGTGATATCTACATATCAGATTTCATGGTGAACCTCAAGAAGATTAACCAGGTTAATTACATCATGGTTACGATTGAGAATATCATGAATGGAAATTTGGAATCTCAAATCATTATGTATCCATAAATTATGTCAATGATTATTGTTCTTTGACTCTAGTCATTCAAAATTCCTAGAAGTTCCAAACCGATAAATTACAAGGTGATGTTGCGGAGTGATGATACTCTAATGAGAATGAAAATCAGTTTTTCAAGTGAATCCAGATAATTTTATGATCTATCTGAAGAAGAAGAAGAAGCTTTGTCAAAGAAGCCAGAAGTAGCTGAAACCTCTAAGAAAGGTTGAAGGAAGTGAAAGTCTGACAAACTGGAAGAGAAAAGAAAAACTCCTCTGGCTAAGGAATGTCAGTCATCACCACGAAATCCAATGAAGTAAAAAGTGTATCTTGATGAAGTAGTGGCTAAGTGGAGAGAAGATAAAAAAATAAGAAGTAAGGGGAGCCTAAGTTTGTCTTGGATCCTTCTGAGGTAATATCCTTGAAGGAAAAGGCTGCTGAGAATATTGAAAAATAAGAGAAAGAAAATAAGCATAAGAAGAAATTGTCGGAAGATGAAATCGTCCGATCTCTTCTTAAGGCTGCTGAAAAAGCATCTAAAAAAATTCCAGTACCCGAATCATTTTTGATAGAATCACTTCCTGACACTCTGGGAAAGAAAGTGGTGATTCTGGAATCACATTAAGAAGAAAAAGTTTCTCAGGAAAAGTAAGAGGAAATAAAATAAGAATAGGAGGAAGAAGAAGAAGGGAATGGAACTGATGATATCATAAATCATGTTAAAGATTACCATGATAAGGAAATACCCTCTGTAAAATTATCGATCCCGACTTCTCAAGCCAAATATTCAAAACTTTTAACACTAAGGAATGAAGAGAAGTGCTTGGAAGAAGTGAATTATCCAACAGATGAGGAAACAAGTAATCATGACTTTATTCATCCGGAAGATTAGATAGCTGTTACAGAGAAAGATAAAGGAGAGGAAGATAAAATTGTTTAGTTATCAGACAAAGAGCATGAATCACCCAAAGAACAAGACATCATTCCGAGAGATGATAAAGGAAAATAGGTGGTAGTATATACACCTAGTAAATCTAGGGTTAAGAAAAAATATGTTGGTGCTTCATCAAAGAGGAAAGTTGAGGACATAGAAAAAGAATCCTCACCAACCAAACACTCAGATTCAAGAATCATCTTCCTTTGGACATGATTTTTTTCAATCATTGAATAATCTGGTTGGTACTATTCCCTTATTCCCAAGCATAGAATCAAGATTCGAGATGCTTCAGAATACAATAAATCAGAAATCAGATTCAGTTTCCATGGCTATGGAAAAATGTGTCGGACTAGAGGTAGATTTCGAAACCCCCCTCATTGGTTATGAGGCTCATAAAAGATCTTGGATGAATATTACAAGCTGGTCAAATAAGAGAATTGAAGAAATGAGAATCTTTGATGAATTTTATGATAATTTCAAGGATGCTTTTGATATTGAAGATGAGATGATAAAGGATCTTTCAAATAGTTTTTAAGAAAATTTAACCCTCGAACAGACTACCCGGAAGCATAAGGTTAAGGATCTGAATGGAAAGCTTAATTATATGGCCATGAATTGGAACATAGAATGGGATCTTAGAATTGATATTGAAGAGATGCTTTTTAAGAAAGAATAAGTGTTGAAATCTCAAGAAGAATTTCTTAAGGATCAGGGGAAAAAATTAAATCCTTTGAGAAGAAAAGTGAAGAACATGATAAATTTGGTTAAGCATGCAAAAGAGGATCAGAAAGATATTAAATAGCTAAAAACCATTGTGAAAAAGCAGATACTGAAGGAGAAAGAAGGACACTTTTTTTCCATTCTGATCTTTTGTTGTATTTTTCCTTGTACAAATTATTTAAACATTAATCAAATGCCAGTTTTTCTTTATATATTTTATTTTTGGTTGTTTAGTACTAATGTTTCAGGTACCAATTTTTTACCCATTATCATTATTCCTTTTTCAAATTCACAAATGGGGGGGGGGGACGGAATGATAAAAATAATACAAAGTAAAGAAGATATTTCCCTATGTATGGGGGAGTTTATCTAAGGGAATGTTATTATCAATGAAGATTTATGTATACAAGATAATATAAAATCTCATTCAGGAAATCATGAATATGATCCTTAGTGATTGCAAAGACTAAGGGAGAGTTAGACGTATTCAATTTGATCCATATGTAAAGGAAGATAAGTTTTTATTTCCAAGTCTAAAAAATTTCTATGTCCTTAGATTATTTTTTATAAGGATGTTTGTGCTTTCAAAAAATTGGGATATATTTGAGTCAATAAGGATTCCTTATGAATTTCTTGTTTCTTATGTTTTGAAAAGCCTAAACTCTCTATCTCAAGGAAAATTTTATTTCCCCCAAGATTTATCTTAATAAAGAAATTGTAGTGGGAATTTTCTTCTTATCTTTGTTTTCATTGTTGATGATTCAGTTTATCTTATTCTAACCCATTTTATTTCTAAAGTGTAAAAATTAGTTACATATCTAAAACCTCAGAATCCTATAAATACTTTGATATAGAGATTTCTGTTTTTAGGTTTTGAATTTAGATTTCGAATTCTATAAATTCAGATTCTGAATTCTCTAAAATTTAGATTCTGAATTCTCTAAAATTCATATTCTGAATTCTATTAAATTCAGATTCCAAATTTTTTGAATTCAGATTCCAAATTATTTAAAATTCGGATCTATAATTCTATGAAATTCAGATTTCGAATTCTCATAATTCAAGTTACAAATTCTATGAGATTCTTACTCTGAATTCTCTGAAATTCAAACTCCAAATTCCTTAGAATTCAGGTTCTGAATTCTATAGAATTCATTTTCCGAATTCCATATAATTCAGACTCCAAAGTCTATAGAATTATGATTTTTGAATTCATTGAAAAATATAATCTATATATCCATGTAATATAGTCTCCGAATGATTATTTTCATAGACTCTGAAATTTATTTTCCTAGACTCCAAAAAATGGATTTGGTTAAGCAACCATATTTTTCTTACCCTTTCTTTAGTTATGAAATGATTTCATACATTTGGTTTCTAATTATCCTTTGTTTGAGAGACACGTGTACAGGTCCCCCCAAGATTCATGGAAAAACATGACCATTGGAGGAGGGAGAATACCATTGGGAAAATGCCTATAAATAGGTGCTCATTTGAACGAGCTCATTATTAACTCGATTACTCTAGAGATTACATTTTACTAATGTTATTTATAGAGAGAGATACTCTCATTATTTGTCTGTACTAAACATCTTGTTCATCTTGCTTCATGAGAATATGATTGTTGTTGTGTACCATCGAGGGATTTCAGGGATTGGAAGACAAAGGTTCCGACTACCTTAATGTTCAATGACTACCTTGATAAGGAAGACATAGGTGCTGAATACCTTGAAGTATGAGGGTTTGTAGGGATAGAACGATATACATTGATATTCTTAATGAGGGATTAACCTAGTGTTAGTAAGACAAACTTTCATGAATTTATAAATCAAGGGACCTTTATCCAAGGTTGTTGGATACCCTACTCTTTGGGTTAAAAGATTTCAGACTTGTTACTTGTATTTCTTCATGTTTATTTTCCACTATATTTTGATTAATAAAGAGAATATAACTATGTTAAACTTTCTTGTACTTGTAATATGATTATTAAGATTCTATACGCTTTACGGTAGAATCTTTGGCCTTGTAAACTTTTCTTTAGTTTCATTTCTAGAACGATATTTCTGGAACCAAGAATGTTTGTTGAACTAAGAGGTCTTGTAAAAATACCTTGTTTAACTTTTTTAAACATAGAAATTTTTATATCAATAGTAAAAGTTCCAAAAGAATTTTTAAAGGATGCAATTCAACCCCCTCTTGTATATTGAGCATCTACATTCATTTTTGTGATCCTACAGAGGATAAAATTAGAAAAAAACACATTTTTAAAATTAACCAACCCCGATTACCAAGGAAATACCTTATTCAAATTAAAACCAATTATTTGAAATCTAAAAAACATGTATATATTTTGATTAATTTAAGAAAACATATTTATTGTTTTTAAACAAAAAACTTCTCCATTTTAAATCCATTATTTAAAAATTAAAACTCCCATTTTTTTATACTACAACACAATATACCATAATCCAAATGAAAATTTTCACGGTTTAGCTGTAAAGTTTTACAAACTGTTCACCGACCATGGTAGACTTATTGGAGGGCCTATGTATGATGCATGGGAATTCCACGTGGTTAGAATGAACATGGACCAACCATGTAATAAAATCTATTAAAAATATAGAGTAACCTACACACGCTCTTCATAGTGACTACTAACCATGTTCTAGGCATATTTTTAATGTTTTTTTCTAAAAAATTAAAAATAAAAGGTCCAAAACTGAAAAATAAAAAAAGGAAAAAATATAAATAAAATAATTATAATTCACTATGTGGTAATTCTATGCACAAAAACTCCTTTCTACAGAAACTATACCTTGGTAAAAAATATCACTCTAAAAATAAAAGAGGTCCATAATGCCCCATCTCAAATTCCAAGGAACACCCTGACTCCAAATGGGTACATCTATGAGAAAAAACCAATGAGTCTAGATTAATGGTATTGAAAAAAAAAACTCAATGTACAAGAAAGGACCAAGGATCAAAATTCTACATTTGGGTGTGGTTAGTTGGGTAAGAATTACCAAATGGATTCCAAAACAAGCACCACAACCAAATGTCATAAAAACTGCAACAATAACCCAAAAAAATCATCTCAAAAATGGATCATCTATGGTGGTCTCCCCACCATATAAATGATCTATAAAAAAATTGATTTATAAGAAACCCCATTACTCAAAGATATGATCAATATCAATATCATAACAAAGTATAAGAGAACTCAACAAAGAATAAAGGTCTTAAAAACTCATGGAAAGGGAAGGAGGATATGCAAAGGACAGTACCAAAAATCCATAACTACCATAATAAGACCCTATATCTAAAAAATAAATGAAATCCACCATAAAAAATAAGAATAAAAAAGATGATCCCATGATGGAAATTAAGACACAAGTATAATTGCATTGAATAAAATGCACATAAACAAGACAAACCAATACTAGCCTTAGGATGGAGGTGGGAGAGAAACAACTTGGGGTGTCACATTCAGAACAATGAGATTCTGGTGAACCCATACAAATAATAAGGGCTCCAAATAGGGTATGAACAATTATGGGGGTAACACTCATCTCATTTTCCATTGATTGCACCCTAAACATCTACCTTCATAACCCCTTGAAGCCGGATCAACAACAAAACTAGGATTACCATAGGAAAAAATGGTATATCTAATCACTGAAACTATTATTTAACCAAAACGATCCACCATTACACATAGGATAGAAATTGGAGAAAACAAATAAATGCATCACCTAAGAACTAATGATAATATACCTAATAAGAAAATGTCTCCAAAACATGCATCAATGAGTAAACTATATGAGGTGCACCTAGGCAACCAAAGGAAGCCACCATACAAGGGAGATACCCACCCATTTTATCTGAACCCATTTGGGAGGCCAAATCAAATTAATATAAAATACCAAACTAAAATAAAACATTCTAAATTAAAACACTTGAACAAAACGTCTTTACTCACTTTAAATAATTTTGAAATTAAACACACAAATTTAAAACCAAAAAACATAATTATAGAAATCATTTTAAAACAATAAAGTTATTTATTTAAATTAATTTTATATTCTAAATACACTAAACACCTTCCAATTTTATATGAAATATTCCCTTATTAAATAAAAACCCCTCTTTTGAAATTAATTTTAAATTACATATATCCTTTATCAAGATTATTACCAAAATTCAAAAAATTACCTTCAATCCAAAACATTTTGGAAATCCTATTTTTTTCTTTAAAACTTTTAGTTTATCCCTAATAATATATTCAAACTTTAATACAACCACATACATCCATTAAGTCACAAAAAAAATTAATAATGAAACTCATTTTTATTTTCCTTAAAACAAAATTCCACCCACTTAAAATAAAATAATCATTTTTAAGGATAACCATTAAAAAATAACTCTCACATTATCAAAATTATCCACCCTCAATATCCAATAAAACACCTTCTTCACTTTATACCCATTTATTAGAAATTTGAAAACCAAGTTTATATTTTTATTACTTTATGAAAAACAATTTACATTTTTTAAATTCAAAATACTTCTATTTTAAAACCAAGAATTTAAAAATTAAAACTCAATTTTTTTAAATAGCACAATATTCCATAATAAAAAATGAAAAAAGAAAACAATTATAATTCATAATTTCAAGAGGGGACTTGTGTCTGTATTCATCTTGGCTGCATGGGTTGATAGAACTTGTCCCAACTACATAATGTTCACTGAGATTCATTAAAAACCATGTACATGGGCTCCACATGGCTTGATAAAACCTAAAATCTCACTAGTTACCACAATGATACTCCCCTTTATCAACCCCAAAATCACAAAGAAAAATCACATATAATAAAAACAGAGTCAACACAAAACCCAATTCAAAAAGCAAAAGATCCCATGGAAAATCAAGACTTCGAATGCGAAAGAGATAGATAAGATGTTACTATATATACCTTACAAGTTTCGATATCTATATCTCTATCTACCATTAATTTATAAATAATAAAGGTCATTCAAAATACTAGGACCTCTTAAGAACCCAAGCCTCTAATACCATATTTCATGAACCAACCTAAGTCATCCCACCATTAGACTCCTAGGTTTTCCCACAACATCCTTGAGGTGCATTCTTGATCATATCAGGGTGGTATCAAGAACAATGGAGTCAATGTCCAAGCATTAGGAATGGTTTCACCCAATAAATAAAGTTATAATATAGAAAAAAATGGTAATGACCCATATAAACTTTAGACTTCCATTCCAGAATCAAATAAGTATTTTTATATAAAACAAATAAAAAAATATAACACAAAAATAGGTAAAATATAAACTAATCCCTCTAATCACCCCAATCAACCTCCCTTTTTGGAAGATTTATATCTACCTCCACATACCTTTACATCAAACAACAATAGATATCCCTACCCTCTATTCATAGAAATCAGTAAAAATCCAACAAGGTCTGTGCAATAAAGGAAATGGAATAAAACAAATTAAATAGCCATCATACCTCTATTTGACAATAAAATTCATCATCCACTAATAATTAACCCTTAAAGATAGTTTAGGAGAAGAACCACAATTTTAAACTAAAATTACATATATATGTGTAATAAAATATCATAGTAGGTCTTATAAGTAAAATCGCACACCATGTTTTAGTCTTTAAAAAAAATATCCATTTTATGGTAGTTTTAAATTAAATATTAAAAGCAGTTTTTTATTCACATTTTTAATTGAAATAGTCACATAGAAAAAAATCAGGCCTAAGACTCTTTTATATAAAACACCATATTTAAACCACTTTTTAAATATGCTTTTGGATACATGTTAAAATACCATTTTAAAGAATGGAAATATGGATTATGAAAGAATAAGAATACTATAAATAATAGATGGTTTAGAATAATGTATAATTAATAGAAACTCATATGTGAAATAATTTAAAATTCACATCCTGGGAAGAAACCCTTATGGTTCATTGAGGGTTAGGGGAACCCTAGATCATACCTTGCGACAATATGTCAAAAAGTGATAGTGAAATGTCACTGGGAAATGAAAGGAATACACTTAATTCACTAGGTATAGATAGTGGAAAGGGTTCTCATCACGTCTAGGATCACTTAACTAGGCACAATAGGTTCCAAGTTTGTTTTAATAGTAATCAAAATTATATAACAATAGAGTCAAACATCACTTGGAAATTCCATAGTTACTGTAATATATGAAGATAAATAAAAACCAAGGACATATTTAAAATCATAAATCTGACCCTTTAATAATATGAGTACCGAATAACATCCATGTATTTTCAATCAAATCAAACGAATATTTTAACAATCACTATAAAGGTTTCAATAAGTCATAATAATTTTTTAGGAATCCCTTACATATCATTTTAAAGTAAATATTAAGAATTATTTTTAAAAACCCAATAATTTCCCCCATTATAATTCAATATACAAAGAGATGTTATTATAAATCCATTATAATAAAAATTCATTTATCGTTTTGTGAATTGGTATACATATGTATATATATACATACTCATGGGAATGTGTATAACATAAAATGGAATTTCAAAAATCTCATGTTTATTCAAAATAAATTTTATAATCACTTTATTATCAATTGTCATTTCATGTATAAATTGAAATTAAAATAAAAAAATAAAGAACCATTGGAATTATATATTATATTTCCAAACCCATTTTGAAGTGATGAAACAAAAAATAAATGAAATTATGGAAATTTATTAAATATCCACCATGGAAAATTAATTTATGTTTATTTTTACCAATATTTTTATTAAGGGAAATCCTTTAAATTAAAGTGATAATCATGTAAAACTTTATTTACACATTTAAAACTCCCTGAACATAGTTATTATTATTATTTTATGTCTAAAAATGGATTAAAATTCAATTAAACAAGGTTTTAGAATTTAATGTGAAAAAATAAGATGCAACCTGTGTAAAACTCATTTTCATAGATAATTGGTGCTTAAAACATCCAAAGTATAGTCCATGGAATCTACAAGTACTTAGAGGAATCCTATATAAGACAAATATATAAATTTATTTGATTCAAATAGAGAAAATAGACATACACAAAACTAGAAAAATGGAAACCCATTACCTTCAACAGTTATAGAAAAAAAAACTACTTTAATGAAGACTCTTAAACATTAGGAATCAACAACCAACAAAATAAGCACACAAAAATTCTGTTTGGGTTTGTATAGGGTGTTTACACCTCAACGAGAGGATTAAAATAAAATAGTAACAATAGGATATGGGAGGAGGGGACCTTAGAAAAAGGAACCATATTTAAAATCATGGATAAAAGAGGCCAGATCGAAGGGATGTGAGGAGGGAGGTGCACAGTCAGGGATCCTCCTGGCTGGTATACTTGACATAGATAGAGGGAGGGTGAGGGTATTTCATGAGGATAAATAAGGGAGAGGGGAAAAAATGTAAATCCCATTTTTTCAAGAATCTTGCACTGCACATGATTTGGATCCATGGTTGGTCAAACCATGAGATAATTGTGTATTCCTTACTAGATGGATTGTAGGAATGTGTATGGGAAGGTGATACAGTTATACTAACTATACATTATCCATGAAAGTTTCTTTACTAAATATACAGAGGTACTTTAAAAATCTGCACACGGTTACTACTAACCTTTTGGAAATCACTCGATAACATTATTTCTATGTTTTTTATAAATAATTAGAATGAATGGGCCAACAAGTCAAAAATAAATATGTAAAATAAAAAATAAATTATTGTTTTAGGTGTGGAATCAATTGATTTAACCCCCTTAGTGGTTCCTAGTTAGTCCATGCATTAACATGTTTTATAGGGGGGTTTCCTCTAAAGATACAAGGGAGTATTATTTGAGATGGATAATCTTAACTATACTAATAGTTGAGGCATTTCCATATTATATGGGAATAATTATCATAGTTAGAGGAATAGTATTCCATTCTACCTCCTACCATTTTTTCTAAGTGAGGGATGCTACAGTCTTTGGATTTGATCCCATTACCAAATTTGGTTCTTTGACTCATGTAGACAAGAGGCATATGTAGTTGGATGAAAATGGTAAAAATTTAATCCCAATATATTTATCAATGATGTTCTACAAAATGGTCAAGGGTCATTAAAATACCAATGAGATTTAGAAAAACATAAGGAGTAGCAATAAAGGAATTATCAAAGTCAAGGAAGACAAATTTCAATTAAGGAGAAACTTATTGAAAAGGAAAAATAACTAATTGAGACACAGTCCATCTATCTTAGGGTTCTGCATGAGTTAACCAAGAGAAGGGAATTATTCACCATGTATTGAAGTTTAAAGGTGAATCTTCTCATGTTGGTTAGAAAATTGGTCCCAACAGGTAAGAATATCTTCCAACAAATGAATATCATGTTAAATCTATATTCAATACTAGTGTTGGTGAAAAACAAATTTCAGAACCTTTTTTAACCATTGAGAACCACGATATATGCTATTCCCCATAAAAGGAAGAAAGTAAGCCAAGAATTTCACTACCTTTAGGCATAAAGAGGATCAATTCATAGGAGAATAAAAATATATTTATTTTGGATAGATTACCTCTCAATATGGAAGATCTAATTTAAAAGTTTTTTTTCTAGTTTTGTGGAAGTTATATACCCAAATCATACACTTATTGGAATAATATGTATTTTGTAGGGATGTGAAAAAAATAGAGGGATAAATTTAGTGAGAATATAATGAAAGATTAAAAAAAATGTGTGTTGTGACAAAATATATCTAACAAAAATATATTTTTATATTTATAAGAAGTGTATGAAATATGTGGACAAGAATGTAATTATTCTGAGGTATCCATGACTAAACATCATTGAAAAATTTCACTTAATGAAAAGTGGAAGTCATGTAACACTAAGTCTATCAAAAGGGAAAGTAAGAGACCTAAGCTGGCTGAGGACATCTAGAAGGAGTTCTTAGTCATTTTAATTGACCAACTGGTCAGGGATAAACAGATAGAGGAATGGAATGTTAATGTCTAAGCTAAAAGAAGGAATGTGGTTATAGAGGAATATCCTAATGTAATTGAGGAATATTCAACTAGTAGTGACTTGATGATTGAAAAGAATATATGAGAATGGTTTTTGGAAACTAGGAATAATATGAATAATTATATGACAATCATTATTACCCAGGAATAATTAATGAAAATATAAATGTGAGACCTGTTTGATAATAGTTCCTTTAAAACTGAGGAGAAGTAAGCTACCTCAAAAAAATAACGAGCTTAAAACTTAGCTCAAATCATTAAATATACTGAGACTGTTAATAAGAGTATAATTATTCGGGTGAGAATAAACTCTCAACCCATGTTTTTTCTTATGAAAAAAAGAGGGTATTTCTTTATTCCCGATAATTTTTTATTTTTTCTAACTTATAGTGAATTGAAGGAGCTGTGTAGATTTTTCAGTACTGGACATCAACAATGAATTTATTTATGGATTATCCCAACTAACATGAAATGAATGAAATGATTACACCCTTTTAAGGGAAGAAAATGTGAATTTATGTTGTTATATAGAAAATATGGAAATTTTGGACAACTATACCAAACAAAAAAAAATTATATAATAATAATAATTTAATCCCTTATCTTTGTTTATATAAAACATAATTATAATTGGGGTGTTGGTTGTTTAAATTGTGATAAAATGTGTGAGTTAGATTATTTTCACTTTAACTTTTTAGTTTTTTTGTTGAGATGTGTGTTAGCTACATCATATTTCTTGAGAAATTAGTTTTATTCTACCCATATTTTAGAAATGAAAGATATGTGAGAATGTTACAACATGTTGATAAGTTTTTTTAGACAACATGATCACCATTGATTATATATCTATTGTTTTATCCACCATAATAACCCACATATACTTCATGTAGAATAATTAAAGACCATTTTATAAGAAGATGTTGTGATTTTATTCTTATCTCAAGAAGAAAAAGGTTTTTTTCTAGATGTGAAAATTGGGGGAAGATAATTTGTATTTCTTTAATGGTAGAAGAAGTGAAAATAATACCCTTACCTTGAAATTTATATTTAATTCTCAATAAGGGGATATGAATAAGGTAATCATTATTATTTATTGAAGGGTGTTTGGTGGTATTAAAAAAATAAAAAATGGGGGATTATTCTTTTCCAAAGTTTATTTGATTTTATTTAATGTAAAGGTTACATTTTGATTTTAATACGTTTTGATATGGAATGAAGAAGTTAGAGGAGTTTTAGGATCACACCTTGAATAATTTCATGGATGATATGATGTTTTATTATTTGAAATAAGGAAGCATAAATGTGACGAATGATGTGTTCTTCATCAAATAAATCAATGAATAATTATAGTAGATGTAGATACAATTTATACATCATGATGGAAGTTTTTTGAGTTGATTGAGAAGAGTTGGGTATAATTTGAGGAGGCTCATGGTTGATTATGAGTTTTTTATTTGGTCAATCTAAAATATAACAGACAACTAGAGTTGTATGAGTGATTGATCAATGTGGGAGCTATGAAAATGTGGTCCCTTGTATAATGGGTGGGGAGAAAAAATTTTATATTTGGAAAAGGAATTTGTGTTACACAAACCATCCCATAAGATAATTGAGACATATTAAAAAAATTTAGAGATCCTATAGTAATTTACTTAAACCGATGAGTCTATAAGTTAATTATCTTACATAGACAAACTCATAAGATAAAGGTATCATATATGAAAAATATCCTATGGATGATTTATCATATGAAAAAATATATTATAGAGATAAAGGAAGATAAGATGAGTTCCATATCACAGTTTGGAGGTCCACATGGAAAAGACATGCATTTTCATAAATGTGTGGATCCTGAATGATTTTAAAGACTAATTTTTTTATAGATTTTCAAATTAGCAAACATCTTATTTTTTGGGAGATTTGAATTAGATTTCTTGTCTGAAAATCAATAATGTTTGAATGATGAGACCACATCGGCCGATGATTAATATAGTTTCCAAATATGAGTTAAAACTAAATATTCACGTTCTATTTTGTGTGTATAAATATACATGTACCAAAAAAGAATCTAGTGGTGTGAATCATATTGAGAACTTGTGAACAATGTGTGATAACCTTGAGAATATTATACACATATGTATAAAGGAGAGAAAAGGAAATGAAGTCAAGAAACATTGAATAAGAAGGAGATCTATTGAGCATCCAAAATTTTTTAAGTTATGATGGAGATCCATACCATTCAAGATAATAAAGGTGTCTCAATGCCAACACTGGTGATGAAGATCGCGAGGAAGTAAAAGTGTTTCCTATTGATTCATCTTATTGTGGTGGAAGAATAACATCCCTAGGTAAAAAAACACCCGGAGCCAACAGGTTTTATTTGATGAAACTTTACTGACTAATCATTGTAAATTCTCATAGAATCTAGATTTGGTAGTGTGAATTATGGAATTTATATTCTAAGTAGTTGTTAGAGATAATGAATAATCCATATTAAGGTGTATAGTCAATTTGACAAGGAGTAGGATTTTTAGTTGGAGTTTATAAATACCATGTTCTACTCTCATTATTTTTATTTAAACATATGAAGGTGAGGATATGAGAAATCCTCTAGTGGATCGAGGACTTTAATAGTTTCAATAGATTGAATTGTAAGAATTCATATAAATAATTATGCCACTGATTCGCCCCCAGTGTTACTTAATCGGATCTAGGACAAAGAGTATAGTCATGTCATTTGATAATGATCATTGATTTATTTTGGACATGTTAGAATTAACTACATGCTAATCTAACAAGTATTCTGTTTAGAATGTCCAAATGTGTATTTTTTCTTTTTAATATAGTTTAAATTTATTTAATTATTTTTATTATTTAGTATTACTAATATATATGGCACTCGTTTCAATTATTGTTAATTTTTTTTGGTTGGTTAAATGTCAAAATATTTTTGATTCATAGAAACACTCTTCTAAACTTATTCTTGTATTTATAAAAGTATAAATAATAACTTCTAATTTGAATATACTGTGAAATAACAACATTTATCTATTATATGTATTTATTTGATTTTGGTATGCTTCATATTCAATATGTTGGTGATTATTATAGTGTATATTTGATTTTTTTGGCTTTTTTTGATTGCTGTAAAACAAAATATAGGTGTAGTAGTCAGTCAGACACTTTCTCATCACTGCATTTCTCGACATCTTTTTAGCAGTGCGAATTAACTTTTTAAAAACTGAAAAATGAGGATTATTTTTTTATAGTCCTAAAAATGACTAGAATGTTTTAACTCTCATTTAATACAGGCTCATAAAATTAATTATTTTTTGGTTTACATTTTAAGTTGATGAGTTCATGGGATGATCTAAATTTATAAATATGATTTAAAATAATTTTTTTTGTAAAAACAATTCATTATCAAAGAATATTAAATATTTTTCAAGTAATAGTTCATATAGATTTATATTTATACATATATCCACTACATATTTAAATATATATATATATATGTAACATAAAAATGTAAAATATTTAATTAAAATAAAATTAAAAAAATGAAATATATTTTTATCCCATGTGCTATCCCACATATGTTGGTGCCAGTCAGCTTAAGTCTATTTATTTTTTCTCAAGTATATTTCAGTCTTTTAATAATACTGAACATTTTTTTTCACCAGTCCATCTAATGAAGGCTGAACCGTCTGGAATGTGGGCCCAAGGCCATTAAGTACCATACTGTTGCATGGTTATTTCTTGTTATTGAGACTTATTTAGTATCAATTGTGTTTTTATTTTTCATTTATTTTTATTCTTTTTATATTTTTTATTTTGTGGCCCCCAGGGTGCATCTTAGTGGTAGCGTCCTTGTGGGATGTTGTGGAGGTCTCATGTTTGGGACTCCTCAAGTTCCTACATGTGTGCACGGTCTATTTTATTTTTTATATTTATAATATCCCCACCAATGAACATTTGTAACATATTTTTTATTTCATGGTTTTTTAACTGTAATGATAATAGATTGGTTTACTTAAAAAAATTATTAATTTTTTAACTATGTTTTCCATTGTATGTATATTATTACCTGAAAGTACATCATTTTCAATAATAATGTTTGAAAATAATACGTGGGGACATGGGTTGAAAAAAATATATTATTGTACTTTTATGCTTCCTCAATGGGTATTAGGGTCTTCTAATGTTCCATTATGCTCGGGTACCTTATAGATGCATGATTAGTGTGGCTTTTCCTTTTTTACTATGCGATACACATTCCTTGTACATTTGTAAATTATTTTTTTTATTTTTAATATTATGATTTCAAGATCATGTCCTACTATTTAAAACTTAATTCTGACTTCCAAGAGACACAAGACCGATTCTTGGTCGTGGTCAATTTGTAATTTCATTTTATAGACATTGTGGGGGGGGGGGGTGTAGTGGACATTGTAAATTTACTGTAACACACTACTATAGATAGTGCACTGTAGCTACGACATTACCGGAACAATACATTGGCATTATTATAAATAATTATACCATTACTATAGTGGTGGTACTATAGTGGGACAACATACATTACCCTACAAATGTGTTTGGGGGATTTGACCAGGTGGGAGGTGGATTTGTAGGTCATCCCTTTTGGGAGAGATGTTAGTCTTATCTATCTAGAATTAGTGAGTGCATACATTTTTCTACCTTATGATATGTAGCTCCAATTATAGTGTTAAATAATCAGTACCACCACTACCACCATAATCTTTTTCATCATCATCATCATCATCATCATCATCATCATAATCATAATCATCATCATCATTTCAATTTGGATTTATTTATCCTATAAATGGAGTTAAAAAACTAAAATCTCTAACTCATCCATTTTATTTCAAGGATATAATTTATTTGAAGGTAATAAAAACTACGTGATAACTCTTAGAAATATCTTCAATCCTTATGAGGAAAGTTATAGTCAAATCATATGCCAAAATAAATATTTTTCTCTCTTTGGGAGGAACATGACTCCCTCTAGAAAAAAATCACATTACCAATATTCTTAATTTCAAGCATTGTAATATTTCATTCAACTACGTGGGAGTTACCATATTTTTTGGGAGAGTCAAGGATAATTATATTGAACATATTTTCTTCTTAAATAACATCCCAATTATCAACCTAGAAGTGTAAGAGCCTCTCTTAATCTAGAATAATTTTCCTGGTGAACTCCACCACCACCTATTTGTTTGTTTATATCTTCCACATATAAAAATATCCTGGATAAATTGGTAAGATTCTGGAAGAGTATATTCCCAACATCATATGGGAAGGATACATATAATAAAATTACCCATTTCCATTTCATGGCATAAATGTGTTAAACCTAGTCAATTTTGGATGAATAGAATCAAGAACCCTAGGATGTTGAATAATTCCTTGATATCATATTATATATATTATCTACATTATTGTTCTAATGAATCTTATATGTTTTTCAAATAATATATTCTTGAAATAATTCTTAGAGGAAATAATTTTTATCATGAATCATCAATATAGATAGCACTTTGTGACACTTTTTGAGGAAATTCAATAACATTTTAAATGGATCCCTTCGAGGAATTCTATCTTAAACATACAGAATTCCAACTGGTAAGGAAAACACCTATCTATTTTCTAATATATGTTGGAAATTAATTATAATAACATATATGATATCATAATATATCCCTTAAATTTTATGTTGTGATATGAATGATATGCATATCACATTCTATAATATTACCATATCATAAGAGGCATATGATGCTGAAACACATGTTGTGTGGTGTGAAAAATCTCTTATTTATTTTTCATAATACAACATAGTGGTTGAAAAGGGTCATCTCACTTGAGGAGTTTTATAGTCAATCATAATATACTCATAATTCAATTATTATCTTAATTTAATTTTTAAAATTTTCAAGGTAATGATTATTTTATTTTTTATGGAATATAGAAAATAAATATATATATATATGTGGATGTAATGATAATAGAATGTAGTGTTATGAATAATGGAAAAACTATTGATAGAATTATCCAGAATGATGCTATATTGTCGCTTTTCAAATTAACTAAATGAACAAACATGATCTAGTGGGTACATCCTCTTATTTCATGGTTGTGAAAATTATGTGTACCCATCATGTACACTGCACACTCCCCCTTTCATTGTGAGAGAAATGTGCATAAAAAGTATCTAATAATAAGATAATTTCAGCAAGGATTACACTCACCACAGATCATACATAGAATTAATCAATGTAAATAAGAAAGATAGACCTTGGGTTAGAAACCATATTTCTCTCATAGGATGTTCCTCAAGTTAGTTATTCTTGATCATGAGAATTGAGCTCACATTTGAGTGTGGGGGGGGAGTGAGAGCGATTGAGGGAGAGAATGAAACAATTGAGGGAGATTATAACTACAGTAGTGAAATCCAAAAGAAAGAGAAAAATAATACAACCAAATTTTTTCATTCATTGTATAATTTTCTTAACAATGGAACCCTCCACTTATTTATTAGAATCAACATTTATTCTTCATAGGTTTAGACTTTACTTCCTCCTCAACCATGGTCAAATCTTTTACATTATTTTTATTTTTATTTTCGAAGGTTTCCTTTTTCCTCAAACTATAGACTTCACATGATTTGGTCTTCCAAAAATCAACATCCTTCCTATTTAGTTTCAATCAAAAAGCATGAATATTATTTTTCCACACGGAAACCCCTAGTTGGTTGGGTGAGTATTAACATGCAGGCCCGAAGTTCTACTAGAAAACCTGATAAATTATGTTTTCCTTACCAAATTATTAGATCATTATGATGTCATAAAAAGTATTTGAAAATCCTTATAATGGTCGCTAACGTCTTATGACGAATTATTATGTTAGGCCCCAAAGACTTATGATGGTTGGTGAATTGTTACAATCATATAAAATGTCAAACAATCCTGCACCCGATAAAGACTTTTGTTTAGGAAAAAATTCCTATAAAGTCATATTATTATCCCCTTATTTAATTTTCGGCCTTAAACCTACATCATTATTTCCATAATTACTTCAAAAATGTTATGAAAACTTTTGTAGTAATTTTTTGGAATGATGGAATGTTGAAAATTGATTCAATGAATATCCATATTTTTTGGCTCCTAGTTGACCTTTATAATGACCAAACAAGATGTATCTATAGTAGAATGAAATTTTATTTTTTGAGTACTATATATTATCTATAAATTTCAGAGAAACACAAAAACTAATAAATAATTTATGGGTCAATCGTTTAAATTATGTCAATATTGATGTATTCAGTCCGAGGTTGTATTTTTTTCCCATTATCTCCAGGAAAAATCATGATCCATGAAGCATCCATACTTTAGGTATTTCATTGTGTTATGTTTCTTATTTATTTTTTAGAGTGGTTATGATAAAATTAATTTAAGAGTTAATATGAATAAATAAAAGAAAACATGAAATTCAACAATTGGAAATATTATTTCCATCAATGGTTATTCATAACATGAATCTTTTCTTAGAAAGTACCCTGAGTTATGTTCAAGGTATGAATTGGTTATAGAAGAATATAGTTCACAAAGTGATACTGATTGATGATATGAAAAGGTTTATTAGTATTTTGATCTGATGTGATATGAGTTTCGACATATGTTCCCCATTGTGGACTAATGCTGTGAATCTTAATTCACATTGTGAATCTTAATTCACATTATGAATCTTAATTAACATTGTGAATCAATTCAGGTCAATCCTATTCTAATCTAGCTAATGCTTGAAAATACTCATATAGTTCCTATTCACTTTCAATTAACATGAAATGGTTCTATATGTTATTTTTAGTAATCTTAGATGTTTGGAATATTATTCTAATGAATCTTTTATCATTTCATCATGGAAATTAATCTCTAGGACCTCATTTTAATTCTTCACCTTAGTTATCCTCCGTTTGTATCTAAAGAAATCATTTATTGGTGACATAATACCTAAATATATGTGATTGGATGAATTTTAATGATATATTAATGGGATTTATTAGTGAAATGTAAGGAAGATGTCTAATATATGGAATTGTATTAGATCTTTCATGCCAGAAAGACTCAATATAGGTGGCTTCTTTCATTCTATACTATTCTATCGCATGATAGTTTGAGTTATTCAAAATTATTTTGATGTATTTTTTGGAAATATCTTGATATATTCAAATTGAAAACACCTATTGTGATGTGATTTCAAAAGGTCTAGTTTTGAAATATTGAAATAATGTTTCTTTATAATAAAGTTGTATGAGATTTATGTTTATAAAAAGTGTTTTAATTGAAAAATTGGAATAATTGTGTTGGTGTGTGTTCATGTTTAGTGAGATGGATCATGGTCAAAAGTAACACCATCAATTAATGAAAAAATTGGATAGAACATGGTCAGAAGTTATACTATCAAATTTGTTCACCAATTGACGACTTGGTGAGAGGATGACCCACACTCCCAACTGTATGGGGGTCCATTGAATGTAAGTGTTAGAGATTTTGTGTGTGAAAATTTTAAAGCTATGTTAAGTGTTAAAGAAGGATAACATGATTTTATTTAATGTTTTCATACATGGAACCTATTTTATTGATTTTTAGGAACTCTTTGCATATTCCACATCTAATTTTTGTAAATTGTGTTAACTTATTATTATCCTTGTGGCATGTGTTGGGAAGTCTCTAGGAATTAACTGCTAACCGTTATACTCACCCCATACATAGAAAATTTGGATCATTTGTAGATGTAATTTATTGAGATATTGGGAAGGGGAAAGTTACTTATTTATCTAGTGGCGTTCCTTATTTTTGTTTATTTGGTTGTCGTAGTGGGATTTAGGGAGTGTTTATCTCTTGGTTTGGATTAGATCAACATTGGTTATAGAGTCTATTTATTTTAGAACTTTAGCCTTGATTTCTAAATTTGTTTTATACTTTCACTTGGATGTTGTCCTTTTATTGGTTTTTCATTTAGTTATATAGTTTATTTTCTCATGTATCATGTTGTTAGTTATATTCTTATTATTTTATCTTTGATGTTTGGTTAATATTTATTGAAAATAATCACCCAACATTTTACTAAGACCTTTTATTTTATTTATAGGATTTTGTTTCTTGGGGATGTCACCTACAGTTAGTATAACCTTTTACCCTTCTCAGACCAATTAGTTGGGGAGAGATATTAAAAATGGTATTTTTCTTTTCAGGTCCTTGATTTGGAATGGTAGAATTGAGATAAGAATTTCAAAACATGAAATGGATAATAGAAAATACATAACTAATTTATTTATGTTTAACCTTTATTTACTAGTGTGGTTTGTGTGCAAAAGTGTCCAAATACACTTCTAGGTATGTTTTCATTACATTGTCATGATTTTAGATGATGAGTGTTCCATTCATGCATTGGTAACGAGACTTCTCACAAGAATATCACTGTTCATCTGTTGTTTGATTTTTTTTAAAAAAATTATTGTAAATGTTGAGATGCTTACTTTTGGTGATTTAGAATTTTCTAAGCCTTCAGTTTCTAGAGAATGATGACTAAATTTTGTGTTTTTATGGTTCCAAATAAGACCCTGGGTAGATTATTTATAAATCCAAAGGAAGAGGCTTTGAAAAATGTGGTTTCACCTAAGCCATTGGTGAACCAAAAACTTATATAGAGCATTTTACATTCCTTTCATGTTTTTGAAAAGGAAACTGAAATTATTAACCAAGGAATGTAGACCATTATGTGTATTTACATCAATAAAATCTATTAATTCTTTATGGGGATTCCAAACCTAAAAAAATCAAAAGTGTGGATCAACTGAATGAAAAAGCGTCAATTTTCTTGGTACAGTAGTCGGGAAAATGGTTATGTTAAAAATGTATATATCGAATGATATTTTATTAAAATTATTTGATTTATATATCCATGATAAATCTTACCAAAGAAATCTGTGGGAGAGATTTTAGGGATTTTTCAATAAACAATTTGTCCCCAAACATTCAACACAGAAAGAACTATAGAATTATTATGATTAAAGTAAGAGAAAACATATGTGATAGAGTATGAAACTATGTTTATGACCTTAGTTCATTTCTCCCTAGAAGAAGCCACTTGTGCATCCTTGAGGGTGCACATCTTATCGAGATTGAAAAAAGTGATTAAATTCAAGATATATAACTTCTAATTTACCGATTATATAGAGATAGTTAACAAAGAGACATTGGTGTATATATATTTTACTAGGAATCAAGTGGTAGAAAGTATGTTTGATTCCAATGGAATAGGTGGAAATACAATGTTAGAAATAAGTGGAATGGGGACATCAATTCACAATGATGTAGTAAAGATCTATATAAGATGAATGAATCAGATAAATTTCCTATAAGTTCTGATATCAAAACAAGTTGTTTCTAATATGGTCTACATTCAAACAAGAGAAAATAATAAACTACACCACTAAGGAATTTACAACACCATGAAAAAAATGATATACCAAAAATTAATGTCATAAAATTTTGAGATTATCTACTATAAATGGCTTGAGTACATCTCAGGTCTCAAATATTTGGAAGAACTACCCTATTAGACTAGTTATTTTCCATAAATTTAAGTAAATCCAGACACCTCTAGAAACACTTCAGTTTCCCAGTCGACACCTCACGAAATAAGTAAGAGATATCCCTTAGAAGCTGATTGATAACTTTATGGAGAAAAATAGTTTACCAAGAGAACAAAACTAGGCCCCGCTATGGTGATAAGTACCATTATTATAAACTCAAATATCATAAACATCTTTTTGACACTAGTGAGTTAGATTACTTCTTGTATTCTTTTGTGTTTAAATTTTTTTGACAAAATGTGGAAATGATTCCTTATATAATTTGTATCAAGAAACCCCTAAAAAATTAGTGTAGTGGATTGAAATTCCAAACATGTTCAATTACCATCGATGTAGTACAGTTTTTTGGGGTTTTACAGTCCAAAAGAAGAATGTTTTTGATTTAATATTCAGGATGGATTGGCTAATGGGATTTAAAAACCATATCAAATATTATGCTCAACAAGTGATGCTCACATCCCTGGATAGTGATAATCATATACTCCAGTGGGATTGGTATATAAATACAGGTAAATATGGACCATTAATGATTATGGATAGAAACACCTTTATCGAGTTAATAGTATGACCCTATACACTTAATAAGAAACAGGAAATGGGAATCTTCCTACAATACCGGATTAATACCTGGTTGTATTTCTGGAATATTTATTAGT
The DNA here is from genome assembly GCA_963277665.1 of Viscum album. NCBI lineage: Eukaryota > Viridiplantae > Streptophyta > Magnoliopsida > Santalales > Viscaceae > Viscum > Viscum album. The sequence goes on from OY728146.1 coordinate 1,262,905,225, forward strand.
GTTACCAATCGAATAGAAAATTCAATTTTCTATTGATCTAATCAAAGTGAAAAAGTACAATTTCATTACCATATTATAGAATATATTTGATAGATTAGGTAGATGTAATGGTTCAGCTATAAGAGCTGGAAATTAAAGGTTTTATTTGACCTAGTATATCACTTTAGGATACTTCTATTTTAATCATTAATAAGGTATATAGTTTTTTTCTCCTATGTATTGATTTTCATAAACTGAAGAAAGTTATGATAAAAAATCTGTATCCTCTTTCTTGAATCAATAACCTATTTGACCAATTAAATAGTGAGAAATAGTTCTCCAAGATTGATCTATGCCCATGATATCATCATCTTAAACTATAAAGAGTATTTATTTTAATGAAAACATTATGGAGTAGATATGTCCATTATAAATATTTCATCTTACCCTTTGGTTTAAAAAATGAACCTATAGTATTCTTGAAATATATGGACTATATCTTCCACTAGTAACTCAACTAATTTTTCTTTTTATTTGTTGATTATATCTTGATTTAATCTTAATGTATGAATGAACATGAGGAGAACTAGGAAATCTTACTAATCACATTTCATGAACACTACTTAATGATAAGTTTTATATGTGTGAATTATGGATCCATGATGTGTTTTCCCTTATAAATATCATTTCTAAATAAGTAATATCAGTGGAACCTACAAAGATCGAAGCAATAATATCTTGGTTGGAGCCAGGGAATATTTTCAAAATATAAAGTTTCCTCAGATTATAAGGATACTATTATCACTTTGTTTGATATTTATCAAGGCTTGATTCTTTCATGACTGATTTGAATGGAAATGGTGTTCCATTCATATAGACTAATGATTTTTGAAAATGCTTTCTAGAGCATTAAGTTCACCTCACATCAACACCCATCCTAAATTTTCAAAATATAGGCTAGGTTTATGTGGTATATTCTGATGCATTTGGAACTAGTTTGTGTTATGTTCTCATGTAATGAGATAATGGTTTAGGCTATGTTTCAAGGGTATTATGAACATATGAGAATAAATATCCAATGAATGACCTATAATTAGCTGAATTTTTCAATTCCTTAACGACCTGGTGACATTACATCATTAAAGAAAAGTTTACTATTCTTACTTACCCTATGTTTTTGAAATACATCTTCTCTTAGAAAGACATGAACTTGAGGTAATGAAGATGGATGCAGTATCTACAAATGTATGACTTTAACCTAGTGTACACACCAAGGAATGGGAATTTAGTACTAGATGATTCGAGTCACAAGTCACACGAAAAAGAGTTCAGTGATGCTCATGTCTAGTGGAAGATGATGAGCACCATTTTTGACAGGCATCAATATAATTCCAAAGAGAACGATCATTCAATTTTCTTTCCAATTAATCATTTTATAGACGTAATGAACATTTTCAAAAAGAATCAAATGTTAAACTGTTATTGTATTAGCATTAATTCAAACCTAAATGGTGGGGAGACTTTTGAAAACTAGATGGAGAATGAAAACTCATAGTTATTTTTTCAAAATAGAACTATAGTTACCCAGTATTTCCATGAATAGATTCTATCAAAATATCACCATTTGAAATGGGCTATTAATCCAGGTATTCAAAATCTATAAAAGGTGATGAATGTTTTTTTTCTGGTGGTCATGTATGAAACTCAAGATTTAGTATTTTTTTATGAAATGTCTAACCTATTATCATGTAAAGGATAAAAATAAAATACCAACCTGTATACTATAATATATGCCTATACTGGAATGGAAGTGGTAGTAGAATACCAATGAATTTGTTACATGTTTACCAAAAATGTTGTAGAATGATGATGTGAATTGGGTGACTATGGACTGACTCCCAAAGTTGGAATTTTCTTTCTTCCTTTTATATAATACAACATGGTAGAGGATTTAAAAAAATTATATATCCAAGAAGTGTGCAATTTTTATAGAGGTCTAGTTTTTATTGTCTCTGGAAGAGATTCCTAATTCACTCATCAATTCTGAAAGTCATTACAACTTTCCCTTGGAACTAAACTATCCAAGAGAACCCTATATCTTCCAAAGACGGATTGGTAGTCAAAACACACAATTCAAAGATTGACCAATGTTTGAATGTTTGAGTGTTCGATCATGGAAATTAATGATTAGGACTTCTTTCTCCCTTCTCATCTTAGGTATCCTCATTTTATCTTTGATAAAATCTTAGATCAATGTCGTAATTCCAAAATATATGGTATTGGATGAGTTATAATGAGATATTATTAGGTTTTATTAGAGTAATAGAAGGAACTGGACTGATATGTGGAATCATCTTAGATCCTTCAGGCTAAAAAAAGGTAGATGTATTATCTTCCACTCTACTATTCTAGAAATTTATGGCCTTAGTTTTTCTAAATTATTTACTTGTTTTGTATTGGAAATATCTTGGTAAATTCATATGGAAAACCAATGATGTGATTTTATTTCAAAAGGAATTTTTTTTAAAAGATGAAAACAATGTTTCACTATAAAGAAGTTGGATGATATTTATGTGTTCAATAAATCTTTTAATGGAAAACATAGAATAATTGTGTTGGTGTGCATTCATGTTCTGTGGAATGAATCATGGTCATAACTAAATTCATTGATTAATGGAAAATGTGAAATGAAGTATGGTCAGAAACAATACTGTCAAATTAGTTCACCAAGTAATGGATTTATGAAAGGATGAATCACCACTATCATGTATATGGAGGTATAGGGCATGAATTCATGTGTGTAGGTGTGAAAATTGGAATGTTATATAATGTTTTAAAGATGTATATCATGCTTTTTTTTACCATTTCATGACATGGAACTTATTTTATAGCATTGTATAAACAATTTATCTAATCCTCATATGCATTATATAAAATGCACTAATGTGATCTTTTCCTAGTAGTGTGTGTTGGGAAGTCTAAGGGGATTATTTACTAAGTGTTATAATCACCCCATTCTGGAGAAATTTGGTGTGTTGTGAGATTTCATTTTCAGGATATAGGGAAGGGGAAAGTTTTATACTTCCCAAGTGAATTTTCATATTATTACTAATTTGGTTACTTTAAATTGAGCTTTGGAGTGTTTGTATCTTAGTATGGGCTCATTCCACATTAGTTCCAGGGTCCTTTTAATTTAGAACATTATCCTTGAATTATTATTTCCATTTCTGTTGTTACTCTGATATAGTCTTTTATTATTATTTCATTTAGTTTTATGGTTTATTTCCTCATGCACCATGTAATTATTTTTATTGTTATTTTTTTATTAATAGTTTTGTTTTGTTGTGAAAATATTCCCCCAATGTTTTACTTAGACCTTGTCATTTATTTCAAGCCCTTTGTGCCTTAGAGATGTTACCTATGGTTAGTACAACCTCCTCCTCTTCATAATCCAATGAGTCAAGGATATATGTTATAATATAGATCATGGTCTTCAAATAAAATTTATAGCCTAATATGTGTAAATTTTTAAAGTGAGATTTCAAAATAATATTCCACACAATGAATATTTAATGATAAAACTACTAAAGTGTAGATGAAATGGAAAAGATTTAATTTACATTCTGTTTCAAAATCCATGATCATGTTAAAAATTCTTATCAAATCATCTTTTAAAATATATGGATTTATCAATTAATATAAAATTTATAAAAATACTTAAAAATAAATAATTTATTCTTTTTTTAAAATTCAACCAAAATAATTATTTTAATATAAATTGGTAAAAATTACCTATAAATTACCATTTTGGTGATATTTTAAACATTAAATTTCTCTTGAAAAATATAGAAATATTTACTCTGTCAATTCCCCAAAACCTAAACATTTTACTCCTAAATAATCACATGAATTTTAATAAAAATATAATAATCATTCCTAGGTTCAAACACATAAACCAGAATATAAGAGAATTAAATATTTATTCATTATTGAAAATGTTACACCTCAATTAAAAGTCTTATCCACCACCCAACATCAATTAAAGAAAATGTTCATATTCCAGGGTTCTGAATAGAATCTAATTTAGTGAAATTTATTTTTTAATAAGTGGAACTATTATAAATTCATCTTTTTTGAGTTTCTTATACCAAATCTCCAATTTCACTTCCTTGATATAACCAAAATGACATTATTATAATTCAATTTCCCCCTTCTTCTCCTAAAATTCAATGGTACTCTCTCCTAAATCCATTCCATTAAGATAATTAGGCATTGTATTTTTATTCTTTGTTTTTTCCTTTTTTTATGTATTATGGTTTTGTTTTCCTTTTTTTTCAATAACTAATATTCCATAACTCCATATTATATCCAAATTTTTAATTTTACTACACTTCCAAAGGTCTTATATGAATGTCTGTTTGGTTGGATCATTGAGGTGTTATTTTTTCACAATGGACATGTTAATCGAGTTAAAGTTAAAAAATATAATTTCATTATGTCACAACTGTAATTCCACATAGTTATTTTCATTAAAACCTATTTTACTATTCAAAAAAAAATTCCAGGAAAATGTGAAAAGTATCTTCAATCATATAAAATCAATGTTTTCCAAATCAATGAAATCCTCAAAACTAGAACAACTTTTTCAATAGGTAGGTAAATATTTAATGTTAAAATTACTTTCCTAAAATGTAGAATCCATTCTTTTTTAGGTAAAAAAATGGTCCCTATTTTTTGTTGAACCTCTTTCATTTTGGGTCTTCCTTTGTTTTTAAACCTTGTTGGTCAAGTCTCATCCGAAGAAGAAGATTATTTGTTGGGGAGAATGACCTAAATTTTGGGGATGTATGTTATTTTGAGTTAATTGAGTATGGGAATAGTTTTGATATATGAGATTATGTGGGTTTCCTATGAATTTGGATGGCTTCAAAGGTAGCTTGGGAGATTTTGTAGAATATGGGATTGAATCTGTTTATAAAGAATTTACATGTCTTTTAAATTCACTAAATGATGTGTAACTGACATTGAGAATATTATAAGAAATGAATACAGGACATGAACAAGTTCATGGAGTGAACATATTACACACTGTGAATCTATATTACACTAATAGAAATGTTTGAGTAGGTTTTAATTCACCCAAAACAATGTGAATTTCAAAAAACTACCAGGTCAAGAATTACACTCCATGGAATTAATTTACACTCAATAACGTTCTTGGGATCAGTACTTTTAAGATAACAATCGGTGTGAAATTTTATTTCATCCACTGAAACCTCTATCACTCATGACCTAGGTAATTTCCTGGTGATTTTGAAGTACCTTCCAAATTCCAGACAATCCGTTTAAGAAATCGGTCTCTAATGAGTTTTTTTCTTAGGTTTTCCCCTTTATTCATTTTTTCACCAGTTGTGGGAGTGGATACTTTTTAACGTGGTTGTTCTTGGTTTTTATCATGATCTTGTTTAATCTAGGTTCAATATTCAAAATTATACAATTTAATTATTTTTGGCATTACCTATTAGAATCATTGCATTGATATCTGATTTAAGGTAGGTGGTATAAAACCTAACCCTATGGTTTATTTAATTGTAATATATGTGAAATATTGTTATTATGATAACACAACATGTTCATAAATTAATTGAATGATCAATGATGATAAATCATGGATTTGATTATTTCATATATCCATTGGATTCAATTGTATTGTGACATGTCTTGTGGTTACCTATTGGGTGAGTGGACCCTTGATTAATAATGAATTTACTAATGGAATAAAGTGTGTTTATCATGACATGAGATTTCAAGAGTATTCTTAATATAGAATCACTTTTTTAATGGATTATGGTTTTTGAAATGACTAGTGATAATTTTATATAAAAATGAATGTGAAATTGAAATAAATCATAATTTACATAATTAACCTTTAAGGCTCATGAAATGATATTGTGATATCCTCAATATTGTAACATGTTTTTTAGTTACTATTAAAATTATTATTTAGTGATATTGAATTAGTTACATGATGCAATAATTATATAGAAGGCTTAGATTAGTTTTGTACTATTATTCATATAAAATAGGATTAGTCCAGTTTTATATTGTAATTGTTATATAGTGGGATCATGAAAGTTTCATGATTAAATTATTGTATAGAGGGATATGCCGAGATGATGAAATTCTTTGATAGAGTTCAATGCCTGAAAACTAAAATGAGTATATAGAGGGATATTCCCATATGATAAATTTATTATACAAAGGTCTTTTCCTGGTTTTCTGATTATGCCATGGATATATGAATATGGTTGAAATGGTTGTGCTCTATGCTCAAATAAATTTTAGAAATTCAATGAAGCTGGTTATTTGTTGTATTATATTAAGTTGATTAATTAATACACATGCTATCACTTTATTTCAAGCATTTATTATGAGACTGGTTTTTCATAACCTAGTGGTGTCAGTCTTCTGAGTTTTACTCACACCCTACTTAGGTAGCTATTTAGTACCTAAGAATATTACATGGATGTAGGTTTGGACAAGGTCAATGGACCATGTTTCTTATTTTTACTTGCTAGATGGGCTCAAGTTTGAATATGGTACTGATATGGGGTTTTGGAATAGGTTAGTTTTAGTTTATTTGTCTCAGTTGGTTTTCTAATTTGAATTACTTTCAATTTTACATTTAGATAAATTGTATACCTTCATTAAATGATATATGATTATTGTATTATTGGTTCCTCTTTTTACTTTCCTGTTGTATGTTGTACAGTTTCTGTTATTTCCATTAATCTAATATTTATTTATATTATTTATTTCCACTTAATTGTAACTCTATTCTAGGTTGTATAGTCTGCCCACTATACTTATCATACCCCCTCTACTAGTATAAAGTCTTTGGTGTTTGAGGAGGTGTGTTTGGGATCCTATAACCAACATGTTTTGGCCACATGAGAGAGTACCAAATCGGGGGACGTTAAAATATGGTATCTGAGAAGTAGGTTTTTCTTTTCTGATTCATTACTAATTAGGAAAGGTATAAAGGACACTAGGATATTTTGGGACTTGGTAATTATCTTGTTCATGGGAGTAGCTAACCCATGTATGGGGGAAAATCTTAGTACCTAGGGACATGATTTCTTTTTATTATGTTTTCCTGTTATAGTAAATGTTTTTTTCACCCAGAGTGATTCATATGTTTTGTGATGTTGTTGTATATCTAGATTTCTTCTAATGGATTGATATAGAACTAGATGAGTATTCATGCATTATTATATACAAATAGGGATATATATTGATATTCATTTCTCATGATAGGGATATATTTATTACATGTGATATATTTTCCTTGGTGAACTATGAAATGAGAAAACTATTATATCTAATTAATGGAATGATATAACTATTATATCATTGTTAAACACTTGTAATCCATGTTTAGAGAGACCAATAGTTAGTGGTTATTTTTTTGTCATCTATTGATGTTGAACATGTTTTTATCCAATGTTCTAAAGAGTGTCTTTGTCTTGAATAGAAAATTACTCTTCATTGATCAGTTGAGTGTTTGCAGAGGGGTAATAAACATGATCCAGATGAAAATAAACCAAATCATTATATATCTCTAGAGTATCATATGGATGTTCAAATTCATGATAGATTCCTGGGGATCATGTGATATATGGATAGGGAGACTGTTCACACCATGACTTCGATGTCTGAGGTGATAAGATATTTTTAGGTATATGAACTTCCTACATTTACATTGTTCAAAGGAAAATAGGAATCCATGTTCTGGATTGAATCATTCCCAAAAATCATGAATCACCTAAAGACACTCATATATAAGAGGGTGTAGTCTTCTTCTTATATGCTTCATGGACCAGCCAAGTGTTTGTGGTACATTTTAGAGTAAGATGGGTAGTAAGAGCAGTTATCTTGGAATGACTTCAAAGAAATGTTCTTGAGACACATCAATAAAGATATGTTGATGGATGAGAATGATCATGAGTTCATGCACCTGACATAGGAGGGTATGTTAGTGATGAACTATGCCAAATGATTCATTGACTTCAAAGACTTTTCACCATCTTTAGATAATAGTGAGATCTGAATGGTAAAGAGTTTTTAGGATGAGATTCACTGTCATATCACTGGTTAGGTGAACATATTTCAATTTAGTGTTTATTTGGATGTGATGAATCCAAAAACCATCTTAGAAGGGATTCTGAGAGATTACCTATGCAACTACTAGGCAATTTCAATAGGGTGAAGCATGAGCTATTCTTTTTGAGGTAAGAAGACACATTATTAATGTTATAAAAAATAAAATATAGGGAAAAATAGTCATGGTAGTGGTCATACATCTAAGGACAGTGATCTACTACAGTTCTGTTAGTGTGGAAATTTTTTCAACAACAGGCCTCAATATATATAACCCTCTTTGGAGTTCCAGGATTATGAAATATTGGGTAATCATAAATTTTTTTTCTGGATCTTCTCATTTCATAAAACTAGTAGGGGATCATGAAAGGTACCTAAGTTTGGGAAGGAATCAGCTACCCCTTAGAAGATATGTAGCTGGAGTTCTACAAGACGTTCAGGTCAAGGTGGAGGACATGTCACGCCACTACATGAGCAACAATACCATGCATAGAGAATAGCTCATGTGTGTCAGACTAGAGCCCATGCCAAAGAGGCTATTCAGATACACACTATACAATCTACTCCATCTAGTGTGGATGTCAGACCTTATACCATCAGAGGTACAATAATAGTGAAATCTATCCTTCATTGCATTTCTTTTGATATAGGAGAATCAAATTCCTTTTTTTGTAATCTATTTTTTAAATGTTTAGGAATTGTATATTGAAATATCAGATGGGTTTTTACCATCTATACACCATTTACTGTGTGGTTAGAAAATATCAAATGTTGGAAGGAATGTTCTTCAAAAATTGGTGGTTACCATTTATTTTGGGAATCATTTGTGATGGAAGTGAAAGGTTTTGATTTTATTATTTGTATGGATTGGATAGTTCTATACTAAGATCATATTGACTATTATAGTAAAAAAAAATTCCTTTTTATATTTAGAAGTAAGTACCAACTTTCATCAGTGAGAGTGGGATATTCAGTATGGTCATACCGGACCAATTCATCGAATATTGGATTTTATCATGGTTTAGAAATAAAATATTTCTCTAAATGATGGTGGAATGTAGAAGGATTCATTTCCTATAGTGGTAGAACATTTTTAGGATTTCTTTCCTAATGAGTTATATGGATTACCACCTATGTGGGAGATCTAGATAGTGAATGAGATGGTGATGGGAGAAATGTTAGTTCCCCCTTCTTATAGAATAACACCAGAAGTGCTTTGGGAGATGAAACTTTAGTTGAAATATCTGAAAGGAAATGTTTTCATACAGTCTAGTAAACATCCATAGGGTTCTAAAATTCTTCTCACAAATAAAGATGAATGGACATTGTTCTTTTTTGTGTATTATAATATATTTAATCAGATGAAAGTCTAGAGATGGTATCATATTATGTGAACTAATGATATATTTGATCAGATGAGAGATACTAAGATCTTCCCCATGATCAATTTGATAACAAGACAACACTAGTTGAGGGTAATACCATCAGACATATCTTAGACTACTTTTAGGAGCATGTATGGATTGTATGAGCACTTAGTGATGTTGTTTGTTATAAAGAATAGAACAGTGGAATCCATGGCCCTAATGAATCAAATATTTCATCCTTTTTATGGATAATTTTTTGGTGGTTTTCATATAGGAAATATCAGTGTAATCCCTATCATCATAAAACCATGACCAAAATCTTGATTTTGTCTTGAGTACATTGAGAGAGCATCAAGTTTACTCTAAGATAACCAAATGTAGTTACTTGATTGATAAATTCACTTCTTGGGCCATGTTTTCCCAGAGGAATGTGTTTTAGTGGAACATGAGAAAGTTGCAGCTATGGTATCTTGGGAGAGACCAAATATTTCCATCATATTTCATAGATTTTTGGGTTTACTAGGTTATTATGGGTTCTTTATCCAGGACATCCCCTTTTTGGAAGCATCGATGTCATGGATGACCAATAATAGATTAAAGTATGTTTGGTTTGATTCTTGTGAGAAAATATTTCAGGATCTGAAGGGTAGGATGTCTTTAAAACCAATACTCACATTATATGTGTTGATTAAATCATATACCGTGTACTATGAAAGAGTAAGAGTTGGATTCAGATCGATTCTAATGTAGAATTATTGAGTGGTTTCTTATGTATATATACTATTGAGACCACATGATAGAAAATATCATAGTCATAATATGGAGATCATTATGGTGTTATATTCCTTGATATTAAGGTTAAATTATCTTATTAGTGATAGTTTTGTGGTATAGACATATTAGAAGAGCCTCTGGTATATTTTTCTCAACTAGACCTCAACTTTTGATAGAGGATATTGGTAGAGAATCCATATTATGTTGAATCCAATATTGATTATATAATGGGAAAGGGAAACATAATTTCTAATATTTTGAGTCATAATATTAAGATAGAGGTAGTGAGGGAATATTTCGATGGGTGGTGGATGATGGAAGTCATTGTAAACATGAATATAAATGTTCTGAATTATCACAGATGAGTAGCTTTAACTTCAATATATTTTATACATGTTCTTTTAGACTGTATCAAGATGAAGAATCTATCTGATCTAGAAGAATTATTTGTAGGAGACCTCCTATATGGTGGGGATCCACCAATAGGATGGTCTCTTGGAAGCGGAAAATATTTCATTTTCGATGTCTGATTATGGGTTCTTATTGGTTTTCTCAAGGAGTTGATTAAATAGTTTCATTATAATATATGGTAGGTAAAACCTAGTTTGAAAATGTTGTATTGTGATCTCCATAAAAAATATTGTTGGTTAGGAATTAAGAAAAAGGAATTGAGCTTTATAGAATTTTTTTTACCTATCATAAGGTGAAATTTGGGCATCAGAGGCATATTAGGATATTGTAGAGTCTTCCCATTATTGAGTTGAAATTTGATGATGTCATTATGGTTTTTTGATTGGATTACCTAGGACACTACATTATAGAGATGTAGTATGGGTGATTTTAGATTGAATGATGATGGTATCCCACTTATTTTATACCAAGGAGACTTTCACTGTTGATCATCTGTGTAGTCTCTATGTGCACAATATAGTAAATTTTCACCATGGTTTTAGGGGTATTGTTTTTGAAAGAGATCCTCATTTCACATATCAATTCTAGTAGGGTCTTTATAAGGATATGGGATTGTAGGTTATTTTGAACACAACCTATCATCCTCAAACTGATGGTCAATCTGATTAGAATATTCACAATCTAGAGGAATTTTTATGATACTATTTTTTTGATTTTAGTTGTTCATAGGAGAAGCATATGTCTATAGTGTAGTTTTCATATAATAAAAGCTTCCATGAATTGATCCATATGAAACCTTTTGAGGATTTGTGTGGAAGGTAATTCCATTCACCTATTTATTTGTTGGATTAAGGCGAGTCAGTGCTTATTGGGCCTAGTCAAGTACAGGACATGTCTGGACAAGTTTAGTTGATCTAGATATGGCTGGTGACTATGCAGACTAGACATACATCATATGCTTCCCATTTGATATGGACTATACAGTTTGAGTTTTATCATCGTGTTTTCTTTGGGTATTTTCTAGGTTGGGTAAATGTCGTATCCAGAAATAGGGAAAAATGATTCCTAGGATTATAGGCCCATTAGATATATTGGAAAGGAATGGTCAAGTGGCATACTGTGTATTCATTCCACAATGATATAGTTCCATGCATGAAGTGTTTCACATGTTAGAGCTTTATAGATATCATCCTCACCCTTCTTATATGGGAGATGTAGAGGACTTCGATCTTTGTGTAAATGTGTCCTCTGAGGAGAATCCAATATAGATTATTGACCATAGTGAAATGTATTTCCGGGTATAGACTATACATCTGGTTTGTGTGTAGTGTTATCATATGAGTTTTTAGGAGGAGACTTGGGAGATAGAGTTTGATATGCTGGCACAACAACCACAATTTTTTATCGAGACCCAAATAGATACTTATAGTATCTCTAGAATGAGATGATATATAATGGGGATCTTGTATGATCCTATATTTTTTAGGTATTCTTGTGTTCCCTATTTTTCATTAAACCAATTTTTTTGGGGTTTTCCTTTGTTTTTAAACCGTGTTGACCCAGTCTCATTTAGATATGACAATACTTTTTTGGATAAAATGACCTAAAGTTTAGAGACGTATGTTTGTTTTAATTAATGAAGTTTAGGAATAGACCTATTGAATGGTATTATGGAGGATTCTTGTGAGTTTGGAATGATCCAGAGGTGGTTTCGGTGTTTTTTGTATAAGCCAAGCCAAAATATGTGTATAGGTCATTTACATGACTTGTAAATGAATTGTAAGACATGTAACTTTAACCGGTAAGATGTTTTGAAATAAATATATGAAATGAATGAGTTCATGGAATGAAATGGATACATGTAAATAATTTACATTACATGACATGTAATGTTCAATTAGGTTTAAATTAACCTGATTTGACATGTATATAAGTTTACTCTTAAGTCAATAATTACACGTCGTGCAATAGATTTTCATGCCATTTATTTCTTAGGATTGATTTTTTTAAGGAAAAAATTAGTGAATAATTTTATTTCATCCACTGCATCCTCCCTCCCTCAAGCCCCAAGTTATTTCCAAATGATTTTTGGAGCCCCTTCTTCCATTCTGGGCATCATGTTATAGAAATAGATATATAGTGAGTTATTTTATTTATATTTTCCCATATCTTCCATAGTTATACAGTTAGGGCTGTGGATAATTTTGAACATGGTCGGTTTGGGGGTTTCTCTTGATCTTGTCTGATCTAGGTTCCTTCTTCGATATTCTTTTCCAATATTCTTATTGTCATTTCTGGTTGGAATCATTTTGTTGTTCTACAATTTATGGTATGTGGTATAAAACCTAACCCTATGGTATTTTTAATATCTATTTATGTGAAATATTTCAATTTCAATAACACAACATGTGTATAAATTAATTGAATAATTAATGATAAAAGATCATGGATTGGGTTTTTCTTTAGATCATATGGATTCAATTGTATTGTGATATATATTATGACTACCTGTTGGGTTAGAATTTTTTTTATTAATAATGAGTTGACTAATGGATTAATTTTTTTAGAATGACATGAGACTTCATATGGTTCATTGAAATAGAATCTCTTTGGTAATGGATTATGGTAATTGAAATGACTGGTGACAATTTAACATAATAATGAATGTGAAATTGAATGAAAAAAAGGAAATTTGTATAATTAACCTTTGAGATTCATGATATGATATTTTGACATCCTTGATGTTATGATAAATGTTGTGGTGGATGCTGTAATTCCTATATAGTGAGCATGGACCAGTTTCATTTGGTAATTCTTATGTAGTCATCATGGCCAAGTTTCATGTTTTAATTCTTATATAGTGGGAACATAATTGTTTCATGTTGTAAATCATATATAAAGGGATCGACACTATTTCATGATGAAATGGTTATATAGAGGGATATGCCCAGGTGTAGAAATTTTTATATATAAGGCTATGACCATAGGAAAAAATGCTTATATATAGGGTTGTCCTTAGATGGTAAAATACTTATATGAATTGATATGCTTGGATGATGAAATGATTATACAGAGGGATCATCCTTGTTATGTAATTATTCCATGGGTATATGGATATACATGAAATGGTTGTGCTACATAAATAGAGAAATTTTGTCATGGTTCCAAAGATGGTTATTTATTTAATTATATTAAGTTGAATAATTAATACACCTATTATATCTTGATTTAATGAACTTATTATCAAACTGGTTTTTTTGGAAATGGTGGAATTATGATATTTATTTTAAATCAAACCCTAATCAAGGTTCCATTAGGTTCCTATGAATATTACATAAAAAAAATTTCGGTTAAGAAAAATATACCCTACTATTGATTGCTGGATGGGATGGAGTTTGGAGATGGGACCAACATGGGGTTCAGGACCCGGGTTTTTTGAGTTTATTTGTGTCATGTTATTTTTTTATTTGTATTATTTTCAGTTTTAAATTTTAATAAATTCTAACCATTAATTACATGATTCATTTTTATTGTCTTATTGCATTATCCTTTTACTTTTTTGTTGTATGTTATACTGTTTTATATATTTTTTTATAATCATATTTATTTATATTGTTTATTTATATGATATTGTAACTCTATACTAGGGTGTATAGTCTCCCCACTATAATTATCACACCCCCACTACTAGTCAGTAGCCTTTGGTCTATAGGGAGGCATGCTTAAGGTCCCACAACCAACATGTTTTTTCCATGTTAGAGAGTGCCAGATAGAGGGATGCTATATAAAAACACTCCAGTAAACAAAAATTGAAAATAAAACATGAAAATCCTAATGTATTTCCACCACCACCCCCACAATTAAACCATTTATAACTCCTTTTGATTAAAAAATAATTTCCTTAACTTTACAATGATTTTAACTAGGTAGAAAAAATCCATGTATAAAAGGGAAATATAACTTGACTTATAAGGGAGGCAATTTTGTTTTAGTCTCATAAGTTATTCTCACTAAAAACCTACAAGTGAAAGAAAAAATAAAACTTATTAAACTTATTAAAAGATAAATATATAGAAATTGAAATATAAAAGAAAATAAAAATTATAATTCCAAGGTTTACCCTCTAGTGGGCACTGTATTTTAACATCCCCCAAAAGGTAAGTTTCAATTATAATCCATAGTCTACTGGTGGGAGGAGTCTCTTTAAGTTGAACCACCCCATGTAGTTTCTTAAAGCTCACTTAACATCACATAATTTGGATTCAATCTCATAGATAAAAGGTATAAATTCTATCCCAGTTAAAATAATACACAACATACATGGTGTGGTTATAATTAAATATGAGTTCTCCTCATTTTTTCTGGTTACTATTTTCACAACCTCTTCTTATTCATACAGGGATAACTCAAAATATTATCCATCAATATAATTTTCTAAGGGGAATTTTGGAAATAATCATATTTGGTAAAATTAAAACATTCTAAATTTAAATATGACTTTCCCAAATTTTAAGTAACTTTAAATACTATTTTTTTATGAATATCCCCATGAAACTATTCATGCACTACAATTAATAAATGTTGAATGGGCCTGAGGATCTCCATGTACTCCTTATCAGGTGTATACTTTTATTCTCTTCATCAAACTAAGTAAACTGTTCATGGGAAAAATCTAAAAAATTATGAAAGGGGGAGTTATTTATCAATTAAATTTCAATAAATTTAAATTAAATTGATTTTAAAAAAGGATCAAATCCTTGATTTGGTTCGAAGTTATGTGTTTCTTCATGGATAATTTCCTCATGGAGTTTGGTTATGATGGATAGAAGTAGGAATTCAAACTCTTCAATCCTCTCTATAAATTCCACCACAAGGGTGGCTTCTTTTTCCATGGTTAGGGTAATATAGGGTGGTGTTGACTCTTCTTCAATGATGGGGGGATCATTGACAAGTTAATATTTAAAAATTCATTCCAAAACTCATAAAAATATTATTGATCCCCCATAAGAAAATCATCTGAAATTTTTTATTCTCGATTATTTTCTATCAATGGTTAAGTTATGTTTGGTAGTAGATATTAATGTAATTTATTATTATCTTATATAGGTTCTTCAACATGGAAAATTTATGGGGATAATTTTTCCTCCACTAGTTATGGTTCTTTATCTGGCTTCTTCTCTAAGGAAACATGAATGTATTTTGTTAGGAATTTAAATTGCATCTAAAACTCTTGAATGTCTTATTTAATAATTTATAACATGAATTATTGAATTACTTATAACTTGAATTATTTATCATAAAATCCATCTTGTACCTGTGAGTTGTTATTCCAAGAATAATATATAAAAAATTGTGGCATCGTGGTCAATTTTTTTAGTTTTTGTAATAAGTAAATTTATTTAAAATATGTGAAAAGAAAAAATGAATAAATGAACAATTGGATCTTGAAAATGAACCAAAATTTTAATGCACCTATCATGGGTTATGAAAAATATCTTATTTATTTTCCCTGATATAGTATAATGGCTAACTAGGTTAGTCTTTCTTGTGGAAATTTACAATTAATCACAGTTTTCTTTTAATTCAATTATTATCTTTTTATTATTTTCTAAATTTAATTAGGAAAGGAAGTTTTTTAAGATTTTGTTAATGAAATTAAAAACTTGAAAATAATTATGAATATTCAATGCAAAATTAATGCAGTGTAATGATGAAAGGAAATACTCCCAACAGTATTATCCAAAGTGAACCTTAATTGTCCTATTCAATATTCACTTAATAAAGACACTCGATCGAGTGGGAACACAAAATTCTTCTATGTTTTTACATATAAATGGAACCCATCATGCACAATTCATACTCAAATCTTATATTTATGGTGAAAATTTTATAAGAAGTAGCTAAACTTTAAATAACCAATGTAAGTATTACACTCACCACTGATCATCCTTAGAGTAACTCAAAGAAAATAAGAATCATAGACTTAGGTTCAGACCCTAGATTTCACACTTGATATATTCCTTTATTTAGTTACTCATGATAATATGAATAAATATCACAGTGGATAATGGTAGAGATAGAGAGAAATAACAATTGAATTAAAATATGAATATTCTTTTACAGAAAAAGAAATTAAAACTATAATAGAAAACACTAAATGAAAGAAGCAGTAGAACTCTGATATTATTTCTCTGTATAACTGATAATCCCCTAAATAGTGGATCCATATTTTTATTTTTAAGCCTCATCAGGTCTTTTTTATGGTTTCATAATTTCTTTCATCCTCATCTATGGTCAACTATTTATTTATAATCTATTTTGAATTCTGAAAGGTTTCTTTTTTTCTTCTTGTTATATATTTCCGGTGATATATACTTATAATAAATAAAAAACCATCCTTTTGTGTTGATAAAAAAATGTTCATATCATTTTCCATCTGGTATCCCTTTGTTGGTTCCATGAGAGGTAACGTGGCAGCACAAAGTTCTCTTATAAGTCCCAATGAATTATCCTTTTTTCCAAGCATATCACTCATTGGGTTATCGTGAAAAATATTTGAAAATCCATAAAATAGGAATTGATTTATTAAAATTAAATTTTATGATTGGGTAAAAAGACTTATGATGGATTATTATGATTTACAATCCTCCATAAATTCTTACGATCTTCCCCTTGATAGTGACTTACATTTGGGAGAAAAGTAAATCCATCTAGCTCTCTAATGTTACTTGATCAGCCACTTATTTAATTTTTTACATTTAACTTGTATTTTTGCATCTATAATCACATCAAATTCTTTTTCAAAATATTTTAGAATCAATTTGGGGAATGGTGAAATATTGAAAATCTGGTCAAAGGATAACCCTATTTTTGTTGTGCTTATTTAACCATCAAAACAATTGAACATTTAGTTTATCTAATATAATGAAATTTTATTTTATGATACCTATATATTGTGTAAAAATTTGATAATAATATGATTATTTATTGAGATGTTATGGATTGATTATTAAAATGAGGTCGATATTGGAAAAATCTAGAATAGGGTTGGTTTGTGGGCTCATTATCTCCATGGAAAAGTATGATCTATCTTACAACCCACCAAAAAAACATTTTATCCTAAAATATTTAACTTTCTATAGATAAATTTAACAATAATAACTGATATATGGAATATTTCATGATAGAAATTCTCAGGAATAGTTGAAAGGGAAAAACTATAATTTCCTTACAATTTCAAAATTTATGCTATAATTACAAATTTCTATCAAATAATCTCATAAAAAATTTTATTTATCATTTAATATAAAACATGAATAAAAATACTTATAAATAAACTATTAATACACTCTATTAATTAAAATAAAATTATCAATTTGATTCAAATATGAGATAATTAAAAATAAAATATTCATTTGGGTGTCATTTTAAACACTAAAATTGAAGTGAAAAAAACATCGACTCTTTCAGATGATATTATTAGAATTTATAATAAATCATGGTAAGACATATGACATGAATATGACTGTATGCACATTCCATGTATTTCATATGGTTTCAACAGTCATGATTCAATGATAATGATTCATTTAGGACCATACATTCCTAGTGAATTAGTTTCAATCATTTAAAAAGTAATGTAAGCACCTACATGCAATAAATTATGTTGACTTCCATAATTTATGCTCAAAATCACTTTATTTTTTATATAGTCTATAAAAGGGATGGTATACCCCCTTTTATGGTACAATGATTCATGCAAGATAAAATGAAGCTATCTCCATCCCCAATCACAAGTTTTCTTTGAGAAGAAGGCTCTAACACCCCTTTGGTGATTTGAGTTCCCCTCATTACTGATAAAGATCTGAGATCATTGTAATTTAATGAAAAGTAGGAGTATTTAGGATATTTAATTAGTGATCCAAATCATGCATACTTTATAAAATCTAAAAAAATATGGAAATAATAGTGGTGAAGTTATGCTTTTTTCATGTTTATTATCCAACAATTTGGTTATGTTAATGTTAGGTCAGGTATATATGAGTTTTCATTAATAGCCAATGTCATTTGAAGATAATCCAAAACCCATAAGTGGTATTAGATCTAATTTCATCAGTGAATCAGCCTGTTTTATACTAGTTCTCATTGCAAAAATAATATCATATGGTGTTTGGGGATATATCGAAGAGTATGACATAAAATATTTATTTTGTTTTTCTTAGCCGTAGTGGATGAATTCAGTATATCCTAAGGTTAAATATGTGAAAATAATTTGTTTTTGTTCTATTTAGTAGGATATGCTATATAATATCATCAGATATTATTAAATATTGAGTTTTTCAGAAATAGTGCATTGCGTTGTATCAGCGATATAGGGGATATCATAAAATATGATTAGAGCCTTACGAAAACACCAATTGTAAACAATGATATCAATCATTGATTATGACTGATAATCCATTTATTATTAATAAAATATGATATAAGATAAAAAAGTTAATTTTTTTTATATTTCTATATTATTTTTTATTATTTACAGAATATTTATAAATGATAAGTGTCAGGTATTTTAAAATGATATTTTTCATTCTTAAATGAAATATAAAATGTTCAAATTTTTATCTCAAATTAGGAGAAAAATAAAGTGTTTAATTATTTGTTTATTCCTTTAGAATATTTTTTGGGAAACAATATCTCAAGGAGGTGTCCTCTCATAACGTTTTGGGTGTTTTTTTGTTTCTTTACAAGGCCAGATGACTGCAAATGAATATGAATAGTATTTTCTAAAGTAGGTGTTTAAGGTGAAACATTTTCCCTGTGTTTTCCAAAATTTTAGGCCTCAAAATCAGAAGTTTTGTTTTTAGAAGAGGATTATTTCTGCATAGGGGTGCGCAAAACATGGATGATGAGGCACAATTAATGGATTGAAAAAGTGGTAGATGGAATTTCAATGGAAATCGATAAAGGGAACCGTGAAGCGCAAGACGTTGACCCTGTATGTGAATGGTTCATAGGGAGAAAATAGTTTATAATGAAGTTATGAAGTATGCAGAATGATTGCAGTATGTAGGATGACTTTACATTCCTAAAAATGAAGTCGTGATCTTAGAACCCATGAAAGGAATCATTGGAAAAATGTAATAGTGATTTTGACCACTACGTACGAAGAGAGGTCATATACAGACCATGTAGGGAAAACATTTCACAAGACGATTATAGTTTGCTGAAGATGCACGATACGCAAAGAAAGAGGTACCAAATTAAATATTTGGTAAATATTGGATTAGTGAATTTTTTAGATCTATTTTTCTATTTATGGAGTGCTAATTCCATCACTATGTTGAGTGATTTTCATAAGAAAATATATTTTCTTTGGGAATTCAGCTATGTTTGAAGGTGGTTCATGGGGAAGGATTCCATGAAGGGTGAAGCTGTTTGTAGAAGTGATTCCATGAAATGGTGTTTGTAGAGAACTACAATCTAGATATGAATTAGGTAGTCCAGGAAATAAATAGTTTTTGGAAGAAGTAATTTCATAGAAAAAAAAGTGGTATGCAAAAGCAGTATGCAGAAGTAGTTTACAGAAGCAGTATACAGAGGTGGTTCAAGGAGGTGGTATGCAGTGGTGGTACATAGTGGTGGTATGCGACAATGAAAGCAGAGGAAGTTCGCATGATAGGTGATCCATGAAGCATACCTGTTGCATAGTATGAGGAATAGGCAAGGTGGTTCACAGAAGACTCAAAGATTCCTGCAAAACCACTAAAAATGTTCGCGATAGTAATTCCACTAACTAACGGTATAATTAAAAGTGGACTTCATCTACAGGTGAAAAATGGACTTTAATAGATAATTTACCTACATTCAAGGATGTTTGATTTCATGAAAATTAAGGTACCTACAATTTCCTAAACAGTGAGTGGATCCCTTCTAGGAGTAGTGATCAAAGGAAGAGGAAGACTATGATGCTTCCCACCTGAAGTGATCCAGAGGAAGAGGCAAGAGGAGTGGCCCATGGGGATGTAGTGATTAGACCGTATTCCATGTAAACGCAGTGATCCTAGGTATAAAAGATATATCATGAACCTTGTAATTGATAATGAGATTTAGTGCATTTGGTACATCAGCACATCACTGTTGTGTGCTCCTTAGATGTAGACAGTGAGGGTGAACCAAGTAAAATCATTGTGTCCTATGCATGATTTCATTTAAATTCATATGTTTCTACAAGATAAAGAGGAAAATGTGTTTTATTTAACAACAAAAAATGATCCAAAGGGATTGTAGTATTAATCTTTTATACTCTGATTCACGCCCCTCTTAGGTTATTTGACCCAGTGGACCTAAAAATTGGTATCAAAGTGAAATATTAAAAATCATTGGTTCCGTCTTAGTAGATGAAATTGAGGTTGTCAATAAAAAATGGATTTTGATCTTCAACGATAATAGTTTAAAACTATGGAATAATAGAATACAACACTACAATCTATCATTTAGAATAGTGGTCTTCACAGTAGATATGCATGGAATATAAACTGATATTAATAGTGGTGCTTTATCAGAATTTGAAAGAAGGGAATTGGATGATGATTCTAAATTGATCAATGCTTTAGGGGGATACTTATAAAATGAAATTTATAATAAGGTGATTTCATTTAAAACATTACATGATATGTGGGAAAAATTATTTAATATTTATGAGGGAGACTTAAAAGTGAGAGAAGAAATGCTACAGGTTCTATTGAACATGTATGGGGATCTCAGAATGAACCCATAATGAGGCTGTTGATGCATTATTTAATAGGGTAAATGTTGTTGTGGAAGACATGATGGGTCTTGGATAAGTCATTGATGATATAACTATTGTGAAGAATATATTGAGGAACCTTCCACCTCGATTCAATCCAAATGTTTCAGTATTGGAAGATAAAGATCCAAAAGAGATGACACAAGATAACTTGCACAGTACCCTTATAGTATATGAAATAAGAAATGATGATAACGATGTACTGAAAAAGGGGAAGTCTAAATAAGTGCAATTCAAGGCCATGAATAATCTCTTTGATGGATATTGTTAGGTGGAACATAGTTTGGATGATATCATGTTATTTCTCTCTTGAAATATGAAAAGAGGGAGAGGAATGTTCAAGGCAAACTTCCAATTGCATGCTTATGATGTGGGATGATTGGAAAATTTTCAGTAATGTATACTAAGATGTTTGAGGATGATAATGAATAAAATAATAAAATTACACAAAAGAAGTATTCATCCAATGAAATAGGTAGTAGGAGTTCCAAGAGAAAGTTCTTCAAAAAGAATAATATTCATTCAATATAATTTTAATGTTCGGTAGAATATGAGGTAGAAGAGTTAGAGGACTACAAGGATAATATCTTAGATGCTTTGATAGAAGTTGTCTGAAATTCCATTACAAGAGAAGAAAGTGAAAATGAAGAGGGAGAAATTGAAGGAAAAGAGGATCTTTAAGATGAATTAGAAGATGATTTTGAAGAGATAGATGATTGGAGAGACAAAACAAAGAAAGATAAAAAAGTTGTTTATGATGGTAAACTTTTTATATTATAGAAGGAAGAAGAGAATTATGTGATTAATGAAGAAATTGAAAATCTAATGTCTTCAATGCTGTAAATCTCAAAAAGGTGGTTGAGTACAAACTCAAAATTGAAGAATAGAGAAGAGAGATTGATAGTTTGACTGTAATGGAAAATATCAAATCAAACATATCAAATAACTTGAAGAGGAAGTTTTTCGTTTTCCATGAAGTGTTAATGATTAAAAAAAATTGTTGAATCACATAAAAACATTAGAAAACTGATAACACATGCACTAGGAAAGATGAAAGTGGAGCATAGTTGTCTAGAAGAACAGAAGTAATAGTTAAATCAAAATGATAAGGTTGGTATGGGGATTGATCGAAAATTGAAATCAGTAATAGTAGAAGTCATACCTTAAGCACCCACATTGAGAGTAATGATTGATTTGGGAATGAAGGGAAATCAAAAGATTCAAGGAATCCAAGGGACACCTAGTGGTGCAGTATTGGCACACATGATTATACCCCACATAAGATTCTATTGTTGTGGAAATATGGGACACTTACAAAATGTTTGTTCCCTAAAAAAAGGTATCAAAGGGAATGCGACCTAAAGAAGCAATAATACATGGATCAATTTTCTTGGTCATCATTTTATGGTCACTAGTTTAGGTATAGAGGATTCAGACACATTGAATGATATTACTCATCAACAATACAAAGGAATGTGTCAAAGCAGAATGAGGATAGTTATAATCAATAGAAAAATGTATCATCATATGAGATGAAAAGGAAAAATCAATTTGTAGCTCTAAAAGATGATGTTGGCCCATCATATTACATGGAAGGTCAAGAGTATCAATCCATACTGGTTATGAAGTCCAAAACATAGATCAAAAGGGATTGATATGAGCAAGTATTGGTTTCATAAATTGCATTCAAGGCATCATATCTCTCAAGAATATGGTTCATTGATAGTGGATTCAACTCTCATGTGATAAGAAACAAGGATCTGGTGATGGGAATCCAATATGATAAGGAAGGTATTTTATTGTTTAGAAATGAAAAAGTGTTAAAAAAATTTTGATATAGGAAGGAAAAGATTGGGGGAAAATATATGAGATGTGCACATGTCTTGGTTATTGAAGTTCTTAGTCACAACTTGTTAAGTGTAAGTCAATTATGCAACTCAGGACATGCCACAAGATTTTACAATAAATTATGTGGCATTAAAGAAAAATATGGTTATGTTGTATTGTATGGAAATCCTACAAAAGGGAATCTCTACCTCGTGAGTGGATAAGAAGATAGGTGATTTCTATCCAAGGAAGAATAAAATAAGCTGTGGCATAAGACTCTTGGCCACGTGATCCAAACAACCTTGGATGATAAGGTGAAATATAATGATACTCATGATATCCCTATATTATCACATTATTATACACATATCTGCGATGCCTTCCAATAAGGGAATATCATTAGATAAACATATAATGGAAAATTGAAAAGGTCAACAAGATTGCATGAGTTGGTTCATATTGATGTGTGTGGTCCAATATCACCAAGAGATCTTAATGGTAGGATATATTTTGTTCTCTTCATTGATTTTAATAGAAAAATGTCAAGGGTATCAATCATTACCCACAAGACTAAGATGTTTATTTGCATTACAAGATATCGACGAGAAGTTGAAAAGATGCTAAATCTGAAAATCAAAAAAGTCTGAAGAGATAATGGAATAGAGTTCACAAATATCCAAGTGGACGATTAACATTAAAAACATGAGATAAAGAATCAATTTTTAGTGGTGAATAATCTATAGTAGAATGGAGTAGTTGAGAGAAGAAATCAGATTGTCAATGACATGGCTGTAACAATGCTCATTGTTAAAGTCCTTCCATAGAAATTTTGGAATGAAGTTGTGATTATGGAAATCTACCCATCAAATAGAGCGTTAATATTCCCTAAAGAAGAAAAGAATCTATATGAGCTATATTATGGAAAGAATCCATCATTTAAGTAATTTCAAATATTTGTAAGTAAGTGTTAAATTATCAATAAGGATAAACACATAAATTTTTATTCCCACGGAGATGAGGGGATATTTCGTGTCTACTTAATGAAAAGAAAATCATATAAATTCTTCAACAAGAGTCTATGAAAAAGTGTTGAAATCCATGATGTAACCATAATAGAAAATGGAGAGAGTCTTCAAAAAATACATGATCAATATTAGAAGGATAATGATGAATAAATAAGAATATCATGGGATACTAAAGTTCTAGAGGAATATTCAGAAGAAGATACAAATGATGAGAAGGATGAGAATAAATTAGTATCTACATAGAGACTAGTGTGAAGGGATGAAATTTATAGACAAAACAAAATTAGAGATCAGACACCGCTTATACAGAATAATATGATAGAGACTCTACAAAAAGCATCATACATATCACAAGTAGAGCCTAAATGTATTTAGTGAAGAATATGGTGATGAGAATTGGGTTCA
Organism: Viscum album; assembly: GCA_963277665.1. Classification (NCBI taxonomy): domain Eukaryota; kingdom Viridiplantae; phylum Streptophyta; class Magnoliopsida; order Santalales; family Viscaceae; genus Viscum; species Viscum album. The sequence goes on from OY728146.1 coordinate 1,262,929,980, forward strand.
ATATTTGAATGTAGAACTTGAGAAAATTGAGAAAAATCAAACATGGGATATTGTTTCGAGACCAATAGGAAAGAATGTCATTGGGACGAAATGGGTGTTTCGTAACAACAAGATTTAAGAAGGTGTAGTGATTTGAAACAAGTCACGACTTGTGTGAAAAGGTTACTCCTAAATAGAAGGAATCTATGTTGATGAAACATTTGAACCTGTTGTAAGGTTAGATAAAATCATATTATTCTTGGACATATTAGTGAAAAGAATGTTAAAAGGGTTCCATATGGAAGCCAAGTCGACATTTATAAATGGTTTTATAGAAGAATAAGTTTACATTGGGTAGTGATATAGTTTTTTAGTTCATGTAGATGAGAAAAATGTTTGTTTTCTGAATAAGGCTTTATATGGTTTGAATCAAGCACCAAGAGCATATTATTCATGGCTACATCAGTTTCTGAAAAAGCTTGGTTTTCAGCACGGTGTATTTGATTAAAATATATATTTCAAACATGATAGTAATCAAAAGATTATGGTTATGGTATATGTTGATGACATAATCTTTTGAGGATTAGATGAAGTGCAATGTAGACAGTTTTCTAAATTATTGGAATGTGATTTCGAAATGTCAATAATTGATGAGCTGAAATTTTTCCTTGGGTTATATGTGGCACAAAGAAGGAATGCAACTTTCATTTCTCAATGAAAAGATTCCTAGGATGATCAAATAATATTTCGAATGAAAAATTACAAGGAGATGAAAACTCTGGTAGCTACCTGGATGAAACTATCCAAAGATAAAGATTGAAAGGCAGTTAATATTAAATATTACAGGAAAATCATTGGAAATTAACTATACTTAATAGTGAAAATACTTATTATTGTTTTTTCCACATTCCAAGTAGTGAGATATCAAAGTAATCCTAATGAAATCCACAAGCTTGTAGTGAAAATAATACTTTGTTATATCAAGGGAACTATGGATTTTAGTTTGATGTATAATGAAAAATATTAGCAATAGCTATTGGGATATACAGAGGAAAATTATACTTGTTCAACAAATGAAAGGAAATCAATGTGAGGAGGTAATTTATATCTTGGTGGCTTGTTTATATCTTTTCTAACCAAGAAACAATACTTCATTTCATTTAGCACCATAGAAAATGAGTATATTGTGTAAACTGAAGCATGTACATAACTATTATCAATGAAGTAGCAGCTTGATGATATGGGAGATCAAGTGATGTCTCTAATCAAAATCAATGATGATAATTATAGTGATATAAATCTTAAAAAAATTACAATACATCACTCAAGGACAAAGCACATTGGAATCAAGTATCATTTTATCAAGGAGAAGTTTGAGAAAGGGCTTGTGAATTAGGAGTATGTTCCTAAAAAACAACAAGTTGTAAATATTATGAAAAAGGTCTTACCCAAAGAATAATTTGAAATGAATCAATTAGATCTAGTAGTCAACTCGACTCCCTGCACCTAAAAAAGTGTGGACATGGTTTCCCCCTCTCCTTGAGGTATGGTGTGTTTTTATATAATGTGTTAAATCTATGTTCTTTAACATTTATAGAGCTAAATGGAATGACCTTTGGGTTCATTGACAAAGTGGGGGAAATTGTGGCTATTGAAGGGAGAAATGTCTTATTCAAAACATGCAGAGAAGCTATTAATTGGAGCAGAGAGACAGAGGGATTTGAAGCTGTTAGGGGGAGCTGTGATGTCGGGGGATTATTAAATCTAAAAATGTGAGATGTGATCAATTAATGGATTCATATCACTATACCCTAGGTTTATGATGAATGAAGAATAATGGTGTTGGAATGGAATGAAGTGATTCATTGATAACTTTTAATTATAATATTGTTTCTCATGCTAAACATTGCTCATGTGGTATAGATTATGTGTTGAGAAAATCCTTGATCGTTATCTTAATCGCAAGAAGTGAATGCTGGAAGAAGTTGGAAGAACCATTAATAAGATATCAAATTATGAAAAAGTCTTCAACAATTCCAAAGGGAGATATTGTTGGAAAAAATCCCTCATGGTGTCCTGTCAGTATGTTTTGGGTGTGTTTGTGTCTGTTGACAAGTTCAGATGAAAGCAAATGAGTATGAATAATGTTTATTGAAGCTCATGTTTAAGGTGGAAATGTTACCCAGTGTTCACAAATTTTTTGGGCCTCAAAATCGGGAGTTTTCTTTTTGGCAGAGGGTGCTTTCGACATTGGGATACAAAGCCTACAAAACATGAAGCACGGTTCACGGATATCAAAAGTGGTACACATAATGTCAACGTAAATCGACAAAGGGAACCCTGAAGTTCGAGATGCAAACGACGTAGGGGAACAGTTCATAGGGACAAAACAGTTCACAGAGAGAAGACATTTCATGTTGAAGTCATACGATACGTGGAAGGATTGTGGTACACGGGATGACTTATCATTCGCGAAAATGAGGCAGTGATCTGAGAAGCCATGAAAGGAATATTTGGTGAAAATGTGATAGTTATTTGGAAGAATGTGTATGTATATAAGCAGTATGGAGACCACGTAGGGAAAACGGTTCATGGGACAATTGCGATTCAAAGAAGATGCAAAGTACGTGGAGAAGTATGTACCAAAATGATGATTCGGTAAAGATCAGATTAGTAGATTTTACAGATCTATTTTCCTATATAAGGAGCACTAATGTAACACCCCAAACATCCATGGCACACTTCTTTTTAAATAATTCAATAGCTTGCGGTGCACGGAACACCGAGTTCGATTACACCACGACCCATCAAAGTAGCCATTTAAAAAGGGTTTATGAATAATATTAACCATAATTTATATTAAATTATCCTTTTATATACTAACCATAATTTTAAAATTCATCTAATTTATTTATACTGTTAAATTATCCTTTTAATTGGTTTTAAAGTACAATTATATTTTGTTTTTATAATTTAATATATTTTAATTCATTATAATTAATTTCACATTTAAATTTGATATTCACACGGGTCAATCATTGGATGGCTTTTACTTTAAAAAACATGTTTTATGGTTTTGCCAATGGGAATTAATATAAATTTAATTAATGAAACTTCTATGTTTTTAATTTGTAATGTTGGATTATATATTTTTAATCAGAAGGTCCAAATTATGTAAATAAGTACCTTATATTTTTTGAAATTATGAATAGTAACTTTAGTGATTATTTTTTATTAACTATGGTTAAAGGGTAAAATAGATAAATAAGGGTAAAAATAATATTATAATAATATAAAAACACCGTAACACATGTAATGATATTATTGTATGAGTTATTTGAAACCAAAAAAATACATATGCTGAAATTTTGGCATTTTAATGCCACTTGGGTGTGAAAATGACATGTTAAAATAATTAATTTAAAGTAAAGGGAAATATAACATAAACATGTATATTTTTAACATAAACAATTTAAGGAGGGGTTATATAATTGATATATTTGACTATAAATATTAATTATAAATCTTAAAATATTTCCAACATCATCGTATTTTATTTATAATTTTTTGAAATTAAATAAATAAATTTATATATGACACAATGATGATGCAATGATTACCTTATTAATGAAAGATTTAAATAAATGATATTATAAATTTTAAAATCTACATAATTTTTACCTTTTGATGATATAATTTTCTTTATGGATTATAATGAAAGGTTATATTTGATTTAATTTAGTTTTTTTCATATCAATCTTGTTTTTATGGCTTTAATATTATCAATTACTAAATAGTGTCAAAATTGACATAAATGAGTTTTTAAAACAAATACTGTTTGATTAAATGATATAATAATCATAAAAATATATGATTTATCCAACATACTTATATAATGCAACAAATTTCATTAATTATCCACTTCAAGTTATCTTCTCATTTTATAGTTACTATATTGACCATATATTGTAAAAATACAAGAGGACTTGGTAAGAGATAATTTATTTAACTCATGGTTAAAGCCTAATGTTCATGTTAAATTTTTGACCTGAAAATTAATAAAACCTATTGCTTTAGAGGATTTATACCCATCCCCATATTATCCTTGAAATATATCTCATTGGAGCTGTTATAATACAAAAATCAATTTATAATAAATTAATACTTCAAGACATTCCTAATGTGCCCCTCCTACCTATTATAAAAGTCCACCACATATACCAACTTCCACAAAAATATCAAGCCCCTTGACTAGGCCAAAATCTACTCAAATAATCTAAAAAATCCCACAATTAATCCTAGAGTCGTCACATTAGGTAGAATCCATCCTAAGGAGTCCTTTTGTTCACAGCAAAAGGAGACACTCGACGAAGAGGTGATTGTTTTACCAATTCAATTCAATTTATTTTCTCCTTATACTTACTCATTCTATGTTGTTTCCATACTAAAATTATTAATCAAGTACCTTATACATTATTATATGTTATTATAAATATGGGAAAACTATATTCCCTTTTCAGCCATCCTACGAATAATAATATCACCATTCGTCCGTATGTACGGCTTACCGTCATCATGACATTGAGTAATTGGTAATTCCACTCTACCTTATTTGTATGGGTATAATGATGAGTTTAAGGGATATAAATAATTAATATAACATGATAATTATCTGGTATAATTAATATACCATTAATTTTCATACCATTTAACCATTAAGGAAATGATACTGTCACTCATGCGTACGTGCGGCTTACCATCTCCACGACGCGATGAGATTCATCTTCCACGTACACCATTAAAGAATGATTATAAATAAATATATATTATGAATAATTATTAAATATATTAAATAATAATTCTACTAGAATTATATATATATATATATGTATGTACATATATGATATTCACTTACTTTCCTTTAATACGATCAGAAAGTGAAAACAACATTTATGCATATGTACGACCTACTGTCTCCATGAAAGGTGTATTCCATTTCATATATCTATCTTTTTTATATATTTATATCATGAATATATATGATATATAAATCATATTATACATTCTGGATGTTATTAAATCATTACCTAAGTAATATGATCAATAATAACAAGTCAAAATGTCTAAGATAAACAAAGCGATTATTACCCAAAATATTGCATTAGCATGGAATTGTTAATAAACAAGTAATATAAAGTTATAAAAGAATCATATATATTATCATAAATATTATTATGATTCTTGTATTAGTTAATAATATGTTTAAAAACATTATATAGGAGTTTCAGACACATACAGAGTGTATTGGACCTAAGGTAACAGAATTCCATCTCACTTTTAATTTTCATGAGATATAAGCAATGTTAACCACATATTTCTTGTGTGTAGTATATATACTACCCCTATTATATTACATATCATGAATAATTTTTTTTTTCATGGTATCTAATGATTCATTTTCTGATATCGAGCTTTTCAATTAAATGTTCATAGTGGTATGGGACGCCTTGAATGTTTAATGAATTAATCCATTTTCCATTTCACAATTCTTGATTATAAAGAACATTTTATATATATTTTTAATTTCATAAAAAGGTTTTAAAAAAGAAATATGTTTATGGTTTTATGTAAATGAATCATTAACTAAAACATCATTTAAAATGTTTTAAATATTTTTTCATTTAAAATTATACTTATAAATGTCCATGTTTTCAAAATGGTTTTAAGGATTTATTTATATGGACATGAATGTTTTAAAATGATAAATCCTTTCAAAAGTTTCAAACTTTTATGAGAGACTTTGATTAAAAAATCTATTTTTAAATATATTCATTTATAAGTTCATAGATTTTGAATACAAGATTTCAATGTAAAAAAGGGGTATTTTCTTCACAGAGTTTAAATGAATTTAAAAAATTATTTTCATCTATGTCAACATCTAGTGTTGTATTTTATTATTATTTGAGGTTGAATTATTATGAAATAATCTTCCATGTTATATTGAATTATTTATGATATATTTTTCTATGGATATGCTATGTTTATTCCATTCATGGTTCATGGTTAATGTATTAACATTTGGTATTCTAGTTTTAATATGATTGTTTCTGTTATGTTTCACCCTTTTCATAAGAGGAATGCATGTGAATTAGTAAGTGACGGGCGGTGCCCACTATAGACCCCCGATTCATCGGTAGGTATCATGAGAGAAACTGGGGTCTTGAATCAAGTATTTGATGGAATTTTTTTGGATGGACATGGCATTAGGCCTCTACATAGTAGTTATGATGTCTGACATTATGCATTCTCTAATTATGAGATTAGTTATTGATATTACATGTGATTATTCAACTAGTACAATATCCATGTGAATGTATAAATGGAATTATTTTATTTATTATTTGTATATTAGGTTCAAGTTTATGTTTAAGAGGCTTGTGTTTTAGTTTTATACTTTTTAAGGCTTATTTTTATTTATGAAAGCTTATGCTATATTGTTTAACCTTACTGAGCATATGAGATCACCCCTTTCCTATGTTTTTTTCTAGGATGCCAATATTTAAATTATGATTGATATACTTGTTTAAGATAGTAGAATAATGGTGTTATCAAAGGACTATCTATATTGTATTTTATGTTTTGAATTGTAATGTAATTTCCATGCCTGTAATATATTTTCCAAGACTACTGAACTGGTCTATCCTTTATGACTTGATTACTTGTAATCATGACAATGTATTAAAATAATGTACCAGCTCTAGGATTATGGGGTTAGGGAATTATAGTTGGTATTAGAGGATGTTTAAAAATAACCTTGGAATCTAGATTTAGAAATAAATTATTAGAAAAAAAACCCTATGAATGACATTGAGTATAAGTCTATGTATAAGATTTCGTACAATAGATTTGGTAATGGACAACCTTGGTTAATCCTATGGACTTTTGGATTGAGAAGAAGATGGAATCATTTAGAGATCCTGTTAATGATTCTTCTAGACTATAATACTATGATTAGTGTTTTTGAGACTTTGTTTTAGGTTTTGGTCAATGATTAGAATCAGCATAGTCATACAAGTAATGGATATATTCCGGATAATGATGATATTGAAAAAAAAATTGGATAGAGGAGGTATTAAGGAATAAGTTGTTGAATTGTATTTAATGGTTTATGAGTGTAGTGGAATGGTCAAAGTTATTTTTTATTTGGATTCAAGAATTATTACATCAATGGTTATAAGAATCATGAGTATTTTACTGTAGTACATCATCTTTAAGGATTTTTAATGATAAGAGTTTTCGTTAAGAATTTAAAGTTAATCAAATATTTGGAATTGACAATAAGTGTTATATTACATTGTTTGGGGAATATGATGTTAATATTGAACTTGGATGGAAGTATTTTTGTTGTATATTTAGGATGGAATGGATTAATTTGAACATTGGATAGTTTTGTTTAAGTTTAAAACATTTCATCGGATTATTTTTTGAATGTTATAAGAATAAAGTATTAAGAAATGGATAACCCACCGGTGGGGCGACAACCCGTCGCTTCTATAAAGGCCGCGAGACATGAACCTGCAACCGAATGGAAATAAGGGTGAATCAACTATGACTGAACTACATGATTTCATCATTTCTATATCATTTATTATTTAAATAGTCTGATAGATGAATTATAAATTCAGTTTTCATACCCTATACAATTAGGATAAATAGAATATTTTTGAGTTTTATTATCTTTTGAATAAAAATATGAGTTTGTGGTAGAAATTTGTTAAATTATGGAACCCTACATGTCATGTCAGTATTATTCATTTTTTTCATATTCTAGGAAGTAATTAATTCTTAAATGTTTGGGAACGGATCCTAAAACCAATTTTTTCCTATTACTTTCATTTCATATTAACCCAATGGTCCTTTAGACCATTACAGACTTCTAGCTTTGTGAATGATAAATTTTTCCTCACCATGTTCTCTATCACTCCCCATAAGCACTTGATAGTTATATTTATCTTTCATACCCATGTTTTCCTATATGAAACCCTATTATATGTTTTCTATTATGAAATTCATACTTACATTTCTTTATTTTAAAATGATGGTCTCATTAATCCATTTTCTGATATGGGATTTAAACAAATATATTTAATAATGTACAACCCATTGTTTTTTATTCCAAGTTTAAATTGTGAGGGTTCAATTTATTGAATGAGGGAATAATGCGACACACCGAGCTTCAACAGTATGTTTCTTTTTAAATAATTCAATAGCTTACACTACACGGAAGACTGAGTTTGAGTGGTCCACGAGCTATCAAACAAGCTATTTAAAAAGTGTTTATAAATAGTATTAACAATATTTTGAATTTTATATATTTCATATAATTCTAAAATTTATATTATGTGTCTCGGAGACATAATATAAGAACAAATTCAATTTTTCAGATAAAAGATGTGTTTTAAAAAAAATTCAGTTTTACCACCTTTTAATGGTGAAACCTTTTTAAATAAAATATTTGATAATTTTATATATTAAATTAGACAAAATATACTTATTATTTAGAATCAAGAAATAATAATTTTATTTGAATTTTTTTTTTTGTTTTTATGATAACTTTCATATTTTAATGAATAGTGAAAATACTGCATTTTAATTCAAAAATGATTTCTCATATAATTTATTTATATTGTTAGATTGTCCTTTTAAATGGTTTTAAATAATAATTAGATTATGTTTTACGATTTAATATAATTTAATTCATTTTAATTAATTTCACATTGAAATTTTATATACACATGTGTCGATCTTTTGATGGTTTTTACATTTAAAAAACATGTTTTCTAGTTTTGACAATGAGAATTAATTTTAAATTGATTAATGAAACTTATAGGTTTTGAATTTTTAAAAATAGATTCATAATTTGGAATCATAATTTCCAAATTATGTAAATAGGTACTATTTATTTGTGGATATTATGAATAATAACTTCAGTAATTATTTTTTATTTACCACAGCTAAAGGGGACATTATGTAAATAAGTGTAAATATAATATTATAATAATATAAAAATACCCTAACACTTGTAAAAATCTTATAGTAAGAGTCATGGGAGATCGAAAAAATCCTTATACCGAACGTTTGGAATTTGGGAGCCACTTCGATGCGAAAATGGCATGTTATAATAATTAATTTAAAGTAAAGGGAAATATAACATAAACATATATCTTTGTACTAAAAGAATTTTTATTTGGGGTAATATAATTGATCTCTTTGACTATAAATAATATTTATAAATATAAAAATTCTTCCTACATCATGGTGTTTTATTTATAATATTTAGACATTAAATAAATAAATTAATTTATGGAACAAGAATGATGTAGTGATTACATTATTAATGAATGATTTAAATAAATGATATTATAAATATTAATATAAATAAAATTTTTAAATTTTTATGCCACAAACAAATTTATGTATGATTGTGAAATATTATATTTTATTTAATTTATTTTGTTTGAATCAACAATATTTTTTTTACTTTAAAGAAAATCAATTACTAAATAGTGTCAAAATTGACATAAATGAGTTTTTAAAACAAATATTATTTTATTAAATGATATAATAGTCATAAAATATAATATTCCGCCAAATGAATTATATAATTATAAAAATTTCATTAGTTATTCACTTCATGTTCACTTTTCTTTTCATTATTATTATATTGACCATACAGTGTAAAAATACAAGAATACATGGTAAGAGTTAATTTATATAACTACGGGTTAAAGCTAAAAGATAAGGTTAAATTTGTGACCTATACTTTTCTAAAATCTATTGGTTGAGATTACTTCTACCCATCATCATATTTTCCTTGAAATATATCACTTTTGAGTTATTTTAATTTGAAAATAAATTTATAATAAAATAATATTTCAAGACTTTCCTAAAGTACCCCTCCTCCCTCTTATAAAAGGCCAGCACCTCTACCCACTTCCACACACATCTCAAGCCCCTTGACTCGACCAAAATCCACTCAAATAAGCTAAAAAGATCCCTAACTGCATTATATATTCCACACATTGGGTAAAAATCCAACTTAAGGTATGCACATGAAAACGAGATACTCAAAAAAGAGATAATTTCTTTACCTTACTGACTAAAAATTATAACCTTTTATTAATAAAAAAACATAAAAACACAAGATATAATGTTCATGGGGGTCGAAAATGATAAAGACCAAGGGAATCCCCTCGAAAAATCGTAGAACTGTCAATAGGAAGAGAACCTATGTAAGAAAAAAAATCAAAAGCCTTTTATCCTGATTGCCTTTAGAATCAAGGAGATTTGCTAGCATATTACCCTCACACCATGTATAAAGAACCAACTTATTTGAATGAATTATAGACTTTTAAGAACAAATGGAATAGATAATATTCCAGGGGTAATACAATGTACCATTCAGGGAATTAATCACAATTGCAGAATCTGATTTGATTTCAGACAGGTGAATAGATCTTTCCTTAAACATATTGATAACTTGGTGCAGTACCAATGCCTCAGAGACCACTGAAATAGTAGTTATGACATCCATCATTATGAATTACCTCATTAAGATATTATTTATTGACATTACATGTAATTATTTTACTATTATAATATCCATGTGAATATTGAAATGGAATTATTTGATTTATTATTGCCTTATTATATTCATATTTATGTTTAAAAGGATTTTGTTTCATTTTTATACTTTGTTTAATGTTTATGGTTATTTTTGAAATCTATTAATGTATTTTTTAACCTTACTGATCATATAATATCACCCATTTTTTATGTTTTATCTTTCTATCATGCTAAGATTTAAATTATGACTAATATTCAGGGTTAATCAAGGAGAATAATGGAGTTCTCAATGGACTATATATGTTGTATTTAATGTTTTGAATTTTAATGAAATGGTAATGTATGTAATCTATTTTCCAAGACTGCTAAACTGATCAGTACATTAGGACATTATTCTGTATAATCATGCCAATGTATTAAAATAATTTATTATCTCCAGTCTTCTGGGGTTGGGGGATTAGAGCTAATATCATAAATAAGTTGAGATATTTTCATAAGAAAACATGTTTTCTCTGGGAATTTGGGTAAGTATGATGGTGATTTGTGAGGAAGGATTCTGTGAATGATGAAACTGGCTACAGAAGAAATTTCGTGAAAGCATGTTTGTGGAGAACTATAGTATATAAAGGAAAATTTTTTTCCAAAGAAGAATCAGTCTACATAAGAAGGAATTTCATATAAACGAAAGTGGTATGTGGAAGAGGTACATGAAAGTATTATGTGGAAGCACTAGGCGGAGGTGGCTCGTGAAGGCGGTAAATAAAGGCCATATACGATGTTGGAAAGTGATAATGGAAGAAAATTTATTTTGCAGGAGAGGTGATTTGTGAAGCATACCCACTACGTAGTATAGGTAATAGGAAAGGTGGTTCACAAAAGATTCAAAAAATCCTACAAAACCACTAAAATAGTTCGTGAAAGTAATTTCGGCTAACTAATAGTATGTAGAAAAGTGTAATTAATCTACGGGTTAAATGAGACTTCAACAGAGAATCTACCAATAGTTGAGGATGTGTTCTTTCATGAAAATAAAGGGACATACAAGTCCATAAACTATGAGTGGTCCCATCCAAGAGTAGTGAGTGAATGAAGTGAAAGACGGTGATCTTTCCCACCAGTAGTGAATAGGATGAAGAGACATAGGGAGTGACCCTTTGGAATATAGTGAGAGGCCCAAATCCTATTAAAGGAAGTGAGCATGTGCATAGAATATCTACCCAAAACATTATAATTATTAGTGATCTTTAGTGGATTTATTACATCATCCAATCACTGTTGTTTGATCCTTGGATGTAGCCCAATGGGGGTGAACCAAGTAAAATCATTGTGTCTTGTGCATTATTTCATTTCTGTTCATACATTTCTATGGGAGAAAGAGAGAAGTGTGTTATGTTTAATGGTAAAATGAGACCAAAAGGGGAAGTAGTTTAAATCTTCCAAATAGTGATTTACCCACCCTATCATGGTACTTGACTTTGTGGACATGACAATATTCATGTCTATAATTTTGTTAAGAAAATGGATATTATATATACTTTAATTTTTGTTATAAATTTCTTCTTATGAAGCTTTTTATTCATGTATTACATATAATCCATGAAAATATAAGATTTAGTTTTCATCTACCTTGACCATAGTTTTTCATTATGGTTATTATCTTGAATTTAGTTGTTGTACATAGTTTATACATTTTAGGTTTTATAATTATTATCAGTTAGATTATACCCTCAGTAAAGAATCCATATGTAGATTGTTTTTTTGTTGGGCTTACCACTATCTAAGAAGATTATTCCTTATTTCCAAGAGGCAGGACTTAAAAATATGTGGATCCAGACTTACTCATGTGAATAGTTTTAGTCTCCTATAATTATAAACATCCACATGAAATTTATATATATTTATCACCCCCGGTATCAATAAAGTAACCCTTTAATTATTATTTTTAAGTATATAAAGTATATGAGTAAATTTTGGGAGAGTTTGGATAACTTTTGGTGGGATTTTAGGACATTATATAGGTTCATAGTTGGTGGACTATTTGGGAAATCCATGCAACACCTATAGAAATAAATACACAATGAGACGTGGTCAAAAAGGAGGGCCTATGGGTAGCCCATGGTTTTCCCAAACTATGCATCCAATTAAGAGAAATTGTTCCATTTAATGTTGGATTTGGTCTTTTTGAGGTAGTATATTTGGCATGGTTGGTACATGGTTTGGAGATCGTGCAAGGGTTTTACTTAAAGTAGTGTCTTGTATATGGTTATTGTATAGTTTTCTTAATAATGGGACTAAAATGTGTGGGGAAATGAATGTAGATCCTAAAAAAGTGGATCAGGGTTGGTTTAATGTTTTGATGCCTCATTTTTTTCAATAATATCCCTAACTCATAATTTAACTCTCTCAAGGTTCAAAGAGGTCCCTCCCGTCAATTTAGAGGTGATCGAAAGGGTCCTCTAGGTGACTAGAAGCTGATTCCTCATAGTATGTGATTTTTCTTGATCATTCTTGATGTTTTCTTTGATACACATCTCCATACCTCTCAGGTTCTTAGATATACACCTGTCGTAGGTAGATATAAGGTTATGGATACAAAATATATTTAGATTTGGATTTTTTTTGTTTATTGGGGGACATATTGAAGGCGAGTTCATGGAGATTCAACCTAGTTTTGTGATGTTTTTCATGTCATTTATCATTTTCTCCAAAACCCTCAAGGTAGGTGGCTTCAATCTCAAATCCTCTTTCTAGAAATAATTGGATTATTTTCAATTTGATTTAACATCATGAAATTTATTGATAAATTTTTGTTAGAATCATGTTTGAAAACTTAATTATTGATAGTTTGGGATTTTTTTTGAAATTCTGGAATTTCTATAGAAAGTAAATTGATAAATGGTTTTAAAATGGTATCTTTGTTTGAATTATGGAAAAATATTTTCAACCAAAAGTTTGTTTTATTGAAATGGTGTTGGCATTTAAATGTTTTGAATGTTGGTATTGGAATAGATTTTTGGTCATATGTGGTGTGTGTGCTTATGTTTTCATTTACGAGACCTCATTGAAATATTACCTTGTGCTCGATGCCAATGGTGTAATGGGACATGGAATATAATTACCTTGGGAAGACTTGGTAGATCACTGAGAAACTACTCATGAGTATAGAACTGTCATAATGACACATTCATGGTTGGTGGGGTTGATATGTGGAATGGAATGTTTATGCCAAATGGAACAGGTGAAGTGGGTTTTAAAAATTTATTTTTTTAACTTTCATTGAAAAATAGATTTTGTTGGGAATCTTTTTGATATGGAATTTGTTTATTTTTTATTATAAAATACTTTGAAAATTGTTTTATAGAAATTATTTTATATAAATGTTTCTAACTTTTCTATCATAGTGGCATGAGTAGAGAAGTCATTGGGGAAAACCTATTGAGTTCGAGTTGTAACACCTACTTTGGAACTTTGGTGGTCTTGTAGATGTAACCAACCGATAAATGGTAAAAGGAAATGATTTGAAGATATTTTGTACTACCTCGTGATACATGGGTTGTCTGGTGGAGTTGGATCATGGATCTTATGGAGTTGTGGAGTTATACTTGACTCGAGTCAATTTTGTTTTAATCATCTTCCACTATTTACTTCGATATTTTTTTCTTATTCTATAGTACATTTTTTTGTATGATTTTTATAAATTAAATGTTGAGTTTTCTTTCATTATTATCATGCATCATATAGTGTTTTTTTGGTTGTGGATTTTATGGTTAGTTGTTTTGTTATTATAGGGGAAATCACCCATACATATATTGAGGTCATTCAGCATTTATTACCTACCATTTCCATCGTTGGGATGTCACATAAGGCCAAGTAAAATTCCACCTTCTTCTCAATCCCATTATAAGGGGCAATATGTTTAAAATGGCATCAGTTTTGTTCAGTGAAATGTATTTTTGAGACAAGGGGTACCAACTTGTTCAGTATTTGACCAACACATGGCCATAAGTTATGTCGGTCCTGGAGTTGAATTCATTCTTATATAGTCCTTGAGTTGGGATCACAGAATAGAGTGTTATTTATAAGACTTGAAATGTAGATCATAAACATAGATAACTATAATTTTTATGCTGAACTTCATGTTTCCATGTAGTTGGGTAAATTATTTTATTTGGAGATACTTATAGGTTTGAATCCTCATTGTCATGGGTTTAACTAATGAGATGAGAATTACATGCATCTTAGCAATAACAGTCGAATAATAGTGCATATCTAATATTGAGAAATGATATTTGATTTGGGTCAATATGTTTTTTTAAATGTTGAAATTATTTTCAAATGAAAGGCTTTGAAAAGAGCATGATTATGGAATTTTATAAATAGATTGATTTTCAAGAAAAGGTAAATATTTTTTAAAAATGGTTGAATGTGGAAAAATTTTATTTTTTAAATAAATGTAATGATAGTTTATGTGATGGAATTTAAATTCTATCCTTCAGTTCTTAGAGAATTTGGATTATGGTGTTTTTTTTCTTATAAAAAATGATACCCTGTAGAAATCATAGAAACCAAGTAGAGTAAGCTACAGAGAATGTGGCTGCTCCTATGAAACATGTGATCCAAGAGCTTATTCAATGTAACGTACATGAATTTCATGATATGGGTAAAGGGAACCATATAGATTAGCTAAGATAGGTGGATCATTACACCATGTTATAGAAGTAGAATCCACCAATCTTTGTTTGAGATTTTGAACCAAAAAAGGTGCTGGTGTAGCTAAATAAGATGAATCATATGTTCAATTTCATCAGCACACCAGTGGAGAAGAATGTCAATCTAGAAACATATATGCTGGAGGATAAATATTGGAAATGGTGGGATTTAGAAGTTTAGGCTAAATAGACCAATCCCTTATATGGAAATATTTTGAGTTAATATTAAACAAAAAACTCTTTTCTCACACATTCATGATTCCATGAATGATATAAATTTTCAACATAAAGAAATAAAGTCTCTCTATCACTGAGTATACAACTAAATTCATTAATTTAGTGTTATTTATATTCAAGGTTGCTTCTAGTGCATCCTTGAGGGAAGAAATATTTGAATTTGGGATATGGTAGAAAATTCTCTTGAATATTGTCATGATTAGTAATACATACTATAGAGATATGGTAAATTGAGAGATAGTGGATAAAAGGAACATCTTAGGAGATATGGGGGCAGGAACTATATTGATACGCATAGGAACTAGTGGGAACTCTAACGTTGGGTGCAAGTGGAAGAGGGAGACCTATTTTCAAGGTTGGAGCATGAATCAAAATCATATGGTTGGATCAATGAATTTTACTATGAGACCCAAAAAATATGGATATTTCTAATGTGGTTCGATTGAACACATGAAGTGAGAGTGTATGACACACCCAAGAGAATCATATAATTTCAAAAAATTGGGTGCTATTTTCACAGTGATCTAAGCTTAGGTGCTCGATACACTTATCAGGTATCAATTCGTCATATGCTTCTTTGGGGTAAGGATAGAGTAACCAAATTCATTAGTTGAAACGAGCTAGCCATGGTGATTCTAGGAAAACCATGAATCCTTATCAAGGGAAATCTCAATAGTGCAATAAAGATCAAAGTGTACTGATGAAGAGATTATACAGAGATAGAAGGTGATTGGGGATGACCATGCAATACCATCTACAGTTATAGGCATGATTATTTTAAATTATACCCTTATGAAAGTTTTATTTTATTTTGGTGCATCACATTACTTTATTACTTCTCGTGCTGTTGATTTTTCAAGTTTAAAACTTGTGATAATTCCTTCCTCTATGAAACATAAAACTCTTCTTGGTCAAAGAGAATGTTGATCCTTTGGGCGTAAAATATTTTCTATAACCATTAATGGATCCGAGTTGAAATGGGACTTATCTATTATGTAAATGGATATTTATTATGTAATACTAGGTATGGATTGGTTGATAATGTTAAAGGATCACATCGACTATTAGAGCAGAGTGGTTATTTTAGAGATTGAGGATGGGGTCGAGCATCTATTTCAAGGAGAAATGATTATGAAGACATGTATAAAGGGATTTATGGAACTATTAGTTGGAAACCTTTCTTACTTTTTGGTGGCATTGACATTGGCATTGATAGAAGAGATCAAGAATAGTATTTTTCCAACATTGGTCGATCACTTTCTGGATGTGTTTCTCAAAAAAATTTATGGGTTACCATCGGTATATCAAGTGTATTTTAACATTGATATCCTCATGAGGACTAGTCCTATCTCAATTCCATCTTATTTAATGGAACCAAAAGAATTATGGTATTTGAATGTGTAGTTGGAAGATCAAGAAATAAATGGTTTCATTCAGCCGTGCACGTCTCTCTGGGAAGCACACATATTTTTTGTGAAGAAAGAAGATTGAGCTCTATAGATGTGTGTCGATTATCATAAACATAACCAAGTTACAGTAAGGAAAAGGTATCCAATTCCATTCACTGATGATCTATTTGACCAATTGAGGGGATCACAGTGGTTCACTAAGATTAAATTGTGATCAGGATATCACCATTTGGGAGTTCGAAAGGTGGATATTCTAACGAAAAAATTCAGAAAAATATATGGTCATTATGATTATGTGTTCATGCCTTTTTGTCTTACGAATTCATTAGAAAAATTTATGGAATTCATGAATCAATTATTTTAGAAATATCTAGATTCTTTTTTTTGTTTATGGAAGACATATTGGTATATTCATGGAAAAGGAATGGGTATGATTTACACTTAGAGACAATGTTGGGAATCTTGATAGTTCAACGTTTATATTCCACCTTATCAATGTGTGATTTCAAGATACAAGAGGTATTCCTTCTTGAACATGTAATTTTAGAACAAGGTGTTTCAATGGATCTATAAAAGATAAAAGTTGTAATCTCTTAGAAACTACCAAAGGTAATTTTGGAGATATGGAGATTCCTTTGTCCAGATAGTTATTAACGAAGATTTATTCAGTGAATTCTCACAACTAGCTTCACCTATTATCGCTTTGAAAAAGAATAATGTTCAATTCCAATGGTTTTTACGAATTCCAGAAGTGTTTTCAAGGGATAAAGGTTCACCTTACATCCAAACTGGTCATTATTTTTCTAGAAGTAGGACTAGGATACATGGTGTGTTGTGATGATTTAGGATCTAGGTTGGGGTGTGTTTTTATGAAATGGGACCCTTTTGTTACTCATGGATCAAGGAAGTTTTGGTTTCATGAGAAGAACTAACCAACACATTATTTAGAGTTAGCTTTAGTCATCTATGCTTTAAATACTTGGTGTCATTATATTTTTGGTGAGAAATTTACAGTGTTCATATATCCTAAGATCTTGAAGCATATTTTCTCATGATGATATTTAAATGAGTGGAAAATAAAGTTGATACAGTATCTCCAAATGTTCTACTTTGACATGACGTATACACTAGGAAAAGGAAATATGGTGGCAGATGCATTAAGAAAAAAGTAATATGCTCAGTAGAAAAAAAAAGCTTCAGATGAGTGGTAACTGATGTCCGTCCTAGATTTCATGAATGTGGAATGTGAATAACTAGGTGATGTTGTGGTTTTATTCTAGGTTTCACTAGTTCCAGATTTGGTAAAGAAGGTAAAGGAGTCATATAAATATGGTGGAGATGTGTTACAATGAGTTCAAAACTCAATGGTGGGGAGACCATTGAGGGCCGGAGGCTGGATGGGAGTTCATTGATGTGGTTCATAAATCATATGGTGGCACATATGGTTTATTAGGAATATATTCTTAATTCTTACCACCATTCAAGATGGTATTTTCATCATGGAAAACAAAATATGTATATGGTTTTGAAAGCATATTTTTGGTGGGTTAGCCTGGAAAGGAAGGTGGTTGAGTTTTTTGAAGATGTTAAAATTTTCCGCAAGTTGAGGAAAAACATTGACGATACCTAGATATGTTATAGTATATACCTATTCAAGTGTTAAAAAAGGAGCATATACCTTATGATTTTGTTACAGGTCCCCCAAGGATGATTCAGAAACACGATTCCATATGGGTGAGAGTGGATCAACGTGAAATGTTGGCCCATTTCATTCATATTTGTGAAACTCATCCATTAGAGGATATGTCAAAAATATATATATGACAAGTGGTAAAGAGACATGAAATAATAGTTTCGATCATATCAGATAGATATCTTAGGATGACATCTCATTTCTGGAAATACTTGGAAAAGTCTTGGGAGAATCAGTTTACTATGAGTACAACGTATCATGTTCAGACAGATGTCCAATTTGAATGGATGATACGAATGTTTGAGGACTTATTTCAAGATTTCGTAATATATTTTGGTGGATCATGGGAAGTACACATGCCGTTAGTGGAGTTATTATATAACAACTATTAGTCCTTGATACATATGGATCCATTTGATGCTTTGTATGGGTGTCCTTGTAATTCTCCACCTCATTGGGTGGAGACAGGTGAGACATCACTAGTTGTGCTGAGCCTTGTCCATGAAACAATGAAGAATATTCAGTTGATCAGGAAATGGATGGAGATATCTTTGAGTTGTTAGAAAATTTATGCGGATCATCTTCAGTGGTCATTGTCATTTTCGGTTAGTGATCTTGTGTTCTTGAGGATTTCTCCAAGTATTAGACATCAATGTTTTGGGAAGCATGGAAAGTTATCTCCTCGATACATAGGACGTTTTGAGATACTGTAATGGGCTGGTGAGGTGGAATATCATTTTTCATTGCCACCTTAGTTAAGTGCGGTACATAATGTGTTCCATGTCTCTCTTTTAAAGAGGTATCGTCCTGACCCTGACCATCTAATCATATGGTATCAAATTTACCTAGATCTGGATGATTCATTAGTACATATTCCGGTGTGGACTTTGGATAGGCTGGAGAAATTCTTAAATGGAAAAAGCATCAGTCTAGTGAGATTTTTTGGGCAACATGGTCATATTTCAGAAGAGCCTTGGGAACCCGAGAAGCATATGAAAGAGAAATGGTTGGAACTATTTTAGGATAACATTGGTTTTTTACATTCCATGGAAGAAAAGGCTAATGGTGGGGAAAATGTATCACCCTTTTTTCTTTTAAGTAACCATATAATTATGTTTTTTGTTATATAAATTATATGTGTGAAGTTTGGGTGAGTTTGGGGATGTTTTGGAGGGGTTTGGGGATCTTTTTACTAATGCACGATTGGTGTATAGTTTTAAATTTTTTTGTAAAACTGATAGGTAACCATGAATAGTGATATAGGAGAATAAAGGAGGGTTCTTGGGTGGTGCACAATATTCCAACACCGTACATCCACATAGGGGATAATGTGTTCTTTGATAGTGGTCTTTGGTTTTTTAGAGGTAGTTGACTCAACATGATTGGTGCACGGTTGAAATACCATGTGAGTTGTCCATGCGAGGGTTTTCCATAAGGCCATGGATTGCACATAGTTAGCACATTGTTTGGTTAACCATGTGACTAAACCATGTGTAGAAAGAAAACTAGATCCTAAAATAGTGTATCTAGGTCTGTTTAATGTTTAATTCCTTGTTTCCTCCTAAAATAGCCTTAACATAGGCTTCTTCTCTCTAAAAGGTCAAGGAATGTTCTCACATTGATCTAGAGGTGATATGAAGGATTCCCTTCGAGATTAAAATACTATTCTTCTTGGTATTTTATCGTTCTTGATAATTCTTGGTGTTTTTATTAGATCTACTTCACCCTCTCACTTGGGATCTTAGATCTATTCCCACTGTGGGTAGATCTAAGGTTGTTGATGATTAATATATTTATATTTGGATTTTTTGGATAGGGCAGGAGATATAAGGAAACTTCGTGGATATTCAACCTAATTTTTTGATGTTTTTTGTTCTGTTTATCATTTTCACCAAAACCCTAAAGGTAGGTGGCTTCACTCTCAACTCATCTTTATAGAACTGATTGGCTCAGTATCAACTATATTTATTTTCATGAAATTTATTGTGAAATTTGTGTGAAAATCATTTTTAAACCCTTATTTATTGATTGTTTGGGATTTTTTTGGAAATTGTGGAATTTCTATGGAAATTTCTTTTATAGAATATTATAAAATGGTGATTTTATAATGGTAGCTTCGTTAAATTTATGGAAAAAGAGTTTCAACAAAAATGTGGTTTTATTGAAAAGGTTTTGGTATTGAAATGTTTGGCATGTTGGTTTTGGGTTGGTTTTAGGTCATACGTGGTGTATGTGTTCATATTTTCATTTACGAGGCCTGGTTGAAATATTACATTTTCTCAGTGACAAATTTGTAATGGCACATGGAATATAATTACCTTGTGTCAACATGGTATATCAACAAGAAACTGCTCATGATTATGGAACATTCATAAAAAAGAATGCATGGTTGGTGGTGTGGATATGTGGAATGGAATGGTTATGCCAAATAGAACTTATGAAATGGGTCTTAAATAATCGTTTGGTTTCTTTAAATGAAAAATTGATTTTTTTTGGAAACTCATTGATATAGAAATTGTTTATAGTTAGTTATAAATTGTTTTTGAAGTTGTTTTATATAAACTATTTTTATAAATGTTACTAATTTTCTATCTTAGAGGCATGAGTAGAGAAGTTTTTGGGTAAAACCAAATGATTTTCAGTACACACACCTGCTTTGAAATTTGGGGCTTTTGTGGACATCTTCTATCAAGACATGGGAGAAGTTAAAGTATCACATGTCATTATCACTAACTCGTGATACTTGGTCTTTCTAGTGGAGTTACAACATGGATATTTTGGAGCTATGGATTTATAGTTTTTCAGAGTCTTGTTGGTTTTATAGTCTTCCACAGTTTACTTTGACATTTTAGTCTTCCACCGTGGTACTTTATTTTTAAATGATTTTGATAAATGAAATTTTGAGTTGCCTTTAATTGTTATCATGAATCATATAGTGGTTTTTTTAGTTATGGATTGTCTTGTTATTTGGTTTGTTATTATAAGGAAAATCATCCCCAACCTGTATTGAAGCCCTTCAGTATTTACTTCTAGCCTTTGGAATCTTGTTGATGTCTCTTAAGGAAAAGTAACATTCCATATCCTTCTCAATAAAATGATAAGGGGAGAGATGTTACAATATACCTTATACATATAATTAATTTGGATTTTTGTAAATATGTTTCACATCTATTTTTGGGTGTGTTAAAAAAATGTGTGTATGTAAACTGTTACACATTAATATTGTGTGTTCATAATAATTTACTTGTTGGAATGTGGATTGTAAAACTAAATTACTTGTATCATGTAAACACAAATTATAAAATATGATATAATAATTGTTTCATGAGATAAAATAGTTATTAATTTAATGTGAATTCAATATATATTAAATTGGTGAGACATTAAAAGAAACACATCCAATACTAAGTATAATATTACTTCCAAAACAAACACATGCCAAGACATTAATCATCATACTGGGTAGGTTCACGCCAAAGTATATTTATAATAGATTATCTTATGTATGGAATAGTGGATGTATCTTACCCTAAGAGCAAGGTAACTAGACCAAGTTGTGATATGTTAGTGACACATGGATGATATGTCCTAAAAGTAGGATACTATAAAAATATAGTTCAGTTGTAATCTATGTGATATATTTAGGAAAATGATTTTACACTAAACAATCCAAGATTTATATATGATATGATTTGAAAGTTATACTTCCTAAATAACTAAAGTGATGAGGTTCATGACAAAGTGGGTTCATTTCTTAGTGAAGTATGGATATTTCCTACTAAATGGATGTGATGCATGAGGTCATCATTTATAGTGGGAGTACATTCATTAAACGTGCATGATGAAAAGATATAAAATATGATACTAACCCATAGATAGGACTTTATTGAAGATTATGGCATACATCATGTTAATAATTTTGAGATATATTATAAGTATGATAAAAAAAAAATATTGGTATATAATGTTCAGAATATCTCTTCAAGAGAAGCATTTTGAGCATGTGAAAAAGAATATTATAGAGATAATATTCTCTAACTTTTACTGAAGGATATTGGATATTGAGTGTGCATCACACATTTTTGTAGATAAACACAGACTAAGAGATATTATAAAATTTAAATTGTTATAGTATATCTACATGTTAGAAATTGGGAAATATTTTCTGTATTGGAGGATCGTACTTATTATCTTATTTTACCAATTGTATTAGTTCTAGAATTGGATAAATGTTATTTTTTGTTCCATAAATAGATATTTGATTTCTGTATCTTTTTTGGACAAGATATTATTTTCATTAATTATTAAGAACTATAATTTTTTATACAGAAGAAGGAAATGTTTTATAGAATTGGGAATACGCTAAGTGGTGTATACATTATAGATATGGACAATCCTATCTATAATATTCAAAATAAGATCAATGTTGATTTTAATCCCACATACCATTGATATTTTCACCTTAGACATATAAATGGGAAACACATCCAAATAATCTATAGATATGGATTTTTGGATTTATTCATTTATGAATCATTTAATAATTGTGAATTTTTTTATTAGGTAAAGTTACCATAACATATTTTTTGTGACATAAGGTGTAAGTGTGAGTGGACTATTGGATCTTATAAATAGTGATATATGTGATCCAATGAGTACTTAAAAAAGTAATGACTTTTGGAAATTTTATTTTACTGATGAATTTAGTCAGCTTAGTTATGTGTTTTTGTTAAGTCTCAAATAAGAATATTTTAAAAATTTTATAGAATTTTAAAATGAAATAAATAATCTACTGGGAAAAAAGTATTATGATACTTCAGTTAGATTGGGGTAGTGAATATTGATCCATTAATTCACCAATCATCTATGAGATTATGTAATTTGTCTAAAACCCAATCATTTTGGAACACCATAGTAGAATAGAGTATAAGAGGGGTAATAATACTCTATTGGAAATGGTTTGATCAATGATGAGTTAGTGTGACCTTCCTATTTAATTCTGGGGATATGATTTGGAAACTAACACATTCCTACTTAATAGTTTTTAATCTGATATAGTCATAAAAACACTATATGAGATATGAACATGGAAATTTCGTAATAAGTATTTTATGAGTATTTTGTTTTGTGAATCATAGATATTAAGATAGTATTATAATAAACTAAGAATAAAATATATTTATTTATCCCAAATAAACAACGGTAGATCATTTCTATACACCTTAAAAAAAGTAATTGTTGACTGAGAAGGTGTTTTCATTGAGAGGAATCACATGATTCAAGGATTTATTTTGAGGAATTTTGTACTTCGATAAGTTAAAGACCAATAGACCAGAAATTTTATTGAGATGGGAGTTGATTTAGTTCCACACATAGTTGTTAATGATGAACTATCCCCGGATACAGAAGTACCTAAATGGTCTAGTATGATTTATCAGGAGCCTAAGAAATATATATTTCTTTTGGTAAATGAGGAAGATTTAGTGTTCATAGTTGAGGAACCTACTACCTTATAAGAGGCTATAAAGAGTTCTTATTATGAGATATTGATAAAATATATAGAATATTAAATGGACTTCATATATATTATCCACGTTTGGGACTTGGTGGATGTACATGAATGGGTGAAACCCATAAGGTGAGAGTGGGATTTCTATAATAAAACTAACATGGATTTTAGAGTGTTTACCTGTAAAACAATTATTATGGAAAATGGTTACAACTAAATTTTGGGTATTGACTACAAAGATAACTTTTCATAAGTTGTGATGATAAATTCTATTCATATATTTATTTCTATAATAACTCATTTTTATTATGATATATATCAAATTTAAGTCCAAACAGCTTTACTTAAGAATAATTTATTCTATAATATGTTTTTTATACAACGCCAATGTTTTGATGTGCCATATTAGTCTGAAAAGTTATTCAAGTTAAAACAATCATTTTATGGATTGAAGAAATCTTATTAGAGTTGGAATATTTGGTTTGATGATAAAATAAAAGATCCATGTTTCACAAACAATGTAGATGAATCTTATTTATAGATGTATATTAGTTAGAACGTGGTTGTATTTATGATATTGTTTGTTGATGACATACTTCTTATCAAAAAATGAAGTTATGACATCATATTCTATAAGGATGTGGTTGAGAAAATTATTCTCGATGAATGGAATGAGTCAAGAAGCCTAAAAAATAACTATAAAGATTTATAGAGATAAAACTAAGAGGTTTCTTAGACTGAGTTAGAACATATATTTTAGTAATGTGGTAAAGAGTTTTAACATGGAGATCTCCAAAAGGGGTCGTTGCCAATGTTTCATTGCACGAATCTTTGGAAGATTCAAGATCCTTATATGGAGTTAGAAAGTTATGAGTATAATTGCTTATGTCGTTTCCACATGATCTATCATGTATGAAATATTGTGTCCTCAATTCAATAATAATTGTGTTATGAACATAACATGTAGATACTAATATAATATCTATGATAGTCAATTAATTATTGTTAAGAATATCCTACATACATGAGAATAACTGCGGTTAATTTTTTGATATTTGGATGATAGGATGAGCTTTATGTAAGGGGTTTCAATAATGTTGGTTTTTATTCTGATAATGAAGACATGGGATATCAATTTATTTTTTTTTCACTGGAATGGTGGGGAAATCTGTTGGAATATTTCTTAATAGTCCACCATAGTGGACATGATAATAGAGGTAGAGTATATAGATAACTTAGATGTTTTGAAGGAATTTGTTTGTATTAAGAAGTTAATTTCTGAATACTAGGTGGTTCCATGAATCAGGGGAGTAATCAATATTTACTATGATAATAATGGATCTATTTCTCTGGCCAAAGAACCCTGATCTCACCAAAGGACCAAGCACATACTGCGTATTCTCTATATCATTGAGGATATTATTGAGAGGGGTGATGTAATGATATATTGGGTGGCTATAGATGACAACAGAGTAGATCCATTGATAAAATCATTAGTACATAAATATTTTATGGGTCAGGTTGAATCTCTTTGTATAATATACAAGAGAGATCAGAGATAATAGTTATAATATGTATCAGGATTTTACAATAAAGGAAATATTTATTTATTATTCATTCATGTTTCCTATTATTTATATTACTTGAATAGTTGAATGATAATATCCTATTAATGTATTATTTTTAGTATTCCCTTGGTGATGATCATCGTAGAGTATTATGGATTGTGATGACATGTCAATATTAACACAGTCAATGGACTTATGAGATAATGAGTGAAGAATTATTATTTGGACTAACATGAAAAAGTATATCTCATGGAATGTTATATAATAATCTATATTCTTATGGTTTTATGGTTACTATGAATTACGTGTTATTTGATTTTGGTGAGACACCTAGCTTGGGATCTTTCATACTTTGATTCGTCTCATTCACAAGCCTTGAGGATTAGATAATCAAGGGTGGTTGGGTATATTTCTAATCATGTCATTAGTTAGATCTCAACATTGATGAGATTTTTTCCCTTGTATGATGATAAAATTTCTCTATCTCTTAATTGAATTATATTGATGTAATTATTGACCATTGTTAGGTGATTCACATATCATTTTCTCAGCTAAATAGATTTTTACAACTTAAGAGTTTAGTATGTATTTTTTAATAAAGAATATGTTGAATATATTATATCAAATGCTACACCAAAATAAAAAGAACCATGATATATTTTCTTAAAATTAAATGATTAAAATTATTACATTATGAGAATATAATGTGAAAAATAATTTATAAAATTATGAGAGGTGTAAAATCTTAAGAAAATATGAAGATAATAAATAATTAAAATAATTTATTATAAAACATGTATTTTGGTTCCTTTATTATTATTGTTATGCCTTTTAAGAATTATTTATGGTTTATAAAACAATTTATTTGATAAATAATAAATTTCAATGGGATGCGATTAAAATCATTTAATGTTAAAAATTGTATATTATTCAAAGAATTATTTTTAAGTATTTTGTTTTTTATCTTAAATTAAATTTATCATTATAATGGAATATTCTAATAAAATTATTGAATATGAAAATTAATATATTTATAACCATTTATTGAGTAACTTATATATAATAATATTTAGAAATCTTAAAGTTTAAAAAGTCATTTTTTAATAAAGAAAATTTCATTATATTATATGTTTTCAATTAAAAGATAAATTACTAAATTTTAGAATATAAATATGATAAAATGAAT
Source organism: Viscum album (assembly GCA_963277665.1). Taxonomy (NCBI): domain Eukaryota; kingdom Viridiplantae; phylum Streptophyta; class Magnoliopsida; order Santalales; family Viscaceae; genus Viscum; species Viscum album. The sequence goes on from OY728146.1 coordinate 1,262,956,896, forward strand.
TTCTTTTTTGGACAAATCATATAAAAATTATCTTAGTGATAAATATTGTTTTATCATAGAAAATAATATCTTTTAGGTGAATGATGCAATATCCAAATTTTACAAATACCAAAACTTTTATAACAACTTTATGATATATGAATGAATTAAAAAATTAGGAATCCTTTTTTTCTACAAAATATATATCTATGGAGTAAAATAATCTATTGAGAAAATATTTTAATTTATAAATATATGTTTGAAATTTTTGAACTGAATTTATATTTTATTTTAATAAAAAAATATTTTTGTTCCTTTCCTTTAGATAAACTTTCACAAGATGTCATTTCATATTAACTTGCTTTTAAACTCAAATAACCCTCATTTTATAATCATAAACTAATAAATAACTTGGTTATCAATACTATTCATAATATTTTTCTAAAAAAGTATATTTAATTATAAATCAATATATATGATGGATATCAATAATATTTATATCTTTGGCATAATATGCATTTTTATTTTTAAAAATATATTTTTTAAATGTTTATCATGTTATGATTACTTATACTGAAGTTAATTTTTATCACCATTAAAAAATGAATTCAATTAGATGGACTCCATTTTTAGAATCAGTATAATAAAAATTAGGTAATAAGGTCAATTTAATTTTTGGGAATGAAAATAAGTTACCTAGATAAGATTTAGTCACCATTGTAAAGGCTAAAAAATTTAGAAATGTTATATCAATGGTTAATGAGAAAAAATAACCCAAATATTATATTTAAATGCGAGGATGAGGGCAGTATTCACCACCCATCATATTTTATTCCTTATTATCAATTTTGTGTGCAGTTGATTTGAATATGGAAATCCTTTTATATTAATAAATAAGTATTTACATATATAACACCCAACTGACCTATAAAAGGATCCCTAAGACACCCCTCCTAAGACACACATATACATATAATTACCTACCATGATTTTCCACTCCAATGTTAGGTAGCTTCTGGTCCTTAGATATTTCCAAAATTACATCAAAACTAAGAAGGTTTCCAAGAGGAGAAATGATTTAGTATTTGTAAGTAATAACTTCTTATCATTATTTTTCATTAACATTTTTCATAAAATTATTATAAATTATATTTTTTATTTTTAATAACATTTAAATAATATCATTATTATTATTTAATGATCATATTATAATATTTTCACTTACAAATCAGAGTCAACCACTAATTAGAGAATGTTCTTATTTGGGACGGTTTTACCACCTACGTGAACAATGATATAAATATATACCATTGATGAAGATGGAAACTAAATAAATATAGATATATGATACTTAAAAGTAAATAATTTTATGTTTTTGCTGTTATAATGTTATGATTTTGATTTTAATCATTACTAATACACCACTTTACATTCTTAAAAATACACAAAAAAGAACACATTGGAGATTGTATCTTGCGAAACCATACCTGAATATCACATGTAATTGACCTAGAACATTATAAATAATTATGTAAACTCTATTAAAATACCTTTAACAATATATATATGATTAAATCATGATCATATACTGAATACCCAAACCATTATACCAAAATAGACGATGAATGATTGAAACTACTAACAACCGATGATCAATATTAACTTAAAATAAATAATAACTATATATGAAATGAATATAATATATTAATATATAAAGTATTGTAAATGATTATTATTTTAAATAAATAACTAATGAGACTTATTTTAAAATATTGGAAGTTAGTGGATGTCTGACCAAGCGGGAATCTATGGTATTGGTTTTTTGTCTCAATTTCAATTCTTTGTAACATATTTCATATTATGCAACATGTTTTATTTTATAAGATGTAATTAATACCATATTTTATTTATGTTTGATAAAAATGTTTTTTTAATACAATATCATGATCCCTCTTTAGGTTTCTTTTGATTCATACAAGAAAAAAGTCACAAGGGTTGTTGTTACCATAATTTACTTTTATTGAGTTATAACCATTATTCTTAACACTCATCCTTCCAAGATTGGATTGTTCCACCATATTATTTTATTACATTTTATTCACAATTATTTTTCTAATAATTTATAATTATTTCCCATGAACTACTTTCTAAATGATTCCTACTTCAAAAATAATGATATCTATAAGAGTATTATTGAATCAATTTCCTTTTCACTGGGTTATAAACATTATTCCTTGAGTATACACTTATATGATTATTTTAATATATAATTTATCTAATATATAGGATATTTTATCTTTATCTCTTAGGGAATTAAATATTTCCATCAAAATATTTTAATTTTATGGAATCCCATAACTATATAAATATGATGTTTATAAGAATAATTCTAGTCTTTTCTAATGGTTATTTTCATTCCGTGTCCATATTATTTTTATACACAATTTTTATTAAATAATACCCTTTTAAATGTATTATGGTGACCCTAACATGATTCCTAATTATAGAGTTCTAGAGGATCCACATTTACCCCCCATTTTTATAGGATAAGGCAGAATCCAAATTCAAAAACAGATACAAAATTCCAAAGACAACAAAAGAAATTTGGGCTCCAAAATGTGACAAAACCTAAAAATGTATTATATTTTTGTGATCTAATATATATAAACATATCATAGGGTATAAATACCAAAATCACATGTACCTTGGGATCAAGATATGCGCCTATCGAGGATGTATCCAAAAGACAATGATCCCTATCATGGATGAGAACCCAAGATAATAGAAACCACACTTATCACCATCATTACCATGGAACATGATTTTCCCCACCATATATTTTACAAAAATCCATAATAAGGCATAAATTATGAAAAAAAATCCAGAAATAGATTAATTTGGATTTCAAGAACTGACACCACTGAGATAATCCATGCAATCAAACCATCTAGAAATGAAAAACAATCCCAATACAAGGATCCACAACCACATGATCCCCACAAACTATCTTAACCAGCATGATATCTAAAGATTATAACTAGGATAGGGTCATTCATGAAATGGAAGTGGAGAACTAGGGACAATGAGAACCATCTGGGTAAAATACTTCTAGAAATAGAGGTAGGTGAAGGACAATTCACTAGCGGAAAGTGAACCATCGATGAAACTAGAGACAGGCTAGTGAATCACACTCAAATGCTGCAACAAGGACAATTAAACACTGTGGACATTGTATAATGGTTATTATATACACATAAAATCACTTATTGTGACCAATCGGACCCCATATTGGAGGATAATGAAGAAAACACTGACTGAAACCTAAGACCCTGATGGGAACAAATCAACCTGGAGATGATAATATGATCCCTCTATAAAGTGGAGAGAATATGAGGGTGATACACTATTAGGGATAATATAAAGAAAAATTCAAAACAATGAAAACAACTATTTATAAACACACATATAAAATACCATCCCTTTGCCACTCAGAGATGTCCACCACACTAGTTTAATAGATCATCATGTTCCCTACACAAACCAAGAAAATAGATGTCATTGTTTCTTGGTAGCTAAAAGGAATATATGTATTAGTGTAAAGGAGGATGATGGTATAAGATACATTTTAAACATATAATAAGGATCTATTAGAGTTAGGGAGAACCCCATTTGAATGGCACTGAAACCCTAGATGGGAAAAGTGGAAGGGAAAATGTTGAGATTATTAAAAGCTCCAATGGAGCTCCACATTGATTATAATTTTAGAAAAAAATGTAATTATTTATAATTCAATCCAAATTTTTGGCCTTTTCCCACTAAATTTGACATTTTTAAATTTTTTTTAAAAGGAACCTTCTTAATTTTTTTCAAATGTCATTTTATAATTTCTTTACAAAAATATGGGAAGAATAATTTTTTTTAACATTCATCACATGAGCAACCTTTCTCTATTTTATGACCAGTATTATTGAATATTATTTTTAATGTTTTAATGGTTTGAAAATGTAATTTTTCTTCTAATTGTTTTGTTAATTTGTCATTTTAAAAGGAATGGTTAATGTTTTATAAGAATAAATAAAAATATTTCATTCCACTTATGTATATTTCTACCCTCCAATCCAGATTTATTAACTTTAAATTCATTTCATTTCAAGGGTTTAATATTTATAATTATTTTAAACTTATGGTTTTCAATGTTCTCATTTCATCCCCTTAAAATGGAATTTTTGATGAAACTGATACACTGTTTTAAAATAGTTTAATAAAGGATTTATCAAAATACTTTAACTTTAATTTTCCTCTCCACATTAAAGGATCTAAATATCATAGATTAATATTAATGATTATTATTTAAAATACTCTATAATAATTTTTTGAAGATTGAATTTTCTATACCAATTGGTTAAATCTTGATTTCATGTTGTGATAATTTTAGGAAATGATATGAAACCCATTTAATTTCCATGGATTTTTTATAATGACATGAATTTATGATTTCATATGGATCACATATCTATGGTTTATCATTATGTTATGGGATGAATCCTATATATCCCTTTAATTTGTTGTCAATGTTTTATATCTCATGATATAATTATGTCATGTTTGAAATTGATTCTTTATAGTTACACACCTCAACTATTTATCATAACCATATTATCATTACATGATCACTTATAATATTTGATTGATATCATTTATGATTACCCTTACCAAAAATTTTATCTCGATTATTTTTATATTTATATTTCCTATGCTAAAATAATAATATTATGTATTATGTATACAAAGGAGTATCACATGAGAAAAATATTTTTGGGAAATGTCGAAGACTTATTATAAAATATGGAATCCTTGGTTTAGTGGGGAAAATTTCCATTTTATGGGAATGATATGAGTTTTTTTGACAATGAATTTTTAAATTCTCTAAAACTCCAAATCAAAATAACTTAGGTATATAAGTGACTCAATATGGGGTTTTGGATATTTTAATTACTTTTGCTTCTATTTTTTTCAATTAAATTTTTATTAAGTACAATATGTAAATATTATGTTTTTTTCATTAGAACCAGAAGTATGGGTCTGATCATCTTAGTGAGAATCAGAGCGTGGTTTAGATAAATTTATAGGTTTGGTTGTAATAAAATGATGACATGGATACTATCATGGGTTATTATGTTTTTTCCTAATAATAAATTTAAAAGCATAGATACACCTTTTATGGTATTGGGTGATTTTATTTTAAGGTGATTAATGAAATTTTGGGATATGAATATTGGTGTTTAGGAAGAATACATTATTTTGATTTAAATAGACCATAGGGTTGGGGTGTGATCGGATGTTGAGGTAATTATACTTAATTGGACAAAGGGCTAATTGATTTTTAGGATTATCAGATGATATAACAATCGGGATTGAAAAGTAAATTGATGTCAAGGAAATTTAGGCTAAAATTAAAAAATATTAATATATTTTTTGGTGAATATATGAACAAGATATATATATTGATTGGTTTGGAAATAAAATTTCATGGGGGATAAAGGTATAATTGAATTCTTGGAGCAGAGGTTTCTAGGATTTTTAGGTTTATAATATGGTAAGAAAGATATTGTTAAATTCAGGTTTATAAATTTTTAAGGATTTAGTTATTAATTGTAAGAGGATAAAAATTAATGAAACTTATGTTAAACTAATAGAGTTAAAGTTTAAACAAATAGTTAAACTAAATTTATATGTGGTTTAAATGAATGTGTAAAATTATAAGACTCTTATGATTGAATTTTTCATATTAATATATTTACATATATTATCATAACAATTTTGAATTTAGTATTTGGTTGAGTATGATATCATAAAAATGAATCTAGGAAAGGAATGTCTATAGAAACTCCTAAGTCTTATAACCAACTATGGAAGTATACTTGGAAAAGATGGTTATGGAAAAAGATAATAGAAACATATGGATATAATGAGGGAAAATGAGTTTTTTAGTCATACTGATTATATTGAGGTAAATTTATCAATTGAAATCATATTAAGAGTCATGACTATATAGTGAAAACACTCATATATTTTCATCAGTGGTAGAAATTAAAATTTTAAAGACCCGACTTATTTAAGGGTATAGAATGTGACAGTTTGAGATTTTAGTATGTAATTTTTTAGTAAATACTATGATGAATAGACTGTATTACTTGAAAAACCAAACGAAAATGAACAAGGATATATTTTCCTAAATTGAAAAGATTAAAAATAATATATTATGGGAAAAATGTAAAACATCATTAAGAAAATGAAAAGAGTAAAAACTTAAGTAAACTAAAAGATAATTATTTATTAAAATTCTTTATTAGAAAAAATTATTTTAATCCATTATGTATAATTATTACTTTAAGAACACAAAATTATTTTGATTTATGAACCATTTAAATATTGACAAAATCCCTTTACTTTTAATTTAGTGGAATGTCCAAGGGAGTGGGGGATGTCTCAGTAGTTTTATGGGTGTTCATAGTTTGGAATTTCATGTTGTACGGAGGTAGATTAGGGTTTTTGATTAGTGCATGATTTGTGATAACGTTGTATACTAAAAACTTGGTTTAAAAATAGAGGATCATAATTTTTTAATACTTTTGTTGGAGATTTAGTAATTTTTAAAAGACTTTAATTTATTATATAGTCATTTCACAAGAATTTCCCATGGTTTGTCTAACCATGCACCTAACTGTGCGAGGTATGGTGCTTTTTGACAGTGGGGTTCTGATGGATAGAGTACAATTTGTCCAACTGCACACCCTAAAAACAATTAAATATTACAAAAATTTCCCTTATGAACATTAACTCATCAAACCCAGTTTTTGAACCTCTTATTTCGGAGAATGATCTATGTGGTAATATCTTTCTCCCCCTTGGTGCTTACTTGGATATATTTCATCCCACCTCTATTTTTACTCCTATTATTTTAATTAGAATGACATTTTAAAGTCTCTCACTCCTCTACATTATGATCTCACCATAGCATTATGTTATTGGCTTGTACAGTCATGCTGAACCTTCAAATACTAGACCAAAAATTGATTTCATTTTTCTCTTCTCTTATGGTTGTCTTATAATCTCCCTTGAAAATAGGGGATTAGGTTTCCTTGTATTAACCATTGTTTAATTTATTAATGAAGTGACTCGTGCCTTATTCCATGCTATCAAGTTAACTAAATGGGTATTTTAGGACTGCTGTTAATGAAATTGTAATTTAATATAGAAATATGGATGCCTAGAATGAACCTTATGATCCCGTAGTACTTATAGCCACAAAAATAATATTTGAACTTAAATTATGAACTTAACATGAGTTATGAAATTTTTTAATATATAAATTATGGATTAATAACATTTATAGAATTTTTTGAAATTATTATTAGTATATAATGAAATTCAGACCAACTTAGATTCATTATGATCGATATTATCATGGAATTCCATGGAAGTGTCTAGGATTCTATTTTGTTATGGGATTTATTAAGAAAGCCATTGGATTATACCCAGATTTATTACTACGAATGACATGGGGTGGCTCCACCTTGGATTTAGGTAATGTCTATACACGTTGAATGACACAAATTAATGTTATATATTCTTTAGGGATATCCTTATTTAATTACATGGATGAAATCTTCAGATTTAAATTAATTTATATTTTTATAGAATGCCTCAAGGGTGAACCTTGGATTCTAATCGAGTCATACCTATAAACATTGAAGGTGGTCCCTTGAGTTCTGACCTAACTAGTGGGTTTTATAATGAATTTTTAGAAAGGAATGCATGATTGAGACACATGGATTACATATGATATAAGATCATTGTTGCCTTGGTTATAAATGTTGGAACCATATTCAGCCACAGAACTACCTTCATATTCAAGGACTGACATAGGAAAATGTAGGTGGGGTTGGCCTTGGTTGTTTCCTTGATAGTTAAGCTTCAATTTGGTTACATTTATTCCCACAATTTATTATTATTACTCATACTACTTCACACACACACACACACACACACATATATATTCCAATACTATTCATTACTTGTTAGATTAGATTTTCATATGAAACTATTAGTGATTCCCTATTGGTTTGTAATCAAACCCAGTTAGAACCATAATTTGGTACCTAGACATGCTTTGTCGATACGGGTATGGATAAGTAAAAACACCATGTAGCTGATACTTAATGTTATGTTTAGTATTTGAGTTATAACTTGGGAGCCGAGATTTAGCCCACGAAATTTTGGTTTTTGTTGTCTTTTGGTTTTTACCCTTTTTTTTACTTTTGTGGCTTGATTCTCTAGACTTGAATTATGTGTATTCTTTCATATTTTTTTTTTCGAATTAGTATGATATTTAATGGATTGTAATTCAATATCTATCACATATTTATTTTCTCTAGATGTTATGCATACGATGCCTCATTTATTTATGTTATTATTTTTACTATGGTATTTGGGTATAGTCTCCCCACTATCCCCCCTTAAAGCTGCACCTCTAGTCGGCAGCGTCTGGAATATTAGGAGGTTCAACTAAGGACATGTGGCACAACATCTTGGGGAACCAGAATAATGGATTCCTAGTTGGGGAATTACAAAATGGAACCAAATTTATTATTATTATTATTTTATCCTAGTATATAGGAGCATATAATGTGTTAGGACTGGGTAATATTCCTATTATTAGGAGTATCTGACCCATTTTTGAGGTAAAATCCAGGTTTCCAAGTGAGAGAATTGTTATTATTAGAATTAATTATTACGGTGGATATATTTTCATAGTGAGCAAGGAATTGTTTTATAAAGTTAAGGTTTATGGGATTTTCACTCTTAGGCCATTATGGAAAGAGCACATGCATCATGCATCATATTAGACACCTAGGTATTTACATGAAATTTCTGTGCCTACATGACTGATAGCATTGATTAGTTTCTTGGGTTTCTTTATATGACATTAGTTGGTTAAATAAAATGTTAGTATTGACCTAAATAATATTTTCCTACATATCTTAATGGTGGCACTTATTCTAACCAACCCTTATATGAGTAACTTTTTAATATTTTGAACTTTTTTATGAGATTTAAATTGGTGGTAGTTAAATGGAGTTCTAAGAAAAACATAAAGAGTTTTTCTTCTATAAATTAGGTTTGACAATTCATATAATTAATCCATGTTGACAACATGGAAAATGATAATAATATAAATGAGAATGATATATGATATTGGGATTTAATAAAATGATGGTTTGGCTTAAATTAAATGTTATTATGCATCCTAAATATATTTTCCCTCCTAGATTGTGAATCTAATCTTATCTAACGAATAATAGTGATGTGGGACTTTTCTAAATATCTGAATTGACCCTATAGTGCGTAGATAGGGCTAGTACGAGTTTATGGGTTATGATTTTAGGATCCAATTCATGTTATTGATTCCCCTATTTGTGATATCAAGAATTATATTGGTTAAAGATTATGAGTTTTACTTTTGATTCATAGGAAAATGACTCCTCTTCGAACATCGACTGAGTAATAAGAGGGTAGTTGTGAAAATGTCCCTAAGGTATAAAGGATCCGGCCACCTATAACAATTTGTCTAGTAATGAACACTCATCTTAGGGAGATTTTTCTTCTAGTGATGTAGTCTATAAAGAAATATGAAACTTGAGTTTCCCATATGATATCTAAGATGAACCAGGATTTTATGTTATAGAATCCACCATCTTCTCAAGTGTGGGTTCCCTGAGATGGTTGATACTTGGGTTGAGGTAACACACACTATCTTTGAGAATATAGAAACACCCCTAATAAAAGGGTGAAGCTATACATATACATTATTTGAAGACAAGATAGGTGATGGTGGGATGCAATTTTTTGGGATGATCTGTATGTGGGAATGGTCTAGAAGGATTCCTAGACTAGATTCTTTAACTTCTTCTTCCCCAAGACCTTATGGTATGATGGGTCTAGGGATTTCATGTACCTTTAGTAAGGGATATTATCATTTATGGATTATGCCTCTTAGTTTACTAAGTTAGAATTGATTACTATTTACATGGATGTTGATTATTTTTCTTTAGAAATATTCTTTGAGGATGGATTTCCGTAAGAGATAAAGGAATAGGTAAACATTTTCCATTTGACCATAGTATCTGAGAGGGTAAATTAGGCCATGATTTCTGAGAGTAATCTAAGAGAGGCTTGTGGCCTGGGGTGTCCAACAACAGTTGGAAATGGATCATCTGGTGGTAACAAGCACCATTTTGATGGGTTCTAGTAGGGAAGAGTGGGACAGACAAGCAAAAAAAGAAGTATGATCGTCTATAACAAGTATGAAAGGGTAGGTCACTACCATAAGAATTGTGATATTCCATTGGTTGAGTGTCAATACTATAAGAGTATGGGATATCTCCAGAGTATTTTCATGACATCACTGACTCGCAACGATAGATCCTTTAGCCTAGTTCATGGATTTGGTGCTATATCCTATACTCTGTGGTTGGTGGGTAGTCGGTGTTTGACTGGTTTCATTGGGTGAGGTGGTGGTAGGGGTGCATAGAGTAAGAGTAGGTCTCTTCAGTAGGGTAATACAATTTCAAGAAATTATTCTTGGATATAGGTCCAAGGATTAATGGAGGTCAGTGTAGTAAATACTTATCCTATAGAATAGGATGCTGGAATTTCTACCACGATAGGTACGATTATTGTGGCTTTGATTTTAGATTATTTTATTTTTAACATTGGGAATTCACACTCTTTAATGACCACTCAATTAATGGTTGTTATGGATTTGACTATAGAGTATGTGTTTTGTGTGATGTCTAATAACACCCCACTGGGAGTGCAATATGAAAGAGTTCAATATTGTAGGGATTTCTCCCTTGAGATTGAAGGTTTCAAATTTGCATGGGACATTTTCATGCTGGATATGGCTATGTTTGACCTAATTTTAGGGTTATATTGGTCTATTTCATTTCATGATCATTGAGACTAATACCATCTATGGATGTACATTGGGTAACTCGAAGGCATATGTTATGTTCTAAAGGGAGTGTTGGACTTACATAATAGTCATTTTGGTCCTAATCAACAAAATCTCAATGGGGATTTATCTGAATTTATTGGCCTTATATTGGATAGTAGAGGGGAGAGGAAGATAATTTTCCATCCCTTGGTAGATCTTTTTGTTGATGTTTTCCCTAAAAAATCAATATTTCCACCCAATATATTGGTGGAGTTAGTCACTGAGATCACACTGGGGGTATATCCCATGTCCATTTTGCCTTATCAAATAGTTCTGGCAGAGCTCCATGAGTTGAAGAACTAGTTAGTGGATTTAGATTCCAAGGGGTTTATCTACACCAGTCCATCACCTTAGGTCTTCCTGTACTCTTTTCAAAGAATGTTTATGGTAACTTATGGTTGAATCTATATTATTGGTGGCTGAATCAGGTGACTATTAAGAATTTACATCCATTACCATGCAATGAATACATTTTTAGCATAGGGGTGCTTAGATATTCCTCATGATCGACCTGAGGTCAACATATTACCAGGTGAGGGTGAGACACTCTGATATACTATATAAAAACTTAATAAATATAAACAACCTCTCTCAGTGTCTGGTGATGTCGTTCATCCATGATAATGAACTTTTTTTTTTGTCGTGACAAACAATGTTTTCCATCTATACCTGGATGTTTTCATGGTGGTTTTTAGATGGAATATTAATGTATTGACAATCAAGGAAGGAGAACTCACCAAACTAAGAGATCATTTGGGACACACTATTAGAGAATATGTTGTCTACTAAGCTATTGAAATGTAATTTTTGGATTGATTATGTATACTTATTTGGGAATATCAGATCATAATTGGGGTTGTCTATTGACCCTGAGAAAGTGAGGGCTCTGGTTTATTGGCAGCAACCTAAAAATGTTTTTGATGTTTTTAGTTTTATAGTATTGGAAGGATATTACGAATATTTTATACATTAATTTTACCTTTTTGAGGTTCCTTTGACCAGGATAATAAAAAATCAGGTAATGTTCATTTGTTTAGAATCTTGTGAGAATTATTTAAATGAGTTAAAAGGGATATTGAAGTCAACATTGATCATGATTTTTATAAATACAGGAATGGATTATATTTTATACTATAATGAATTAGGTATTGATATAGGTGTTGTTATAATGTATAGGGATTGGGTAATGGGATTTGGTTCTTGGAAGTTGAGGCCTCCTGAGAAAAATTATCCAACACACAATATGGAGTTAGAAGATTTATTTCATGGATTGAAATGCAGGTCAAAATACCCCTTATGGGAAAGGTTCATGATACATATGGACCATAAGATTTTAATATACATTTTTAATTAGTAGGACCACAAATTAAGAAGTGAAGGTGGGTTAAGTACCTCGAATATTTCTATATTGATTTGGCTTATACAATAGGGAATAGAAATATAGTTTCTAATTATATGAGCCAGAACAACGAGATTCATGTTGTCCAAGGGCCATCCAGTGAGTGGAAGAAAATTTTTGTTTTTTATGAAATGTATCTGGATATTCAGGAGGACCAGGATCAAGTAGTTCTAGAATTATTATCCATAGATCCCTTAATTTTATATCAAATAAAGAGAAGGAAATTTTTTGATCTAGTGTGTCTAGCCCTGAGGAATAAATATGATGGTGCGGTGCTACCCCCACCCAAGACTATAGTTTTTAATGACATTATCCATTTTCGTTGGTTTGTTTTGGTACATAGTAATATGTGAGAGGAGTTGATGATGAAGTCACATACTTCTAGGTGGGTGGTACACTTGGGATTGACAAAGTTGTTTCATGATCTCTATCACCTGTATTGGTGGTCGGGCTTGAAGAAGAATATAACATGGGTTATTGCCTGGAAATCCACCTATATGTGGGTGAAGGACAAGAATCATAATAATATTGATATCCTATAGTCACTTCCTATTCCATAGTGTAAATGATATTATATCACCTGTACTTCATTATAGGTATGTCAAATCCACCCAAGCGGAAAGTTACAGTATGTGTCGTTATTGATTGAATGATGAAGGTCACCCATATTCTATCAATCTGGGAGACATCTATGAGGGATGGATTGGGAAGGTTTCATGTTCAAGAGATCATATAGCTACATGTGATCCCCTAAACTTTCATTTAGGATAGATATGATTAGTTTACATCATGTTTCTGGTATGGGTTGTAGAGATCAATAGGCACATGAGTGATTTTTAGTACAACATACAAACATAAGAATGATGGACAATCTAAGCAAACTATTCAGGTGTTAGAGGAAATACTAGGAGTATATGTACTTGATTTTGGGTGTTCTTGGGATAAGGGTATGAATCCTGTTGAATTATTCTATAATAATATTTACCGATTGATCATTCAAATGTATCCTAACCAGGCTCTCTATGGGAGGCCATGCTGTTCACCCTTGTGTTGGATAGAGGTAGGTGAGGTGGTGATGTTTTGGATGTGTATTGTATTAGAGTCATCAGAGCTTATCCGTATGATTTGATTGAGAATAACTATGATGGGGAGTTGATAGAAATCATTCATATACTGATGACTTCGACCCTTAGAGTTTGAGATAGTTTATCAAGTGTTTTTTTATTTTCCACCTAGATTAGGGAACCATTTTATACAGTGGAAAGAGAAATTGGAACCCAAGTACATGGGGAAATTTGAGAAAATGGAAAGGGTCCACCCCTTGGCATACCGACGGTCTCTTCCCCAAAGTGTTAGGGCCCTGAATTTTGTATTTCATATTTCTCAACATCAATGGTAATTTTCTGAAACAACTCATTCTCTTGATACTGATTCTATAGACTTCCAAACCAATGCATCCTTTTAGGAGAACCAGGTTCATATCAAGGATCTTAATGAGAATAATATTTGATAGAAATCCATTCCTACAGTGAATGTGCTATGAAAAAAAACATGTTCTTGAGGAAACATGGGATGAGGAATCAGGCATATTGTCTTAGTGGTCAGACCTGTTCATCACGCCGATCGGCGATGTTAGATAGTGCATCTATGGGATGACTTGTCTTGAGGTGGGGAGGTTGTATGAACCCTCCATTTTTTAGGAATATACCATTTAAATGTTGCTAAAATACAATTTATTTTGTCATAGTAGAGTATTAATGGGAGTGAGGATGGTCTCAGGAGTTTTTAGAGGGTTCATGGCTGAGAATTTCTAATTTTGGGGAGGAAAATAAGGTTTCATGATTAGAACATATTTTATGATCACAATGCTCTCTAACCATTTGGTTTGAAAATAGGAGGATCACAATTTTTTAAACCATGTGACGAGGTTGATCAAGTTGTATGAAAGGATGGAATTTATTAACAAGTTGTTTTCTATGATTTTCACATGGAAATGTGAAATGTTTCTAGGTTGTGAGTTTCACATAGTTAGTGCATGGTTTGTCCAACCACGACCCTAAGTAAAAAATGTACATATACCAAAATATACTTACAATGCCTAACTATTTAAACCTGATTATTCCTTGTTTTTGGATAAAAGAAGTGATGTGGGAAGATCCGTGTCCCCTTCTTAGTGCTTTAGAGTATTTCCTCATCCCTCATCTATTTCTACTTCGATTCATCATGTTCGAAGGCTCTTAGTTGGTCTATTACACTAAAACCTTCTAATATCTCTTATAATATACATATAAATATCTCCTTCCACGTTTAATGTAAATAACCTATTTTCAAGGCTTTAGTATAATTTCTCAATTTCGATGATTTCCTCTCGAATCAAATCCTGATATTCGACAAGTGTAACCCATCTAACCGAAGGTAATTCGTCTCATGATTTTCCCTCAAAGTCTCACTATAGTACTATATTATTGGATTATGTGATCGAACTGACCATTATGATGATTGAACTAAAATTAGTGTACTTTTTTAATTATATTATTGTTAAATTATAAGATCCCTTGGAATTAGAGGAGTATGTTGGGTTGGGTATACCATTGTTGAATTTATTGATGAAGTGAGTTGCGCCTTTTTCCATGTTGTTGGGTAATCTAAAAGGGTATTTTATGGTTTACCTTTCTAAAATTGCAATTTAATATGGAAATGGGGACCCTAGGATTCCCCATAGGTCCCCTTATTACACATGGATATAGAAATGGGGTTTAACTCAAATGGTGAACTTATCATGAGTTAGGGAATTATTTAATGTGTGAATTGTGGATTAATGTAATGACTAGGCTTTATGGAAATGGATATTAGTATGGAATGATGTAGTGGAACACCATAGATTCTTTATGATTAATATTTTTGTGGAATTACATGGAAAAATGTACAATTCCATTAGGTTATGGAATTCCATGAGCAAGGAGATTTATTTTACATAGATTCATTTCAGTGAAGTACATGGGGAGACTCCCCTTAGATTTAGGTAATGTATATAATTATTGAATTCGACAGATTAATTACACGGATAATTGATGGATATCATTATTGAATATTATGAGATGACCTCCCCATATTTTGATATATCTATACTGGTATGGAATCCCTCCTATTTGTGACTTGTATTCTAATCATGTTATGCCTCTGAATGTCAAGTGTGGTCCCATGAGTTCAAAACTTACTAGTGGATATTCTCAGGAATTATTAAAATGGAATGAATAGATATATTACAAGGATTAATACAATTTTGTAATCATGGTTTCATCAGTGTAAAACATTGGAACTAGATTAGTCCATGAAACCTTCTCTATGTTCAGATATGAAATAGGTTGAAGCTGGTGAGGTTAGCCTGGGTTGTCTCCTTGAGTCCAGAGGTTCATTATGGATCTTTTTTATTTATTTAGTTTATAATTATTATTATTCTCTATCCAGATATATATATATATATTTCATACCTATATTCATTACTTATCTTACTATATTTTCATTAGAAACTATTGATGTTGACTTATTGATTTGTGCTCACACTCTATTCGGGCCACAGTTTGGTATTCAATTTTTTTTATAGATGCCTGGAAAGAGAAGGGAAAGGACATTAAAGCCAATTCTTTATGTCATACTAAGGATTAAAGTTTGGAGTTAGGAACCAGGATAGAGATTGAGACTTATTTTTTTATCTATTGGATTCTTCCATTTTGTTCACATTTGGGTCTCAATGTAATGGACATGACTTATGTGTATGAAGGTATGTTTTTCATGTCAAATCAATATAATATTACATATGTTTTGATTTGGATTCTAGAACATGTTTATTTTATCTAGATGTGATGTGTATGAAGATCATACTATGTTATGCAGACATTGTCTCCCCACTATACCACCCTTGACCTGTACTACTAGCTGATATCCTCTAGTATCCTGAGAGGCATGCCTGATGCCATGTGATGCATTATATTAGAGTAAAGATTCAATGGATTCCAATTCAAGACATTAGAATTATTTAATTTAATAATAATTTAATTTTTTATGAAATTAATTAATTGATAAATAAATATTTTTAATGGTATTTGAATAAAATCATTTAATGTTAAAATCCATATTTTTCAAAGGCTGTTTTCTAAAGTGTTGTTTATTTTTATCTTAAATTAAATTGATCATTTGTTAAATTATTTTTATAATAAAAATATTTAATGTGAAAACAAATATATTGATACTCATCAAATTATTCATTGATGTAAAATAAAATTAAGAACACTTAAAGATTAATTTTTTTTAATAATTAGAGTTTTTCATTATATAGTTTGTTTTCATTTAAAAGTTAAATTAATAAATTTCATAATTTTAATTCATTTGAAATTAATTTCATTTTTGAATTTATAGTGTTCAAATTTTAATAGGGTTATGTTTTTTTATTTTTGTAGAAAAGGTCATTTTAGGTGCATGGTACAAAATACTGTTTTTATAAATACGATAACTTTTATGATATCATCGTGATGTAAGAATGAATGAAAAAGTTATGAAAATTTTTTCTTGACCAAATAAAAATATAGAGATTAAAATAATTCAGTTAAAGAAAATATTTAATTTATAAACCTATGTTTGACAATTTGGAACCTATGTTATATTTTATTCTATTATTCAACTATTTTTTATCCTTTTACTTTAATTAAGTATTCCCCAGCTGCCAATTTGTTTACCCTGCTTTTAGATATAAATAACACTCCAGTTTCTAATCATAAACCATTAAATATTATATGTATCACTAATAGTCCTAATATTAGGCCGGAATAAGTATATTTTTTCAAAAAAAATGTTTTATTGTGTTATGTGTTCTTATATTGAAGTAAATTTTTATCATCATTAGAAATTGAATTAATAAAACATTTTTTAATATTTGTAATAATCATAATAAAAACTAATTAATATATTCAATTTAATTTATGGTATAAAAATAAGATACCATGGTAAGAGTCAGTCACCATGGTCAAAGCATAAATAAGGTAAAAGTGTTACATCAAGACAAAAGGTTATAAAATATTGCCAAATTTTATCATTGAATGAGTGGATGTGGGAATTATGAACTGAAACACATCTAATAGTTTTTAATTTTAAATTTGGAATCTAATTTATATGAATATGACATTCCTTTTATATTAATTAATAAACATTTATAAAATTAGACCCCTCTCACTTTTAAAAGGATCCCTCCACCACATGTTCCAAGACACACCTAAGATTATAATTCACCAACATAATCTACCATATTTACTTCCTTAATAATCATATCCTACATTGGGTAAATTCTGGTACTTATGGATTTCTAAACATCCTTCAAAACAAAAAAGGTTTCCAAAATTAGATTCAGTTTTTTCTTTGTAAATAATAACATATAATTATATTTTAATTTATCTTCCTGACAATCATCATATAAATGATATTTTTTCTATTTAATAAATTTAAATTGTACCATTATAATTATGGAATAGTAATATTATAATAAAATCACTTCATGGTCAGACTCATCCACTGATTATACCATGTTTTTTTCAGGCCAATTTTTCCACCTTCACAAATGATGGTATAAATTTCTATCATGGATGACTTTAAAAATTTAATTAATGATATGATATGTTGTTAAAAAGAAAATAATTTTTTTGGTACATTATTGGTTATATTACTATTTGAATCAATATTATTATCCCGCATTTTATTCCTTATAAATTGCTAAAAAAATGCATTGTGGATTACATCATGACGAATCGTATTCTAAACTCCCATTGAATTAACCTAAAACATTATAAATCATTTTGGAATTTCTATTAAAATAAATTTCATATTGATTAGATTATGAACTCATGAAAATTTAATGATAACCAAAACCATTACACAAACACTGATATGGAATGGTTGAAACTACTAACAACTGATGGTCAATATCACAAGAAAATAACTAATAAAAATATAAAAAATGAATATAAAATACTTAATAATGATACTTCATTTATTATAAATAAATATAGAGAAAATACAACCAATAAATAATCTAAGGTAAATGATCATTATCCCAATTTCAATTTATTGACACATTCTTTCATCATGTATAATAAAAATATTCATTTTATTTTAATGTCCATATAACGATATCTGTTTTTTATTTTTATTAATAAAATATCAAATTTGTAAGGGTTGTTATTAAGTTAATTTATTTTCATTGAGTTATAACACTTATTCTTAAACATTAACCTTCTGAGTATGGTTTCATCTATTCTATGGTTTTATTATACTATATCCCCTATTTATTTTCTAGGGATTTACATTTCATTCTCACAAACTCATTTCGAAAGGATTCTTATAGAAACAATTATGACACCCATAAAGCTTTTGTCAACTAAATTTCCTTTTAATTATGTCATAATCATTATTCCATGAATTTTTCCTTCTAATTTATTTTTATTCTACCATTTCCCTATTATCTATGGTATTTTATCCTTTAATATACAAAATTACATTATTAAATCAATATATTCTTATATGATGGAATCCATTCTTAATTAACACATGATGTTGATAATAATTATTCCCATCCTTTATTTTGGTTATTTTTAATCCATGTCAACATTCCTTATAATCATTAGAAAATGTTATTCTATGTAATTCATTAAATTTTAAGGATATTTTACAAGATAAATTAATTTATTTAATTTTTTAAATAAATATTATAATTTTTTTCACATGCATAAATTTTAATTTTCTTTACAAAGCATGGAAAAATATCACTTTTAACATTTGGCACATGAGTGCCTTTCCCTGGTTTTATAAAAATCATTATTAATGAAAAATTCTATTCAAATTATCATTGGATTTCAATGTAATTTTATTTCTCATTTATTAGTGATTTTATTTGTTTTAAGAATTCAAGTTAATCTTTTAGAAGAATAGATAAAGGGACTTTATTCCACTCATGTATATTTTTATCTTGCAATAAACATTTCTTACATATAAATTCATTTATTTTTAAGGGTTTAATATTTAAAATTAATTTAAAATTATGTTTTTATATGTTATTTTTTCATTCCCTTTAAATTTATTTTTTTAAAGTAGCTTATATGTTTTTTTTAGAACTGTGTTTCTAAAATTTTATAAAAATTATTTCACTTATATTTTATTCTCTACCTTTAAAGGATATACCCATTATGGAGTGAAGTTCATGATAATTATTTAAATTCTCCTATACTCCTTTTTTGATATTAGATTTTGGGTATCAATTGATCTTGTCTTGATGTCATGTTATGCGATACTATTTGAAAATGATATGAAACTCATTTTCTTTCTATGGGTTTTTAATAATGATATGAATGACTATTTGTTTGTGGATAACATATTTTCTGTTTATTATTATGTAATGGGTGGGTTCCATACAGACCTCAAATGCATTAGTATTTTTTTAATACCATGAGATAATTATGTTTTGAATGAACATAGTTTCATGTTCACAACCTTACACGTAAACCAAATTAAAGATAACATTGTCCACAACTTTTGGCATGAAACTGATTTTAGGCTCACAACCTTACTTCTGCACTATATTGGGGTTATCCTTTTCTATAATGTTACGATTTCCTATGATTGTTCTTGTTCCAAACTCTTATAAAACACTTTCATTACTATATAATGTTTTCATGACTAATGATGATTGACTAATGTTTCCAAACCCCTAGGACTCACTTCATATGTAAAAATGTTTATTCCATGACACATGATTTATGATATTTGTTTTATTAGGTAGGATTATCTATCATTATTAACCATTAATATGTTATCAAACCCAAAGGAAAATCTTATATTCACTTATGATCTTCAATTGATATATCATATTCTTATCTTTATTGATTATTTGATCACACCCTTTTTTTGTTTAAATTCAATCGGTTATAAAGAATATTATTATCTAGGATTTATCTAAATGGGTATCATAAGAGAAAACTCTTTTTTGGGAAATATTAAATACTTTTTTGTAAATATACGGAATCTTTGGTTTAGTGGAAAAAATTTCCATTTATTGAAAATTTTAATGTTTTCTTAATGATTTTTTTTCTAATTCCAGAAAACTCTAAAACAAAAGGTATTGGGTATATAGTTGAGTCTATATGGGTTATTGATACTCTAAATATAGATGGTTATGTTTGGGTTAGTTAAACTGGTATCAAATATAGTATGTAAAAATTATGTTTTTAGCACTAGATTCAGGGTATATGTTTAGGTCATCTCATGCATGAGGGACATGTGATTTACTCAACTTATAGATTAATGAAATTTGATGCATTCATTGATCAAATGATTATTATTTTTAGTAATCATGAATGTTTTATATGTTCTATACTAGATTGAAATGTTACATGTCAATTAGTTACTTTATCCCATAGAAAAAGGGATTATATTGGTATAAATATGATGTATATGACACAAATTTTGGTGGAAATATTCATATAGATATATGAGTATGTTGGGTCGAGATCACACTAGACCCTTTAGAGATTGATTATAATTGACTAATTGATAGATGAATCTCTTTTATTATATCTATAAAATCCAGATTTCAAATTTGTTTCCAACATTATAATGGGCCACAAGTTCACACAGTTAGTCCTTAGGATAAGGATTATGTTTTGGAAAAAGTGTTTGTTCCAACATGAAGAGAGTTTTTCTAACCCTTATCCAAAATAGTTTTGGATTGATTCACCAAGATTTGGTATGTTTTTCATAAAGAACTTATGATATTTTTGTTTTAAGTTTATGATCGTTGGAAAATCATTAAAATAAGAGATAAAATATAGTATGATATCCCTAGAATCACAACCCCAGATGCATGCTATTCACATGATAGGATTTGACATGATCATATCATAAGGGACATATAGTGCCAATATTAACCTTTTTCATCAAGTATGATAAGTTAGATGATATTGGTGTGAGGGAATTCACATGACACATCTTTTGTACTGTTTAATTGGTTTTGAATCAATGAGATGGATTCATTTATATCTATCTATGCATAGTGAACACATTTGAATCATTAAACTAGTATTGTAATAAAAAATGATATGTAATGTATGATGGCTATCATGAGAAGGTAGCCGACACACACATGCTTTGAATCTCTCTATTTAATCAATAAATATTATAAAATTGATGAGTTCCCATGTTTACATTACCGTTGTGAATGAAATCTAATTCGAATATATCCACATCTCTAATTACTATTTTTTATTTAGATGAAGGTGTTAACACCCCATTGGTGACTAGGGGTCCTCTAATAATGAATAATGATCCAAATAAAGTTTAATTACTATATATGATAGAGTTTTTATGTGTTTATTTTTTTGATAAAAATCAATTATACATCATCAAATTAATCAAATAAAGAATCCACAGTGGTAATGGTAAATTTTTTTACGTTCTTAATTTTAAAAAATTATTTTATGTGTCACAACCAATGTCACAATAAAGGTTTTTATTTTATATTTATTTAGGATTTCTATAAATTTTATCCCGAAAATGGTTTGGGGTGCATGATTTAAAAGAAATTGTTTGGGAACCCATACAAGGGGGAGTTTTTACTTAATTTTGAATGTCCTTTGGTCTAACCTTCTCATTTAGCATATGGTTTGTATGACACCAAGTAGAAATTGTGTGGATTACCCTTTATTGATAATTTCCCAACTAACAGCTTTCACATAGGTAGATAAACTATGAGATAAGAAAATTATATGGATTTGTAGTTTAACAGATCTATTCTTCATGTTTGGAGCATAGTTAGTAAACCATGCAACAAAACCATGTAGTGGTGTATTGTTTATCCAATGAAACCTGATGGTTGGAACACAATTTTATTATTTGAATCACGAAACCATGTATTATTTATGTTAGATTATTTTTTTATTCTTAATATATTTCGTGGGTTTTTATATATTATAATGATTTTTTTGTCCTTAATGAGAGATATAATGATTTTAGTGGTCATTTTATGTTTTAAAGGAAACTATAGTGAATGAACAAGCCTGTATAGTTTACTTTCATGGTTTTAAAAATTGTATGGTGCCTGTGTAGAATGGGTATATCACTATGATAGTTTCAGGAACATAGTTTGTGTATTTGTTTTCATACCATGTATCCAAACCTTGCACAATCATATTTGTTCTATGTATTTATTGTTTTCCTCCCTTTATTATTGAATCCAACCCATTTGTGTGTACCATTGGAATTTTTTGTATAAGGGATTTTTAATTGTGAATTTATGTTGATTGAATGCAGTTTTGTTTTTGTTTTAATGATGAGTGATTGGTTTTTTCCCTTGGGGGCTTTGTTTTATGTGGTTAAAAATTATTTTTAGAACAATAAATTTGATTTTATAGGGTATTTTACATTTCGAATTATTTTATAATAGTTTGGAAGGTTTTTTAATTGGGTTTTCATTTTGAAAATGAGTTTAATGGTTATATTTTTAATATTATGTTTCAATGTAAGATATTTTAAAATTTGTATATATTGAATTTTTCAAGGAACATGATATCAAATTGGTATTATGAATATGATTTAGAGTTAAAAGTCATCCTTTTCATTGAAATGAATTTATGAAGTGTTTTTGTATGAATGAATTTTCAAGAAAGGTTTTTATTTACTAAAAATATTCATGGGATTATTTAGTTTTGAAATGGGGTCCTTGAAAACACAAAATTTGGGGAAATATTTTAAAATTGTGTTATTTTTTGATGTAAAATAGTTTCTAAAACAAGATAATTTTAGAAAATTGGTTCTTTTTCTTTATCCCCTATGTCTTGGGATTACTTAATTTGATTTAAATTCAAGAAAAACAAGGCTCATATTCTATACTAGTTGTTATATCCCCCCTGAAAAGGTCTCAATTAAATATAGGGTGGTTCCTTTTGGTCCAAGGTATAGTCCTCCTAGTTGCTGGATCTTTCCATACTCCAAATAGAATGATAGATCTTGGATATATCTTATTCTAGAAATATATGGAACAATTCTCTTATTATATTATAGTGGGGAAATTTGGAAAGAATTATGTTTTCATTTTTGGTGAGATTTTTTGGTCTTAAACTATTGTAGTAAGGACAGTAAGTACCTTCATAAACACATGTGTGGTTGTCTTAGGTCATTGTTTGTTTTGGGAGATTTCATTCTGGTGTGTGTTGAGGACATTTGGGTGTGTCCCATATGGATGGAAATGAATTTTGGTTTGTTGGGTGATTCATTAATAAAGATGTCTTATGGTTTTTCCATTAGATGGATTTGGGTTTTTAGTTCTTGTTCATGACTTTCTAGTTTAGTATTCTAATATTAGAGATTCTAATGGTTCATTGTATTGTGACCATTTTTAGGTTGATTTTTTAATTTATTAGGCATGGGTGATCTTTAGGTTTGTGATTGAGTAACTAGTATGTGTATTTTATTCAATACATTTAAAACATATTGGTTCTAGAAGTTTTTAGTTTGTTGTGGGATGCTGTTTCATATTTGAATATTAATTTACCCCTTAAATGCCATGTCCTGGGTAAGGTGTCCATGTTGTTTCTGATTTGGGGCATATTTGTGATATATTATTCTTATATTCTTGGATTTTTTTTATTGATATATATGTATATCCTGGTGATGGTTTTCATTTTCTATATGTTGAGTTATTTTTTATCCACGTTGTCTTTGGGTGTAAAATAATTTTTTTGACGACTCTCTCATTTAATGGAATTGGGTGTTTCTTGGGAATTCGTAGAGATTCATTATTATAGTGACATTTTTATTTCATAACGTGTTCTATTATTTTCAAACCATTTATATAATTTATAAATGGTGTAAGACCTATGGTCAGTTTGTTCCCTCCTAGGGTCTTACTTAATGATTATGTGGTGTTGTATTTGAATAATCCTTGAGGTTTTATGGATCTTTACCAATGGGTTTAGAGGAGTTATTTTTTATCATAGGTATTTTCCCATGTGAACTCTCAAGATTTGTTTCCACCCAAATCACCTCCTTCCAAGGGGCGTGATTTTATTTTGGTCACACCCATTTCTTCTAAAGATTTTTTAAGGTTAGAAAGTGTCACAAAGGAAGGTTTTCACACTCTCTGTTACTATAAAGGTGTTTATTATATATTAATTTAATTAAATTTCATACAATTTAATTTTTTATAAGATTTTTATTTGAATATTTAGTTTTCTAAAAGTTTTGTTTTGTGCATGGTATATGGTGGATGGTTTAAGAGAAACCATGAAGGTACCCTTAGGTGGGAGATTTTTCTATTTATTTTGAACATGCATGAGTTGACCTAGATGGGAAGAACATGGTTTTTATGAATCCAAGTAGAAACTAAGACGCACGCCTTTCCATGATAATTGTTTGATGCATAGCTTGCACACTATTTGAAAAATTGTATGACAAGCATGCTATATGGATTTGTAGTTTAACATAGTTGTTCTTTATAGTTGACCCATAATTAGTAAAACATGTGTAACATCCTCAACTATAAAGGTATGTTTTTTTCAATATATGTTGTATATTATTCTATTTTTATCCTTTTTTAGACATTTTGTTATGGGTAGATGGGTCTTGTAGTTGGGTTTTATATGTTTAATGCATTTTTGTCAGTGGGACATGCAGTTCTGTTGATCCCACCAGCCATTTGGGGAGGCCCATGGGATCATCAGTGGTTCCTAGATGAGAATTCCATTATAGAAATTTTGATCATTGTTATCTAAATTAATTTAAATCCAAAAATACACTCAAATTAGGCCCCATTGCAATCAAAACTTCCTTGGTTTCTCTCCCTTGGTACTCTAGGATTTTTATTTATTTCCTCTTGGGATCTTGAAGTCTTGATCAATATGTTGGAATACTTCGAGGAAAAATATATCTCTTCTAATAATAATTATTATTTTATTGAATTGATCATATATCTAGTACATGTTAGATGGATCTATTAATATTCATTGGGATTTAATATTGGATTCATTCGAGAATGATATATCAGTGTTGGATTGTGAGAATTCGAGACCTGTAATTGAACGATACTAGATCTTCCTTTGGTGATGAAGCTATTTTGGTATGTTGATGTGGATTTCAGATATTGGCTCGAACTCTTCCTTGAATCCCAATTCTATATAATCTATTATGATGTATTGGGTGCTATTCTAGTGAATGTTGGTGCACGATCATGATCCAATTTTCATTATTTGATGAGTATTTGAAATTGGAATCAATGCACTAAAGTTTGGAGGTACATATTATCTTGGGAATTTGTGTGGAGTAGTTTGGAATGATTGGAATGATTGTTCTTCCTAGTATAGACACCCATTAGTGATAAGGTATACTTGGTATATGTGGGTAGCACATGAGGAATTTTATTGGTTTTTCTTATTTGTTCCTTGCTATGTAGAATGTATTATATTGTTATTTCATAGCCTATAGAATACATATCATGATATATTAGTCATTTATATGTTTTATATTATGTTTATATTTGTACATATCTAGTGGAACAAATTTCTCAGTGTTTAGTTTGACATATATTCTTGATATACTTATCCTTCTTCTTCGAGGGGATCTTAGATTATATAAAATGTTGATTTTGGATTTAGATATAGGATAGATAGAGACAAAGGTTATCATGTGATTATTCCCTGGGGGAATAATTCCATACATCTTTTGAAGAGAGACCATATGCCAGTATGATGTTCTGATAGGGAACGTCTTTGTGTGTGTGTGTAGAGTTTCATTGTTCGGGCACACCAACCATGCATACCATTAGAGGATAAGAGGTATCGATGTGTCTTGGGTTTTAATTTCCAATAAGGGTTAGAAAAACTAATATATCATTATCTAAAACATGTGGTGACTAATTATGTTTTCATCCATCAAGGTTCAAAAAAGGTATAGACAGGGTTAATTGTAGCTTATTGAGAACATGATTTCCCTATATATGAATGGTTTTAAACTTTTTTGTGTATTAACCGTTACATGAGGAAATAAAACTCTATATACATGTACACTTGTATTAAGGATGTATTGTTGGTGTCTTAATGGGTTAATACTCACATCATATATGGATATCTCAGTGTGTGTGCATAGTTCATGATCATGGACCAAGAGAAGGGAAAGGGACTAGCTACAAGTTTTTATGGAGCATTATGTTATGAGATTTATGTAGAACTGAGATAGACTCATGAAAACTATTTAAAGATCTCTATTTATTTTATTATAGTTATATTTTTTTATACTTATTGAATTTCCATATTGGGTGTCCATTTTATTATTATTGTATGACCTAACATGATTTTTTTTTTCATATTTATTATGTTTTTTCACTTGGATGTTTTTATTGAATATGAATATGTTGTTGTAATTTTTTGTAAGACTCTGTTTAATGAGTGTATAGCCTCCCCAAAATGCCTCTAAGCACTCACCGCTAGTAGGCATACACATTCATGTTGGGAGGCACACATGAGGTCATGTGGCACTTCGGCTAAGACCCGATGATTTGAAATGGGGTGTTTCCAAATGGTATCAAAGGATATTTCCTTCCCCTTTCCTTTGGGTTATTTGTGTACATGGTAAAAAGATATATGTTATGTGGAACTCAATTAGAGGTGTTACTATGTGCATAGAAATCCCATGTGTAATAGATATCTGATTTACCATCATGGGATTTATATTAAATTTTATTGGATCTAGGTGAATTCATGCATCATGAATTGGATCATAGGATCACATGTCATGTTTATAATTAATGTTTGATAAATACTACCACTTTAATAAAATGAATTTTTTTTAACTATTTGGTGAAAAATCTATGTTGGAGTTAGTTTTTTGGTCTTGTGTATGCTGTTAAGATATGTATACGTGATTATGACTAATGTACAAGTATTATGTACTAGGATTGATCCTTAGGTAGAACTATGAGGGTTATATATTGTGTTTCGGTATCTCTTAGGATAGTCCTTACTATAAAAATCTTATAAGTTTTTCTAATAATTTTTTAGTTTATGTTAGTAAGGTGTTCTAAATGTTCATTTGGAATTTCAAAAAAATCCATCCTCCTAGATGACTAATGGGTCCACCTAGAAAAGCATGCTAGAATTCTCCTATTAGGGAGGATGCATTAGTTACACCACTACCTATATAGAAAGATACACTAAGAATACTTCCGCACTCGCTCCAGTTGTTCTAAAATAAAACCCACCCAATCTTAGAGTCCTCTATACCATACCTTCTCAGGGAAGAGGAGTGTAAAGGATATTGGTTGACTATGAATGTAATTTCTAGAAAAATTATTTTCCAACCCTCCAGAATACTGGTGGTCATTAGGATACGTTGGAATTTATTATCATTATTAAGAGATTATTTTATATGGCCAGAAGTCTTATGTATTGGTGGGATAATTTGGATACCATTATGCTTCTAGAACCTTCTAGAAGATGTTAGTGCATTGGGGGATAGATAGAAAAGCGTGATTTTCTTACTTGAGAGACATCTATAGTTCTATTCATTGAAGATTTCATTAATAATACAATAAAGATAGACCAATAATAATATTTTATAGATATTTAGTAGGGAACAATTTCAGTTTATACTTACATTACTCTACATAAAGAGTTGCTACACTTTTTTACTCATTTTTTAGGGAATTAAGTGCACAAAGATAAGAAGATTGAGATTGTTCTACATATATATATTAGAAATTTGTATAGGGGGTTTGGCCAGATTAAATATGTATATGTTCTTTACAAGGCGCTTACATTTCATAAGGATCTAGAAAAGGACATTATTGAAATTATCCTCTCATCTTAAAGTGACTTGAATACTAGAATTTCCAATGTGGAAGAATGTTCCTATTCCAGTGGAAGGAAGAAAAGGTATGACGAGTTATATAAGGGTAGAATAAATGAAAAGTATTGTATTAATTTTTCTTCACCCCATATGGGATGAGGTTCTATTAGGTGCTATTACAATGGATATAGGGGTCATTTCAGTACATCATGCACGAATACACCATGGTAATGTCACCAATGTGGAAATATGGGATATATATTGTGATTTTAATATAATGTTTCATGTCTAGACATGGGGAGGTAATACCATGGTGTAGGAAAGGGTTATCAAAATAAATCCTAGGTACCACAAAATATGGTGATTTAGATGCGTTATATAGCATAGAGGCAAGGTTGTTCTTTAGAGACCGGTAGGATGATTGTGATAAATGAAGTTATAAATATTGGTGGAGAGGGACCCACTACTGTTAAAGGTATGATTTTTATTACCTCTATGTGTTTTACTAAATTATTTTATACAATATATTCCCACCATTTTATATCTTGGAAATTTTTTTTGGCTTAAAATTTCTTATTATATTGTATTTTGAGTTTATACCTCTTTCCACGCCTTTATGAAATAAAGTAGATTTTATATAGTGAAGTATTGAGTGCCCCATATATTTTTTGATATGGAAATATGTGTAAATCAAGATCTTAGATATGAATCATTTTTTTGTGATATTCATGATGGGTTGAATGAACATGTATCAAGATTATATTAACTGCAACTGAAGACATGTATCATTCAAAATTACTAAAAGAGAGTGGTTTGTGATGGATAGTTAGTGGTATGTCAGAGTATATAGGAGGATATAAGACCTAATCTAGAATGGGAATATCATTTCTTAAGTAATAGACATGGATATTACAACCAAATCAGCAGTGGTACCCTATATCTTCCATCTAATTTTGGATCATTATCAACATTTTTTCCCTTAAAACATATTAGGTCTTACTATAGATATAAAAAGTGAATTTTAGAATGATATTACACCTTGGGTGAAAATTATTTCCATTTCTACTTAACTTATGGAACTGATTGAGTTGAGAAAGATAATGGTGTAATGAGAGTATATAGAGGTGAAAGGATTTATCATACTGAGCACATCTATTTATGGGTGCTCTAATGTTGTTTTATAGGAATTATAATGATATTATATGACCTTGTGTGAACTACAGGAACATGGATTAGTTAATGTTGAAGAATTGATACCCTTTAACAAGGATTTTGTATCTACTCGATTTGCTTCGGGTATCCTAGTGGTTTTACAAAATTAATCTTCATTTATGATACCATCAACTGTGGGTTAGAGACATGGTTATTAGGATGATATAATTGAGGAGTAGATATTGATTGTACTAGTACCTTTTTATCCATTTTGGGTTGAAAAATTATCCACCAGTGTTCATGGATCTCATGAATAGGATTTTCTGTCCACATATTGAATCCTTATTTATTTTATTAATAGAAAATGTTCTGTTTTATTCAAGGAATTAATTTATACATGATAAGAACCTTGAGATTGTTTTTAGTATACTTAGGGAACATCATATTTATGAAAAACTATTGAAGTGTCACTTTTGGAATCTATAGGTTTGTTTCCTCAGGAATGTAATTTATAAGGTAAGGATTTTTGTATACCTAAAGAAGGTAGAGGCTGTAATGTCTTGTGAATTCCCTAATAATTTGTTTGAGATTAGAATTTTCTTTATTCATGCAGGGTACTATTGATAATTCATCCAAGGATTCTTCCATTTTTCTGCACTGATGGTGGAGCTGACTAAAAAGAGTATGATGTTTTAGATCTTTGATCAATGTTAAGTGGCATTCTTAAAGATAGAGAAGAGATTGGCGACAACCCATGTTTTGATTCTTCCAAAGATTATATTTAGATACATGGTGTAATGTGATGCCTTTGGTGTTGGGTTAGGGGTTATGTTGATTAATAGTGATTAGGTAGTTGCTAATGGGTCATGTTAGTTGTGAACCCATGAGTGGGAATACATTATGCATGACCTGCAGTTTGTAGATTTGGTTTATTCTCTTCAGTGTTGAAAAAATTATCTCTATAATGAATGGTTTTTAATATATGAATACTAGAATGGTTTGAATCACATATTCACTTAGTGGGATCATAATTTAAGGTAGATCAATTTGGTAGAGTATTTTCAAATAGAAAACTTCAAGATGTACTATACTCTAAGAAAAGGTAATTCTGTTATAGATGCTCTCTACTGTAAACCACCAAAGATGCAGGAGAATGGAAAGGTCCTTTATAGGAGGAATGTCACCTGATGAGTTTTTTGGATGAGTGGATAGCTGATAAATATAAGGATCATGGATTTATGAAATGTTAAACTTTGTTTGTCATGAATTCTTTAGTTGGATTGGTAAAGGCCATCCAGGAGTTGGATCTTCAGTGCATAGTAATGTAGGATTGCTTAGAAGGGGATGATTCTATCCTAGGGTGGTCCTTGATGATGATTCCATGATCTACAATCATGGGAGGGAGGTATTTATAGATTACTTGAGGAAGGAGATGATGAGATACTCTTATGTTTTCATCATACATCTAGGATTAATGAATATGTATTATGATATCCAAAATCAGTTCTGATGGACATGTTTGAAGAGGGACATCACATTTTCTTATGAAACCATACTTGGTAGAGGGTAAAGTCCAAGCATCAGAGTCCAATTGGTTTTCTTCATTCACTTCCATTGAATCTGTGGGATTATTATTATGTGATGTTGGACTTCGTGATGTGGTTACCCTAGATCCTGAGGATTCATGATATGTTTTGGGTGATAGTTGGACGGATGACCAAATATGCTCATTTCTTACTATTAGAGAGAAACATTCATTGGATGAGTTGGTAAGGATGTATGTACATGAAATTTTCAACCTACATGGAGTTCCATTGATAAGTTTATCAGATAGGTACTCATGTTTTGTGTCCTAGTTTTGTCAAGGCTTATAGAAGGCTTTTGGTTCCCAGACAAAGCTAAGTATAATGTATCATTCATAGACTAATGGAAAATCTGAGAGGATGATCTAGATATTTTATGATACTCTATAGAAATATGTTCTAGAATTTTTTAGATCTTGGGATGGTCATATGCATACAATAGGTGGTGAATTTTGGAGTTCACTATGGGAAACAGATCATTCATATATGTAACTCCTCAATGTGAGCATCGATGGTTATAGAATCAAGGGATGATATCTGTGATATTTGTTGGAAATTTCAAGATTACAAATCATATTGGGATTGTGTCTTACCATTTGAATATTCCTAAATGGTATTGAGTTATGCTTGGTTTGTTCTAAGTGTCTCAGCTCCAGAGGTACATTCCTGATCTTGTACATGTGATTGACTATAATTACATTGAGATAGATGAAAATAAATTAGTTATGGAGCATCTATTATAGACTATAGACTATAGTGAAAAAGTGTTGTGAGGGAGGATGGGTCCACTTGTCAATGTCCTATGGATTCATGTCTAAATTTGAGGGGAGAATTGGGAGTATGAAATAAATTTTTACGCATAGTGGCATGATATATTTGATCAAGAATAATAGAGACACTTCATGAGGATGAGACGTTTCTAGTAGGAGATAATTTGAACATATTTAAATTTTAATGTTCTTTATACTACAATGTATCTAGTTATATTTTTCTTCCATTATAGGTCCTTATTATGGGTAAATGGGTCTTGGATTTGAGTTTTAGAGTTTGAAGGATTTAATAGGCTACACGGTGGTTTTAATGATGCCACTAGATCACCGATGAGGTATACCAGCTAGTTTATGGTGCTAGAAGTGGGACCTATAGTTTTATAGATCACACCATCTAGCTAGGGTTCAGTCTCTAGCTAATGGATGATTCCACATATCATCTGGTTGTTCCCATGTGATAATTCCATTAATGGATTTTTTTTTCATTTTCTCTAAATATATTTTAATCCAAAACCACTCCCCAATATGACCCATCATGACAAAAAACTCATAGATAGCTATCCCTTGGTGATTTAGGATTACTCTTTCTCTCCTCGTGGGTGATTCAAGTCTAAAATGATTTGTTATCATCCTTCAATGTATGATTTATAGTTTCTAATTATAATTTTCTTTTTTATTTATAATTTACCATATATCAATGATATATTCCTTGATCTATTATTCTCTACCTTGATATAATTGAGCAATCATGATTTATTGGTAGACCGGTAAAAGAATGTGATAATTAGTGACCTCTACATGATCAGAACTAGATTTTCATTTGATGAAAAATCTATTTTGGTAAGTTTATGAGGATTTCACATATAAGAATGACTATTTCCTAGAATCCTAATTATAGAGACTCTATTATTATTGATTGGGTGTTATTATATATTTTTTTTGCGCACAACCATGATCTGGGTGTCATCCTCTGATGGGTCTTGAAATTTGGCATCAACACACTAAAGATTGGAATTCCATATCTTCTTGGGCTATTTTATGTGTAAGGAATCATCCTGAGATTCCAACTGACCCAATAGCCAACCTAGCCTACCGTAAGGCCCAAAGGGAATTCTTGGTCCTCAAAGACTAGCACAGAGTGTCTGGTCATTACATGAATCCCTTTGGGGATTATTTTTCCAAAATCAGAGATAAAATACAATAGAATAAATTTATAACCAATCCAAAATAAATAAATATGGAAAAATGTCATAACCAACTACATTTATACAACACATCTACATGAACATAAGCATCATCTTCAAGCAGAAATATACATCAGGTAAGAACAAATATAACACTAACTTGAAAAGGAAAAAAACTACCAACAAAATAGAGATGAGATCAAACCAAATCCATTAATCATCTAATTTCTCACCACCACTCAACTCACCCCAAGTCATCCTTGACTACAACAATGGATCCAACTAATAACATGAAACCTAAAATATATAAGCATGATCTAAACATCCTTGTAGGTCACCCTAACCTGCTGAAACTTTGAAATATGTTTCATAAGGAAATTTATCAATGCATTGAAAATAAATATTGAAAGTAATATTTTTATGTAGATGTTTTGAGAAATAAAAATAATCACATAAACATCTATAAAAAAGTTCTTTTTGTTTTCTAGAATTGAAAAAACACAATTTGAGAAACAAAATGTAAATTCCTTGACCCCAGTAGCATGGAGTGGGTGAATTATATTATTACATTGGCACTATAAACAAGTTTTCACATAAAAATGATATATTAGTTTAGTAATTTTGGAAAACTAGAGACAAAGATATGTTTTACATTACAACATGAAAGGAAAAAAAACATAGAAACTTTATTGGTTATATCAATAACTCCTATATTATCACTACAAGTCTATCATAGTATACATTTTCGCATCCTAGGAAAAAATAAAACATATGAAATGGGTGAGATTATATGCTTAGTAAGGGTAAACAATACTATAGAAAAAATCATAAACAAAAACAAATAAGGCAAGGTGAATAACTAAAATATAAGCTAATAAAACATAATTTTGAGTATAATATGGAATGAATAAAAGATGAATAAACCATGAAATATAAATAATCACATGAAACATAACCATGGATAAACTACTAGTAAAATAATCACATTATTTATCAATTAATAATATCATAATGAGAAATTAATAATTTCAAACATTTGAAACATATTGTCAAGGCATCGACCAAGTCATCTAAAAATAAATGGTTAAGTCCTCAGCCAAATACATTTTTGTTTTGTCTCGTTAGACCTACCATTGCATCGTGGGGCTATATCAGGCCCCACTAATTACATAATAATTACAATTCGTTCCTTATATGAATGAGAATAAATATAAACAACAAATACATATGAAATATAAATAACTTTCTCCAATCTGTCAATATAATCTATAAGCATTCTGAGTAGTATGGTGAATAGTATCAAGATAGCCCATCCTCAGTCAAACTGATCATGAAAAATTTTATAAAATATAGAATATTATAACCATAAGATAGAAATATTGTCAAATAATAATATGAAAATTATGTGTTTAAATATATTAAAATACCCTAATAAAATTGTCATGGAATTCATGATAGAAATACACTTTTTTACTTTGCAAAGAAGAGTTTTTCTGGAGAAATCATTTTTATTTGTAATAATTGTTTGTAAAAAAAGAAGAAATGAAAAATAATGTTTTTCATGAAAAAATTAGTGATTCTAGAAAAATAATGGTTCATTATAAGAGATTTTTTATGGTACTAGAAAATATGTATGAAATTGAGAAGTTCCCTTTAATCGGGCTTGCACATACGGAATAATTGAGAGAGGAACCTTATAAAACATATATTTCCCCTTGAAAGAATGTTGATATGATCTAGATAAATGATTTAGGAACTTGTAAAAATAATTTAGAATAATTATATAAAAATAATGAAGAAATTTCATTGGTGTAAATAGGGATAAATCATAACACAAATGAAAATGGAGGTTCGGGAAGAACCTTAACCTTAGGTCTGATAGTGTTCGACACTTGCACTTAATTTCCTGGATAATAAAATTTGATTCATTAATAAATTAACTAAAAAATATAAAACATATAGTAATTTTATTATAATTTTATTATGTTTATTGATGTACCTTTTGATGATCTATGAGATTTAATTTTGTTGGTTTGGAGTGTTCTTTTCCTTGGTTTTCATGATCATGTTACTTTTACACATATATGGAAGATCATGTAAAATGAAAAAAATTCACTAGAATTTAAATGATAAATTGTTACTGAAAATAAATAATATTCAATGGTCTTATATATATATATATATATTAAAATATGAGGGTGATTCATTAGATATAAATTTAATGATAATCATTTAGATTTATTTGGTGGTTTTTTAATTATCTCAAAGAGGGTTTTCCTTATTAATTAATATCATGCATAGATACTGGTTCTAGAACACTAAATAAATTATAATACGTATAATTTTTTTTTTGAAACCTATTTATTGTTTTATTACCAGACTTGAAGGCGATAATGGAAAATGTAATCGCATTGTCCATGATAGCGGTAAATCAGCACATCACAGACGATGTTTTCATTTTTTGACTAAAAGGTGGGAAATAGTGCGTTTGATGACAAATATTAAATTAAAATAATATAATAAAATTTTATAAGTGTTACTGAAGTTATCATGTAACTTTGGATATGGGTTTTGAGGGAAGTATATGTAAATAAAAGAAACCAGGAAGAAAATAAAAGAAAAGAAAGGGTATTTTTACATCTTGAATTACACTCTTTGAGAACCTCCTTATGGGGATTAGTTTTGGTCTATTGTTGGGACCAAAGGAATCTGGAAATTGGGTAGGGGATTGGGAAGTGTATTGGGAGGATATTGTAAATGCTTCCAATATTGGAAGGTGTGAGGAGGGGAGGTAGTGAGGGGTGGTATATATAGTGGAGGAGATGAGTGTTTTTTTGAATATTTTAATAATTAGTTTATTATTTTGTCTCAAGACAATGAATACCTTGATAATTATTACTAAATAAATTTACTAATGAATTATTTTTATAGATTATGGTTCTAACATCATTCCTGACTCATGGAATTGTGTATTTATCTTATAATGTTGATATACCGTAAATTACTAAATTTCAATATTCATAAAAAATCAAATATTTTAGAAAAATCCCAAAAATTAACCACAACCATTTTATAAAATTTATAATTCAGAAATGGAATCAATTTTTATAAAATAATTTTCTAGATAGGATAAATTTAATTTTTAATAAAAATCATTATTTATTCAAAAAAATACCAATTTAAAAATTATAGCCAATTTTATAACACTTAGAATAATTTATTATGGTATCATAATTTTTTTAATCATATGAAATCAAATTGTTAAATTATGAATACATTTTATGAAAATAAACTTTATTTTAAATGATTATATTAATCCAAGAATTGTAGTTAAATATTTATGACTTACAAAAATTCAAACACTTTAATTATTATTTTTGGCACATTTAGTTACATATATCAAGATATAAATATATCATCTTTTCACATATAATATAGTCAAATTTTATTTATAGTTTCATAGGTGATGTTACTATTATATTTTTTATATTACCATTCCTTATGGTGACATTTGTTTCTAAAGGCCGTGTTACTATTCTATCAGTATGGGTTCCTTCACTTATAGAAATACCTCTTATTTCATTCATTATTCATTTATAATTTTTGTATTGTATTATATAAGTGATTTTATGTGATTAATATTATATAAAATAACTATAATAAGGTAAATATGATTTATATAATTATGGGTCACTACATTCTCCCCTCCTATAAAGATCTCATCCTCAAAATTTCTATAATGTCACCTCATAAAAATATTTGGGTAGTTCGTCAATATAACCTCCTCTAGTTCCCATGTCATCTCTTGAATTTTATAATTTTTCCAAAGTACCTTTACTAACCGAGTCATGTGATTCCACAATAATAATTATCTAGTGTTCATAGTTTATATACGCTCTTCATAGTAAGATAAATTTGATTCTAATTCTATTTATTTAGAAGTGATAACATGCATTGGGTCCGACATATACTTCCTTAACAAATAGATGTAGAACACATCGTGAAATTTGGAAGGGATATGTGGAATTTCCAAATGATTGGAAATAGCTCCAATTACCTCTATAATTTCAAAAGGTCCAATTTACCTAGGGCTCAGTTTCCCTTTCTTACCGAACCTTATGACACCCTTCTAGGGTGACACATTTAGAAAAACTACGATCTCTAACTGGAAACTCTAAATCTTTCATCTGGTTGTTGGAATATATCAGTTTACAAATTTACACTAATTTTATAAGTTTTGGAATAATATTAACCATTGATATTATTTTCTCCACAAGATCTGGGCCTATAATCTACCTTTCCCCAACTTCATTCCAACAAGTTAGTGTACGATAACTCTTTCCAAACAATACTTCATAAGGTGCCATTTTAATACATGAATGGAAACTAATATTGTAATAAAACTCTAAATAAGGTAAATATTGATCCCATATAACATGAAATTAAAGTTAGCAAGATCTCAACATGTCTTCTAATGTTTGGATTGTTCTTTCTAACTTCCGTTTAGTTTGAGGGTGATAAAAGGCACTCAAATGAAAATTATTATCCAATTATTTCTAAAGGATTTCCATAATTTTGATGTAAATCATTAATCAGGATCAAAAAAAATTAAAAGAGATACTCTACAATGTCTTAAAACTTTATTAATACAGAGACGTGCAAGGTGCTCCAGTGAGAAACCCCTCCTTATAGTAAGGAAACATGAATATTTGGTATATTGATAAACAATTACTCACATTACATCATTATTTATTAGAGATTTTGGAAATAAAATGATGAAATTCATAGTTCTATCATTCCATTTCCATATTGGAATAGGAATATTTATCATGAATCTTATATGATGTTCTCAGTCATACATCACCTAGTGAAAAACTAGACATCATGATACCTAATTAGAAATTTCTTTCTTCATATTATCCCACAAAAATGTTCCTTAAAATCTCTATACATCTTAGTCATACCAGGGTGTAAAAAAAAATTATCTATGGAAATCTTATAATAACATCTTTTTTTTCTCTCGTATATAGGGAAACCAAATTATCATCCCAAATTTTAGAATTCCATCCTCATACATAAAGTGTTTCAACTTCCTATCATTCACAACATTAATTCTCCTTTAAAAATTATCATCTTCAGATTGAGAACTTTTAATCCTTTCTAATAATGATGGTTGGGAAACCAACTGAAAAAAAAATGTTGTTTCACCATCATTGATAATTACCATATCCATCTACACTAGATCCATGAACACAAGATCTCTTTCAATCCCCATTTTGTTTAGAACTCCCTAATCCTTCATGATCAATTCATCAACTATATTATTTTCTTTCCTAGGGTTATAGTTTATTAAAAAATCATAATCCTTGAGTAGCTAAAGCCATAACCATTGCCTCATGTTGAGTTATTTCTAAGTGAATATATATTTCAAGATCATCTAGTCTCTATATATCTCACATCATTCTCCATAGAGATAATGTCTCCATATATTTAAAGAAAATATTAGGGACGATAACTCAATATCATGATTTGGATTGTTCTGATCAAGGGGATTTTGTTGACTTGATTCATAGGTAACAAATCCATCATTATGCATAAGGAAACAACTGAGTCCTTTCTTCCATGCATCACTATAAACCACAAATCTACCATTTCTCAACGGTATAGTCAAGATAGAATAATTCACTAATTTCCTCATCAATTCTTCAAAAAATTCGTCACATTATATTTTCCTTATGAACTTAACCCCTTAAAGAGTAAGCTTGGTTAACAGTTTAGCTAAA
This sequence comes from Viscum album, assembly GCA_963277665.1. Classification (NCBI taxonomy): domain Eukaryota; kingdom Viridiplantae; phylum Streptophyta; class Magnoliopsida; order Santalales; family Viscaceae; genus Viscum; species Viscum album. Next base: position 1,262,995,678 of record OY728146.1, read on the forward strand.
TGAACAAAATTCTTAATGAAATTCCAATAGTAACCTGCTAAACTTTAAAACTACAAACCATGGTTACGTTCATTGTTGTATGCCATTATTTAACTACCTTTTTCCTTGTAGGATCAACTGATATTCCGTTCATAGAGAAAACATGGCCATGAAAAGAAACTAATTGAAGACAAAATTCACACATTCTAAACTTCCAATATAATTCTTTTTTTATAAGTATCTTCAAAACAATCAAAAAGTGTTTCTCATGGTCTTCGTAGATTTGGGACTATACCAAGACATCGTTAATAGATACCATAATAATTTCATCAATATATTTCTTGAAAACTGTTTTCATTAACTCCTTGAAAATAGAGAGTTAATTAGTTAGTTCAAATCAAATTAATGTAATCTCATAATTTCTATACTTGGTTTTAAATGCTGTATCTGGAATATCTTCGTTTTTTACACGCAATTGATTATAACTAGAATGAAGGTCAATCGACGAAAAATGTTTATCACCCTGAAGTTGTTCAAATTAATCATCAATGAAAGTACTATGATACATCATCAATATTTTAATAACAATTAATTCTCTATATCCAATGCACAACCTCATGGATCCATATCTCTTCTTGATAAAGAGAAGCATGGAGACCCATGGAGAAAAAATAGGGTGAATAAATACCTTATTACTCAACTCCTCAAGTTTTTTTATTTAGCACCACTAATTATAGAGTGGGGATTCTATATAGAGTATTATATATTGGCCTTTCATTAAAAATTAAATTGATAGAAAACAAAATTTTCAACTCCAGAAAATGACTAGGTAAATTCTTTGGAAATAAATCAATGTGTTCTTTCATAATAGGCATATCCTAAATTTTAATATTTCTTTCCTCGTCAATAGATGATGTTTTCTCTTCCTCTCTAAGAATTTCATTCAGTAGGGCTACTGTGGTGGAACTATATAAGTACCAGATGATGAAGTTTATTATCTAAATATAATGGATTCAATATACTCCTCAAAATTGTAACTTCCTTATTATTGCAATAGATTTTCGTATCATAATTTGAAATGAAGTCCATACAAATTATTATAAAAAAATAAACAATAGGAATGATAATAAGGTTCTCAACTAATGTATGTTTATATGTCAAAATAGGGATTGAATGACACATCTTTGTTATAATGATACTTCCCTAAAGAGTTTTGACAGAAAAATACTATATTAATTAAATAAAATGGAAATGTCTAATTTTATTTGAAAACTAGGAAGATTTAAAATAATGCAATGATCTAGAATCAAATAAATAATTAGATGAGTTTGAGGAAGAGATTAATGTTTATGTCACCACATCATTAGGAACTTCATCTTCCACATGCTTGATTGCATTATCTTTTCCTTTCTCAGTTTCTGAATTATGGGGAATGTTTACTTGAGGATTAAGACCATAATTTTAATAGTGTCCCATATCCATACAATTGCATCATTGACCACTGGTAACTTCATTATTTTCCTTGATATCATGGTCTTGGTGTACTTTTTTCCACACTTGTAACCAAATTAGTTTCCTTTTTAGTAGGAACCAGTGTGATTCCATCCACAAGTATCAAACTTTTGAAAAATAAATCTCTACAATTATCCATTATTTCCTCCACAAACTTTTCTTATCTTGTTTTCTATTAAATTAATAAGACTTAGAGGATTATTTTTGTGTCTTGATAGTGTGTGAGAATATATCTTTGTATGATTAGAATGTTTGGAAGACTAGTTCCCTTCAAGGGTATGGTTCTAAAAAAATCATCGATTAATAATTCTCCTTGGATTACATATATAGCTTATGACAAGACTTTATAACCTTTTAATGTTGGAATCATACTTGTAAATATTTTGACCCTCCTTCTGTTTCAGACTCAAGAATTGTCTCTCCATGTCATCTTATTGTTCATGAGGAAAATATTTTTCAACGAAAATTTCATTAAAATAATTCCCTTCCATATTTAAAATTTATTCATCTTTATTATTGTTTTGAATTAATAACCAATACTAATATGAACATTCCGAGAGATGATAAACATTCATGATAATATTCTCTATTTTGTTAGTTCCCAAACCAAGAAATATCTTCTCTAAAGAAATTATCCACTTTTTAGCAATGAATGGGTTTGTAGTTCGCTTGAATGATGGAGGTTGTTGACTCATGATGTGGTCTAACATTGTTTCTACACATTTTGGATCAAGATAATCCATACAAGTAAGGTTATTATTCATAACCTGAGTGTACTATCCCAGTATAATTATATGTTTCTCTGCACTATTCATAGCTCCAATACCAACATCATTATCTTACATGGGGGATAAATCTTTAAATGGGAAACATGGATTGATACTATTTCCATTACTTCTATTAGGAGACATTTATAAATAATTTCATTTAATAAATTATGTTATAAATCATAATACCTAGTTTTGAACTATTGAAACACTCAACATAAATTTGAAATTAACTCAAATTTAATCTCCTAATCATAAACATGGTTTCTTTGGGGACACATTTTATTTTAAATCCTTAATATTTTTTTAAATAAAATCTTAATAATCCTAAGAATATCCTAAAGGATTTTTAAATCACGTGTGTAATAAGCCACATTTTCATATACTAGGTTACCCCAAATCAAGCTCAGACACATTTTCAGAGTTGTTATCCCTAGGTAAATCTGTTCTAAAACCACATCCCCTTATAGTATCCAGAAAAAGATGTATTAATAGGAAGACCCACATAATATATACCTTACCAAAATTGTAGTATGTTATTATATGACTAACCTCAAAGTATATCTTAGGTTGATGTTCCCTAATCTATATATTCTAAATCTAGTTTCCAAGAATTATACTAAACATATTCCAATACCAACTATAAAGACCTTGAACCCCATAACCCAGAGTCAGTGTCTTATTTTATCACATTGGTACGATGAACAAGGGTTTTCATCCCAAACGACTATAGAGATTACTAGTTTTTTAAAACTTGATACAAACATAAGTTCAACATGAAAACTTTAATGGAAAAAAACATATCAACTTCATTGGTAACACACATAAATCCTAGAATTTCACTACATGTCATTCAAATTATACATCTGATCATACTGTGAAAAAATAAAACAGAAGAAAGAGGTGAGATTAGATGCTCGATAAGAGTAAAAAGTGCAGAAAAAGCAATAATAAACACAAAAAAATACAACAAGGTGAATAACTAAAACACATTCCAATAAAACATAGTACTGAGCATAATATGGAAGGAATAAAATATGAATAAATAATTCTATATAAATAATCACATGAAACATAACTATGGATATTATACTATTAGAATAATCACATGATTTATAAATTAAAAATACTATAATGAGGTAATGTGTAATGTTTTACACCTAAAACATACCGTTTAGGCCTCAGCCAAGACATCTGAAAATAAACAGTTAAGGCCTCAGCCAAATCCATTTTTTTCCCATGAGATCTACCTATCCATCAAGGGGATATAGTGGGCCCCAACCATCACCTTCTATTTCTAATAAATTCATAATATTTTTTAGGTTAAACATAAAAAATATATATATTTTTTTTAAATTCAAATAACCTTCCCTAATGTGAAAATATAATCACTGACCATTATAAGTTGTATGGTGGATGGTATCAGGATAGCACATTCTCAATAAAACTGATCATAAGACATTTAATAAAATATAGTAGATGATAGTAATAATATATCAACATTAATAAGGTATATGATTCAAAATATTTGTTTAAATAGATGAAAATACTCTAATAAATCATTAAGAAATTCTTGAGAATAATAACTTTTTTCTTTGAAAAGAAGATATCTTTTGGAAAAATTATTTGTATTTGTCATTATTGTTTGTATAAAAAAATAAATGAAAAAAATATATTTCATCATGAAAAAATCAGTGGTTTGAGAAAAAAATGGTGTATTATAATAGATTATTGATGGTACTTGAAAATGCGTAAGAATTTAAAAAGTACACTTTCATTGGGATTGCGTATCAGGAAGAATCGAGAAAGGATCCTTGTAAAACATATATTTCCAAAAAATAAGATAAAATAATATAGATAAATTATTTTAGAAAATGTACACTTATATAGAATAATTATATAAAAATAATAAAGAGTTAAATTGGTGTAAAGAGGGATAATTCATAACCTGAACAAAAATAGAGGCTTGGGATGAAACCCTTACCTTGAGTGAGAAAGTGTTCTTTAATTTCGCATAATGTAATGGATAATGAAATTAGATTAATTAATAAATTAATTCATAGAGACTAAAAAATATATTTTACATAATATAATATTATTAAGTTCATTTATGGTCTTTTTTAGGAGTTATTAGATTCAAATTTGTCGTTGGGTAGTGTTCTTTTCCTTAGTTTTCATGATCACTTTACTTTTATATGTATGTAGAAGATCATGTAAATTGGAAATAATTATCATGAATTTAAATTTATTGTTATTAATGAAAATTAATAAGATTAAATGGTCTTTTATATTTCTTTATATATATGAGGATGATTCATTAGATTGAACTTTAATGATAATCATTTAGATTATTCTTGGTGTTTTTTTTCAATCGCCATGAACTAGTTTTGAATTATTAATTAATCTAATGTATATATACTTTTTCTAGAACACTAAATTAATTATAATATATATAATAAATTATGTTTTAACCATATGTATGGTTTTATAACTATCCATGAAGGCGGTAATGAAAATTAAAGTTTCATCATCAATGCTACCTCTAAATCGGCAAATCACAGATGATGTTTTCATTATTAGAATAAAAGGGTGGAGGAGAAGGGATTTGATAATGGATATTACATTAACACAATAATATTACAGTATATAATATATACTTGAGTGATCATTTCACTTTGGATAGGGGGTTAGGTAAGGATAAGAAAATAAATTAAATTGAGAAGAAAATCAAAGATAAGAAAGATGATTTTTATCTCTTGAATTCCCCACCTTGAGAATCTCCACTAGGGGATTGGTTTCGATCATTTGTAAATACCAAAGGATCCTAGACATGAGGGAAGGACTTTTTAAGAGTATTGGGTATAAATAGAATAAGTCTCATGGTTTGAGGAGAGGAGGTGGTGAGGGTGGTATTTATAGTGGAGGAGAGGGGTGTTTTTTTATTTTAATCATTAGTTTATTATTTTAGTGAAAGGATATTAATCGTTGGAAAATAATAAATACAAAAACTAAATAATAAAATTAATATCTATATTATGGTTCTTAAATCATTCATGAATCATGGAATAGTTTTTTATCTTATAATGTAAATATACGATAAATTATCATATTTCACTATTCAAAAAAATCGATTATTTCATAAAAATTTAAAAAAAGTCACCATAACCATTTTTTTATGTTTATAATTTAAAAGGGAACTCATTTTTTGAAAAAAAATTTTAAATATGATCAATCTAATTTTATGGTAAATTCTTTATTTATTCAAAAAATAAAAATATGAAAATTATAACTGATTTTATAACACTTAGAAAAATTAATTAATATCATGTAAAATTACTTTATAATTATAAGAAAACAAATAATTAATTTATTAATATATTTTATGAAGATAAAATTATTTTCAATAATTATTTTTATAAAAAAATAAAATAAATATTTATGACTTACAAAAATACAAACACTTTATTTTTTATTTTTAATACATTTAGTTACTTATATTAAGATATAAATATATCAAATTTTCACATATAAGATACCAAAATATTATTTATACTTTCAAAGGTGATGTTAATATTATATTGGTTGTATTACTATTTCTAATGGTTACATTACTGTTAAAAAATTCAAGTTACTATTCCATTAGTACAAGTTCCTTAACTTATAAGAATACCTCTTATTTCAATCATTAGTCATTTATAATGTTTTTATTGTATTATGTATGTGATTTAATGAGATTCATACTATATGAAAATACTATAATAACGTAAAGTTAATTAATAAAATTCTAAGTGGTTACACAAACCACTAGCCAAGGCTATTTCCAAACCATGCACAACGTGTTCATTTCTAAAAAACAACCCACAATCGTTACTTAAATAAAACAGTAACTGTAACACCGCAGGTAAATAAAGATTATGTAATTTTCATATTTATCTATATTTTTGAATAAAATATTAATATATCTTTAAAAGGGATGTTATGCTCGATGGTGTACCCAATACGCAACAACGAGTTTCTTGGGAATCTTACATTGCACTCTAATAATAAAATAATATTATTTTAAATGGTTGTTAACGCCTAGCCATTGTAATGGAGGGAATGAACATAACTAACTACAAAATTATTATATATGTTTTAAAATATGTTTACTTTTTACAATAAATGTTAGAAGACTAAAAATGCGAATGAATCCAATTTTAAGCGTAAACATTCTAATATTCTTTAAAAAGTCGAATAACCACCTTTTGATGAAGAACATCTTTTAAATACACTTTTTGACAATTTTATGTGTTATATTTGAAAAAATAAAATTCTTCTTTAGAATTGGGACATCAAATTTTACTTTGTGTAAATTTTTGGTATTTTTCCGATAAAGTTCATTTTTTAATGAATAGTGAAAACTGTTGTATTTTAATTCAAAACCTCTTTTTAATATAATTTATTTATATGATTATATTATCATTTGAAATGATTTTAAAGTGAAATTATAATATATTTTTACCATTTAATCCAATAGTGGTCATTGGAATTAATTTCATCTTGAAATGGGACTTAAACTTGTGTCAATCTTTTGATACATATTGTTTTATAAAAACATGCTATTTGCTCTGACAGCGGGAATTAATTATTAAATTAATTAATGTAACTTATGTGTTTTGAATTTTGTAAAATAGTCATCACTCTTGAATTCTTAATATCAAATATATCTTAGGGTGAATTATTGGTATTTTCTAGAAAACTTCAGTTTTTGATGAATAGTGAAACCACTATGTGGTACTTAAAAAACTGATTTTTTTCATTTAAATGGTATTTTACCACCTCTGTGGTTTGAATTTCAAAACTATGACATAAATGGTTGTCATTAGGAAGTAAAATTTTGTTCAATGGGATTAAAAAAATTTATTGGTGAATAGTAACTTTTAAGTTTTATTAATCGCGATTAAAGGTAATTAGTGTAATTTAGGGTAAAAATAATGTTTTAATAATATGAAATGACATTGAAACATGTCCTACCCTCATTGGATGAGTCATGGCAGACCAAGACAATCCATGGGTCAACTTGGTGACCCCATGGAACCACTTTTCTTGGAAAATGACATTAATACCTTTTTATTTAAGGTTAAAATTAAAATGTCACAAACATGTGTTGATTTACTAAAACATTTTCAGATGCGGTTATACAAGTCATATTTTTTACTATAAATATTAATTATAAAGATAAAAATAATTCCTACATCATGATATTTTTTATAAAATTTTTAGATATTAAATAAATTAATTTATTTATGACACTGTGATGATGCAGTGATTACCTCATAAATGAACGATTTAAATAGAATGAGATGATAGGGTGAAATATAAGTCATACACTTGTAACGAACCTATTTTATGGGTGGATTTAGAATCCTTATCACCTTATCCTCTATATATATCATTTTGGGACCTTTTAAATCTGAAAAGAATTTTATAATAAAGTAATATTTTATAACTTTCCAAGAGTGCCCCTCCTCTCCTCTTATAAAAGGCCCCCACCTCTACAACCTTACACACACCTCTCAAGACTTTGGCTCGGCCAACCCCTGCCCATTTAATCTCTAAACATCCCTCTATTCATCATTAAAGCCTCACTTTGGGAATAATAGTTTCCAAGGAATCCTTTGAGCTCAAATCAAAGAGAGTTACCCGATTTAAAGCTAATGTCCTCCCTTGTGTTATTTTGTTTTATTTTTCTTCTCCAAACCACTAAACTATTTTTATTACCTTTTTTGTAACAAAACCGGTATCTTAAATATACTAGGATGTTTTTATAATAATTATTCGAGCTACAATTTCACACACCTCCATCTAATGGTTAAATACTATACTGTTTCTGTGGATGGAGAATTACTACCTCACGAAATGATGATTGTTCAATATTATTTTAACACCTTCTAAGGTGTACATTAAGACGTCACTATACTTATATATGATATATAATATTTTTATGTTTTCCTTAAGCTTCTGTTTTTTTCATTTATGGCATACCTTTATGGTTTCCTTTATGGGTAAATGTGATATCTTCATTTTAGGAAGTGCGGACTACCGCCCCCTCAAAGTGATTTGATTCGTTAATGTCATATGTGGGACGTATAAGGATGGAATTAATGTTATTACATATTATATCCTATTGGAATTATAATACACCTTTATATCATTATTATTTAATTCCATTAAAAAAAGAAATGAAAGTAGCGTTCATTCATACGTATGGCCTACCGTCTCCATGAATGGTACATTTCATTTATTATCTCCAAATGTTATGTACTATTATATGTACATATATATAATGGTTATATATGTAATATATTACATCAAAATTAAGGATATCATTCTGGAATTATAATATATATATATCCCTTTTTTTTAATTCCATTAATATGACAAAAAAATGAAAGTAGCGTTTATGCGTACGTACGACCTACCGTCTCCATGAACGGTGATTTTAATTTTTTATCTCCAAATGCTATATAATATTATAAAATGAATATATACTGGATATATATTATATTTAAAACATCAATACTATTCTGGATATGATGTACCTATAACTACATGGAAAATTCTTTTCCAACAAGTTCGATTTTTACTCATGTACCGAACATCGACAAAAACGTTTGATATGAACTCACTTTATTAAAAAATTATTATAACATTGTAATATGTGATATTAACTGAAAAATAATCTTTAAAGTAGGTCCTTAAGAAATTTTAAACTGACCAATTTTTATTATTCAGGATATTAAAGAACGATCAAGTCATGTCGGACATGAGGTAAGGGATCCTACCTCTCTCTTTCTTTTTCAGTACACTCTTTTATGTAATTCCTTTTAAGCTCATATTTCTTATGATTGGGATGTTATTTTATATTAATATTACTGTAATTTTTATGTTAATTTTATGATAGACCCTATTTTCTCTTATCAATCCATTTTGGAAGTTTTAATTGGCGCTGTTAGGCTGCTGAAATTTCGTAAGGGGATTTTTATCTCACCTTGTATTTTCGTGAGATTCATGCTACATTTGCCAATATTTCCTTTTGAGTGGTGTATTTACTGTCCATTATTCTACTCTTTGTGTAAAATAATTTCGTTTATGAGTATTTAAATCAATGTTCTATAGTCCTTCTTTCATGGGGTGTACGTTTCGAAAGTTACCCAAATCGGTAAGGAAACCTTTCACCCTCCGCTTTTGAAAAGACTTCTTTTGTTATGTCTTTTAATTTTCATCTTATTATGTGGGGATATGTTATTATATATCCTTATTTCCGTAACATTTATGTCCATGATTTGAGATACCCTTTATCTCTCTCATCAACTCTTTTTCTAAAATTTGATGTGACGCCGTTAGGCGGTCAAGGGAACTTCTTAACCAAATTTCGATTTCATTGGGTTCAGTATGTAGTTATTGAATATGTCATCCTTTGATTATGTGTGAATGACCTTTGATTATTTTACACTTAATATACACTTATATTGGGTGTATTTATATTTTTCTCATATAATTATGAGATTGATTTATCCTTAATTTAAGGATACCATCTTTATAATGGATTTCATCTCAATTTACATTTCCATTGAGACTTCATTGTTGTTATGCACCAATTCACTCTTATATGGTGTGTATACTGTCCTTTGGAATATTATATCATGAATCTATTTATTCTCATGATATTATAAATTTTTTATTAAATGTTATTCCTCAATTATTGTATTCAATTGTCTCTTATTTTGTTAAAAACCCTTTAACTAAAATATCGTTTTAAATGTTTTAATGATTTAATATTATAAATATTTCTCATTAATATCCATGTTTTTAAAATGGTTTTAATGATCTATTTATATGGATATTAATGGTTTAAAATGATAAAAGCTTCAATTTGGTATGGGACACTTTGATTTAAAAAACTATTTATTAAATGTTTTAAATAGTTTTGAAAATGGTTTTTAGAATGGATTCATTATTTCAATATCTTAAAATGTTATATTGTTATTGGAATGTGGGAATGTTATCTTTCCTTTATGCTTAAGTTATGTGCTATGATTATGTTATGGTTCTTGGGAATTGTTATGAAGACGGGTGGTTCTGTGATAAACTAAGGGAGGGTGAGCCTGATATAGCTCTGCAATGCATTGGGTAACACGAAGGAGTTAAGTGTTAAGGTTTCTCCGAAGATATTTAGGGAATACACTGTGATGGATATTCCAAACGTAACCCAGAGGGTTACTCCCTACGTAAGAATGTTATGAATTTCTCAAGTTACCTTTATGCCTTATGATTTCTGTGTTTTATTCATGATTTGATGAGGTATGTAAAAGTGCTTATGTTTTATGAGTAAAGTATGATTTCATTGATTCTTATGTATACATGTACTTGTGTTTCCTTTCCATATTTTTATATCCCTTACTGTAATTTTTATGCTCATCCCGAGTTTCTGAAATGTTTTACACAGAACTTAAAGATGAATCGGGTCAAGGATGGGATCAAGGAAAGACATGTAATCTAAAACATGGAACTAGACATGTTTCCTTTAAGAGTTTTTTTTATTTATGGAAACATAGTGGAAGTGTATACTTTGTAATCTTTTGAGATGTAATAGTTATGTACTAATTCTCTAAAACTATAAACCTAAAAAGATACTCAATGTGAATTATTCATTTAATTCAATAATAAATAATTTTTAAGGTCGGGGCTTTATAGTTGGTATCAGAGGTCAGTTTAGATAACTTTAGAGGTTAGGGTATTCTCTAGGCATAAGTGAAATTACCGTAATGTTTAGGATTTTAGAAAGAGTCCTAGTTTTAGATAAAGTGAATGGGTAAGTATATCTTAGTGTTTATCTTCCTCATTTGTACATGTTGGTTTTGTTGATATACTCACACTGACATTTCTGTTTTTAGTGAATGGATGGATCTAGCAGGCACTAAAGTGACAATAGGTTTGAAGGAAACTGTGGTGGTTCTTTGATTAAGAGACTGGATTAAATGGGGGATTCAATTAGGAAACTCATGGTTGTTGTAAACCATCTATCAAGGAGTCATGATCAACCACTTGTACCTTGGTATGTTCTGTAATGCATCATGAACGAGATGACCAATCGATGTGGAAGTTCAGGTAATAATTATAAAGGTAACCATTAGGGTTTATATGATCCTTACTTTTGAGGTAATTATGGGGTATTATATGTTATGATGGAAAAATAAAGGCATGAGATAAAATTGATGTTAAAATATGTTATGATTATTTTTAAAGATTTTATCTAGTTTTGGGTAATGTTTTAAGAATTATATAGTTTTGGAAAAAGGACAACACACAGACCGTGTGACAACCCGTCGCATTGGGCAAAGCTGCAGGAATTGAACCCACAATGAAAGTGAGACCGGTATTTATCGCCTACCACTAGACAACGTGAAGTCCCTGGTTAGTTTGACTAATTATTTTTAGTTAGATGATTTTATGAATCAAGAGTAAGTTGATTTTGGGTTATCTATGGAAATTATTTACCTATAATGGAGGATATATGATTAGGTTAATTACTTTTCAATGCGAGACTTTAAGAGAAACTGATGTTATTTGTAGATAAGTGTTAATTTTTACCTTGGAAGACTATGTGATTAAATCCTTCAAATATTTGGGTTTCAATCTTAGTTTGGTTTACTTTGAATAATTTTATAGATAATTGTTTATCGAATTGTCTTCGTTGAACTTTGGGTTTTTTTTGGACAAATTTTGGAGATTAAGAATAGATTTTATTTTTATAAAGGATTATAATTTTGTGGATTATCTGATCTCATACTAACAATTTTGGTTTTGTATTTTGTCTAAAGACATGGAAAATATATAGTTCTCTTTTGTGGATTAGGTGATCCTCAAGAAGTTGATTATAGTACTCTTAATGCGAACAAGTCTTCCTAAAAACTCGTCTTTTGGAGAAAATATGAGTTTGATTAAGGAATCTAGTAAAAGTTGAAAGTATACGTGACAAGTAAGTATGTTTCATTATGATTTAGTTAAGCTCAAAAATAAATTCCTCAATGAAGAGTAACTTAAAACAAAAATGTTGTCTGTTAACTTTTCCTATTGGGGAATCGAATACTATTTAACCCATCACAAGTTTGTGATTTTCTTATGGTTAACTTTCTCCTAGACATGTTTACTATCACTCTCCCTCAGAACATGAACCTTTGTTTTTTCTTCCATTTTCATGTTTTCCTAACATTGAATCCAAGTATGGGTTAACTCGGTTGACCTTTGTACATCGTTTTATTTATTTTAAAGTGATAGTTTTACTGACTCTTATTCTGATGTGGGATTTTCAATGAAGTTTCCAAGCCCAATTTTAAAAATTGCGAGGACGCAATTCCCATAACGGGGGAAGGATGTAACACCTCAGGTAAATAAAGAATATGAAATTTTCATATTTATCCATATTTGTGAATAAAATATTCATATAACTTTAAAGGGGATGCTATGCTGAATGACATACCCAATACGCAACAACAAATTTCTTGGGAATCTTACGTTGCACTCTAATAAAAAAATAATATTATTTTAAATGGTAGTTAACGCCTAGCCGTTGTAATGGAGGGAATGAACAGAAATAACTACAAAATTATTATATATGTTTGTAAAATATTTTTACTTTTTACAATAAATGTTAGAGGATTAAAAATGCTAATGAATCCAATTTTAAGCGTAAACATTCTAATATTCTTTAAAAGGTCGATTAACCTCTTTTTGATGATGAACCTCTTTTAAATCCACTTTTTGACAATTTTATGTGTTATATTTGAAAAAAATAAAATTCGTCTTTAGAATTGGGACATCAAAATTTACTTTGTGTAAATTTTTGGTATTTTTCCGATAAAGTTCATTTTTTAATGAATAGTGAAAATGTTGTATTTTAATTGAAAACCACTTTTTAATATAATTTATTTATATGATTAAATTATCTTTTGAATTGGTTTTAAAGTGAAATTAGAATATATTTTTACCATTTAATCCAATATTGGTTGTTGGAATTAATATCATCTTGAAATTGGACTTAAACTAGTGTCTATCTTTTGATACTAATTGTTTCATAAAAACACGCTATTTGCTCTGACAGCGGAAATTAATTATTAAATTAATTAATGTAACTTATATGTTTTTAATTTTTTAAAATAGATATCATTTTTGAATTCAGAATATAAAAAATATCTTAGGGTGATTTTTTTGTATTCTTTGGAAAACTTCAGTTTTTGATGAACAGTGAAACCACTAAGTGGTACTTAAAAAACTGATTTTTTCATTTAAATGATATTTTACCACCTCTGTGTTTTGAATTTCAAAAATATTACATACATAGTTGTCATTAGGAAGTAAAATGTGGTTCAATGGGATTAAAATAATTTTTTGGTGAATAGTAACTTTTATGTTTTATTAATCGCGATTAAAGGTAATTAGTGTAATTTAGGGTAAAAATAATGTTTTAATTATATGAAATGACTTTGACACATGTCCTACCCTCATTGGATGAGTCATGACCGACCATGACAATCAATGGGTCAACTTGGGGACCCCATGGAGCCACTTTTCTTGGAAAATGACATTAATAACTTTTTATTTAATGTTAAAATTAAAATGTCACAAACATGTGTTGTTTTACTAAAACATTTTTTAGATTGGGTTATACAAGTCATATTGTTTACTATAAATATTAATTATAAATATAAAAATATTTCATACATCATGATATTTTTTATATAATTTTTATATATTAAATAAATTAATTTATTTATGACACTGTGATGATGCAGTGATTACCTCATAAATGAACGATTTAAATAAAATGAGAAGATAGGGTGAAATCTAAGTCTTACACTTTTCAAAAACCTATTGGATGGGTGGATATCGAAACCTTATCACCATATCCTCTAAATACATTATTTTGGGACCTTTTAAATCCGAAAATCATTTTATAATAAAGTAATATTTTATAACTTTCCAAGAGTGCCCCTCCTCTCCTCTTATAAAAGGCCCCAACCTCTACCACCTTACACATACCTCTCAAGACTTTGGCTCGGCCAACCCCTGCCCATTTCATCTCTACACATCCCTTTATTCATCATTAAAGCCTCAATTTGGGAATAATCCATTCCAAGGAAGCCTTTGAGCACAAATAAAAGAGAGTTAACCGATTTAAAGGTAATGTCTTCTCTTGTGTTTTTTTGTTTTATTTTTCTTCTACAAACCCCTAAACTATTTTTATTAAATTTTTTTGTAACAACACCAGTATCTTAAATATACTAGGATGTTGTTATAAGATGTATTCAGGATACACTTTCACACACCTCCGTCTAATGGTTAAATAACATACTATTTCTATGGATGGTGAATTACTGCCTCACGAAACGATGATTGTTCAATATTATTTTAACACCTTCAAAGGTGGCCATTAAGATGTCAATATACTTATATATGATATATAATATGTTTATGTTTTCATTAATATTCTGTATTTTTCATTTATGGCATACATTTATGGTTTCCATTATGGGTAAACGTGATATCTTCATTTTAGGAAGTGCAGACTACCGCCCCCTCAAAGTGATTTGATTCGTTAATGTTATATGTGGGATGTATAAAGGATGTAATTAATGGTATTAAATATGATATTCTAGTGGAATTATAATATACCTATATATCATTATTATTTAATTCCATTTAATACAAAAAAAAAAGAAATGAAAGTAGCGTTCATGCGTACATATAGCTTACCGTCTCCATGAACGGTACATTTAATTTCTTATCTCCAAATGTTATGTACTATTATAAGTACATATATATAATGGATATATGTGTAATATATTACATCTAAATGAAGGATATCATTCTGTAATTATAATATATATATATCTCATTTTGTTTTAATTCCATTTATATGACAAAAAAATGAAAGTGGCGTTCATGCGTACTTACGACCTACCGTCTCCATGAATGGTGCTTTTAATTTTTTATCTCCAAATGATATGGAATAGTATAAAATGAATATATACTGGATATATATGATATTTAAAACATAAATAATATTCTGTATATGATGTACCTATAACTACATGGAATATTCTTTTCCAACAAGTTCGATTTTTACTCATGTACCGAACATCGACAAAAACGTTTGATATGAACTCACTTTATTAAACAATTATTATAACATTATAATATGTGATTTTAACTGAATAATAATCTTTAAAGTAGGTCCTTAATAAATTATTAATTGACCAAATTTTATTATTCCAGAGATTATCGAATGATCGAGTCATGTCGGACACGAGGTAAGGGATCCTACCTCTCTCTTTCTTTATAAGTACACTCTTTTATGTCATTCCTTTTAAGCTCATCTTTCTTATGGTTGGGATGTTATTTTATATTAATCTTACTGTACTTTTTATGTTAATTTGATGAGAGACCCTATTTTCTCTCATCAATCCATTTTGGAAGTTTTAATTGGCGCCGTTAGGCTGCTGAAATTTCATAAGGGGCTATTTATCTCACCTTGTGCTTTCGTGAGACTCATGCTACATTTGCCAATATTTCCTTTTGAGTGGTGTATGTACTATCCATTATTCTACTCTTTCTGTAACATACTTTAGTTTATGAGTATTTACATCAATTTTTTATAGTCCTTCTTTCATGGGGTGTACGTTTTGAAAGTTACCCAAATCAGTAAGGGAACCTTTCACCCTCCTCTTTTTAAAAGACTTCTTTTGTTATGTCTTTTAATTGTTATATTATTATGTGGGGATATGTTCTTATATATCCTTATTTCCATAAATTTTATGTCCAAGATATGAGATACCCTTTATCTCTCTCATCAACTCTTTTTCTAAAATTTGATGTGACGACGTTAGGCGGTCAAGGGAACTTCTTAACCCAATTTCGATTTCTTTGGGTTCAACATGTAGTTATTGAATATGTCATCCTTTGAATATGTGTGAATGACCGTTGATTATTTTAAAATTAATATACACTTATATTGGGTGTATTTATATTTTTTGCACATAATTATGAGATTGATTTATCCTTAATTTAAGGATACCATCTTTATACTGGATTTCATCTCAATTTACATTTCCATTGAGACTTAATTGTTTTTATGCACCAATTCACTCTTATATGGTGTGTATACTGTCCTTTGAAATATTATATCATGAATCCCTTTATTCTCAAGATATTATAAAGTTTTTAAAAGATGTTATTCTTCAATTATTGTATTCAAGTGTCTCTCATTTTTCTAAAAACACTTTAACTAAAATATCGTTTTAAATGTTTTAATGATTTAATCTTATAAATATTTCTCATTAATATCAATGTTTTTAAAATGGTTTTAATTATTTATTTATATGGATATTAATGATTTAAAATGTTAAAAGCTTCAATGTGGTATGGGACACATTGATTTAAAAATATATTTATTAAATGTTTTAAATGGTTTTGAAAATGGTTTTAGAATTGATTCATTATTTCAATATCTTAAAATGTTATGTTGTTATTGAAATGTGGGAATGTTATATTTCCTTTATGCTTAAGTTATGTGCTATGAATATGTTATGGTTCTTGGGCATTTTTATGAAGACGGGTGGTTCCGTGATAAACTAAGGGCAGGTGGGCCCGATATAGCTCTCCAATGCATTGGGTAACACGAAGGAGTTAAATGTTAAGGATTCTCCGAAGAAATTTAGGGAATATACTATGATGGGTATTCCAAACGTAACCAAGAGGGTTACTCCCTACGTAAGAATGTTATGAATGCCTCATGTTACCTTTATGCCTTGTGATTTCTATGTTTTATTCATGATTTGATGAGGTATGTTAAAGTTCTTATGTTTTATGAGTAAAGTATGATTTCATTGATTCGTATGTAAACATGTAATCATGTTTCCTTTCCATATTTTTATATCCCTTACTGAGATTTTTATGCTCATCCCAAGTTTTTGAAATGTTTTACACAGGACTTAAAGATGAATAGGGTCAAGGATAGGATTAGGGAAAGACATGTAATCTAAAACATGGAACTAGACATGTTTCTTTTAAGAGGTTTTTATATTTATGAAAACTTAGTAGAAGTGTATACTTTGTAATATTTTGAGATGTAATAGTTTTGTCCTAATTATCTAAAACTCTAAACCTAAAAAGACCCTCAATGTGAATTATTCATTTAATTAAATAATAATTAATGTTTAAGGTCAGGGCTTTATAGTAACTCTAAATCAATTAACCATAAAAATTCTTCATAAAAATATCTTTTTTGAAAAAAAACATTAAATCACCCATGCAAGAGTCTTTAAATGAAAAACATGTTTGTTTCACACAACTTTGAAAACACACTTTTTCATAGAAAATGATTCGACACACAAAAAGGTGAACCAAAACAAAGAAACTACCACATATCAAAAGGAATATAACAAATATAAATAAAATATTTTTCCAAAATAATGAGATTATAGGAAATTATACAAATAAGAACTAGATAAAAATCCCTTAAATCACTAGATCACTAAGAAATCAAAAGGGTTAAGGAATCTACCATGGGATTCCTAAAATTCTAATAGTCATTACACATATGGGTATAACCACCCTGAACTACCCACCAGTAAGCCTTTAAGTCCAAATATTGGTTGTCCAATTAGCCTAGACAAGCATTACAACAACCAACCCTCACTTATACCTTGTTCATAGAACAACTAGTGGGAAACATGTGGCATATGAATCGGAAAGAGGAATAATCTAGATATTACACTATTATCTCGTTTAGGATGACAAATCTAGGAGGTGATATATAGGAACAAACATTAAATGGATAAAAAACAATGAATAAATCTGAAAACCCTCACCCCTAACACATAATGACTAAAATCCCCATCCAAAAAAATCCATGCACGTAAAAACAAGTAAATTCACAATCAAGAAGATAAAAAATCATCACTTGGTGATAAGAGACCCACACTAGGGGAAAATAAGTAAAGGTAATCAACGGGTGTCTTTCAATACTACTTTTTGAAAACTAAATTCACAACCATTATTTTAACACAAAAATCATGACTCAAAACCCCAAGACCTTTTCCATTTCCTAAAACATATTTTAAAATATTTTTAGAGGTTCAATGAAACCAATCCTTATATAAAAAAATTCCAAATGATACCCTTAGTCAAAGTTCTTCCTCTTTGAAAACCAAAACAATGAAAAAGGCTTACCATTTATTTTAAAAATTTTAAAAAACCCATCAGGGAATTATTTAAAAGGGGTAAACCACATGCACATTTAAAATTACCATTTGAAATCTAGAATTAAACCCATTTGAATAATTATTTTGAGGAAAAATCTCACTTCAAAACCAAATTCCTTTTAAAATCAAGTTTTTACTCATTGAAAACCAAAACAAATATTAAAAACAAATGCATAACATAGAAACTATTTCAAAAATCCATATGGTAATTTTAAAAATTCATAAAACGTTGAACATTCTATTTATTAAAATGAAATAAATGTAATTGACATGAAAATATAATTAGAAGAAGCATAAAACATCAATAAATAGTTCCAAAACATCAAGGATATATCACATATAATTATTATTTCAATAAAAATGAATGTAGAATGCACAAACACACCTTTATTTTCAAACTGAAATGATTTCAGTGAAACTGCTACCACAAAGTGAAGATAAAAAATAGGATATGCTTCATAAGATGTCACCTTCAATTGAGACCACAACCCAGAGAGTATAAACATTGTTTATAAACCAAAGAAACAAAAAATCCTAAAATTAAATTGACCAAAAAATCTAAAATTTATCCCTAAGATACCGTGGGTTTATAGGGGAATCTAAACTAAGAGAAAAGAGCGGGGGAAGGAAATATGAGGGAAAATGATGATTAAATACCTCAAAGAAAATCTTAAATTTCTAAAGGAAGACCTAGGATCAAATGAGGAGGAGGTTGGAGATCCTCCTTGAGTTCCCAAGGGTCAACCGACACAATTTGGGGCGAAGACCGGATGAAAACCCAGTTATTTTATAAGGAAAAATGAAAAAGTAAACCAAATTTAAAAACCTAGCTAGACCATAGAGTTTTTCTAACCATGCATTGGCCACTACCTAGGCTAGAAACCACCTTGTACAATTACTCCTGGGTTCTAAAAAGTTTATAAAATCCATGCGAAAACCCATGAAACATAAAAATACCTATATGACCTCTAGGGTTCATGGAATGGTTTTTCAAACTTTTGGAATCCATGAAAAATATCTCCATCAAAAATGAAGATCCAATCGTAGGATTTCTTCTTGGTTCTCACAAACCAAGAATAAGTCTTGCGCAACACCTAAGACACCCCAGGGAACCCACATGGGAATGGAATGTTTAGTGATAACCATGTGGGATAACCACGATCCTTCCAAAAATCCTAAAAACATTTAATTTCAGCCTGTAACCAACCAAAACTCAAAACCTATAAAGGATATATAAAATATGAAACTATAAACTACATTGCGACACATGGGGTTTCCCAAAATTTCTACCATGAATGTTTCTTCACCTAGAAAGTTCGTAATAAAAAATTAGGTCAAGATGGAACTATTTTTATAAATAGGACCTAACACAAAGGAATCACACAATACAGATCGACCTCATTCTGATGACCAAAATCCTCAAAATGCTCTAAAAAATCAACCAAAAAATTCCATATATGTATCCAAGAACATACAAAATGAGAACCATAATCCATAAATCCTAAAAATCCTGGGAGAACTAACATGGTCTCCATAAAATTTAGAGTTGCTATAATATGGTCTCCCCACCATTAAAAGTTCCTCTAACATGATTCCACAAAGGAAAACATATCGAAGGACGCATTCCTGGAAAATAGGAAAACAAGAGATATACACAATCTCAAACCAAAAAACATCTAAACCCAAGTGAAGTAAAAAACCATGATATGCCTCAAAAGTATGTCCTGATATCCCATCATGGGTTATGACACTCACAGATAACCAGGGGTCAAATTTTGATTAACCTAACATGGTACATCCCAAATGTCCACTTCCAGACACCAGCTGGTATAATAAACTCATCTGGTGGATCCCACACCCTAGCTATCAAATCAAGAACCCAATTCCCATCTCATATTTAATAAATTTTCTCCTCAAAGGTTAACATAAAAATATTCAAAACAAAACTCTGTCAATGGAAGTCCAATTAAAAATGGGGCTTTACAAAAAAACTCATAGCCAACAATAAATCACCTAATTCAGAGAGAGAGGGGTGAATAATCCACAAGAAAATAAGTAATTCCATAAAATAACATTCAAACTATACATGAGATCCTAAAAAATAACTAAATATCCACAATTAAGATCACTACCGCCAATGTAAAGAAAGCTCCCAAAAAACAGCACATCCTGAAGGATCAATCTTGATTCCTCTTCCAAAAGACTATATAAATGATTCTAATGATTTCAAAAAATAAAAAAAAGAGTGGAAGATTATATGAGAGTTATGGTAGGAGGGATTTTCATGCTTAGTAACCCCACACTTGAAGCACAAAATATATATCCTATTCTGATGAGAAATATTCCTTCTTTCTTGCCTAGGCTCATCCAGCTTTCATTTCCACTCATCGGGTTGACCTCATGTCTACCTTGATTCCAAAACTTACTAGATGGAGCTAAGGTTCAGTTTCCTCATGTTTTCTAGACTAGTCAGGTTCCATTTTCATGGACTTGCTGACAAAATCCTGGAAAGATTCCAGAACTAATACAAGTATTACTGAAACGAAATTCACGTAAAAACCACCTCTAATGAAATGAGATTTCTAAGAATCACTGAAAACCATCTTTGGAGAGAATATTACCAACTTTGAAAAGTGACTGACATACTCCCCTGTTGACCAGTCACCCTGATAAAAATTCACAAGCTAATGAACTTTACCCCCTTTTACCACCTCATTAATGAACCATTGAATATACACTATCCTAAAAATCACCCAAGACATACCTACAAGGGGAAGAGGATGTTCCATCAACTACCACCAAAATTGACTAAAATCGATGGAAAATCTCCCTACATATTTTAACCATGATGCTTCATGTGTCCTAAGACAATAAAGGATCCCCTCAATCTATTCCAACCACCTTGCTAATTATACAAATCCTTGATCACCACTAAATGATGGAGGGATCTGATCCAATAATTCTATGAAGAGATCTGAGCTTAATGAAGGTTCAACATCCACCACTCTATTTTAAGTATGTATAAGAACTTAATATAGGGATACCTTTTCAAAAATTCTGGAAATGATAACTATAATAACAAAAGATATGAAAACAACAGATTCATTCCTTAAACCCTAACCAATCTACTCCTATTCATGGTAGGAATCAAATCATAAAACATTTTCCCTTAAATGAGGTACCCAAAACATTTACACCAAAAGTAATTTTTTTGAAACCACTATTTCCCCCAAGTTATTTTAAAATTACCTTCCATAAAGGTACTTATCAAAACCAAAGTCGATATATATTAAAGGAAAATAACCTTAGTGGACCCACACATTGTCAAAATGAGGTACTTGACTAAAATTCCTTTCAAAAATCCAATTTCACATTGAAATTAAAGAATGCACTAAATGTTCATAAAAACCACTTTCCCTTTGAAAAAATAATCCTCATGGGAAGCTACCATTTAGTAAAAAGTTATATACAACAATTTCTGAAAAAGATAATTTCACAGAAACTCATTTAATTTTCCAAAAAAGGTTTCAAAACCAAGTACAAATAAGTGCTACACATGAATACAAACAAGGATCGCATGAACCACATCTACAGAGGGCATCATAATAGTCCCCACTCCATGTAAAAAAATTAAAAGCCAACTTTGAAGAAATGTAGATTCATAAGGAGTCAAAATAGGCTAACTGAGGAAGGAATAATGTTGTTCATGTGTTCGATACAAAGTTGGGTAACCAGGTTCCAATTGAGAAACACACCCTACTATGGAGTCTGACTCAACTACATGGGAACTATATGGTTACCCAATCCATATGTGCCTAACACGTATCTAAAGTGATCCTCTCTTTACACCTTAAAAAAAGTGCAACCCCCCAAATATCACTTACCAAATCAAAGGGGATCAAAACAATAACTAACATAAAAATCCTCAAAAAAGAACAAATAAGACATGAATAAATGATTCTAAACCCAATATCCCTTAGAATAATGAGATTTGGGATGGGATGGAGCTAACCAGAGTCTCTCCACCCTTACCTCTAATGATACAAAAAACATTATCTCCCTTATATAAGTACACCCCCAAATAAAAATGGATACACATAGGAGATTAGTCTTCTTAACAATGAAATCCGAAGATCTGAAACTATATTTTAAAGAACCATCCCAGGATTCCACCCAAACCTACACATGACCCCCCCCCCCCCACAAGGCCTAAAGGTCCTTCTTAATCCCTATGGGATGGAAACTAGTGTATGGTCATAACATGATTCACTTTGGAAATTTTTTATTGAAATCAGAGAGAAAATAAATTAGAATAAATTAATATAGGAGCCAAAATAAATAAACATGTCAACATTTCATAACCGACTATATTGATCCAACCTATATCCATGAACAGAATTTTCATCCACATGGAGAATGATATAGTCAATTATAACAAATACAACACTAATGATAAAGGAAAACAACTACCAACTAAGTCGAGATGAGGACAACCCAACTCTATGAAACCTATCATTACTCACTACAACTCAACACACCCTAAATTGGGAAAGATGAATATGAACTGATGAAACTGAGAATATAGATCCTGAAATATATTAGAATGAGATAAAAAAACTAGTAGGTCACCATAACCTTTGAAAATAAGAAACATGTTTCAGAAGTAAACTCTTCAATTAAATTTTTTAAAATAAATCTATAAAGTAAAATTTTCACACATGAATTTATGGAAATAAAAAAATACTACAAACATCTACCAAAAAATTTCCTTTTTTTTGAATATCAAACACACACATTTTGAAAAAAAAACTATCCCATGAAGTTCCTAAATCACACACACCATGTTCATTTCTAAAACATGACCCACTTTCCTTAATTAAATGAAATAGTAACTTTAAATCACTTAATCAATCAAAACCATATAAAAATAAAAACTTGTTTTGAAGTCGACTTTAAAGAACTTAAACAAGAGTCACTAAATTTTGAACAGGTTTTCCCACATGTCTTTGAAAACTCACTTTTCCAATAAAAATTCCCCAATGGAAAAAATGATCGTGAAAAACCAAGAAAGCACCTCACATGGAATATATCAAATATAAATAGAAGGGTGTTCCACAATAATGAAAATGGGGGAAATGATACAAACAACCACTAGATCAATCTCCCCTCAATCTCTATCTCACCAATAAATCTAATGTTTCATGATTTCCACCATAGGATCCCTAACATGAAAATAATCATATTGTATATTGGTATAACCTAACTGAGCATGATACCAACAAGTGTGGAATTCCAAACACCGATTGTCCAATTATTCCACACAAGAATCATTACGATGACCAAACCCCACATAGATATTTTTAGTAGTATGATTGGGGGGACCCTTTAGAATGTAAATATACTAGAGGAACAAGATAGATCTTCATCTTATTAACTTGTTTCCCCAAACCAATTGAGTAAGTGAGGCATAGGTACCAGTGATCCAAGTATAGTGCGTAATTCCTAACCAATACTACCCTCACCCATAACACTCAATGATGAAAATCACTACCCATATATAATGAAGCCATGATATAACAAGCGCAATCCCACTAAAGGGGTGAAACAAAAATCACTTAAAGATAACAAAAACACCCAATGGGTAAACAATCAAGGGTAATCAATGGTAATATTTCACAACCACAATATTTAAAACCAAAGAGACAACCATTAAATTAACAGAAAACCATGTCTTGGAATTCAAAAAACATTTCCATTTCATATAAAACATTTAATCAATATTTAGAAGATAAATAATTCCACTCTGTGTTTCAAAACATTTCAAAGATACACCTTGACAAGGGCTATCCTCTTTGAAAATAAAATCTAGGCCACAGAACTACCATTTACTTTATAAATTTCCAATATCAAATAGGTAATTCTACACTGGGGTTAAAAAACACAAATATTTCAAATTAACATTTTGAATATAGATAGAAGAACTTTTTTCATTTTTTTCCAAAACTACACTTTGAAACCATATTCACTTTAAAAACTTGTTTTCACTCATTAGAAACCAAAAACAGGGTTAGAACCCAATGCATAACACAAAAATTCAAAAATTCATATTGGAATTTAAAAAAAGAATTCTCCATTTAAACATTCCATTTCAGAAGTGAATACATGGAATTAATATGAAAAAATAATTATACCAAACGTAAAACATTAATAAATGTTTCCAAAACATCAATGAGATGTCACATATATTTATGGTTTCAATACAATGGGATTTTGGAAGCATAATCACACTTTGATTTTAAAAATAAAATAATTTTTTATAAACACGATCCTCAAGATTAAGAAAACCGTGCAAGAATGCTTCAAAACATGTCACCTTGAATGCTGAACACACCTAAAGAATTCTAAAAGGTATCTACGAACTCCATAAACCAAAAACCCCACATTAGATCCACTAAGAACCCAAAAATTCATCCAATAGAGACCTATGGTTCATGGTGGTATTCAACCAATAGA